>OY728132.1:996535685-997936184 GCA_963277665.1 Viscum album
TGACATCTGCAGAACCAAATATAGACTTCATGATCATAGAGAGATTGAATTCAACTACAACATGCAAAGAAGTACTAAAGCCTACGTAACCATTGTGAGGGCACACAAACACTTCAATCATTACCAAAGATATTATCAAGAAACCTTTATGGTTTACTATAGTAGTGACTAAATTATCATTATCACCAAAATGAAAACCTCTAGTCTTATAGAAATCATGAATGTAATTCTCAAACAAAAACATAGTTTTTCATTTGGTAAAGATGAATTCCCATCCCCGATGAATAATTAATTTATTAAGTAACATGTATGTTCCATCCAGACAGGTAATATCTATTTATTTTCCACTTAGAACTTTACATTAAATCCTTTTATGCTTATGTTTTATTTAATAGGCACTATCAATTCTATTAGTTTTTTCTATTTATTATAGGATTCAGTAGATATGAGGGTTAGGGAAATAAGGTTCATATTATAGAGAAAATGAGGGCTCGATGGTTTGAAAAATATTCACGCAGAGAGGTGACATATTTTTTTTCTAGTAATCAAGTGTTCACATAGTGATATGTAGAGTAATCATTGTAAAATATAGAAGATTTTTCCCATTTGATTGGACTGAAACTTAAAATCGTGATTCCAAAACATAAATAAAATATTATAAATAAAAAATTTACTCAAATAAAAAACTATGCTATTAAAAATAAAAATAAAATAAATGAAAGTTGAACAAACCTAAATATAATTTAATAAAGTCAAATATATTCATAGGAAAGGGTTTAGTATAAATTTATGCAAATTTATTTCCTATGAAAAATAATTTTAAAGAGATATATCCTTTTTGTGCATTATCTATTAAGAAATTTTGTCCAAAATAATTTTTCTTTATTCTATAATGGTTAATTGGTTTTTTTGAAATTTTTATAAAACCAGTGTTATCAAATTTTATTAGAACAAAATTAAAATTAAATCCAAAATCCATTAAGGCGTGTTTAATCCACAACACTTGTGCACAACAACTTCCTGTTTCATTATATTCTGCTTTAGTATTTATTAATTTTACAGGGTGATTTTTATTTCTTGAACAAGATACTAGAGACTTGATAAGAAAATGATAGCTTCATGAGGTGATTTACCTGCCTAATTTAGATCTATAAAAATCATCATCCAAATATGAAGTATAAATAAAACAAGAAGTTTTTGGGAAAATAATAGAAAGAGATACAGTTCTTTTTAAATATTTTAAAATTATTTTGGCAATATTTAAAATAGATTATTTCAGATTAGATCGAAATATTTCACAAATACATACTGAAAACATAATTTATGGTCTACTTGAAGTATGATAAATTTTCAATGATTCATTTATAGAAAATGTTGTCACTAGGTTTTCTAATATTATCCATATAAAGTTTGATGTTGGATATCATAGTATTTGAATAAGGATTACTATTTTCTTGTCCAAAAATATTAATTAAATAAATTATATATTTTATTCGGTTTTAAAACATTTCAAAAATCTTATTTATAAATTTTAAATCTTAGAAAATATTTTAACTCACCCATAATACTCTATTCAAATTAATTTTACATAATATTTGAAAAATCATTATATAATTTTTGATTTATTTATCCAAAAATAACATCATCAATATATATTTGTACTAATTAAATATTTTATGATGATGTTTTATTAAATAATATAATATCTTTCATTTTTACAATAAAAAAATTTGATAAAAGAAAGGAACTTAATCTTCCATACCATGTTATTGGTTCTTTTTTAAGTCCATATAGAGCTTTGGAAATTTTAATGAAAGTAATTTTAATGTGAGGGTCTTCAAACCCAGAAGGTCATTCTACAAAGACTTCCTTCATTAAAAATACATTTAGAAAAGTAGATTTAACATACATCTAATATAATATAATATTCATATAATATGCACATGCTCGAATAATTCTAATTTCTTATAATCTAGATATAGGTGGAAGGGATTATTCATTGTATATTCCTTCTTTATGATTCTAACCTGTTGGAACTAGCCTCAGTTTATTTTTAGTGATTACACCATGATTATCTTGTTTGTTTCTAAATACCCATTTTTTAAAATTAAAGGATAATTAGAGGGTCTATCAAATTACTACCATACTTTTTTTCCTTTTGAATTGATTTAACTCTTCTTGAATAGCTAAAAACCAACTTTTCATACATAAATATTCTTCAATAGATTTTGGTTTTAACTGGGATAAAAAGGTAGATAATTATACTAGGTTCCCTATATTTTTTCTTGTTAGAACTACTTCATATACGTTTCCTATACTCATTTATAAATGATGGTCATTAATATTTATATGTAATCGATGCATCACACTTTCTAGTTCACTAGTATCAACCATGATAATATTTTGGTTTTAAATAATGAAGTTACAAATAATCATCATTGTTGTTTTTAAAGAGATATTCAGGTCTCATTTCATTAATAGAATCATTAAACACATCACTTTGATTCATTTTGTTTTTAAAAGGAAAAATTTCATTAAACTTCACATGAGTTTTTTACTCAATAATACTTGACCTTTTTTGAAAAATATATAGGATTAGGAAGTAATAGAATAAACTAGGAAAATAACTTCATCATTTTGGATCAAACATAAGAATATGATCATTGTTGTTAAAAATATAAACCTTTCATCCAAATAATTTGAAGTATGATACCTTTGTCTATATGTTATTCCATAACTTATGGAGTGTTTTATTTATGATATTCCTTATTAGAAGTCTATTAGTTACATAACAAGTTGTGTTAATAGCTTCATCCCAAAACTGAGTGGGTATGTTATATTCACATAACATGGTTTTAGAAATTTCTTGAAAATTCTTATTCATACTTTCAACGATACCATTCTGTTGAAGTTTCATGGAGGATTAAAAATTATATTTAATATCTTTTTTTATAAATATGATTTAAACTCATGAATCTCAAATTCACCTCTATGATCACTTATTAGAGTAAAAACGTTATCATCTTTTTTATTTTTTTACAAGATTACATGAATTAATAAAAAATAAAAAGCTTCACATTAACATTTTTAAAAGGTTAACCAATGAAAATATTGGAAATCATCGAACAACACATAAAAAAATAATTAACCTGAAATAATTACATTTCTAGTAGGTCACAATAGATTTATATGGATATGATCAAGATGTATAAATGCAGAAACCAATTTAATTGGTTTGAAATATGACTTGTGTTTTTTTCCCATTTGACATTCATAACATAATTTATTTTATATACAATTTAAGGGTTGGAAAGTCAAAAATACAATGTTTGTTAGAAAAATTTTCATGGATTAAACATTACAATGTCTAAGCCTTCTATGCTAAACCCATGTTTCATTAATATCAACATTCAAAGAATTTACAGTTTTTCCACATAAAGAATTTAGATATAATATATAGACAATACCAATCCTAGTTTTTTTGAATATGAGTGATTTATCTTTTAAAACTAGATGTGCATTATTAGAAAAATCAACTGAATAACCATCATCACAAAGTTGAGAAATACTTATCAGGTTGCGCTTCAATCATTAAACATAAAGAAATTTGTTAATGATAATTGGCTGAGGGTTTCCAATATATATAATGAAATAAATTTTTTCCTTCTAAATTTTCACCAAATATGACATTGCCTCCATTGATCTTGGATAATGAGTGAAAGTTTGAGATATATACACTCATATGTCTTGAATAACCACTGTCCATAAACCGTTTTGTAATGACTTTCATGTAGTTTATTCCCTATAATGAAAAATAAAAAAATAGAATTATCAGGTGCCCAAACTCTTTTTGGGTAAAAAAAGTTTAGCTACAAGAGACTTACATATCCGATATTTTTTTTCAAAAAATGCAGTATAAAATTTTGAGAAATTTTAGTGAGAAAATAATAATCAATTCTAGAAAATTGTTAAATTTTTATATTAGAAATGTTAGTATAATTTATTATTTCACCATAATTAATACAAGTAACTTTGGAAATGTTTATGTTTTTTGAACATGTAACAAAATAGTTCTTGTACAATTGGGACCTTTCACCTTGACTTCCTCTTCCATATTTTATTTTTTGGGTTGATTTTGATGAAGGTTTTTTATATAATATTCCCATTTAGTGAAAACACTTGTAACATCTTTAAATTTTTTTACCTCTTTATATATGTTCTCTGTTATCTTACCATATTTAGCACCTGAGTTAGTATAATTTTCCAATTGATTTTTCAAATATGAAATTTGTTTTATTAATTCCTCTTATTCATTGAAAATTATATTATAGGGGTTCCTAAGAGATTTCTTATTCTTGTTCTATATTTCATACTATGTTATTAACATGGTACAATATTCATTTAATTCTTAATATAAGAAATTTTTGTTTTCCAATTCATGATCATGGAAAATAATAATAATAATAATAATGCACCTCATCCTAATGGGTCATAATGTATATCTTGTCCTTTTCAATAGGAACTTCAGCTTCGGATTCTGATGATTTTAACTTGGTATAATCTTCCTATGAAATCCATGTGGACTTAATAGATTTCTTATTATAACTAACTTTATTAAAGTATTTATTTTATGAAATTGTATTATCCTTAATATGTGGTAAATCAGGCTTGTTGTTTCCAAGATTCTTGCACTCGTAACATCTTAATTATTTTTAAATTTCACCATTACTATTTTACTTATTAAAAGGTCTTCTAAAACCTATTCCCTTGTTATATAATTTTTTTTAACTTTTGAGAAAACTATTTAAGTTCATCATTTAATTGAGAATAGCTTTAGGAGTCATCTTATTTAGATGTTTTACAGATTTTTATTCCTTTTTTTCATATCACACTTAGAATTTGAAAACATCAAGGAAGAATTTGATTTCTCGATCATCTTATATTCTCTAACTTTTACTTCTATTTTAGAATCATACATCATAAGAGTTCCAATGAGATCTTTTATTTTTAAAATTTTGACCTCTTTAGATTGTCTAATGGTAGCTGAGATTCCACTCCACTTGGGTGGTAAAACTATGAGAACATTCAATGCTTGTTTAGGCCCATTGATAGGTACTTCTAGAGAAGTAATTTTATTCATAATATTAGCGAGTCTTCTATTCAACTAATTAATTATTTCTCTTTCATCCATTTTTAATGTATCAAACTTAAGTGTGGATGTATGATATCTAAGATCCTTTAAATTTTCCATACCTTCATAAGAAACTGTTATAGTGTTCCACATTTCATGATATATGTTTCACAAAGAAACTCTATTAAACTCATATGGTCCTAATCCATAGATTATGACATTCATATATTTGGAGTTTAGATCATAGTCTTTAGTAGTTTTAACATCCCAAGTTTTAAGTTCTATATTTGGTATTGCATATGGATTTACTGCATTAAGATATATTTTTAATCCAAGATTATCCAAATAGATGGCCATGCAAGCCTTCCATCAACCATAAGTTTCACCATTAAAGTATATAGATTCGACCATTGACATACCTTGTCAGTTATCAATCATAGAAACCATTTGAAAATAGATCTTTGGACTTCAAACTTTGATATATATGATCTAAGGAGTCATGGGATCTAATAATTGTTTCCCGGAGAATGGCTTACACAAAACTCAAGAGGGGGTGAATTGAGTTCCTAAAAATTTTATTTATAGGAAAACTCCCTCTTCAAGGTATGTGTGTTCAATTATTTTACTTAATATGAATCATAAGTGGAAATATAAATACTGAAAGTAAATATATTGAACATAATATATTTATAGTGGTTTAGGTAACATAAATCCTCTACTCCACTCAACCACTCTACTCCCTGAGTTTAGTGATTTTAGCTATAACAACCCTTTTTATAGGGGATCCCAGATGAGTACAAGTATCAGTCACTTAATACAAAGGTTAAAGATCTTTCGACTAAGATCTACCTTTATAAGACCTATACATATCCTTAACACACAATTTTAAAATGAGTGTAAACAATAGATATGAATAATTTTTTTAATAATAGTTGGAACAAGTAGTTGCAAGAGGTAATTGATAATATTTGAATGTTTTTCCTGAGAAGATGATATTCTTCAAGGAAAAACTCACGATGATATTTAGTGAAACAGATAATCCTATAAACACAAAAAGAGTTATTATGATTGATCTTTTATATGTACAAGAGTTCATTTTTATCAATACCATAGAATTTTAATGTTTCTGTGCATCCCTATAGGTCAATTGTTTTTTCCTATTTTTTTACATTAACTAACTATTCGTTTTATATATCCTCTTTATTTTTTAACTTAATAAGAGATATAATCATAATGACCAAGTTGATAATCTAATGAAAAGTTTATATGAAAGGATATTAATGGAATACATCCATTCTTTCCAAATATATAATAAGATTCTATAGCGACACTATCATAGATCTTCTTCTTTGGAACTTTCCACTATTGAAAAACAACACTTTATATAAATCGATATTTCCTTAAATGGGAAATACCTTTTATGATACACACTAAAATGATGAAATGAATTTTTAATATATTATAAAATTAATCATGACATTATTAATAAAAATTGACTCTTCATTGGATATCCACCTGGTAGTACTGTTCTCATAAGATAAACTTCTGAGAGACTTCATAATATGAAACCTGTGTTTTTCTTCTTTAGGGCATAAGATAAATATTTTACTGATATGTGATAATTATATTTCACAACTTCTTCTAACACTTGTAAGATTATATTTTAAAAATGTTCTATTCATAATAAAAATACTTCTCATAAATTCATTTAGTCTAAAGTAACTAGCATTGAATAACTCAATCATTATATTCGTAAGATAATATCTTATTTAGTAAGATAAAATTCCAACACATAGATTTTAGATTATGAGTAAACAAAATGTATTATTTCAAAACATCGATCCACATAAGATAAAATAATTTTCTATGAATAAAAATTTACACATCATAGGATAAACAATTCTAGAGTCATCATTCATTTAATAAATATATAATATAAAAGACTTAAGATAATGTCATTAGAGAAAATAGGGATTTTTTGAATAATAAAACACTGGTAAACTAAGATATGTTGGAATAATATAATTCTACCCAACTCATGACATGAAAAACTTGTACCATGCATCTAGATCTAAGTAATAACTATATATTGAGATAAGAAAAAAGAGTCTACCCAAGCACATCAAATCCCATACCATGCATATAAGAAGGGGGTGTGTCTAATGGATGAGTAGGAATATCCAATTCCTCAATGACATAAAGTGATTTTTTGATCTATTGGATTTTCATTCAATAAATATTAATAGTTGAAACCATTTCCATGAAATAAAACCACATGTAAACATTACACATAATTCACTTAAATTCACATAATTTTGGTTGTTGTGTGCCGACTAGGCCCTCAAAACACCTAACCCAACTTGCTTCAGCACCATGCTGGAATAAATAAGTCACCTCATGCCATAACCGGAATGATACCCAATGATTTATGGTAGGGTTAAAAATGAAAATATTTCTAGCATTCACCCAAATACTTAAGGTGGGGTGTTGTCCAAACCATTACCCACTACCTAAAGGAACATGACACATTCATACATCCATAAGCCTTGACACATCCCTTCTCACTTAAGGGAGATCCATTATCTATGTATCACATCCAACCATGAACTATCCCTTTGGGTGGTCCTACATCCATGTATCTAAAGGTAAGATCCAAAAAGTATAATGACACAAACCTCTAAAATAAATGTCCTAAAGCACACTGATCCATTCTCACACACTCAAGAGAGGTCATAATAAAGAATGCTGACCCATCCCTATTGATTTTTGAGAGGTCACATCAAGAACACTAACACATCACTACAGACTCTAGGAGTTCACATAAAGCTCACTAACCCATCCCTATAGACTCTAGATAGGTCACATCAAGTGCAACAACCAAAGCCTTTGAAGGTAACATCATATATACTCATAGTCAACACATGAAACAATAATAAAAAAGGAACAAAACCAGTTTCACAACTAACCAAATCATCACTATGGAACTAGCACCTTGAGACTTAGTCCTACATCTCGAACACATTTAAAACACATATCAAACCTCTAAATAAAATCCATTTGGACCAACCATCACATTTATACTAAAATAAAGTTCTCACAGGGAAACCCACACAACCTATGCATCATCACGCAAAATATGTTCTCATGGGGATACCCACACAACATTCATAATAAATCACATTAGTGTTTTCACTGGGCTACACACACAATTCACATCATCATGAATTCTACAATATAAACAAAAAATTCAAGGGAATACACAAATAACTCATTCTTTGGAAAATAGGACATCACCCACATAAGGTCAAATAGAGAGAAACCCATTTAAAATCTATACTTTCTAAATTTCATATAAAACAGACCAAAATACTATTTCAAACCATTTCAAAAAGCATTACAAGACATTGTACTCACACTAGACCCTATGCCCAAATCACATCAAGACGTTCTTTATAAATTCTCATACCAATTTTGAAATACCGTTTGAAAATAATTTTCTCTATTACTATTTCCCCTAAAATATCATTTAATTTGAATTTATTTTAAAATAAAATTTTAAAAAGGAAATAATTTAATATTCAAAATCTATAAATATTGCCAATAAATCAATTATGAGGGACATCGACACTCATTTAACCAAGGAACCACCATAAAATCATTTAGTAGGCTATATGGTCTATGTGTCGGATCGAAATTATGATATAGATGATCAATTAAAAGAGTGTGTGTGGGGGGGTGAATTGTTGGTTTATAATTATTCATTTTTATCCTTAAGAAAATATATGTTTAAAAAAGTTAAACAATATGGATTAAAAAACCCTCTTTAGTTCTTAACTAAGAAAAATCTTGCTTAAGATCGGGAAAAATGGACCAGATAATGAAACTAAATAAATGTTTCCTTAGGGAAATATTCTACCTTAAAGTGTATAGAATCTTATTTATCAGAGTATATAGGTACAAGAAAATATAAGAAAGTTATACTTTCGTTCATTAAAAAATTGAAGTGGAATTAAAACTTATATCAAAGACAAGTAAACAAGTATAGAAAATATTTTAACCCAAAGAGAACAGTATCCAACAACTTTTAATAAAGGTCCATTGATTTATAATTTCAAGAAATTTTATCTTAACCACACAAGGGTAAGCCCTAGATAAGAATATCAGAATATGTCTTGCTATCCCCACAAGCCCCTAAACTTTAAGGTAGTCAACATCACTGTATTTATATCCCTGGAATCCCTCAATTGATCAACAATAATCGAAACCAGACATAGAAGGTTGAACAAGTTGTTCATGGCTGAACAAGATGTTCAGAGATCGCATAAGGAATGAGAATATCTCTCTCTATAAATCACTTAATAGAATCAAAACATGAAATATCTAGATGTGTGTTTTGAATTTGTCTTGTTAAAAATACTGGGTATTTATAGGCAAAAATCCCAAAGGTCAGTTCCTCCTCCAATGGTCATATTTTTATTTAAATCTCAGAGGGACCTGTACATGTATCACTCATCCAACAGTTAGTTAAAACTATATTGTATGACATTGTTTCATCATGGGAAACATTATCATTTTTAAGAAATAATAATATGTAAGGAAAAATATTTTATTCTTAAGAAACATTAACATATTTAGGATTCAATAAAATGAAAGGTTACTTTAGGGAAATGAGGTAACTGTAAGAAAATCAATTAATCAGATTCTTAAGAAACTGAGAATTAAAGTATAAAAATATTAATGATCAGATTCTAAAATAAAAAATAACTGGAGTCTGAATTTTGAGGAATCCAGATTCTTATTTATGATGAATTCAGAATCTGATTTCCTTAGAAATTGGAATATGATTTCTGAAGAAATCAGAGTCATATTTCATAATAAATCAGAGTTGGATTTTGGGAGAAATCAATGTCTGATTTCAGAAGAAATCGGAGTTTGATTTCAGAATAAATGAGAGTTTGATTTCCAAAGAAATGAGAGTCTAATTTCAGAAGAAATTGAAGTCTGATTTCTAAAGAAATCAGAGTTCTATTTCTGAAGAAATTAGAGTCTGATTTTAGAAGAAATCAGAGTAGGATTTTGGGAGAAATCGGAGTCAGATTTCAAAAGAAACCAAAGTTTGATTTCAGGAGAAATCTGAGTCAAATTTCAGAAGAAATCATAGTCCTATTTTGGTACAAATAAAAGTCATATTTCAAAATAAATAAGAGTTAGATTTCAAAAGAAATTAGAATCACAATTCTAGGGAAATCAGATTCGAAGAAACTATAAGGTTCTAAGGTAGATAAAAATTCAAAATTTTGTCTTATGAAAAAAATGGTTAGAGTTGGTTTATGAAAATATTATATAAGACATTGAAAAACATAGGTATGGATAAAAATTTTCTCAGAGATAGAAAATTTACCTTAATGAAATAGTTATTAGAGAAATATAAATTTTCTCAAGAAATGTGGTTGTGATTTTCAAAACATAAATGAATGGAAAATTCATAAGGATACTTATTGACTTAATAATCTACCCCATTTTGGAAATCACAAATAAATTTTTATAAAATAATATAATGAATAAGGTTTTCATGTTTTTAACTTTAAAAGAAATACTTATCTACCTTTAATTTGTTTATGAACTATAATGAATACGACTAACTCCCCCTCGGGTTTTGAAATCCCTAATGATCGTATTCTTGTATTAATTAGAGAATTTACTTATTATTAATTAAGAAAATATTATTTAAGTAATATACCCCTTACTTAAGAAATATTTTTCTTTATATTCTTTTTGATCATTTTTTCTCCCCCTTTGTGATTGTCAAAACAGAATGGAGGTAAAGGAAAAAAAACTGTATATAAAAGGTTAGGAATATACAAAACAAATTAATGTAAAGATAACAAAATTTCATTATGATGAAAAAATTTATTACAAGTAAAAATAAAACAAAATATTAGGTTTAAGAAATCATTCATCCTTCATCTACTTTGGAATGAGTTTTCTCAAGTTTTCCTTAAACTTCTTAATCTCTTTGTGATCATCATAAAACTTCTTAAGCATCCCCTCCTGATCATTATTTATCTTTTCAAGATATTTAATCCTTTATTATTAAGGTTTAATGATTTATACTTTAGAATTTAACAATTCTTCTTAGTCTTTGAACTTTTCTGCCATCTCTTCCCTGAGCCCTCTTTCCTTTTTCAAATTTAAAGTAACAGAATTCAGATTTCCATTCAGGTATTTATATTCTTGAATCTGGGAATCTTTCCCTTGATTAAATTTCTCTAAAAGACATGTTGAAAAGTTCTTGATCGTGTCTTATGACTTATGAAAGGCATCCTTGACTGAATTGTTGAAATCATCCATATTTTTCAATTCATCAATATCTAACTTATACCACTTGGTTATCTCTTTTCAAGTTCTTATATAATCATCATAACCAATTTGAAAAGTCTTAAAATTGGCTTCAAGTATGATAAAATTTTCCATGAGAATTCTTGTTGAGACTGACTTCTGATTGATTGTTTGTTGGAGTAGTTGAAACCTAGAATCAATGCATGGAAATAAGGGAATCATATTCACAAGATTCTTTAAGGGCTAAACAACAAAATATTATCCTAAAGAAAATGAGGATTCTGAAATAGATTATTTTTCTAGAGAGGGAACATTATCTTTCTCTTCTACTTTCCTCTTTGATTTTATAACAAAAAATTTCTTTGATTTTGCAGCTAAAACATTCTTTGGTGAATCAAAAACCACATTCTTTCTTTTCTCAGCTTTAGATATTTCCTTATTAACTTTTTTAGACTCATTCACACTATCAGAAACTTGAATTATTTTATCATCATAATCAACTTATTTTTTATCACCTTTTACACCAATTTCCACAACATCATTAGGATGAATATAATTATTATTACTACTTTCATCATTTGAAGGTTTATCAACCTCTTCCTGAGCATCGCCATTTTTCGGCACTGATTTTTCTTATGAAATTATCTTGGCTCATTCATATTGGGATGTTCTAATCAACAACTTGTTGAAGGACTTTCCTTCTCTTGGTATTATTACACCATATTGATTACATAATCACTTTATTCCTCCTCCTCCTCTTATTCTTATTCTTTTTTGAACTACTCCTTCTTCAGCAATGGGTTCTGAATTCAAAAATTTCTTTCTCTTATATTCTCTCAGAGTTTCAATATGAAATGACTATTTTAAGAAAGATTTTGGTACCTGAACTTGTTCAGATACCATTTATGTATCTTTAAGAAAATATTTAACAATCTCAGATTCTAGAATCTTCTTCCTTAACATTTTCTATTTTTATTTCTTCTCAAGCTCTTCAGTTTCTTGAATTTTCAAGGCCTTAGACTCAGTAGGGTCTAACCCAAAACTACACCTATCTCATTCGTTTTATACTTCTCTCTCTATTTCTCTATGACTTCATTAGAAAATTTCATTTTTCTCTTTAGGATTAGGTGGAGAAGATGCTGATTCAGGTTCTGGTAATTTCTCTTCTACTTTCAGTTCTTTTTATTTTATTTTCTTTGGATTTTGCTTCAAAGTTTCTCCTACTTCACCTTTCTTATTGACAATTTTATAATCAGGAAGTTCAAATAATTATCTTTTCTTAATACTGAAACCAATTTTTATCCCTCTCATAGTATCATCACTCAACAACATTATCTAAAAAACTTTGGGTTTTGAGATGTAAGGAATTTTTAATGATTCTAGGTGAAGGAAAACAATGTTTGACAAGATTGGTGGATACATTATAATCTAATACTTGAGGGTTCCATTCTTGAAATTTCTGATTGTTAAGTGAATTTACTTGATAAGTTTTATCTTCCTTATATTCACCAAGAATTTCATCATGTAGATATCTCATTTTTAAAGGGATTCCTTGTCTCCATTTCTCGGAATGAGAAAACCTTGCGTCCACAGATCTAGCAATATAAAGTTGGTTGAAAGATGATTGATATTTGGTGACTTAACTCCTTTAAGTACAATGCACTCAATTTCTTTAACCTTTTTAAATAAACTATCCTTGTCTAGTAACTTGTGTGATAAAAATATAGCCTCTCCTTCATAAGGTATATCCAAAATACTTGAATTCACATTGAAAGTTAAATAATAAGTTTTACTATAAATCTTGAAAAAAGACATATATCATCCTCCTTTTTCATAAAAACTAACTATATCATATAATTATACAATAAGATCATGATAAATTGGATCCTGATTCTTTGTTTTGGCATCAAAAATTCTTTCCCATCCAATCATCTTAACTATTTTTGAAATCAGAGAATCAAACTTCGGAAATAATTTTCGGTCTAGCAACCTTTCTCGGTAAATTAACCAATATATGAGTTTCTTGTTGGAGGCCATTAGAGTATGTGAGGAAACTTCAAGAGACATTCAGAGCTTAAGGAAATAGAGAAAACTTAATGGTTTATTTTATGGGTGGTAGGGCTTCGACGCAAAAACTTTGAGATAACCGATGTGGGACGTGAATAGGGGGATACTTCAAATAGGCTTCACGATGACAGTTCGTATTCTTGAATCAATATAATAGTTGATATTAGCTTGATATGATCTGATGGTTGATATCAATACTGGATAAGGATTTTTGAGGTTCTTATCTTTTGAGGTTTTAAGCAAAAATTAGATTTAAGAAAAGTGAATCTGATAATTTTTTTTAAAACTAGATAGAAATACCAATAAGTAAAAAAATTATGATGGTTTAAGTAAGGAAACATGACTTCCAGATTTCTTAAAAATAATTGTTAGTATTGGTAAGGTTCTTCTTGAAAAACCTTTGTTCCAGGAATTTTATTAGGGAAAGGAAAAAAATTTATGTTTCAAAAAAGTTTTTGGAAAGGGTAATATAAAAGTACAAACATATGTACCCCCTATGAAAAAGAGTATCTTAATTTTAGAAGATAATTTAAAAAAATTTAATAAGGATGATTTCCTTATAGTTTTCATTAATAATTTTTTTTAATACATTAAAATTTATTAAAGGGTAAAGATTTTGTAGAAATGTCAGCACATTGATCTTTCATTCCAATAAATTGAAGAATGATATCTCCTTTAAGTCAGTGATCCATAAGAAAGTGATACCTAATATCTATGTGTTTTGAATGGGAGTGATGTGAAGGGTTTTTTATTAGATAAATGGAACTAGTATTATCACACATTAACTATGTTTTGGTAAAAATCATGCCATATTTTGTGAGTGTGTGTTTCATCCACAACACTTGAGCACAATAACTTCTAGCTGCTACATATTCAGCTTCAGCAATGGAAAGCGCTACTGACTATTTCTTCTTTCATGACGAAGGAATGAACGAATATCCTAAGAAATGGAAAGTTCCAATTATAATTTTCCTATACATTCGATATCCACTAAAATCATCTTCGAAAAAACTTTTTAAACCAAATCATTTCCAAAATAATAGAAAAGTCCTAAATCCATATCCCACATTAAATAGTGAAAAATTCCTTTCACTACTTTTAAATGAGATTCCTTTTGATGAGATTTATATCTTTCACATAATCATACTAAAAACATTAAGTCTGGATGACTAGCTGTTAAGTATAATAAACTTCCTATCATACCTCTAAAAGATGTCTGATCTACTGGTTTCCTAGTTTCATCAAGATCAACATAGTTTTAGGTACCAATTAGAGTACTTATACTTTTAGTATTGTCATACACATACTTTTT
Source organism: Viscum album (assembly GCA_963277665.1). Classification (NCBI taxonomy): domain Eukaryota; kingdom Viridiplantae; phylum Streptophyta; class Magnoliopsida; order Santalales; family Viscaceae; genus Viscum; species Viscum album. The sequence goes on from OY728132.1 coordinate 996,550,535, forward strand.
AAGAAGATATTTAATATATTTATGTTGATATATATAAGTTCTTTCTGGTTTTTGAGAAATTTTAAAACCAAGTAAAAATGTTAACTCACCCATCATACTCATTTCAGACTCATATTTCATGAGATTTGCAAATGAATTAGTTAAATATTCCTGAGTTGATCTGAATATAATGTCATAAACATAAATTTGAACAATAAAAACATTTTTCTTATATTTATTTATAAAATGGGCTAGATTAACAGTTCCATTTACACAAATTTTTTTGTAACAAAAATCCTATAAGTCTATCATACCAGGCTCTAGGAGATTGTTTAAGTCCATATAAATCATTAGTAAGTTTAAAAAAAATGTTTAGTATGTTTTGTGTCTTAAAAAATAGGAGGTTTTTCAACATAAACTTCCTATTGAACATATCCATTTAGGAAATCACACTTCACATCCATTTGAAAATGTTTAAAATTTAAGAATATTGTAAAGGATAGTAGAATGCGAATAGATTCAAGTCTAGCTACTAGAGCATTGGTTTATTCATTGCCTATTCCATCTTGTGGATTATAGACTTTAGTAACTAATATTGATTTATTTTTTAAAATGATTCCATTTTCATCACATTTATTTCTGAAGACCCATTTTAAACCTATTACAGAAGTTTCCTTAGGTCTTTCAACCAAGGTCTAAACTTTGTTCCATTTGAATTCATTTAGTTCATCTTGTGTAGCTTTAATCCAATCATAATCACCCATAGATTCATCAGTCCTTTTAGGTTCTAATTGGGAATGAAATTCTAGATGTTCTACTTCATTTTTGAAAGAAATTTTAGTCCTTACATGTTGATTTACATCACCAATGATACTATCACTGGGATGATTCTTAAGAAACAACTGATTTGGGTTTTGTGAAAACTATTCATTAATATAAGGTAAAAAATATTTTGGGGTAAATACTTCAGAAGTATTTTCTCAAGTATTTTCTTTATTAGAAGAATATTCCATCAAAATTTGATAATCTATTTTTTAAAACACATTTGAAGATGTAGGTTGGGGTTTTTTAAAAACAAAAGGATCAGTTTCATAAAATTTGACATGTACTGTTTCTTCAACAGTACAAGAATTTTTTGTTTAAATCTCTGTAAGAATTATAAGTAGTGTAGTATCCTAAGAAATCGACTTAATAGGATTTGGGTGTGAATTTATTTAATTTATATTTATTATTTAGGATGAATACTTTGCATCCAAATAATTTGAAGTAAGAAATATTTGGTTTTCGATCACTCCACAGTTCAAAAGATGTTTTCTTAAGAAAATTTCGGATTAAAACTAAATTTATAGTATAACAAGAAGTACTAACAGCTTCATCCCAAAAGTGTTTAGAAATAAAATATTCACTCAAAATGGTTTTTCTTATCTCTTAATAAATTCTATTTATTCTTTCAACAACACTATTTTTTGAGGAGTTATAAGTAATGCCTTTCTTACTATAAAAAGTTTCAAAATATGAATTTTCAAATTTTCCCTCATGATCACTATGAATAGTTATCAATGGATGTTTTTTAATTTTTGACTTTAGTTTAAAAATATTTAAAGTAAGAAAAGTCTTAAGATTTCATTGTTAGAAAATAGACCCAAGTAAATCTTATGTAATCATCAACTAAAAAAATAAATAGAATTTGCCTCCAATACTTATAGTTTGTGTTGGAATAAAAATATACATATACACAAGATATAGGGAATCAGAAGTTGAGACTTCACTAATTGATTTAAAGCTTGACTTATGTTTCTTTCTATATCGACAAAGATCACAAACTTTTGAAGAACCAAATCTAAGTTCTGATCGATCCTTAACAAGTCTTTTTTATTTAAGAGTTTTTATAAGTTCCTAAGGTCATAGTGTCCTAGTCTTATATTCTATAAGAAAGATTGATATTCCATTGCACTAAGGAAAGGTAGGTCTTGGATCCTAAGTTCTTCTAAGTTCAATGTATCACCATTCTTATGCCTATGGGTAGAGGGAATAAAATATTCCTTGGAATTGTGTACTATAAATTTATCATTTCTAAAATTCACAAGGAAACCTTCATCACATAATTGGATTTTTCTCATAAGTTTTTACTTAAGACCTTTAAAAAATAAAAAAATTGAAATTAAATCTTTTCCAAGAAGAACAATTTTACTTATACCAATAATTTCTCCCTGAGCGTTATCTTTGAAAGTTACTTTTCCTTTTTTCATCTCGATAATATTTTTAAAGAATTTTTTGTTACTAGTCACATTCTGGGAACATCCACTATTCATGTATCATGTATTGTTGTTGTCACTTCCTTTATTTTACTAAAAATAAAATAGTTATACTTTTGGAATCCAAAATTTCTTGGATCTAGAATTGTTAGTAAGTAAAATATTAGGTATCCACATTTTCATAGAAAAATAATCATTATGAAAACATAAGGATTTGGTTTTATTTAAAGGAAAAATTTTCTCCCAATTTCCACCACATTGACACTTAGTGAAAAATGGAGAACTTTGGGGAGAAAAATAGTTACGAATAAAAACAGGTTCTGAATGAGTATAACCAAATCCAGAACTATTCCTAAGAGAAAGAAGTTGCGAATACATTTTATCGAATTCTGTCTTTCCAAAAGTGAAATTTGTTAAAAGTTTATTTAAGGGAAATATTTCTGATTTTAGTATAATGAATAAATTATTATCATCATAGTCATTAGTCTTAGAGTCAGAGTTATTCTCTAAAACATTTTCTTCGAAATAACATTTTCAAAATACTTAGAAAGTTTATCCTTCTTAGAACTAACTTAATTAGAGTTTTTATAAATATTATCAAAATCAAGAGTTTTCTAATCAAGATAATTAGAAAGATTTGATATTTCTTTTGTTAAAATAGAAATTATAGAATTTTCTTCCTCTAACTTTTTTTTATCTTACATTTTTCATTTTCAAATAGTTTAGAAAATCTAGAGACTTCTTCAAATAAAGGTAGGGTATTATCTTCTGATGAGGAAGATTATTTATTTGAAGACTCATAATATTATTTATCAGGATAATTATAATTTAAAGAAATATTGGATGAAGATTCAACATTGTGTACCTTATCCATAAGACAATGATTTTCAACAGGTAATCTGGATATAAGACCCATATTTTTCTGACAAAAATATTCACATTCCAAGTAATCATATGAAGAGTCATCACCACTAGCAATTCAAGTGTAATTAGCCTTCAAGACATTCTCAACATTAGATTTTCTGTACTTATTTATGTTTCTTTTAGAATGATTATCCTTTCTGTCTTTTCTCTTGATAATAGGACAATCAAATCTGATTTGTCCAGCCCTTTGGATTAATAACAAGTTACTTCAAAACTACTCTTTTCGTTTCTGTATTTATTGTTATATCTATACTGAAAATCTTTTTTTCCTAAAATCTTGTTCATCCTTCGACAAATATTGGATAATTCATTCTTAGACTGATCATTGTAACTTGATTCAGATACTACAATAGATTTCTTAGCTTTAGATCTAGTTACCCTTTCCCGAGTCTTGGATTTAGATGAAGTAGTGAAAGAAACACTCCCATTACCATTATTTTTCTTATAAATGTCGGTATTTCTCTTCCTTCTTGTTTCACGATGAACAAGAGTTCCACATAACTCATCAAGAGTGATGTTAGATACTTTCCTATTTTCATTAATAGTCGTCCTGTTAGATTCCCACTTATTAGGAATGTTATAAATTATCTTTTCCATAGGTATTTCATCATCAAGTCCTTTTTCTCCCATAGATTTAAAACTACTAATGATAGTCATAAATCTTTGTTTCACTTTAATAACTATTTCTCTATAAGGAAATAAAAATACATGATATTCATATCTTAACATAACTCTTCTGGTTTCTATCACTTTTGAATTTCAAAAGTGTTTAACTTAATGTTTCTTCCAGATACTATTGGAAGCTTCACAAGAGGATATTTTACTTTAGATATTTCTGGTCATGGAACATAAAAGAATATTTCATACCTTGTATTTTAGTTGAAATTCTTGTTTTTTCTGATTTGTGAATGTTCTAATTTCTTTTTCAGGAATCTAGTATTCATCAGTGAGCATGATAAAATTATCCACTCTTGAGTTTATAAAAAAATTCTTCATCCTATCTCTCTAGTACTCATAATCATTACCACAAACAATTTGTGGTCTAATAAGATTTATATTGTCTATAGAACCAACATTCATTCATTCTGTTCTATAAGAAAATACAAAAGATATTTTCCAACCAATAGGTTAGTTAAAATATATTATAAACAAAGAGTTTATAAGAAAAATATTAATAAAACTTGAACAAGTAAAGTTATGAAAGAAAAGTTGAGCAAGAAAACTTATATGAAAGTATAATATTTCAGGGACCTCATCTGATACCAATTATAGGATTGAAACTAAGATGTATATGACTAATTACAAGAGGGGGGGGGGGGGTAGGTGAATTATAGGTTTAAAAACATTCATTTTTGTCGTTAATAAAATCCATGTTTAACAAAGTTAAACAATATGGATTCAAAAATACTCTTTAGTTATTAACTAGGAAAAAATATTGATTAGGATCCAAAAAAATGGATCTGATAAAGAAACTTAAGAATGTTTACTAGTGTAAAGATTCTACCTTAAAGTGTATAGAATCTTATTTATCAGAGTATAGAAGTACATAAAAGTATAAGAAATTTAAACTTTCTTTCTTTAACAAAATGTAGTGGAATTAGAACTTATAGAAAATACAAGTAAACAAGTATAGAAAATATTTTAACCCAAAGAGAGGGGTATCCAACAACCTTGGATAAAGGTACCTTTATTTATACATTCAAGAAAGTCTGTCTTAACCACACCAGGGTAAGACCTTGATAAGAATATTAAAATTTATATTTATATCCCCATAAGACCTTGAAATTTAAGGTAGTCAACCCATATATATTCTTATCCCCTTAATCCATCTATTGATCAACAATAATCTAAATCACACTAAGAAGATTGAACAGGTTGTTCACAGCTGAACAAGATGTTCAGATATCACACAAGGCATGCAAGTCTCTCTCTAGAAATGACTTCACAACATCACAACATGTAATCTCTAGATGTGTGTTGTGTATTTGGTTTGTTAAAAAGACTAATTATTTATAAAGAAAAAATACAAAAGGTCAGCTCCTCCTCCAACACTCATATTTTTATTTAAATATCAGAGGGACCTATACACATGTCACTCAGCCAATAGTTAGTTAAAAATAGATTGTATGACATCATTTCATCAAGGGAAACATTATCATGTGTAAGAAACAATAATATGTAAGGAAAATAATTTAGGCTTAAGAAACAATAACATGTTTAGGATATGATAAAATGAAAATTTACTTTACGGAAATGAGGTAACTATAAGAAAATAATTTAATCAAATTCTTAAGAAAGTAAGAATCAGAGTCTAAAAATATGAACAATCAGATTCTAAAATAAAAAATAATCAGGGTTTGAATTCTTAGGAATTCAGAATTTGATTTATGATGAATTCAGAATATGATTTCCAGTGAAATAGGAATCTAATTTCGAAAGAAATAGGAGTCTCATTTTACACGAAATCAGAGTGTGATTTCAGAAGAAAATTGAGTCAGATTTTTGGAGAAATTAGAGTATTATTTTAGGTGAAACAAGAGTCTAATTTTAGAAGAAATTGGATTTTGATTTGATAATAAATGGGAGTATGATTTTGGATGAAATGAGAGTATGATTTCAGAAGAAATTGGAGTCTGATAATGGGAGAAATCAGAGTCTAATTTCAAGAGAAATTGGAGTCTGATTTTAAGAGAAATCAGAGTCTGATTTTATCAGAAATCAGATTCTAATTTTAGATGAAGTTAGAGTCTGATTTCAGAACAAATTGGCATCAGATTTTAGGAGAAATAAAAATTTTATTTCGGAAGAAATCAGGGTCTAATTTCAGGAGAAATTGGATTCATATTTCAAAATAAATCAGAGTCTAATTTTAGAATAAATCAGATTATATTTTTAGAAGAAATTTTACTTACAATTCTGAGGAAATCAGATTCTAGGGAAATATAATATTTTTTGTTAGATAAGGATTCAAATTTTTGACTTACAAAAATGGTTAGACTTGGTTTTAGAAAATATTAAAGAATACATTGAAGAACAAAGGTAGGGGTAAAACTTCTCTTATAGAAAGAAAATTTTCCTTTTGAAAATAATTCAAAGAGAAAGATATTTTTATGAAGAAATATTTTTGTGATATTCAAAACATAGAAGAATGAAAAATACATAAGGACACTTATTGACTTAACATTATATTGATATTTTTGAAAACACAAGACCATTACAACCTTATGGGGAATAAGACCTAAAAGTAATGAAAACATGTAGGTAATAATATCAATGAGGCACATGAATATGAAATCAAAAAAATACCAAGAGTCTAAAAAAATATCCAGGCACCCAAAATCTACTGACACTCTGATAAATACATCCAATCCCATACTAACCTTCACCAAGTAAATCAGAAATTTTATCATTTATAAACTCCAAAGAAACTAATTATTTAATTAGTTAAAAACAATATTTGAAATAGGAATAATAGGTTCCAAACTCATTTAGAAACCCCATGGAATCTAATCTAAATGAAATAGGGTGTGGATTACAACTTCCTCACCCCTAAACCTAGTGCACACAAAATCCCCAAAACTAAAACCGAAATCAATGACCTATTTTATCCAAAATTTCCCAAAATCATATGGAAACTCAAAGGACACCATAATTTATAGATAATAGTGAATGAAATATTATTTTTTACCTCTCAGAAAATGAGCCTCGACAAAAAATTCCCATTAATCACAATGATTTCTCCATGATTTGGTGAAATATTTTATCCTAAACCCTAAAAACTGAACTAAAATCAAATGGTATGGAAATAAGAATAATAATGGGAATAGGGGAGTAGATCATACTGAGAATTACATGATGAAATACTCTATAATCACCCAAAATCGAGGGGAAGGAATGGGATAGGGTGATAAACCTCCCCCTTTCCATGTGCTATATTAGAGAAGAAACCTCAGGGGTTGTAATTTAGAACCCCTCAGCCTATTTTTTAAAATAAAATCCATGCTTGAGTTCATGATTTGAATAATGGTTCATTCCATGAACCCTTCTCTAAGGAGATGGAAAACCCCTCCACTCAATACATGCACGATGTGAACCATATGGTCACAACATAAATGGAATGATTCTAGTATTGCTAATAGCTAGATTAATTTGGACCTTCCCCATTGTTGTATCAAACACCCAAGACACTATCCAATGCACATTTAATTTGTCTCACCCTCAGATCAGACCACCTACAACCTGAACCCATTTCCAACACACAGAGTCCAACAAACAGTAAAAAAATCCCAAATAGGGTATAACACTTATCGAAACCCCACTACTACTTCAACCATATACGGACTAATTCCAATAAACCCTGACCCTTTCGATGAAAGGGTCACACAACCACCACCAATTGATTCTCCCAAGCATAGGAGTATAATTATTGTCACTTTTCTAAACCAAACACCCAATCTATATAATCCACACTTTGTCTAGTAGTGAGTGTAATGAATGGGCGTGGAGTTCTTGCTCATACCCAAGAACGAACATAATACTTGATCACCAAGCGCCAGGAATATTCCCAACCACATTCAATGATCTCAAACACATAAGTTTCAATAAATAATTCATCTTGATAATTATCATCCACCTCACTATAATAATCCACAACCAACGAATGATGTTGTATAATGGTAATCCCCACAATAATAATTTCCCACAGAAGACACACATCAACTATCCCTAATCATGAACCCCAAATGCACACTAATTTGTCCAACTGAAAAAATATCAATGAAAAATCTAGGTGTCTCAAGAGCGATGTAAGAAACTCCCGCAGAAAAATTCATCCAACAAGTCTTCCACATGAGATTATCTAAAAGCATTTAAAATATCCTCTTTCAACATACAAACCAAGACTCTATTATCTCCTATACAACCACTATAAACTAGGAAACCTAGTCTAAACTTGAACCAATTGATTTTTATGAAACCACCACAACAAGATCACACCCACTAAAATCACCTGGTAGTTTCAAAACAACCATGGAACACAATATGAGCAAACAATTAAACCACTTAGGTCAACTCATCAAAAACACTAAAATCTTATAAAATAGGTTTCCATAGGTATTAGTTGGTTGTTTTAAAAACCTCTTTCCAAAACATTTTACACATAGAAAAACTCCCATGAGGTTACAGATACCCATGGTATCCAAGGGATTTCACCAGAAATACAAGATACCAAAATCGACAACCTAGATGGTCTCTTTCTTGAAAAATAATCTAATTTTTGAAATAAATTTGAAATCCACTTTGAAAAACAATTTCCCTTAAATTAAAAAAAAACCTAAAAATTAGAAACCATTTAAAAATCAAAGGCTTCCATGACCCTATTCATTTAAAACCAATTTATAAAGCCTATTACGCACACCTCATGACACCACGTGAGTTTTTATTTTAAAACCAGGTGTCTCTTCTTAAAGTAGGACTATCTGAAAAACCAAACAACCCAAAAATCATTTCCCTATGGCGTCCAAATAATCAAAATCATAAAAAATAACCAGTAACCAAGAAAAAAAATCCCCTAATATCCATATTAATATAATCATACCTTTTAATATATATAAGAAAACACTATTTATATAATATGGTTCTTCAATTAATATGGATTCCAATGAGGCATAATGTCAAACAACACTTCCCATAGGAAAGTGTACCATAACCCTATCATGCCACAATCATAATGCTTTTACAGCTTATCATCCACTAGTTAATCACTATAACTTATCAAAAGTATCATAAACCCCACATTAGTATTCTTATTTTAATAAAACACTTCACAAACCCTAGAGTTCCTAGTCCCAACACTGGACTTCCCCTAGTAACTTGGGTTTCAATTGATGTCATGATGACCAATCATGTTGTTGATCAACCTCCTGAGTTTTGACTATGTAACTCCACCCTTAACAACACTACCAATCCCAAGACATGTTCTAATACCATTATGTAACACCCTAACATGAGTTTTCCAATTGAAACCCAAAAAGGGGCCACTACAATACCTCATGAACACAACCACATATAAAACATCCTCTCAAATAGTGGAGATGTCTTATCATAGTCCTGGGGAAAATATTACGTCAAAATAAACCCAAGGGGTCATTCCAAAATTCTATTAAGATCTAAGCATGATACTTCTATATATCATATTTTCCAAATCCCTAAATAAATAAAACAGAGACCCCCACGAGCCCCCTTATTCTAAAATATAAGTATTAAACTGTCTACATGATGTGTCAAATCAAAACAAAGGAGTGGAAAATAAACATTGAATTATAATAATCATATATAAATAAATGGAACACAAGAATTAAATGATAAACCATAATTGAAAATAAATAAAATGAACTTCCTCACTAGTCACATACCATCCTACCATATCCTTTACTTCCATAACCTACTAGGCCTATACCACATCTTTGGATCTAGGTGAAACTTTGGTTTGGGGAGAAGATGGGAAATTCTACTAATCGAAATTGAAATCCATTCCATGTATATGGTTAGGGGCTAAGTCTAATGACCTAGTAGGAATACACAATTCATAAATGATACTATGTTTTTATGTGATCAAGTGTATGTGCATGCGATACATATAAATAGTTTCAATTGTTTATGTGAAATACGCTGACCCACAAACATTACAAATAATACACATAAAATCACACAAGTTAGGTCTTAGTGCACTTACCAGTCCATTATGAAACCTAATCCTACCCGCATTAGCACCATGATAGAAGGAAGAAGTCACCTCATACCATATCCATACCCATACCCTAAGATACGAGATAGAGTTCCAACCAAAATGATTCCCAAATTACACTTAAGGTGGTGTGTTATCCAAACCTCAACACACAAACCAATGAAAATAAGAACTATCATACATCCATAAGCCTCTACCCATGTATTCTTACTCAAGGGATGTCCATCATCTATGTGTCACATGAAACTACGATCCATCCCTCAGAGTGGTCATTGAAAGAAACCTCTAATGGGAATATCCAACATGTATACCATCACAAGCCTTTGAAGGCAAGGTCCTCGAGCATATCAACCCATCCCCACATGTTCAAGGGATTTACTGATCAAGCACCCTAGAACATCCCCATAAACTCAATGGAAGTCAAAATCAAGAATAATGAGCCATCCCCATGGACTCCAGGGAGGTCACATCAAGAACACCGACTCATCCCAATAGACTACAGGGAAGTCACATCAAGCACACAGACCCAAGCATTAGAAGGAAAATTTCAATGAGCACATAGTTAGAACATGTATACCAAAAAAGGCATTCATATTGTCAACTATCTCATAAAATAATCACCAGGGAATAATTCATACATCTCAAACACATTTTAAACCCATATTTACCCTCCAAGGGGATCATCATGTATATTTGGACTAACTTCCAGTTTGATACCAAAAGCAATTCCTCAATGGGCTACCTACACAACCCCTGAACCATCATAAAAAATATGTTCTCAAAGGGCTACCCACAAAACAAACATCATCAATCATAACAAAGTTCTCATTGGGATACACACACAACAACCATTATCATGCATTAAATGATACACACGGTAATTATAACAAGATCACACATAAAGCACTCATGTTTTAGAAAATTGGTCATATCCCACACAAGGTCAAAGAGACCAAAACTCCCCTTTAAGCGAAGCTATTTTTGATTTATTTTAAAAATAAGCACAATCCTCATTAAAACTCTTCAAATCAGAATCAAATAATTCCTTACCCACACTAAGAACTTGGCCCAAATCTCATCAATACATTCTTTAGAAAAGCTCATTCCCATTTTAAAATACCATTTCAAACCCCTTTTCTCAGTTACCATTACCCCTTAAAATACCATTTAATTAAAACTTTTTTTAAAAATATATTTTAAAAAGAAAACCATTTTATCTTTTAAAATCTACCCAAACCACCAAGAAATCTATAAATAGGACCACCAAAACTTTGTTGACCCGGGCACCATGATAAAAAAATTTATAAAGCTACAAGGTCCATGTTAAGTATTAGTATGAAATGATCCCATCCCAACCTTATGGTAAAAAATTCACACATGTTATTCAAAAATATAGGTAAATAACATCAATGAGGCACACAAATATCAAATCACAAAAATACAAATAGTCTCAAAGAAATTTGACCCCCCTAACTCTATCGAGGCTTTGATAAATGTATCTAAACCTATACCAAACATTAATAAGACCATGAAAACCTATATCAACCCTAAAAACCAAAAAATTAATTATATAAACATTTTAAACCAATATTATAAACTGGTATAATAGGTGCCAAAAACACTGGGAATCCCTATGATTTAAAATCCATGCACAATGGGGTATATTCTACTTCTGTCACACCCTCAAAAATTGGAGACAGAAAATCCATGAAAACAATACATGAATTTATTATTTTTATACCAAAAATCACCAAAAGCCTAATATAAACTAACTGGGTAACGACCTTATATAAAAAGGTGAAAAATGATTCACTTATGGCGAATCAGTATGCCCTCTATGAGTCGCACATGAAAACCCCTTCAAGAAAAATTATTCCTCCATGATCTAGTGAAATAATTCATCCAAAACACTTACAAATAACTAAAATAAAATAATAGGAAAGGATGAAGAATAAGGGGAAGAGTGGAGGTGATAATACAAAGAACCATGTGACAAAATGTTCCGGAACCACAGAAAATCGAGGGGAAGAAAATTGGATGTGGTTCATAATCCACCTATTTATATGGTGTTCGAGATAAGTTTTTAATTTATAACTCCCTTATACTTTAAAATAAATCCCATTATCATTTCATGATGTGAATGATGGTTCACCCTATAAACCATTCTTTAGGAAGAGGGACAAACCCTATACCCGATATATTCATTTTGTGACCCATATGGTCACACTGTGAATGGAATCCTACTGGTATTTCAATAGCTTGGCCACTCCTGACCTACCCCAACACCCTCCCAAACACCTAGGACACCACCCAATCCTTAAAACCCATCCAAAAATATATTTTATGGATTATTAAATCCTTATAAACCCTTATCAAGTCCTGATTCTTAAAATGAACCCTTCACTAAATGAAAATTTGAGATTCACCTGTGAATTTGCAACCTCTGAAAACATGGGTCATTATATATTGAATTGTATATGTTCACGTGGTGAACAATGTTGGTCACAAAATGACCTTTCCATCTGGGGTTGGTGATTATTTCAATATTTTTGTGCCTTTCTCTATAAAACGGAGGTCACACCATGTCCAAGATTTTTCTAGGTCTTTAGTTCAATACTATATAACAATAACACCATGATTGGGAGGTTACACATTGAACATGGATCTCCCTTGTAACCCTCATTCCATGAAGGGAAATGCTTCTCCATGATGTGACCTTGGGAAGTGTTACTAGGATTATGTAAGGTTTCAGGGGTGATGTTTAACATGAATATTAAATTTTTATTTAAGAAGAGAAGAATATAGAAAAATATAAACTGAAAAGATAAATTCAAATGATATTATTGAAATACTTGTTATTCATAGAAGAATAGAGGATTTAATGAACTTTTCTGGGTTGACCTAACATGCCACTTGATATTTCTTGAACCAAGACCCCAATAATGACTCCCTATATGCCAGAGGTTGACGATATGTGAAAATGATTTAAAAAGATATAGTGGGGAGACTAAACCCTCAAATCGGAGTTCAATTCAATTGGAAATTTCTCCAACATCAACAAGGATGAACATTAGAATATGCATAATAAATAAACAAAATAGTAGCATGATATAAAAAATGCAATGCAACATGCATACAATTATTTATTCTATAACATAAAAAATAGATATACGATTCATAAGGTTATAAATAAATGATAAATAAAATAGAAAATAAATATATTAGGATCTATTGCCAACTCCAATTCATACCACATACATAATCTCCACAACTATAGAGTTTCATTGTCTTGATCATGAGACTCCACATGAGCAGTCCCACTCAATCAAGAAACACTAGGCCTCCACTCAATCCACTATTAGAAATGTGGTCTATTTCAAATCAGATATAACGTCTTCCTACATAAAAAATCTCAATTATATGGGGTGATAAATAAATCTCAACAGGAAACCCCAAACAGAGTACCTATAATCCACTATACTATTCAAGTTCTGGCACATGTGAATTCCCAACCTAGTTAAAAAGTAATAAAAAATGGAATAAAATAAATGAAAAGGAGGATAATAAAAATAAATAAATAAAACATCCAATCTTAAGATATAAGGTGACACTTGAGGTAAATCCACCTCTGATCTATCCTAAGTTATAAGAATTATGACACGCGACTTAACCAACCACATAACATTAGGCCTGTACACCAGATCTATATAGGAGCTCAAAGAAGTATGAAATAAAACAATCATTAATCCTTGACCCTATTTCATAACCATATGTATCCAATAAAACATCATCCAATAGTACCAGGATTTAAGACTCTAATGAAAATATTTGAACTGGTGACATGAACTCTTCTAAAACTATGTGAACTTGTCCAAAGCATGATAGTCTTGGAGAAATAACCAAATCCATAAGATATAAAGGTAGATAAGGGCATAAAACCTAATCTGAGTACATAAAAATGTCTATGACTAGGGACACCTAGCCCCTATATGGGTAAATATCCACTAGTCTCAGGAAGGCTTAACTACCCTAGATCATCCATCATCTCCCTAGGATCATCTAATTACTACAATCCAATAGAATAAATAACAAAATAAATCTATGGTATAATGAAAAAAACAAATATTTCCCAAAGGTATCCTCCACAATCCATTATAAAATAATAAACTAACTCAATTATCAGAACCATATGATATAGAATCTAGGGTTGAACAACTCTATAACATATCATCAATCAAAACCATAATGGTCTCAATCCAATAGTATCTAGGTTATAATAAGGCACTCAACATCACCAAAGTCCAAGTAGAAACAACTCTCATTCAAATTCAATAAAACATGGGTCTCCCACAGTCACATAGATCACATCTATCCTAAAACAAAGGCCATTCCCAATGAATGGAATCTCAACTGGTGACTCGAAACCCAACCCAATCCAACACCACCATCTCACCCACATGAGAATCCATTAAAAACCATCAATATTTTCTAACAAATCATTGACTAGGAATCACCCCACATGGGAATCCAAAATGATCATATGGACCATATCAAGAAAATGACACTCTATAAGGGAGACCTATATCAATTCCAGATCTTGAGACAAGACACACATGCGAAATATCTCAAAGTAGTACTCAGTGGAAAACACATCAACCTCCATAAATATCATGAAAAAATGGGAAACAAAATCATCACTACTCTTAGAAGGGAATTTCCAATAGACAACCATGACATTCAATAATCACTGATTTGAAATATTCCCATAATGGAATTCACAAGGGTCCCTCAGACTCATCACGACATCTTCTCAATGAAATACAACTATACCTAGACAACCCATGGTGTCATCCCATCCTAAACGATCTAACCTATCAAATATTCAAACACATGATATAAACCTCAACTGCTCCAACCTCACACAACTGGTCCAAACATAAAATTACCATCCAAGATCTCATATGATATAATAATCAATCCCAGTTTGCCAGGATCATCCAAAATAACCTCAAACAAAAATGAATTTTCATTCAAAATCAAGGTCATCTAATAATCTTGTGACCCTCACTAAGGCCTCACATCTCAACCCACGTGTGTATTTTGAATTATAACCTTAAATAAACCCCTCTTCCAAAACTCACCCAATCCAAAACATCACTCAAATAACCTCAAAACACCAATGAGATTCCATAATCATGATCTACTTGGTAAAAAATTTATAAAGGACTACCCATAAGTCTAATTATGAATATTGGGAAAGAAAACAAGCAAAAATAATCTGAAGGGGAAAGTGAACAACATGTACCTCACCAACATGATGTGTATCTCTAGAAAAATATGTGGGTGTATATCTAAACCCAACTAGATAGGTGCTTCCCCATGTATATGATGTGTAGCCTCTAAAAATTGCATGTCAACCACATGTGATTCATATACATGTGCCTAGAAATATACCCAAGAATAGGTCTAACCAACTACCAAACAAGGACATTAGCTGAGTAAATGACATAAGTCCCAGCTATGTACGCTACCTGGATACATTCCCCAAAAAATGGTGTATGGCTAAGTACATAGCCACACCTTGAGTCATCTCCACATGGAGTGTCAAGATCACACATACTGTGTCACCATAATATTTAACCCTTCACCCAAAATAAAGAATAAATGATATATGTTCATAAACTACACAATAAATGAGCTAGTTTTCTCAAATAAAAAAAACATTTAATCATCTAGAAACCATTGATTGACCCCAAAACACCCCATGAGGGATCTCATGGAACCCTAGAAAACACATAGAAGGATTTAAAAATGAAAAGAAACTACTCTATGGGTACTTTTAGATAAAAATGTAAATAAGGAATTCAACTAGGAGAAAATATATAAATTTTTGTTCCTATATCTATGATATTACACCACTGAATGCCGATCTGTCTCTATACAGACACCATGACATAATCTCCCTATTTTTCAACCTTTCTATCTCATCCAAACACCCTAAAGTGAGTGTAACTATTGAGCATACACCTCAATACACAAGGAAGATAAAATAAAAGGTAAAAAATAAAAATAGATAAATTAAAAAGAATAGGAAAAAAGGAAAAAGGATACTGAGCCTAACCCTAGTGTCTACAATGAGTTTATGCCTCACCTTAAAAAACCACTCATTTTGAACTCAACTACTAAGTCATAATCTCAATATGGTACTCTTTAAAAAATATATCACCAAAAAAATTCAAAAATAATTAATATTTAACTACTAAAATATTAAATATTCCCAAATAATATAAACATCCCATAATTGCACAAAAACCTTGTCCTATAGTAAACATCCAATTTTGGGACCAATGGAGTGGTCGGAAAAAATTAATTGAGTTAATTTAATAGGACAAATTACTATTTTCTCATGATATACTTCAAGGAGTTTTTTTTCTATTTTTTTCTTGATTTATATAACACATGATAATGAGTATCATCAAAATATCCACCCCATAATGCTTCTTACTCCCCTGAGAATCCTCAATGGTTAACATGTATTCATACATCCAAACCGAGCACTGACACATCTTGACGCTACCTCAACCATCTACCAACCAGTCTCACAACACCCAAAGATCTCCCAACATGAGGCACATTCATTTATGATCCATCCATGATCCAAACATTAAGAGTATCATTATCCGTAACCCATGATGAAAACTCCAAGACTCACACATTGACCACTATAAAAGTAAATGACTAGATATGGCCAAACCACTCACATATGAGTGCCATAAAAGAATCAAAAACCACTACCTATCCTCATATCTCTAGGATCATTATCATTCATGATTAAAATTAAAAATATATTAAGTATTTCAGCCTCCAATTTATGATGATGTGATTAAATATATAAGTCTTTCCTTACACCACTCCTTGACTACTGACCTCAGTAGGTCCATTATGGCTACACTAATCAGGTTTCCCCAAGACTTGAATCACTCTCAATAGACTCACACATGACACAAACAAACAAATTTTGAACCAACCAGTTCTATAAAAAAAACCAAACACACATTCCTTAAAATTATAATCCTTTATCCAAAAAATATGTTCCAAACTCCTCTCTCTTCCTCAAGGTAGTGTGATTTCCCAAGAACCAATCACATTTTCTCATGATCACACAAGTCGTGATCATATGAACCCAAAGAAACAGGATTAAAAGAAATATAACCATTCTACTCGTGTAGGTTCTTTATAAATAGTTGGATAACCCTCGGAACCCATCTTTAAAATTTATTCATCTACCTCAGACCAAGATCAAATACACAACCACCCTCCACCTGAGTTTCTCCCTAAATACATTAGCATCTAACCATGCTCCCACCAAGACACTAGAAGTGTAATAAGAACCAAATAGGTTTAGAAATGTTACTTTCTACCAAAATACCAAGTCATCATCATTACAAGACACAAAAGAAACCACTACACAATGATCCCTAGTGATAATATACCCTAGTGATACCCACAAAAATGAAGACTATCCATGCCCACCCAATCACCCAATATATTGTAATCACTCGGTACCCCACCATAAGATCTTGAAGATAACATGAGGAAATAATAGACTCCCTTCCCCACTAACTCAATCTAGGGACATTAGGGAAACCAAAATCTCATGGTAACTCAAGACTGATCTAAATGCCTCTCAAACATCCTTTCTCTTATCAATCCACCACCAGGGTATCCAGATTTTGAACTGATTCACTAGGGTATCCATAAGTCATTTGAAGATGATATTTATTTTCCACTATAGATGAACATAAATCCATAAAATACACATTTAATACCATCATTAGAATAGTATATGTGGTTAAAATGAGTAAAATTAAACCAAGGAGTTATATTTGACAACAACATATAGGTTATTGAAAACACTTTAAATAACTGAACCTCCATCATTAGTGAAAACACCACAAATAGGCATTTGTCATGTGAATCTTACATGCTTAAAATTATGCATGGTCACTAACCTCTTTATAATAGTACTATATCCAAAAAAAATAAACCATAAATCCATAAACTCATTTTCATCAAACTAGATGAAATCATAAAATTATAAAAATAGATATGAGAAATAATAATCTCATTCCTTGGAAACTTGGACTTCCTATTAGTACATTTTTAATGACACTATATTATGATATCCATAATAATTTATGAAAAAAACGTTGAAAACCCATCTACTAACTCCCCAAATCAGGAAATGAAGACCATATTTGATACCATTTTGTAATGAACCGGCCCCATTCAACTAAACATGTCAACAGATCTATCCCACCATAAGGCCTCAAGAATGCCTCCCCATATGCCAGCGGATGCTGACTAGCAGAGAGGGTATAAAAAGACATAGTGGGGATACTATTCCATTAAATCGGAGTGAAAAAAGATAAAATAACCAAAAAATACACAAGGATAATCCTTATAAAATTCATAATAAATATAAAAAATAATATTATACTATAATAAATGAAATGAATCAAGTAGACACACAATCATAATATAACATACAAATACTAATATCTTACTAGGAAGATAACATATACAAGATAAATAAAATATAAAATCACTACATTAGGTTCTACTTCTAACTCTAATCCTTAGCACATACCTGATCTCCACAACTATCTATCCACACTAGCCTGATCTTAAGAATCAATATGAATAGTTCCACTCGATCTAGAAACATCGAGACTTATTCCATTCCACTGAGAAACCTATGATTAATCTGAGTGAAAATATAAGTTATTCTCACTCACTAAAGTATATATAGAAGGAGTGAGAAATAATTATGAGTAGGACACCCAAAAATGATAAACATATAGTATGATTTTATATATTAGTGCATGCACACATGATATTCCCATCCTAGTTGAAAATTAATAACTAATGGAATAAAATTATTGAATAGGGGTATAATGAGAATAAATAAATAAAAAAACCAACCATGGATCTTAAGTGACGCCCAAGGAAAATCTACCCTAAGTCTGGCCCAATTCATAAGAACTATAACGTGTGACTAACCTTTCAACATAATACCAGGCACATGTACAAAAAACTATATAGGATCTATAATAGGTCTAAAAAATAATAATAATGAAATAATTACCCAAGGGATCAACCATAGGAATCCAAGATATCAAAAAAAACACTAATAGGATCTTGGAATCCAATGATAAGATATAAACTAGAAACAATACCTATACCCCCATTGATATAACCTATTGAAAGAATGATTATCCTATAGAACTAACCAAATATATAAAAAATAGTTTGGGAGGGGTATTTACTACAACCGAATCCCATAAAAACATTTGGGATCAAATACATCTATCCCCAAGACTAGAAAATATTTGATGTCCTATGGGGTTACACTCCTCCAGATCATCAGTTTTCTCTATAGACCTATCTAACAACATCTAGCTAATGTAGGGAAGAATAGAATAAATTCCATGGACAACGACGAGTCCAAAGATATCCTAAAGGTCTCATCCTATATCCAATACCTAATAAAAAACAACCTCAAACATCCCAATCATATGACATAAAATAAAGTTTTGATCAACTCTCAAACCCATCATAAATTATATCCATAATGAGCCTATACTACTTGTATTTGGGTTATAAGGCAACACTCAACATTTCCAAAACCAAAATAACAATGGCCATCCCTCAAGGTCAATAAAACATGTGGCTCCTATAGTCCCCCAGATCACATTTATCTCAAAACATGTGCCATTATTGATACATAAAATTTCAACTGAGGACTCGACACCCAACATAATCCATGATCACCATCTCTCCCAAAATGGTATCCATAAACACCCATGGATGACCTCTAACTAATCATTAATCAAGAATCTTCCCACATGGTAATCCAAAACATTCCTAAGGATCATATCATGAAAAAAAAATCCATAAGGGGATCCTATATCGCATTTAAACCATGGTTCAAGACCAACATAAGGGATATCAAAAATCATTCCTCAATAACCATCCACAAATACTTCATCAAAAGTGTTCCCAAAAGGGCATATAGAAGCATTACTATTCTTATAAGGTAATTCCCAATATCTAACTCTAGAATTCACATATCACCCATCTGAAACCCACCCACAAGGGCATTGTCAAGATTCCCTCATACCCATCCTAGCATTCACTCAATGACATTAAGCCATACTAAGAAACCCCATAGTTCTATCCCAACCTGAAGGATGTGATTAATACAATCCTTAAGAAAAGGATCAAAACTGAAATTGATCTAACCTTGAGTAACTAGGCTTGACATCCAAGTACCTTCCAATATCTACTTAGAGATACCAATTGATATCACCTTTTGGAAACCATCTGAAAAAACATAAAACAAAACCAAATTAGAGTCCACAGTCTAATTCATCCAATAAGCTCAGAACCTTCACTCATGCCTCATATCGCACATCCTATCCCACATGAGGATTCTAAATTATAACCACAAATAAACCCTCCCTCCAAAACTCACACAATCCAAAATATCACACAATCATACTTTAAACATTTAAGGGATTCCACCATCATGATCTAAACAGAAAAAAACACAGAAAATATTATCCACAAGTCTAATTTTGTCTCATGTGAAACATAACAAGTGAAAATCATCCATTGGAAAGAGTACACAATGTGTACCTCATTCACATGGAATATACCTATAGAAATATACCTGGGCATGTAACTAAGACCAACCCAACATAAAATTACTCAATTATATACTATGTACTTATTTCACATGGTGTGTCACCCACATGAGGTTCCTATACATTTTTATATCCTTGTACACCACATGGGGTTTGACCAACTAACTTACATTTTCAATACCTATGTATATCACATGGGGTCTTTTAGTGTATTCTACTTGACCATGTACCTCGAAACGAGGTGTTTGACTGAGTACCTAGACACACCCAAAGTTACCTCCAGAAAACATGTCCCAAAAAACATTCTTTAAAAATATTATCTCAAACTATTCACCCAAAAAAATAACAGATGGTATATTTTCATAAAATACACATCGCGTGATTGAGTTTTCTTAAACAAAACCCCTTGAAATTGTTTTGAAACCTTAGATTCACCCTAAAAAACTCCATGGGGGATCACATGGAAACCTAAACAACACAAAACATGATTCAAAAATTAAAAGAAACTAATATATTGGGGGTGGAGTATCTAAAAAATTAAATAAGGCCTACTCCCAAGTGAAAATCAATGAAGCTTTGGTCTCAAATCCATGAGATGCTGCTACTGAACCCCGATCCAGCTAAATGCCTACTCTATGATCTGATATCCCTCTTTCCTCTCCCTTTATCTATCAACCAAACAATACAAATGGGGATTCCATATTAGGAGTATATAAAAATAGATATGTTGGATAAAATAAATAGGGAAAAAGAAAATAAAAGAATGGAAGAAGAAAATAAAAATTGATAAAAAGGTTTTGTCTTAACTCCAACACTTATGAGAAGGTTATGAATCATGTTGAAAAAATCCTCTATTCTAGACTAAACCATGAATTCCACATTTCAATTCAAATATCCATTCAAAATATATTACCAAACCAAAATACATGGATAAATTGTATTTAAATTATTAAATATTAAATATTTTGTGAAAATTCAAACGATATGGAGTTTCACCAAACTCATATCTGAGGGTAAACATCCTATGTTAAGACTAATGGAGTGGTTGAAAAAGTATTAAAAGATCATATGATCATAGAAATTACTATTTTTCACTTGAAGAATTTTTAATAACAAAAATTTCAAATTTCTCTTGATTTGGTTCTAAAACGAGACATATTATGTTTTGTATATATTGTTATATCAAGATCCACATAAAAGGAAAGACAATATCCATAGAATAATTATAGGGATGTTATCTAGTTTAATTTAATTGAAAAAGGCTTTAATGAAGGTGGAGTACCACTATTACATTTATTAATTATAGAAGAGTGAAATAATATAATTCATGTGTGGAATAATTCTCATCTAAAGAAAGTGTTTCTGCTATTTTTATTATAGGAAGACATGGAGTAATCCCTAAAATCGAAAGGATACTCTCATATGTTATGAAT
This sequence comes from Viscum album, assembly GCA_963277665.1. Taxonomy (NCBI): domain Eukaryota; kingdom Viridiplantae; phylum Streptophyta; class Magnoliopsida; order Santalales; family Viscaceae; genus Viscum; species Viscum album. Next base: position 996,572,580 of record OY728132.1, read on the forward strand.
AAGAAGAGTACAATAGGTTAGATATCAAGAAATCATTTACTAGGAGTTGAAGATGCACATCAAACATGATTACGATGTCGATCATAGAGATACCTACATGTATATTGACTAATGAAGTTCTTTTTGGAGTCCTATGTGATGGATAAGAGAAGGAAATTAGCCTTGATTGATGAGTGATCAAACCAAAAGACACTGTAAGGTAGTGATTCTTGGTGTGGAGTGACCAATACTGAATATATATTCACCAAATAAGTATAGTATTAGGTTTTCCTCATTTAAACATTGTTATTTATCACAATATGTATGTATCCCTTTATGGTAAACCAAGAAAAATTATCTTATGATATGAATTTTTTATCTTCCCACTTATTTGTGCATGTTTCCATGAGAGTTCCATTGAGAGAGAAAGGATGAACATAGTTCCTACCAATACATGAATAAGATCCCCAAAAAATAATATAAAATTAAATAGAAAAAGTTAAATTTGGGAAACACCTAGATTTACCCCCTCTTAGGGTGCCTTAGGTTACAACAATCGCCTCTGAAATTTATCTTTTATCACGTAAGTGAAATATCCATCCAATCTTGTATAAGGATATAATGAAATTAATTATAAAAATAGTCATCAAACATAAGAATATATTCTCTCTCTATATCTCAATTTTAAATTTTATGTAAAAGCTGGAAGAAAAGATCACACATGAAACCCTACCATACCTCCCAAATAGAAGGTCTCATGCTATCAGTATTAGGAGAAAAAAAGACATATATATATATTCTATAATATAGTAAATTATAAATTATAAAAATTTTAAATAAAATTATATATTTATTTATATACCATCTAATGATTTAACAGGTGATGATGGAAATTATTTGGAACATATCCCATGAAACTCAAGAAGAAAAGAAAAATAATTCCACATAATAGAACAATTTTGGAAAAAAGATAAATGTAAAAAACTATGAAAATACATGTATTTAGTGAGAAAATTAACATATTAAATAAATTAAATGAAAAAAAAATTAAAATTCATATTGTAACTTAATTCATATGACCAAAATTGAAGTTACGATATGGACACTGCTTAAGAATAATATCTAGAATCATCAATCATGCAAGGCCTCAACCCAACCTAGTAGCTGGTTCCATATTGACACCCACCACTAGAAAAGAAATAGGTTTATGATCAGGTTTATCACTAGGTATCTCATACCTAGTCAAGATACACATCATCACATCAAACTAATATTGATACTTTTGAGAGAAACTGAGAGATAATAGTGTTACCTTAAAATAATTGAAAATACAAACACCAATTATAAAAAATAATAAATATTTATTAGAAAAATACGATATATTGACTATAACTACAAATGCAATTTAATACATCATTTTTCATATTCATATTCATCCATTTCAATTCATTAAATCTTATTTGTAGTGATATATGATTTTCTTGACAAATAATTAACTCAATTTGGATGTTTTGGAGTCTAGGGACCTCCCTTGGTGTAAAATAATAAATTGAACCTAAAAAAGTTATTAGAATTTTTTTAAAGGTTATGTTTATCTCATAGTGTGGTTTTTTACCCCCAAGATGATCCGTCATGGAATTTAGGGAATTTTAGAGACTAAAAAATAATATATTAAATAAAAAATATTTTTTTAACTATGAACACATGTTCACATGATTAATAATTTTTTTTCCAAACCCAATATTGAGTGGAATATCTAATACCAAGGTTTCTTTTAGAATATAGATTTTATCTAAGTAAAAGCATAATTAATGTGTGTATTAGGGTTCCCAGTTTTAGGCTGTCATGGGTGGAAATCATTTAATGATGGTTTTATTAAGCTGATGGAAGTTGTTATTTTTTGACAACTACTATTTAATATCATTGGCATATAAAGTATAATATAATGAGGATATTTTTTTTACCAATTACTTTTTAATAAGTTAGATGCAAGATGGAGATATTGATGGTCTCAATATGACAGTTATGAAGCGTAGTGTTCAGTCAGGTTATGTTGATGATTTCTTTATTCATTGAGTCTGTGATGGAAATGAATTTAGAATTCTAGGATGATAATATAGTGGTATTGATTTCATTTTTACATCTTTTTTATGTTGAATTCATTTTATTTTTTCAATTTTTTTATTATTGGTTACTGTTGACATCTGTAATTAAGCATGTTGAGGAATTAGAGATGATTATTATTGCTAGGGTGATGTTTCTTACCTAAAAACATGGGTATATATTGATTGGATGTGAATGAAGGATTACTATTTATAGAACAAAAGAGATCAATTGGATTATGTTTGATTAAGAAGGCTGATTCAATCAAATTGATCAATAATTTTTTTTGTCAAGTGTTGTTAATATGTGAAAGAAGTTGAATTGTGCGGGATGCAATATTTTAGAAGACCTCTAATCTTGATTTATAACTATTCCAAAAAATGAACCTACCTATACATTGAATCTTCTTTAAAACTTGGATTTTAGTTTTAGGAGTTACATGTGGACCATTGTTCCATTGCTTTCATTTATATTTTTATAATGATATGTATCATTGTAACCATTAAATTTATTGATGGTGAAAGATAATTTCTCCTCACAATTTCACTATATATTTCAATTTCTTTAATATTTTTTTGTGATGTATAGGTTGGGTGAATAAGTCATTCCTCATATCATTTTAGATTAATTAAATTAGTTAATTAAATTATATATTTTTATTGATAAACCTATAGAGATCCCAATTTAATCCTTATTATACATCCACTCAAATGTGATCCATTTTTTTATCAACATGAGCCCTAAGGTTAAGGAGAATATGGAGGAACTACATTTAGGGTGGAAATGAAATCATATCTATCAAGAACCATCTAGTGGGGCCCATTCCATGACTACCCAAGTCCATGTCCAATAGGCTATGGGATGGTGACTCGCATCGAGTAAGTATATCACTAACATGGGGGGCATTGCCTAAGTACCTGTACAAAAACACACACATCTCCAAGCCCAAAAAATTCTAAAATGTAAAAACAACAAAAAAAACAATACATGCATACATCTATATCACATAACCATAATATGACATGAACTGAAGGAAATTAAGAAGGAAAAAATACAATCCCACCCCAAAGAGTCTCAAACACAAGCCAACCTGAAAGTAAAGGCACTGAGACTGCTGTCTAAAAACTGTAGGAACACAAATCAATTAGTCCGGTCCCACTAAGTATCATCTAGTCCCAGTCTACCTTGGACTATGTCAAAAGGTTGTTCATCTAAAAAACACATGACACGTGCAGGAAAATCCTGTGTAGGGGTGAGCATAACAATACCCTATAGAACACCCTAAAACCGCAAAGCATATAATATAGGAAAATATAGTCAGCTCTACATAGGTATATGTATACAACACATATAATTTGAATATTGTGATATACTCAATATAAGACACACATTCTAGAGGCAAGTCACCACCATTGGTATATTAACCTAGAATTATAGCTTGAAGATTCAATGAAGCACTCATCTGGAAGAACGCAGTCTTGAGTCTGATAGAACTAATGATGTCCGTTTGAGAGGTACTGCTCTTCAAGTCATGCCATGATAAAGATACACTAATTGTTTGAATAGAAACATGATACACAAATGAGGATCACATCCAATTCCATGGGGTGATACCAATAACTAACCTATATTAACCTGCTAAGTAGAGGATCATCTCATAGTACGATTGGTCACATTGATACCCAATACTCTACCCAAGGCATGAAGGTGAATAAAGGATCCCACTATGGGTCTCTCAGGGGATTATAACAACTCTATCCATGATGTCTTGCTGAAGGGGTTGTTGTTATAGGAGTAGGAAATGATACTATACCTAAATTTATGGACAGAATAGGGAGAAATAATCCTAATGAAACATTTCCAAGATACGAAGTTCGAGAGATTAAATCCATATAGAAAAGAGTACACGGTGTGTAGTAGGGGTACATGTTGTGTCCCTTGACCCCAGGTTATGCCCATGTGAATGGACCATTTCATTAAAACTATATCTGTATAGTACTACATGCTAGGTAGGAAACCCCTGTAGTCTACCTATTTGCTACTACACAACTTTATCCCTTGTACCCATGTCTGTGTACCAGTGCACGACTTATCCTATGTACTTGGTCTAACCCATGTCGTGTGGTGGATTACATGCCATTTAGAAAACCCGTGTACTCCACCCTGTGTTTGTGTACATTACAAGTACATGCCGAGGTCACTCAGGTGGGACCACACACCATGTAGGCCTATCTGCATGTCGTGTGATACCTTCATCTTACCCGGAACCCTAGCCACTACCATGGGGGGCCTTCACACTATGTAATCCTGGATTACACACCATGTGGATTGGGATTTTCCAAAATCCTAGATCTGATGTCCATTCGATATAGTGCCTCTGACCATTGATCTAGTGATCGATTTTCCACGAAAATGAAGACCAAAATAATCCAAGTCATGCCATTGTTGAAGAATATATTTTATCATCAGATATACAAACAAAATGGATCATATTGTTGTTATTATTTCTTCTTAAAATAACTCTAAAGAACAAAAATTCCATGATCCATTATCATTTGAATCACTTCATATCCATCGTCTTACACCGTTTATGCCGTACTGATCCCATATCCATGATATCAAATCGTTGGGCCATGAATAGTGCGTGCAATGACCGATTGATCGAGATGTGTCGAGTCCCGGGCCAAAAAAATAACACATGTGATGAATGATGAATCATGCGAGAAGAACACAATAACCAGTGATAGGAACAAACCTTGATTGATGTTCTTGTCGATCATAATCCATCTCAATTAGAATGACAATCGAATAAACTAATAATCAAAAAGATTAATCTATTATCAAAACCCCACAATATGCAATCCCAACCCACAATACAAATGATATATGAATCAATCCATTTGTTGATTGATTCATGTTAATCGTATAAATAAATAATGGGGAATAGAGGAATTAAAACACATTCCCTACCTCTATTTGGATCTCTTTTTGATGAATAAAAATTACTACATCATTGTCGTAGTCAAGATACATTGAAATCAATGTGCATCGATCTTCAATCCGTGATTCTGTTGTCGTTCATCTAAGTGGATTCTCTAAGGATCTCTCCAATGATCCTATAGTGGTTCTAGGTCTATTTGGGTAACCCTGAGATTCTGAAAAAAAGTTCTATTTAAATATTTTTAACCACTCTGTCAAAAAAAAAAAGAATTAAAATAATTTTATTAAATAATATTATTCGTTTCCTCACCCGTGATGAATTTTATACAAATGAACTGATCAAAATAATGTTAAGTTGTTCCTAGGGTAAAAATTGCATTCTGAGTTCAACTATTCCATCATATTTCTGATTTTGGCACCCATTAAGAATTTATTATACTTTTTTAGGAAAACTGTCCATGTTTGTTATTTAATATATTTAACATATTTCAAACATTTATTACAGGAACATCAGGAATTGGAATCACACACCGTATCTAAGCCTAGTCTAAAAAATAATCTTTTTAATATTTTCAAAAAACCCAGAAAATCTATGTCATTAAATTCATACCACCTTGGGGATTTACATCCCGAAAATTCAAAATAAGGGATACTAAAAAAGACGAGGGTACTAAGTACAAATCTAAGACTCCCACTCCCATGTTCTCTCATGAATAGTCCTGTGTTTCTAGTAGACCAACACCAATGGAGTCCATCACCCAAGAAGTATCCTCTCATGCTGATCCTCCATATTTATCAGGTACTCTGCAAAGGTCTCTCCATCCTCAGTGTCCTACTCACCCGAGTCGATAACGTGTGATTGGTCATTCCCACACCTCCTTAGCTACAACACATAAGAGTCATCATTCACTCAATCTAACTGTGGAGGTATAGATAAGTGGTAATCCACCTCACAATCTCTATATAGTATCTAGAAAGGTCCAATGAATCTCAAAGATAGCTTGGCACCATGACCAAATCTTTGTAATCCATGTCGCGGTGAAACCTGTAAGAACACATGGTCCTCTTACTCAAACTCCCAAGGCCTCCATCATCTGTTAGCATTATAATTATAGAATCTATGTGCAATATTCATCCACTCCTAGATGATCTGCAGCTTCTATGTTGTAGCTTGAACAAACTCCAGACCCATGAGTACTAACACTTTTGAGTTAGTCCAGTAAAGTGGTGACCTACAGGGTCACCCATAAAAAGCCTAAAATAGTGCTATACTGATGGTGTAATGGTAGTTATTGGTGTACGTGAACTACACCAGTGGTAGGTGATCCTACCAACTATAACCAAAATAAAATATGAAAACTCACAGGATGTCCTCAAGAACCAGAATGGTCCACCTAGTTTGGCCATCGGTTTGTGGGTGAAACACAGTTCTCAAGTGTAACTAAGTACCAAATGCCTACTATAATCCCTTATACAAATGGGATGTAAATAAATAATCATGATAAAAAAAAATCTTCAATGGAACTCTATGGGGTAAGACAATCTTTAGAATGTAGAGGCATCCCAAGATCTCTACTAAAATATGATCTTATATTACTAGGAAGCGGGTCGACTTGGTGAGTCAGTCTACCATTATCCAGATGGAATCATGTCCCCATGATGTATGTGGTAATCCTATCATGAATTCCATAGATATCCCATCCCACTATTATTCTGAAACCTCAAGGTGTTGATCCAAACCCGCAGGAAAATGGTGATCAACCTTCACTTGCTGACAAGTAAGCCATCGAGAGACGAACATTACAACTCCTTTATTTTTCTATGGACACCAAAACTGATTTCGGAGGTCTTGGTAAAACTTTTCCACATTTGGATTTCCCTCCAAAGGATATGTGTTAAAATCTCTCAGAACCCCCCATAATGTCACTTGTACTACCATGTGTCCTTTGAAAATAACAATGTGCTCCCCACCTTTTGAATATCCATCGGGATCATATCCTATGGATATATGAGCACATAGGGTCTCAAAGTAGATATCCCCAAGTTGTGCATCCCTAACACATTACAAGAATAGAGGGGTGAAAAACATTTTCTAGAGGTAAGATGCTTCACCTCTATCCACAAAGGATAACTACTCTGATACATCATTCAATAACTATAAGAAATATATCCTATTAAGAGAATATGATACCATGTTCCCCATCCTAGAAGTATATATGATTTAGAAGTCACAATCCTGGAGGAACTCTAGAAATCACCTCTTTCTCAAGTTGAGTTTCTTCTGAGAGAATATATACTCGATGCTCTTCTGATTGGAGAATACAATAAACCATTCATCCATCCAATATTTTCACCACATCTTCAAAGTGAAGAATACTACTGTTAACTCAAGATCATGGATCACATAGTTCTACTCATGTGGTCTTAACTGGCCTGAACCATAGGAAATCACCTCTTTCCTCTACATCATAAAATAACCAATCCCAATTCTAGATGCATCGCATAACCCTATGCACTCAAAACCTTCCTCCGAAAATCTCATGATTGAAGCACTCGTCAAATTCTACCTCACATGTTGAAAATCCTAATGGAACATTTATATCCACATGAAATGATTCCATTTTTGAGTCAGAGCTATCATGGGTTTTAATATCCTAGAGAAATCAATTATGAATCTCTGGTAATAACCTACCAACCCAAGGATGCTCCGCACCTTCGTCACACTTTTAGGGGGATCCCATGATAACACTTCCTAGTCCTTGGATGGGTCCACCTACACTTCATACAATGAGATAATGTCTCCCAGAAAGTAGACCTCATGAATCTAGTACTAGTACTTTATGATATTTTCAAAAACCTGGAGCTCTTTGAGTACATCCAGAACCATCATTAAGGGTATCATGTTCTCCTCCTAATATGCTAAGTATAGGAGGATATCATCAATGAATATTAACTTGAACCGGTCTAATTAAGGATGAAATTACTAGTTCATGAGTCCCATGAACACTGCTTAGGAGTTCATCATGCTGAAAGGAATCACCTAGTACTCATAGTGACCTTAGCGACTTCTAAATTCCATATTCGGTATATCTTTATCCCGTACTCGTATTTAGTGATATCCCTTCCTGATGTTAATCTTTGAGATCCATCATTCCCTTATCGACTAATGAAATAGGCCATCGATCCTTAGTTGTGGATAATTTTTCTTAATGATCACCTGGTTTAAACACTGGTAGTCCAGAAACAACCTCAAGCTCCCATCTGCCTCATTGGAAAACAAAACTGGGGATGCCCAGGATGAAACACTAGTTCTAACAAAGACTTTTCTTTGCAAGTCCTCCAACTACACCCTTATCTCACTAAGCTCTATGGGAGACATCTGATATGTTGGTACTGATATTAGTGTCATCTCACAGTGTAAATAAATAAATAATTCTATCTCTCAGTGGGGAGGTAAGCCTGGGAAATCTTTAGTGAATACATCCTCATACTCCTCCACCATTGCAGGGAACTAAAAAATCACAACATCCACTACTCCATGGGCCATGCTATCCAACTCATGAGTAATCTTATTCACCCTACTATGAATGAGTCAATCCAATGTTACCTAGGTTTACCTTTCACTAAAAAATAAGAACTTAGTTTGTTCAATGTGGATACACTATACCCTTTTAGTGAAATAGTCAATCTAGGTATGAACTATATGTATCCAATCCATACCAAGAATGATGTTGTAAGTTCACAACGTTGATACCAATAGATTACACCAAAAACACTCACCTTCAAGGGTTATATCACACTGCGATCACAAGTGTGTGATCACTGAGTATTCTCCAGTAGGGGTCACTAAGTGTAAGGGTTGAGTTAACAGTTCAACTAGAATATCTATTTATCGAACAAGATATGTGGCGATAAAGGAATAACTAACACCTGTGTATATAATTACTATATATAATGTAGAAAAGACACATATTGTACCTCAAATAATTCTCATATCCCCTAGGTCATATGCCTTTATCACATGCACCTATCCCCACCCATGTCCTCCTGCTCCCGAAGCCTATTATGGACCACCTGGGGGTGGTGGTGGTAGCACGTCGAAAAGTTAACCACCTCCTTCTACTCTTAAATCTTTTCTACCACATCCACCACCCTAAAAACATTATTAATCCTTCAATAGTCTCTACCTAGGTGGTCCATCCATAGTCTATATATTAGATATACGGTTGGTTAGACAATCTCGGACATGATGTCCCTGACCATCACATGAGTAACACGACATCTATCTGGGCTAACTAAACCCACCTTGTGAGGCCTTAATTGCAGATCCTCTATCCTGAGACCTCATAAAATAGATCCCACATATAGGTCTTTGAGACTAACACCATATCCTTTATTCCAGGGTCCATGCTCATTCTTTCCCAATCCTAATAACCACTGGATGTATCTGCTCAACCAAGAAACTTTAAACCACCAAAGGACACTCTAGCACCCCAAAATAGGTAGGAATGCACATAGGGATAACAATGGATTAAATGCCTCTATGTAGACCTCTCTAAAAGGTTCAAGCCCTGAAGAATTGATCTCAGACCCATATCCATCGAGTACCTAGAGTGGTTGGTAGATCTTGATGAATAAAGATACTATGGTGCTTCCCTTCTAGATATGAAAAAGATCGTGGATACACATTCCCCTCAGTGTAGTTGATGAGATCTCATCTTTGAAGAGATGCATGAAATCTATGCATGATAAATTCACCTCATCATAAGATAGGGTAACAAAACCCCACCATTACCCTGCTAATCCATGAAGAAGAGTCAGTGTTAGAAACACCATCTGATTTGATGATGTCCTAACTAGATGAAAAAATCTGGTCACCACCTCAAGTCTATCCTCAACCACCTGTGGGTTAGGATTGAATCAAAACATGATGGGTCTATGTTGATGAAACTCATGAAGTATGCTCAGCGAGCACTCCTCATCCACTGATATGGAGGGCATGACATGCTACTCTATAGGTGGTATAGCTGGTGCACCACCTAGAGGTAACATCTCGAGAACTGGTCCCTGTATCAAAGCCTCATCATTAAGGGGATCATACTTGTGATCATGATACTAAATCCTGGGTGGTATAGGTTGTGGGGGAATCTTAAAAGTAAAAAACATGTATCATGGTCAATGAGTATATTTGGGGAGTTGACTCAAGAAGGACATGGAAACACAACCCATTACTATATGATGCTTATACCACTATTTCCCCTACAACCAATGTTCTCAAATAATGAGTCAAAAAACAGGTGATAAGAGTACTAGTGTATGGTTACATTGGAAACTGCACCAACACTAGAGTCTCTTAACTAAAATCAAAACTCAAAACACTTAACACTATTTCCCCAAACCAATTTTATAGACTCTTGGTCCTAAGGTATAAATAACCACATCTGATACCACTCTGTAAAGACCCATTCTGGTGGGGCTCATTCCTCAACTCCCCAAACCCACCTCCAATAGTCCATGGGATGGTGACTAGAACTAATTAGGAATATCACTTATATGTGAGGAATTCCATAAGTACCTACACCCACACACATCTCCAAGTCCAAAAAATGTTGAAATGCAAAAAAAACTAAACAACCAATGCATGCATACATGTATATCTCATAACCCGAGTACAATAGGAAGTAAATGAAAGCAAACAAGTCCAAATACAAGCCCACCACAATGAGTCTGGTACACCAGTACAACATGAATATAAAGGTATTAGGAATAAAATATAAAAATCATAGGAACACACCTTGGTTTATCTGGAATCACTAAGCACCGTATGACCTTGGTCCGCCTAGGACTCTGTCAAAAGGTCAATCATCTGCACAAGACACAACATGTGTGGGAAAAACCTATATAGGGGTGAGTATAACAATACTCAATAGGACACTCCAAATCCACAAATCATATAAAAACAGAAAATATAGTCATCTATACACAAGTATATGGGTACTACACATATAAAAATAATATCTAGATATACTAAATCCAAGACACACAGTCTAGAGGTAAGTCACCACTATTAGTATATCATCCTAGAATTATATATCAAAGATTCCATAAAGCAATCATCTAGAATAACACACTCCTAAGTCTGATAGCACTAATTATGACCATCCAAGAGGTACTATCTCATCAGTTCTCACCATGATAAAGATACACTGAAAGTCCAAAGAGAAAAATGATACATAGATGAGGATCATAGTCAGGGCCATGTGGTGATACGAGCAACTCAATCTTGATTAAACCACTAAGTAGAGGATCAGTTCTCGATAGGATTGGTCACCTTGACACCCAGTACTCTACCTTGGGCATGAATATGGATGAAGGATCCCACTCCATGACTCTCAGGGGGATTCCAACAACTATATCAAGGAAATCCCTCAGAAGGTATTATTGTCTTAGGAGTAGAAAAAGATACTATACCAAAATTCAAGGGAAGAATAAAGGGAACTAACCCTAATGAGTATTGTCCAAGATTTAGTGGAAAATAGATTAAATCCATGTAGACTAGAGTACACATTGTGTAGTAAGGGTAGACACCATCTCCATTGACCCCAATTTCTTCATGTGTAAATAGTCTATGTCAATCAAACTATGTATGAATAGTACAACACATCATGTAGGCAACCTGTCAAGTCTACCCATGTGCCAGTACATGACTTAAGCCTATGTACCCATGTTCATGTACCAGTTCATGTTTTAGCCTATATATTTAGTCCATCCAATGTCAAGTGGGGGAGTACACTCCCTATAGGCAACTCGTATACTCCACCGCCTGTACTCTACCCCGTGTTTGTGTACTTTCCAAGTACATGTTGGGGTCACCCGGGTGGGACCACATTCCATTTATAAATAGAACACACTGTTTGATTCCTTATTCTTACCTGAAACCATAACTACTACCAAGGGGGACCCACACACCATGTAATCTCGGATTACACACCATGTGGATTGGGTTTTTCCATAAACCTAGATCCATAGTATATTCCATCTAGTTCCTCTGACCTCAAATACTATTATCAATACACTATTAAAACAAACATCTAGGATCATTGAAGCCATGTCATTATCAAAAAATTCATTTCATCATCAGATATACTCGTCAAATGGATCAAATCATTGTTCTTCATTCCACACCAAAGAACACCATAGAATATGAATTCAGGGATCCAACATCATCTGAATATATATGTCTCCATCATTATAACTCTATCAGGTCATTCTAATCCTATATCTGTGATATGGGATTGTTACTCCAAAAATCGAGTGCAGATAGATTGATTGATCAAGATTTTTGGAGTAATGGGCCTAATGAAGAACAGCCGTGATAAAAAATGAATCACGGGATAAAAGCACAAAGAAAAAAGTAAGGAATGAACCTCGATCAATGTTCATGTTGATATCAAACTATCTCCATTAGAATGAATAAATTATAAAAAAATAATCAAAAAGATTAATCTCCCATAAAAAACTGACAAACTATAATCCCAACCCGCAATACACATGATCTTTGAATCAATCCATTTATTCATTTATTCATGTTCATCATAGAAATAAATAATGGGGAATAAAATAATTAAAACACATTCCCTACCTCAATTTTGATCTCTTGCTGATGAAGGAAAATTGTTGCATCATTGTTGTAGGCAATATCTGTTGAAATCGATGTGTGTTGATCTTCGATCTGTGATTGCATCATCATTCGCCTTAGAGGATTATCCAAGGCTCTCTCTAATGATCCTATAGAGGTTCTGGGGTTATGAAGATATCCCTAGAATTCTAATAAAAGTATCTATTTAAATACTATTGACCACTACATCAAAAAAATTAAATTAAAATAATTTTATTAAATAACTTTATCCATTTCCACACCCATGAAAAATTTTCTACAAACGACCCCTGCCAACCAATGTTAAGTTGTGCCTAGGGTAAACCTCACGTTCTAAGTTCAACAGTGCCCTCATATTTCTGATATGAGCACCTTTTTATATGTCATTCCACTTTTTTAGGAAAACTGCATGCACATGCTATTTATTATATTCAATATATTTTAAATATTTATTCCGAACACATTGGGCCTCAGAATCACACACCTTCTAAGTGCTTGGGGTCAATATATATATATATATATATAATATTTAAAAATAATATAAAAAAATCAAAGTCATTAAAATATCAATGGTTGGGATCATACTGTGCAATGAAGATGAATGGGGCCTCGACTTTGATAGCAATTTGATGTACCAACCATTATACAATGAGTTAGGGCTTCCTCCACGTGTATATGATTTGATGTTTTTGATTATTTATTTGTTTAAATTCCTTATAATTGAGTTCTATAATCATTTTTAACATTATGTAATTACAATTTTGGTTTTATGTGATTTCAATTCCAAAATATTTCTCATAACCATGTAAATTCTTCATGCATAGATTATCCATATTATTTTCCCTTTGTTCTCACTATTTATTCCCTTTTTGGAGTTATCTTCATCCCACATGTATAATAATTGGTTGAGAATGAGTATTTGGTGGTAAATATTCATACCAAACAATATTTCATGTTTTTCGTTATTCATATAATGAACGATCACCACTAACCACTATCTCAGGTAATGGTTTTACTTTAGGTGTGGTTAAAGAAGCATGGTGTTGACATTAGATGAAGAAGGTGATGGTATACCTACCGAAATGTAATAGGGGAAATGTTGGCGGTAAAATTTTAGGGGTTTATGTGGGCTTAATTTTTTTCATAAAAATAAGGAGGGAGATGATGGATTTTTGGGCCGAGAAGGACTACCAGTATGTCCTACGTGGAAACAGATTTCATGGAGGTGTGGTTGGAAGAGATCCTAGTTTGAAATAATGAGATTATTGGGTGGATTTGTAATTATAGGTGAAAACCTAACTAAATAATGTGTAGTTCATAATAACTCATTTAATGTACACCATGATCACAGTGTTAAGGTTTCAGGTGATTATAGATGTCACATGTCATGTAGTTTTGATTTTCACTTAATTTATGAGAAATGAGAACACACCTATACACATGATGTGTAGTTCAGATACCAACCATGTATATCTTATACAACACAACTTGGTTAGTAGTGCTTTCTGAGGGTGGCATGGTGGATAAAACACCAGGTGCCCTATATGAAACAATATATAGTGATGGACTACATGAATTGGTGAACTAGTGTTGAACTCTAAGTTCTCTAGAAAACACCATAAAATATGTATCACTCATTGACATTCCATGTATTTTCCCTAACCATAGTTTCTTTACATTCCTCATTACTCGATACTAATATTTGGGAACATGAGTAATATATATGGATTGTTTTACCATATAAATCTCCATAAAATGATCTATTTAGTAATTCAAGACTATTTTCATAGAGATATGTGATGTTATAGGATTTATCTCTCTAGGGCTGATAATGGGGATTGGATAGGATGATCAGAGCATCTAGGGGTCCAATACTTCGCTCTCTTATCTATTGTATGATAATACCACCTTTTCTGTACTAATCTCATATTATATATGATATTTTATGATATATAGGTTCTCTAACTATGAATTCATGTCCTCCCCATCAGTTTTGTGCTACTCAGTGAGCGGGTCTTCCACTGAGGTTGGTTACCAACCTCAACTGATACTTTTATCTCATTAACCTCAACCAATTCTTTTCCCTAAGTGAGTCATGGGTACCCCAATATAGTTTCTATGAGGTGAAGTGGGTTTTCTCATTTCATGGGTGATTAGGGTAGTAGGCTTTAGTACTCCCCTAATTGATATCCATCTTTGGTCCACGTGCGAGTTCCCTGATAGGTATCTTTAAATGTGATTCGTTGATGGAAGATATTGAGGTGTGACACTCCCTTGACTATTGTGATGACCTATGTAAGGCATGTTCCCACATTTATGGTTTTTAGTGGTGATTTAGAGACCCAAATCTCTAATACATCATTGAGGGGTATAATAAAGTTGGTACATGAAGAATATAATGCCCAGTTATGCTCTTTCACGTCCTTTATATGTATGCTCCTTAAGATATACTATAACCATTGTGGGTTAATCTTATAAACATATTATGTTACCCACTAATATATAAATTATGTGTTAGGGTTGGTCGATGAAAGGAATATTCCTATAATTGGGTATCTCAACACTAATTCCTGAGTAATACAGTGTTGTTTCTCATATTCAGTTGAGAGAAATTATTGTCCGAGGATCTTTCTCCCCATTTTGGTTAGTATAGATCTTTTTTGTAGATAGTATTTTAGTTTTTGAATATTAGGATGGCAGTACCTATAGGTGGGATATGATTCATGTGTTGAAATGTAATAGGCCTCATGGGTTTGTGAGGATATGCTAATCTTAATGCATCCAAGGTTTGGATGGATTCTGAGACTCACATTTCCAACTAGTTTGGATTTTCACTATTTGGATGAATATAATTTCATTGATCTCCCTACATTGTATGGAGATCCATTAATGGGTGATTTTCCCTCAAACCCATGATGGGAATGATCTATCATTGTTAGAGTTTGATCCCCTGTTCAGAATATTGATTTATCTTTTGATATTGAACCCCACAAAGGGAGGTGAGACTATACTTGAGTTTGTGTTGAATCCCATAGGACACACGTGGAATTCCCAAGAAATGATTTTTTGGTGGAAGTAATCAATATAAATGGTTCAAACAGAGTCTCTAAAAGAATAGATTTTTACATGTTGTTGTGTTTTCATGCAACACCACATATTATAGAGTCCCCCTAGTGAGTATTGGCAGGTGGGTATTCCTAGAAGGGTGCAATCTGGATATGGGATAAAGTTATAATTTCACCTAAAGATATCCATAACAGTGACATGGATGGAACTCCACATAATATAAAGTATTGATATTAGATAACTCTATATTATAAAACCAATTTTCTACTAGGGAGTTGTTCATTGGAAGTGTCGATGGTGTAGGAGAAGATAGAAATGAATAACACTATAATCCTATCCCATCATCACAACCTTTAGTTTGTTCCTACCAAGAATGAAGTGATAATGGTTATAGATATGAAAAACTGTGGACGATAGATGAATAATCCCTCAGTATGATTCATGTCCTTTTTAGGAACCCTCATACTGTACGACATAAGAATGAGTTATTCTTTAGGATCAATTATTCAAGAGTTTAAGTTTCTAGTGGGACCCCTGTATATACCATTATATTCTAGAGAGTTTCAACTGATAGAGATCATCTTTCAATCACCCATTATACCAAAGTGAGTTTATCCTTATTGGAGAAAGAGGTATTCTATAAGGATCCTCTATGGTAGAAATTTCATTTAGTAGTGCCTATATTAATATAGTTTGGGTATGAATCCTTAACCCACATGGTGACATGTAATTGAATTATTGATGTGAGGTCAACCTTCAATAGTGAGTGGGATCCACCCAGGTGTGTTAAGTGGGACCCACCCATAAAAATTTATAGTTAGATTCCTATAAATGGTAATCATGAATGCATACACTATGTTCATATATGAGAAATCACTTCTTATGAGTATATAATAATGAATAGATTATTTTGAAGTGCAAACCATATTTTTTTACTCAATGAGAGACTGATATATACATCGAATTCTATTGTAGGCATATCAATATAGTGACTACTAAGTGGAATGATGAAAAACTTGTGGTGTTTATGGGAAATGTGTGATGAATCCTTCCTGATGTCAATTTAAGGAGAATTTTATTTGAAATTCATGGAAATTATCTATTTGTAACATACCAAACTCTATAAACCCAAATCCAGTAGTTATATTAAATTATTGCTAAAAAATAAAAGAGTTTCTATAGGATCCAATATATTAGTAGTATTGGAATACTTGAAGCATTAATAAATTACATTTTAAAACATAAGATACAACATGAAAACACTATGAGAACACAATTATCTCTTCTATCATATCCTTAAAAATTACACATAGTTCTCATATAGGTTTCCTAGGAAAAGTAAAACAAATTAGGGTGAGATAATATGGTCAGTAAGTAGTACCATAAAATAAAATCTATCATATCATAAAAATGGAATGAGTGATATGATTAGAATAAACAAACAACAATAATCCATAATCAACTAATACTAAGGGCATGTTATATCCATGACTATAAATAAAAACATGGATAAAAATAATCATTGATCCCATACTAATGGAATAAATAATATTGGACATCAGAACATGATTTCAAGAACTTTTTCATAGACTCTATACTAATATAAGGATATGTATACACAGAAACCCAAAATATTTTGTTTTATGAGATTTATTGATGTATCAAGGGTCTATATAATTTTAGGCCCCACCCTCCATCATATTAAGTCCAATGAATTACCCATAAGAGTCAACAAGACATTTCATACTATTCCCTAAGGAAAATATGGATGAATAAAAACAAGGATATCCTTATAATGTATAATATGGAAAAAAAACTTCTAATTTAATGGAATAATGTGTATTTCTAGAAGAACATCCCTTAATAAACTTAGATGCTATGAGGTATCATCATAGTTATCAGAAGTATCCTTATCAAGGAAATATAGTGGTGATGGTACTTTTTGTGTCATGGGTTATTGATGGAAGATAGTAATTGAGTTCAATAGTTTTTATTAGTATGATACCAAGGTAATGGTAGAAAAAATCATTCTTTCTGGTAAATAAAGATCATGTGAATATTCCAAAGAATATCCTCTGGGAGTTTTTATCCAGTTGTGCAATCTTAAGCCCACTTACCATGCATTTGGGTGATTATTAAGTCAATTCTCACCCAACCCTTTTTGGGGTGACTACCTATAGGTACAGTTGTGATAAAACCATATCCACTATATTGTATCCAGATAGGGTTTTATTTTCTAGAAAATAACACACAATTTTACTTTACTAAAACATAGGATAGTTTTTCCACCATGGAAAAATTGAGTTTTAAAATGGCCTTGCTAACTCTTAAATCAAATGAATATTATTTAGGGATCAAAATATAGACTTTTACTTATATTTTAATTCATGATGAATATGGTAAACATTCTTCCATATCAATGTATGTTCCACATAAAAATAAATAAATTGTGAATATAGCATGAGCCCCAAATAATGAAAATTAAGATGAAAAACCTACTTATTACTTGGGTATAAATTCAATAAAAAACATTGAAATAAAGGGAATAAAATTTATTATAAAATATCTTTAAAAAAGTAATTTTATCATATAACATATCAAATAGGTATCATATACATCGTATAAATAAAATTTGGTGCATAATACAAAACATGTCTAAAAGAATGAAAATTGAGATGAAATACCCTTACCTTTAATCTTAAATTCCATGAAAAAACATTAAACTACTATATTACAAGCATATATATCTTAATCACTTAATTAATAAAATTTCTCATACCCATTTTCATTTATAATCTTCACAAATAGTCATTCTCTATTTCAATTCTACCGATTTTCCGCATTGAGTAGATATAGTTTTGATCGTTCATACTAGTTTCATAATAGAGATGTCCATATTTGTTATTATTAGAAATATCATCATTATTAGATCATTAAAGTTACTATTTGGGATGATTTTTTATTATTATGATTTTTTAATTCCTTTCATTTGTTTTTTAGTCTTTATCTTTACAGATAAAATCAATAACAAGAATGTTTTAGTGATTCTTCTTGATCGAGGGGTGTTTTATTAATTAATGAATTAAATATTTATGTAACATCCCTAGAATAAAAGAATTATTTTTTATGAATTTATATTTTATTATACCAAAAATAATTTTCCAATAGTCATTCATGATATAAATTAATAGTATTGTTCATGTAGGTAGTTTAACTCACCCAAACATGATCATACCCTGAATTGATGAATGATCACATGGTGGTTTTGTGGTAATATAATTATAAAAGAATCATAAAAAACTTATTAAATTTTATTATTGTTATACATTAGAATTATAAATCAATTATAATAATAAGTAATGGGTATAGAAATATTACATAATTTGAATAAAAATATTTTCCTCTTAGAATTCTAGTTTAAAAAGATTGAAACAACGAATATTGTTTATTGATTATATCATTAATAGGTTCTCCAATTTTTCATAAAAAACATTAATGATATAATAAAATTCATATTTACTCATTAAATATATTTTTGGAACCATAAATGATGGTTGGTGATAAAAAATAAATTTTGTTGCTCGTGGTAGCGGTAGTACGTACGTATGCACAAACAACAATATATTTTTTCTTAATAGCCATGATAGATGAATAGTAAATTATAATAACCTTAATATAGTGACATTAAAATATATAAATTAAACTAATAAAATTAAATTAGTGTGTTTAGAATACACTTTAATGAATATAATTATGGAGAAAAGCTAAGTAGTTGATAATACTCACGTCATAGATTGGAATTTTCCTTGGAATTATCCTTGGAAACGAAGGTCTTATGAAAAATAATGATGACCATAGAATTTTTAAAGTTATAGAGGGTTATTTGAGGATTAATAAGGAATATTTTGAAGAAAAAAAATTCAAAGTATAGGTGAGTCTTGAAGTGGTGTAAGTGTTACACTTTTATAAGTGAAGGGAAGTGTAGTTTTGGAAGTAACCATTACATTTTCAAGAATGTAATGTTAATTTTCATATGTCAATGGATTCAAAATGAAAAAATGTGGAGGGTAAGTGTGTTTTGGTCTATATTATTCTGATAAACTCATTTTATATGTAACATAGACCATTTTTATCGTTTTTCTTTTATCTTTTTAACAGTTACCATAATTTACTTTCAACTTGGTAATAAATTTTTAAACTTAGTAATTGATATTAATGACAAAAATTATGATTATAATTGTTTGAAAATTTTAGCCTTATGATTTCAAATTTTTAAATAATTTTACGAAATGAAATTTTTATGGGTGTGAAGTGTTAATTTTAAAATAAACACACATTACATGTAAATGTTTTTTTTGGAAAATTTCATTATTATATTTAAAAGTTTATGTACATGATTATATTGTCATATATAATATTTTTTATGATATAAATTGGTTTTTTATAAAAAAAAAATAATTTTTTTTTGGTTTTAAAAGTAATCAAAAACCATATTTCACCATCAAAACACTTAACTAGGATAAAAAATTGAAAATAATTTTTATTTATGTAATATTCTAATTGGTTTTAAAATTGTTGGAAATGGGTTTTATAAGTTAAAAAAGTATTTTATAATGAATAATTTTATTCCGTAAGAAAATAATTTATTCATTAAAAGGATTTTTTAGATTTATTTTATATTTAAATCCAAGCGATGTAATAAGTTCCGCATTTATAACAAAAATGGTATTTTCATTGTTCACCTAAAAATAAATCTTTTTAGAAAAACCCATAATTACATTTGAAGATAATATATTTATGATTAATTTAAAAATGAATTTTATGTTGTTAAAATAATATTTAAAAATTTAAAAATTAAACTTTTAAATATAATCCCGAATAACGGATTTTTATATTGTGTATCATGTGATAGACCACGATATGGTGTTTATCTGCTACAATAGGGTCTCAGGTATTACATTATACCCCTTAAATACTTTCATCAAAAAAATTAGGGTACATATCATCTATTTTAAAAATGAGAATATTCCTTCCTCAAACCTTCTTTATGATCTTGAGTTGCGTCTTCTATCTTGTGATTTCTTCCAAAAAACTTTCAAAAAATAATTTGTTTGATTCCCCAAAACATTCCCTCTAGTGTCAAGAATATTGAAAGACTCTTCATTATATGTTAAGTCATGATCCAATTCTATTTCCTTATATTTGATCACATATTTTTGGATTTTGAATTTATTTCCTCATTAATAAAACATGTAATATGTTATGTAATTTTGAAAGGTTGGGTTACATAGACAATCAATAAACTAAAACTACAATTATTTCAAGTATTTCAAAATATCCAATATACATAGGGATAATTTCACATTTTCACCAAGTATTACAACCCCATTCCATGGGAGAAACCCTCAATAATATATTATTCCACACTTTAAATTGAAATTCATTCCTTTGATTATTAGTATATATTTTTTGTCTGCTTTGGCCTACGTCAATATGATCCTAAATAGTTCATACTTAAATAGTAGTATCTTTATATTCTCAGGGCCAACTAGATTTATTTCTATAACATCTTCTTAACAGGTTGGAGTGTGACACCTCTTCCTATCAAATGAATCTTATGGTTTCATCTCAATGCTATAATAAAATATATTATTGTATGAAAATTCCAAAAATGGTAGATACTGATCCCACATAACTTTGAAGTCTAAATTATATGATCTAAACATGTATTAGAATGTATGGATAATCCTTTGAGACTGACAATAAATTTAGGGATGATAGTTTTTGCTTAAATATATACGAGTGTTTATATACCTTTAAAAAATATTCCATTATTTTGATGTAAACCAAGGGTCATAGTCAGATACAATTAATAGAGGCACCCTATGAATCCTTATTATTTCATTGATATGTAGTTAGGAAAGGAACTCAAGGGGAATATATTCTCTTATCTCTAATAAATGAGTAGACATAGTAACAAAATCAACGATTACCCATATAACATTTTTATTCCTTGGATTAATTGGTATTCTAGTGATAAAGTCCATTGTAACATTTTACCAATTATATGTACATATAGGTAGAGGTTTTAGGACTCCCTTATGATGTTATATTTTATCCTTTACCTACTGGAATACTAAGACTCTGGACACATAGTTTGATTTTTTTACTATATACCATCCCACTTGAAATGTTCTCTTAAATACCTATAAATATTTGTGCTACCTTTGTGTCTAATGAATTTTAAGATATGTGCTTCATCTAGAAATTCCCTTTTTAATTTTATGTAAATGAGATACATAACCACTTTCCAAATTTCAAAACCCAATCTCCATAGATATAGTCTATCAATTTCCTATCATTTACTTCTTCAATCGACCTTTTCAAGTCTTCATCATACTACTGGGACCTCTCTATCTTTTCTAATAAGTATTATTAAATAATTTCTTGGAAAAATAAATATGGACCTACTTGCATATAAAGAACTATATATATATTTACAAGATCTCTATATATAAGATCCTTGTTAATCCTAACCATGGTTACAAATCCTTGGTACCTCATACTCAAAGAAGCCACCACCCTTTTCCCTTCCCAGGGTGGTAGTGTATCAAGAAATCATTGTCCATTATTAGTTAAAACCATATTATTTGCCAATTGTTGAGATCCTTTAGAGAAAAGATTTACTTAAAACTCTTATGGTCCATATATATATCACATCCTTCACTATAGAGGTATTTTATCCATATTTTTAAAGAAAATATCATGTATTCTATCTCATGTTCCTTAGTTGAATAGTTTTATTCATGGGTTTTCAATTACCTTGATGCATAGGAAACCACCCTAATATTTTTCATAATGGAACAACCAAGTACCTTTTTGGATGGTAAATTTAATAAAAATACATTAATCAATATCCTATTATTCCCTTTAAAAATTTCAAGACATTCTATTGACTATGTGAATTTTAACCCCTTATGTGTTAATTTGGTTAATAGGTTGGACAGTAGAGAAACATCTTGAACAAACCACCAATAGAAAATGATAAACCTTGGAAACATTAGGTATTAGTTATGTTCATTGGTGTAGAAAATTCTTTGACTACTTTTTCTTTGATGGGTAAATAGATATTCCATCCTTAGAGACAATATGTCCAATAAATGAAACTTCATCGATCCAAAAATCTCAAATACTATATTTCCCATATAATTATTTTTTATGAGGGCCTACAGAATTATTTGCATATTACTCTTATTCTCTTCATAGATAATAGAGTATATCAATATATCCTCAATTAATACCACCACAAAGTAATCAATATAATACTTGAATACTTTATTCATCATATCCATAATGATTGATGGTGAATCAGTCAATCCAAAAGGTATTAACATAAACTCATAATGTATATTCTATGTCTAAAATTTTGTCATTGGAATATCTTCTCTTCACCCTTAGATGATGATAACTAGTGTGAATATCGATAGCTGAAAAGTAATGAGATCATTGAATTTTATAGAATAATTCATTAGTGTGTTGTAAAGGATAATTATTCTTTATATTAATGGAATTGATCTCCCTATAATAAATTCACTATCTCATAGATCACTCCTAATTTTTCGAAAATTAATCTGGGGATCCGAATGGTGAAACAATAGGGTGTATGAATACCTTATCGCATAACCACTACAACAAATTTTAACTCTACCAACTACACTGGTTCCATTATATTGATATTTTTAGATAAAGACCATGTATTTGTAATGATTTAATTAGAGAACCCAAATTTATGCTCTAGTGGATGACAAGGTATTTTTTTTTGTAAAAACAACAATGAATTTTTATACCATAGGTTCATTCTATATTCTTAGGATATCTTACTTATCAATAGATTTCAGTTTATCTTTCTCTGCTCTGAGAATTACATTATTGAGAGATATCCAACAGGGATATAGACATGATTTAGATGAAAAAATTTCCTCTATAAAGACAATAGATTCCACATCACCATTGCTAATCATAATATCCTTCGCTTTGAAATAATTATTTATATTATAATTTTTAATGAAAATCCATACCAAGGATCATATCAAAGTGAACCATATGTACAATAACCAAGTTTTCAAATAGGTAACACCCATACATCATATGTGGAACTACCTGAAACATCATTGTTGCAATAATATTTCAACTGAGTGACTTAATTTATAACTCCCTTAATAGGGTACTTGGGAAAAAATTATATTTTTAGAAAAAAATGAATATATAAAATTACAATGATCTAGAATCAAATAAAAATTAGCTAACATTGAGGCTTTGATAAAAGTAACTGCCACCATGTCATTAGAAACATTGACTTCAATTTTGGCAACTGCATTCGTTTTTCCTTGCCCCCTTAGCATTTTCTGAGTAAATTCCCTTGAAATTTGGGGAATTGGTTATCATAATGTCTATTTTCTTTAAAGTTATTGGAAACTAATATATTATACCTTTCCTTTACATTCTTGATCTTGATTATAACATCCCAGAATCCATAAACCCATATAATTTAGTTATATTATATTATTTGTTCAAAGGATAAGAGTTAATAAAGGATGTAAAAATTTACTAGTCTTAGAGGGCTTAATACATAAAATATTACATTTCGAAACATATAATAAAAAATGACCATATGACTAAAACATGATAATCACTTATATCATATCCCTGAAAAGTATACATAGTCCTCTTCTAGGTTTCATGGGGAAGGGAAAAATAATAATGGTGGGCTTAGTTTCTCAATAGTGGATAATATATAATGTATTATTACATAAGATAAACATTAAAAAAGTGATATAGAATAAATAAATGAAAAACATGGATCTATAATCAACCAAAACTTAGGTAATTATATATCTATGACAATAAATGAAAATGTGGATAACAATAATTATTAATCTCTTTCTGATTGAATGCATAATGTGAAACATCCAAAACTTACTATCAAGGCCTTGTTCTATGACACATTAGTTTCCATCGAGATTATAGTAAATAAATAATATTTTTATGGAAATAGGTTTTAGAGACTTGATTTTTTCCTTGTAATAATTTTAAATATTTCTATAAATATTTTTAGAGTTAAGCTATGAGACGAAGTATGATTCCGAGGCCTAATGTACCCCAAATAAGCTTTATAAAAAATATATAATATATTTTATATTGTGCACATATGATACCATAAAGAAAATGAGATAACTCTTCAATGGTAGCTCATATCATAAATCTAAGACAACAATTGATTCAAGAATATGGTGTTTACCCATGGCGCGACATGTAATAGGTTGGTAAAGGGCGTTTTGGAATCCTCACTCATTGGTGGTACATTAAGTGGATTAGTTAATTAATTAATTTAATCACAGTAGATAATCATATAATAATATCACTAGGATGAATTATCTCAGGTTATATGCAAGAACCCTATGAGAAATCTAGAACTCTCTCTCCCACTTCCATTAGAGGATCACATAGAATGATGATGAAACTTTAGAACATAGAATATCAGGATGCAATAAACATAACAAATCCAATCAAATGATTAGTGGGAGAGTTATTCATGGATGATCAATCCTTAATCCAGGTAGGACTCATCAATTTTGTGATTTACACCTTTTTTATTAAATTATTGAGTAGATGAATCACTGTTCTTTGATATATACCCTCTTCCAACTTTTTCATGAGCCTCAGTACCGAAATCAGAATTAATTCCAATTGTTTTCTAACCTTGATATCCCTATTCTTGATCAATTGGACATGAATAATTTTCATAAATCATTTAAACTTTGTTCTTTCTCTTTTCCCCATTGTTTCTACATTTTTCTCACTAGTTGGACCCTGAGGTCCCGGTTCGACAATTTCCGGGTGGTACTGAGCCCAATCGAACCCCCAGATTCATAGCAGTTTTGTGAAAAAGGAGTGGATCGATGAACCAAGATTAGACCTATTATCATTTCAAGGTATTAATTTTCATTTTAGTGATTAAAGATTAATAAATCAATGGTATATGCTGCGAGTGTGTTTGGAATGAATAGTGATCCACCCGAGATGAACAATGTCTGATTTTTGGTGAACGGCAATTCAAAACCATGATTTCCAACTAAATCCACATTTTAGGCCATATATAGAACTGGATTTAAAGTGGTATTGAATGCGGATATGAATATCCGATATTTTTAAAAAACACGACTACACACCATGTTCAAGGATGAAAACACAACATGTATCCCCCTCAATGGTGGTGTCTAGGGTTTTAGAAATTTTAAGGATGATATGATGTGTAGTCCTCCTACATTCCACGAACCCCTTCCCTATATCAAAACCTTTGTGAAAGGTCTCATAGGTGAAAAAATTCATGAAGTACATGGCCATGTACACAATGGTGTACTCTGGTACATAGACACAGGTTCCCGTACCCAAACAAGGGGTCCGATACACAAACATGGGGTATGGTACATGGATACGAGTTCCATTATACAGACAAAATGAGTAGGACATAGACCTGTCCCAGTTATCCTGGATACACCATGTAGTTCATCTACATGGAATATACTACTACACAGGATGGAGTTTTGTGCCATCCAGGGACATAACCAGGTGGTGAAACAGGACCACACACTCTGTGTGGGTCCCTTCACATGCTATATTCCCCTAGTTCCTTTTTGATTTAACTTTAAACATTTGTATCTCCTTCGTTTGAACTCATATTTTGGCCCGTGTGTATCTTATCTTGAGTGTGTTTTTGTGTATAATGTTATGGTTTCCTCGATTATGGATTTTCATATACATTGTGAAATGTTTTTTGCATTGGTTCTGATAAGGAAACATCGTATGATGGCAGTGATGACTCCGGATCACCAGAGGCTTCTTCCAAGTGGACCCCCCTACCAGATAGTACTAGAGTCATTAATCATTAGAGTGGAACCCAGTTATCACACGAGGGTGTGGGTCCTCAACCACTAGAGAGGAACCCACATTGTCATGGGTGTGATTCCACTACAACTACATTCCGTGCGGAACCCCCATTCAGCATGGGCATGGGTCATCAATAAACTAGAGTGTAACCCCACTATTGTTTTAGGGCGTGAGTCCTCGACTTTTGAGTGAAACCCCTATTAGCATGGGCGCAAGTCCTTGTTGACCTAGAGTGGAACCCCCCTGTTGTATCAGGGTGAGGGTCCTCAACCTTCAGAGTGAACCTCCCAATTGACATGCATGTAGGTCCTATACATATAATTTAGAGTCGAACCCCCTAACGTACTATGATATGGGTCCACTACTTCGAGTTGTGACCCTTCGACTATGAAACATAGTGACGAGGTGTTGTTTTACTTGGACAGTTACCTTCTAGGAAAACACTTGAGATAATGGGTATCATTAGTAGACTTTTGGAATTGTTTTCTACTCTTCATCTTGGAATTAGCTGTGAGACAGAGATCCCATAGCTCACTTACACTACTATAAATTAAAGCTATAGCCACGATTTTATTGGTCCGTGGCTATATATTTCGAATTTCCACAGTTTAATTTAATAACCGTGGGTATACCTCGTGTTTTCCTATTTGGTATCGGGGTCCTCGATTCGCACTCTCGCTCCCGACTTCTTCTCCTCCGGACGATTTCTCCTCCCCGACATCGCCTGACCTCAGTGCCCTCCTCCTTGACCTCACCTGACCGCGATGCCCTCCTCCCCGATGACTTCTCCTTCTGGGCCTCTCCCCCGACCTATCCTTACCGTGGAACCCTCCTCTCTGACGAACTCTCTCACCGCGGCGCCCTCCTCCCGATGAACTCTCTCAAAACGGAACCCTCCTCCTTGGAGACCTCTCTCATCGCGGATCCCTCCTCTCTGACGACCTGTCACCGCGACGCCCTCCTCTCTGACTACCTGTCACCGCGATGTCCTCCTCCTGAATTCCAATCAACGCAAGTATTTTCAAAAATGGGGAATGTAAAGACCCGTAAAATTCAGTGGAAATTTTTTCTTAATTTTCTTTGGAATTTTACAAGAGCGCGGTTTCTGACTGCACCTGATTCCGAGGCCCGGTGTGCCCGGAATCAATTTCCAAAGTTTGGCTCGGGTACGTTCAGTGAACGAACGAGCG
This sequence comes from Viscum album, assembly GCA_963277665.1. Classification (NCBI taxonomy): domain Eukaryota; kingdom Viridiplantae; phylum Streptophyta; class Magnoliopsida; order Santalales; family Viscaceae; genus Viscum; species Viscum album. The sequence goes on from OY728132.1 coordinate 996,600,462, forward strand.
GGAATTCCTAACTTTTGATCCGGTGCTCGGAATTGAAATCCGAGGGCACCGATAAACTCGCAGCGCCGATATTCGCTTAAGGAGACCTTTTCCGAAGTTGCATTTATTGCGGGACAAAAGTTAATTTTTGGGAGAATTATAAAAAGTTGAATAAAAATGTGGAACACTTTTTATTTTATTTTTATGTTAGTTAACTTCTCCCAAAGGGAGTTAAAGGTGGTACCCACATCCACTTAACCTCCCTTGGGAGGATTAAGTGTGGTGGGGCCCACACGAAACCCAACTTTTCAACTTCTCCCAAAACTCCCTTTAACCCCACTTTAAATGTTTTGACAACTTAGCTTATTAATTAGGTTGAGTTGTTTAAACTTTTTCAAACCTTTGAAATTCAAAAAGGTTTGGTTGAGTTAATAAAATAAGCTCTTATCTTATTTTATTTGGTTAGAATTGTTTAGCCATCTTGAGGGGATTTGAGAGCTTTTCTTTCTTCTTCAAACTTTGACGAAGAACGCTCAAGCTTTGACGAAGAACGCTCAAGCTCCGACGAAGAACTCCGCTCCTCTCTTCTTCGTCTTCCGTGTCAATGAAAGGGAAAACCGCTTCCTCCTCGGACTTCCTTCGTCGGCATACGAAGATTCACCAACGACGTACCTCTTCGGACGTACCTCTTCGTCATCGGATTTGACGAACGACTACCGCGACGCCCGACCTCCGCAACGTTGTCTTCCGCAGGTCGTTGACGATCTTCGAACTTGAACCCAAGGTAGGGGTTGTTGTTGATTATTTATTTATTTATTTATTCTTGTTTGTGGTTATAGCATGACTAACGTGAGGATATTTAAATATGGATATCATTTAACGTGAGGGGGCCGGACCGCATGAACACGGCCGAACCCCCTCCTTTGTTCTTGATTGATTTATCTTGCGGATGAAACAAGATGGCGTGGTGCCGTTGCACCACGCGGATAATCGTACGATTATATTGCGTGGCGCCGTCGCGCCGCGCCGTGGGAGGATCATCAAGAACGCGACGCCGTCGCGCCGCGTCGAAGGGAATCGAAGGCGCGACGGAGGGGCGCGGTGCCGTCGCACCGCGCCGGACGACGAACACCGCAGCCGGTTCCGGGCCACGGCGAGACGGGAAGACCGGCGGCACGCCGGGCCGCCGGCGTCGGAAACCGGAAGGAGACCGGCTTGCCGATCCCGTTGGAGAAAAATCGGCCGCCCAGGTGGCCGGCCGGAAGGTCAAAGACCAGGGGAATAAATTACCCCGGTCAACTCTCTAAACCCCCCCCCCCCCATTTATGAGGGGGGGCGGTTTCTTTGAGGGGGGCAGGCGGCCCCCCGGTTTCCTCAAGCAGGGCCCCCACGAGGGGGGGCCGGTTCTCCAAAAGGCGCGGCTAAAAGCCGCGCCGCCACATGCTGGAAGCGGGGGCTTAGCCCCCCGCGCGTGACCCCAGCGGCGCCAGGCCGCGCCGCCGCCGGCCGGGCCGGGTCGGACTCGGGTCGGGTCGACCCGGTTCGGGCCGACCCGGGGGGGGGGGGGGTCGGGCCGGGTCGGCCCGGACCCGGATCCCCCGTTTTCGAGACGGATTCGGTATTTTGGCCATAACTTGATCCATGGACCTCCGATTGACGAACCGTCTGTGGAAACGCGATCCTTGGATCGAGACGGTCGTTTCGGTATATCACACTCAAAGTTTCGGAATACTTTGAGTTCGGCCGGGTTGGTTCGTTCACGAAACCAACCGGGCCTTTGGAGCGGAAACACTCATATCTTGAGCTACAGACGTCCGATTGACGTGCCATCAGCTTTATTGTGTTCCTCTTAGTGAGTCGGATCTTTTGGCATACTCTGCCCGAGGTTTGGATGCAGGTGGAGTACGTTCGGGTTGGTTTTGCCTTAAAAACCAACCGGGCCCCGGGGATGAAAATGCCAATAACTCTCAGACCGGGCGTCCGATCGACGCGCCGTCTGTTACGTCGAGTTCCTGTTGACGATACAGAACTTTTGGATACGTCAACTCTGGACTTTGTGACAGTTGATGTTTCAGCCTCTCGGCTCGTGGAGCAGATCCTTCTGTACGAGTTTGCTGTGTGCGGTAACCCTAGTGCTGGCTACGACTGTGACTGCTACTACTACTGCTACTACTACTGCTACTACTGCTACTGTGACTGCGACGACGACAGTACAGAGATCCTGTGTGGATTCGACGACGACGACTACAGCACTCAGCGATCCTACATGGATCAGTGCTACAGGTCCTATGTGGGCCCGATCTTGTGTGGGTCCGATCCTGTGTGGGTCTTTGCGCTCCGCGGTCCTGTGTGAACCAGCGCCTACAGGTCCTACGTGGGCCCGATCCTGTGTGGGTCTTTTGAGGGGGTTAGTTACCTATCGATCCTTCGTGGGTCCGACGACTTAGATAGATCAGAGATCATCTTTATCGTCCTTTGAAGAAGTATACCTGTGTGAGCTGAATCTTGTTGCTTTCCTGTGTGGATTGAGTTGTGCTATCCTGTGTGGAATTCGTTTTGCTTTCCTGTGTGGAATACGTTTACTTTCCTGGGTGGACTGAGTTGTACTTGGGCTCGGAGGTTGGAGCGTATTGGAATTGATGACTTAGGTATATGTATGGGCATATACCTAAGCAGTATCGGTTGTTACTTCGTGATTGTATCTTCCTTTGTGGTTTATCCTTTGTGGATTTTGGGAGACCTTCAGGGGTCTCGAGGTCCCTACTGAGTAGCTTATACTCACCCCTGCACGGGCTATGCCCGCACTACGTTGTGTTGGTTGCAGACGACGGACAACGTTGATCTTGGCCGAGGCTTGCAGAGCAGGACGGTACCTGGAGGTGGACCACTGGGCGGGACGTGTTCGGAGCGGACGGCGGGACCCGAGGAGCAGTGGAGCTATCTGTACCCACCCTTCAGGTGGGATTTCCAGTGGACAGCTCGGTGTAGCAGCTTTTACTTTACAGTTGCTGTTTTCCCCTTTCGAGTTGTACTTTACTTTCAGTTTGGGTTTGTATACTGGCCCATTTACCTTTCCGCACTTTCAGTTGTACTCTGTTTTTTACTTAGTGTTTACTTTCACTTGCTTACTCTGTGGTGCTTGTTTACTTTTCAAAGGCAATGCCTTCCCTTTTTACCGGGATTTACGCCTTGGTGCTAGTCGCCAGCCCCTGGCCTATGGAAGGCGGGCTTGGGGTAGTCACGGCACGGACCCCGAGGGCGGGTCGTGACAAATTGGTATCAGAGGGGTTCGGTTCTACCGTGAACTCTGATCTTTTCTATGTGAAGCAATAATGTTTAGCGTATTGAGTGTGGTTATCAGTCCAGGGAGTCCAGTGTTGGTGCGGCGGCCGACGTATCCGTACACCAGGACCCTAACTACTGATATCCGACTTAATGCACGAAAACATTGATTGCGTGTGTGTTTCATTTTTTTTCTTTGTGATTACTTTATATCAGCTCACCAGGTATACTGTTTGACCGTGGCACACCTGATTCCTTTTCAGGATGGCCCCACGACGGCAGCCAGCTAGGGTCCCGAGAGTCGAGTGTGACGACAGCCCACCGAGCGACGAGGCTTTGGTGCAGGGCCCTTTGTCAGCAGTGGCACCAGCGGTAGCTCTACCCGCCGAGCCCCCGTTACTTCCAACACCAGCCGCTGACGATGCACGCCGCCTCAGCGCACTACATGAGTTTCAACGCCAGCGACCACCTAGGTTTCACGGGGAGACGGATCCCCAGGCCGCCGAGGACTGGCTGGAGGCAGTGGTACGTGTGTTTAGGCTAGTGAGGACACCAGCAGACCTCATGGTGATCCTCGTTGCGAGCCTACTACACGCAGCAACAGGACGATGGTGGAGCTTGATGCTCCAGGTGCACGATGAGGCATCTCTTCTTTGTACGGACTTTGAGATCCTCTTCCGCTCGGAGTTCGTCCCAGCCACCCTTCGTGCGGTGCGTATCCAGGAGCTTCTCCAGCTACGGCAGGGCAGCATGATGGTCGCTCAGTACTCGGCGAGATTTACTGATCTCTCGCGCTACTCGACTGACATGGTACGGGACCCATTCTTCCGGGCCCGGACCTTCGAGCAGGGTTTGAGACACGAGATCAGAGCATCGCTGATCTCCCTCAGCATACCGACTCAGACAGGAGTACTGGAGCGGGCCCTTTTGATCGAGAGCTTCCTTGCTGAGTCTACACCAGCACCGAGACCCACCGCAGGGCGGCACGTGGCAGAGTCTTCTGCGGATGGCAGTCGACGGATGACTCAGGGGTCCAGGCAGACCAGACCTTCAAGCAGACGACCTCAGGACACTGGCTCAGCAGTGCGGGGAACACAGCGCGGAGCCAGTCTTTCGAGTGGAAGACAGTGCTATGCATGCGGCGGGCAAGGCCACATGGCTCGTGACTGCCCGACCCGCCATGCAGAGGAGCAGCAGACGGTTGAGGAACCACCTAGGCAGAGGCAAAGGTTCGACCGAGGCGGTCCGCAGGGAGGAGGCGGACGAGCCAGAGGAGATGGCCGAGCAGCAGGTGGTGGGCGACGCTTTGAGGCTCTACCACCACCACCACCAGGAGGTCCACCCCGACCTCAGGGGAGAGCACAGCTTCAGGCAGCTGAAGCTTACGATCATGGAGCTCCGGAAGCGGGTGGACTAATTCGGGACTAGCTCCAGGCATAGAGGCCTTTGCCCATAATGCCTCTAGCTTCGTAGATTGTGTTGCCTTGTGTCCTTGTACTTTAAGTTGAAGTAATAAAAGATACTTGTCTTGGTGACTTTTGTTTTCTTGTCTTTTGTTTGTTTTTACTAAGAGGTGCTGGTTAAAAACTGTTGACTTGACCCTCACTTGCGAGATTCTTACTGGAGGAAACCCAGTGACCACACACTGATGCCGACAGTGTGACTCAACCCTTGGAGGCAAGAGTAACAGTTGGATCTCTTGGTAGCAGCGTCAAGGCCTTACGACGTCATCCATGCCATGAATTAACTAATCATGACGGGATTGACTGTATTAGGCAAGGAACGTGGTTCATCCGGGGGATGATACCAGATTTCACTTTTCGGCAAAGGAGAAATCTTTGCATCTTTTCCGTACGTTAAGGAGAAAGGGGAACTTAGTAGATGATGCCCTCAGCAGGAGTACGGGCATTCAGCTACTTGAGGAGGCGACGGAGCAGCTAGTCTCTTTGCAGATATCCTTTGTGGATAGAGATGGAGCAGCCTTCCTCCAGTCTCTTACAGTCACCCCTCCTCTACTGCAGCGAGTCAGGGAGGCACAGCATGGGGACGCTGACTATGAGACACAACGTGCACAAATATCCTCGGGACAGGAACCAGATGGTTTCTCCCTTGGAGCAGAGCACGACATCCTTTTCAGAGGACGTACCATGATACCAGTCGCTTTGCGAGAGGAAGTGCTGAGAGAGTTTCACACTTCTCCTTTGGCGGTACATCCTGGAGTGGCGAAGATGTACCAGGACCTCAGACAACAGCACTGGTGGCCGGGCATGAAGAAGGCAGTAGTAGAGTTCGTTTCTTGATGACTCACCTGCCAGCAGGTGAAGGCAGAGCATCAGGTACCAGCGGGCTTGGTACAACCCTTGGAGGTTCCGGAGTGGAAGTGGGACGACATATCTATGGACTTCGTGACTGGACTTCCATGCACTTCCAGAGGTCACGACTCCATCTGGGTGACTGTTGACCGACTCACCAAGTCGGCACACTTCTTACCCATTAGAGAGCAGGGCTCAGTGGAGAGCTTGGGACGTCTCTACGTTCAGGAGATTGTGCGGCTCCACGGTGTGCCATCATCTATCGTCTCCGATCGAGATGCTCGCTTCACTTCCCGGATTTGGAAGGGGTTGCAGGAGGCGTTCAGGATGCAGCTACATCTGAGCACAGCCTTTCACCCTCAGACGGATGGTCAGACGGAGAGGACCATTCAGACTCTCGAGGACATGCTCCACGCATGTGTCCTCGACTTTGGTCGCAGCTGGGAGGACCTCCTACCGTTGGTGGAGTTTTCGTACAACAACAGCTACCACTCCACCATCGGGATGGCACCGTATGAGGCGTTGTACGGCCGACCTCGTAGATCTCCTTTGTGCTGGACAGACCCTGGGGAGTCAGCACTTGTGGGACCGGAGATGGTCCAGGCCACGACAGAGAAGGTCCAGGTCATCCAGGAGTGGATGAGGACAGCACAGAGCCGGCAGAAGTCATACGCTGACAGGAGGCGGAGGCCACTAGAGTTCGGGGATGGCGACCACATCTTCTTGCAGGTCTCACCTCGACGTGGTATTCGGAGATTTGGCCGAGGCGGCAAGTTATCTCCGCGCATCATCGGACCCTTCTAGGTCCTCAACAGGGTTGGCGAGGTTGCTTATCGCCTGGCTCTGCCACCTCAGTTGCACCGGGTGCACGACGTCTTCCACGTATCCCAGCTGAGGAGATACGTGCACGACCCGACACACATCATTGACCATGGGGAGCTTGACGTTAACGATGGGGCGACTTTTACGGAGGTCCCGGTGGAGATAGAGGATCGACAGGAGCGGGTCCTACGTGGGCAATCGATTCCTCTTGTGCACATCAGATGGCAGCACGAGAATCTCCAGGAGAGCACATGGGAGCGGGAGGCTCAGATGCGTGCTCAGTACCCTCATTTGTTTCCCTAGTTTTTGATGTATCTTTACGGGGACGTAAAGCCCTGAGGTGAGAGTAATGTAAAGACCCGTAAAATTCAAGGGAAATTTTTTCTTAATTTTTTTTGGAATTTTACAAGAGTGCGGTTTCTGACGGCACCTGATTCCGAGGCCCGGTATGCCCGGAATCAATTTCCGAAGTTTGGCTCGGGTACGTTCAGTGAACGAACGAGCGAGAATTCCTAAATTTTGATCCGGTGCTCGGAATTGAAATCCGAGGGCACCGATAAACTCGCAGCGCCGATATTCGCTTAAGGATACCTTTTCCGAAGTTGCGTTTATTGCGGGACGAAAGTTAATTTTTGGGAGAATTATAAAAAGTTGAATAAAAATGTGGAACACTTTTTATTTTATTTTTATGTTAGTTAACTTCTCCCAAAGGGAGTTAAAGGTGGGACCCACATCCACTTAACCTCCCTTGGGAGGATTAAGTGTGGTGGGGCCCACACGAAACCCAACTTTTCAACTTCTCTTAAAACTCCCTTTAACCCCACTTTAAATGTTTTGACAACTTAGCTTATTAATTAGGTTGAGTTGTTTAAACTTTTTCAAACCTTTGAAATTCAAAAAGGTTTGGTTGAGTTAATAAAATAAGCTCTTAGCTTATTTTATTTGGTTAGAATTGTTTATCCATCTTGAGGGGATTTGAGAGATTTTCTTTCTTCTTCAAACTTTGACGAAGAACGCTCAAGCTTTGACGAAGAATGCTCAAGCTCCGACGAAGAACTCCGCTCCTCTCTTCTTCGTCTTCCGTGTCAATGAAAGGGAACACCGCTTCCTCCTCTGACTTCCTTCGTCGGCATACGAAGATTCTCCAACGACGTACCTCTTCGGACGTACCTCTTCGTCATCGGATTTGACGAACGACTACCGTGACACCCGACCTCCGCAACGTTGTCTTCCGTAGGTCGTTGACGATCTTCGAACTTGAACCCAAGGTAGGGGTTGTTGTTGATTATTTATTTATTTATTTATTCTTATTCGTGGTTCTAGCATGACTAACTTGAGGATATTTAAATATGGATATCATTTAACGTGAGGGGGCCGGACGGCATGAACACGACCGAACCCCCTCCTTTGTTCTTGATTGATTTATCTTGCGGATGAAACAAGATGGCATGGTGCCGTTTCACCACGCGGATAATCGCACGATTATATTGCGAGGCGCCATCGCGCCGCTCCGTGGAACGATCATCAAGAACGCGACGCCGTCGCGCCGCGTCGAAGGGAATCGAAGGCGCGGCAGAGGGGCGCGGTGCCATCGCACCGCACCGGACGACGAACACCGCGGCCGGTTCTGGGCCGCGGCGGGACGGGAAGACCGGCGGCACGCCGGGCCGCCGGCGTCGGAAACCGGAAGGGGACCGGCTTGCTGGTCCCGTTGGAGAAAAACCGGCCGGCCAGGTGGCCGGCCGGAAGGTCAAAGACCGGGGGAATAAATTCCCCCGGTCAACTATCTAACCCCCCCCCCATTTATGAGGGGGGGCAGTTTCTTTGAGGGGGGCAGGCGGCCCCCCGGTTTCCTCAAGCAGGCCCCCCAGGAGGGGGGGCCGGTTCTCCAAAAGGCGCGGCTAAAAGCCGCGCCGCCACATTCTGGAAGCGGGGGCTTAGCCCCCCCGCGTGACCCCAGCGGCGCCAGGCCGCGCCGCCGCGCCAGATCGCGCCGCCGCGCCGGATCGCTGCCAGCTGGGCCGGGTCGGACCCGGTTCGGGCCGACCCAGGGGGGGTCGGGCCGGGTCGGCCCGGACCCGGACTCCCCGTTTTCGAGACGGATTCGGTCTTTTGGCCATAACTTGTGCCATAGACCTCCGATTGACGAACCGTCTGCGGAAACACGGTCCTTGGATCGAGACGATCGTTTCGGTATATCGCACTCAAAGTTTCGGAATACTTTGAGTTCGGCCGGGTTGGTTCGTTCACGAAACCAACCGGGCCTTCGGAGCGGAAACGCTCATATCTTGAGCTACGGACGTCCGATTGACGTGCCGTCAGCTTTATTGTGTTCCTCTTAGTGAGTCGGATCTTTTGGCATACTCCGCCCAAGGTTTGGATGCAGGTGGAGTACGGTCGGTTTGGTTTTGCCTTAAAAACCAACCGGGCACCGGGGATGAAAATGCCAATAACTCTCAGACCGGGTGTCCGATCGACGCGCCGTCTATTACGTTGAGTTCCTGTTGACGATACGGAACTTTTGGATACATCAACTCTGGACTTTGTGATAGTTGATGTATCAGCCTCTCGGCTCGTGGAGCGGATCCTCCTGTATGAGCTTGCTGTGTGCGGGAACCCTAGTGCTGGCTGCGACTGTGACTGCTACTACTACTGCTACTACTACTGCTACTACTGCTACTGTGACTACGACGACGACAGTACAGAGATCCTGTGTGGATTCGACGACGACGACTACAGCACTCAGCGATCCTACGTGGATCAGTGCTACAGGTCCTGTGTGGGCCCGATCCTATGTGGGTCCGATCCTGTGTGGGTCTTTGCGCTCAGCGGTCCTGTGTGAACCTGCGCCTACAGGTCCTACGTGGGCCCGATCCTGTGTGGGTCTTTTGCGGGGGTTAGTTACCTATCGATCCTTCGTGGGTCTGACGACTTAGATGGAATAGAGATCATCTTTATCGTCCTTTGAAGAAGTATACCTGTGTGAGCTGAATCTTGTTGCTTTCCTGTGTGGATTGAGTTGTGCTATCCTGTGTGGAATTCGTTTTGCTTTCCTATGTGGAATACATTTACTTTCCTGTGTGGACTGAGTTGTACTTGAGCTCGGAGGTTGGAGCGTATTGGAATTGATGACTTAGGTATATGTATGGGCATATACCTAAGCAGTATCGGTTGTTACTTCATGATTGCATCTTCCTTTTTGGTTTATCCTTTGTGGATTTTGGGAGACCTTCAGGGGTCTCGAGGTCCCTACTGATTAGCTTATACTCACCCCTGCACGGGCTATGCCCGCACTACGTTGTGGTGGTTGCAGACGACGGACAGCGTTGATCTTGGCTGAGGCTTGCAGAGCAGGACGGTACCTGGAGGTGGACCACTGGGCGGGACGTGTTCGGAGCGGACGGCGGGACCCGAGGAGCAGTGGAGCTATCTGTACCCACCCTTCAGGTGGGATTTCCAGTGGACAGCTCGGTGTAGCAGCTTTTACTTTACAGTTGTTGTTTTCCCCTTTCGAGTTGTACTTTACTTTCAGTTTGGGTTTGTATACTGGCCCATTTACCTTTCCGCACTTTCAGTTGTACTCTGTTTTTACTTAGTGTTTACTTTCCGCTTGCTTACTTTGTGGTGCTTGTTTACTTTTCAAAGGCAATGCCTTCCCTTTTTACCGGGATTTACGCCTTGGTGCTAGTTGCCAGTCCCTGGCCTATAGAAGGTGGGCTTGGGGTAGTCACGGCACGGACCCCGAGGGCGGGTCGTGACAGGGAAAGTATTTTATCTCATGTATTTTCTCTCATTAGTATGGTCTACTATCAAATAGTCCTATTGTGATATTATGGGTTGTTCTAAATGGGTGGTTTGTAAGAATTCCCAATTGAATGTCTGGAGAACTCCGTGGCTTTTTAGATCCATTATTGACGATGTTTCCAATCCGATAACTCTGCAGGATGTTAGTATTTCTGATTTATAAATTAATCCTAGTATATGTGATCTACTACCTCCTCATCTAGCTATGGATGTTACCTAGTATGATTTCTATGATTGTGATATTTTGGTTTAGATGAAAAAAATAGATTGTAAATTCACTAACATGGATTTCTATTTACATCACAGTGGTGACCTTACTTTCATACCTCCTTGGGCAGAAAGTTTTAGAAAATAATTTATTTCCCCTTCTTATTTTTTGTTGATCTGGAAAATTTTGAAATATCACTTACCCATACAACGCCTAATTTAACATACATGAATGCATTTAGCATCAGTCTATTTCTTGTGCTTAAATGTTGAAGAAACACAAAAATATTTATTCATCTATTTCAGGTTCAGTTATCGGTTATAGAGTTATGTGTAGGGGTTATTTAGATGAAACTTTAATATCCAAACCATTGAAGGGATACTCCTCTCAATGTGTATAACACCATGTAGTGATCAAATCCATTCTGTTATGGTGGCAATGACTGTTAGTGTACTTTATTATACTTGGAGAGCAAGAAATGATCTGAAATCTAACAATCACAAATATTATTTCCAGGCTGGAGTTTTGGCCATTCATCATGGAGTTATGTTGTCATGTAATATTCAAATTGGTTCAATGACTAATGATGTTTCTGATATGGTTCTGTTGGGATCACTTGGTGTTCATGGCAGGGAAATGAATCCATTAGTTCTCAAATCTATTCGGTGGATACCGCTGATTTTAGGTTGGTTGAATGTCAATATTATTGGGGAAGCTTCAGGTGCACCGGGGTCTGCTGGTTATCGTGGCATTATGGTAGGAATGGTCTATGGTTGGAATCATATTTATCTATTTCTAGGAAAATTCTTAAGGACTGTTCAAGGAATGTACCATAGAGGATGTCCACACCCAGGACTGATTGTCTTCGTCTTGCTGAATATATTTCTGTTGATGTTAATCATGTCTATAGATAAGCAAACTAGGTTGCTAAGTCTCTTTCTAAAATAGCAATTTTTAAGGTCAGTTTCATTTTTTATTTGTCTTAACATACTATTGTTCTAATATGGGGTATGGTGATTGTCTTGGTGATTTGTATACCAGTTTCTATAAATCACCATTTGTATGTTTCTATTCTGCACATATATATATACTAATCTTATGTTTTTTCACCTGCCATGTGTCAGTTTAATAAACCTCCACATCCTAATTCCCATACATGTCAAGCCTACACACATCCACGACCCTCCTACACTACCCGTCTCTACCATTTTCTCCCTCCTCCTCCCGCTCCCGCTTAGCCTCCCCATCGTGATTTCCATCTCCCTCGTTTCCATTATCCAGTGCTCCTCCAATCTTCCCCCACTCACGATTTCCATCAGGTTCACCTCCCACTCCCTCTGTCTTCCTCACGAGGTTTTTGTCGGCGTGTCGTCCCACTCGCACTATTGATACCCCATAACCCTCTTCCATTATTCCTTCGGCTTCCCGTCTCTCTCCGTTGTGATTTCAATCTTCCAATTCTTTAGTTTCTTAACCTCCGCTGTTCTTCCCACCTCATCAGCCACCAATTTCACTGACATCGGCATCTTAATCCTACAGTTTTCACTGCATCTCACTACTCCATCTTCCCCTCTACGTACCTCCACCCCATCGCGACTTCACTACTTTATGTTCACCACTATCAACCTCCTACCCATCGCAAGTTACCAATTTTGAATCACCTATTTGAAAACCACGACTGTTTTCCCTTTCTCCTCGTCCTACACATTCACCAAGATCGGCCTCCCAAATCTTCAGTTAGAACTACTTCTCAAGACTCCGTCTTCACCTCTTCTGATATCTGCAATCTAGGGTTTCGTAAGATATTATATTAAGTCTCCCAAATCTTGGGTTTTCAGTCCTTCATGCTCGGATACTAGGGATCCATCATCGCTGAATAACTTAAATTCCATCCTGTACCTCTAATATGGTAACTGATAAATCATTCACCGCCAACTACTCCCCCATTTCTCTCTAAAATCCACACTCTTCTACTCAGTGAATTCACTCGGATTGTCCTTGGTTTAGCTCCCGCAATCCCTTCTGCAACAAGTATGTTATCCTAATATCCTTCAATACCTATCCATTCTGTGCATATTATATTATGTACAGGTTAACATAAGGTAATGATAATTTCATAATAATTTATCCTATGTCAATACATCAAGTATTATTTGTCTTCACCATTTACCATCTTCTGATGACAATAAATTACTATAATTTGACAGCCAACCATAGCAGTATCTATATGCACATTCTAAGTATTATTTGTCTTCTGCATATACATTTTCTATAAAATGGGTTCAAATTTAGTATGAATTTTCATGTTATGTTTTAAAATAATAAACTTCTACTGTGGTTAGTTTTATGTCTGTGATTATATCATCTCGGTTGAATTCCTGCATCTCCTATTCCCTCTTACAGCATCTTCTCACTTCAGGCATGTGATAAAATATGTTTCTATTTTTATGTTGCGGTTTTGCATCATGTGTTTAGGAGTTTTTAATATGTTCAAGGAAGAATTTATGTTTTACTAACGATTGAACTTGTGGGCATTGTGGTGATGTCCAACAGACAAGAGGGACTTTTGACATCTTCCCACTTCAGGTATGTGATAAATTTATTGTTTCACCCGGTGTAGATGATTTTTTTATAAGATATTACAACTCATCTATTTTGAGTCAGGAATTTGGGCATCTAATTAATTTTTCCATCATGTTTTTGATAATCACTATTTAGACTCACATCAATTTGGCTTCACCTCTATTTGTCTTTACTGTTAGTCTGTTGTATTCACTGTATGTGTTCCAATACTCCCAAGTATTATTTGTCTTCACCATTTACCATATTATGATGATAGTAAATTACTATAATTTGATAGCCAACCATATCAGTATCTATATGCACATTCTAAGTATTATTTGTCTTCTGCATATACATCGTCTATACAACTGGTTCAAAATTAGTTTTAATTTTCATGTTTTATTTGTCACCATTTTTCACTACTGAAACACTATGATGCTAACATCCTAGATAGGGGCTGTAGTGTAGCAAGTATTGAAAGCGCTGCTAGATGGCTATTATTTAAATGGATTTCATTCACAATGCCTCTAAAGGAAACAGTATGAACTATTTATGAAGGTGCTCTTAATTTTTTTGAAATCTAATATGATATTAGAGGATTTTCTATTATTTATATGTTCTTTTATAAACCATAACCTTATGTGGCATAACCCAACCTTTTTTACCTCTATGATGTTGTGTTACATGATTTCATTGTTTTTGATGGTTTGATGGATGTCTTAGCTTGTTCGCACTGGATAGTGGCATTTTCACCCTGTTTAGTGATCTGCATTGAGGTCTTAATGCTATCCTGGAGTTGATGCCCTGTTTTGTTTGATGATAGGTTTTTTTCTCTTTCCTGGGTTTCTTTCTTAACTGGAATGCCCTTTATTTTCTGAATATCAATTTGATAGCTTTATGGAAGTGCATGGATTTCTTCTTGAGGTTTCAGTTTTGAAGAATGTGAAGGCTTGTCACGGTCGACTTACTACTGTACAGGCTTCCTGGAATGCATTTCCCACTGGTATGACCTCCTTCTTCAGTATCACTTTTTCCTTCTAGCAGTGCAAGACTATCATTGGTTAGTTCATGACCTATGAGTATAAGTAGTTATTATAGTATGCATTACCTTAACTCTTAACTATAAGATTTTAATACACTTATTCATTAATACAAATGTTTTAGTACCATGTGAACAATTAAATTATTTAATATTTGTTAATAATAATCTTATGAGTTGTTCATTTATTTTTTCCAACAAGTTTTATTCTCTTGATGGCCAGGTTAAATGATTTGTGGGAAATGTATCTACTAAATATAATAATCTTAGGTATTTTCACCTACCACATGTCACTCTCATAATCCTCCACATATTATTTTTCATACGTGTGAAGCCTACATCCCTCCACGTCACTCCACCGCTCTCTATCTATACCATTCTCTCCCTCCCACCCCCGCTCTTGCTTGGCATCCCCATCACGAATTCCCTCTCCCCCATTTCTATTTTCCACTGCTAATCCATTCATCCTTCCTCGCTGTCTATGGGCTTCATCATCTTCACTCTCCCCAATCAAGGGTTTCTGCAGTTTCACCATTCTCCAGCTTCCCCGCCTTCACCTTCTCCCCCCTCTCGTGATTTCCCTCCTCCCTTTTTCTTTCCTCTCTATCCACCTCCCCCACCTCCTCCAAATCCTGTTCTTGTTTCACCTCCGCTCTAGACATCTCGATGCTCCTATGATTCCCAATCCAGAAATCCTTCTCCTTTGATTCCCACTAATCCTATGGTTCCCGCCGATGTTTCACCTCCACTACTGCTCCTAGGGTTCCTGCTACTCCTCTGTCGCTGTTACTGATTCCCTCTATATATTTTCTCTCTGCATCCCATTTCACCTCTGACATTTCTCCTACGCTTCGCGCTCCTATTTCCCCTCTGGAAATGCTCTTACGATTCCCACTCCCGTCACACCTCCGCTGCCACTCCTAGGGTTCCTGCTCGCATTTCCCCTCCCATCATCCTGCAGTACCCACAATAAACTTCCGGTGTCTTCTGCGTCAATCTTTCCATCTTCTACTACAGTTCATCCTCCCGAATCCCCTCAGCTCATCGTATGTTTTCTATTTCTCCTATTATGTCGAATTATTTCACTCAGGTACCCTCTAAATTCACTGCATATCGTTCCTTGATTCCCTCAAGTGCGTGGTTTCCATCCACACCTACTACTACTCTTACTGCTCAATTGAGTTTAGAACAATGTGTTTCTCACCCCGAAACAACTATGTGTTTCTATTCATTATCTGATTATTGTATTCACTGTTATTTTGTTCATTGATCATACTATGTGTTTCTACTACATATGTGATTCTGTATTTATATGTGTTCTAACAGTTCATGCTCCTTATAGATAATGTTTTCAATGTGTTTTCAAACATAGTATAGAGACAAAATTTCCCTAACTACCTTACATTGTTAATTGTATTTTTATATTATAACTTGTATGACCTATATCAGTGTCTGTGTCTGTTTAATTTTTCTTTGTAGTGATGGATAATATGAAGCGTATTCATTCCAACTGAGAATGATTTGGGGGATGAAAAAAGAGATCCTATACCATATTATCTCTCAAACTACATGCCTTCAATGAAGCAGGTAGTCTCCATTTTAATGTTACCGTATATTATACATACAATTGTTATGCCAAAAAGTTTTATTTTTTAGTAGACGTAGCTATAATGTGAAATGATGTATCATTCATGGGAACCACTGGATAATTGCGACTAACCAAATACACATGAATTCATGTTTGGTCTATATTTTGTGGGTTGATATAGATTAATTCATTTAAACTAAATTTCAATTTTTTTATCAAAATATTAATCATGTGTTTAGTTCTGTTTAGTTTATTTAGAAATATTTTTTTTCAGTAGTTAGAATTTTGATCATAATGTAGATTAAATAAATCATTTTGGTGTAATATTTTTTTCCCTTTATCATTCAATGCCTTTGGATTTGAATCTTTATTATTTTTTTAAATACAGATGGGTCTCACTCCTGCTGGAGTTGCATCAATAAATTATTGTTTCTACGAGGTCTCTAACTGCTATAAGACTTTCCAGTGATCCTCATCAGAGTTTAATGTATTTGTATTCTATGTTGTGGTTTTATGAAAGAGTCAACTAATTCAGAGGTAAAAAATCTCCAAAGTTTTCATTGTTTTTTCCACTTAGAAAAATCAAACTGCATGAATTTTATACTCCAACAGAATACCTAAATACCTCATTTTTTATGATAGATCTAAGGATGTAGGAAATGTTTGTGATCTTATCCACCTTCGAAAAAATGTTCACTATTATGATTTGTGTGCATCATTCAATTATTTATGTATAATTACATTCTATGATAATATATATATATATATATATCATTCATTATACAATTAGTCACTTCTAAAATAATTACATTCTATTTTATGTAATTTTCTTCATCACTTGGGTGCTACTTTTGTTTATTAATTTAATCATATACATTATAATGAAATTATAGGTTTCTAATTTCATCATAATTACGGCTTTCATTCACTTTTCCAATCACCAATCAATAAAGGAATTCATATTGTGAATACTGAATAATCTTTTGCTTCATCCTTTATATATTAATGTCGTTATTCTGAATCATTTCATTAATTTTATGATACATTAGTTTAAATAGTTCTCATCTATTTTTTATTTTAAATTCCTTGAATATTTACTTAGTTAAAGTCTATATCAGTTTTTGTATATTTTTTGCAATGGGTGTTACAGAAAAGTCTCATTGTTTAATTAATTTCAGAATTGTCATTTTCTATTTACTGTACATTTTAATTCATAGCTATAATTTGGATCCAATTCTCAGATTCATTTACAATTCCATTTTTTTCATTCCCTTTTCCATTTATTTATTTAATTTTTTAAATATGTATTTTTTAATTGTAATTCATTAATTTATTCTATTTTAAATTTAATTAATCAGTCTACTTCAAATAGGACATATCTATCTGATTCAATTATGAAATAAATTATATACTAATTTTGTTACCTATATTGAATTGAAGAATAGGTGAAAACCAAGTTGAAGGGAGTGAATTATAGAAATGATATGGGGCCTCCACTGGGAAGGTAAGCAATGCTTTAGATCTCGACCGAGATTCATTTGGGCACTACAAATTTTGGTCAAATTACGTTTTTGTGTCTTTTGTAAGGTACCCTAAATGGATCAAGGTTGTGTTTGACCTCAATAATTGAACACTACATCATGAAATATATTACACAGTAATTAATAATGATATATTGTGTATTTATTCTGCATACTAATAAAAGTTCATATGGTATATAAAACTCTAATATACATAATTTCCCCCCTACCTTTTTATAAAAAACATATTTATCATTAAAAGAATAAACAATAAAAGCATTAAAAGATACCTCTTTGAAATATTATCCATGTTTAGATGATGTTCAGTTTAAATAATAACACCTTTTAGGGATTCAACATTACTTTCTGTTACTGTAATGCATATATTATTGGGAACTAAATATATGGATCTTGTAACTACAATTCATAGGTTATTGGGAACTAATGAGATCCCTCTTGGTCGATTTTTATGCAATCTAGCTATTCTGTGTGCCTATGTGCAAGGATCCCCTTGCACGTGCTCATGGCCATGCGGGTGTGTGCATAGGGGCTAGGTGTCCTTGCATGATTTAAATTAAATTTATCTTCTTTCTTAATTCTTCTTAATTATATTGAATTGCATGTCTTGAATAAGTTTTCTTTAATATAATTTTTTCATTTGATAAATAAAGTCATGTTTTTATAATAAAACCCCTCCAATGGAGGTGCGCTGTCCGAGAAAACTCACAATGATAGTAATGTAGATCTAGTTGCTTAAATTATTGCATTTGATTTGTGATGAATGAGTTTTAGAATAAATTTTAAATATAATTAAATCAATTTTTGTTGGACCGGAATACGCCGCAGTCACGCTGCGGTCACGCCGCGGTCACGCTGCGGTCACGCCACGGTCATGCCGTGGTCACACCACGGTCACGCCACGGTGATGCCGTGATTTGGATCTGATCCAGGACGACAGCCCATGGCAGTTCACAGCGATAGTATTCCATGAGTTTTGTGATCAATGTTGATACTGACTAATCAGAATTTCTACCGGAAGGATGACGACCGGAATGTTTCCCTGCCTCCTCTCGCTCCCTTCACTCTGGGCCGGAAGATGCTGCCCTGTGGGTGTCGGTGGACCGGGCCAACACGCCACGTTCACACTGCGGTCGCGCCGCGGTCACGCCATGACCATGCCGCCATCACACTACGGTAATGCCATGATTTGGTGCTTCCCCTGGACGACACCCCGCGGTGGTTCGCATTGATATTATTCCATGAGTCTTGTGATCAATGTTGAGACCGAATAAGCACAATTTTTTCCGGCGGGGTGATGACCAGAATGTTGCCCCGCCTCCTCCCGCTCCCTTCTCTCCTGGCTGGAAGATGCTTCCCCACAGATGTCGCTATACTGATCCAACTAACGCCGCGGTCATGCCTTAGTCATGCCATGGCCACGCCTTGGTAATGTCGTGATTCAGCCCTGCTCTAGGTCGACACCCCAAGGCGTTTCTAAGTGATAGTATTCCATGAGTCTTGTGATCAATGTTGAGACTGACTAATCACAATTTCTACTGGTGGGGCTATGACCGGAATGTTGCCCCGCCTCCTCCCGCTCCCTTCGCTCTAGGCCGGAAGATGCTGCCCTGTGGATGTCGCTGGACCGGGACAACACGTCACTGTCACACCGCGGTCACGCCGCGGTCACGCTGTGATTTGGCCCTGCTCCAGGAAGACACCCCGCGGCGGTTCGCAGTGATAGTATTCCATGATTCTTGTGATCAATGTTGAGACCAACTAATCACAATTTCTACCAGTGGGGTGATGACCGGAATGTTGCCTCGCCTCCTCCCACTCCCTTCGCTCCTGGCCAGAAGATGCTGCCCTGAGGATGTCGTTGGACCAGGCCAACATGCCGCGGTCATGCCGCGTTCAGACCGCGGTCACGCCGCGTTCAGACCGCGGTAACGCCGCGGTCACGCCAGGGTCACGCCGCCGTCACGCCATGGTCACGCTGTGGTAATACCGTGATTTGGCCCTGCTCCAGCCACATCTAGCTGTTGACTCCCCTTTCCGTCACAGAGTCTAACGACTGAAAAAAGGGAAATACCTTAGTCCAAAGTGATTCATCCTTTGAAGAAACATCAAAAATTGACAAAGGGATGAACAATGAGAACATTTCCCATAGGTCATTCAAGTTCCCTCATGGTCGCGCAAGTACACTTGCGCGCCGCCTAGTGGTCGTGCAAGTCTACTTGCGCGACGCCTTATGGTCGTGCAAGTGACTTGCACGACCTAAGTGATAACCACCCGGTAACCACCCGGGGTCTTCTCCTGCCTATAAATAGACCCTGTGGGCCCCCCATTTCGGGAGGATTTATTTCCAGAAACCCATATTTGAGCTCCCAGCGCCCTAGTCTCTTCTCAAAGCTTTCGTAACACTTATCAAAGCTTTCAGAACACTTCTAAGGTAATTTCATACCTATAAAAAAAGATCTAAAGAGGGGGAGGAAGGCTTAAGTGTTGAAACTCATCAACACTTGTGTTCTTGAGTGGACAACCCTTAAGGGAAAAGGGCCACCCTTGCGCGCCGCCTTACTCCTTCATTAGATCTTGCACGCCCTTCTTCTGGAAAAAACTCAAGAGGATTCTAAAGGCTTTAATGAAGAGTTTCTCAAGTATTACCCTTCTGGTTAACCATCGTGAAAGTACACCATGTGTCGCGCAGGCATACCTGCGCGACTAGGACCTGCGCGACCAGGACTTGCGCACCCACGCAGTACCTGCACGCCTACCAGGACTTGCACTCCCCTACCTTTTTGGTGCTTTTCTTGCCCATTTCACCCCTCTCAAGCCATTACACCTTTCCTATTCAAGATTCAGTCTTCAAGACACTCTTCAAATCCATTTTATGGCATGATTTCTTGATTTGACTTCCTTATCTGAAATGAATTTTGTGGAATATCTCTCAAAACCTAGTTATTTACACATCTTTATGTCACTAAAGATTGAGATTTCATTCATTCAACCTCATCCTTTAATATGAGAGAATCCTTAACCTGGGTCTTCTTTTTAGGAATAATCCCCAGTTATAAGTCCTCTAATATGGGAATCCTCTTTAAGAGTAAGCCCCAAGTCCCTTAATTTTTGGGCATCCTCTTAAGAGTAAGCCCCAGATCCCCTAACCTGGGATTATTTTTTCAGGAGTAAGCCCTAGTCTCAAGCTTGGGCATCTTCCTTAGGAGTAAGCCCCAATTCTTAAAATTCCCAAATCTGGGCATCCTCGTTAGGAGTAAGCCCCAAACCTTAATCCTTAACATGGGCCTCCTTTTCAGGAGTAATCCCCAGTCTCAAACCTGGGCCTCCTTTTCAGGAATAATCCCCAGTCATAATCCGTTTAACCAGTCCTAATTTACCTTTGATATAGCATTCCTTTTCAGGAGTAAAACCCAATCATAAGTCTTCTCCTAATTTGGGCCTCCTTTTCAGGAGTAATCCCCAAGTTAGAGTATTCAAAATCTCCATGAAGCACATATACCTTTATGGACCATGTTCCTGGATTTCTTCTCTAAAATAAATACTAAACCTTCATTTATCTGGGCAGTCATACATAATAAGCCCCACATTATTTCTTATGATTCTATCTTTCATGGCACAATTGTCTAATTTTTACCAATACCTCTTGTTTCTTACACCGAGCATGACTCACGTAACCTTAGAGTGTAAAAGTAATTGTGACATCCTTCTTTGAGCCATCAATCATAAACATCATACTCCCTTACTCGAACTACATGGGTTCTGATTCCTTTTCTAAACAAAGGATACGTAGGTAGCCCGTCTATGGGTTCGATCCCAACTCTAAAATGATCCATGTCCTTCTGAATGACAATAAACTTCAAGTGCCCCACTGAGTGGCTTTAAACCAGAATGGTCATCATAATGACCAAGAAACTTCTGTATAAATGTGTTGAAGGGTACCATTGACCAAGAATCTCTAATAAATACAGATGATTCTCTATTGCTGAAAAACCTCGAATACATACAAAAGATTCTCTAAATTTCCTACATATTTAATCATTGATTGTTAGATCTGAAGGAAATCTCATTTTATACTTGGTAATGTAATAAGGATTCATGAACATAACTTAAATCTACAAAGAGAGTCCTGGAGTAGACAATAATTTCCCTCAAAAAGGTGTGATGAGTCCGACCTCCCATCCTATCGACCAATGAAAATTCCTAAGCCTCATCCGTCCACAAACTAATGAGAACCTACCTTTGGAAAGTAGGTCCGAATGGATGTGGAATCATTGGATGTTTCCGCTTCTACGAAGAAACCCGTTAGAAATCGATCGGAACGTTTGAACCTCCCATCAAGGCGATCATCCCCGGATTCCGAGGGAAACAAAAATGGTGAACCCGGCGTGAATCCTTAACCAAATTAAAAATGATGTTTTACCTATTTGTTAGGCCCCTATTTAAACTCAATGAGAGGGCCAACAAGATAGTCAATAACATATGTTCTCATCCAAAATATGTAGTAGCTGAATTTATCTTGATTACGTCTGTCATATCAAACATGCACTCTTTTCCAAGATCTTCTACATTTCCATAATGGCCGCCCTCAAATTCACACCTATGAATACTGCTTCTGAAAATTCCACTACTGCTACTCCTGCTGGATAGTCGTCCGCTCTTAGGACGATATCACCTACTCAGTGTCTTCAACGCTGGGTATCAAACGCACTGGTTAAGGAGTACCGTCAACACGGTACCATCCCAACTCTGGAGGCTGCCCGACAAGCCCTCCAAATAAATAACTCACATCGGTCGTCTGGACAACGACGACCAGTGATCAAGAAACAGGCGGTGCTGACTACCGTCTCCAACCGTTTCGGGTCATTATCCCCGAAACGCAATCACCATTCGCTCCCTTATTCTGGGGAGGTGAATGAGCAGGTCCCTCAGGACCTTAATTCAAACAGACAGGAGTCCTTCCTAAGGGCTCCCACCAACAATCACCGCCATAATCGTGTGGCAGTGCGCCCTCAACATGATGAGGGTACCGACTCCAGGCGTTCGGCTCAGGTTCCTCGAACTCAAGCAAGCAAGATGAACCACCAGAGGCGGAATCCGGTCAACAGTGAGCATGTTCTCATCTCTGCCATCTCCAGAGAAGTACACCAACCTAACTTGGTGGCAAGCAACGAGCAGGCACATACACCTGCCCGCTTTAATTCTGCTGTCCAGCAGACTCGTCTGGCAGCATCACGACAATCCCGCCTGGCAATTCCGGTGGAGTACTATAGGTAGGAACATACACCTTTTTATACATCATCAGCTAGTCAGAAGGCTCTTCTGACTACATATGATGGATCTTGTCAACCATGTTTGGCGAAGTGCAATCAGTAGGCACATACAACTGCTAGTATTAATCAAGCCTACCAACAGTCTCGTTTGGTAGCATTCGGAGAAGTTAGTCGGAAAGCCCCAACAACAAATAGGAGGCAGACTCAACTCTCTTCCCCCATACTTGAGTACTGTCAGGATTCACTGACAGGAAAAGAAGGACATGAGCAGGCACACACACCTGATCCAAGCCCGGAATGGACGTATATTCCCGTTCCGGCAGCTGAATTCACCAAGCATATTCTATGAATGGTGAAAGAGCAGAAGCAAATCCCTTCTCATATTCTGGATTCCTGCCAAAATATTATAACAACTTCAGCGGCATCTCAGGGAAAGCAACATAAATCTATCCCTACTAGTGGAGTGATACATCAACAATTCACCCCAGAACAGACACACTCATCTGTTCCAGTCCAAGAGGGTTATGGGGCATACTCCCCCATATCATACGGATGACCAAGTTAGGCACATTCACCTGATTTGAGAGGATATCGTCAGCCTAACCTGCCCATCTTTCCTGATCAGGAACATACACCTGCTCAGATCAGCCACTTTCTTCAACAAGTGGTTTCCAAGGTGAGTAAGAAGGCGTCTAAGAAAAATACCCGCCCAGCACAGTCAGGAGATCAAGAGCCAATCTGTAACAAGGCATTTCTCGATGATGGTGTTCTTGAAGCCCTCAGGAAATTATCTGTTGGAATTCAAGATTCTACTCCCTCAGTTCCCAATAGTGGGAACATTAATTCTAAAGGTCTTCAACAGACACTTCCTCATAAAGTCTTGCTTCATGACAATTCGGTTGATCTCGAAGTTTTGTCTTCAGATGAGAGCCACAGGAACCCTCTGTGTGGTCAGAAGAACAAGGAGCAAGAGATCTCATCTTTTTCTGTAACCCATTATGGTGGTCCTCCCCATGATGATGAATTTCGCTGCGAAAGTCCTCTCCTCAATAGTGATGCACATTGCCCGGAAAATGCTCCAGTGGACAATGTAGTGCCGAGAAAGCCCTCTTATCTTGAGGCACTTGAAAATGCGAAACTAGTCATGTATGAAGCTTCACCGCTAGCAGGTGAAATACTTTATCAATCAAAAGATAGCCCAGGGAGTAGGTCATTCTCCGAACCACCTCTAAGTCATGCATCTTCTAGTTTGATCAATGATTTCTCTACCAATCCTGTTGAATCCAATGAAGCAACAAGGAAACACCAACTTTGGTCAAATCAGGTAGAAGAATCTTCATCAAATGATAAAGAGGAAATGATGAATATGAGAAAAAAACTGGCGAAAGGTGAAGTGCCAGTTATGTTTTGGCCTCTGGCTGACTCTCAGTATAATATTCCAGAAATGTTGATGGAAGATGAAATTTGTGATATTCGTCTCAACATATGGAAAAATATTTGTCAGTTGAAAAAGAAATTATTATCTTATGATGAATATGAAAATCATCTTAAGATAATAGAAGGGTTACAACGTCAAATTGATTTGGCGTCTCTATCAGTCTCTCGATATTCGAAGGCTGAAAAGAATCAGAGAGCCCTTCAATGTTCATGCCATGGCACACTAAGAAGATTGCGTCAGTTAATTTCCAATGCCCCATCAGGTATTCTTGTCAGAGGATGGGGTGTTCATAGAGCACTGCATTTCACGGTGCTCTCCAGTCAGCAAAGCCCACTGAAAATGGTCTCATGCAATGTTATTTCCCATGGCCGGCCAAATTCAATGGGCTTTGTTTGTAATCAAAAGCTTGCCCAAGAACAGGCTCCAACTAGTTCCTCTCAAAACCAAGAATACAGAGAACAAGTTGTTGAATTACTCTTGCATCAAGCCAACAAGAATATTGAACAGACCTCTCGTTTGGAGCAAGCATGTCACCAAATGACAGAAGTGTCGGAAATCATCCAATGGTCTTTTGAACCGGGTGATAAAAGCGGATACAGATTAATGCATCCAGCTAATTTACGGACTAAGGTTCGCAAGATCAGGAGGACTTTCAAGAAAGTCTCAGACATAGCATGTCAAGAACCACCCCAGCTCGCCAGACTGGGGAATCTTTTAAACCAACCCTCAGAATCAACAAAAAAGATTCAGGGAGTTGAGCGAGAACAGCAGGAACAACCCCAGTCCACTAAACTGGGGACTTTTTCAAATCATCAATCCCCTCCTCAGAGAAAGTCGGTATTTTCTCGATTGGGGAAGAAACCTCAAGATGAACGAAGATCGAAATTATCAGGAAATTCCCTCCAAATTACGGTTCATAAAGAAGTTCCTGAGGGATTGAATCAACAAAAGGCAATTTCTCATCAAAGACATGGAAGAGGAAAATATCATAGAAATGATGATAGAAGGGATGCGATGAGTTATGCATCAATCAATGTCATTAGTGCCGTTGTTGCTGATCCACCAAATGAGGCTCACTCAGGGGACTCAGATGAAGAGGTTCCTGCTCAAGAAGATGTATGCACCGACACAAATGAAGAAGGTGTGCGTACACAAAGTCAAAGGATTACTCAGAACCTAGGTAATCATTCGAGTAACCCACTTCCCCCTCTCCGAAAATGATCCAACAAAGGGAAGGGAAAGAACCAGGTTACATATCCTTCCTCTGGAGAAGGTCAATCACTCTCACTAGAGCAAAGGTTTTCACAATAGGAGGAAGAAATGAAAGAATTAAGGAGGTTGAATGCATAATTACTTCAGGGTAGTCTTCTTCATGAGTGTGTTGGAGTCAGTCAGCCAAGGGAATTTGTTGCAGCTACTGAGATGGATTAGGAATATCCTCCTCTATCAGTACACCCTTACAGGTCTAATCCTACAGGTCAAGTGCAACAACAGTTGGCAGTGCTACCATCATTTGCAGCACCAATCGCCACATCTGTCCAAGCTCCAGTCATTGCACCTACCCAAGTCCAAGTTCAACCAGATGTTTCTCAAAAGTTAATAACTACTATTGAGTCATTAACAACTTGGTTAGAAACTATAGAAGGGAAGCGTGCAAAAGTTCAACCAGAAAAGAAAGTTTAACCTGAATGGGTAGATTCAATTTCTCCTCCATCCAGTTTTGGGAATCCTGTATTCCCTATTTTCAATAGATCAGATGATCCAGAACAACATTTGATGCATTATGTGTCTTGTTACGATCCTATGATGGGAACTCCGGAGCAGTAAGAAGTAGTGAAACTCAGATGCTTCATGCGAACCTTGCAAGGACCAGATTTTGGTTGGTATACAAGCTTGCAATCCCGGTCAATTACTGGATGGGAGGATCTTCACCAAAAATTCCTCCTTCAGTTCAGCTCAACTTTGCCAAAGACAACAGTTTTCGATATTACAAATTGTAAGCAAAGGGAGAATGAAAGAGTCTTTGATTTCATTGCTCGATGGAAGGGATTAACATATTCCTTGAGTTTAGCACTCCCTCAAGAATAATTGTTGCCAATCTGTGTGGAAAATCTGCGTGATTAATTACGCACGCCATTAATCCCTGTGAAATACATAGGAGGGTTTTGATACCTTACTTCAATCGCTCAGCAGATTGAAGATTCCCTTATACAAGCAAAGGCTAATTCTCATTTAATTCCATCAGCTCCAAGAAGAAGAATGGGTAAAGCATAAACTGCTACAGTTATGCTTAAACAAGCACCTGTACCTATTTCTACCTCAAAAACTTCATCTTCTCGAAGGGCTCCACCTTCTGAGCACCAACAACAAAGGAATTTTCGTCCAGATGATCAAAAAGATCAAAGACAAAAAAAATTTTAGGATCTGAAGAGAAAAACATATTCTTTCCGAAATGAACAAGTTCCTGGTTATTTCATTTCGGCTCTGGAAAACAATTTGGTTCAATTGCCAATACCCAAGAGGCCAAACAAGAATGGAGATGAAGACCATACTAATTATTTCCATTTTCATAAAATATTGGGGCATCCCATCCAGGAATGTTTTGTCTTGAAAGACCTCCTACAAAAGATGGTCGACTCGGGACAGGTCACATTGAAAGGCTCCTCAGCCCAGGTAGCATGTGTCACTGATACAGTTCCAGAGGAGGAAGGCGAATAGCATGAAGTAAAAAAGAAAAAATGCACAAAAGTATGATGATTGGATGGTCAGAATGACAATCCATCGAACTCATTCTATTTTTCGAACACAATTAAGGAAACTAATTGTGTATTCTGCCATGAATGTTGCGGCAAAACCCTCTTCATCAGAGGGAAATTCCTCAAAGAAACGGCATGATTCAAAGAAAGAAAAAGAATCAGAAGAAGATGAGTATGTGTCAAAGCCTAAGTTGTCTCTGACTTTGGCGGACTTCATGCCATCTACTTCAAAGTCACGGGCACCGCCCCACCAAACGGCACAGCCTAAACAGGCTAATCAGGTAGAGTCTTCATCAGACGAAAAGTTAATCTTTGGTTCTGTTAATATGATTCAATTAACAGATCCATACGCCAGTCACAATTTCAATTTTGATGAGCCTGAATTCCCTGTATCAAATAGAGGAATTAGAGGAAGTTCCAGGGGCTCAGGATATAGGGGAAGACGTGGATCTTTCAGAAGCCACTATTCCAATTCTACCCCTGCTAGAACTGTGTACGCAACAGAAAATCGTGGTAGAGCCCTTCAGCGAGCTCAGCAAGAACAAGAATGTTCTTCTATCAATAGCAAATTCAGTCCTGGCATAGTTATTTTGGAATATCGGTTGAAGGTTCTATCTTCTTCCTCTCAGCAAGTAAATGGATCCAATCGGTCTAATATTCCAAAACCAGGAATATTGCCAACTCCTATCCCAATACAAGATGCATCAACTTCCAAAAGATCTACTTCCAAGGTACCTGATAAACCACATATTCCTATTGGAAAAAACAGACCTCTGGATCAAAAGTATGATATATTGAAACACTTCTCCCAAGTACCAGCCAAGTTATCAATTCTGGATGCTTTGAATATGTCAAAAGATCTTCGGGAAGCACTCATTGAGGCTTTATCAAGTCCTCAAGAGTTTGAAACTGAAATTGCTGCAGCTGAATTCTATCACATAGAGAATAATCCTACAGAATGCCATGCAATAATATCCTTTACTAATGAAGATGAATATGATGTTGTTCATGGACATATTAGACCATTGTACTTGTTTGGAAAAGTCAATGGCGTGGATGTTCGAAGAGTTTTCATTGACAATGGTTCAGGAGTCAACCTCATGCCCATTCGTAAACTTCATCGATTGGGCCTCACAGAATCTAATTTATCTCCCTCCACCATGATGCTACAGGAATATGATAAAAATGAACAAGAACCACTGGGTGAAGTTACACTCAGAACTCAGTTTGGAGATCTTGTATCCAATTCAGATTTCATGGTTGTTGATCAAGACTCAGCCTTTAACATTTTGCTTGGAAGACCCTGGTTACATCAACATGCGGCTATCCCTTCTTCATACCATCAATGTCTCAAATATTGTTTCGATGGTCAAGTTGGGACGTTGTATGCTGATAAGGCCCCGTTCAAGACATGTGAGTCTGAATACATTGAGCCAGAATTCTATCACATGAAGCAAAGGGAGAAATCCATAACAAAGTAGATTACCAAAGTTAATGCTCCATATGGTTTGGAAAAAATTCCAGTAAATCCATTTACACATGTGAGTATAGATTATGTGTTTCCTATCAGTCAAATTGACAAGATAGACCCAATCAAAATACTTTTATGGAAAGATCCATAATGTCAATTACGACAATCGAGCCAGACAACATGGGAGAAATTGGTAATCTACCAAGAAGTGATGAACGCACAAATAGTGACGTCTTCATTTCATCTGCTGAAATCCAAAAAGTCTATGATTCACCAATTAGGCTAGAAGAAGTTATAGCAACATCAAAGGTGAACAATGATGTTGATTCTCAATCCATCATTTCCTCTTTATTACCCAAAGAAGACCCTTCATCATCAATCGGGTTGGAAATGGAAGCTTCTTCTTCAAAATGTGAAAATTTTGACATCTCTTCTGATCATGAAAATTCTGCTTTGTCATCTACTATGAAAGTAGAAATGGAAGAAATAACACATGATGAATAAGAAGA
Source organism: Viscum album (assembly GCA_963277665.1). Classification (NCBI taxonomy): domain Eukaryota; kingdom Viridiplantae; phylum Streptophyta; class Magnoliopsida; order Santalales; family Viscaceae; genus Viscum; species Viscum album. Next base: position 996,629,043 of record OY728132.1, read on the forward strand.
GGAAGATCTCAGAGATGCTCCTCCCACATTTGAAGAGGGTATCTCTACCACTATGGATGAACTCAGAGAAATAAATCTGGGTACAAAGGAAGATCCACGCCCCAATTTAATCAGTGCGACCATGACCCTTGAAGAGCAAGAGATGTATATTTCTTTTATAAAGAAAAATAGAGATATTTTTTCTTGGAACTATACAGAAATTCCCGGGCTTGATCCTGATGTTTCTACTCATCATTTGGTTTTACCAGAAGAACATCGAGGATTTAAGAAAGCCGCGAGAAGAACACACCCAACTTATGCTTCTAAAATTGAAGCTAAATTGGATAAGCTTATGAAAGATAACTTCATCAGAGAAGTTCAGTATCCCAAGTGGCGGGATAATATTGTCCCTTTAAAGAAGAAGAACGGAAAAATTAGAGTTTTCATCGATTTCAGAGATCTTAATCATCATTGTCCTAAGGATGATTTCCCAATTCCGATTACAGAACTTCTAATTGATGCAACAGCTGGCTATGAAGCACTTTCCTTCATGGATGGATATTCTGGATATAATCAGATCCGAATGTCCCCAGAAGATGAGGAATTCACAGCCTTCATAGACCCTCAGGGTGTGTTTTGTTACTGGGTAATGCCCTTTGGCTTAAAGAATGCAGGTGCAACATATCAGTGCGCCATGCATCGTATCTTCAAACCCTTATTAGGGAAATTTGTTTAATTCTATGTAGATGATTTGGTGGTTAAATCCAAAAAACTTTCTAATCACTTGGCTGATTTGGAAGTCATATTCTGCAAGCTTCGACAACATAATTTGAAGATGAACCCCTTAAAATGTGCTTTTGGGGTAACCTCAGGAAAATTTCACGGCTTTGTTGTATGCCATCATGGTATTGAAGTCGATCCTGAGAAGAACAATTCAGTCCTTGGTAAGTCACCTCCTCAAAATTTGAAAGAATTAAGAGGACTTCAAGGACACTTAGCCTATATTCGGCGTTTCATCGCCAATTTGGCAGGAAAAAGTTTACCCTTTACCAAATTGATGAAGAATGGAGTCACCTACCAGTGTACTGAAGAATGTCAAGAAGCATTCGATATTCTCAAGAAATACCTCTTGAGTCCACCGGTACTCATGCCACCTATTGAAGGAAGACCACTTATCCTCTACATGACAGCTCTAGAGTGATCATTGGGTGCCTTTCTTGCTCAAAAGAATGATGCTGGGAATGAAAACAACCTCTACTATCTCAGTCGAACTATTATTGAAGCAGAAATCCAGTATTCAAGTATTGAGAAGTGCTGCCTGGAATTAATATTTGCAGTTTAGAAGTTGAGACATTACCTGCAACATCACGAGGTCCAATTGGTATCTCGCAATAACCCGCTCAAATTCATCCTTAGTCGTCCAATGATTACAGGATGTCTAGCAAGGTGGGCAGTTATTTTACAGCAATTCGATATTCAGTATGTGTGTCAAAAAGCGATAAAGGGCCAAGCTCTGGCTGATTTCCTGGATGAACACCCTTCAGTGGAAGACACATCTTCAAATATTGAACTCCTTGATGAGGAATTATTCTTTATTCAAGAAAGTCCTCAAGCCTGGGAAATGTATTTTGATGGTGCTTCCAGAAGTCCAACAGGGAAGAAAATGGAAAATCCTAAATTCAACAAAGATGGATTAGGAATTGTGCTCATTTATCCAGAAAAGGCAGTGTTACCTTATTCCTTCTTATTCTGGGAAGGTGGTACCAATAATGAAGAATAATACCAAGCTCTCATCATAGGTTTGCAATTAGCACTTCAAGCACAAGTGAATCACTTAAAGGTGAAAGGTGATTCAGACCTGGTAATCAAACAAGTCAATGGGGATTATGCCATCAGAAAAAAAGAATTAATCCCTTTGTATGATTACGTCAGAGAGTTAATGGCGGAATTCCCTTTGGAACCGACATTTTCTTATGTCCCAAGATCACAAAATGCTCAAGCTTATGCATTGGCTAATATAGCCACAACTCTGGCAGATCCAAATCGGGAAGAGACAACCATCATTATTTCCCACCGTCGTGCAATTTCACCTTATGTTCAAATCAGGACAGAGGAAATTAATGAAATTTGTCCCATTCCTGAACCGTATGGTCATACTACAGGATGGATGTCACCTATCAGGGAATACCTTCAAAATGGAACACTTCCACCTGATAGAGCTGAGAAAGAACAAATCCGGCGACGTGTGGTTAGTTTTACTCTTTATGATAGCCCATGTCACCTAGAGAAAATTCTCTACAAACGTGGTTTTGATGGAGTTCTTTTCAGATGCATTGATGGCGAAGAAACAATGGCTGACATAAAAGAAGTGCATGCAGGAGTCTGTGGTGCCCACAAGTCTGGACATAGACTGTCTGATCAGGTTCGAAGGCTTGGATACTTTTGGCCTTCAATGATACGAGATTGTGTCGATTTCACAAAGAAGTCTAATTCATGCCAAGTACATGCCAACTTCATTCATCAGCCTCCAGAGCTGCTTCATACAGCTAAATACTCAGGGCCATTTTCCACATGGGGAATGGATGTGGTGGGACCTTACCCTTCGGCTATGGCTAAGCAGTTTAAGTATATTATTACTGCTACTGACTTCTTTTCCAAATGGGAAGAGGAAATACCTCTCAAAGAAGTCAGTTCTAAATGCATTGTTAGATTCATCAAGTCTAACATCATTACCAGATTTAGTGTCCCTCATACCATATTGATGGACAATGGCACCAATTTCTGTTCATATGAGATGAGGAAGTTGTATCAAGAATACAACATCAAATCCAACCATTCATCTCGATATCATGCAGTGGCCAACGGCTAGATAGAAGACTTTAACAAGACTGTTTCAAATATACTGAAAAATATGGTGGATAAAGATAAGAGGTCATGGCCTGATAAACTCTTTCATGCTTTATGGGCTTATCAGACTACCACCCACACTACAACTCGGTCAACTCCATATTCATTGGTATATAGAACAGAAGTCGTCTTGCCCATTGAAGTTCAACTACCCTCACTCAGAGTTGCCATTTGTGATCAATCATCTACATATGAATAATCTCAAAAGCGATTTAATGAATTGTAATGGTTAGATGAGAAAAGATTGTGCACTTTGCACCACTTGGAAGTCTATCAGAATCGAATAGCACGAGCTTTTAACAAAAAAGTTTGTCTTCGTTCATTCACTTAGGGAGAATTGGTATTAGTTCTCAGAACTCCAATGATACCAGGAAAGAAACCTCCCATGCTTGAGCTAAAATGGGAAGGACCTTATTCAATACATAGGGTCTACTCAAATGGAGCTTATTCATTAATCTCAATGGATGAAGAACTCATCACTACTCCAACAAATGCCAGATTTTTGAAGAATTATTTTGTATAAAATGCAAATTCACCACTTTTTCCCTACAACATGACACTAAATTGTGCGTCACCAGTTCGTCCTTGCTATATGACCTTAAACTATACAGCAATGGTCCAGTATGACCTTAAACTCCTCCTTGGTCCAGTATGACCTTAAACTATTCACCACTTTGTCCCTGCAACATGACACTAAACTGTGTGGCACCAGTTCGTCCTTGCTATATGACGTTAAACTATACAGCAATGGTCCAGTATGACCTTAAACTCCTCCTTGGTCCAGTATGACCTTAAACTATTCACCACTTTGTCCCTGCAACATGACACTAAACTGTGCGGCACCAGTTCGTCCTTACTATATGACGTTAAACTATACAAAAATGGTCCAGTATGACCTTAAACTGCAACCTCATCCCACACGACGTTAAACTGTGAAAAAATTTCCCTAAATGGTCCAGTATGACCTTAAACTGCAACAAGGTCCTATACGACCTTAAACTGTATCTTCAACGGTCCATGAATATAACCCTAAACTGTTTGCAAGTCCCTTACGTCCAGCAAGACGTTAAATTGTGACGTCCTAACTACATGACGCTAAACTGTATAAAAGTCCCTTACATACGAAAAGATGTTAAACTACATAAGCATCAAAGGTCCGGTATGACCTTAAACTGCACCATCCATGGTCTATGCATATGAACTTAAACTATTCTCACTTTCTTCCAACATGATGCTAAACTGTATCGTCCCTTTTTCGTCCAACATGACGTTAAACTGTGGAAAAAATACCCAATGCGTCCAACATGACGCTAAAATGGTGCACTCTTTTTTCCTCACTGCATGACATTAAACTGCACAGTCCCCCCCTTTTCATCCAACATGATGTTAAACTCTATTGTCCCCATCGTCCTAACTACATGACGCTAAACTGTACAGAAAGTTCGTGATACGTCCTACATGACATTAAATTGTACTTTGTCCCTGCTACATGACACTAAACTGTGCAGCACCAATAGTCCTAACTTCAAGACTTTAAACTGCATAGTCCCTTCATACGTCCTACATGACGTTAAACTGTTTATTGTTAAGGTTGTTGCTACCTCTTGTTTCTCACACCGAGTATGACTCACGTGAGCTTAGAGAAAACCTCAACCATAACACTCTCTATAGGCCTCTAACCATGTGTAAGTCCCAACACCATTTTTTAGGTCATTTTCCCCAAGAACAACTTGATCATTAATTCATTCTTTAATTGAACTACACGTACTTTGATCCTTGCCTTCTAGGTTGGGTATGTAGGCAACCTACCAAGGTTCAAGCCCAAAACCAATCTCTTAACATTGGTTTACCTCCATCTTATATGATGTTGATTCATGAAACCTCCCCTAGAATCAATATCTTTACATTGGTTCACATTCGTCCTTGTTATACGACGTTAAACTATACAAAACTTTTGTCCAGTATGACAATAAACTACAAATTTCTTTGATACCCTCACCTTAGAGGGAACCATTATTTTCATTGATTTTTTTTCAATCATGTTTTATTTCAAAGACTACGTACATACATGGCAACGCCCAAACCTTTTATCTTGGGTTAAACCATCATTGCACTAAAGTCCCCTTTCACCCTTCACGTGTGCGAACCAAATTTGTACAAAGGGTAGTTCTAGAACTATGTGGGCTTAATTCCCATCCTTATGGGATACGTAGGAATGTTCGAGTGTCCCTCGAATCCAGTCCCAAGTCTTTGGGCCTAACCCCAAATTCCACTTTCAGTCCTTTGGATGAAAAGTCCCCATGAAAACAAACACTGTGTATTTCTTACAATGGTCCAAGCTCTATGACCCTAAACTAAGATCTCTAATCCTTTTGTCCCACACGACGTTAAACTACAGTTTAAGAACTACGTATGGCTTGATTCTCATCTTTATGGGATACGTAGTGAAGTCCAACATTTCAATTCAGGACCCAGCCACAACATGATTATGGTTAACATTGATCTATGTATCTCTGTACACATTGAACAATACCCATATTTATGTTTTATAATCCTAACCTTAAATATTTTCAGATCCTCATAACCCTTTTCATGACTTCTAGTCACAAAAATGTCAAACTTCTGAGAGTTCTTTTGTCTGACTATGCAACATGTGCCCATAGGAGGCCTTACATAAACAATCTACATAACAAACTTGTTAGCCAAAAGATACTATTATTTGACTATGCAGCCAATTCCCTTAGGTGGCCCTGCATAATTCAACCCCCTAACGGGGTTTCGGATAGTGGTAACTTCATTCTTGGGAAGAATGCCTCTTTTTTCCTTATTTGTCTTAAATGATAGTATGTAGGGATCCACAAAAATAACCATCCTTAACATATTTGTCCCATATCCTTTTTCATGACCTGAAAGTATTCAATTCTATGGTTTATATTCTCCTTCCCTACGTTTGGGTCAGACCTTCGTAGGAGTGATATTCATCCAGTTCTTCGATAATTTTGTTTGGAAATATTTTCTCCATATTCAAGTACCTCTTTCCATACATCAAACTCTATACTTTGGAAGATTTGAATCTCCATAAACTTTCACTGGCTTTTAGCACTAGGAAAGTAAATTTCTAAGAGTTCTTTTGCCTGACTATGCAGCACAAGCCCATAGGTGGCCTTGCATAAACAGTCTACATAAAAGACTTGTTAGAAAAAAGATACTATTTTATTTAGCTATGCATCCAATGCCCTTAGGTGGCCCTGCATAATTCAACCCCCTAACAGGTTTGTTAAATAATGGTAACTTCATTCTTGGAAACTACTTCTTCTAATGCCTTTTATCTCTCTTTCATGTCATTCCTCAGATTCAAATATTCTTAAGTCATAGCTTACATATTTTCCATCATACTTGAGTATGGTACTATGTTTTCAGATGAGTTGTCAAGGAATTGAGTGAATTCTAATCCATTTCGGTCAAAGCTATTTTGACCTTAAATATTAGCCTTTGTATGTACGACATGCATGACTTTAAACTGCCAGATTTCTTGTTTTTCTTTTCACCTCAGAGTCAAATCCTATTTTCTCTCCGGATCCAACTCTGAGGGGGGACTTTTGTTGACTCTCCTTTCCGTCACAGAGTATAACGACTGAAAAAAGGGAAATACCTTAGTCCAAAGTGATTCATCCTTTGAAGAAACATCAAAAATCGACAAAGGGATGAACAAGGAGAATATTGCCCATAGGTCGCGCAAGTTCTCTCATGGTCGCACAAGTACACTTGCGCGCCGCCTAGTGGTCGTGCAAGTCTACTTGCGCGACGCCTTATGGTCGCGCAAGTGACTTGTGCGACCAAAGTGATAACCGCCCAGTAACCGCCCGGGGTCTTCTCCTGCCTATAAATAGACCCTGTGGGCCCCCCATTTCGGGAGGATTTTTTTTCCAGAAACCCATATTTGAGCTCCCGGCGCCCTAGTCTCTTCTCAAAGCTTCCAGAACACTTCTAAGGTAATTTCTTACCTAGAACGGAAGATCTAAAGAGGTTTAGGGAGGCTTAAGTGTTGAAACTCATCAACACCTGCGCACCTGAGTGGCCAGCCCTTAAGGGAAAAGGGCCACCTTTGCGCGCCGCCTTACTCCTTCATTAGATCTTGCGTTCCCTTCTTCTAGAAAAACCTCAAGAGGATTCTAAAGGATTTAATGATGAGTCGCTCAAGTATTATCCTTCTGGTTAACCGTCGTGCAAGTACACCATGTTTCGCGCAGGCATACCTGCGTGACCAGGACCTGCGTGACCAGGACTTGCGCGCCCACACAGTACCTGCGCGCCTACTAGGACTTGCACGCCCCTGCCTTTTTTGGTGATTTTCTTGCCCATTTCACCCCTCTTAAGCCATTACACCTTTCCTATTCAAGATTTAGTCTTCAAGACACTCTTCAAAGCCATCTTATGGCATGATTTCTTGATTTGACTTCCTTATCTAAAAGGAATTTTGTGGAATATCTCTCAAAACCTAGTGATTTACACATCTTTATGTCACTAAAGATTGAGATTTCATTCATTCAACCTCATCCTTTAAGATGAGATAATCCTTAACCTGGGTCTCCTTTTCAGGAATAATCCCCAGTCATAAGTCCTCTAATATGGGCATCCTCGTTAGGAGTAAGCCCCAAGTCCCTTAATTTTTGGGCATCCTTTTAGGAGTAAGCCCCAGATCCCCTAACCTAGGCTTCCTTTTTCAGGAGTAAGCCCCAGTCTCAAGCTTGGGCATCTTCCTTAGGAGTAAGCCCCAATTATTAAAATTCCCAAATCTGGGCATCCTCTTTAGGAGTAAGCCCCAAACCTTAATCCTTAACCTGGGCCTCCTTTTCAAGAGTAATCCCCAGTCTCAAACCTGGGCCTCCTTTTCAGGAATAAGCCCCAGTCATAATCCTCTTAACCAGTCATAATTTACCTTTGATCTGGGATTCCTTTTTAGGAGTAAAACCCAATCATAATTCTTCTTTTAATTTGGGCCTCCTTTTCAGGAGTAAGCCCCAAGTTAGAGTATTCAAAATCTCCATGAAGCACATATACCTTTATGGACCCTGTTCCTGGATTTCTTGTCTAAAGTAAATCCTAAACCTTCATTTATTTGGGCAGTCATACATACATAATCCCCACATTATTTCTTATGATTCCATCTTTCATGGCACAATTGTCTAATTTTTACCAATACCTCTTGTTTCTTACACCGAGCATGACTCACGTAAGCTTAGAGTGTAAAAGTAATCACGACATCCTTCTTTGTGCCATCAATCATAAACATCATACTCCCTTACTCAAACTACGTGGGTTCTGATTCCTTTCCTAAACAAAGGATACGTAGGTAGCCCATCTACGGGTTCGATCCCAACTCTAAAATAATCCATGTCCTTCTGAATGACAATAAACTTCAAGTGCCCCACTGAGTGGCTTTAAAACCAGCATGGTCTTCATAATGACCAAGAAACTTCTGTATAAATGTGTCAAAGGGTACCGTTGACCAAGAATCTCTAATAAATACAAATGATTCTCTATCGATGAAGAACCTCGAATACATACAAAAGATTCTCTAAATTTCCTACATATTTAATCATTGATTGTCAGATCTGAAGGAAATCTCATTTTATACTTGGTAATGTAATAAGGATTCATGAACATAACTTAAATCTACAAATAGAGTCCCATAGTAGACAATAATTCCCCTAAAAAAATTTTGATGAGTCCGACCTCCCATCCTCTCGACCAATGCAAATTCTTAAGCCTCATCAGTCCACAAACTAATGAGCACCTACCTTTGGAAAGTAGGTCCGAATGGATGTGGAATCATTGGATGTTTCCGGTTCTACGAAGAAACCCGTTAGAAACCGATCGGAACGTTTGAACCTCCCATCAAGGCGGTCATCCCCGGATTCCGAGGGAAACACCAGCCCACACCAGCCCCCTTCCACCTTCATTTTAGCCCGCTGCCACCAGCATTTCAGCCCACAACATCCCCCCTGCCACCTTCGAATCAGCCTCCACCATCCCCCCAGTACCTGCAACCATCCCCCTTCCAGCAACATTCCAGCCCCCTTCCACCTGCATTCGAGCCCGCACCAGCCCCCAGCCACCTGCAATCCAGACCGCACCATTTAGGTCATGCCCTTTGTATTAAATAATGATAACACTGCAAACCAACACTACACACATTATATCATTAATACCTTCTTAGAAATAATAGATGAATGATTTTGTTAATGACATGGTTATCAAATCTCAATAGCGATGTGATTATTTCAAAGATCTTGAAACAATATTTAACAAATTGCAGTAGCACAACCTAAACATGAATCTGGTAAAATGCATTTTCAGGGTAACGCTAGGGAAATTCGATAGATTTGTGGTGTGATACCATGAAATTGAGTTTGAATCTAAAAAACAAGTTTAGTTTTATCAATTTCACTCCCTCAGATTCTTAAATAATTGTGGGGGCTCTAGGGGAACCTTTCTTACATTTATAACTTCATAGCTAACTTGGATGACATGTCTCTACGATTCACCATGTTAATGAAGAAGGGAGTCACCTTCCATTTCAATGAGGAACTCCATGAAGCCTTTGAGATTCTAAATAAATACTTACTGCACTGACCAGTATTGATTCCATTGGTGGAAGGCATTACACTCATCTTATTTGTTGCCTTCATAAGTTGATTTCTCAGTGTTCTCATTGCACATAAGAATGGTGTGGGGAGTGAAACAAGTGTCTATTACATTAGTAAAATGATGTTAGGTACTAAGACACAATATTATGATGTTAGAAAAAAATACCTCACACCCATATTCCCAATTAAAATATGAGGCTTTGCTTGTATCCTTACAAAGTTAACCTAGTCACTCGTATTGACCCACTCAAGTACATCCTTAGCTGCCCTAGGTTGACTGGGAATTTTTCCCTATGACCAGTCACTTTAAGACAAAATGATATCCAGTTCATATCACATAAGTTAGTGAAAGGGAAGACCCTATCTAATTTCCTCATGGCATATCCTTCCCAAGAAAGTATACTACTAGAAATAAAACTTCTAGATTAGAAGGTTTTCCATTCCCATGAAGCTCCCCGAACACAGGATATGTATTTTTTTCTGCCTCCAAGAGTCCTATCAACAAAAGTATAGAGAAACCAAAGATTATCTGTGTATGTCTAGGGATTGTATTATTTTCTCTAGACAAATTAATTTTTCTATACTCTTTCTCACTATCTGATGGATGGACAAATAATTAGATAGAATACAAAGCCCTAATTTATATCTTGGAACTGGTACTATAGCTGAAAATAGACTACCTAAATATCATAGGAGATTCAAAGCTAGTGATAAAATATATGATGATGAATATGCAATAAAAAAGGATGAAGTGGCCCCTCTCACTGGCTATGTTTGAAGATTGATGGAAAATTTCCATTTTGAACCCATATTGTATCCTGTACCCTATCAAAAAATGATTTTACTGATGTAATGTCTATTGAAATCGTAGTTTTAGATGACCCTAATTAGTATGAGGTTTTCTACCATATTACGCATCAAAGGATGGTCGCATATATCATCATCTATGACATAGAGGAAATCAACCAGATCAAAACTTCCCTATTTCCTGATGAACTGATATCCACCCCTAGATGGAAGGTGCCCATAATTGATTATATTCAAAATGGGACCCTCCTGATATAGTGATTTGGAAGGGAATAAATTTGTCATCAGGCATAGAGATTTATGCTTCAGGATGGCCCAAAAGATAAGAAATCCTTCTACAATATGGACAATGAGACCAACTTCTTCTATAGATAGTTAAAGAAAGTGTACCAGAAGTATACCATTGAGTCTAACTGATAGAAGCCAACAAATTCTGAAAATTAGGCTGTTGTGAGATGTTTTTTGGAAGGGGGAATAATAAAAGGGGGATATTGGTTTTTAGAAAACGGATCTGCTATGCAGATACAGGGGCAGCGACCATCGGCCTCACAGTGCGACCATGGGGAGTCCTTTCTTCAACTGTTCTTCTTTTTTCCTAATGTAAATTCTACTCGTTATTGTAGTAGAAATCAATAGAAACTCTTTTTTTCTTGTCTCTCTTACTTGAAAACCTATCACTAACCACTCATACCACTATCATGTAGCAACAAATGGATAGATTCAGGCCTTCAATAAGTCTCTATCGGCTAAGTAGTAGAAGATGGTTGAAAAATAGAATAAGTCCTAGATGGAAAAGATCCTACATGATTTATGGGCCTACCATACCACCATGTGAACTACCAACCAAGAGACACCATACTCACTAGTGTACAAAACTGAGCTAGTTTTTCCCATTGAAGTCCAGTTTCCATCGCTACAAATAGCTATCTGCGGAAAACTCTACATTTGGGCCAGACCTATATAGGGAACAACCCGTTCATGAACTACATGTGGGTTTAATTCTCCCATGACATGATACATAGTGACACCCATATCTATTGTCTTGGGTCCAACCACAATATTTCATTTTCATGCTATGGAACCTAAATCCTTTATTCATGACATTAAACTACATGGTTTTTGAAGAACTATGTGTGGTTTGATTCCAGTCATCACATGATATGTAGTGATGCATAAAGCTCCCATCCTTGGTCCAAATGAAAAAATCAATAGGAACAATACCCCCCTCTACATATGGGTCAGACCTACATAGATAGTTTCCCATTCAAGAACTATATGTGGATTTATTTATGTTATCACATGATATATAGTGACACCCAAATCTCTAATCTCATGTCCAGCTACAATAATTAATGGGAATAATGCCCCTATATATTTATAGGGAAGACTTGTATTGATAGTTTCCCATTCAAGAACTTCATGTGGCTATATTTCTTTCATTATAGGATATTTGGGTCTGATTGGATCTCCAATCTTGGGTCCATTTACAACAATCAATATGAAAATGATCCCTCCCTGCATACGAGTTAGACCTGCAAAGGTATATTTTATACAAGAACAACATAAAACATTATTAATTCCATCATAGGATAAATATAGAAAAATAAATATTTAATAATGGGTTCAATCATGACATGTAAGATGATAAAAATGCATCTTTAAACATCATACGGACTGGACCTATATAGTAATCCATCTGAGACCCACTCTCACACAACTTAACTAACTTCTTAGTTTTCCCCTGTTTCTCCCACTGATCATGTATCATGTGAGATCAGGGAACCTGGATTGATAATATGGAAAATGATAAGGGGGACCATTTAGATCAGAAAAAATGACATTACCACATGATGTTATACTGCATGACAAATTTCCTTACCATATAAAATTAAACTGTGAGGAAAACATCTTATCACATGATGTTAAACTTTATGATTGATAAATCCCCACTACATGATGTTAAAATGTGTAATCCACAATACATCATCATTATTTTTCAATGTACCACAAGATCCTAGCACCAATCAACCAGAGAATGGGGTGCCTCCATTATCTTTTTGAGCACCTTAACCCATAAACCACCTTTCATTACTTGAGTGACTTGGGTTTCCAATGATCTCCCATTAACCCTAAAAGGGATATATATCTCCATTTTTATCTTAGTTTCATTGCATAATAGATTTAAACTAGCAACTAGAGACATCTTAGCCATGCAAGAAGGACATTCTAATCTTTATGAGCCTCATGTCAATGTGGAAGAACCCAACACCTTAGAGTGTTCTGGGCCATCCTTGGTATGATTGTCTCATACCATTAGTCATGAACAAATAAACTTGATCCAGGATTTAAAACATTTTTACCTACTTCTGAAAAGGATCACCACACCAGCCACCACCCCCAGCCAAACACTCATGCAAGCCCTCTACCACCTTGCAAAACACTCATCCCAGCCCTGCGGCCAACATCAACCAACCAGACGAGCATCCCTATCCAAAAAAAGCCCAGAGTGAAAGACCTCTAGACAACCATGCCAACTAAGGGCCACTACACCAACACCTACTTGCACAAGAACCCTAAACCACACCAGATCAATCCACAATAAGAACCTATAGTAGACACAACACCCAAAATATTATCTAGAAACCAAATCATCCCCAGACCACCATCTGGCCCCATCCATCACCATATGAACACCTTGCATCAAAGTGGACCACCCCACCATAAGAAAGTCTAAAAAACCAGAAGTCAACTAGTACCATCCATCTGATGTTCCCCGCATCACCCATGACTAACCCATCATACAACCTAAAGAATCCCCAAGCAGTCCCTGATCCAAATGTGAGCTATTACCCACCCTGAATCTAACACCTCTAGACCCACCAAGTAGTCAACATGCACCCACCCAAGAAAGAGATCCACCCATTTACCAGAAACATGCTTCCCAACCTGCAGCATCCTGCATCTCAAGGGAATTTTAGAACATCCACCATAGAAATCCCTATACCGTCAACAACCAGAATACACAAGATGGGGAAACCGAGCACAAGAAAACTAGACTTACTCCAAACCACCACCTGAAGACCCACCCCAAACTATATCCACCACACTAGACAATCGAGAGAACCAGAATCCTACAATAGTATTCCAAAACAAAGAAGAAACACCAGAAAGCCAACCCCTATGCTCCCAAAACATGTTACCAACCATAGTAGAAATCACAAACCAAACAGCACCATGCACCATATAAGTTTATCCTGTACTACACCATGTAGAAAAATCCAAACAGCAACACCACCAGCTGAAACCCATCTTCAAAGGTCCTGTAATTCCAAACAGCAACATGAAACTCACAACCGCACCTCCTAAATCCTCCACAAGAAACCTATAACCCCACTATGAGAATCTCTGTAAGTCTCTATTGGATAAACCCATCATCTCTCAGCCTAAACCTTAAGAAGCATCCAAAGTAGGGGGGGCTGCTGTCCAGGGGGGTCCAGCAGGGGGGGTTCTGTCTAGGGGCTGTTGTCCAGGGGGGTCAGCAGGGGGTTTCTGTCCGGGGGGGATGCTGTCCAGGGGGTTCAGCAGGGGGGTTCTATCTGGGGGGGGGGGGGGCTGTTAGCCAGGGAGTCCAGTAGGGGGGGGGGGGGCTCTGTCCGGGGGGGGGGGGGGGGGGGTTGCTTTCCAGGGGGTCCAGCAGGGGGGGGGGTGTTCAGGGGGGTCTAGTAGGGGGGGTTCAGTCCGGGGGGGGGGGGGGATACTGTCCGGGGGGGCTGCTGTCCGGGGGGGGGGGCTGCTATCTAGGGGGTCCGGTAGGGGGGTTCTATCTAGGGGGTCCCGCAGGGTGGGGGGCTGCACTATTCTTGTTTATCGAGTTATATTTTTTTGTAAATATTCTAAGATGTTTTGTTTTACCAACATTTTCAGGGATGAGCACTACTATGTTCTACCTTGTGTTATAGGTACTTTTGAGCTGGTTAAAGACTTCTTTGATAGTTTGTCTTATAGGGAGACTCATGTAAGTGCAGTTAGGTGTTTTTTTTTATTTGGATTTGTTTAATTATTATTATGTAAGTATCTTTCGTGTATAATTTAATTTGGAGGGGACTGACAGGGGGTAGGGGGAAACTGGGAGGGGGGAGGGGACTGGTAGGGGGTGCAAGTGGGGGCTGGCAGGGGCAGGGGGGAGGGGAAACATGCGGGGAGGGGGTAGGGATTAGGGGGGTCTGGAGGGGGGGGGGGTCCAGGGTCTGTCCAGGAGGCTGGGGGGTGGGTGTCCAGGGGAGTGGACATCTGGGCTGTCCAGGGGGATCTGTCCAGGGTCTAGGGGGTGTCTAGGGTATGGGGGGGGGGGGGGGGGTATGGGGGGTGTCCAGGGTATGGGGGGGGGGGGTATGGGGGGGTGTCTAGTGTATGGGGGGGTGGCTGTCCAGGGGAGTGGAGGTCTGGGTTGTCTAGGGGGATCTGTCCAGGGTCTGGGGGCTGTCCAGGGTATGTCCGGGGGTGTCTAGGGTCTGGGGGGTGGTGTTCAGGGTCTGTCTGGGGGGTGTCCAGGGTCTGTCTAGGGGGGTGTGCAGGGTCTGTCTGGGGGGTGTCTAGGGTCTGGGGGGGGGGGGGGGGGGTCTAGGGTCTGGGGGGTGTCTAGGGTCTGTCTCGGGGGGGGGGGGGGGGGTGTCCAGGGTCTTTCCAAGAGGGGGGCTTTGCAGGGGGGAGGGGGCTGTCCATGGGAGGGGGGGTTATGTAGGGTGGGGGTGTCCAGTGTATAGGAGGGAGGGGTTTGTAGGGGGGTTGGGGGTCTGTCCTGGGGGGTGTCCAGTAGGGGGGTGTAAGGGGTGTCCAGTAGGGGGGGTTGCTGTCTGGGGGGGTGTCCATGAGGGGGGGGGGGCTGTCCGGGGGGGGGGGGTCTGTTCAGGGGGGTGATTGGGGTCTATCCAGGGTGGGAAGGGGGGATGCAGAGGGAGGGGTGCATGGGGGGATTTAAGGTGAAGGTGGGGTGCAAGGGGGAGAGTGGTGGGGATTTTCAGGGGGGATGGGGAGGATGCAAGGGCCCAACACCGGCTGAACGGTGCTGATTTTTTTACAGAATGTGTAGGCCTATAGCCACAGTTTTAAACCATAGCTATAGGTCTAAATCCACGGTTCCTAACTGTGGCTATGTGTCTGTATCCACGGTTGTAACCGTGGCTATAGGAGATGAGTGCTTTCAGACGATGCCACGGGTTGGAAACCGTGGATTTAGGGTTGTTGCCACGGTTAGAACTGTGGCTATAGGGCTATATCCACGGTTTGAACCATGGATAAAGGGATATAGCCACGGTTGGGAACTGTGGCTAGTGGTTTTACCCTATAGCCACACCAATACCATCCACGGTTGTGGGAACCATGTATATAAACTATAGCCAATGTTTTTGGGCCTATAGCCACTGTTTAAAACCATGGCTATAGCCTAATTTTGTAGTAGTGTTATTTGGGATTATTTATCTGAGCATATATATATATATATATATATATATATACCTTTTCTTTATCCACACCATGAATTTGGTTACTATCCTTCCAGGATAGATAAAGACGCATGGGGTATTCTAGATTATTTATATGTTCGAATTCTAATGGTTGGATGAGTCTACTCTTCTACAATTGGTAGGGAATACTCTACGGGTAGTTCATATACTCATATTTTTTAGACCCTTGTGTTTTGATGTGTTTATTTTTAATATCATTTTTCTGTTGAGATATTCTCTTTGATTTTTACTGGCCGATATTGTCTTTCTTTTCCTCTTGTAACACTTACTTCTCCCCCATCAACTTTCATGGTGTTCTACTAGTTATGTATATACTCACCCTTATATGGTATTTTCTCGTACATGTCATGTCTTATGAAGATGATGTACAAGTCAATCATGACTTCAGAGGATATTAGGTATTTTGGGTTCTTAGACCACGTATGGCAGTCATATCTTGGGATTAAAGGGTTATTCTCTCTCATCTATTTTCTTTTTCAAGTTTTTTTGGTTGGGACATATTTCTGGTTGGATATGGATTTTTCACCTTTACTTTTTAGTTTACACTACAATAATTTTGTACTGTCTAGATATTCATGCATGTTTTGTTTACTTAATAGTGTTGTTGCATATTTTACTCTTTCTATCTACATTTTTTCATTAATATGGTTGTGTGTGTGCATACAGGTAGTTAGGAAAAGGTCTCCCAGTGTTATTTACGGTTTTGGCACTGGTCAATATCCCCTATCCTATGAAGGAGGGCTTGTGGTATTTGTGACTCGAGCCCCAACATAGTTTGGGTCATGACAGATTGGTATTAAAGGTGGTTCAATCATCAGGATGTCTTTTGTATCAGTACCCTTACAAGGATTTTGGTTGGGTTTAGGTAAACAATGTAAAAGTGTCTTGAGTGTGGATATAACGATAGGGAATCTAGTGATGGTACAATTTCCGATATATCCATTCACGAGAAAATTGATTTCATGCTTGTTGATTCAACATGCCAAGACATTTGTTGCATGTATCAATGGTACATGAATCATAGAGGATTGAGTCTTTGACTGTCCTTCTTGACTCATCTCTATATTTTTTATTGATAAACACACAAATATATATATATATATATATGATCATTTGACCATGATACATCTTGATAAATCTTAGGATGCCTTCAAGAAGCCAGCCAACCAAGATACCTACTCTGGTTCATGATGACGATCCAATGAGCGATGAGGCCTTAGTTTAGGGTACATCCCACAATCCCCTTCCTCCTAGAGGGCAGGTAGTAGAACCTTCCCATGGAAAGAATTATATCATCATAGTAGAAAAGGTTGAAGATGCAAATAGCCTTAGCATTCTCCATGAGTTCCATCACCAGAGGCCACCAAGGTTTCACAAAAAGTTAGATCCTTAGGCAGTAGAGGATTGGATGGAGTAAGCTGTCCATATCTTTGAACTTATTCACACTTCGTTAGATTAGGTGGTTCCACTTGTATCTAGCCTTTTCCATGGAGTAGTTTGGAGATGGTGGAGCCTTATTACGTAGATTCATGATGAGTTAGACCTATCATGGACTAACATCCATCAACTATTCCATGAGGAGTACTACCCCTCACATTTGTGCTCAGTCTAGATATAGGTGCTTTTTGAGATGCAATAGGGAGAGATAATGATGTTTGAGTATGAAGTGAGGTTCACAAACCTTATAAAGTATTCTATAGACATGATATAGTATGGATACTTCCAAGAACATAAGTTTGAGAAGGGACTTTGTAGAGATATCTGAGCTAGTGTAGTACCCTTGTGTATCCCCACCTATGTTGGGGTTCTTGAGAAAGCATTAGTGATAGGGATATTATCATCCGAGGGATTCTAGTCAGTTGGAGATAGTAGTGGGTTCCATAGACATGATTCATCAGTAGTAGCTAGCAGACACCAGATGCTAGGATCTTGGTGAATGATACCTCCTTGTGATTAGGCTAAAGAACATGGTCAGAGTTAGTGTAGATGGATTGGGAAGCTCAGGGAGGGGTGGTTCATTACTTGTTATGGGTGAGATCACCTGGTATGAGATTGGACGACCAAACATGCTGAGAATCATAGACAAATAGTCGATGGATTTCCACGGAGGAGGAAGTTCCATGATCAGGGATCTCCCAAGACAGGATAAGGTGGTCCCTAGGTAGGCGGAGCTAGAAGGGGAGTAGGATGAACTATGGTTGGAATATTTCTCTATGAGATCCTTCCACCACCCCCACTAGGTGGAACACATAAGGCTTAGGGAGCTAGAAGCTGGTACTGCAAAGAGTTGCAATCTTTAGATGCCTATGATCCCACAAAACACAAGATGACAATAGGTATGATTTGTGTGTTTTATAATCTTCATTCAGTATTAGTAGGCATAGGTTTTTTCCATCCCTTTATCTCCATACTCCTAGTGCAAGAGTTAGAGCTCCCAATTGAGGAGCTATCCTAACATCTTCGTCTTGAGGTTCATACAGGGAACACTTCTTTTGTATCTTTCATTTAATAGTAGTGTGACCTATTTCTTGGTGGAGAGAGAATCATGTGATACATTTTGGTAATAATTATGGAACCCTGTGATGTCATCTTGGTTATGGATTGAATTTCCATGGTTTGATCCTAGATTGGTTGTCACCATAGATAAGTTAGATTCCTATGTACTGATGGGATGAGATTCTACTTTTCTGGTGAGGGAGATCTCATTGTAGGGAAAGTGGGTTTTGCAACCAAGAAGCTACAAACTATAACACATCAGTTGGTGAGTATATAAATTTGTGCAATATAATCTTTAGGAATCATGATTCCTTTAGTCTTGTAGGTTTACATGGACATATTCCCCAAGGATGTTCTGGGACTACCTCCAAGGTAGGATATGGAGTTTTTCATTAACTTACATCCCAACAATGCTCCAATATTTTCTACAGCATATTGGATGACCCCTAACAATCTAAGAGATCTATGGATGTAGATGGAGGAACATTGAGAGAAATGTTCCACTAGACCTAGTATGTCCCCCAGGCAACTATGGAGTTCTTCGTGAAAATGGTGGATGAGAGTTGGCGGCTTTGCATGGATTATCATCACCAGAACTAGGACACAATAAATAACTAGTTCTCCTTAACTAGGATTAAAGACCTATTTTACCAGTTGTGAGGCATGATATAGTTCTTGAATGTTGATCTTAGGTCCAACTTCCACCAGTTGAGGGTATGTGAGGCTTATATTCCAAAGTGTGAATTTTGATGTCTCTATGGACAATATGAGTTCTTAGTGATGTCATTTGGTGTGAAAAATATCCCTATTGTTTTTATGGATTTTATGAACAAGGTCTTCCAGCTATACTTTGACTAGTTTTTTGTTGTCTTTATCAATGACATACTCATCTACTCTGCATTATAGCCGGATCATGCAGAACCCTTGAGTATGGTCCTAGACTAGCTTTTGGATCACAAGATTTATGGAAATCTCTCAAAGCACCACTTCTAGATTACTAAGGTTTACTTTCTGGGAGTACATCATTTATGATCATAGTTTATCCATGGATGTATTTAAGATCAATGTATTTCTTTCTCATAAGCCATCAAATAACATGTCAGAGGTGTAGAGATTTTTTTTTGGCTTGGTGAGGTACACCAAAATAGTTTTGGCATACTTCTTGAGAATTGAAGCATCTTTGACTTCCATGATGCAAAAAGGGAATATATTTACCTTGTATGACCAATTTTATATGTACTTTGAATATTGTAGGTTTTGGTTGATGATTTCCCCAATTTTGATAATTACTGGTAGAAGGTGTGGAGTTTGTAGTGTTTTGTGATGCCTAGGGAGATATGGTTGGATGTATGTTGATGCAACGATAGAAAGTTAACGTATACGGGTTGAGGTAGTTGTAACCCCATGGGAATAACTACATTACTCATGATATAGAGTTATAAATGGTAATTTTCATCCTAAGGATGAGGAGGAACTACCTTCTAGTATATCACTTTTTGGTTCACTCAGACCACCAGAGTCTCCAGTACATCTTCACACAAAGAGACTTGAATATGATACAATGACGCTAGCTGGAGTCCCTGAAGGAAAATGAATTTAATATAGTCTATAATATGAGGAAGGTAAAAATTATATAATATTCCCTTAATAATAATTCCCATGATTTCTTGGTGTAAGAGGGTTCAAAGCAGTTGTCCTCTGTGCTATTGGACTTGGTGGAGTAGTAGGGTTCAAATTTTCTAGAGTTGATAGAGTTGACTCATTCAATCCATGAGCATGTGAGAGAGTCATATCTAGGTGATATTTATTGGGAGGTATTAAATGATTATATATACACAAGTGAATCATCGGATGTATATTCTAAAAAAGAGAATCATGTCATCTTGTTATAAGAGAAGACAATTGTTCTGGTCATATTATGGGAGGAGGTGATGTGATAGTTCCAAACTTATCCCCTATATATACATCCAAGTTTGGGGAACATGTAAATATAATTTTAGTAGAATTTTTTTTGGTCTGACATGAGATTCAGCATAGATGAGCTTGTCTCTCGGTTCCTCACTTGTCAGCATGTGAAGGATGGGCACCAAGTTTTATCAGGTTTGTTGTAGTGCCTTGAGATACTAAAGTGGAAATGGTATAACATAACCATAGACAATGTCATAGGGATTACATGTACAATGAAGGGTTAAGATTCCATCTGGGTGGTTGTTGAAAATCTCAGGAATTCATCACACTTCCATACTATCAAGGAGGAGAGTTCGGTAGAGAGTTTGGGGAAGCTATACGTATGGGAGATCCTAATCCTTCATGGGGTCCACTCAATGATTATCTCTGATCATGAAGTGAGGTTTACATCATAATTTTGGAGAGGCATACTAGTGGAATTCAAGACCTAAATGAGGATGAGTATAACCTTTCACCCCTAGACTGATGGGAAAACTGAGTGAACTATCTAGGTGTTGGAGGATATGCTGAGGGATTACATGTTAGACTTCAGACAGAGATGGGATGATCACCTACACTTTGTATAGTTTTCATATAAAAATAGAGACCACTATACCATCGATATTAAAAATTTTGATGCCCAATATGGGAGACCTTGTAGGTCACCATTTTACCATATAGAGAATGGTGAATCATCTCTTATGGGGCCAGAGTTGGTGTAGTTGATGATAGAGAAAGTCTAGGTCATCTACGAGCTTATGAGGATGTCCCAGAGTAAATATAAATCTTACACAGATCACCATCATAGGCCCTTGGAGTTTGAGAATGGAGACCATGTTTTCCTAAGAGTATCCCCATGATGAGTATTGTAGTGGTTTGGATGGCATGGTTTGCTATCCCTGAGGTTCATCAATCCTTTTGAGTTCATGTAGTGGGTTGGACAGGTTTCTTACTACCTCTCCCTACCCCCATAGATGGTGTGGGTGCACAACTTATTCTACATGTCACAAATGAGGAGATACGTACATGAACCTATGCATGTAATTGATTGGGGAGAGCTGGACATCGAGGATGGAGCCACTTTTGTAGAGAACTCGATGAAGATTGAGGACCACATGAGATGTACTTGTGTATATGGACCATACCATTGGTTTTCATGTTATGGTAGCACAGGAATACGAAAGAGAGTTCCTGGAAGTGGAATATTGAAGTTCGGTCTTAGTATCCTGATTTGTTTTCTGAGATTTTACTTTTCAAGGATGAAAATATTGAAGAGTGAAATGATGTAGAGACCTAGTTTTTTCCTTGTAAGACTTTAAAAATTATATATATATATATATTTCTAGAGACAAGTATTGAGATGATGTGTGATTCCAAGGCCTCGTGCTCTCTAAATTATCTTTATAAAAATATTTAGTATATTTTATATTGAGCATGCATGATACCTTAAATAAAATGAATAACTCCTAAATGGAAGATTTTATTAGAAATCCAAGATCATGGTTGATTCTAGAACATGGTTTTCACCCTAGTCATGGAATAAAATGGGTTAGTATGGGGCCATCAAACTTTACATTCCTTAGTAGTACATTAAGTGTATTAATTTATTATTAGATAAATTAATTAATTAATTTTAGTGAAATGGATAATCTTATAAGAATATAACCAGGATTAATTCTACAAGTTTATCCACATAAAACCTAGGATAATTCTAGATCTCTTTCTTCCTCCATTGGTGGCTCATGTTGGATGATGAAAAAAATATAGATCAGAGAAGATCAGGATGAAACAAGCACAATGAATCCTCTAAAATCACTGGCTGACACATTATTCATCAAAAATTGATCCCTAATAAATATATGACTATTTAATTTGGTTATTTACACCCTTTGGATTAAATAATTGAGTATATCAATCATTTTTCTTTGATTTGCGTTCTTTTTCAACCTTTTCATGTGCCTGAGCACATAAATTTCAGTTAATTGTAATTTTTTTTTCTAACATTGAAATCCCCATTCTTGATCGATAATCCAAGAATACTTGGAATCGATCATTTAAAAGTTTTTAGTTTGATTTTCCCCCTTTTTTATTCAAGTTTGTCACCAGTTGGACCCTGAAGTCCCGTTTTGACTATTTATGGGTGGTACTGAGCCCAATCAAAACCTCAGATTTGTTGCTGTTTTGAAAAAAATTACAAGATCAACAAATTGAGAATTTATCTGGGATCTTTGCAAGTAAAGTATGTTATTTTGGGTTTTTAATGATAAATAAAACAATTTTATAAGTTGTGGGTGTGTGAGAAACAAATAGAGAAACCCCTATGATAAATGGAGGCCTATTTAGGGTGAATGGTGGACTGGAATCGGTATTTCTAGATAGATCCTCCCTTTTGGCCATATGTAGTGCCATATCTAAAGTAAAATGACCATATTTGAAGTATCATAAGAAGATATAAAGATATGATATTTTCTTGAAAATTTGACTACATTCTTTGTATCCCCCTTAGTAGTGATAGCTAGGGTTGCATAAATTTCAAGGATGACACGACATGTAGTCCTCCTACAAATAGTTTACCCCTTTCCTGGATGGAAACCCACATGAAGGATCACACATGAAGGAGACTGTGTGGAATTATAAGACCATGTACATGGCCGTGTACTCCCATAAATGGACACGTGGTTTGATACATGGATGTAGGGCCTGATACAGGGAAATGGGGTCCATTACACAGAAATGGTGAGAATGACATGGTCTTATCTTGGGTATCCTAGAAACACAATGTAGTCCACCTACACATCATGAAATTCTATTTGGAATATAACCATGTACCAACGAGGGACATGACTAGGTGGTGAAATGGGACCACACACTATGTGGGTCCCCTCACATGTAGTGTACCCTTAATTCCTTTTTGTGGAAAATTCAAAAAAATTTATATCCTTGATTTGAACTCATATTTTTGATGGTGTGTACCAATCTTGAGTGTTTTTCCACATAGAATATTATGTTTCCCTTGGTTTTGGATTTCAACATATAATGTGAAATGTTATGAGCATGGTTCTTGATAAGGAAATGCTCAATAATGTAAGTGATCAGGAAGGATCACAAAAGGAATCTTATGAGTTGAACCCCCAATAAGATAGGGTAAATGTCATGAATTATAAGAGTGGAACCCCCTATCACACCAGGGTGTGGGTCCTAGACCACTAGACTGAAACCCCCCCATCAACATGGGAAAAAGTCCTCTACAAATAACTTTAGAGTATAACTCACCATCAGCAGGGTCGTAGGTCCTAAAATACCTAGATTGCAATCCCCCTATTGTACCATGGTGTGGGTCCTCAAATTTTTAGTGCAACCCCCAATAATTATGGTCGTTGGTTCACAATGACATAGAGTGGAACCCCTGTTGTACCAGGGAACAAGTCCTTGAACATTAGAGTTGAACCCCCCATAGGCATGGGCACAAGTCCTCTATGGACACATTAGAGTGGAATCCCCTAATGTACTAGGGAGTGGGTATTCTAATTTGTGTTGTGCCCCCTAAAATGTGAGGCATAGTGATAAAGAGTTGTTTGACTAGTATGATTACCTTTTTGGAAGATGCGTGAGATGCTAGGAAATATTTATGGACTTTTGGAATTGTTGGATACTCTTCTTCTTGAGACGATCAATGAGATAGATATCCCCATACTCTCTTGTTTGGGATTCTTTTATTGAGCACACACAAATATATATATATATATATATATATATATTCTCATGTATCCACACCTTGTATTTGGTTAATCTCATTCAAGGAGAGGTGAAGACACATGGGGTTTGACACATGATTTCCATGTTTAGATTCTTGTGGTTAGATGATTCTAATATCCTACTATAGGTGGAAAGGACATTATGGATAGTTCATCTACTCCCCATGTTTAATCCCTTATGTTTTGAAAATATTACTCTTACTCCCTTTTTGGGTTAATTTATTCTCTTTGAAGGTAACTTACATATACTGTATTTCTTTTCCTCTTGTATCTCTTACTACCTCCATTAGTTTTCAGAATGTCCTACATGGTATGAATATACTCACCCTTACATGGGATTTTCTATAACATGTTGTGTCTTATAAAAAAACTGAACATGTCGACCGTCACTTCAGAGGATCTTAGTGATATTGGGCTCTTGGACCGTATAGGGTGGTCGTATCTTGGGATTCTTGAGTTGGGATCTCTAAGCTATTTACCTTTTCCAGTTTTCTGATATTGAGACATATTTCTGGTTAGGAATGTATTTTTCCCCTTTAATTTTCATTTTACACTACCTTACTTTCGTACTGTCTAGAGGTTCATGCATTCTTGGTTTACTTTATAGCAGTGGTGAAACTTTTACTCTTTCCCTATGAACTTTTTCATTGACATGGCTATGTGTGTGCATACATGTACTTATGAAAATCCCTACTTGTGTTAGTTATGAATTCAACAATCATCTACAGCCTCTAGACTATGAAGATGAACTTAGGTTAGTTTTGGCTCGACCTCTAATTTAGTTTATCTCATGACATAACCATAAAAGTAACACAACATTTTTTTCTCATGATACACATCGATGCATAAAGGGGTTATATAATTCTGGGCCCCACATGTTACTTGATTAAGTCTAATGAATTCAATATAAGTGTCATCAAGAAATTTTATACCATTCCATGAGGAGAATCTTACTAAAAAATCGTAGATATCTATATAATGAGAACCAGATATATCAAATACTTTTCCATTCAATAGAATAACGTGGATGTATTGAAGAAAATTCCTTAATAAACTTGAAAGTGATGGGGTTTCATCAAAGCAACATAAAGTACCCTTTTCAAAGAAATATAGTGGGGAGGGTACTTAAAATATGTTAGGTTATACATTGAAGTTAATAATTTAATTCAACATATTGAATTATTAAGAGGCAGAGGAAATGGTAGGAAAAATCCTTCATCATTGTTCATTAAAAGTATGTGAATATTCTAAAGCATATTCCCCATGAGTGTCTTGCCAAGTGTGCTATATAAGTCTTACTTATCATGAATATGGGTGATGAATGAGTAAATTCTCATCCAATAATTTTTAGGGTGATTACCCATAGGTTCAACTTTTCCACAACTACATACACTTTCTAGTATTCAGATAGGAATTTATTTTCTAAGAAATTACACACACTTTTACTTTACCAAAACATACGATGTTTTTCCACTATGGAAAAGGTAAATCTTGAATCAAAATACTATAAGAGAGGTATAAAAATATAGGCACATAAATCCATTAAATTTCATGAGTAACATTGAAAAAATTCTTCCATGGAAATTTATATACCACATAAAAGAAAATATATAGTGATTATAACCTGAGTCCCAAAGAATAAAAAATCAGATAGAAAAAACCCACTTATGGTTTGGATAGAAATTCAATCACAACCTATTTTAATAGAGGTATTAAACTTGATTTTCAAATACCAGAAATAAATAAATTTAATGACATAATATCTCAAATTGGTTGTATATACACCACATAAATGAAACTAGGGGCATAATACAAATTATCTCACAAGGAGAGGAATTTGAGATAGAGAAACCCATACCTCTTATCCTGAATTCCATGAAAAAAATTCATCCTCATATATCATAAACATATATAAATTAATAACTTAATTAGGAACCTTAATCATATCCATTTTCATCTATAATCTTCATAAATAGTCATTTATTACATGAATTCTTGTTATTTTCTTCACCATTGTTTGTAGTTTTGATCATTTGTACTAGTTTCATAATATTAGTGTTAATATTAATTATTATTCCAAATTAAATTTTTAATAGGTCTTTAAATATAATATTAATTTTGTTTTATTATAATTTATTAGGTTTCAATTTCCTTTCATGAGTGTTTTATACCCTATCCTCGAATATAAAGTTGATAATAAGTTTGTTTTATTAATTTTTGACGAACAAAGGGCGTTTCATTAATTCATGAATTAAATATTATTATACTATTTATATAACTGAAAAAATCATTAATTACACCTATTTATCATATTATACCAGAATATAAGTTCTCATATCCATCATGTTATAAATTTGTAGTATTGTTTATGTTTGTGGTTAAATAGACTCAAACATGAACCATCCATGATTAGAGGATGATTATGAGATGGTTTAGTAGTAATATCATTATAAATGGAAAATAATGAACCTATTTAGTTTTTATTATGGTGATATATCATAATTATAAGTAATAATAATAGTAATTAATGTATATGAAAACATTACACAATTTTAATAAATGATTATCCACTTTGTATGCATATTTTAAAAGATTCAACTAACTATAATTGTTTATTGCTCATATCATAAATGGGTACTTAAAATTTTCACACCATAACCTTAATGATATCATTAAAATAATATTTTAATTTAATTATATCCTCTTATATAACCTCTGAAGGTGGTGAATCAAAACAAAACACGCTACGTTGTGGAGGCGGTTGCTTGCACAACGTACGAACACCATTTTTGGTTTTCTTAATGGATGAGGTATATGAATAAATAATGATAATAACCTTAATATTTTCACATTAAATCATATAAATTATAATAATATCATTTAATTAGTGTGGATATAATAAATTCTAAAGAAGATAATTCTGAATAAAACTAAGTAGTTGATAACACTCACATCGGGGACCTGATTTTCCCTTGGAAGAGTCCACAAACTTAAAGGGATTAGTATAACTATGAGTGAATAGTGTATAATGTTGTTGGGATATTGTTTTTGTTATATTTAAATGGTATATTTTCAAATATATATTTCAATGGGAGGTGTTACTTGAATTGGTGAAGATTTTCCACTTTTTCAAGTGAAAGGATGGGTAGTTTTGGGAGCACCTTTAAATATTTCAATAATTTCATGGAACTATTCAAGGGTAAATGGATAAAAAATTGAAAAAAGTGTAGGGGAAACATTTATTGGTCGATAAAAATATCAACCATTTAATTCTAGGCTTTTTTTAAATGTTTATGACTTTTAAACTTTGAGAAACTCAATTTACCCATTTTACTTTTACCTTGGTAATTAATTTCAAATTTTAGAAATTTTTTTTGAAAAAGATTAATATTGAAAATTTTACATAAGTTGGTACTAGAAGGGCCAGTGTAGATTTCAAACAATTTATGGCTTAAAAAAGTCTTATGTACCTTGATTATTTAGGGAATAACTTAATGTGGTGCAACAACCAAAGAGGTGGTCGTAGATCATGGAGTCTCCTGGATAGATGCTTGGCGAACACGCAGGCTCTTTCCATGTATGATGAAATTAGTGTGGTTCATCTGGTATGTGGTATTTTAGACCATTACTTACTTATGATTTGTGTCTCCTCTGGGAATGATAATCATGTGAGCCTCGGGTTTTCTCTTTTGTGGGTCGACACTTCTGGTTTCCATGACATGGTTAGAATGACTTGGAGCGATTCACTCTAAGGGCACTCGTGGACTGCTTTTCGTAACAAATTGAGGCCTCTCAAGAGCAGTCTACAATTATTGTTGTAGGATCTTCCCCCTGGATAGAGTGTTAGATGTCACCATGCAGGATATTGATTACCTCGAAATATTTCTAGAAGATGTTTGGGATGATCATGTTTTTGAGGATCTGGTGGGTCAAAAAGACATCTTAGTGAAATTGTTACTAAAGCAGGCACACCTATCCAGGGAGACAGTAAGGAAAAATTGGTTGAAATATGGGGATATTAATACTGATTGTTTCCATGCATTCATCAAGGAGAGGAGAAGGTTTATTAAACCAAATATTAGGCTAGAGGATGGGTCCTTCATCGATGATAAGGATGTCGTTGGTGCACTGGCTTACTCGCACTATAGATATCTTCTTATAGTCCCAAACGTACACTTACCTAGGGGTATCTGAGTGAACCCACATATCTATTTGATGTTATCCCTAGCAGTGTTTCTCCCCAGGATAATGACGGTATGGGGGGCCTTCCTCCGGAGAAATAGGTCTTTAATGCTATGATGAATTTAAATCCTGATAGTGCGGTCGTTCTAGATGGGTTTCCTGCCTCCTTTTATAGAACCACATAAGAGGTTGTTAAAACTGATTTGATTGTGGCTATCTAGTATTTATTTTAGGGTGGGCATCTGCATCGTGTTTCAAGTTCCACTACCCTTGTGCTCATCCCCATTTCCAAAAATCCTACATCCACCCTCCATTTTCGTTCTATAACCATGTTCAACGTACCATAAAAAATTCTTAGAAATTTTATTAACTCTAGGCTGTATTCTTATCTTCCCTAGTGGATCTTCATGGAACAACATGGTTTTGCGAAGATTCGATCTATCCAGGGGGATATTGCCTTGACCTAGTAAATGATCAAGGATATCAACCTCAAAACATGTGGTGCTGACATAGTCATCAATCCCAACATGAAAAAATCCTATGATCATATGGAATTGAGTTTCAATAATAGATTTTTGGAAGGTATGAGATTTTCTACTTTGAATATTTATGTTTTTTAGATGTTTTAGCTCCTCTAGGATTGTAGTATCATTTATGGACAAGTCCTATGGCTTCTTCAAGGATACTCGGGTTCTTCTATAGGGGGGCCCTATTTCCCTGAGTCTCTTTATCATCACCTAGGATGTCCTTAGTCGTATCATCCACATAAGCCTGAGTAATAGAGATATCATTTCATATTGTCAAATAATGGGGTCACAATTGGTCTCCCACTTTATGTTCGTGGACGATATTATTATTTTTATGAATTATTCTAGTAGATCTTTGTGGAGATTGATCAGGATGCTGGATGACTACTATCACTAGAGCGTCCAGAGTGTTAACAAAAGAAAAATTAGTTTTTACATTCAATGAAACTGTCCTTTGAGCCGTATTGCTACTGTGATCCACATATTGGACATGCAGATAGGGGAGTTTCTTATGGAATACATGGGGGCCCCTTTTTCTTCAAGAAGGATCCGTATACGCGATTTCGATCTTCTACTTACCAGAATCACCAATTGGGTTCTTAATTGAAAAAATTACTATACTATCTTATGTTGGTAGAATAGAGTTGGTAAATAGTGTGCTATTGGCTACCCCAACACACACACTCTCTTCAGTCGAGGTTTCTAAAGGCATCATTACAAATATTGTGTAATTCTTTTGAATTTCATCTGGGTACCCAAAGTGGAGGGAAAAAGGCACTGGGTTTCGTGGAAGAAGATGGCCTGATTGGTTATCGAGGGTGGGATCAACATTAGAGGCCTCAAGGATACTATTATTTGTATGTATGCTAAGTTAGCACGGGACTTATTGGAGAACAGTACCATATGGGGGTGCACCATGCATGGTAATTATACATGCGATCAGATTTCTTCAGAAGGTTGTGCTTCTCCTTTTTAGACTAAGATTTTCCCTATCATTGATGCTCTCAGGCTTCATTCTCATTTGATCATTGGTATAAGAGAAGTATCATTCTGTCATCATAGCTAGAGTGGGGAGATCATTGGTTACCCATTTTTCCTAGTTATTAATATATCTTTCAAGGATGCTCATAAGTCACCAGTGTTTATCAAGGATCTACGGAACAACACCCAACATGATCTGTGTAACCTCATAGAGCTCTCCCCAGAACCAGATTGGTGTGTTTTCAATATTTCCTCCTCAATCCATTTCACGATGCGGGACTATCGTCAGACCATCTTCATGCAGGATCATGGGGAGGTATGGAATGCTATCCTTTGGTCAATGAGTATACCCACCAAGTTTTAATTCATTGTATAGAGAATCAAGAATAGAGAGCTTCCCATAGATGATAACGTTATGCGATGCAACAATTTCCTGGTTTCTAGATGTGTTTGTTGTAAGGAACATAATGTGGAGAGTTTGTGCCATCTATTTTTCAAAAGTGAGTGGGTTCATGAAGTCTATGGTTTTTTGGGGAGTTAACCACTATATGCACTCCAAGAAAGGCTGGCCATCCCTTCCTCGATCAGTGGTATCATGGATCGGGTGATAGCGGTATGGAGAGGTCTGCCCATACAATTATCTTGCAGGTCAGGTGCTGGTGCATGTGGAAAGCGCATAATAAGTGGATCCATGATGGGGTAGTCTCAACTAGTTGCCTAATTATATTTAGGGTTAAAATCCTGATCATCAACTTGGTCTGGGATCCAGATAACTAGAGGGATGCTTCCTCCTTACAATGCTTCATTTCTGGTCCTCTCTACTCCATTCAAGAGAACGTCAATCACCTAGGTGACTGGGGACACTCGTGCCCCCTTCAATAGGTATGAAGCTCAAGAATGACGGGTCTTGTGTTACAGGTAGAATTTGTGGTGGTGTGTTTGTGCGTGACAACAGTGGATCAACCATCCCTGCCTTCTCAATTAGGTTTGGTCAGGGTTCACACCTTTTGGCCGAAGCCATGTCCACGTTCAATGGTCTCTAAATATACAGGGAGAGAGGTTTGGACATCAGGGAAGCAGAAACATACTCGATTATCCTGTACAATGCACTTCATAGTGTGGGTAATGTTACTAGGTCTATTCTTTACACCATTAAAAACTGCCATGTCTTTTTGGTGGATAATATCAAGGTATCTCATACATGTCAGGAGGGAAACAAGGTGGAAGACTACTTAGCCTCAGTGGATATTCTTGGTCCATAATGCTTAGTCTTTCATGATCATAATAGCCTCAATCTGGAAGGGGTTAATATTATCAGAGGTGATGCTCTCGGTCCCCACCATTTTAGACCCCCTTATTATTTTCCTTTATTTGGCCTACTTTTTTCCGGCCTTGGATACCTTGTATCTTCTATTTCATTTGAATAAAAATTTACATGATGATGATGATAGTGTAAAAAATATATTTAGGAAATAACATTTTTTAAATTTATATATATATAATGTAAAATTATTTTGGTTATAGATTTTAAGGTCCTAATTTGATTTATTATAAAAGGAATAAATTTTATGTGGTTTTAAGGGAAAAAACAAATATCCCTTGAAAATACTCGATTCAACCAAAAGACCAAAAATAGTTTTTATATTGAATTAAAATTTTAATTAGTTCTAAATTTTTTTTTCTATAAGTTTTATAATTTTAAATAATATAGTAACTTTTTTATTTTATTGTTTAATTTCATAATTTATTAATTTTAAGTGTTTATAATCTTATAGGTTATTCTTATATAATAGTGAATTCATAAAAATTACAAGTTTCATGAAAAAAATAATTTTTTGATAAACGAAACTTTTTGAAAAAATATAAAAAATTCATACTAAGATAATTTTCATATGATGAAGTTAAACATGGAATCAGTTCATCTAGTTTAAAATTAATAAATTTAAATTTAAAATAAATTCTTGAATAAATGAACATTAAAGGAACATTTGTGAAATAGTTCATGATACAATATTTATCAGCTAAAATAAAGTCTCAGGTGTCACATTGATGAAAAATTTATCCACACTTATAAAAAACACTAGTTCCCTTCCTATAAAACATTTGGTGTTTCTTCCCATATATATCACATTTATAAAATACCACCCATACTTTCTTCCCTTAAACAACACATTTTTTCTCAAAATACCCATCTAGCCACTTTGTCGCCTGATTTTTCTTGAACACATATATCATGGAGACATATTTTTCTATTTTAATGATGATTAATACTCTTATTAAAAAATATCTTAGAGACAAATTACCTTAAACTAATTGAAATTAACCCACTAAATAAATGAACAATATTACTTTTTGTTCTATGTATATAATCCACAACATGTTTAACTAACCTTATATTGTTATCATCAGAATGAACAATATTTTCCTTCTCTTTTTATCGAAGATTTAGAAAATACCTTTACATTTCTTCCTTTAACCCTTTGGGAAATTATTTTTCATATAATACCTTCTTAAAAATTCACCATTCCATGCACTTTATCTCATCTACTTATTCATTGTTTTTAAATAGAAACCACCATTATCTCCCTTCAGATGATAGAAAACCATGATGAATTTTACCTTTTAAATACTTCCCAATGTGGTAAGTTCTTCTCCAGGGACTTGATCTATTGTTCATTTCACAATGGATTAGTATTTATACTAAATGTTGGAGTTTTTATCACATGAAGCTGTCTGAAATAGTTACACCTTGTTACAGTTCAAAAGGTTGCTCTATGAGGGGGATATTTTTTATCATAACATGGCTCAAATACCCTAATATGTTTAATATTTGACTAGCATCAACTCTGTATTGATTAACTTGTTTAGGGGGTACATACCTCTATTAATTATGTGTGTTGATATGGTTCTCACTCCACTTATTAGTCACCATATTCCTACAAATTCATACACATAATTAGATCATGATATTGAATTTTAGAATTCTATTATTATTATTTTTTATAGAGTGTTTCCTTGTAATGGAGTGGGTTTTTCGTAGTGTTTATGATATCTAACTTGGTTCCTCTAAATCTAATACCCAATGTTTCTACTAAACTTATATAATACCAACTATAACATATTAAACTCTAGAAACCTAGATCCAATCTTTATATTACATTATTGGTGCAAAATAATAGATTTCTTATTAGACCCGAAAACATATTAGTCTTATAAGACTGGATAAATTCATATATCAAATTTAAAAACATAATATAAAATATGAAGACATTTTGAGAACATATATCCTTGAAAAGTACATATAGTTCTCTTCTAGGTTTCTTGGGGAAAGGAAAAAAATAAGGGTGATATTAGATGCTCAGTACAAATTCACATAAAATAGAAGTTATCATAATATAAACATAGAGTAAGTGATATGGAATGAATAAATAGTCAACATGATTCTATAATGAACTGAAATTAAGGGAAATATATATCTATTTAAATAAATTAAAACATAGATATAAATAATCATTAATCTTTTATTGATGGATTGAATAATTCCAAACTTCAAAATTTTTTATCAAGGCCTTATGCTAATACACTATAATGACATGGGGAGAGGTATACAAAAAAATCAAGATGTTTTGTCTCGTGCAACCAATATATTAAAATAGGGACTATATAATTAAGGCCCATTATAATAACATGATTTAGTATAATCAATTCACCATAAGAATCAACAAGAAATTTCTTACCATTCTTGAAGGAAACTTTGGATGAATAAAAACTTGTCTATCTGTATAATGAAAAATATAGAAGAATAATTCCCCATTCAATATAATAATATGGGTGTCTAGGATAACATCCCTTAATCAACTTATAATCTGTGGGGTGTGATCAATGATACTAGAACAACCCTTATCAATAAAATATAGTAGCGAGGGAACTTTTAACGAGTTGGGTTATCCATAGAAGATAGTAATTGGTCTCAATAGTTTTCATTGGTAGGAAAGTAAGGAATTTGTTGTAGAAATTATTTATCTTGGTTAACAATGAGTGTATGAATATTCCAAAGAATATACCCTAGGTGTGTCTATCCAGGTGTGCAATCTTAAAAAACTTATTATGTATTAGGGTGATGATTGATACAATGAACAAATGACACTATTTTGTGTACTCCCCCTAGGTACAACTGTGTCACAACTATAAACACTTTATAGTGTCTAATCATGGACATATATTTTTCAAAACAACACACACTTTTATGTTACCAAAACAAAGAATTGGGTTTCCACCATGGAAATGATTGAGTTTTACAATGGTTTTTATAACTCTAAAATAAAAGAATATGAGGGTGAGATAACAATATATACTTTTAAATCAATTTAAATTCTTGATTAATATGGTAAAATTTCTTCTATGGAAATATATATACCACACAAAAGGATATAAATTGAGAATATAGCATGAGAACATAATAATGAAAATTTTGAAGAAAAACCTACTTATGACATGGGTATATTTTCAATAAAAAAATTTTGAAATAGAGGGATTAAAATTGATCATAAAATATCATAAAAAAAGTAATTTAATAATAAAATATCTCAAATAGGCACTATATACACCACAAAAAGTAAATTCGTTGAAAAATTCAAAACATGTCTCCAAGAGAGAGATTTGAGACATAAAAACCTTACACATTATCCCAACTTACACGAACATACATTAAACTCATGTATCATAAACATAGTTATCTCAATCATTTAATTTATTTATTTGTTCTCATATATATTTCAATTTCATAAATAGTCATTCTTTATATTAATTCAATATATTTTTCACATTGGGTGTTTACAATTCTTATTCTTTATACTAGATTCATAGTAATGATGTCTATGTTCATTATTTTAAAACATAAAATAATTAATAGGTCATTAAATTTAAAATTAGGAATTATTTATAATTATTTATGATTGTTCAAATCCTTTCATGAGTGCTTAAGTCGTTATCCTTGATTTTGAAATTGATAACAAGCATGTTTCGATGATTCTTGACAATCGAAGGATTTTTTATTAATAAATGAATTAAATTTTGATATATCATCTATATAATAAAGAAAAATTATTTTAACATTTATATTATATTATAAAAGTAATTATTTCCCAATTTTCATTCATTATATAATTTTATGCTATTGTATAAGTATGTGGTTAAACTTACCCAAACATGAACATACCTTGATTTAATGAACAATTATGAGTTGGTTTGGTTTTAATATCACTATACAAGTAGAATAATTATATTTTTAGTGTTTATTATGGTGATATATTATATTTTTAAAGTATTTACAAGAATAATTAATCGATATGAGAATATTACATAATTTTAATAAAAAAATTTCCAATAAGAATGCTTATTTTAAATTATTGAATTAACGATGATTGTTTAATGAACATATGATTAATTGGTTCTAAAATTTTTTATAAATAAATCTTAATTATATCATAAAAATAATATTCACTCATTAAATTTATTCTAGGAACCATCAGTGATGATTGATGATGAAAACTGAATTTCATTGCTCGTGGTAGTGGTAGTCTACAAGTATGCATAAATGACTATTTCATTTTACTTAATGGATGTGATAGATGAATAAAAAATGTTAATACCCTTAATATATAAAATTTAATTATATAAAATATTCTAATATAATTATATTATAATGTATAGAATTAATTTTAATGAATATAATTAAGAAGAAAATTAATTTGTTGATAATACTCACTTCGGGTACTTGAATTTTCCTTGGAATTAACATTTGAAATAAAGGCCTTATGATAACTAATGATGACCAAAAGATTTTGAAAATGTGACTGTTTTCTAGAATGATTAATTTTAAATAGTTTCAAAAATAAATTATATGGATATGTGAGTCTCAAAATGCTGAAAATGTTACACTTTTATAAGTGTAGGGATGGGTAGTTCTGAAAGTAACCATTACATTTTCAGTAATGTAATGTTATTTTTAAAATTTAAATTGATATAAAATGAATAAAAGTGTAGGGGAAGTGTGTATAGTATTATATTCTTCTCATAAACTCATCATGCTGACAACCTAGAGTATTTAAGACTTTTCATTAATTTTTTTAATTTTACCCTAATTTAATTTTACCTTGGTAATTAATTTTTAACCTTATTAATTAATATTAATGAAATAATTTATATTAAAAATTTAAACTAATTTAATCATTCTGATTTAAAAATTATTATTGATTTTACCAATTAAATTTTTATGGGGTTCAATAGTTAATTTTAAAATAAATGTTCATAATGAGTACAATTTTTTTAGGAAAAATGAATTATTAATTTTAAAAATTTATATGAAAGATAGGATTATAATATATAATAATTTTTATAATACAATTTGGTTTCTTATAAAAAATAAGATTTTGGTGGATTTTAAGGAAATCCAAAACCAAATTTCATCACTAAAACACTTAATTAGGATAAAAGTTTGAAAACAATTTTTATTATTGTAACATTTTAAAAAGTACTAAAAATGTTGAACATAAGATTCATAAGATTAAAGAATATTTCAAAATTCATAATGTTAATACATAAATAAAAATTTAATCACTTAAAAAGGTTTTTTGAGCTCACTTAATGCTTACATCCCAGTGTTTTCATAAGATTCATGGTTTAAAAAAAATGGTATTTCACTTTTCTCCAAAAAATCAATATTTTTTGAAAAACCTAAAATTTAATCTTAAGATAATATATTTATGATGAATTAAAAAATCAATTTTAATTTTATAATATTAAATTATAACATTCATAAATTAAAATTTAAAATATACTCACGAGTAAAGTTTCATTAGAGTGAACATTGTGTGATACTCCAGGATATGGTGTTTACCTACTGCAATAGGGTATTGAGTATTAAATTGGTTCTACCATGAGAGTATAATATGTGTTGTAACATATTTTAATGTGATATATGGAACCATTTATTATTATTGTACTTCCTTAAATTGAAGTTATGGTGGTTGTGTGATCTTAGTGGCTCCACAATGGTGTCGTATTTGATCATTCAAGTAGAAGAATATATCTATAAAAGATGGATGAGGTACTGATGTGACTTGATTGGAATCAATGATACTTACATGGAGAGGGTTAAATTTATCACCTTCCATCGACAATGATAGTGAATCTCTCTTAACTTAATTTAGAGTTGCCTATAGTGGCAACATCAGCTTAGTGTCCTTATGTGTCTAGATATTCTCAAGTGTTATATCTGAAGGGTTTTATTGGAAAGTAGGTAACACATTGACCACTTCCCACAAAGATGGTGGTTTTCAAAATGTATTTTTTCTATGTATTGGGATTCATATCCTAAGTGGGAATCTCTAAATTCCAGTGCTATTATCAGTGTGGAATGACCAATGAATCTTTATGGGTGTATCCAACATATGTAAATTCTTGTTATACGGTGGAGAAGGAGATTTGTTTAGAGTTTTATAATTTTAGTTTCTTTGGAACGTGTTTTATTAGTACATGAAGCTGATAGAGTATGTTCATCTAAATGGTATCTACTATTGACTTTATATGTTGGTTGATTCAACCACCCAATGGGTATTGGTGTTTTTGTTGAGAAGTTTGGCTAGGTTGCTATTGTTCCGGATGTTCTCATCATTGAATTTCAAGAAAGTGAAATGATAACACAACCTAGTCATCATTGATAGTGGGTGAAATATTATTGAATATCAATATGTGAAAAAAGATCCCCATTTTTTTATATGGGATGCTAATTATGGCATATTTTTCTCTAGATCTATGAGCAAGCAACATTAGTGTTGATGCCTTGCTAGTCAGAAAGTTCATATATAGAATCCCAGACCCGCACTCCATGTTATAGTTTCATAAACACATAATTTACATACTGGATTAAATACTAAGTGTATTTTCCTAAATATAAGTATCCCATAGTTAAAATACATAAAAAATATTACACTAAATACATTACCGATAAGTTTTAAGATTATAGTTATAGAGAGTTAGAAAAAAACAATAACTAACAAAACTTTTGTTATTTGAATAAAAAACTTTTTTTAAAATTATATATACAACTATTTAATCTCTAATTATTATTTAATGTCTACCATAAATTATTTCATAGTTGATATCGTTATAAACATACCACCTTTACTAATTTTCATAAAAACATAAGGAATGTAACTATAAGAAGGGGGTGAGATCAAATTCTCAATAAGGGATATATATATTTGAAGCTTTCCAAAAAAATAATAATGACATAACTAATATGGAAGTAGTAAATAATTTTAATAATTCCATTATCAACTAAAACTGAAAAAATTCTATGTCCATGAAAATAAATGAAAACATGGATATAAATAATTAATAATAATTTACCAAAGGAATTTATAATGATGAACATAAAAACATGTGGTCAAAGCCTTATGCCAAGATACTAGACTAATATGGGGAGAGGTATACACCAAACTGAATTTTTTTGTCTCATGAGACTCGTTTATGCATCAAGGGGACATATAGTGTTGGGCCCCACACATCTTCTAACTATGTATAATTTATTCACTATAAGAGTTAAACATACATTACATACCCTTACTAAAGGAACCTCTATATGAATAAAAATATGGATATCTATATAATGAAAAATATTTAATGGAAATACATAATCAACCTTTATTCAAAGTCATTAATAATAAATAATTGTAATAATTCCCCAAACAATAAATAAAAGTACATTCTATGTGAAGATCCTCCAACATGAAGTTTATAAAATGGGAAGTTCACAACATATAGGGTAATATGTATATAGTTAAGTCAATACTAGAATTAATTGATCATAATCCATCCATAGAAAGTCAATGGATGGTTACAAAATAACATATCTCTAGTGAAGAAAAGGAAACTTAGAAGGATATTGACCTAAATACATAACACCCTTACAAAAAGAATGATTCAAACTATATAAAAAATAAAGGGATCAAGAATTGAATTATTTGAAACTATGGGTTCAATCCCCCAAATGATAAATATATATACTATAGGATAAATCATAAAATATATACCAAATTAGGGTATATATTTTTGAAAATTATAAGGGAAAAGGAAGAGGAAATTTAAAATATATTTTAGAAAACATTATTACCATTGATGTAAAAAAAATTACATGTCATTTTCAAAGGTTACTTTTCAAAAGGTGACATGAAAGATTTTTAAATCATTTACTATTAAAAATAATATCAAATTGTATATATTTTAAAATGATACAATTTTTTCTATAAGAAACATGGAGACAATGATAACACATTTGATTATGAAAGGAATCGTTTTAATATGCAGAAATTACCTTGATTGAAAACCCACATTGTAAAAATATTAATTAAAACTTCTTTTAATTAAAACATATTTTATCCAAATAGGATAATAAAATAAAATATAATAAAATATCATGGTGGGAGAACCTAATAATGTCAAATAAAAGATTAATATTGAACATTAAAACTCAATGAAATGGGATTTGAGTTAGTAATATCCCATGTGGGAAACATACTCTATATAGAACTAAGTATTTTAAAACATATTTAGGTGGTAAAAATTAAAAAAATTATAGAATACCACAAAATAAAATCATATGAAAAAATGTACCCAACTTATTTGAAATAAGAATAAGAGAAATGATCATAACTCAATGAATGAGAATTGAGTTACAAAAAAGGAGTAGAACTAGGGTAATGACTAAGTAAAAATACATTTGAGGAAAAGGAACTATTTGAGATACTATTTTCCATGAAAAAAATATATAATAGAGATAAATCCATGGGTAGCGAATTTACCATTCAAAGGAAAAATGGTGAATAACATAAATATGAATCTAGGAATTAAATTTTGAGATAAAGAACCCTAGCAGATTGAGTAAAATTATAATCAAATTCCCTTGAAAGATTCATTATATTATATCTCAAATATTTAGTATATAAACTATATAAATGAAACTTTGTGTATAATACCAAACATGTATCAAATAGAGGAATTTGTGATGAAAACGATTAAATTATTCCAGATTCATTTTGCACATGTGCCTAACATCAAGAATAATCAAATTAATTTTATTAGACATATTATTAAGAACATTATTCAAATATATTTAATTTAACATGGATTATTAATTATAATATTCTATTTATTTATTATATAGTTTTGGATTGTGATTATGTGAAATTTGAATCGATGTTTGATTGTTTTGGCCATTTTATTGATTGAAGATGATATTTTAATAATAATTTAAATAACTAAAATAAACATGATAAAAAAATAATTTTATTATTTACTTATAATAACCTTAGTATCTAATTTCCCATATTCATCATGATTTTTTACAACATTTTTTAAGTAGGTGGTTATGCCAAACCCAAACATGAACACACTATATCTCGATGAGAGAGTATAGTTATAAAAGTGTATAATATAATTATAATGTAAGAATAATGATATTATTTAGATTTTTTAGGTTTTTAATCATATTTTAAATTGTTTTGATAAATATATATAATTAATATGAAAAATGAAAAAATGTCACTTTTCTGTGGGAGTAGACCACACAACACAGGATTAACATTATTTTGTCTTTATAAGTGGATGGAAATGTTTAAATAATGGTTCTAACTTACTATAATATCACTTAAGTATAATAATAATACCAATTTTATAATATTACCATGTTTAGGGTTTTATTTTGAGATAAAGAATAATAATAAATAGTAAGGAGTAAGTAATACTCATGTTGGTTCCTTCAAATTTCTCTTGAATGTATCTTTAGAAACAAAGGGATTACGATAAATATTTGAGACAAAAGTCTTTATAAAAGGAGATATAATTATAGGATTATCATAATTTTATAGTTTCAATAAGTACTTAAGTGGAATGTGAGTCTCATTATGAAGTGTAATTGTCCCATTTTATAAGTGAATAAAATAGACCATTTGAGAACACCAATTAATTTCAATGATATAATTACAGAATACTAGGTTAAAAGACACAAAAAGTTAGAAATAAAATATTGTGGGGTGATATTTGGTAGATAAACACCAAAAACATATTTCCATGCATGTGTTAAACATATGGTAAGTCATTTGTTCTTAGTTTTTTACTTCATTTTTTGGTTTTTTTACTTTGGTAACTAGTTTTCAACTATGTAAATTATGTTTTACTAAAAATATAAAAAGAAATAATTAAAAAATTTGGGTGTAATTAAAATTAAACAGATATCCATATAATCAAATTATATTTCTAAATAATAGAAAATAATATTTTTAAACTAAAATATTTCATATCTATAAAAAAAAAATTTATAGAAAAATGTAATTTTAACCATTATGTGTTATTGATCTTATTTTTCATTTGTTATAATTTAAATATGTGTTAATATAATTTCATATGTGTTTAAAAATAATTTTAGAGTCGTCATTAAAAATAAATAAATTTATTTCATAAGATAAATATAACATGATATTAATAAAACACTTATTTGAAAATAATTATTCCACCATTATCATGGTCATCGACTTTAATCTTTGTAATAAAAATTTTGTGCCCAAAATTGAAATTTAACTTATTTAATAATATGGTTATATTTACATAAAAGTTGAGGTCTAGTTTACTGGTTTTAATTTATAAAAGTGATGAAAATAAAATTTTAAAATAAGAAAATATTAACTGTTTTTAGAGTAAAATAATACCTAAGTTTCCAAAACTATATACATGGGTTAAAAAATAGTAATTTTAAATGATATATTTTACTTATAAATATAAGTTTTCTATATTAAAATGTTTCAAAAAAATTTTTATTCCAGTGCTATGATATTGTCAAAAAAGTTAAAATTTTTAACAAAATCAATATTTTCAACTGTTAACCTAATACAATTATTTCAAAGAAATAATAAAAATTAATAATAATACAATATTATTGTTATAACAAAAAATTATGTATTTTTTTCAAATTAAAATTATAAAATCTATAAATTCAATTTTTGGAATAAAATCATAAAACATAGTGAAATACTTGTTTTATTGGAAAATAAAAATTTCAAGTTTCAAATATTATTATTATTATTTCATATAATTTACAAACTAAATTTGTTTTAAAAAATTATTAATATAAAATATAATTTATCTTCATTGATCATTTTTTTCTTGAAATAGAAATGTACATCACATAAAATGTAATTTTTTCAAAAAAGGCATTTCTAAATAATAAATGATCTTACCAGTAATTTTAGGTAAACTAGTTTATTTTAGTTCATATTTAAGTTATATTTTATTTTTCATTACACATATATTTTATAAATAATTTACTCTTATTCATTCCCTTTAATTCAATGAATATTTTTTAGTGTTCATACGTAAATATGTATATTTAATCTAAATATATTTTTCTTTCATTTATGTTTTATGTTTCATATGGAGAAATATATCAAATAAATTTATCTAATTTAAATGATTTAATATATTAAAATATATGGGTGTCAAATTATCAGCCATTAAATAAATTATATCCTCCTAATTTGACCCATATGATTAGAGTAATTTCTACGAGGAACTCATAACTAACCATACACTACTAGATGATGTTGGGTTTATTGAGGATATGAAATTAGAATTATTTATATAAAAAAAATTATTATAATTTCATTATAAATTCAGATAAACAATTCCTAATATCACATATAGTTATACTTAGGGAATAATATCTATATCCATAAGTAATAACTTCCCACAAACCTTTATTTTTATATATATTAATCTCACCATTAGGCATTTTTATTTATAGCACAATATCTAGTAGTTGGTGAAAAACTAAATGACACAACACACTACAAAATATAGACAAAAGGATGATTATCCATAACATTATTAGTATTTTCATCAACTTTTCCTTTTTCTCATGGTTTTTTGAGACTATTTACCTTATTAGAACTTGGATTGGGACATTGAGTAACATAATACATATCTCTCTTGAAATTTAAGGAATAAGTTTTTTATATTCTCTCAACCCCCAACACTTTTGATATTTATGACCTTTATCTCCACACTTATATCATTTACTTATATCTTTAAGGTAATTTACCCCATTCTTCTTCTTATATTTTTAACATGTAGGAAATTGAATCTTCTTTCCTTCCTCATCATTGTAAACTATATTTCTATATGATCCAATCCTTATATTATTTTTTTTGTTTGGGATTTTAACTATTTTCATGTTTTTAATCAAAATTATTATTAACTAGTTTTTCATAATAAATAGATTTATCACTCCATCCCTTATCCTACAAGATAATGTTTTTGGGAAGTTTCCACATTTTCCATGGGAAACATTTTTAAATGGGTTCCTTCAGTATATAACCATTACTAAAACCAAAAGAGTTAACATGGGTGATGATCATTATAAGTTTACTATCATAAATAACCGTAGGAAAATTTAAACTCAATATATCTTAATTTATAACACTATAATGTTTTCTTATAGTTCTTACAACTCAACTTATATTAGACTCGGTTCAACCTATATCACCCTTTATTTAACCTATATAATTCCTAGCTAAAAATAGGTTACTTTGAGTTGGGTTCTCACATACCAAATCCTCAAAATATAGTTCCAAAACTAAAATAAAATTTCTTAAAACATTCTAAACCAAAAATTCATTGAAAAGTTTTCTCTCAAAAATAAAACTTATCCCTTGTCTAGAAAGTCACATATCAATTAATGTGTACCATAACTTATGAATCTCTGGGTTTTAATACATGTTATCCATGCTCAATTTTCTATTAGTGTATCTAACCTAAAAATATTAAAATTCCTTATAAAATTTCACAAATATAATTGGACTTAACCAAATAATATCCCCCAAGAGTGTCATGCCAAGTGTGTAGTTAGGCCGCTTTGTCATACACTAGGTGGCGATCAAATTAATACACAATCCAATCATTTTAGGGTTATTAACCATATGTACATATTTTTTGGAGCCAACATACATTTATAGTATTCATTAAATGATTTAATTAATAGGTTACCCACACAATATGTTCTTTACCAAAACTTTTGGATGCTATACTATATTGATAATTCTCACTTAGAATTATCCCTAGAGTTTTTAATAAAGTTATCTTATCCTAAACCCCAAATAAATTGGGAATTATTATCATAATGTTAATTCACATACTATAGAAAATGGTTATCCATACCTTTTAAATTGTGATCAAGATTAATTTACCAACCATTAAATTATCCTCAATTAAAATCACAAGATACAAAGTTAACTTAACTCTAATATGATACTAACTTTGGTGCCCCGAACCACACTCTTAGTTCAAGTTCCATAATCACATAATTTACATAATGGATTCAATACAAAGTATATATTATTAGATATAACT
The DNA here is from genome assembly GCA_963277665.1 of Viscum album. Classification (NCBI taxonomy): domain Eukaryota; kingdom Viridiplantae; phylum Streptophyta; class Magnoliopsida; order Santalales; family Viscaceae; genus Viscum; species Viscum album. The sequence goes on from OY728132.1 coordinate 996,673,256, forward strand.
ATTACATAATTACATGAATTAATGAAAATATTACGCTACATACATTCCCAAGACCATTTAGGTTTATACTTTTAGAGAATTATGAGAAAAAATAACAAAAAAAATCACATTTTCTTTGTATCTAACAAATATTTTCCATTATATATGAAATTAATTAACCCATAATGAGTATTCAACATCTCCCACAAATTCTTACACACATGAAGTCATTATGAATATATCATGTGTAATACTTTTCTATATAAACCGATAAATGGAAACATAAGAAATGTGTGATATCAAACATTAAGTAATGGGAAGTTATAACAGGAGTTGTAAAAAACATAATCATGGAATACAATATATGTTACGATTAAATAATTTTAATAATTAAATAATCAATTTATATTGAGGGAATTATATATCCATGTCAATAAATGAAAAACTAGATACCAATAATTTCCATCACAAACTGATGGAATGCATAATTTTGGATATCTAAACCTGATGTCAAGGCCTTGTTCCAAGACACTATACTGATATGGAGAGAGGTATACACCAAAACCCAAGATATTATGTTTTGTGAAACTTTTCGATATGTTGAGGTGATAAATAATTCTAGTTCATACACATCACTTGATTATGTCCAATTCATTCACAATAAGTGTCAACAAGACATGTCATACCACTACCTAAAGAACCTATGGATGAATAAAAACAATGATATCATTTTAATGAAGAATGAGGAATGTCAATACATAATAAATATGTATTAACATTAAATAATTAACATCAATTTCTATACCTCCCTATCCAATAAATAAACATTCTTTCTAGGTGAACATCCTCCAATATAAATTTTGTAAACTGAGATGTTAACACCTTAAAGGGTATTGATTATATGGTAATGTAAATGATGGAATAACATGGTCATAATCTATCGAAAGAAATAAGGTGTATCATTTCAGAATATAATTTCCCTAATGTAACAAATAAAACTTAGAATGATGTTGACATAAATAAAAAATACCCTCGCAAAAATAATGCTTTGAATGGTATAAAAAATGAGGGGATCTTGAATCCAATTGTTTGGTACTATGGTTGAAATCCACCGAATGATAAATATATATAATATATGATAAATTATTAAACATTAATACCATTAGGGTAAAACCTTTGTAAAATTATAAGGTAAATGAAATATAAAATTTTAAATAGATTTCTGAAATCATTCTTAACATTAAAATAAAATTTGAATTTATATGTCACATTGAAAGGTTACTTTTGAAAAGGTGATCTGAAATATTTTAACAAAATTATATTTAAAAAATAATATCTAATAATGGATCCCTGAAAAATAAAATTTTTTATATAGGAAATGGGGATCAAAATATAATTTTTTTTAAAAAGAACTATTTTAATACTTTGTAATTATGTATATTGAAAACACACATTTTAAAAAGTGTATTAAAACCATATTTGAATGAAAAAATAATTTTTTAAATGAGTAATATAAAACAAAATATAATGAATTATTAGGGAGGGATAACCCAATCACTTAAAATAAAATTTATTGTTGAACATTATTACTGAAGTCAAGGGGATTTGAGTTATCAATATCGCTTACGGGTAAAATACTCAACAAATAAGGACATTTTTGAAAAGGAGTTTATGTTGTAAAAATGTAAAAGAAATTTATAATACCACAAAATAAAAGAAAATATATTATTTTTTCCAACTTATATTAAATAATAATAAGAGAGAAAATCATAACTCAATGAATGAAAATCGACTTTCCAAAAAGTCATACAAATGAGGTAATAGTGAGTCAAAATTAATTTGATAAAAATAATAGATTCATATTAGTATTTTACATAAATAGAAAAAAATCTGATAAATATAAATCACTAATTAGTGAATACACCATTAAAAGGAAAACATGATGCATAATGTAAATATGACCCAGGGAATTAGAGTTTTAGACATAGAATACTTCTGGATTCAACAATATTATAGTCAAAACCCCTTGAATGAGATGAATTGTAATTTAAAATAAAATACCTCTATTTAAATATAATTCATGATATTTGATATCAACTAATAAGTATATACACCCTATAAATTAAATTAGGTTCATAATACCAAACATGTCTCAAAGATATGAATTTGAGATGAAAACCCTTACCTTGTTCTAGATCAGTTTTGTGCATATGTCTAAAATCCAGAATAATAAAATTATATTTATTGGATAACTTATTATGAAAATTATTATTATATATTTAATTTAATATATACCATTTATTATCATATTCAATTTTTTATTATATAATTTCGTCTTATGTTTTTTTGAAATTTGAATCGATGCCAGCTTCTTTTAGTAATTTTAGCGATGAAAGATGATATTTTAATAATAAGTTATATAATTAATATAAAATTTTCAAAAGAAAAATAAACAATTATAATTTTATTATATATATATAATAACATTTGTTTTTAAGTTCTCACAGTCATCCATGATAGAGTTTTACATCATTGTTCAAGTAGGTTGTTAAACAAACCCCAAATATAAACACACAATATATCGATGGGTGAGTATGGTTATAGAAGTCTATAAAATCATACTAATAGAAGAATAATGGAATAATTTATATGTTTTAATTTTTTTAATCATATTTGAAATTCTTCAGATAAATAAATAAAACTAATATGAAAAATTGAAAAAAGTTTACTTTGTAGTGGCAGTTGTCCACACAACGTATGATTAACGTTATTTTGTTTCTATAAGTGGGTGAAAATAAAATAAATAATTTTTTTAATTAATATAATAAAAAGTAATTATAATATTGTTTCCCTCATATTATCGTGGCTAGGGTAGTTTTGGAAGAGAAAGATTAAGAATAAATGGAAAGGAGTAAGTAGTACTCACATTAGTCCCATGAATTTTCTCTTGAAAGAATCCTTGGAATTGAAGGGGTTATGATAAATAATTGAGACCATAGGATTACAAAATTATGATAGTATTATATTATTATAAAAATTTCATAGTTTTAGGAATTAATTTGAATGAATTGGAGTGACATGAAGGTGTGGAAGTATCCCCTTTTAAAATTTCACTTTTGAGTACAACCTTTTATTTTCCTTGATATGATTACTCTATTCAAGGTTAAAAGACTCCAAAAGTTATAAATAATGAAGTTTGGGGTGATATTGGGTTTTTAAATTCTCAACCAAGAAATTATACACATTCTTTAAACATGATGAAATTCATTTGTTCTAACATTTTTTACTTTCAAATTTTTTTGTTTTTACCTTGGTAAATAGTTTTTAACTATGTAATTTAGGATGTAAAAAAAATATAAATAACCCATATTACCAATTTTCAGTGGGATGAACATAAATTTAATATCCATTTAATATAATTCAATTTCTATATATTATAAAATTAACTTTTAATTAAAACATTTCATATATATAAATACTATTTTTGTAGAAAAATTCTGTTTTAACCACTATGTGTTCTTGAATTTATTTAATATTTTTTACTGATTAATTTTTTTATTATAATAATATATTGTTTTAAAAATAATATTATATTCATCATTTAAAATAGATTAATTTTATGTATTAGATAAAATTAAACAATATTAATAAAACAATTATTTGAAAATAATAGTTTTATAATTATCAAGGTCTTTGTAATGATACTTTAATGAAAAATATTACAATATAAAATATTAAATAATATTAAAATGTTTACCTAAAATATAAAATCATTTTATTGGATTTAATTTCTATAAGTAATGAATATAATTTATAATATAAGTGAATAAAAATGGTTTTTGTGTAAAATATTACTTAAATTTTCAAAAATGATGTACATGGGTTTTATAAAAACACATTATTAATTTTAAATGATTTATTTTAATTATAAATATATATATATATTTTATATTAAATGGTTTTAAAAACATTTAATTCATTCCTGTATTATGATATCATAAAAAAAGTGAAAGTTTTCAGCGAAATCAGTATTTTTTCACTATTCACCTATAAACCAATTATTTTAGGAAACCAATAAAAAATAATATTAAGATAATATTTTAATTTTAAATTGAAAAATTATTTCATTTTTTATAATTAAAATTCAAAAAATTATAAATTCTATTTTTCAATAAAATCAAAAAATATAACGAATAACCATTTTTATTAGAAAATGATATTTTCAAATATTAACATTTATTATTCTTATTTTCTCTCATTTGGAAACTAAATTGGTGTTGAATAATTATTAATTTCAAACACAATTTATCATCATTAATCCTGTGTTTCTTGAAATAGAAATGAATATCACCTTAAAGGAAACTTTTAGATTTTTTTTATAAACATCAAATGATCTTAATAGAAATTTTAGGTAATCTAGTTGAATTTTATTCATATTAAAAGTAGAATATATTTTATTTACACTTATATTTCATGAATAAATTACCCATATTCATCCTCTCTAATTCAATGGTTAAGTTTTAATGTCAAACTTAAATATTTATATTTTATCTAAATATGTCATGATTTTATTTAAGTTTGGTGTTGCGTGTGAAGAAAGGTATCAAACACATTTTAATAATTTAATGGAAGAAATATAAAAAAATATCAGTTTTTTACATAAAATAGAATTATTTGGATTCTAAATAGTGCACATTATAGTGTATCTTCTCATATTGGTGAGGAATTTGGTAAAGTGTTCAATTTTAGAGTGCATAGTAGATGAATTATTATCATGAAACAACCATATAAACTTCTATTTATAGGTAGGGGAGATGAAATCCTAACAGGGGTAACCTTTTTGATAAAACACTCTATGATGGGTATCTGAGGTTCATGTTTTTTTCATCCCATGTGTCGGTAAAACCTTCAGATAATAAATGGTTTTGGGTGTAGTGGCTTGGAAAGACTCGCACAGAGTGAAGTCATATTCTCGTTAAGGAATTTCCTTGAGACAAGCCAGAGATGATAAATTTAGTGCTAAAGGAGGTTTTTTCTTTTATAGATGGTTGTGTACCAAATTTATTGGGATCTCAAACGTCTAAGATTAATGAAGTGTATGCAATGGTGGATTGTTTTCCACATGAGGTTGTTTTGTGAAATCCCATGTCTAAAATATCTAGTTTTCTATTTTATGAGGAAGAAAAGGGTTTAAGGTGGTGAGGGTGTAGCATCTCAGGTTTTCCTAAATCAATTATTAACTCAATTTTGATGGTTTTGAGTCCTGAGAACTCCCCATGGGTAGAATAGTAAATTGATCCAGTAAATGACATCATAAAAATTTTATGATGGTTATGTAGATATCAGGGTGTTGTGTTTAACCCATATTGAGTCAAAATGGTATTTTATTCTTTAATGAGTCTTCAAATATAATTTATTAAGTAAAATAATTTTTTACATGTGCACATACATTCATAGGAATAATTATTTTTTCTTCCCAAATGGATTCATGGAAGGAAAATATGAGATCATATTAGCATCTAGAAAGGAGGTCTTACACACTATGAATTCCATAATTCAAGTTCACATCAAGGTTCTTGGATTTGTGAAATATTGGGTGGAAATTTATTAATATAATTAATATCATTAATTTAGTTAATTAAATTATCAATTTTAGGATGAAAATCTTGGATATACTTATCTAATCCTAATTATATTGCCTATTTACGGTGATACATTCATCATCAACTTGAACCCTTGGGTTATGGAGGAATATTGAGAGACTGAATGTAGATTAGAAATGACATCAGATCATAGAACGCGTTTAGATTTCATGATGATGATGAACGAGACCTTGTATTTAACAACAAGTTGAAGCGATAATCATTGTGTCATGTGGTAGAGATTCTTCCTAGGGTTGTTTCCTAGATATTTATGATCAATTATTTATAGAATTTACCTATCATTGAAAACTATTACCATATTTATAATTATGTAATATTTTTTTTGGTTTTATATGATTTTTATTCATAAATTTTCCTCTTAACACTGGAAATTGTTTGTGAAATGAATATTTTTATTACTTTCCCTTCATTCTTGCTAATATATTCCTCTTTTTCATAGTTCTTATTATATTACATGTCTTTTTGTGTGTTGGGAATGGTTATTTGGTGGATGGTATTCAAAATGAAAACCATTACCTAATTTGCCTTCTTTATTTTATGATGATCTAGGTATGGAAAAAGTGTAGGTATGATATTGGTGGTGACACATCAAGGGTTGGGAGAGGAATCTCTTATCAACTCTTCAAGATAAATAGACAAGTAATAGCTTTTGGATCATTAATGATCCCTTGTGATCCTAAAAAGTGGAGGATATCATAATGTGTTGGATGGAATTCAACTTGGGTGGAAATGATGAGAGAATTGGGTGGATTTGAAATTAATGATGAAGAACCTGACTACACAACGTGAATTTTTGAATTACACATACCATGTAAACCCCAGATGTAATATTAGTGTTTTGGGTGATTATGATGTGTAGTTTTGATTGACACAAAGTGTATGGAGATCGATTACATGTTTACTTACATGGAATTTAGTCAGGATATATGCCAGGTATGGATTACATGACCTGGCATGGGTGGAAGTACATGCGTATGGTGGCATCATGGATAACACATAGTGTGACCAATGGAAAAAACCATATAGTCAGGGACTACAAAACATAGTGAACTGGAATTAAACACCATGGTCTTGGTCAAAAAACTATATGTCGTGTACAACCTTTGGCCACACCGTATACTTTCCCCAGCCTCATTGGATTTCCTTTCCTCCTTACTCGGACTTGGATTTGAGCATTTGAGTAGTCTATCCTGAGTGTTTTTCATGTTCATCAATATTTAATGACCCATTTGGTCATCTAAGACTATTTTTGAGAAAATATGACATGTTTAATGATTTATCTCTATAGGTTTAATGATGGGAATTGGGTATGACGATCAAATAATCCAAGGGTCTAGTACCACTTCCTCTAATATGTTGTGTGTTACTCTTGCATATTGTGTGATTCTACCATATATCATGTGATACTCAATAAGAAGTGATTCCCCCATATTTTAAGAAGGGTATTGACCCCATATATTGTGTGATTCCTTCAGTGGTAGTCTTCCATTGGGGTCAGTTACATGCCTCGATCAATACTTTTCTAACAACAAGGCACTTCTCCCCCAAAAAATTTATTATGATGTGATGTGGGTTTTCACATATCATGGGTGGTTATGTTTGTCAAGGATAGCAATAAATTTAATGAAATATATCCTTGGTTAAATTAAACGTTCCATTATTGGTTTTTAGAACAGTGATTGGGTGATGGAAGATAGTGAGGTGAGGTACTCCCCAAACTAATACATCAACTTCAGTGAGGAGCATGCACTCCTTTATGGTTTCCAGTGGCGACACAATGGTTGGAGGGGCTGGTTATATTGGATATTTAATATATATAAAGCTTATATAATCCCTTTAGTTTACTTTAATACGGGACATAAAACCGGGCTATCAAATTAAGACTTTGTGGCTATTTTAGAACTCTAAGCATCCCTAGTTGCTCATGAAACACAACCTTCATGGATTAGAGCTATGATGAACAAGAATTATTTTAATCCCTAAAAATTATAGTGGTTGGGATTATCTTGATTTTTTTTTCTTTATCCATATCAACCTCTCATACTAGAGGTTTAAAATGAATTATTTATTTTTAGTGGTTTTAGGGAACCCTATTGAGTATGATTATACTCACCCCTACAGGTGCATTGTTCCCATAAGTGTTGTTTCTATTAAGATAACGACACACTCAAATATGTTCTTTTCAGACATGAAGCTGGTGAAGATTATTGGGATCCAATTCTAGGTGGTATCCTTGGTGGATGTCATGTTGGTAGAGGCTAATAGTAAAAAGAGGTGATAGTAATGAGCACAAATCATGTTTGGGTCAAGATTTTCATAAGGACCTCTTTATCTTAGTTACTTATATTTGTTTTCCCCTTTTGATGGTTGGGTTTGTACTTTGTCCCTTTTTTGATATGAATTATGTATTGGTTATTTTTTTTGGATCATAAGGGTTTTTTCATGAATTATATGTTTTGTAGTTAGATTCATTTATCTTTTCTACATTTTTATGATTTCTGTGGAAATGAGCATTGTGTTTAGGTGAATTAGGATATGTCATCCTATCATGTGTGATACAATTACTCAATTATAGTCACAATTCTTTAGCCTATTAGAGGTGGGCTTGGGGTGAAACACTTATCTTACCACTACCAAGGAGGGACCCTAGTGGATTTGGTATTTTATTCCTCCTCACCATTATAAATTTTCATAAGAGATTTAATTTAATCAACCCTTATTATTTTTAATTTACTGGTTACATCATTAACATTATCAACACCATCATCCCTTAACTATGATATCCCTTCATTGATACCTATATATCTTTTATTAATATATATATTTGGAAAATTTTCTAAAAAAATATGAATATTTTTCGCTTCCACAAAACCACATTCATTTTCAATAAACTGATTTTCATGAGATTTCATTTTTATTACACTCCACCAATAATTAAATTTTTTTGAAGAAGAAGAATAATTTTTATAATAAACATGATGTGTTTGATGTTCCAAAATTAAGGTATTTTATTCTACAATAATATTCTATTTTTAATTTCATTGACTCCTTGCTGTGGATGAAAGAACAACTCTCCATGAAAATCAAACCAATTTTAGTTAAAAAATATAAAAGATTATATCCCAGATGACATAACTTAATTATTTCATCAAAAATTTAATAAAAATTAACTTCAATTTCTTTGTGATGAGTTATTTTTAAATAAAAAACAATATTTATTGGTTTTTTTTATTCACTATATGTAACTACAACAAAAAAGGCCTTTAACATCACTGACCATTATCAATACTAGAAAAAAGTGTTGATAAAGGGAACCTTTATAAGCACTAAAAAAAGAACTGATAAATGGAACCTTTTATGATCACTTTTTTAACTCTAATAAAATGTACCATTTATATCTACTTTATTTTTAGTGCACATAGAGGGTACCCTTTATCATCACATTATTTTTAGTGGCAATAAAGGTTATGGTTTCTTATTGCTTTATTTTTAGCACTAGTAATGGATACCCATTATCATTGCTTTAATTTTAGCGCTCATAAAGGGATCCTTTATTTGAGTTGTTTTATTAGTGATAAAGGTTTGAATAAAATTAAATAATGAATTAAACTACAAATAAAAAATAGTTTACTAAAAAAATATTAAAAAATCTATTAATTAAATAATTATTGATAAAAATGAATAAATTCATTATAATATATAAAAAGTAAAAATACTGAAGAATAATATATATTAAATAAATAATATATATATATATATATAATAATAAATAAAAAAATAAAAAATAAAAATAAGTAAATTAACAAAAACATTAAACATTTTATTAATTAAATAATTAATGATAATGTTAATAAATAATATATATTGAATATATAGATATATATGAATGTATATAAATATGATTTTCATAATACAAAATACTTATGTTTTATATTAAATAATCATATATTTAGTGAATAATTATTTATAATTAAAAATTAATATGAAATAAAAATACTAATTAATTGCATCATGTAATGGAAATAATTGGGTTTCGTTTTATTTTTGAATTTATCTTATATCAAACATGTTATATTTATTTCACATATTAGTAATTAATAAATTTTTATTTTATATATATATTTACTATGTTTTAATATTTTTAATATGTATTCATATTTATTTCAATATATATATCCATATTTTTTTTAGTAATTTATATGTAATTAATGAAACTTATCCATTTTTTCAATATTGTTAAAGTTCACTCATTTTTAATTTATTCAATTTCACTCATATTTGACGTGCATGCACGTAAGATTAAATATTCATTAATAATTTTAAAAATATATTTGTAAAAAAATATTTATAAATAAAAATATTCATAATTGTACATTTACTATATTTATACATTTATATATTTATAATTATAAATAAATAAATATTATTTTAAAAAAAACTAATTTATATAATTATAAATAAATATTTATACATATTTAAATAATTATTAAATTTTTGGTTACATTATTTAAATAATGAATATCTTTACTATATTTATATTTATATTATATATATATATATATACATAATTATATATAATGATATATATATTTTTTAAAAATTATTTATATAATTATAAATAAATAAATATACATTTAAATATTTATAAAATTATAATAAATATATTTTTTTATCGAAAGATGAGTCCTTTCCCAGAAAAGTAAATATCTTATATTATTAGAAGAAAGTGAAAATTAAAAAGTCTGAAAATAAGAAATTTACATTTATCTCTCTGAAGAAGAGGTAATAGATCATAAAGAACTTGAATAGATAAAGCCAAGTTATCACCACCATCACCCTTGTTGGCAAGACCATATGCAAGTGATTTTTCCTCCCTACAAATGTGGGTGAAAATACAATCAATGCAAGAAAGATATCCAGGAAAAGTAATCCATCAATAAATTAATTTCCATAAAAGATACGGTGAACATTCTCTGATAGCTTGAATGATAATAGATGAGTCACACTCCATCAAAATATTATCCCAACCAAGGATAAAAACATGTTCAATGGACTTAATGACACTCAACATTCCTACCTCAAGATAGGAGGAAAACGGCAAGAACAATAAATACATACCAAAGCATCCCCATGGTGATTTATAAAAATTGTACCATAAAATGAAGGACCTGGGTTACCCCTTGAAGAAAAATTTGTTTTACTAGTAGGAGAGATCCCCACCAAAGTACACAAAAGATTTGTCCCGACTGACCACCTGACCAGAGACTTCTTCATAATGTAATAATGCTTTCTTGATGTTACTAATATTGGTCTAATATTATTTAGTAAAGATAATAATATCATCCTCATATAAATTATGGGGGGCATCATAAATTTATCTACCAGCATTGATTGATTTAAGTTTCCAATTACCAGGCATGATAGAAAATGTCCTAGCATGATAATTCTCAATAATGGAGAAAAGAATGGAAGAGATGGGATAACCTTGTCTAACACCTCTAGAGTAATCAAAGTAACATTCAGGGGATCCATTTATGAGAACTATAATACAAGTTGAATCAAAGATTATCTTAATCCATTTGATGAAAGAACTGTTGACCTAAAAAAGGAAAAAACCTTGAAAATGAAAGACCATTCCATAGGGTCTAAAGTATTTTTGGTATCAATTTTAAGATCAATGTTTCCATATCTAATGGGATTCTTAAAAGGGTCAACACACTCAGAAGTAATGATAAGACAATCATGAATAGTTTTACAATTGATGAATAAAAATTGATTGGGAGACATCAATTTATTTGAGACATAGACCGACCTGTTAACCATCACCTTGCTGATGATTTTATAAATGGTATTAACCAATGAAACCAGACTAAAGAGATGAATATTGTTGGATTTTCCCATTTTAGGAATCAAGGTAATAAATTGAGTATTCGAGCCCCGATGAAGATAACCTCCCTTGAAAAAATTATGGAGAAGCTAAAAAACATCAACCTGAATGATCTCCAAATCTACTTGGAGGAAAAAGTTTCCAAAGCCATTCGGGCTTGGAGAAATACTAAGGTTAATACCCAATACAACTTCATTAATCTCTGAGTTCAAGGGTAGAGAAGTTATCTCATGATTATCTACCTATTTGAAAAGATGTGGAATGATTACATTCATTAGATCAACAATAATAGAGGAACTATTAAAGAGATTCTTATAATAAGGAACCACATGGTCAGAGAGATACTACATGTTATCCATGATCAGATCACCATTCCTGAGAAGAGATAAAGGCCTAAAAAAACTTCTAGCATGTTGAAGATAATTAAATATCATTTAATGCCTATCACCATATTTGATCCATTTAGATTTTAACACATTACTTTGAAAATAATCCTTAACATTAAGAATATTTCTAATCTTAAGATAAACCTCAACCTCATCCATAATACCATCATAAAAATCATTGAAAGTGTTTAACAGTTGAATATGTTGAAGGTAAGCCTCAAGGTATTAAATCTCAGACTCAGGTGAACTAAATCACTCATTTATCCACGATTTAAGTCACATTTTGAGCTATTTTAATTTGAGAATATGAGCTAAAGAATCATCTATGAAATTAATATAAGTTCCAACTTCATAAATAATAATTCCACATTTCAGTTGAGAAAATTATTGAATTTGAAAGGTAAATAAGGATTAGAATCCTTAACCAAAAAATTAAAAAAAATTTAGATAATGATCATAATTAATCCTTGATAAGGTAGTGCAAGATATATAATCCCATGTGTCTAAGAGAGATTCATTAGCAAAGGCCCTATCATTCTTTCAATCAACTGTGCCATTAATGTGTTTCCTATACCAGGTATACTTGGATCTAACCATATTCATCTCAATCAAATTATTATTCTCAATGCAAGAACATAATTCCCTGGAGGATATGGAATATATCACAACACCTAATTTATCATTAGGATTCATAATGGTATTTAAAATCCCCAAAGATGGACCAAGGACTAGAAATGATATTTTTGAAATCATAAATCTCCATTCAAATCATTCTATGATCTTGATACCTATTGTGAGCATAAATAATGGAGAATAACTTTTGAATACCCATATAATTGAAAGAAAAAGTGACATGTTTATCACTGGAAGTAACCAATATAGGATCAATCAAAGAAGAGTGATCCATAACCCATATTTTTTAACCTCACTAGAACATTTATTTGTCTATAATAAATGAAAACCTAAATTTTCAAAATTTTCAATAATAGATGAGGAAATTATTTTATTTTTATCAAACCAAATTAAAATGGGGATGTGTTTCTGAATATGGAGCCTAAGGTATCTAGTTATCTCATTATTAGAGAGCTGTTTGAAATTATAGAATGGGTCCTCATTTGGATTTGGATTTTTGTTTAAACCCCACTTTTGTTTACACCCTCTCTATATTTGATTTAGGAGGCCTATTATCTATCCTTTTAGGAACAAGATCACACTGGATAAAAGAGCTGATGTCAAAAACCTTATTCAAAGAACTATCAACCCCTTTATTCAAATATAAGGAGGCATTATTTAAAGGAACATTAGATTTGGTTAGAATCATGGGATCACCCAAGATTGGATATTCTAGTTGGGTAGATATCTCGATGATAGAGGCACCCTGATCACCTGAAGAAGTATGGTTAATCAGATCACATACTTGAGTGGAAAGAAAATATGAATTGTATAATTATTTTATCAATAAAGTAACTTTTAAAATAATAGGTGCAGTAACACTACCTGAAGGGGTAGTGATTCATGTTATACCAAATTAATAAGGCCCCTAATATCATGTGCAATAATAATAGAAGTATCACGATCATTCAAATCACCCTACATATTATAGAAAATATCATTAAAATTAAGTGAAATTTCCAAAGCTATAAAAAGGTCCTTTGAGGGTGTATCTTTAGGAAAATACATCTCACGCACAACCAATTTTGAAGAACAGGGATCTGGAGTAATGGAGTCTTCCTCTTTAGCTATAACTTCCCATTTCCTTGACAAATGAGTCACTCATAAGGGAGGCCCTAAGGGTAAGTTATCCACTAGAGCATTGAAGGCACTCCTTTTAATAAATATATTTAAATAAGGAATTTTTTTACAATATTTATATTTATATATATCTATTAAATATATATATATAATTGTTTAATATATTTAAATTTTTTATTTATAATTATTATTCTAAATCCATTATCAGCACTAAAACTCTAGCATTGATAAATATGGATTTTATGAGTTCTGTTTTAGAACTAATAAATATTGATCTTTATCAGAACTAAAAAAGTTCTAATAAACTTTCCTTTTATCAACACTTATTACTTATGCGCTGATAAAAGGGATTTTTATTAGAATTTTTTTGGAGTCATTGAAAAAAGTTTCCCAATATATTTAAACAAATATAACCAGACATGAACTCATCAGGATATCTGAATCTTTCCTCGGAAGAAAACCTCTACTGGTTCTCCACCTCAGTGAATCGAAGCTCGAATCATGCCTTAAATAAAGAATCAAACAATTTCAAGGATCCAATGATTCAAGGGTAGAATAAATCACAGGATAGATTGTAAGCCTTTCTCGAATTTCTATCAAATTTAATTCTTTCTCTACTTTCTCTTGGAGAACTTGTGGTATAAAATATCAATAGTTCTGGCCATGGTGGAGGGTATATTTTAGTTATGAGTGTGTTTAGTTATCCATTTTGGATATTTTTCCATATAGATCATCCATTCTGATTCTTGTAATTTTTAGAGTGTGAAAAACCTATACTGTGAACCTTTGCAACTTTTCTCCCAGGCCATACGAGCATCTCCCTCCTTCTAAATTGTAGTTGTAAATTAATGTTATGGATTTGTGAGAGGCACTTCTATTTATGTGAAATTTTTGAAGAATCATGATTTTTTTGTTGGATAAATAGTGTAATTAACCATATGATAGAAGTACTATCCCTTTTTATATCATCTGTATAATCTTTATGTATCAATTTCCATGGTGGTGGTTGGTTATCCTATGAGTCTGTTTACTGGCATATTAAACTGACTAGTTATTTTCATATTTGAGTAGGAGATACTTTATATGGGGTGTGTTGTTTTATAGAACTGTGAATTTTGTAATTCCACTTAGTACTCTGAGTGAATTAAGGCTATTACACCTATAAATTGTGACCTCATGAGAGTCGTGGCACCTAGATAGATTCTAGTGTGTGTGGGATAGATGTTGCAATGTTTGGAGTGTTTTTCTCCCATTTTTTGTGATATATCTTATTGATGTATATTATTTCATTATTCCAAAATCTGTATAGACCAACCTAGATTCTTAAGGATGGGTCAATGTGTAAAAGATAACCTCCCTATAATTCTTTAGTTGGGAAATATGATGTGATGGATTCCTTATAATCCTTAGGATCAGTTAGTGTGGCAATATGACATCCCAAGAGTTTTGAGATGTTTTCAAATATTTTATATACCATCAATGTTAAATATAATAATTCTTTGGGTTATTACATCACTTATTCCAAAAAATAGAATATAGGTTAACAAATTATATATATTATAATTTTTTTAGTTATTCATCATTTTAGGTCTATATGTAATGGTTCAACCCCTAGGAATATATTATTACCATCCATATATATGAATTAACTCTTCATTAGTTAAAATGTTTTATCAATACATTTTATATCTTATATTTTATTGAATGAGAGTTTATTATTCTTGTTTATAATATTTTGGTTTCTTATTACTCATTAGTAACCTATATTATATTTTTATTTGTTTCAGAGATGTAATAAAGACATGATGTGTGTCAAACAATATTTATTATTGAAATTTGTTTCTTGAGACTCACCACACATATATTTTATAAACAACTTTCATTCTCATCAATTTTTTTCTCTCGAGTAGTTATTTCATTTTGTTTCATGAGACACATTCCCCATCTCTTTTATGTTTCTTTTACTTATCTGAGGAGTAGTAATCCCATGGATGACTACATATTAGAGTATTTAAAGAAACATATGTGTATGTCTACTAGATATGGAGCATGTGAGTCAAACAATAAAATGCACTGATAAATGTTTGGGATATGAGCTGATGAGCATGATAGTTGTCTATAACTTTTACCTTGAAATGAATTCATAGGATGAAAATTACCATAATGGAGTAATAATTTTCTTAAATTCAATTATCCATTCTCTTCAATGAATACTGAATTTATTTGAATAAAAAAAATCAAATTATGGGTTTTGATTATTAGAATTTCCTATAACTAACACCTTCGATAATGAATATCTTATGTGTATTTATTTATTTGTTGTAAAAATTTAATATTTCATTAACCCAATAGGATTGATATGAATCAAAAATGTATTCACACTAATCATTTGACAAAAGAGTAAGAATATGAAGTTAAAGAGTTCATCATGTTTTCAATAGATCAAGAAAACAAACCTTCTGAAATCCGATGTATGTGTGTACTTTATTTTTATTCTAGAAAATTTAATCTGGAAGAGTTGGAAGAACATTTTATTTGTCATGTAATAGATCAAAGCTATAAATGATGGGTTAAACATGGAGAAAA
The DNA here is from genome assembly GCA_963277665.1 of Viscum album. Lineage (NCBI taxonomy): Eukaryota > Viridiplantae > Streptophyta > Magnoliopsida > Santalales > Viscaceae > Viscum > Viscum album. Next base: position 996,689,509 of record OY728132.1, read on the forward strand.
ACTGAATGTCCACACCAATTTCTTTATCTCAGTAGGGATGCCTTTGTCTCTCTTTATTGTGTGTATCATGTGGGGTTGGTGTACTCATATCCCATTTTGAATACTATTGGACCCAAATTTCAAAAAGATAATTAGAATTAACAAATGAGGGGATAAGAATATGATGATTATGGATTGTTATATGTTATACATGATCAATTTTGTTTATTGTATGGGTTGTATTTAAAAAAACAGTCATTGGTGGTCTCTTTTTGTGCACCTGTGTGATTTGTGAATTTGTAAAATTTGAAATCTAGTTATAAAATATACCCAGTAAAAGTAATGGATTCCCCATGACCAAGCTTGTTCTGTGATCACCCCTAAATAATTAAAGTGAAATTAATGAACAACGGTTGTTAAATATGAATACACCTTGCTATTTGGTGTGGCTGTGTGTTGTGTATGGTTTTATTTGACCTTGTGTTTGTACTAGTCATGTGATGATGTTTTTGGGAGTGTGACTATGTGTATAGGGTGATATGGTTGGTGTGATGGTATCTCAGGTTGATAGATTTATTATTGTGTAATGGATCAACATGTTATACAGTGGGATTGCATCTGGGTTGTGTTTGAGCTATAGGGATGTAGTTTTAGGTTGTGCTGTGTTAATGTGACTAGGTGTGATGTTTTTATGCAGTGGGGCTATGGGGTGTGGTAGTGATGATGTGTGTTGGGGGTTTTATTGTTCAGAGGAAGGACATGGTGACATTACACTATAGAATTATGGTGGAAGTGGTTGAAATAGTGTTCAAGAAATGGGAGTGTATTGTGGGACTGTAAGCTGGTTGAGTTTTGTTGTTTTACTGTATTTGTTGCTTTTTGTGTAGTAGGGCTACCAAGGATGGGTCAGGAGGAATAATTTTGAATAAGGATGGTGTTACCTTGTTTGGGCCTTTCACCCAGTGTTTCTAGAGTCTTTTGTGAAGTGAGTGAGGGTTATGATGTTAGTTGTGGGGTATTGTGTTTTCTAGTCGCCTGGGTAGGGATGGAGTAACCAATAAATGTGTTTTAATTTCAAAATGATTAGGTTTCAAGTGGATTACTTTCATTGAATTAGTAAGTGACCATCATTCATTCTAAAAAGTTATTTTATAGGTATTAGAAAATGTAGTTTTTTGTGGGCTGGTTGGTTTTTTAGAAACCCATAGGTTGGACTGAGTGTTTGATACCTATATATATAACTTTACTTACTTATGATTACTATATGAACACACACGTGGTGAGAACTTCATGCTGAACACCTCCATTGTTATGGGGATGGTTTCCTTTCCCAACATCCTAGTGGGAGGCTGGATGATGGGTTATTGGCTCTTCTATGCTCCTTTTTCTAGGCATTGGTATCCCTAAACTCTTAGGGAAGGTTGTAGTGTAGTTGTGAGGACTAGGTGTCTTCGGGAAAATTGAGGTTCCCAAGTGTCTTTGGGATGAGATATTTTGTACTTTATTAGGTGTCTTCGGGATGAGATTGTGGTTTATGGCCCAGGTGTCTACGGGTAGGATGTGAAGTTGGTGTGGCCCAAGTGGTTATGGGTGAGATGCGGTGCAGTTTGTGGACCAGGTGTGTGTGTTCTGGTTGTAATAGTGGGGCTTATGGAAGAGTGTGGTAGTGTTAGGATGTTCTCCGTTAGGGATGTGCAGTTGAACAGTGGGAAGTAGTGTGAGGTACCGTAATATTGATGTTTATACCAATTTACTTTTCTTGACATGTGTTATTTTGTGAGCATGCCTTAGTGAGGTTAGGGTGGATTGTATACCATGTTAGGTGCATTTGAGTTTCTAATGTTTTATCACAAGGGAATTAGTATGTTTCTCCCAATTGTTCATGAATGACATTGGATTTTCCTACTAAGTATACATGTATGCTCACCCAATATATATAAAACTATTTTTTGGTTTCCAAGAAGATTACGCAGACCATTCCAGATCTTACTAGCTCAAATGATGAGGATAGTTGTTGTGTCGCTGCTTTGTTTTTCTTTTGGTATTCACTTTGGATCTTTTTATTGTTTTTTTCTAGTAGGTTTAATTTAAACATGCATTTTAAATGGAGTTTGGATTATTTTATATATGTATTGGAGTTTTTTTGTGGTTGATACATCTTATGAACATAACTTGGTTATTATTAAAAGGATAATGCCTCCCATTTTGTGAGATTTGTATACACTTGGTGCTGGTCTGTACCCTAGGGCCTACTAGAGGAGGGGTTTAGGGGTCATTATTTATTATTCATTTTGAAGAAGGAATGTCACAACACTTTGCTATCCCTTCCCTCATCTTGAAGATGGAAGGTCATGACACTTTTCCAACCCTTCCCTCATCTTGGTGAAGGAGGGTCATGACATAATGGTATTAGAGGTGATGGTTGATAGATAAGATGGAATTTAAAATTAGTAAGAGTGAGGATTTCATAGTATAATAAGGAAATATTGTTATGTGATCTTGGTGCATGACATAATTCAGGGAAGATTGTCTAGGACACAAGATTTTAGGGACCCTTGTGATCTGATGCAAGGATTCTGAGCATACCGAATGACAAAGTGAGGATACACTGTTTATAGGGTTGAGACCTTAGGGACAGTACATGCATCATGATGATTTTTTTTGTTTCTTTGTTGACTTTTTTTTTGTAAATTGAAATAAAAAATGAGTTAAAATGAATTATAAATAAAATTCTATATTAGTGGAGCTTAGGAGTTCCTTGTTTAATTTTCAACTATATAACCTATTCATCACTCGTGTGTGGTAAGGGGAGTGAAGGCTCAATGGGACGATATGGATGATTAGTGGAGGGTTGATCTAGAGGTGGATGACAACCAATGGTGGAATATTCTTTGATCTTTCTAGCAGAATAATCTAGGAAAGTATAGAGGCATCGTTTTAGATACAGATATGGAGAGTTTACTTGAGGATTTGGTGATCACTTTCAACCTGATCTGAGCTATGACCAAGTATTGGGTCCTTATGGCGGTGATCTGAATGTGGGGTGATGCAAATCAGTGGTGGATTCTATACTTGGGGTGAGGAAGGGGGCCAATGATCCATCAGACTATTTTGAGAATGAGTTTCATACAGAATTCCTATCCTTGACCATGAAGGCTGAGAAGAGGAAGGAGCTACCCCCCTCCAATAGGGGAGTATGTTGATATAGGATATAGGGACCAAGTTAAAGTATATCATTCTTTTTGATCTGTATCTCTTTCTGGATAAGGATCTTAGGAAAGATTCTTAGAGAAGGCACTATATCCTTCCCTTCAGTGTGATGTTACTCCCTTCACCTTGGAGACATAACTAGTGGTCTAGAAGAATGTTTAAGTGGTTGAGAGGATTCAGTTATGAGGAGGTCTACCATGACAGGGGATCCAATAGGTTTTCACAAAGTGAATAGATTCCAGTAGAAGGTATCAGGCACTAGGGCCTTAAGGATTTAGCCAGTGGGGGGTTGACATCAGCAGTTTTTATTTTGAACATATCGTCTTTGAGATTTTCCCATAGGCTTGGGACAAAGTTTTTTCTATTGTGGAGTCCATGGGTCCTTCAGATTCAATGACTAGTTCAATCTTAGTATGGTGGAGGTGGTTAAGGTCAATTCCTGCCTCAATAGCAGTTGATGTACAAGTTGTTTTGAAAACAGGGACAACATGCTCTTGCTCCACCAAGGGGAGATAGAGCTAGTGGAGGTCGAAATCAAGGCCTTAATTAGTTACCTCGACCCAAGAATGGTCGGGGAGGAAATTGATAGTAGAGGGAAAGAGGATTTGGTCATGTTCAGTTGCATATCGTTGAGGCATCTGTTCCAGTCGGGCTAGAGACCATCTGAGGTATGATTAGTTTGTTCAGTACTATTTCATTAACTTTTTTTGATTCACGAGCTTTGTTGTAAGAAACAAGATCTTCTTTTCAGGTATGTTTTTCCTTTTCTGGTCTTTTTGAGAAAAAATCTGAGTTTCTAAAAATTTTTGAAGTACACGTCGTGTACTTTATGAGTACACACCGTGTACTCAGTTGCCGCATGAAGCCGTGTGCTGGCCGTGTAATGGCCGCACACACGGCTGTGTGGGGGTGACCTGGAGGTCGCCTAATGAGGGGTATGGAAATGGAAAGTACACGCCGTGTAATTCCAAAGTACACATTGTGTATTTTCTTTTTTTTCATTAAATGTATCGGGGTCACGTCTGACGGACAGAATGACCTACTTCTCGACCTAGTTCATCTGAGAGAGAATCGTACAACCGTGAATCTTCTCCGAACCCCCAAGCCTCCATCCTTTCTCCGAATTGACCATCATCGATTGTGTTGGGATCACCTCAGTAAGCTCTTCCTTCTTCTAGGGATTCGTTTCATGATTCCTCCTCTTTCTCAAGTTATCCTCAGTTGAACGTTTTAATCATTTAAGTAGATTTACAGTGTTATTGGGTGATTCGAGTCTTGAGGTTCACGTGTATCAATCCTACAATACCGAGGTAGGTGGTTTGTGCATTTCCATTGAATGTCTTTGAGTAATATTTGCAATTTTTCCCAATACCCTTGAATGGGGTATTGCGAGTTTACCTTTTTAACCCTGTCAATTGCCTTCCATGTTAGTATGCTTGTGTATCGGTTAATTGAATGTGAATAGGGTTGATTACTATGCTTGGAAAGTGATTTACCATTCATGTTCTGTTTACAACCATTTCGTCCTATTTAGCCTGTTAGGCTTCCTTGATGTTTTCCCATGCCTAGTACTGTAGGATGGAGTGAATATTTGATCTGACATTCTTGATATGCTGAAGACTATTTAGCCAAGTAGTTGTTGATGTTTACTTTGGATGTATTGAATTTCTAGACTTGTTTGAATATCACAGAGCTGTGAGAATATGGTGTAGTAGACTATAATGGGAATTGACCGTGTGAACTTCCTCATAGATTCTTTAACCATTTTTGACTATAAGGGGAATTGACCATGTGAGCTTCCTCAGAGTCTTTATCACTTTGACTATAAGAAGAATTGACTGAGAGTGCTTCCTCAGAGAGTCTTTCTTATACCCTTGTAATTTGAACCAGTGGGGTAGACTGTGTGTGCTTCTCAAAGGGTTTCTTGTGTTTCTAGGTAGGACCAGATGGGATAGGTTGTGATTACTTCCCAGAGGGTTACCTATTTGTGTTTTCCTACTTGATTAGATATTTACTTGTTATATGAAACTGAATGCTTTGAAACTGTAGGTTTGGTTACTGCTGAGTACTTCCTTGTTTATTGCCTTATTTTCTTTATTACCTTCTATATATTCATTGACTGTTAGACACAGATCTTGTGGTGGTTGCCTACTAAGATTTAGTATCATACCCTGTTTGGGCCGTGCTTTTAATCCCATATAGATTATATTTCTACATGTATAGATAAGGGAAAGTTCCCTTCTACTTTACGTACTTGAGTGTTGTGGAACTGGAGAGCATGAGACCAAGCTGAGGCTTGCGATGCGGAGGAGCTATCATCTGTTTTCTTTTGTACTTTGGTTTTTTACCATTTATATTCCATCATTGTGATTTTTTTGGCTATTTTCTGAGACATATGTATCATGCATCATTCATATATATATATATATACATGTGTGTGTGTGTGTGTATGTGTGTGTGCTCCAGTTTATTATTTCTAGTCTTTCGCTATTTCCTTTTTTATGGATTGTTACTGCTTCCACTGTTGTATATCTATTTTACTTTTGCTGTGTTACTCTGCCAATGAGGGAATAGTTTCCCCACTATCACACCAAAGGCCCTCGCTGCTAGTCGGTAGCCTCTAACATTCGGGTAAATGCGCTTAAGGCCATGTGACCCCCCGGGTACGGAGCGCAAACCGAGATGTTACCAAGTGGTATCAGAGGAATTATTTTCTTCTTGACATACTGTTTGGAGCCTATATTCAAGGATAGAAAGGAAATAGGTACTTGGTAATAAGCTGTGCCTAGGAGTAGCTAACCTGTGTATAGGGAAAATCCAATCTACCTCGTTTAATGCAAATTTTCTGGTTTGCAATTTTTTTTACAGTTGATTTGATTTCACCTTGAGTGATTCAAATGGTTCATGTTGTTACCATTGAGGTTATTGCGGTTCTATTTCTATCGCAACCCGATGAGATGATGGTATTCCATCTCATGCATCATATACGTACTTGCTAGAAATCACATGTCATGCATTATTTCCATGCCATTTAGGATGCAATAGCGATTTCATGTTGTTGGGATAGGTGTTGTATTAGATATGCATGTTGTTGTGATAGATGCCTTGATAAAATACCCAATTTTGAAAGGGTATTGCTTTGCGTAAGACATTATTTGAATGAATTCCAAACTTTGGTTCATGAGGTGTTGTGGGCCCTCATGGAGTAGAATTTGGTGGATCATTACCTTGTCTTTCTTATATATGACATGTATAAGATTCCAAGCTTTGATTCACAGGGAGTATGGTCCCTCACAGATCAAAATTTGTCACTTAAATGATCGTTTCAGTGTTTTTCTGGGCTTCAGAGTAGTTTCTGAGGCTTACGATCCGAAAAAACCCAGAATACACTACATGTAGTTTTGAATACACACCACGTGTTCTTCTATTTGGGAAGAAACTATTTTTCTGAAGTACACAACATGTACCACATGTATACACTATGTAGCCTCTAACCGTGTCTCAGAATATGTGGGAGGGGACACAGGGTTTAGAAATCTTTGGTAAGACATGCCGTGTACCGGATGTACATGCCGTGTTGTAGACCGTGTAAACCGGCCGTTTCACTAACAACACAAGTCAGTTGAGTATCTTCTAATACACGCCTTGTCCATCTGGAACACACCGTGTTGTTGGAGCCCTGTATCTGGCCATGTCACTAACAACATGGGTCGGTGAATCTTGTCTTGTATAGGTCGTGTATAGAGAGAACATGCCATATAGTCTTCCTCTAGGAGAACTGTGTGGGTTATCCGTGGAGAAGGACTTGGGCAGGGGAAGAGAATCCAAGTACACGCCTTGTGTTAGGACAACACACCATGTATGGGGTGTTACACAACCAGTTGTGGTAGGAGTAGATGCCCATGTGAAAGGCTTAAGGGAACACACTGTGTAGACTTTATACACGCCTTGTAGTCATGTTTTAGAAACTTTAATTCATTACTTCCCTTGTTCCATTATTACCCTTCTAGGTTTCAGTCCCTATTATTCTTGATCTAAGGTGTGTGTTGGACCTTGCAGAGTCATGCCACTGAGACGTCCTCTGGTTGTATGCCAGTTATAGGGCGGTAATCAGACATAGGATATGGCTGATCAGGGACTGCTGGTAGATCCTCTAGTTATTCCAGTCTTGGAACCAACAATTATACCTGAAACAGGTGCTAATGCATAGTTCAAGGAGGGCTTTGAGAGGATGATGCAGACCTTCCAGGGAGCACTGACTCCTGCCCGGTCGATGGAAAAATTGAAGCGGGTCTTTCAGCAACAACATCCTCCCACTTTCTCAAGGGATGGAGGACCCCAGGCTGCAGAATCATGGCTAGAAGCCACGTTGATAATCATAGAGCATTTGGAGATGCCTCTAGAGAGGAGGGTCAAGCTCTCTACCAACATGCTTCAAGACTCTGCCAAGAGGTGGTGGGATGTGATCTCACATGCAGGACTCCAGGAAAATATGGATTTGGATGAGTTTCAACGCATCTTCTACGACTACTTCTATCCAGAGACCTTGATGGCTGATCGAGTCTAAGAGTTTATGAGTTTGGAGTAGGGTACTCTTTCTATTATGGAGTACTCTTCTCGCTTCACCGAGAAACAATGCTTTACACCCTTTCTAAGGGGTGATGAGTTGTTCCTTGCACGGAAGTTTGAGGATGGTTTCAAGAATTATATCCGATCTCAGGTGAACATATTCAGGTTAACATAGATATCTTATATAGTCAACCATGCGCTGTTCATCAAGTGCAATTTGTGGGATTATGGAGCTGTGACCCTGGGTGGTTTGGCACCTAGAGTTAGTGCTCCGCCAGCTGATAGCAGGAAGCGCCATAGGGAGACAGAACATGTAACAACCCGATATTTTAGGATAAGTATTCCTTTTAATTTATTTGATGTCATGTATTTTATGCTACAACAAGATTATCTTGTGGTATATGCAACACTGTATTATCTTTCAGTATACGCAACATTATTCTTGGATCATGCTACACACAATTTCAAGTTTGTTTGATAGTTGTTATTCTATGCAACATTGAGTGTGTATGTGTTTATATATATATATATATATTCAATGTATAAATGAAATATGGTTGTATTTTTTTGTACGCAACAACAAAGGAGTCTTACACTACATGCAACCCTCATTTGGCTTGCATTACACGCAATCACAACCTTTCTCGATAGCGTGTGTTGTACGCAATACCAGGTTTCACTAAACAACGATATATGGTTATAATATTATCAAAAAATAGCCATTATGAATTTTATTAACTAATTTTTTAATTTTATAACATTATTATTCATCTTACACATTTTCTAGAACATGTTATGAGAACAAAATAATTTTTTCGGGTAAAATAATTATTTTTCAAAAAATGCAGTTTTGCCACCTTTTAATGGCGCACCCACTTTAAATCTAGTTTTTGACATGTTTATAAGTTAAATTTGACAAAATAAAATTCTTCTTTGGAATAAAGATATAAAAATTTACTTTGGATAAATTTTTCATATTATTCTGATAACTTTCATATTTTAATGAATAGTAAAAACACAGTATATTTTAATAAAAACAACTTTTTTCATCGTAATAATTTATATGGTTAAATTATAATATTTAATGTTTTTAAAGTATAAATAGAATATATTTTTACCATTTAATATAATTTATTTCATTATCATTGATTTTACATTGAATTCGTAGGGTAAATCAATTCAATCTTTTGCAATGTTTTAAACAAAAACACATTTTCATTCGACAATGAGATTAATTTTAATTTAATTTTTGAAACTTCTGTGTATTGAATTTGAAAAAATGGATTCTATATTTGGATTCATTAATTCCAAATTATGTTAATAGTTTACTTTTATTTTTTTGATATTATGAATAGTAACTACGGTAATTTTTTGTTTACTATAGTTAAAGGTAAATCGGGTAATTAAGGGTAAAAATAATATTATAAAATTACCCTAACACTTGGAAAAATCCTATTTAATGAATAAAAGTCGACCCATATCACCTAAGGGTCGTACTAGATTCATTTCATGGAATTTTGACCATGAAATAATATAATTATTATTAAAACCAAAGAAAGTGACAACATGTCACTCTCTTAAATCTTATAAGTATATTAATTTTAATTTAGTGATAAACTTCATGAAACTTCAAACATGAATAGTATCCAAATATCTAATAAAATTATATACATAATATAAATTTATTTATAATTTTTAGGGATTAAATAATTATCATTAAAGGTGACATAATAGTGACGTTGAAATTACTTTATTAAGAGAAATATCAAATAAATGGTTTTAAAAATATTAAAATAAATATTATATGAACTATTTAATGTGCTCCACTAATTTTCTAGATAAATATGAAATGTTATTAATCTATTAAATCTTTTAGTTCGAACATAGCTTCTGTATATTGTTTATTTAAATTCAAATAAATGAATAGTGTCAAAATTGACACTATTGTTATTTTATAAAAATAACATATTATAAAATTATTTAAAAATCACAAAAATATTTAGAAATTATAAATTCAAATTTATATGGTCTAAAATGTTATAAATTATCCAATTATAAACAATTAAAAACAAATAAGTAATTATTTATAATAATTTAAAATTTATAATGGTATTACCACAAATAAAATTAAATTGATTAAATAAGGATAAATCAAGTTGATAATGTTTAGAATAAATTCCTAACATGTCTAAATTTTATTGGTTGATGATATTAAAACCCTATCTCATCTAATATTCGGATTTTAGTCATTTTGGAAGTTTTTAAGTGGGGTATGGATTTAATATAAATTAATATTTTCTTATATTTCCAAAGGTGCCCCTCTCCTCCCTTGTAAAAGGGCATCTCCTCCCTCTTATCCTCACACAATTTAGAGACTTGAAGCTCTGCCAAACCCTCACCATTTTACTTCCCCAATTCCTTAGAAACCTACTAGAGGTACTGGCCTTCTCAAAATACCAACTCTAGTGCCCTAAGAGAAAGTTTAAAGGAGGCACTTCGAGAAAGAGGTAATACCTTCTACCGTTTTTCTTCAAGTTACATTCTTCTTCTACTCCATCATCTTTAAATGTTTCATTATGAAGTAATAACATCAGTATCCCTCATATACTGATATGTTATTATAAATATTAAACAACCCTATTTCACCTTCTATCCATCCTACGGAAAACAAAATCACCGCGCGTGCGAACGTACGAAATACAGTCTCCACGCCGTGGTGTAATCTATTTTTCCACCAACACCTTACATGGATGGGTATAATGGTGTAAAGAATAACTATATATTGTTATTATAACATCATACTGATTCTTATTTATTATACCATCCAATCCAATTCTATTCAATAATTATGGGAACGATATCATCGCTCCTGCGTATGTACGGACTACCGTCTCCACGACGCGATGAGATTCATTCTCCATGTTAACCATTCATTAATGATTATAAAGTATATATAATAAGTAATCATGAAATATATGACATAATAATGATACTGGATTTATGTATATATATATGTATCTCATCTACTTAATTCCATTCAATTCAATAAGGAAACAAAAACAGCGTTCATGCGTATGTACGACCTACCGTCTCCATGAACGGTGTATTTCATTCCTTTTATCAGTCTATAATATATATGTATATGATGAATATATATTATATATAAATCATGTTTTAAATTCTATAATTATGTAAATTATTATATAAGTAATAATATCAAGAATGACAAGTCGAAACACATACGATAAATGAAATGATTTTACCCAAAACGCTACTTTAACATGGAATTTACAAAAGAACGGGTAATATAAAGTCATAAGTGAAAAATATATGATATCATAAAAATTAATATGATTATGTAATAAGTCAATGACATTATTTAAATCATTATATAGGAGGTTAGGATCTATACGAAGCATATCAGACTTAAGGTAAGGGATAACTTTTCCAGTCTCATTTTTATCCGAGATTGTTTATTCGTAAGTATTCACTGGGGTTATATCTATCATACATTTACCTATTTTCTAAAAATAGTTTCATGTATTTTTAAAGTCCTTTTTACCCATTTTTGGCTTTTACTACATGGTATGTAAGGAATCTTTTTTTTGTTTACGTTACGAGGTACTTTTTTGACTTTTCCAGCAAAAGTACGAGAAGAATGTTTTTTTATCTTATACGGCATGAATGGATTTTTATGGTTTTATAACGCCTTATTTTCATACAGATTACTATAAAATATTTCATGAATATTTTAAAGAAAACCCTTTTCTTTTAAAATTTTATGGAATTTTGTGAAAAGAAAATGATTTTGAAGAAGAAAGGATATTTTCCTCAAGAATTCATTTCAAGTGTTTTATCAAAACCATTTTCCATCTAAGATGATATTATTTCATATGTGTATGTTTCCAGTATAATGTCTCTATGATTTACATGGTTTCACTTTTCTTATGATGAAATGATATCCATTTGTTTTATATGGTTTATGTGAGGATGGGATGATGTTTATGAAACCCATTTTATTCTATGGGTTATGATGAATGATTTATGTGTATGTTGTGGCACAAGTAAGAATGATTTAATTATGAGAAGGGTGAGACATATATCTCCCTCCAATGCATTGGTTAAAGATGTATATCTCATGAGATAGACATGGCTGGAATGGTAAGTTAATCTGGTTCAGTGTTACAAGACTGAAACGAGGAGTGAACTCGATTCAGAAAGGGACTTTGTCCACTAAGATGGTATTGGCAGCAATGCCTTGGATACTATGGAATTCATAACATGTTCTGAATGGTTTCCACAATTACATGTTTTATTCCCATTATATTTTATCATGGTTGATGTTCCATTATGATATATGCCTTACGTACTTCCACAATTTATGTCTTTGCTCAAGATTTTGATGTTTAAATTTCATGTTCAAGTTTTTGCTTTCAAATGTTTATGGATTGTTTTTTGTTCTCTATGTTTTCCATTACTGAGCATTTGAGCTCACCCTTTTTATGTTTTATTTTCCCCATGAAATAAAGAAAGGTTTTAGGTAAGGAAACAAAAAGGGTAAGATCGTTATGGGAGTTGTTGAAGATCTTTCAACATGATTAGAAGTTTATATTCCAAGTTTCCAAAGACACTAAACTATTACAATCCTTGTGTGTCTATTTTTGTTATGTATTAAGTATTCCGCAAAAGTAATGTAATGTCCATGTACGTCAAGCTATGGGTCTGTACAGTTGGTATCGGATGAAAGGTTTAGTCAACCTTTGGAAACTAGGATTCGAAAATGTTAGTGAGATCCCTAGAGATATTTTTAAGGTATGTGTAGGGATGTCCCTAAGGATAAGTATACGTATAGAATATAGTCCTAGAATTAAGGTAACGATCTTAAAATTTAACCTAAGATGTTATATATTGAGGTTACTCCCCCTTTACTATGTTGTTTTCCCAAGCATGATTTTTTCCTCTCACACTATTCTTTTTGGGTTTTAGAAAATGGCTGGAAACAGGAAGATTCACGATAATGGAGGATATGATGGACAATGGAATGATATTCTTCAAAAGCAACCAAATGAAATTCGTTCTGGCGGTCCACATATAATTATTATTCATAATCAGCAATATCATAATATGATCAATACTCTCAAATTTGGTAAGTTTCCTGACTCATCTAAAAAGAGAAAGATGGAGCTTCATGATGATAATAGAGGAAAGAAAGTTCAATTCCCCTCATGTAAATCATGTGGGAAGAGGCATCAGGGAGAATGTTTCAAAGGAACTGGAAGATGCTTTATGTGTGTAAAAGAAGGATAGAAAGACATTAATTGCAAAGTAAAAGGTTTATTTAACACCATGGACAATGATAATGGTATTTCTAAGACATAAACAATGGTTAAATGTTTTAAATGTGGAATGTATGGGCAATATGCAAACCAATTCCCTAAGGGAAAATCTCATGAAGAGAATCAGCATGGTCATATGAGTAGTATTTATGTGGAAGATGATGAAGAGACTACAAATGAAATATGAGATGAAAGAAATGATGAAGCTCAGTCAATGGTTTAAGAAGTTAGTGGAATGATTGTATGTTTATAAAGAATAATGTATGGTACTATGGAATAAAGAATCATCTAAGGATTGTTACACTATTATTTTTCCTAAAGTATTTGAAAGTATATGTTGAATTGTATCAGTAACCATGGAAGGTTATTCAAGTATTTTTGGAAAGTATATGATATGCGCATAATGAAGGGATAAGAAGATAATGAGATGTTTGATTGTATTCATGAGCTCATGACTGATATAAGGACTAAGTGATATTATGGTTTGATTATATAGTTTTTTTTTGGGATTTTGGTATGTTGAAAGAGTTACCTTTTGATAGTATTAATGTTTTCACTAAGGTTCTATGGTAATTTATGTCTCAATAGAATATATGACTAAGGTATTCATGTGTTTGTAATGCAACTAATAAGATATATCTTATGATATATGTGAGATAAATGCTTATATTCACATTCTTGGTAGATAACCTTTATAGTAATTGTTTTCTTTATACTATGATCTTGGATTGAAGTATTTTAGATAATCCTAAAGATTGGAATTGATTATGTTGGAAATAAGTTAGTATTCTTTAGGGATAGAACTTTTTTTGATATTATTGATGGGATGTTATAGTAATGTAGTTTTAGAAAAAGGACAACCTGCAGGACGGGCGACAGCCCATCGCGTCAGACAAGGCTGTGGGAATCGAACCCACAACTGAAGTGCGCCAGGCCTTTATCACCTACCACTGGCCTACAGTAAGTCCCTGGTTAGTAGAAACTAGTTTTATTTTATTAATAGGTATGATAGATAAAGTATAAGTCCATGTTTGGAATCATATCTGATTAACCTCACCCTACATGGACTTAGGTATTCGATAACTTTTTCTAACATTTTCTTTGAGATAGATGGAATGAACCATCATTCTATCACATGATCTGTTATCACTTCATGAATAACAAATTCAACTTCATTTCTTTAAGAGATGAAGTTGAAATTGTTCAAAGCACGAACAACAATGAGATTGTACCAAAATCAAGCAAGTATTTCTTCTAATTCAAAATTTTCAACTTTACGGAAATGATATTGAAAACCAAAAATGTTGTCCTAGTGCTCTTATATCTGATGAATCAGATGGCACCATAGATCATCAAAAATATATGGCTTTGTTATTGTTGGCTTTTTCATAGCCATGTTCTCTACCACTCTCTGTCAGAACATGATGGTTAGATTTCTCTTCCATATCCATATTTTCACCTATGCTCTCCTATGTGGAAACCCAGTGATTAGTTTATTTGGGTAACCGTTACGTTTCATACTTTAGTTTTTAAAGTTAAGTTTTGTTATTTCATTTTACGATGTGGGTTTCAATTATAGAAACTTTCAAGTAGAAAACCATGTAGAACCCCGACGAATTTCGAGGGCGAAATTCATTTTAAGGGGGGTAGAATGTAACAACCCGATATTTTTTGATAAGTATTCTTTTTAATTTATTTTATGTAATGTGTTTTATGCTAAAAAAAGATTATCTTGTGGTATATGAAACACTATATTAGCTTGCAGTATACACAACATTATTCTTGGATCATGCTACACACAATTTCAAGTTTGTTTGATTGTTGTTATTCTATGGAACATTGAGTGTGTATGTATATATATATATATTCAATTTATAAATGAAATATGGTTGTATTTTGTTGTACGCAACAACAAAGGATTCTTTCACTACACACAACCCTGATTTGGCTTGCATTACACGCAATCACGACCTTCCTCGATAGCGTGTGTTGTACACAATACTAGGTTTCACGAAACAACGATATATGGTTATAATATTATCACGAAACTAACCGTTATGGATATTATTAACTAATTTTTGAATTTTATAACATTATTATTCATCTTACACATTTTATAGAACATGGTATGAGAACAAAATAAATTTTTCGGGTAAAATAAGTATTTTTCAAAAAATGCAGTTTTGCCGCCTTTTGATGGCGCACCCACTTTAAATCTCGTTTTGACATATTTATAAGTTCAATTTGACAAAATAAAATTCTTCTTTGGAATCAGTATATAAAAATTTACTTTGGATAAATTTTTCATATTATTCTGATAACTTTAATATTTTAATGAATAGTAAAAGCACGCTATATTTTAATTAAAAAAAACTTTTTTCATCGTAATAATTTATATGGTTAAATTATAATATTGAAAGGTTTGAAGGTATAAATAGAATATATTTTTACCATTTAATATAATTTATGTCATTAGTATTTATTTTACATTGAATTCGTAGGTGAAATCAATTCAATCTTTTGCAATGTTTTAAACAAAAGCTCGTTTTCATTTGACAACGGGATTAATTTTAATTTAATTTCTGCAACTTCTGTGTATTGAATTTGAAAAAATGGATTCCATATTTGGATTTAGTGGGTCAAAATTATGTTAATAGGTTACTTTTATTTTTTTGATATTATGAATAGTAACTACGGTAATTTTTTATTTACTACAGTTAAAGGTAAATCAGGTTATTAAGAGTAAATATAAGATTATAAAACTACCCTAACACTTGGAAAAATCCTATTCGATGAATAAAAGTCGACCCATATCACCTAAGGGTCAGAATAGATTCATTTCATGGAATTTTGACCATGAAATAATATAATTATTATTAAAACCAAAGAAAGTGACAACATGTCACTCTCTTAAATCTTATAAGTATATTAATTTTAATTTAGTAATAAAATTTATGAAACTTCGAACAGGAATAGTCCCCAGAAATATAATAAAATTATCTACATCATATGAATTTATTTATAATTTTTAGGGATTAAATAATTATCATTAAATGTGACATAATAGTGATGTTTAAATTATTTTATTAAGAGAAATATCAAATAAATGGTTTTAAAAATATTAAAATAAATATTATATGAACTTTTTAATGTGCTCCAATAATTTTCTAGATATATATGACATGTTATGAATCTATTAAATTTTATAGTTCAAACATGTTTTCTGTATATATTTTATTTAAATTCAAATAATTGAATAGTGTCAAAATTGACACTATAGTTATTTTATAAAAATAACATATTATAAAATTGTTTAAAAATCACAAAAATATTTAAAAATTATAAATTTAAATTTATATGGTCTAAAATGGTATAAATTATCCAATTATGGACAATTCACAACAAATAAGTAATTATTTATAATAATTTCAAATTTATAATGCTATTGCCACAAATAAAATTAAATTGATTAAATAAGGATAAATCAAGTTGATAATGTTTAAAATAAATTCATAACATGTCTAAATTTTATTATTTGATGAGATTACAACCCTATATCATCTAATATTTTTATTTGAGTCATTATGTAAGTTTTTATGTGGGGTTGGGATTTAATATAAATTAATATTTTCTTATATTTCCAAAGGTGCCCCTCTCCTCCCTTATAAAAGGGCATCTCCTCCCTCTTCTCCTCACACAATTTAGAGCCTTGAAGCTCAGCCAAACCCTCCCCATTTTACTTCCCCGCTTCCTTAGAAACCTACTAGAGGTACTGGTCTTCTCAAAAGACCAACTCTAGTGCCCTAAGTGAAAGTTTAAAGGAGGCACTTCGAGAAAGAGGTGATACCTTCTACCATTTTCTTCAAGTTCCATTATTCTTCTACTCCATATTCTTTAGTTGTTTCATTATGAAGTAATAACATCAGAATCCCTCATATACTGATATGTTATTATAAATATGAAACAACCCTATTTCACCTTCTATCCATCCCACGTAAAACAAAATCACCACGCGTGCGTACGTACGGAATACCGTCTCCACGCCGTGGTGTAATATGTTTTTCCACCAACACCTTACATGGATGGGTATAATGGTGTAAAGAATAACTATATATGGTTATTATAACATCATAATGATTCTGATATATTATACAATCCACTCCAATTCTATTCATTAATTATGGGAACGATATCATCGCTCGTGCGTACGTACGGACTATCGTCTCCACGACGCGATGAGATTCATTCTCCATGTTAACCATTCATTAATGATTATAAAGTATATATAATAAGTAATCATGAAATATATGAAATAATAATGATACTGGATTTATGTATATATATATTTATGTCATCTACTTAATTCCATTCAATTCAATAAGGAAACGAAAACAACATTCATGCGTACGTACGACCTACCGTCTACATGAACGGTGTATTTCATTCCTTTTATCAATCTATAATATATATGTATATGATGAATATATATTATATAAAAATAATTTTTTACATTCTGGAATTATTTAAATCAGGATATAAGTAATAATATCAAGAATGACAAGTCGAAACACATACGATAAATGAAATGATTTTACCCAAAACGCTGCTTTAACATGGAATTTACAAAAGAACGGGTAATATAAAGTCATAAGTGAAACATATATGATATCATAAAAATGAATATGATTATGTAATAAGTCAATGACATTATTTAAATCATTATACAGGAGGTTTGGATCCATACGAAGCATATCAGACCTAAGGTAAGGGATAACTTTTCCAATCTCATTTTTATCCGAGATTGTATATTCGTAACTATTCACTGGTGTTATATCTATCATCCATGTCCCTATTTTCTAAAATTGGTTTCATGTATGTTTAATTTAATTTTTAACCTTTTTGGATTTTACTACATGGTATGTAAGGAATCTTTCTTTTGTTTACGTTACGATGTACTTTTTTGACTTTTCCGGCAAAAGTACGAGAAGAATGTTTTTTTAACATATACTTCATGAACAGATTTTTACAGTTTTATAACACCTTATTTTCATGAATCTTACTATACAATATTTCATGACTATTTTAAACAAAACCCTTTTCTTTTAAAATTTCATGGAATTTTGTGAAAAGAAAACGATTTTGAAGAAGAAAGGATATTTTCCTCAAGAATTCATTTCAAGTGTTTTATCAAAACCATTTTCCTTCTAAGAGGACATTATTTCATATGTGTATGTTTCAAGTATAATGTCTCTATGAATTAAATTGTTTCACTTTTCTTATGATGAAATGATATCCATATGTTTTATATGGTTTATGTGATGATGTGATGATGTTTATGAAACCCATTTTATTCTTTGGGTTATGATGATTGATTTATGTTTATGTTGTGACACAAGTAAGAATGATTTCATTATGAGATGGGTGGGACAAATATCTCCCTATAATGTATTGGGTAATGATTTATATCTCATTAGATAGACATGGATGGAATGGTAAGTTAATCCAGTTCAGTGTTATAGGACTGAAATGAGGAGTGAACTCGATTCAGAAAGGGACTTTGTCCACTGAGATGGTCTTGGCAGCAATGCCTTGGCTAATATAGAAATCATAACATGTGCTAAATGGTTTCCACAATTACATGTTTTATTCCCATTATATTTTATCATGGTTGATGTTCCATTATGATATATGCCTTACGTACTTCCACGATTTATGTCTTTGCTCAAGATTTTGATGTATAAATTTCATGTTCAAGTTTTTTCTTTCAAATGTTTATGGATTGTTTTATGTTCTCTATGTTTTCCCTTACTGAGTATTTGAGCTCAACCTTTTTATGTTTTATTTTCCCCAGGAAATAAATAAAGGTTTTAGGTAAGGAAACAAAAAGGGTAAGATCATTATGGGAGTTGTTGAAGATCTTTCAACATGATTAGAAGTTTATATTCCATGTTTCCAAAGACACTAAACTATTACGATCCTTGTGGGTCTGTTTTTGTTATGTATTAAGTATTCCGAAAAAGTAATGTAATGTCCATGTATTTCAATCTATGGGTCTCTACAGAACAAGGAGATCAAAGTAGGTAGGATGTATCTTCTGGTAGCTAGGTGGTGTGCTACTAGTGTGGGAAAAGTGGGCATACGAGGCCACACTTCACGGGGGACCTAGTGGAGTGCCTATCTTGTTGGAAAGATAGGGAATCTTCAGTGCTTCTGTCATATCTTCTCACCAACAGCTGGTGACAGGGGTTCTTTGATGATTCCTCTTTCATGAGTAGCACCACTAGTTACTCCTCAGTCAATGAACTGGAGTTCTTCCGGCCATTCGGGCTGAGCTGGAGGTCGTGGTCGTGGTAGCCAGTTTCCAGGATTTTAGCGACAATAGGGTGGACCATCTCAGGGTGGTTAGGAAGGGTCATAGGGATGCGGTGTTGGTTAGACTTTTGCGGTGGAGCACACTCAGTAGGAGCAGGATCCCAAGCCCTCCACAGTTTTAGGTACGACTCTAGTTGCCTCAATTTTAGCATATGCTATTTTCGATACAGGGGATTCCCATAGATTTATATATGTTTCTATTGTGGAGAGCCTTGGTCTCTGCATCTTTTATTTTACTGATATTTTGATGTTAGACACTTCATTGGGGAATAGAACAGCTAGTGTGTGTCAGTGTAAGGAGAGTCCTCTAGAGGTTGGTGGGTGTCACTTATTATGGGACCTCTATGTCCTAGAGATGACATGATATGACATCATTCTTGGGATGGACTGGTTAGTTCCTTTCCAGGATGTTGCTGATTACTATTGTTGTAGGGTGAGTTTCAAATCACCAGGGGGTATATCTTTTCTTCATACGAGAGAATCGGATGTACAGGTGAGCAGAGTAGGACCCAAGCATTATGGGTTGGGAAGATTTACAGCCCAAATTGCTAGTCTCTATCTAAACGACCAGAGGACTTCACAATTAGACTTTCCTCCAATGGTGGATCATTTCAGGGATGTCTTTATAGAGGACTTTTTAGGTTTTCCTCCAGAGAGAGAGGTGGAATTTTATTTTGATCTTGTGCTAGGGGTGGTACCGGTGTCTATTCCTCATTATAGGATGGCTACACTAGAGTTACAGGAGCCCAAGAATTAGTTGGAGGAGCTATAGGAAAAGGGTTTCATCAGACCCAATAATTCTCCATGGGGTTCGCCTGTTCTATTTACAAAGAAGTCAGATGGTACCCTCAGGCTTTGTGTGGATTATCGGAAGCTTAACCAGTTGACGACCAAGAACTGATATCCATTTTCTAGGATTGATGATCTCTTTAATCAAATTCATGGAGCCTGAGTGTTCTCAAAGATTGACTTGAGATCCAATTACCATCATTTACACGTTAGACCATCAGATATACCTCTTACAGCCTTTCAGAGCTGGTATGGTCTATACGAGTATGTGGTTCTGCCGTTCGATCTCTCCAATGCACCTGTAGTCCTCAAGGCACGGATGAACCGAGTGTTCCATCCATACTTGGATTCTTTCGTGGTAGTCTTCATGGAAGATATCTTGGTGTACTCTCACACTCGACACGACCATGCTTCCTATCTTGAGATTGTTCTGAGTACATTGGGAGAGCATCAGTTATATGCTAAGCTCTCAAAATGACACTTTTGAATGGATCAGATTCACTTCTTGGGTCTTGTTATCTCAGAGACAGGAGTATCAGTAGACCTTGAGAAAGTGAGAGCAATAGTTTCTTAGGAGTAGACAAAGAACGTCTTTGAGATACAGAATTTTCTAGGGATGGATGGTTACTACCGAATTTTCATACATGACTTTTCACACTTAGAAACACCATTTATGGGCCTGACTAAGAAGGGTGCAAAGTTCTCGTGGTCAAATTATTGTGAGTCAGCCTTTTAGGATTTGAAAGTGAGGTTGAATTTAGCACCTATACGAGTATTTCCAGAGTTGGGAAAGGGATATACTATGTACTATGATGCTTCAGGTATCAGTTTGGGAGCTGTTCTTATGCAAGGGGAAGGGGTCGTTGCATACTGGTCTCGACAGTTGAGGCCACATGAGAGGAAGTACACAACACACGATCTCGAGTTGGCTGTTTTTGTTCACACTTTACACCGTTGGAGACATTACCTTTTGGGACAACATTTTTTGTTTTTCCCCAACCACAAAAGTCTCAAGTACATCTTCACTCAACGTGATCTGAATTTGAGACATCAAAGGTGGTTTGAGTACCTTCAGTACTTTAACTTAAAGCTTGCCTATATACCCGGTAAAGGCAACGTCGTGGTTGATGCATTGAGTAGGAGGACTCAGATACATCAAGTTTAGGAGGCTAGCAATGAGTGGAATATTATGGATTTGTTCTTTGAGATGCATTTGGAGGTGCACGATAGACAAGGACAAACATTTCTTTCTTCTCTACCTATTACCTCTACTCATATTGATCGAGTGAGAATGGGACAACTATCAGATTATGAAGGCCTAGTCCTATGAGAAAGTGTGTTAGGAGAGGACCCTATTCCTTGATGGACCATAGGCATGGATGAGATCTTGCATTTCCAGGGGCGCGTATGGGTGCCAGCAGACATACGCGAGGAGATGATGCCGGAATTTCATTCCTCAGTTTGGGAAGTTCATCCTGGTATCCCCAAGATGTATCATGATCTACACCATCAGTATTGGTGGCCTGGTATGAAAAGAGATATTGTTGGTTTCATCATGAAGTGTTCCACTTGTCAGTAGGTGAAGGTGGAGCATCAACGACCAACAGGTCTTTGGAGTAGTTACCCATTCCCAAGTGGAAGTAGAATGATGTCACAATGGATTTTGTGACAGGGTTGCCGAGGTCGACTTGATGGAATGATGCAGTATGGGTTGTCATTGATTGACTCGCGAAGGTTTCTCACTTCTTACCGATCAAGGATACCTTCAGTGTTGATGCACTAGGACGGTTGAACATCCAAGATATTGTGTGCTTATATAGAGTTGCACACTCCATTGTTTCAGATAGAGATGCACGTTTTACTTCTCGGGTCTGGCAAGGGCTTTAGAAGTTTTTGGGTACATAGGTACTTTTGAGTATAACTTACCACCATCAGATAGATGGCCGGTCCAAGCATACAATTCAGGTGCATGAGGATATGCTTTGAGCATGAATCCTAGATTTTGGGGGTACTTGGGAGAAGCACATACCTCTTGTAGATTTTTTCTACAATAATAGTTTTCACGTAACTAATCAGATGTCACCTTATGAGGCTTTGTACGATAGGCCATGCCGATCACCATTATGTTGAATGGAGGCAGGAGAGGAAGCTATGCTGGGACCTCATCTAGTTGAGGAGACCACAGAGAAGATAGAGTTGATTCAAAAGAGGATGGGTACCGCATAGTCTCGATAGAAATCTTATGCTGATCAGCGGAGACGACCTCTGGAGTTTGTGGTCGGGGATCAGGTTTTCCTACATGTCACACCGAGGTTGGGGCACAGAAGGATTAGGAGATAGGGTAAGCTTTCTCCAAGGTACACTGAGCCGTTTGAGGTGTTGGAGAGAGTTAGGCCAGTTTCCTATCAATTGCAGTTACTTCAGAGGTACCAGGATATGCATGATGTCTTCCATGTTTCTCAACTTCGACATTACTTCTTGGAACTTCCGCATATCTTCCAACCTGAGGAGGTTGAGTTGGAAGTGGATGCATCTTTTGAGGAGAATCCTATCCGGATTATCGATCGAAGTACGAAGGTTCTCCATGGCCGGTCTGTTCCTCTGGTACAAGTTCTATGGTAGCAAAGGCGAGTAGAAGATGAGACATGGGAGAGGGAGGCCGATGTATGATTGTAGCGTCCAGAGTTGTTCGAGGTTTCTTCTTCTATTCCTCCTTAATAGGGAAATTCATTGATGGATTTCTTTAATGGGTGAAATTTTTAAGAACCCAAATCTTCTTTTCATGTATGTTTTTCCTTTTCTAGTGTTTTTGAGGAAAAAGAGGAGTCTCTGGAAATTTTTGAAGTACACGTTGTGTACTCTATTAGTACACGCTGAGTACTTGGTTTCTGCATGAAGCCGTGTGCTAGCCATGTAATGGACACACACAAAGCCGTGTGGGGGTGACCTGGAGGCTGCCTAATGTGGGATACAGAAACGGAGAGTACACGTCTTGTACTTCCAAAGTACATGCCGTGTATTTTCTTTTTTTTCCCATTAAATTTACAGGGGTTGCGTTTGAAGGACAAAATGCCCTACTTCTCAACCTAGTTCATCCGAGAGAGAACTGTATTGTAGTGAATCTTCTCCGAGACCCCGAGCCTCTGTCCGTTCTCCAAATCAACCTCTGTTGATTGCGTTGGTATCACCTCGGTAAGATCTTCCTTCATCTCAAGCTTCGTTTCATGATTCCTTCTCTTTCTCAAGTTATCCTCAGTTAAACATTGTTAGCATTTCAGTAGATATATGGTGTTATTGGGAGATTCAAGGATTGAGGTTCACTTACATTGATCTTACAACACCGTGGTAGGTGGTTTGTACCTTTCCGTTGGAAGTCTTTGAGTAATATGTGCAATTTTTTCCAATACCCTTGAAAGGGGTATTGCGAGTTTACCATTTTAACCCTGTTAATTTTATGCCATGCTTGTATGCTTGAGTAGAGGTTAATTGAATGTGAATAGGGTTGATTTCTATGCTTGGGAAGTGATTTCACATGCATGTTCTCTTTATGAACGTTTGGTCCTATTTAGCCTGTTAGAATTCCTTGATGTTTTCCCATGCCTATTACTATAGGATGGAGAAAATATTTGATCTGAAATGCTAGATATGATATAGACTATTTAGATAATTATTTCTTGAGGTTTACTTTGGCTTTATTGCATTTCTATTTTCGTTTGACTTACATAGGGCTGTGAGAACTCGGTGTAGTAGACTATAAGGGGAATTGACCATGTGAGCTTCATCAGAGAGTCATTAACCACTTTTTACTATAAGAGGAATTGACCATGTGAGCTTCCTCAGAGAGTCTTCATCACTTTGAATATAAGCTGAATTGACTGAGAGTGCTTCCTTAGAGAGTCTTTGTTATATCCTTGTAATTTGAACTAGAGGGGTAGACTGTGTGTGCTTCCAAGAGGGTTGCTTATGTTGCTTGGTGGGACCAGAGGGGATAGGATGTGAGTACTTCCTAGAGGGTTACCTATTTGTGTTTTCCTTCTTGATTAGTTGTTTACCTGTTATATAAAACTGAATTCTTTGAAACTGTAGGTTTGGTTACTACTGAGTACTTCCTTGCTTACTGCCTTCTTTTCTTTATTACCTACCTTATATTCACTGACTATTAGGCATAGATCTCATGGTGGTTTCCTACTGGGATTTAGTCCAACACCCTACTTGGGCCATGCTTTTGGTCCCAAATAGATTATATTGCTACAGGTATAGATAAGGGAAAGCACCCATCTACTTTAGGTACTTGAGTGCTGTGGATCTGGAGAGCATGGGACCAAGCTGAGGCTTGCGATGATGAGGAGCTATAATCTATTTTCTTTTGTACTTTGGTTTAGTACTGTTTTTATTCTAGCATTGTGATTTTTGGCAGTTTTCCTAGACATATGTATCATGCATCATTCATATATATATATATGTGTGTGTGTGTGTGCTCCAGTTTTTTATTTTTAGTCTTCTGCTATTTCCTTTTGTATTGATTGATATTGATTCCACTATTGTATATATTTTTTATTTATGTTTTGTTACTCTTCCAAAGAGGACATAGTTTCCCCACTATCACACCCAAGGCCCTTGCTACTAGTCAACAGCCTCTGGCGTTCGGGGAAATATTCTTGAGGCCATGTGACCAACCAGGTATGGAGAGCCTCTGGGAGGCTTCCGGAACCGGGACATTACATTTTCACTACTTTTTTACACCCGGTCTAGGGCATGCTTTGGTACATGAAATAGAGAGTATTTTTGTTCCCCTGGTGTGGAGTACACCACCCATAGGTTAGAAAAACTTGGTTGATGTTTTTTGATGGTGTAGACTGATTCTTTGGCCGCATCAGTCTTGTGGGGATCTTCTCATGATAAATATGAATCCATACAGTGTCATCCTTGGCATCGAATGGTTGTTTCCTATGCATTCTATCATCGAGTACTTCCATGATATATTTGTGTTTTTAAACATGGATGGCCAACATTTGGATTTCATTAGCTAGTGGAGTAATCTGATGGGTTGTGGGCAGATGGAGAATCTTCTATACTTGCCGGACAAGATAATATGGAATCCGTGGATGTTGAGATGGTGGTAGTTCCCAGAGATGTTGGGGTGTTATTGGATATTTTTCCTGAGGAGGTTGTGAGTCTACCTCCATAACGTGATGTTGAGTTTAAGATAAACTTGTAGCCTAGTGCTTCTCCAATTTTGGTGGCTCCTTATCATATTACACATTCTGTGTTGCTGGAGCTAAGGATTCATATTTACGATCTAATGAAGATGGGATTTATCCATCCCAATGTGTCATCGTGGGATGATCTGGTCTTTTTTACAAAGAATACTGATGGTTGTATAAGGGTATGTATAGACTACTGTATATTGAATTATATGACGGTCAAGAACCTTTACCCTCTCCCAAGGATAGACAATATTTTCTACAAGATGATAAGAGAATGTTGGTTTTATAATATCGAACTTTGCTTTGGATATCACTAGTTGAGGGTAAAGGAGGGTGAAATCCAGAATACTAATTTTAGATACAGGTATACGTACTTCGAGTTTGTAGTTATGTCATTCAGTATTATGAATTCACTGGCCGTGTTCATGGGACTTATGAACTCTATATTTCTTGAGTTATTGGACTATTTTTTTTCATGTTCATTGATGAAATCCCGGTCTACTCGAAGTCAGAGGAGGAGTATAACGAACATCTCTGAACTATCTTGGAGGTTCTTCGATGCCAACATCTCTATTGGAAGTTATCCAAGTGTAAAATTTGGACATTGGAGGTCCACTTCCTTGAAAACGTGGTGTCTCAGCAGGGTGTTGCAGTGGATCTATTGAACGTCAAAGTGGTTGTTTCTTGAGAATCACATAAGATTGTGGCATAGGTTCATAGTTTTCTTGGTCTAGAATGCTATTATCAGATGTTTGTATCCAATTTCTCTTGATTAGCAGCTCCGTTGATGGATTTTACCTGAAAGGACTGGGACTTTGTGCAGAGTGAGCAGTATCAGGCAGCTTTCAGCTACCTGAAGGGTATGTTGGTTAGTTCTCCAGTGCTCCAGTTTCCAGAGGAAGGGGTGATGTTCAAAGTGTTTTGTGATTCTTCTTCTCTGGGATTAAGGTGTGTTATAATGCATCAGTGTGGAGTGATCTGTTATGGGTCTATGAAGTTATGTCCTAATGAACATAACTATTCCACCCATGATCTGGAGATAGTGTTGATCATCTTCACACAGAAGTTGTGGTGACATTACCTATTTAGAGAGTGCATTGTGGTCTTCATGGATCACAA
Source organism: Viscum album (assembly GCA_963277665.1). Taxonomy (NCBI): domain Eukaryota; kingdom Viridiplantae; phylum Streptophyta; class Magnoliopsida; order Santalales; family Viscaceae; genus Viscum; species Viscum album. The sequence continues at coordinate 996,716,090 of OY728132.1, forward strand.
GAGCTTAAGGTATATCTTTTCCCAGTGATATCTGAACAGGAGATAGTAGATGTGAATAGAGTTTATCTAGTATTATGAATTTATGATCTTCTACACCTCATGAAATTGGAATTTTGTGGACGATTTCTTAAGAATGAATTCATAGAAGGAGGTAGTTTGAGAATCTATGGACACTTTGAGGGTGAAGTTGGAGTTGTATTCCTTGAACTTAGATGCATAAATGAAGGGATGAAGAGGCTGTCTATTTCAGATAATGGTGCAGTTATCTCTAAGGTAGAAGGTGTAAGAGTCTCAGTCAGTATACTTGGAGGTGGAGGTGGTGCATGATCACATTGACTAGGTTGATGCTTCAGAGGGATGGTCATATGATAGCCCAAATCAGATGTTATTCCATGTGAAACTATTTGTCCCTATTGTGATGCATGAAAAAGTTCTCCATGAGTCTTACATATCACCCTTAGAAGTATATCTAGGAGTTTACAAGATGTATCGCTTCTTGAGATATCAGTTTTGGTACCCCGTGAAGAAGAAGGCTATAGAGGTGTTTGTGGTGAAGTACTTGGTGTGCCGGAAATTGAAGTATTAACACTGTGTTCATAGTGGTGTGTTTCAGCTCATATATTTCCCTGAGTTGATGTGGGATGAAATATCAATGGATTTCATCAGAAGGCTAACCATGGCTCAGAGTGTCTATGATGAAATATGGGTAGTGGTGGATCGGATGACAAAATCGTCTCACTTATTAGCAGTCAAGGAGTCGAGTGAAGTAGATTCCAAAGCACATAGGTATGTGGATTTAGTGGTGTGACTATAAGGGGTTACAAGATCCATCGTATCATATTGGGATATTCGTTTTACCATGTGATTTAATAGGGTATTTTAGCATGCTTTTGGCACTCAGTTATGCCTCAATAGTTCTTTCCACTCTCATTCAGATGGAAAACTGAGAGGACCATCCAGACATTGCAGAACATGCTGTGAGAATGCATCTTGGACTTTGGTGGGTCTTAGGTGAATCAATTTCCCCAGGTAGAGTTTTCATACAACAATAGATACCACTCTTCCAATGGTATGGCTCCATTTAATTATTTGTATAGAAGACCAGGTCATTCACCCTTGTGCTAGATAGAAGTTAGGGAGGCAGTTGTTCTTGGTCTAAACATGGTGCAGAGTATGATTAAGAAGGTGCAGCTTGTCCATGAGTGGATAAAGGTAGCACAATACTGGAAGAAGTCACATGCCTATCATAGGAGGAGGCCCTTTTAGTTTGAGGTTAGAGACCATGTGTTCTTGAAGGTTTCCTCTCGATGTGGGAAACAAAGATTTAGTAGAGGGAGAAATCTTTCTCACACATTCATCGGACCCATCAAGGTGTTGGGGAATGTTGGTAAGGGGGAATACCAATTTGGGTTTCCACCACAGTTGGAGAGGATCCATGACATCTTTCATGTCTCCCATCATTATCGGTATCTTAGAGATGACTCCCATGACATTGAGTGGGGATAGTTGGATATCGAGGATAAAACAACGTTCATTGTGTAGCGACTCGGGTTTTTGGCCCTGTCAGACTTTGGAATATTTCTACGAATAATTCCAGAGCTAGGCGCGAAGACGGCGTGTGATTCTGAGGCCCGGTGTGCCCGGAATTAATTTTATAAAAATATTAAGTATTTTTATACTATGCACGTGGCGGGGGTGTGATATCTCCTAAACGGTAGCTCAGAACGGGAATCTGAGGGCACGGTTGCGTCCGGAACGTGCCGTTTACCCTAGGCGGGGTGTAAACTTTGCGGGAGCGGGCCTGCGGTGAGAAACGCCACCAGGGGCGTTTCCGTAAATAAGTGGCAAGTTAGTGTGCGAGCGTCGGCTCGAATAACTTCTGAACGGAGTCTCGGATGGAAAATCTGAGACCGCCGTTGCGTTCAGAACGGCGCGTTTACCCTAGGGGTGACCTTATTTTTGTTCGCATCGGGCGTCGGGTCTGAGGCGGGTTTGGCACCGGCGGGCCGCTGATATAAATATCAGCGCCCCCCCCCCCTTAATCGTTCTTCGCCGTTCTTCGCCGTTCTTTTCCGCCACTCTGCCGAATCGAGCCAACGGAGCGCCCACGAGCTCAGAATTCGACGCCGGACGTTCCAGGAGCGCGCAGCGGAAGCTTTGGAGCGCGGATCTGAGGCAGAACGTCGGCGTTTCGCCCGCGAGGTAGGCGGTTTGAGTTTTAAAATCCCGGATCCCGTTTTTGTGTTGTGTTTCTTCAAATTTTCATAAAGGTTGTATAGTTCGGGTCCCGAGCTTTCCGAAACTTGTTTCGGATCTGATTTTGGAGCACCGGGGTGCTCCCGGGGGTACCCGGAAGTTTTCCGGCGGAAATCCCGGATTCCGGCGGCGGCCATGGCGGAATCCGGCGAGGCAGGGCGGCGGCGCGGCAGTTTCCTGCGACGACGGCGGCGGCGCGGAGGAATCCGGCGGCGGCGCGGTGGTTTCCGGCGAGGCTGGCGGTGGTCCGGCCAGGATTTTCCGGGGGTTCTTTAAACCCCCGTAACTCGCAAACCGAAACTCCGATTTGCGAGCCGTTTGCGGCGACGCGCTCCTTGCGTCGAGACGGACCTTTTGAAATCACTTTGAGAATTTTAAAGTTTCGGGATCGTGGCCCGGGAGCTAGAAATGTCGTATAAAATAATATTATTTTATTATTTTACGACTTCGGGCCGTTGTAACTTCTACCCGGAGCGTCCGATTGACGTGTCGTCAGTGGCGTTGAGACCCTGACGGTACGACGGACTTTTTGAGATAGTTTCCGGGTGTTGGGACTGCGAACGGGGTGCGGGCCCCACGAGGCCGAGTTTTGGCGTTTGCGGAGAAACGCAGCTTTTTCACCAGGAGTCCGATTTTGGCGGATGAATAGTCGATCCTGTGTGTTTTTCCGAGAGGATCGCAATGGTGCGTTCCGTTCGAGGAGATTCGGAATCCAGGCGTGGGCCCCACTCGAGCTGGCCTTCGGTGAATAGTACCTTTTTCACCGGGTGTCCGTTTTGGACGAGCGAGTAGTCGATTCCGCTTGTTTTTCCGAGGGGATCACCATGGTGTGATCTGCTCGATGGGTTTCGGGATCGTTTTGTGGGCCCCACACGAGCTAGCTACGGTGAATAGTTCCTTTTTCACCGGTGCTCCGTTTCGGGCGAGTAATCAGCCTATCCTGCGTGTTTTTCCGCATGGAACGCGATGGTGGCCTCGGTTTTGGCCTATGAGGTGCGCAGTGTGGCGTTATGGCGGGTCGCTCGGGTTAGCGACGTTTGGACCAGCAGTGGTTGAGGGTTCTCCCTTGGTTCGTTCCTACGAGGGTTCGTGTGGTATCATAACCTTCATATGGGTTTGTGATCCTCTCGATGGGATGTTTAAACTGTTAGAGTTGTGGTATCCCTCTGGTGGGCCCGGAGTGGATCCTCTAGCATCTTTACCCTAGATCGGGTTCTTGGTATCGCTGTGACCGCTTATTTACGGGCGGCGATCCCCTATCTAGCAGGTTAACCCCGTAGGGTTTGTGGCATCATCAGGAATATGATCCCCTACACGGTGGGTCGTGCACAGTAGGGTTGTGGCATCGTCGGGTTTATGATCCCCTACTCAGCATGTGGTTTATAGTAGGGTTGCGGTATCGTTGGTTATACGATCCCCTACTCAGCGCTTGGTGTCGGTAGGGTTTCAGTATCGTTGGTTATGCGATCCCCTACTCAGCGCATGGTTTCGGTAGGGTTGCGGTATCGTTGGTTATGCGATCCCCTACTCAGCGCATGGTTTCAGTAGGGTTGCGACATCGTCGGTTCGATCCCCTACATCGCGAGTTATACCAGATAGGGTTCCGGTATCGTCGTGACCATCTTTTTATGGACGATGATCCTCTATCTGAGTGTGAAGTTTCTGTCGAGCGCCAGATCAGGTTATGGTATCCCCCAGCTGATCCTGGGTGTGATCCCCTATCTGTAAAAACTACGTATGCCAGATCGGGTCGTGGTATCCCCCAGCGGACCCTGGGAGTGATCCCCTATCTGTGAGCTACGTATACCGGAGTGGGTCTTGGTATCCCCTAGCGGACCCTAGCGGCGATCCCCTATCCGAGGAGTTTGGTGGTTATGGTGTTTCAGTGATGTTTCCTCAGTGATGCTATCCGGCGAGCGTGGTCTCTCGGGTGAGCGTCTGTGATGTTTGCGAGTATCCCGATGGAGTGTATCTCTCGGATGAGTGTCATCTGTATGACAGTGTTCGTGGTGTACTCTCCGTGTTGTGGACAGATGCTGGTGATGATGTCGGTACCTCTTGTGGCTTTGTGGCGTGAGCTGTGTATATCTGGATTGTTCAAGGTGTATGTATGGGCATACACCTGAGCTGAGCTGAGCTGACTAGTTGTGTTTAGCCGAGGATGGTCACGAGATGGAGTTTCTCTCTCGTCTGGGTTCCCTCTGGCTGGGTTGAGCGGACTGTTTCCTTTCAGTTGCTCCCTTGGGTTTTGGGTTTTTGGGGTGCCTACTGAGTATGTTTATACTCACCCCTGCACGGGCTTTGCCCGCACATGTTTGTGTCTTGTGCAGACCACATGCCTTTTGACGGAGTCCCAGGAGGACCCGGAGCAGGCGGAGCTTTGTGAGCGAGTTTACCGGGGTGTTTACCGGAGCTGTGCTGAGGGAGCTTTCCGGCGGGTCTTTGTGGCAGCATTTCCCTTCTTCAGAGCAGGTTGGACGCGCTTTGTAGTTTTCTTTTGGTGGGCCCTGTTTTGCCCTTGTACTTTTGCTGTTGCACTCTGGTTTGGGATAGATTGTATGCATGCATTTACTTTTCAGTTTCTATATCTCTGCACTGTTGCATGGAGGTGTTTGTGGGTGCGTGTGTACAGGTACCTTAGGCTAATGCCTCCCATGTGTGTGATAGCCTACTCGGCGCTGGTCACCAGCCCCTGGCCTATTGGAGGCGGGCTTGGGGAGTCGCGGCTCGAGCCCCGTTGGGTCGGGTCGTGACAGAGTGGTATCAAAGGAGGTTCCACCTTTGGGATCTCAGAGCATAGCTGGTCTAGCTGTGAGTTTGGTTTGGGTTGCATAGTGGCAGTGTTAGGGTGTTTCGAGTTCGGCTTTCAGGCCAGGGACTCCAGTGTTGGTGCGGCGGCCGACGTATCCATACACCAGGACTCTGATAACCTGCCTTTCGACTCGGGACATTCGTACACTGGTCGCGGGGACATCATGGTACATGCATCATATAGGACTGGGTTTTCCTTGTCCTTCTTGAGTCAGCTCTCCAGATATACTCTTTGACTGTGGTGTGTCTTGAATGTATTTCAGGATGCCTCCACGGCGACAGCCAGCGAGGGTTCCGCAGCAGGATTGTGCTGATGACCCGCCCCGTGTAGTGGCTGTGGAGCAGGGCGCAGGTTCTGAGGTTGCACCTCCAGGTGGTCTGCCAGTTGAGCCACCACCTGTCGAGCAGCTGGTTGTGCCGGTGGGGCAAGACGAGGTTGCACGTAGGCTGAGTGCGCTGCACGAGTTCCAGAGGTAGCGACCTCTGAGGTTTCGGGGTGATCCAGACCCCCAGGCAGCTGATGACTGGCTTGAGGCAGTCACCCGAGTTTTCCGCCTAGTGAGGACACCTCCAGATCAGATTGTGGTCCTAGCGGCGAGCCTTCTGCATGGTTCTATCAGGCGATGGTAGAGTTTGGTGACGCAGTCCCATGACGAGGAGATGCTCACGTGGGCAGAGTTTGAGCGGCTCTTCAGGGAGGAGTTCTATTCGGTGACGTTGAGGTCAGTGCGGATCCAGGAGCTTCTGCAGCTTCGTCAGGAGAGCATGACTGTGTCGGAGTACTCAGCGAGGTTCACAGACCTGTCGCGCTATTCCCTGGATATGGTTCGAGACCCGTTCTTTAGGGCTCGGACCTTCGAGCAGGGCTTACGCAGGGACATCCGAGCGGGTGTGGTTTCCTTGTGCCTGCCCACCTATGCTGGAGTGCTGGAGAGAGCGTTGGTGGTGAAGAGTTTTCTAGCTGAGCAGTTTTCCCCTGTTAGTGCTGGGCACTCGAGAGCTGAGACTTCGTCAGTCAGATCGACATCTGGTAGCCGATGTCAGACTCAGGGGTCTGGACGTGGCCGACGATACAGGAGGCGACCCCAGGATGGAGGATCTGAGCCTCGGAGCTCACAGGGCTCGCAGGCCAATTTTGGTCAGCCGCAGGAGAGGCGGTGTTACGCTTGCGATGGTCGGGGACATCTTGCTAGAGATTGTCCGACCCGACGTGCTGCTGAGAGGGAGCCGGTCGATGGGCCGCCTTGGCAGAGGCAGCGTCTCGAGCAAGGAGGTCCGCATGGCGGCGGACGTGGCGTCGGAGATGGTGCAGCGGGAGGCGGTGGTAGACAATACCAGTTGCCACCACCCCCACCCCCAGGTGGTCCACGCCAAGCTCAGGGAGCTGGTGGTCGAGGGCGAGGACAACTGCATGCCCTGGAGGCTGTTGACCCAGAGGCACCGCAGATGGATAGAGGTACGCCTTGTGTCTTTTCTACTTACTGTAGTAGTTTGTCAGACACTAATTAGTGGTACTCTTTCCTTTTGTCGCTTGCTCGAGTTTTGTTCAGGGCGTTGGTAAGACCCTGAGTGGTTGTTGTTGGTGAGCTCGCAGGTGTGTGAGACCCAGTTGAGAGTTCAGTCGCTTTCCTTGTGCTTGGGGCTTTTCGGGGACGAAAAGTTCTAAGGGGGGGAGTATGTAGCGACTCGGGTTTTTGGCCCTGTCAGACTTTGTAATATTTCTACGAATAATTCCAGAGCTAGGCGCGAAGACGGCGTGTGATTCCGAGGCCCGGTGTGCCCGGAATTAATTTTATAAAAATATTAAGTATTTTTATACTATGCACGTGGCGGGGGTGTGATATCTCCTAAACGGTAGCTCAGAACGGGAATCTGAGGGCACGGTTGCGTCCGGAACGTGCCGTTTACCCTAGGCGGGGTGTAAACTTTGCGGGCGCAGGCCTGCGGTGAGAAACGCCACCAGGGGCGTTTCCGTAAATAAGTGGCAAGTTAGTGTGCGAGCGTCGGCTCGAATAACTTCTGAACGGAGTCTCGGATGGAAAATCTGAGACCGCTGTTGCGTTCATAACGACGCGTTTACCCTAGGGGTGACCTTATTTTTGTTCACATCGGGCGTCGGGTCTGAGGCGGGTTTGGCACCGGCGGGCCGCTGATATAAATATCAGTGCCCCACCTTAATCGTTCTTCGCCGTTCTTCGCCGTTCTTTTCCGTCACTCTGCCGAATCGACCCAACGGAGCGCCCACGAGCTCAGAATTCGACGGCGGACGTTCCAGGAGCGCGCAGCGGAAGCTTTGGAGCGCGGATCTGAGGCAGAACGTCGGCGTTTCGCCCGCGAGTTAGGCGGTTTGAGTTTTAAAATCCCAGATCCCGTTTTTGTGTTGTTTTTCTTCAAATTTTCATAAAGGTTGTATAGTTCGGGTCCCGAGCTTTCCGAAACTTGTTTCGGATCTGATTTTGGAGCACCTGGGTGCTCCCGGGGGTACCCGGAAGTTTTCCGGCGGAAATCCCGGATTCCGGCGGCGGCCATGGCGGAATCCGGCGAGGCAGGGCGGCGGCGCGGCGGCGGCGCGGCGGTTTCCGGCGACGGCGGCGGCGGCGCGGCGGAATCCGGCGGCGGCGCGGTGGTTTCCGGCGAGCCTGGCGGTGGTCCGGCCAGGATTTTCCGGGGGTTCTTTAAACCCCCGTAACTCGCAAACCGAAACTCCGATTTGCGAGCCGTTTGCGGCGACGCGCTCCTTGCGTCGAGACGGACCTTTTGAAATCATTTTGAGAATTTTAAAGTTTCGGGATCGTGGCCCGGGAGCTCGAAACGTCGTATAAAATAATATTATTTTATTATTTTACGACTTCGGGCCGTTGTAACTTCTACCCGGAGCGTCCGATTGACGTGTCGTCAGTGGCGTTGAGACCCTGACGGTACGACGGACTTTTTGAGATGTTTTCCGGGTGTTGGGACTGCGAACGGGGTGCGGGCCCCACGAGGCCGGGTTTTGGCGTTTGCGGAGAAACGCAGCTTTTTCACCAGGAGTCCGATTTTGGCGGATGAATAGTCGATCCTGTGTGTTTTTCCAAGAGGATCGCAATGGTGCGTTCCGTTCGAGGAGATTCGGAATCCAGGCATGGGCCCCACTCGAGCTGGCCTTCGGTGAATAATACCTTTTTCACCGGGTGTCCGTTTTGGACGAGCGAGTAGTCGATTCCGCTTGTTTTTCCGAGGGGATCACCATGGTGTGATCTGCTCGATGGGTTTCGAGATCGTTTTGTGGGCCCCACATGAGTTAGCTACGGTGAATAGTGCCTTTTTCACCGGTGCTCCGTTTCGGGCGAGTAATCAGCCTATCCTGCGTGTTTTTCCGCGTGGAACGCGATGGTGGCCTCGGTTTTGGCCTAGGAGGTGCGCAGTGTGGCGTTATGGCGGGTCGCTCGGGTTAGAGACGTTTGGACCAGCAGTGGTTGAGGGTTCTCCCTTGGTTCGTTCCTACGAGGGTTCGTGTGGTATCACAACCTTCATATGGGTTTGTGATCCTCTCGATGGGATGTTTAAACTATTAGAGTTGTGGTATCCCTCCGGTGGGCCCGGAGTGGATCCTCTAGCATCTTTACCCTAGATCGGGTTCTTGGTATCGCTGTGACCGCTTATTTACGGGCGGTGATCCCCTATCTAGCAGGTTAACCCCGTAGGGTTTGTGGCATCATCAGGAATATGATCCCCTACACGGTGGGTCGTGCACAGTAGGGTTGTGGCATCGTCGGGTTTATGATCCCCTACTCAGCATGTGGTTTATAGTAGGGTTGCGGTATCGTTGGTTATACGATCCCCTACTCAGCGCTTGGTGTCGGTAGGGTTTCGGTATCGTTGGTTATGCGATCCCCTACTCAGCGCATGGTTTCGGTAGGGTTGCGGTATCATTGGTTATGCGATCCCCTACTCAGCGCATGGTTTCAGTAGGGTTGCGACATCGTCGGTTCGATCCCCTACATCGTGAGTTATACCAGATAGGGTTCCGGTATCGTCGTGACCATCTTTTTATGGACGATGATCCTCTATCTGAGTGTGAAGTTTCTGTCGAGCGCCAGATCGGGTTATGGTATCCCCCAGCGGATCCTGGGTGTGATCCCCTATCTGTGAAAACTACGTATGCCAGATCGGGTCGTGGTATCCCCCAGCGGACCCTGGGAGTGATCCCCTATCTGTGAGCTACGTATACCGGAGTGGGTCTTGGTATCCCCTAGCGGACCCTAGCGGCGATCCCCTATCTGAGGAGTTTGGTGGTTATGGTGTTTGAGTGATGTTTCCTCAGTGATGCTATCCGACGAGCGTGGTCTCTCGGGTGAGCGTCTGTGATGTTTGCGAGTATCCCGATGGAGTGTATCTCTCGGATGAGTGTCATCTGTATGACAGTGTTCGTGGTGTACTCTCCGTGTTGTGGACAGATGCTGGTGATGAGGTCGGTACCTCTTGTGGCTTTGTGGCGTGAGATGTGTATATCTGGATTGTTCAAGGTGTATGTATGGGCATACACCTGAGCTGAGCTGAGCTGACTAGTTGTGTTTAGCCGAGGATGGTCACGAGATGGAGTTTCTCTCTCGTCTGGGTTCCCTCTGGCTGGGTTGAGCGGACTGTTTCCTTTCAGTTGCTCCCTTGGGTTTTGGGTTTTTGGGGTGCCTACTGAGTATGTTTATACTCACCCCTGCACGGGCTTTGCCCGCACATGTTTGTGTCTTGTGCAGACCACAGGCCTTTTGACGGAGTCCCAGGAGGACCCGGAGCAGGCGGAGCTTTGTGAGCGAGTTTACCGGGGTGTTTACCGGAGCTGTGCCGAGGGAGCTTTCCGGCGGGTGTTTGTGGCAGCGTTTCCCTTCTTCAGAGCAGGTTGGACGCGCTTTGTAGTTTTCTTTTGGTGGGCCCTGTTTTGCCCTTGTACTTTTGCTGTTGCACTCTGGTTTGGGATAGATTGTATGCATGCATTTACTTTTCAGTTTCTATATCTCTGCACTGTTGCATGGAGGTGTTTGTGGGTGCGTGTGTACAGGTACCTTAGGTTAATGCCTCCCATGTGTGTGATAGCCTACTCGGCGATGGTCGCCAGCCCTTGGCCTATTGGAGGCGGGCTTGGGGAGTCGCGGCTCGAGCCCCGTTGGGTCGGGTCGTGACACATTGAGCAGCTGGTAGAAATCCAGAATCCTTGAGAGAAGGTTATACATTGATAGATCATTCCTTTGGTTCATGTATTGCGGAGGTTTGGTGTCCTAGGGGAGAGTACATATTAGGGATAATCACTGATGTATGCCGAGTACCCCGAGTTGTTTTGAGTTTTTCTTGTGTTCCTTTCTTTGTGATGTAATTATTGAACATTTTTTTCTATGAGATGAGTTGTTTCCTTATTCTATATGGTTTTATAAAGTCCTAACCCTAGGGAAGGGAGGACCCAATTACTAATCAATATTCACTAATTGAGACGTGATTGAACCTGTGCATGTGACTCTGTGCCGCCTAGTAAGGATATTATATTGACATGGTGAAAGGAATTCCCTAATTCATGTTTCCGGATAGTTGGTTCTTGTGTGGGGTGTCATGTGGATGTTTGGATTAGCAGATGTGGGAGGAGGTGTTCTTAGATGTTGAGGGTTCAATACAGCTTTTGAACAACACCTGGTGGTTTATCCTTGATAGGTATCTTATAAGGTAGTTGTTCAGACCCCAATTTCTTATAGGTGTGGTTTTGAATTATCGAGGGATATAATATTTTGAGAGGTACCCGATGTAATGTCCCACACCTCCCATGTCAATTACATTTTCACAATCTAGTGTTTGTGGTGTTCTTGGAGAAAACAGTGGCTCATTTCAATATTTGGAAAAATTATGGTTTTTTAATTGATAGGACATACCAATGACTAAGCATCAGTAGTTTAGCATTAGAGGCTTAGTATCGGTAGCTCATTGTCAGTAGGTTAGCATTGGTAGGTTGGGGAATCAATTGTATAGGACCTCTATGAGTCATGACTTCAGTGAGTCCGAGAATCAGTAGGCCGAGACGTTAGTAGATCAAAGCATTAGTAGGTTGAGGCATCGGTAGGTTGAGATGTCAATTGTCTAAGGCATTAGTAGGTTGGTCATTGGTGAGTCAGGTGTTAGTGAGTCATGTCGGTGACTCTCTTTCAGCAAGTCACATCAGTGGATCATCTGTTTGTGAGTAAGGTATCGATGACTCAATGTTAGTGACTCCATTCCGTGAATAACCCATCGATGAGTCATTTCAAGTTTTTCCCAGTTTTTCCAGTTTCACCCCTCTTACATTTTTGATTTATAAAAATAGAGTTTAAAGAATTTTCTTAGCATTAATAAAGGCTTTTAAAAGGATATTAATTATATCTTTAATATCATAATTCTATGGTGATTTTGAAATAGTCAAACCACATAATCTTGATTGTGATGTGACATTAATGACCCTTGAATCCATTTCCCTTCTATTTATATAGGATCTGAATCTTCCTAAGCTGAGATCCACTCTTCCTTGAAACCTTTCGTTCCTCTTGGTGCACCCAAAACCATTCCTCCTCGAGGAGTCATGTGATTATGTTGTACCTGTCTATTTATTCCCTTGAGTATTTTTTGTTGCTCGCGACACCACCTATTTTGGTGCAAGAATGAATCATTGGTCACCTATTTTTTCAATAGGGATCCCTTCATCTCCATTTATTCTATGTGTCATACAAGGTGGGTGTAATCATGGTCCCTTGTTAATAAAGTTGCGACCAAAATTAATGAAGATAAAATGAATTATAAAATGAGGGTCTGGGAAGATGATGATGATGATGTATTTTTTTATTTGTTATCCTTGAACCATGTTGGGAATTGTATGGGTTGTATTGTTTTTCATAAAATAATAGCTATTGGTGGTCTAGATCTACTCACCTGTATAATATGTGAATCAATAAAATTTTCAATTCGATTAACATAATATACCTAGTTAAATAAATGGATTCTCTAGGATCAAAATTGTTATGTGATCACCTCTGAATAATGAAAGTGGAATTAAAGAATAAGGGTTATTAAATCTAATACAACTAGCTATTTGGTGTGATTGTGTGATATGTATGGTTTATCCAACCTTGTGTTTGTGTTGGTAATGTGATTTTAGGGCTGGGAGGGTGGATATGTGTATGGGGTAGTATGGGTGGTGTGAGGGTATATCAGGTTGAGATATTGGTTGATTGTATAATGGATGAATTTTTTATGTAGTGGGACAACATATAAGTAGTGTTTGAGTAGTAGGGCTGCAATTTTGGGTTGTTCTAGGTTTATGTTACTAGGTATGGTGTTATATGAAGTGGGGCTTCTGAGTGTGTTATTGATGAGGTGTGTTGTGGGTTATCTTGTTGAGAGGAAGGATAGGGTGACATTACTTTTTAGAATGATGATTAAAGTGGTTGAACATGTGTTCAAGAAAAGGGAGTGTGTAGTAGGACTACAAGCTAGTTGATTTTTGTTGATTTTCTAGATTTGGTGCATTTTATGCAGTGAGGCTGCTGATTATGGTTTAGGAGGGATAATTTTGAATAAAGATGGTGTTATGTTGCATGGTCCTTTCACCAATTGTAACGACCCAAAGTTTTTCAATAGAAATTATCTTCTTATATTTATGTCATAAAATCACATTAAAGCACAACATAATGAACTACTAAGTGATAAGTTACCTTTAAACATAAGTTTGTCACTTCTGTGTTTGGAATTTCGAAAATCTGGCATACACGGTTGTGTTCAAGATGTTTTTTGGAGTATAATAAAACAAAAATAATTTTTGGTGAATAGTAACATACCCTAATGATTAGTAACATACCCTTATGTATAGTGATATAACCTAAAGAATAGTAACCTCACCTATGGTGGTATAAAAATAATATTAATGTTGGAAGCAAGATATACCTATATTTTAGAATGAGTTAATGAATGTTTTAAAACTGGTTTTGATAATAAATTGTTATTTTAATTAAATATTAAAACAATCATATTTAGATAATTATTTTTGAAAAATGGACTTCATTTTTGGATTCGACACGTCGAAAAATGGTTAGGGTGAATTTTTGGGATTTTTCTGAAATACTTGAATTTTTGATGAATAGTAAAATACGATAAATTACGATAAATGCTAAATACTGCATCATAGGTGATGTATGGATGATGTAAGATGATAATCCCGAAACATCCTTGATTATTTTAGTATATTTTATGATAATGCTCAATTATTCATAGTCTTGGTCTAAAATAATAAACTAATACTTAAAATAATGGGAAAAACCTCCCCTCCCTCACTATAAATACCCCCTCTCCTTACCTCTTTCCCACACACCTCTCAAACCTTGGACCTAGCCAAAATTATGCCCAAAAATCCTCCCAAGATCCTTCCCCACGTCCAAGTCCTGTTGGTCTTTCCAAAAGTCTAAAATCAAATGCCTTAAGAGGGATCTCAAAGAGAGGAGATCAAAGGGTAAGGATCCCCTTTCATTTTCAAGTGTTTTGTTTTCAATTTCCTTCTTTTCTTATACCCTCTTCCCCTTTACTTATCCAAAAGGAATTAAATCTCTATAATCTCATATATTATGGATTTTAATCATGTTTATGTAAAAAAAATTCAAGCATCATGCTTCTTCTCCTCTCTCTCACGTTCTAAAATTAACACACTGTCCGTGAGCGACATCATGGATAATGTGTTTTCAATTTCTTTTATCATATTCGTTTCTGGTCATAAAACCATTTATGTTATGGTTGAACCAAATTAATGTGTATTTTATATATCCTATTTATGGTTCTAGAATCCTTATTCACCCATGATATCAAATAATAATACAAAACTAGTTAATTATGGGTAAAATCGCTAAAATTAATTCAAGCATTTATCATTAATGTCTTATGTCATGGTTCTCTTTCACTCCAATTAACCAAATGAATTTTGTAACCTTCTGGATGTTCACTAATTATATATAACATCAATTCTGGAAAACCAATTTCATCTTACATTTTATCCCAACCTAAATACAAGGGAACTTATCATTAAAACCAATGAAACAAACGGACCCGAACCATGAAATTGAACCTTGTAATCAATCAAAATGGGTATGAATGAACTTAAAAAGGTTATACTAAATATTTTAAAAGTATATAATGTTATGGACCTATTGATTAAAAAACCTAATTTGACTATTCATGTCATTAATATCAAGTGGAGAACATCAACGGACTTAAGGTAAGGGATCCTCCCCTTTTTACGCATAATCAAGATTGATCTCTATGTTATGCCTTTTTGTGTAATACCAAGTAATGGGGTAAATTTATACACCTTACCCTTACTTCCCTAATGTTCTATAAGTGATGAGAAACCCCCTATCTCTCTCATCAATCCCTCTTAATTATACACGATACCATGTCAATAAACCATGATGGATTCTACCCGAACTTCCTTTATTCCTTCAGGTTGCTCTATCTTTCTTTTTATTGTTGTCGTATATTTTATGTATAACTTCAAAATTCTATTTATATTCTTCGATCTCATGTTCCAAGATCCACCTATCACTATCTTTCATGGCTATACATGCTTATAAGTGAATCTCTCTTCGATACTTACTAATAATCACACTTGTTTTAAGAGGACTTCCCAAAATTTTATGTAAATTTCAAGTGCACTCTATCCTATGTTTTAAAATACCATTGTATTTATAAAATAAGTATTTATATTAAGAAAAACTTCTTAGTTAAATTCTGGTTTTATATAAAAGGATTTCCTCTTTTCTATTTGAAAAACTCTAGAGTGTTTTCCTTAAAACTGCACAAAAATATTTTAATGCTTATGTTTCTAAAATACATTTTTTATATGTTGTCACTTATATTTGAAACCAATTACCATGTTATATGACTATTTTACCCTATGAATATCCATGTATGTTCTAATACCTTCCTTTCATGGACACTTTTGTGATACACCCATTGGATATGTTTTATGTCATGATTGTGGTACCCAATTCTTTCCATGGGTAACCTTATGTTTATGTATGGTTGATTATGTATTATTATTTATGTGGAAAGATTATTTATGTGGAAAGAATGATCATGAATATGTTGATATGGGTGCGCCCAGATAACACTCCACTGAAATGGTTAAGGTTAAGTCTCATGATATGCGATGTGAAACGGGATTAGCGGTTAGCCTTGACCCATACTGAAATGGGAAATGGGATTTGCGGTTAGCCTTGACCCATACTAAAGATATGATTTATGATTCTTCCAAATTTATATGATTCCATGTTTATGCGATATCATGCTTATATTAAATGATTTTATAAGTTTCATGCTTTGGATATCATTATGTCATGCCTCCTAACACATGTGCTTGAGATGTATCCTTATGTTCATTCCCTTACTGTGAATTTTTAGCTCATCCCTTTGTTCATATGTTCCCCAGGGTACCCTATGCATATGTAAGGTCTCAAAGGAAGTTAGGAGCTCATTATGGAGATTAAATAAAGAAGTGTTTTTTAGCCCCATGTTTTGTGTTATATGTACCTAGTCTTCCAAGACACTAGACTTAACGATCCTTGGCTTGTACTCTGATGATGAATTATGTTTAAAATCATGAATTGTTATATGTAAAAGGCTTGGGTCTCTATATTTGGGTATCATAGGATGGTCTAGTTATTTTATGAGATTAGGAATAGAGCACCTTAGTGATAACCTTAAGGATGAGACTAAGTATAAGGAAACAATCCTAAATTTTGGTGAGTGTAGATTAAGTGGTTTATCAAGAAAATACATCCCTGTTTGGTTACGAGCAGGTAGAGGTGGCTCTGGCATGGATGTATCTAGGGTTAAAACCCAAAAACACCACTTTGAGCTAGACTTTAACGGGAACTGGTGCACGATAACGAGCCTTGCTGCACTCTTGGTTACGACACTCCCGGGGGATATGCTTTGGTTGATTCACAAGCTTAGTACAAACCATAATTAAAGGAAAAAAATAATCCCATAAGAATATAAGTTAAAAAAATGATCGAGGATAACCGAGATATAAACCTAAGGAATAAAAAGTTAGGATGTACTTCTTCTTAATAAGTTTATCCTATAATGTTCAAAGTTTCCTTTTTTTCTCTATAGATAAGTATTCAAGACCTCTAATTATACGTTCTTTTTCTTAGTTAATGGTGGGAAATAGAAGAACACATTCCAACAACCAATGTGATAGGAAATGTGATGATTTCCCTAATGACATGCCTGATGTGATGAAAGCGGGTGCTCAAAACTTAATGGCAGTACTTGCTCCGTTGGCTCGTGTTATGAATAATAACATGAATCAAGTGGAACATCCCCCTCCTCCAAGGAAAGTGCAAGTTGCCATAGAATCCTTCATGCGGCAAAGGCCTCCCATGTTTAGCGGGTCTTCTAATCCCCTCCTCGCAGAACAATGTATTAACTCAATTGAAAAGATTTTATCTATCCTCCAGTGCTCAGAAGAAGAGAAAGTTGTACAGGCAGTCTATCGTTTTGATGGGGAAGTTGATCAGTGGTGGACACTGATGAAGAATACAAAGTACCAAGAAGAAATTGATTCCATATATTGGGAATAATTCAAGAGGATGTTTTTCAACAAATATTTTATTCAAACCCTCCATCTCAAGATGGAAAGAGAGTTCCTTGGACTCCAGAAGAAGGAATATGAGTCCATCGGGGTGTATGAAGCTAACTTTACAAGGCTTGCAAGGTATGCCTCTCGATTTTTCAGGAACACTGAAAGCAAGGTGGATCACTTCTTTAGTGGACTAAATTTGAGTCTATGAAAAGTGATGGCGATTCGAGACTTTGACAGCTGTGAGGAGATTGTCCATTGTGCCCTTGAGGTTGAAATGGAGATTGGAGACTCTTAGTGGTCTCATGGGCCTAGTGACAAGAAGTGGAAAATGGAGAACAACATGTGTGGTTCATCAAACAAATCCCATGATGGAATGAAGCCTCACTTTCTCCTTTGAAAGAATTGTGGGAAGAAACGTCTTGGTGACTGTCTCAAGGGAACCATGAATTGCTTCAAATGCAGAAAGTTTGGTCATCTGGCCAAGAACTGCTGAAGGGATATGAAAAATCTTGCTAATATTGAAGAAGAGTGGAAGGTTCAGATCAAAACTCAGCTTGTAGTGCAGTGTTTTAACTACAAGGATCTTGAGTATTATGCAAACAATTGCCCTAAGATGATGGTTGTCGGAGGCAATCAACAACAACCTCCAAGGAAACAAGGAAGGTCTTATTCTATCACTACTGCAGAGGTGTAGCCAAAAAATGATTTGGTGATAGGTACGTTTTTTATTCATTCAAGAATAGCGAACGTACTATTTGATTCTAGATCTACGCATTCTTTCAGATCTTGAAAGTTTAGTACAACTATTCAAACACCACCTCAAAATTTAGAGGAAAAGTTATCTGTGAGAACAACGAATGGGGAAATTATTGGATCCATGGTTTATAACTCCTCACCGGTTAATGTTTGTGGACTGAACCTCCCAGAAAATCTTGTCATAAGTCCTTTAGTAGAGTTTGATGCTATCTTGGTCATGGATTGGCTATCTTTGTGCAAGGCCAACATCAACTTCCAAGAAAGAGAGATTACTCTTCACATCCCGAAGCATCCTCCAATTCTTTACAAGTGAAATGAGGAAGATGAGTCTCTTTTAGAATCTTCATCTCAAGTTTGGATATTTTTTCCTTATGAGCATGCATACCTATCTCAAATGATTGAGACAAAGGAGAGAATCATTCTTGAAGACATGCACATTGTGAGGGATTACACTGATGTATTCACCGAAGAGTTGCCTGGTCTTCCCCATGACTGAGAGGTTGAGTTCTCAATTGAACTTATCCTTGGATCTCTTCCAATCTCGAAGACACCTTACAGAATGTCCACTGTAGAGCTGGAAGAACTGAAGAAGTAGTTACAGGAGAATATGAAGAAGGGTTTTATATGCCCGAGTACTTCACCGTGGGGTGCTCTAGTCCTCTTCATCAAGAAGAAGGATGGATCAATGCGCCTCTACATTGATTATCGTGAACTCAATAAAATCACTATAAAGAACAAGTATCCCCTTCCACGGATAGATGAATTGTTCTATTAGATTCGTGGGGCCAGTTACTTCTCTAAGGTGGACCTTTGGCCAGGATATCACCAAATAAAGGTGAGGAAGGAAGATATTCCCAAGACTTCCATTAGAACGAGGGATGGAAACTATGAGTTCATAGTGATTCCATTCAGACTCACTAATTCTCTAGCAATTTTCATGGATTTAATGAATAGAGTCTTTAGATACTACCTTGAAATTTTTTTGGTGGTCTTTATTGATGATATTCTGATATATTCCAAGGGCAAGGAGGAACATTAGGAGAATTGTGAAACTGTGTTAAAGACATTGCGAAGGGATAATTTGTATGCAAAGTACAGTAGATGTGAGTTCTGAATGGATGAAGTATCATTCTTGGGGCATGTTATCACAAGGAAAGGGATATCTGTGGACCCTTCCAAGATGAAGGCAATTGAAGAGTGGATGAGGCCAACTTCTGTAACGGAGATCCACAACTTTTTAAGTCTAGCTGGGTATTATCGACGATTCGTGAATAACTTTTCACAATTGTCAATCATAATGACTAAGATGACACAGAAGGGAGTATAGTTCGTCTGGACATAGGATTGTGAAGACTATTTCAAGGAGTTGAAAAAAAGGCTTATCACTGCGCCGGTACTCACACTCACTTCAAGTGGAGAACTCTTTGTGGTGTATAGTGATGCTTATAAGAAAGTATTAGGCTGTGTGCTAATGAAAAATGATTAAGTGATAGCCTATGCCTCAAGGTAGCTGAAAATCCATGAGAAAAACTATCCCATGCATGATCCGGAGTTAGCGGCTGTGATCTTTGTGTTGAAAATATGGCGGCATTATCTCTATGAGGAAAATGTGAGATATATACTGACCAGAAGAGTCTCAAATATATATTCACACAGAAAGAGCTTAATATGCACCAAAAAAGATGGATAGATCTCATCAAAGATTATGACTGCTCAATCCACTACCATCCTTGTAAGGAAAACAAGGTGGCAGATGCTCTAAGTAGAAAGGATCCTGCATCTTTATCAATGATGAGAATTGAAAAGGATTTGATCTTCTTAGATTTGCAAAGTATGAACATTAGAATCATTAAGGTAGGAACATCATCAATCCTTTCTCAAATGATTTCTCAAACATCCCTCATTGAGAAAATAAAGGTTTCTCAAAGAAAGGATGTGGAAATTCAAAAAAGGGTGGAAGCTGTTAAAAATGGGAAATCCTCTGATTTCAAAATTGATGAGGAAGAAGTTGTAAGATTTGGGACATGATTATGTGTAACATCTGATCTGGAGATAAAAAAGGAGCTATTGAATGATGCACATAGCTCAACCTTCTCTATCCATCCTTGGAGTTCAGAAATGTACCGTGATCTCTGAGAACACTTCTGGTGGGATAACATGAATAATGGAATTGCATAATATATATCAAGGTGCTTGGTTTGTCAGGAAGATAATGTTGAGTGACAAAAGTCCAAAGGTATGATGCAGCCCTTGCCTATACCCATGTGGAAATGGGAAAATGTTACTATGGACTTTGTCACAGGTCTCTCAAATATGTCGAAAGGAAATAATGCGATATGGGTTGTGGTTGACCGACTCACCAAGACATCCCATTTCATTGCTATTCGAGAAGATCTATCACTTGAACAACTTGCAAAGTTATATGTGAAGGAAGTGGTGAGACTACACGGTGTTCCACTCTCAATAGTCTCTGACCGTGATCCAAGGTTCACATCTAAATTCTGGAGGAGTCTTCAACATTATTTGAGTACTAAATTAAATTTCAGCATGGCCTATCACCCCAAACTGATGGCCAATCTGAAAGGACTATTCACAAACTTAAAGATATGCTAAGAGCGTGCTCTCTTGAATTCAAAGGTGGTTGGGATCAGCATCTCCCATTGGTTGAGTTATCATAAAAAAATATCTTCCACTCAAGTATTCAGATGGCTCCATATAAAGCTCTGTATGGAAAGCGATGTAGAACTCAAACCTGTTGGGATGAAGTTGGAGAAAGAAAGCCACTTGGACCCGATCTTGTTCAAGAGATGATAAATAAGGTTCAAGTCATCTAGAAACACATCAAAGCTACTCAAAGTTGAAAAAATAGCTATGCTGACAACCGTCGAAGGGACTTGGAGTTCAACGTTGGAGATAAAATCTTCTTTCGAATATCTCCATTGAAGAGAGCCATGCGATTCAGGAAGAAAGGGAAGCTAAACCCAAGGTATATTGGCCCCTTTGATATCCTTGACTGCATAGTAGCAATGGACTATCATATTGCACTTACACCGAATATGGCTCGAGTTCATGATGTTTTTCATGTATCACTCTTGAGGAAGTACATACCTGATCCCTCACATGTACTAAACTCAGAGGTGGTGCAGCTGGAAGATGATCTCTCCAATGAGGAGCAGCCAGTAAAGATTCCAGATTAGAGTACCCATCTTGTAAAAGAGTTGTGGAGGAACCATAATTTTGAGGAAGCAACATGGGAATTGGAGGAAGCAATGAAGGAAAAGTACCCACACCTATTTTGGCTTATTATGCAAAACAAAATTTTGAGGGAAAAATTTCATAAGGTGAGGAGAATGTAATGACCCAAAGTTTTTCAATAGAAATTACCTTCTTATATTTATGTCATAAAATCACATGAAATCACAACATAATGAACTACAAAGTGATAAGTGACCTTTAAACATAAGTTTTTCACTTCTGTGTTTGGAATTTCGAAAATCCGGCATACATAGTTGTGTTCAAGATGTTTTTTGGAGTCTAATAAAACAAAAATAATTTTTGGTAAATAGTAACCTACCATAATGAATAGAAACATACCCTTATTAATATTGATATACCCTAAAGAATAGTTACCTCTCCTATGGTGGTATTA
Organism: Viscum album; assembly: GCA_963277665.1. Lineage (NCBI taxonomy): Eukaryota > Viridiplantae > Streptophyta > Magnoliopsida > Santalales > Viscaceae > Viscum > Viscum album. Next base: position 996,737,182 of record OY728132.1, read on the forward strand.
AAATAATATTCAAGTTGGAAGTACGATATACCTCTATTTTAGAATGAGTTAATGAATGTTTTAAAACTGGTTTTGATAATAAATTATTATTTTAATTAAATATTAAAATAATCATATTTAGAAAATTATTTTTGAAAAGTGAAATTCATTTTTGGATTATACACATCGAAAAATGGTTAGGGTTTATTTTTTGGATTTTTCTGAAAAACATGAATTTTTGATGAATAGTAAAATAAGATAAATTATGATAAATGCTAAATACTGCATCATAGGCGATGTATGTATGATGTAAGATAATAATACCAAATAATCCTTGATTATTTTAGTATATTTTATGATAATGCTCAATTATTCATAGTCTTGGCCTTAAATAATAATCTAATACTTAAAATAATGGGGGAAACCTCTCCTCCCTCACTATAAATACCTTCTCTCTTTACCTCTTTCCCACAAACCTCTCAAGCCTTGTGCCTAGCCCAAATTCTGCCCAAAAATTCTCTCAAGCTCCTTACCCACGTCCAAGTCCTTCTGGTCTTTCCAAAAGTCCAAAATCAAAGGCCTTAAGAGGGATCTCAAAGAGAGGAGATCAAAGGGTAAGGATCCCCTTTCATTTTCAAGTGTTTTGTTTTCAATTTCATTCTTTTCATATACCCTCTTCCCCTTTCCTTATCCAAAAGGCATGAAAGCCCCATAATCTCATATATTCTGGATGTTAATCATGTTTATCTAAAAAAATTTAAGCATCATTCTTCTTCTCCTCTCCCACACGTTCTAAAATTAAAACTCCATCCGTGATCGACATCATGGATAATGTGTTCTCAATTTCATTTATCATCATTGTTTCCAACCATGAAACCATTTATGTTATGGTTGAACCATATTAATATTTATGTTATATATCCTATTTATGGTTCTATAATCCTTATACACTCATGATGTCAAATAATAATACAAAACAAGTTAATGATGGGTAAAATCGCTAAAATTAATTCAAGCATTTATCATTAATGTCTTATGCCATGGTTCTCCTTCACTCCAATTATCCAAATGAATTTTTTAACGTTATTTATTTTCACTAATTCTATATAAAATCAATTTTGGACAACCAATTATCTCTTACATTTTATCTAACCTAAATACAAGTGATCTTATCATTAAAACCAAAGAAACAAACGGACCCGAACCGTGAAATTGAACCCTATAATCAATCAAAATGGGTATGATTGTACTTAAAAAGGTTATAATAAATATTGTACATGTATATAAGGTTCTGGACCTATTTATTAATAAACATAATTTGACCATTCAGGTCATTAATATCAAGTGGAGAACATCAATAGGCTTAAGGTATGGGATCCTCCCCTTTTTACGCATAATCAAGATTGATCTCTATGCTATGCCTTTTTGTGTAATACCAAGTAATGGGGTAAATTTATACACCTTCCCCTTACTAACCTAATTTTTTATAAGTGTTGAGAAACCTCTTATCTCTCTCATAAATCCCTCTTAATTATACATGATACCATGTCAATAAACCATGATGGATTCTACCCGAACTTCCTTTATTCCTTCGGGTTGCTCTATCTTTCTTTTTGTTTTTGTCTTATCTTTTAAGTATAACTTCAAAAATATGTTTATATGATCCAATATAATGTTACAAGATCCACCTATCACTCTCTTTCTTGGCTATACATGCTTATAAGTCAATCTCTCTTCGATACTTCCCAATAAGCACACTTGTTTTAAGTGGACTTTCAAAATTTTTACCCAAATTTCAAGTGAACTATATCCTATGTTTTAAAAAACCATTGTATTTATAAAATCAGTATTTTTATATAGAAAAAATTCTTTGTTCAATTCTGGTTTTATATAAAAGGATATCCTCTTTTCTATTTGAAAATCTCTAGAGTATTTTCTTTAAAACTGCACAAAAATGTTTTGATGATAATGTTTCTAAAATACATTTTTATATGTTGTAAATTATATTTGACACCACTTACCATGTTATATGCCTATTATACCATATTAATTTCCATGTATGTTATAATACCTTCCTTTCATGGACACTTTCATGATACTCCCATTGGATATGTTTTATGTCATGATTGTGGTACCCAATTCTTTACATGGGTAACCTTATGATTATGTATAGTTGATTATGTATGATTATTTATATGGAAAGATTATTTATGTGGAAAGAATATTCATGAACATATTGAGATGGGTTCACCCAGATAATGCACCAATGCATTGGGTAAGGTTAAGTCTCATGAGATGCGATGTGAAATGGGATTGGCAGTTAGCCTTGACCCGTACTGGAATGGGCAATGGGATTGGCGGTTAGACTTGACACGTACAAAAAAATGATTTATGATTCTGCCACATTTATATGATTCCATATTTATGTGATCTCATTCTTATATTAAATAATTTTATAAGATTCATGCTTTGGATATCATTATTTCATGCCTCCTAACTCATGTGCTTGAGATGCATCCTTATGTTCATTCCCTTACTGGTCATTTTTAGCTCATCCCTTTGTTCATATGTTCCCTAGGGTACCCTATGTAGATGTAAGGGATCAAAGGAAGTTAGGAGATCATTACGGAGATTAAATAAAGAAGTGTTTTTTACCCCCATGTTTTGTGTTATATGTATCTAGTCTTCCAATACACTAGACTTAACGATCCTTGGATTGTACTGTGAGGATGAATTATGTTTAAAATCGTTAATTGTTATATGTAAAATGCTTGGGTCGCTATACCCATAGTTTCCAAAGACTTTTGTGAATTTAGTGTGGGTTATGATGTTACTTGGGGTGCGATGTGTTTGGTAGTCACCTGGATAGGGATGGAATAAATAGAAAATACATTTTAACATCAAAATTATTAGGTTTCAAGAGGATTCATTTTATCGAATTGGGATGTGACCATTGTTTGTTTTGATACATGCATTTAGGGGTAGCAAGAAAGGTAGTTTTGTGTGTGATGGATGGTTGTTTGGAAACCCATAGATTTGGTTGAGGGTTTGACACCTATATATATATACATGTAGTTCCTTGTGATTTATATATTCACTCCACTGGTGTCAATCACTACGTGACAAACTCTCCCATTGTTATGGAGGTGGGTGTCCTTTCCCAACATATCGATGGGCGGATGGATGTATGGTTATTATCTATTATCTTATCTACCTTCTAGGAATTGGTAGTCATAGATAGTTTGGGTATTTTGTTATGAATTTGTGAGGTCCAGGTGTCTGCAAGTGTGTTGTGCTTCCTAGGTGTCTTTGGGATGAGATTTGTTTTACATTTCTGTGTGTATCTGGAATGGGTTAGTGGTTTGTGGCTCGACTGTATGAGGGCAATATGTGATGTTGTTGTGGCCAAGGTGTTTGTGGGTGGGATGTGGTGTGGTTTTTGGCCTCGGTCTATGAGGTAAGGTCGTAACAATGGGGTTTGTGGAAAAAAATTGTAGCATTAGGACATTCTCTATTAGAGATTAGTAGTTAACTAGTGGGAAGTGGTGCAGGGTACCAAAATATCAATGTGTTTACTACTTTACATTACTTGATTTGTATTATTTTGTCAGTGTGCCTTAATGAGGTTAGGGTGGATAGTATACCATGGTATGCGATTTTGAGTTTCTATTGTTTTCACATAGGGGAATTTGAATGATTCTACCAATTACACGTGAGTGACTTTGGATTTTTGTACTGAGTGTAGTTTTATGCTCAAATTATTCAAATAAAACTATTTTCAGGTTTACAAGGAGATTACATGGACCTTGCTAGACCTTACCAGCTCAGACGTTGGATATAAAACTTATGTTGTTTCTTAGTTTTACATTTTTTATTCACATTGGATATTTTAATTATTTTTCTAGGATATTTTCTTTAAACATGCATGTGGGATGGTTTTTTAATTCTTTTATATATGTCTTGGAGTTATTTTCTGGTTGATACATCTTACCTCCTGATCTTGGTTACTATAAAAAGGGCAATGCCTCCCATTATATGAGATTTGTATACCCATGGTGCTAGCCCTACCTGGGGGATACTTGGGGTGGGACTCAGGGGTCATTATCTCCTTTTTACCTTGAAGAAGACAGGTCATGACACTTTTTCATCCCTTTCCTCATCACGAATAAGGAATGTCACATCACTTTTCCATCCCATCCCTCACCATGATGAAGGAAGAATGTGACAAATAATATAATTTTTTTTCTGAAATTTTTAAAAACTTAATTGATAAAATTTACATCATTATGGAAATCATAATATATAAATTTTAATGTAGTGAAATTTTGTTAATTTTCTAAAGAGTTTTTTTTGAATGAATAGGAAGAAAATGCAAATTTTTATTGAAAATTATATATTATTTAATGTGTTTAAAATTAATGTTATGTTTTGCTTTTTTTTTAAAATTTAATTAGTTAAATTTTATTTAAAATTATCGAATTACGACTTTTGAAATGGATTTTATACTTGAATTTAGTATAAATACATTTTAAAATTTAAAATATAATTTTTCAAAAAAAATTGTCTTTCATTGCGTTTTTCCAGTATTATTTTAAATTAAATTCTGAATATTTTGTGATTTTAATTTTGAAAAATGAATTAAATATTTGGATTCATATTTTACATATATGGAAAATATGTTCCTTTTATTTTTGGTCAATATGAATAGTAACCATGATAAAAATTATTAACACATTAAAGGGAAAATTTGGTAATTTCAGTTAAAAATAATATTATAAGAACTAAAAAATGACCCTAAAACACACCCAAATTTTATTTTATGAAAATAATTTTACCCTTAACAAATAAATATTTATATTGAGTTGTTTAATGGAAAATTGTTCATAAAGATGACATGTATAATATTTAAATATAATAATGTCCTAAAATGTCACTTTCTTTGTCTTAAATATATCGTATGCGTCCACATATGGAAAAATTGTGGTTATGAATGTATATAATGATTTAAATTAATATTAATTTTTTATATCATATTAATTTGTTTTAAATTTTTATATGTGAAATAATTACATTTAATTCTTATGCGACACTGATGTAGTGCTTGTGCAAGCAGATGAAAAAATCAATTAAATGATTTTAATTAAATTGATAAGAACTATAAAATGACAAAAATAATTTATGAAATCTTATTATTTTAGTATATATATTCCACAATAACCTGAGGGAAGAATTAATGACCATAGTTTTTCACGTGGAAATGATTATGACATCTATAATATTTTATTTCAATGAATGTCAATGTTATCACATTCAGGTTTTTAATAAATATAAAATTTTAAATATTGAGTTTTCTAGAAGATATATTTTATAATCTATTTTATTTAGAAATATAAATGATTTATATTCATAATATTAATTTAATTATAATTTTTATTGAATAAATAAATACCTTAAATAATTACACAATTTTGATACAATAATTATTCAAATAATGTAAAAATCAAATAACTGATCTTGAAAATATTAAAAGAAATACAATATGAATTAATTAAGGTTAAATAATACTTTTTTAGGGGACTATGACATATTAGTGGTGTATTAATTTTTTTCATGTTATCTTTCTTTTTATATTTTCTTAAACTCAATGCAACGAATAGTGTAAAAATTGATACTAATGATATTTTATGAAATTAATATACTACAAAATTATTTAAAATCATAAAAACATTTAAAAAATAAAAAATAATTATGAAAAGTTTTAAAATTTAATTTACTAACTATTTATGGACAGTTAACACTATATAAGTAAAAATTTCAATGTTTTAATATTAATGAATTTGATACCGTAGTTAAAAGTTAAATGAGTTAGGAAAGGTTAATCAAAATGATATGATTTAAAATAATTCCTAAACCATCATGAAATATACTTTTTATAAGAATAAAACAATATATCATATTATAATCTATTAAATACATTTTTGGAGGTATTTAGATTAATATGTAATTTATTATAATTTAATATTTTTGGAAATTTGAAAAGTACCCCACACCTCCATTATAAAAAGTACACTTCTTTCCTAAATTCATTAAATCACATTGAAATTTTTAGAATGAAAAAACTATGAAAATTAAATTACAAAACTTACTATAAATATTATAAAGGTGATGGTCTTCCCAAAAATACCAACCCTAGAGCACTTTAGAGGAGATACAAAGGATACATTTTAAAGAAGATGTAATCACTCTAACTGTTCACTTTCCTTTTTCTACTATTCCTTACATCATATAAATAAATGGTGTATACCGTAGAATAATAACTTTAGTATCATAAATATGATGAAATTTTATTATTATTTTTATGAAAACACTATAATTCCCCCACTTTACCATCAAATAAGATGTGAAAGTACCACTCGTGAAAATATACAACATACTGTTCCCACGTATCAGTACAATACTTTTTTCATCACTATATTTTATGGAAGATTATTATGATTAGTTTAATGAATTTATATGATATAAATTAAATAATAATGTTATTTTAAATATTATCTTTTTTTGTAATTTCTTTTATTCTATCAATTGAAAAATGAAAAATGTGATCTTGCGTACGTACACCATATCCTCTTGATGAAAAATGTAATTAATTTACTATTTATAATATATTCGAATGATTATATATATATAGTTATTATATATATTTTTATATCATAATTAAAATTTTGGAAATTATGGGAAAAAAGATCAATGTATAAGGACCAAGACTACTGAACTAAAATAAGATTGTAAAACAAACTAGTTATCATCAAGAATAGTGAATTTAATCACAAATTATTAATATATTGGTGATAATATGTTATAAATAAAATATAAAAGGTCTTAAAATTATATTAAATACATATTTATTAATCATTAAATTTCATCATGAAAAAATATTATCGATACTTGAGGTACATGAATTATTAACTGAATTTTTGATTCGTTAGGTTAAACTTCTATTATTCCTTTCTATGATTTTGAAAAAAATCAATTTTTATTATATCTGGATTTTATTTACAAATTTTAATGTGTATTTACAATAACTACACATAATTGATTTATTTTTCAATTCTCTCTCAATGCAATGATAATTGTATGGGGGTTTATAGTCTCACGTTTATTTCTGCAAGGATTATTCCATATTCACCACTCATTTATTTTGTGCAGTGTATATATTACCATGAATGTATTATGTAATTATTAGAAATAAATTTATGGGTATTTACATATATATTTGATCATTCATGGGGTTTATGGTTCAAATGTTACCGAATCAGTAAGGTGATTTTTTTCTCAATTCTGATTATTTGAGACACATGTTATGTTAAGAGGTTTATATATTGATCTTTGACATGTTGTATAAAGAATATAATTATTTTAATGATATTTTATGTTTCATGTAATGTTATTCTCTCTTTGTTCAGAAATATTTGTTCCTTCAAAATAATGTTTTCTAAAAATGTTTTTAATGTGTTTTAAATGAACTCTTAATTTTTTTTAATGGAAGCATATTTCAAGGATGTTTAAAATGGTTTTAACAAATTCATTTATTAGTTTTCAAGGTTATTTTCAATGAATAATCTTTTCTAAAAGTTTTATGATTTAAAATTTTTTTTGGTAGGAAATTTTATTTTCCTCATTGATTATTTCAAACGACCATTCAAAATAATTTTCCATTTTAGATACCATTATTTGATGTAACTTATTCTTTACTGGGGTTATGATTCAAGGATACAATAATTATTATATATATGGTTCTATAAGGCTTCTGAATGATTTATGTTCTTTTGGAACACATATGTATGGTTTTCATTATTTGACAGTTGAGACCTATATCTCCCTCAAATGAATTGGGTATGGATTTATATCTGATGAGATAATGATGGGAAATAAGTCGACGAGAAAGATACACTATGGGAATGAAAGGGAAAACCAATCCATTATATTGAAAGTATTGTCACTGGTGATGTTGGTGTGTCCCTTACAGTAGGTTCATCCCCCATGCTATTCCATTTTACGTTTTTCATATGTGCGTCAACTTATAGGGAATGATATCACATGTTTTTGTGTCTAAAAAAATTTACATTTCTTATTTTAATGTTATGATTTTATGGATTGTTCGCTTGATTTCCTCAAAAATCATGTATTATTAAATGAAATTATTTATTCCATCACTCAATTATATAATCTTTGATATGAATGATATGATCATTTAATGTTATGATAATGTTCTAATACACCTATATTCATGATTTTTCTTAGGTATCATTCTTCTTTACCCTTACTGAGCATCTGAGACCACCATTTTCTTTTGTTTCGTGTCCCTTGGTTCTGAGAAAAGATATTAAATTATTTTTTCTAGAAGGATTTCACATGGATTATTTTGATGACCTATTATGGAATAAGAAAATCTAGGAATATTGGGAGATAATTTGTTTTTTATGAACTAGTTGTTTATGAATCTAATTTGTTAATAATTTTTACTAATTCTCTAAAACATTAAACCTAAAATTTCCTTGGGTATTTAAGTTATCCAATATTTTATTATAACGTTTTATGTTTTTTATTGAAAAAATTGGGTCACATTTTTTTATGTCTTTAGGAACGGATCTGAAAGTTCAGATTCTAGGCTGCTACAATTCCAATAGAAAACAGTTGAATAGTCCTAAGATAATGGGTTATTTCCTTTGACTATTTAGAGGAGTCTTTAAGATGATAAAAACTTTATGGTTCTTATCTTATATATTTAGTTATGTATCCCACTTATTTTATTTCAATTTTTTATAAATAGGTCTACAATTATTGCTTGGTTGAGTGTCAGATCCTTGAATTTTTCTCATGAGTGCCAGATGCATTCCAACCAATGCTAGAATGCTGATACTAAAGGGAGACTACATGGTGAGTTTTCATAAATTATTCCTCTTTGTTTAGTTTTTATAATCAATTAATTGTTTTTATAATTAATTATTTCTATCGTATAGTATGAGATAGGGTCTTCGAAGCATTTAAATTCTCATAGAGGGGACAATTAATGATTGGAAAATCATTGTTTGGGGTGGTAATTCGATTTTGATGGTAGGTTAATCCATTCATATTTAACCATTTTCCACATATGTTTGTTTGACATGTATGTGCATGCCTAGTGTGTTAGGTTTGGGATTTCATAATATTCATCAGGTGAGTTCTAAAGTGTATGGTTAGCTAGAGTAGATATACTTAATTATGAATTGAGAAAATCACCCTTTGTTGTGAGGTCTTAGAGTGGATTGATTGATATCACACCAAAGGAAGTGACTAATAGTTGGGTAGAATGGGCCTCAGAGGGTTTGGGAATCATTAAATAGTTATGAATGGCCTAGTTTTGGGTTGTATGAGTTGTTTCATGGTCTATATTATGACAAGGGATATGGATAATGTCTATGAAAAGTGATATTCTTCCACTATCTTATGGGAAGGGAGTTGGGTGTGACTTATAGACCTAGAAACACATATTTAGTGTTTGAGTGATTGTTAATATGGTTCATTCATGTTTAAATTTTATCTATAGATAAATGATATGGTTGTGTGAGCTATTAGGTCTTTAGGGGGTTTTCATGTCTAGAGAATTTGGCGTATGCTTTACTGGTACTAGTTATGGTATGAAACATGAATGATTCATTGCATGTTATATATTGTGAATGAATTTTTACTAGGGAATTTAAGATACTAGTATTTTATCAAGTATCCTATAAAAAGTGACACCTTTATATAGTGAAAGTGAGAAAACCCATTAGAGTCCTAATGGGGTGATTTCATAAAGGGTTCTAAAAGTGTAATGAAGGACATTCGTAACATAGAATAACATTTTGGGTGCTATAAATTTATATGGGAATGATGATGTGAGTTCTTAAGGACCTTAGGGATTAGTTGATTGCCAATAGGTATGTTTTTCATCAATGTACACGAGTGTGGCCGATGAGATAGGTTGTATATGGGTTATGACAAAAAATATTTGATATTATTGAGTGATTTTATCGAAAAATTAATTATACTATAGAGGTAAGTTTATAATGAAATGAGAAAAGGTTATTTATGATGAATTGTCTTGAATAGTTTTCTCTAGATGTTCACTGGGAGAAGACTAGTGGCTAATTAGAGGTTATGAATAGGCTATCTTTTAGTGATTTTCATTGTGTTATGGTTTACTAATTTTTATCATGTGGTTTATGAGGAGACCGTATATGATCACTCTCATTGAGTGATAGGGTGGTGGAATGAACCACCATGCGTGAGAGGTAACTAGCCCATGTTATGGTTATGAGTCATAAACTTGAGAGAGAGGGTGTTGGACTAGGTTACCTTGTGTGAGTGGGTCTTGATGCATGATGTGTTTTTGAGTTATTTACATGAGCTAGGGGGTGGAGGTATGTGAAATGGTATAAAACATGCTATTTTATTTTATTATGTAAATTCTTATAGAGTGAGAGGATAGTGGCTTGTGATGTGTTAGAGTGGGATTATGTGTAGTGGATGTACCTTGAGTAATACTGTTAATAATTTTTATTAAAATGTGTGACCACCAATGTGTGGGATATTTTTGTATAAATCATGATACATTACATGATTTAGGATTTAATTTGATATTATGAGTGAGGTGGTACAAATTACATTCCTGGATGTAACCATAGAACATGATGATTCCTAAATTTTAGATGTCCTAAGAATTTGAGGTCATGTGTCATGGTAGTCTACCTAACAAGAAATGACTTGAGGAATATGGTTATTATATTCATAATTATTATTCATGCATACACTCCCTACATATTATATTATATAAGAGGAACCCCATTAATCATTCCCTAATGAGATTGTTTCTCAAACCCTTCTTCTCTACTCTAGAGTGCATGTAGATATTCATGTTTCTCTGTCATGTGACATGTTGTAAAATAGGGTTTCAATGAGTAGCTTGATGAGGAATGGGGGGTCACTCAGAGGAGATACACGAGTCATTATAGTTGAGTCTCCTTTTTTGCATAAATTTATTTTTTAGTTGACTGGAATATTATGTGATTATTTTGATATTTGTTTGTTTCTCTAACATGGGTATCATTATATTACAACATTTTGGTAATGTATATTCTGGATGATTCTATATTCACTATAAATATTTTCACTTAATTATATGTTTATATTGATTGAACTATTTAAAAGTAATTTTTTGTGATGATACTTAGAGTGTAGTAACCCCATGTTTGGTTTTCAACTCTCTTTGATAGATAGAGACCTCTAGAATATGGGGAGGTGTAATTGAAGACATGTAGAACCCCATTTTTGGATGATGGAAAGATGTATAGATTAAGAAATTAAAAAGTGGTATCAAAACATTGTTTTTTTCTTAATATTTTGGGATTTAGTAGTTAGATAAAGGGATGTTTCAAAGCATCTATGTGACATTCGACTAGTTTATCACGAAAAAAATACCCAAAAAATCTATGATTTTCTTGGGTATGTGATATTTTTTTAATTATTTACAATGTTTTGATTGTTATTTTTATTAAAGTATGATTTTTTTGTTTAGGATGCTATTTATGTGTTACTCTTGGATCAGGGTGGAATGGGTGTGTGTGTTTACAAATTATATCATACATGTAGGGATATGCAGGGATGTGAAACAATAAATGTCCATGTGAAATGATATTCAATAAGTAGTTTTAATAATTTTACTTTTGTGATAAAAAGTTTTTTTGAATTGTTAAAAATAAGTTCTAGTTAATTAAAATTCCAAAAATAACGTATTAAATGATATCACTAATAAATTATTATTAATGTATAAATTAATTGAAATGGAGATTGTGTTTTAGTATATGTATACTTGATGAAATGACTTTGTAGTTATATAAGTATGGAGTATGAATAGACTTTTGTTGGTATGCATGGGATGTGGTTAACTAGTACATACAATATTGGCGCTGTGTGCCAAGGACTTGTCAAGTTACATCTTAGGATGCTTTGATTTTTGAGATAACCAAAAGTGGGACATGTAAGTATGTGAAATTTCATTTTTATGGTAGTGTGGATCTCTCTATACTAAATATAGGGATATTTGTCTATGGTTTTAGTTTTCATGTGCGATCAATATATCTAATGGTTAGTTGGTGTGAGATTTTGAGGTGAATGTCAACCCACTAGTGGTTGAGCATATAGGGTGGTGTATCTAGTAGAAGGAAATAAGCTATATGGATTGAAAAATAGTGTTTCCCTAGGATTAATATTAATAACGTATGGTTTGGGAGTCATGTTATTGGAAGGTTTAGCCTAATGGTTTCACTTATTGACATATGGTTCTATGTTTGATGGTAACAGGGGTAGTTGAGCCTTATATGCTTCAGGGGAAAGTGAGTTGATTTTTCCTCATTTACATGGGGGAAGTGAGTGGGTTACATGTTGTTTTAGGTTGGAAGGATCATCTGACCTGGGATGAGAGAATCATGGGTAGATGCTTATGATGTCGGAATGATTCTCATGAAATATGGGATCGAGAATCTATCATTGTTTATTTGTCTCCTTGGTTATGTTAGGATGGAAATCACAATTAGTTCCTAATCTTGGATGAATTATAATTATTAAAATTGGAAATATTAAGGGTTTGTATTGTGTATTTGTATTCAAAACCAATGATGAGCCTTGGAATGGTGTGAGACTAATTTTTAAGACGTTAAGATGTGTAATTCCATAGAAGGATGTGGTTTGAGGAGCAGGGTGGAACAATGTACTAGTGATGTATGTTGAAACAAATTTAGGAATTTAGTTTTATGGTTTTAAGAACCTTCCTTATTTATGTGGGTATTTATGGTGTAAATAACTACATATTACCTCAACATGTGTGATTGATAGCTAATGGAAACTCTTAAGGAATGCCTTCAGTGGGTAGTTCCCTTTTAAAATGATCTTCTGAGCTATTGTTTTTTAAACATATAGAGACCCTAATAGTGTGTTCAATATGGGATAAATCTATAAGTATATTTTTTTAGTGGTGGTTTAAATCACCACAAATAATTTGCATGATATAGTTTATAAACTATTAGAAAATGTAGTGTTATAAATCTTTTCATAGTGGTCTTTTCAGAATAATTTTTTGTTTAGAAGTGGTTTTTTCAACTATAATCTGTTATATATCTTATTTATTTATTATTATTTATTATTTATCCCATTCCCACCAAACATTTTCACACTGAGATCCAGTTTTTAAAATCAAGTATATATGTTTAGGGTGAGAAAGGAACCCCCTGTCTCTTAGTTATTCTGCAAAGTCATTACCACTCCACCAGACCCTTCATGTTGTGACTAACTCACTTTAATATACTTATATATATTAAGAGAGAGAGAAAATTAAATGTAAATGGAAATATATGTGTAAATATATTTATTCATAGTTTATAAATATACACACATAAAAATATAATTACATATTAATTTATAAATATATACCAATATGATATATATAAATGCATATAAATATACATAAATAGATATAAATTTCTATAAATTTCTATATAATTAATTAAAATTAAATAAAAATATACAAAACATTTAAATATAATTATATATATATATATTCCCACATTATATATATATATAACAATATAAATAACTAAAAATATATAAATATAATTAAATAAATATATAAATATAAATAAATTTACATAAAAATATATGAATATATATATATATATAGAAAAACATAATTATATATTTATAAATACACATATATATATATATCCACATAATATATATAAATATATATAAATAAAAATATAAAGAAATTTCATAAATATTTATAAATATCTATAAATTTATATATATATATATGTACATAAATACATACAAATATATACAAATATATATAAATATACATACAAAATAAAATATATAAAAAAGTAATTATATATAAATATAAATGCATATATATAAATATATATGAAAACACATATAAAGACATATAAACACACAAACACATACACCAAGATATATAAACTCACACAAAATATAAAAATATACATAAATACACAAAAATACACAAAAATACATATAAATATAAATATATATTAGTATACATAAAACTATATATATATATACAATTAAATACAATTAAATAAAATTATATACATATATATAAAGACACATTTACATATTAATATATATGATTATCTATATCTACATATATACAACCCCATACAATTTATATATTGATAAATGTATATAGCTATATATAAATATACATAAATATAGATAAATATAGATAAATTCATAAATATATTCAAATACACATAAATATAAATATATTTACAAAAATATATATAAATACACATATACAATGAAATATAATTATATAAATATATATATGTGTGTGTGTGTGTGTTTGTGTGTTTTATGTATAAATATATACATATTTAAATAATTACTAGTTACTAATTAGTAAATAATTTTTAATTAATAGTTAATCAGAAATGATTAATAATTATCAACAAATATTTACTTAATGTTTTAAACAATACATAATAAATAATTATAAATATTAATTTATTATTTTTAAATTAGAATTAAATAAATTATTTTTAAGTATTAACAAGTAATTAAAATTTATTTAATTAATAATAAATTTTATATATTATTAATTTTATAGTTTTTTTAAAATTACCCCTAATACTAAAAAAATAAAATTTATTGACAGTTTTAACCACCTTTAAAAACCCAATGTATAAATTTTAAAAAAATTAATATTTCAGATTCATGGTGGTTTTTAATAAACCATCAATAAAAAATACATATAAAAACATTTAGTGGCAATTTTTTAAAACTACTACTTAAAAATGGACACTAAATACCATTTTAATTGAAGTGCTTTGGGGTCTAGAATTTAGTAAATTTCCCAAGCAATCCTTCCTACTTCTAATAAGATTGAAGGAATCTTGTCAAAGTTGGGAGTTTTGTTATATAATTGAGTGGATAAGATTTGTGATAGCTGCTTGGGATTGTTTAGGAAGGGTACATATCAACTAGAGTGAGAGGAGACCTTTGTAGAGCTCTCTAGGATATCCAAATAATGAATATGTTAGGTAATGATCCAGACCATCTAGGCCTTTATTTTGGGTTTTCTAGAGTAATGGTGGTGTTTAAAGGAGTTTTTGTAATGACCCGACCCCAGTTACCCAGATACGGTGCATTATTACATAACATTGGCATGATCACAAAAGATCAAGTCTCGAAAGACCGATTAGTTTAGTATCCTTGGAATCACTAGATACATTCATAAAGTTTACATTACATCATAAAGTGAAAAACTACAACAACATCTTGTATCCATAGACAACACTCATACCCCCTCAGACTATCTCTGCAGGTCAGTCATAAAATACTTCTTCACATCTTGGAAAAAATAAAACATAAAAAGGGATGAGCTCAGATTCTTAGTAAGGATAACAATATAGCGGAAACTTTCATAAATAAGCATAAACATTTAAGGCATTGTATAACTAAAACAAAATCTTTTTAAACTTGAACTTCATCATAATATGACAAAAATAAAATGAAATAATTCCATTTACTTATTGACATGAATATTATACTATTTGAATAATCACATGCAATATCAGTAACCACTTTCATAATGATGGAGTGCATAATTCTAGACTATCATAACCACATAGTCAAGGCCTTGTGCCAAGAATATAAATAATATTTTGTCAAGGCCTTGTTCCAAGACACTAGTTTGTCTCATGGGACCAACCGATGCATTGAGGAGCTATAGCAGGCTCCACCTGTCACTTACTAAGTCCAATGCATTCCTCATATGAACAGGTTTAAACATAACATAAACATTCGTATTAAAACTAGAATACGAAATGTAAATAATTTCTCCATAAACCATGAATGGTATAAAAATAACACATCCACATTCAAACATATCACAAACCTTCAATACAATATGGATGTTTTTTTTATCATAATAAATCAACTTCAAATAAGCTTAAAATCCATCAAAGGATGTTGACATAGATGAAATCAAAACTATTTGAGAGAAATACCTCTTTTTTAAAATCATTTAAAAGTAACTTAATTATAAAAGAAAACATTTAATTTGAAATTATTATTATAATCTTGTAAGGGAATCTTCGACAATTTTATAACAGTGGAAAATAGCCACACTTGCCGTATAAGTTAAAAAAAGACATTCTTAACTTAATTCTATCAAAAAGGTTAAAAAGGACCTTATTTAGAAAATGATGGAAAGATTCCTTTATAAACATCTTATAAAAAGTAAAAAAATGGTATAAATGAATTTAACCCATAGTCTATAAAATACAAAAAATGTTTTGAAATACATTTTTAAGAAACATGGATGTGAATGATAAAGAGGTCCTAGTATATACTTACGTAAAAAAAAATCTCGGATAATAAAGAGATTGTGAAATTAACCCTTACCTTGTACTTTTATTTGGTCGAGGGTAGGTTAACATCTAATATAATAGTTAAATCATTGTTATTAAATTATACAATAATCATATTCATAAATATGATATCATATATGATCTTTTAATTTTGCTTTGTTAATAATATTTTAGTATTATCATCGTTTCAGGTGTTCACTTACTCGTTTTCTTTTATATGTTTTGTTACATAAGCCATTTTTTATCCATAGGTTGTATCTTATTCATATCCAGAATTATATCAAGTCCTTAAACATTATTTTTAATCATCAAATGAAAATTAGTCTTGAATGGATACGATGAGGAATGAATCTCATTGCATTTGTGGAGACGGTAGTCTGTACGTACGCACGAGTGACAATATCATTCATTTGTTATTAAAATAATATATAATTGGATGGTGTATCATATATACAGAATAATTATCATGTTATATTTTTTATTTACATGAATTACACATCATTATTATACCAATCCAAGTAATAATGTATTGAATAACAATTACACCACGACGTGGAGACGGTAAGCCGTATGTACGCACGTATGGTGACATGTCATTCAAGGGATGGATATAATAATGAATTTTTTGTACCATATTTATAATAACATCACAGTATATAGAATATAATTATTTTATAATGGAAACAATAAAGAAAAAGGAAGTCGAAGAAGAAAGGAACTTGAAAGAGGTGGTGATATTTTTACCTCTTCTTCGGGTTCTTCCTTTTGATTTGATCAAAAAGGCTCCTTAAGTTGGCTTTCTGACTAAAAGAAGGACTCTACGATGAAGTAAGGGAATTTGAGAGGATATTTGTGCAGGGTTTGGCTAAAAAAATGGCTTTTAAGTTATGGATTTTAGAGAAGGGGGAGTGCCCTTTTATAAGAGGGGTGAGGGGCATCTTAGGAAAAGATAGAAATATTATTTTATAATAAATTCATATTTGGTTTATAATGGATACAAACTAATTTATTTCGAGGATAAGGTGGGGATAGGTCGAAAACCACTCATTCAATAGGTTTTAGACAGGTTTGGGTCACTATATTAACTTTATCTTTTTGATTTAACTCTTAGTTAAATAGTTTTACATTTACCTTGTCTCTTTGTATTGTTATATTATATAGTTAATACACTTACTATATAATTCCAAGAGACACCAAAGTGGTCCATTAATTATAAAACTATCATTATATAAGTCCCTTGGCCAAAACTTAGATTTTTAGGAATAGAATATCAATTTATAATATAATATTTGTTTTTAAAACTCCTTTATGTCAATTTTGACACCATTTAATAATTGAATTTTGTTAAAGTATTAAAAACTTTATTAATTCCAAAAAATTCATTTAAGAAATAATAACATGTCATATTAACCAATAAAATCCTTGGATGTCATCAAAAATTTCAAATTATATTTATTTCCACATTTATAATACCAATTATTCGATTCTTTCATTAATAAGGAAAACACTTCATCATTATTGTGTCATAAATAAATTTAATTATTCAATGTCTATAAATTATAAATAAAATAACATTATATAGGAAATATTTTTATCTTTCTAATTAATATTTATAGTCCAAAATATAACATATATAACACTATTTGAAAATTGTTTTTCTAAAAGATATATGCTTATGTCATTTTTGTATTTACTTTAACTTAATTAATATAAAGTGTCATTATCACTTACAAGTGGCTCCATGGGGTCCCACAATCGACCAAAAGTTTCCCATGGTCGGAAATGTATCAACCAATAGGGTTAGAACATTTTTGAAGGTAATTTAATATTATTATAATATTATTTGTTTACCCTTATTTACCGGATTTACCCTTTAACGATGGTAAATAAAATATTTTCCGAAGTAATTCTTCCAAATGTCTAAAAATAAAAGTTACCTATTTAAAAAATTTGGACCACATGATTCTAAATATGGAATCCATTTTCTTAAATTTAAAACACAGAAGTTGAAGAAATTAATTTAAAATTAGCTCTCGTTGTTGAAACAAAAAGCGTGTTTTTTAAGAAATAATAACTATCAAAAGATTGACACTTGTTTATGTCTATTTTAAATGTGAAATTATTTCCAATGAAAAAAATTGGATTAAATGGTAGAAATATATTCTAATTATACTTTAAAACCACTCAAATTCATAATTTATCAATATTAATTATTTCGATTTAATTTTTTTTTAAATTAAAATTTAGTAATTTTCACTCTTTATCAAAATATGAAAGTTATCAAAAAAGTACCAAATATTCACCCTAATATAATTTCGATATTCTGAATCCAAAAATTAAGTCCATTTTGAAACATATCATGTATAAAATTTCAAAAATTGGGTATTACTATTCATAACGGCTAGTTTGATTGGTTGTGGTGTGTGTTAGAACTTGAAGTTGCGTACAACACATGCTACTGTATTATTCAAAGAGAAGCATACTGTGGAAGCTTGTGGAGTTAAATTCTCTCCTCCTTAAAATAATTTCTCCCTCAAAATATCTAGAATATTACTACATAAAAAGACTTAGGTGGTTCTTCATCATAAGTTCCTCGGGTTCCCACGTCGCCTCTTCTATCTTATGGTTTCTCTATAGAACTTTTACTAGACAAGTCGTTTGGTTTCTCAACACTTGTTCTCTGGTACCAAGAATCCTGATGGGCTCTTCACAATAAGAAAAATCAGGTTCCAGTTATACTTCCTCACAGGTGAGTACATGTGTTGGGTCAGACATGTATTTTCTTAACAGTGATACGTGGAACACAACATGAACTTTGGAGAGACTTGGTGTTATTGCCAAATGATAAGCTACAACCCCAATTCATTCTAGAATTTCGAAAGGTCCAATGTACCTGGGACTCAATTTACCTTTCTTACCGAAATTTATAACTCCCTTCCATGGAGATACCTTCAAGAAAACAAGATCTCATACCTGAAATTCCAAATCCTTCCTTCGGTTTTCAGCATAGCTCTTCTGCCTACTTTGAGATACTTTGATGTGGGTTTGGATTACCTTTACCTTTTCTATAATTTCCTCAAAAAGTTCTGGGCCTACAAGTTTTCTTTCACCAACATCATCCCAACAAGTTGGTGGGCGACATCTCTTTCTGTATAGTGCTTCATATGGTGCCATCCAAATACTTGAATGGCAGCTATTATTATAGAAAAATTCTACCAGAGGTAAATATTGATCCCACATACCTTGAAAGTCAAGTGAGATTGATCTCAACATGTCTTCTAAGGTTTTAAAAGTCCATTCTGATTGTCCATCAGTTTGGGGGTGGTAGGCAGTGCTCAAATGAAGTTTAGTATCCAGGGATTTCTGACGACTTTTCCAGAATCTTGATGTAAAACGCAGATCACGATCAGAAACAATCAATATGGGTACTCCATGAAGTCCCACAAATTCATTAATATATAGTCTATCTAGACGTTAAAGTGTTAAATCTTCCCTTATAGCAAGAAAATGTGCTAACTTGGTAAAACGATCAACAATGACCCATATTTCATCGTTCCATCTAGGAGTCTTTGGTAGTCCCATGACAAAGTCCATCGTAATATTATCCCATTTCCACTCCGGCATAGGAAGAGGTTTCATGACTCCTCCGAGCAGTTGCCTTACAGCTTTCACTTGTTGACAAACCATACATCTTGACACAAAATCAGAAATCTCCCTCTTCATGTTGTCCCACAAAAAATGTTCCTTCAAATCTCTATACATTTTGGTGCTCCCAGGGTGTATAGAGACATTGGAACTATGAGCATCGTCAGGTATATCGGGAACACAAATTCTCTTCTCAAATTTTAAAATTCCATCTTCATACACAAAGTTACTCAATATCCCATCATTCACAGCTTTAATCTTCTTTGAAAACTCTTCATCATCGGTCTGAGAACTCTTTATCATTTCTAGTAAAGATGGTTTGGAAAGCATTTGGAAAGTGTCGATGTTTCCCCATCCAAGGTTATTCCCATATCCATCTTTACTAGATCCATGAAAATAAGATCCCTTTCATCTATCATCTTGTTCAAAACTCCATGATCCTTTCTACTCAAATCATCTTCCACCTTATTTGACTTCCTCATGTGGTAGTGTATCGTGAAATCATAATCATTGAGTAATTAAAACCATCTCATTTTCCTCATGTTGAGTTCTTTCTGTGAGAAAATATACTTTAAACTCTTTTGATCCGTATAAATCTCAAAATTTTCACTATATAGGCAGTGTATCTAAATATTCCATGAAAATATTACAGCTTCTAACTCAAGATCATGAGTAGGATAGTTTTGATTATTAATTTTCAGCTGTCATGATGCATAGGCAATAACTCTATCATTCGGCATAAGGACACAACCAAGTCCTTTCTTCAATGCATCACTATAAATAACAAACCCATCATTCCCCGATGGTAGATTCAATATTGAAGCATTGAATAATATTCTCTTAAGTTCTTCAAAACATTCTTCACACTCTTTTGTCCAAACAAATTTAACCCATTTATGTGTGAATTCTTTAATGGGTTAGCCAATCTGGAAAAGTTCTGGACGAAACACCGATAATAACCTGCTAAACCAAAAAAACTGTGTACCTCAGTTATACTCATTGGTGCTAGCTATTCTTGGATTTCCTTGGTCTTATAAGGATCAATTGAGATTCCATCCTTAGAGACAATGTGGCCAATAAAATAAATATATTGAAGCCAGAATTAACACTTGCTAAACTTCCCATATAATTCATGTCTTCTAAGAGTCTTCAGGATAATGCGCAAGTGATTTTCATGATCTTCGTAGCTTTTGGAGTATACTAAGATATCATCAATAAATACCACTACAAAATCATCAAGATATTCCTTGTAAACTCTGTTCATTAGATCCATGAATATAGAGGGTGCATTAGTCAATCCCAAAGGCATTACTGTAAACTCGTAATGCCCGTACCTGGTTCGAAATGCTATCTTCGGAATGTCTTCCTTCTTCACACACAAATGATGGTATCCGGATCGAAGGTCAATCTTTGAAAAGTATTGAGCTCCATACAGTTGGTCAAATAAATCATCAATGTGAGGTAGGGTATACTTGTTCTTTATTGTTATAGAATTGATTTTCCTGCAGTTGATACATAACCCCATAGATCCATCTTTCTTCTTAACAAAAAGGACAGGGGATCCCTATGGAGAAACACTAGAGAGAATAATTCCATTATTAATCAATTACTCTAGTTATTTCCTTAGTTCAACTAATTCCACAGTGGCCATTCTATAAGGGGTCTTCGATATGTGTCTTGAACCAGGAATTAAATCAATGGAAAACTTAATTTCTCATTCCGGAGGATGTCCAGGTAAATCTTCCAAAAACACATCTACATATTCTTTCACAATAGGTACATCCTCTATTTGAACATTCCTTTCCTCACCCACAATTATTTCATTCTCTTCCTCCCCAATAATTGAATTTAGTTGAGCTACTGGGGGAGGATCTAGATAAGAATTAGGTGGTGACGATTCTGCTCTAAAGATAAGGTGTTCTTTATCATCATCATAAAAAATTGTAACGTCCTCCATCTTATAATAAATATTCACATCATGGTTCGAAAGGCAATACATACTGAGGATTATATCAAATTCAATCATCGGTATGACAATGTGATCACCAGATAAAGAAAATTTTTATGCTCTAATGGGAATGTATTCACAAAACGTTGTTGCGATGATACTTCCCTTTAGAGTTTTAACTGAAAACTCCTTTGTTAAATAAAATTGGAAATATCTAATTTTTTTAGGAAACTTGGAAGATATGAAACAATGTGATGATCCAGAATCAAATAATGCATTTTCTAAACCTGAGGAAACCATTAAATTACCTGCCACCACGTCTTTCGGAGCATCTACCTCAGCAGTAGTGACAACATAAGCTTGGACTTGATCCCTTGGCCTTTTCTGAGGTAAGTTCCCCTGATGCTTAAAACATTCATTTGAATAATGTCCAATCTCCCTGTAATTGTAGCATTGAACATCGGTAGCATCTTTCTTCCCCTTGCAATCACGAGCTTAGTGGTATTTTTCACCACAATTGTAATGGACTCTCATCCCCTTCAAGAAAGTATCGGGGTGTTTCTTCCCACATTTACTGTAAGATGGATAATCAACTTTTCCCTTCTTCACCTTATTTCCATTTCTAGAGTGATCAGCATATCTCTTCTTCTCTTTCTTTTCTTTAAAGTCGTAAGACATAGAGAATTATTTTTCTATCTGGATAGCACATGACCCAATATCTTCGTATGACGAGAAGGATTGTGATACTAATGATCGACGAAGAAACAGTTGTAACCCATCAAAGAAATGATCAATCTTACTTCTTGGGTTACGTATATAATTTGTAGCATGCCTCGCCAACCTTGTAAAGTTAGACTCATACTTTGCGACATTCTCATCCTCCTTTTTCCTCAGACTAAGAAATTGTCTTTCCATATCTTCTCGATGGTCACGAGGAAAGTATTTTTCTAATAAATTCTCTTTAAAAACCCTCCATTCCATATTTTATACTTCATCATCTTCCTTTGTGTTTTGAATAAATAACCACCATTGATCAGCATCTCCAGTGAGGCGGTAAGCCGCCATGAAAACTTTTTCCCTTTCACTACTTCCCAAGGCATGGGATATTTTCTCTAAGGAATTTGTCCATTGCTCAGATACTAATGGATTTGTACCACCATTGAATGTTGGTGGTTTTTGCCTCATGAAGTGATCTAACATTGATCCTCCATGCTGCGGATCAGGGTGCTCTATACAGGTAAGGTTATTATTCATAACCTGAGTGAGTTGTCCTAGTATGGTGATTAGCTGATCAGCACTAGTTGCATCACCAACTCCACTATAATTATCTTGAGCATGAGGGAAATCCCTATCCGGAGTGCATGTATTGATACAGTTTCTATTTCTTCTACTAGGTTCCATTTCTAAACAATGACATACATTAGATTAGTTTATGAATCGCAATACATAAATCAAAACTTGTAAAACACATAATCATGAATTGAAAAGTTTATAGACATAATCCATAATCATAAAAATGTTTCCTTGAGGAAGTATATACTCATAAACCCTTCATAATGGTTTGTAAAGAAAATGAGAATTATACTATGAATATCCCCCGGGAGTGTCGTAACCAAGAATGTAGCAAGACCCGTTGTCGAGCACCAGTTCCCGTTCGAGTCTAGCTCAAAGCGGTGTTTTTGGGTTTTACCCCTAGGTACATCTATGCCAGATCCGCCTCTACTTGCTCGTATCTAGATAGGGATGTATTTCTCAGAAAACTCACAAAATCTCTACAATACCAAAATTCTAGGATGTTCTTCTATACTAATCCTCAATGTCCATCTTAGGTCTATGTGGTCTAATCGGAGTTTATCTAAATCTAGCTCCCAAGGTTTGTACTAAACATCCTCTAATACCAACTGTAACACCCCGACCCCAGTTACCCAGAGTCGGTGCATTATTACATAACATTGGCATGATCACAAAAGTTCAAGTCTCGAAAGACCGATTAGTTTAGTAGCCTTGGAATAACTAGATACATTCATAAAGTTTACATTACATCATAAAGTGAAAAACTACAACAACATCTTATCTCTAGAGACCAAAATCATATCCCCCCAGACTATCCGTACAGGTCAGTCATAAATTACTTCTTCACATCCTGGGAAAAATAAAACATAGAAAGGGGTGAGCTCAGATGCTCAGTAAGGATAAAAATATAGCAGAAACTTTCATAAATAATCATAAACATTAAAGGAAATGTATAACTAAAACAAAATCCTTTTAAACTTGAACGTCAACATAATGTGGAAAAAAATGAAATAATTCCTTTTACTTATTCACACGGATATTCTACCTGTCGAATAATCACATGCAATATCAATAACCACTTTCATAATGATGGAATGCATAATGCCAGACTATCATAACCACATAGTCACGACCTTGTTCCAAGACTACAAATAAGATTTTTTCAAGGCCTTGTTCCAAGACACTAGTTTGTATCATGAGACCTACCGATGCATCGAGGAACTATATCAGGATCCGTCCATCACTTACTAAGTCCAATGCATTCCTCATATGAACATGTTTAAACATAACAGAAACATTCGTATTAAAACTAGTATTCAAAATGTCAATACTTTCTCCATAAACCATGAATGGTATAAAAATAAAACATCCACAGTCAAACATATCACAAAACCTTCAATACAATATGGAAGATTTGTGTCATAATAAATCAACTTCAAATAATCTTAAAATCCATCAAAGGATGTTGACATATATGAAATCAAAACTATTAGAGAGAAATATCTATTTTTTTGAAATCATTTAAAAGTCACTTAATTATAAAATAAAAAATTTACTTTGAAAATATTATTATAAGCTTTTAAGGGATGCTTCAATGATTTTATAATGGTGGAAAATAGCCACACCCGCCATATAAGTTAATAAAAGACATTCTTACCATAATTCTGTCGAAAAGGTTAAAAAGGACCATGTTTGGAAAACGACAGAAAGATTCCTTTATAAACATATTATAAAAATTTAAACAAGGGTATAAATGAATTTAACCCATATTCTATAAAATAGTAAAAATGTTTTGAAATACATTTTTAACAAACATGGATGTGGATGATAAAGAGGTCCCAGTATATATTTACGTAAAAACAACCTTGGATAATAAAGAGATTGTGAAATTAACCCTTACCTTGTAATTTTCCTTGGTCGAGGGTAGGTTAAACTTCTGTATAATAGTTAAAGAATTGTTATTAAATTATAAAATAATCAAATACATAAATATGATATCATATATGATCTTTTAATATTGCTTTGTTAATAATATTTTAGTATTATCATCATTTCAGGTGTTCACTTACTCGTTTTCTTTTAAATGTTTTGTTACATAAGCCGTGTTTTTTATTCATAGGTTGTATCATATTAGTATCCATAATGATATAAATTCTTTAAAAATTATTTTTAATAATCAAATGAAAATTAGTCTTTAATGGATACGATGGGGAATGAATCTCATCACGTTCTTGGAGACGGTAGTCCGTACGTGCGCACGAGCGACAATATCATTCTTTTGATATTAAAATAATATATAATTGGATGGTGTATCATATATATAAAATAATTATCACATTATATTTATTATTTACATGAATTACACATCATTATTATACCCATCCAAATAATAATGTATTGAATAACAGTTACACCACGACATGGAGACGGTAAGCCGTACGTACGCACGTATGGTGACATGTCATTCAAGGGATGGATAGAATAATGAAATTGGTTGTACCATATTTATAATAACATCACAGTATATAAAATATACTGGAGTTATTATTTTATAATGCAAACAACAAAGAAAAAGGATGTTGAAGAAGAAAGGAACTTGAAAGAGGTGGTGAGTTTTTTACCTCTTCTTCGGGTTCTTCCTTTTGATTTGATCAAAAGGGATCCTTAAGTTGGCTTTATGACTAAAGTAAGGCCTCTAGAATGAATTTAGGGAAGTTTATAGGATATTTGGGTAGGGTTTGGATGAACCAAAAGGCTTTTAAGGTTTGAATTTGAGAGAAGGGTGAGTGCCCTTTTATAAGAGGGGTGAGGGGAACCTTAGTAAAAGATAGAATATTATTTTATAATAAATTTATATTCATTTTATAATGGATCCAAACTGATTTATTTAAATTATAAGGTGGGGATAGGTCGAAAAACACTCAACTAGTAGGTTTTATACAGTTTTGGGTCACTATATTAACTTTATCTTTTTGATTTAACTCTTAGTTAACTAGTTTTACATTTACCATGTCTCTTAGTATTTTTATATTATATAGTTAATAAAATTACTATATATTTCCAAGCGACCTCCAAGTGGTCCATTAATGATATAATTATAAATATATAAGTCTCTTGGCCGAGCCTTAGATTTTTAGGAATAGAATATCAATTTATAATATAATATTTGTTTTAAAAACTCCTTTATGTCAATTTTGACACTCTTTAATAATAGATTTTTTTAAAGTCTTAAAAAAATTATTAATTATAAAAAAATTCATTTAAGAAATAATAACATGTCATATTCACCAATAAAATTCGTTTATTTCATCAAAACATTCAAATTATATTTATTTTAACATTTATAATACCAATTATTTTATTCATTCATTAATACGGAAAATACTGCATCACTATTGTGTCATAAATAAATTTAATTATTCAATGTCTAAAAATTATAAATAAAATACCCTTATGTAGGAAATATTTTTATCTTTCTAATGAATATTTATATTCGAGAATATAACATATATAACCCTATATAAATGTTTTTTTCTAAAAGATATATGTTTTGTCATTTTTGCATTTACTTTAACTTAATTAATATAAAGGGTCATTGTCACTTACAAGTGGTTCCATGAGTTCCAAAAATTGACCCAAATATTCCCTTGGTTGGAAATATATCAACCAATAGTGTTAGGACACGTTTTATGGTAATTTAATATTATTATAATATTATTTGTTTACCCTTATTTACCGAATTTACCCTTTAACCATGATAAATAAAATATTTACCGAAGTAATTATTCAAAATGTCTAAAATTAAAAGTTACATATTTACAAAATTTAGACCTCCTGATTCTAATTATGGAATCCATGTTTCTAAATTCAAAACACAGAATTGGAAGAAATTAATTTAAAATTAATTCCCGTTGTTAAAACCAAAAGCGTGTTTTTTATGAAATAATAATTATCAAAAGATTGACACTTGTTTTTGTCTAGTTTTAATGTGAAATTACATCCAATTACCAACATTGGATTAAATGGTAAAAATATATTCTAATTATACTTTAAAACTACTCAAATGCATAATTTATCAATATTAATTATTTTTGTTAAAAAGTTGTTTTTAATTAAAATGTAGTAATTTTTACTATTCATCAAAATATGAAAATTATTAGAAAAGTACCAAAAATTCACCCTAAGATAATTTCGATATTCCAAATCCAAAAATGATGTCCATTTTGAAAGATATACCGTATAAAATTTCAAAAGGTGGGTATTACTCTTCATAACGACTAGTTTGATTGGTTATGGTGTGTGTTAGAACTTGAAGTTGCGTACAACAAATGCTACTTTATTATTCAAAGAAAAGCATACCGTGGAAGCTTGGGGTGTTACAGTTTGGATTTCATTGTAAACACATTTTGTTTTCAAAATAGGGAAATATTGTGGTTGGGTGAAATTTTTGGTGGTCTTGGTGTGCTCGTGTCCAAATTGGGCTTCTAATAAATGACTTTTCCAACTGTTTTGGAGACCATTTTGAGGAAACAATGATCTTGGTGTGAGAAACATGCCTGGGTGAATCTAGGTTTACATTGCACACTAGATAACACCATGAAATGGAAAAGGGTGTGGTCTAAGTCATGGTGATAGTTGGTTTTCCTTAAGAAACAAATACTTCCACCCTTGTTCATTAATCTCACTAGTTTCAATTAGGAGACACATTAATCATAAATATGGAGTCTTAAAGGTGGTATTAAATTGATTCAACCCCCCTATTATTTGATAAACCCCACCACCATAATAACTTTCCTCGTCCAATATTGAGATATGTGATAGTGATACTTGAAGCCCACATCAAATAGAAAACTAGTTGGAAACAAGCACTCAGGATATATCATACATACATATTAGAGGCATTACACTATAAGTTTTGAGAAATAAAAAATAAGATAAAAACACAAACAAATTATGATCATAAAAAGAGTACACAAATATTCAAATACACGTATGTATTGTCATACAAACTAAAGAACTATAATGGAAACATAAATTACCAAAAAAAATGTTTTCATCAGTGACCATGAATCCTAAACTTCTCAAGAATAATCCCATGAGTTAGTATTATTCATACTGATCTTTAACCAGATCTCACAGACTTGAAAAACAATTCATATATAAATAGGGTTATCATAATTGGTATACTTAGTAGGATCCTCTCCATAACCTCCCCTTAAAAAGGTAAAGAAATACCATACTAAATCCCAATGAGAAACAATTGAAGAAAACTCATCACCTAAATAGTTACACTATGTTCTCAGCCTCACCATGGCTCTCTCACCAAGTATTGAATATAATAATAACATATTATCCAACATAATATCTAAGAAGGTACCCATCTATAACTCTCTATCATGTTTACCACTCCACCCTAATATCCCACATCCTAATCCGTCACTCTTCAAATGTATGCTAGATCAATGTCACTTTTTATACTATACCATATCATTTATCACATGCATCACATCATCTTATCACATACCAAGATCCATGTGAACCATTTCATCTCATCATACCATGAAACATCTCTAAATTGTAACCAATTAGTGTCTCGGAACTACCTTAGTCAATATGATGAGTATTATACCTCACACCATCACAATTGATAAAAAACACACCTATAATAATTTATTGAATTCTATATCTAGAGATAAATATATGTGTAATAACTAGAACATAATAAGGGAAATGTATCCACTGTCCTTACCAGCACTTAATACTACCAAGAGAAAAATATGGGGCAATTTGTGGGTTTCCTCCATATGTTCCTCACCAGTAAGGATCTATTGAAAAAAACCTTCCAGATTCAATTGAGTGTTAGTATCCCTAATAACATGGGTGGGGTAATATATAAGATTACATGACCTATAATTTATATATAGCTCACAACCACACTATTTGAATCATCATAGTCTTAAATTCAACTATATTTATCATCTCTAGAATACTTGGCTGCCACTAATAAGAACTATATATCCTACAAACACAAATGCATTCATGAAGAATTTCATTTATTTATTTCAATTTAAAAATTTAACATTATGTTAATTCTATCAATTAACCATTAACATTGATTTATAATTAATTCAATGTGATCCTGAATTTATTCCCATGCCATCTTGACATAATGTAATTAATCCCATAGTTTCTCAATATTATCATCATATAAATTCTAATAATCCATAAATCCCATAGGTTAAAACTTTTGATGATGAATATAATTCCATAATTCTTGGTACTGAAGGAATTTTACTAAGTTACCATAAAAGAAATGAAAAAAATCAAAAACAACTATTGCATCAAGGAAGGGGGAAGGAATGTAGTAATAATATATAAGACTATCCAGTATTTAAAGAAGATTTATTAACATACACACATCCTAGTTTCTTGTACAATAATGATAAACACTAGCTTCAACCCATTACATTAGTCTCTGAGCCATCGCAGAGACCACCATGCATATCACTATACATCCATCCCACCATCACTCCCACAACTACTTCTACAAACTATTCCCAATCCACCTATGTCTCATTAAATCATCTACCATCCCAATATCACATGACCTTGTAATGTAAGGATCACATATAGATAAAATTATACAAGGAATCAAGAAAACAATAACTATCATCAGGGAAAATATCCCCTAAAGCGAAGTAATTTAACCCTCAAAAGTAAATGGGCATGCCCATCCCCAAAAATTTGTCTTTACAACACAATAGATTCAGTACCATTTTATATTTACAAATTCATTTATTACTAGTAAAAACCATAGGAAGCCTAATTAATCTTATATTAAAAGATATAATTTATTTAGAAAAACATTCGATCATAACTACCATTTTTTTTAAAATATCATTCTCAATTGACATTAATCAATATTATGTATAAAATAATAATTTTTTTATTTATCCAAATTACATCAACATAAAGAAGAAAATTTTCAATTAAATAAGAATAATTCATCAATTTTATTTCTATTAACTTATAGGAAGAATAATTTCATTAAAACATGCCTTTGTAATTATTTAATAATAAACACCACCTACTTTAAATTATTTAACAAAGTTTTATCATTACAAACTTGCTAAAAAATAAAATAAAAAACATGATAATCCAAATTATAAACATATATAGAACACAATATAGAAAATAAATCGGCAACATATAATCATTTTGGAAACACATTAACTCACTAACAACCAAATCTGATTATTTTATTCATCTAGTTTGATGTTCATTAGGGTCGATTATAGCATTATCCAAAGAGATAAGGAATGATAACATTATGATCTCGCATAAGATTATATAAGAATCAAATAATACCATAACTTGATTAGATGTTCCACTTTTTTATCACAAGAACATGCGAATGAGGTCCAACCACCACAGAAATATACACCACTGATTCAAATGAAGGATATCCCAAACCTAGAATATAAAACCCACCACCAAACCACAATCAAAAACACCCAAAATAGGTGGCATTATCTGAACAAAAATCATAAAAAAAAGTTGAATTAAGGGAGGAGATATAGGTTCCATAAATGTAAAGAATTTGATTCTCCATAAACCAATGTTTTGAATCCATAAGGAATAATTCACTACTTTCCAAGGGTTAGTGAAACAAATGTACCAATGAAATTATCTAAAAATTAGCCTATGCTTGAGAGGAAATATATCTATGACCTGAGTTCATTAGAAGTGTCTTAAAAATGAAAGAATTAGAAAGTTGTAGTTTTTATTAGTTATTATAGGAGAATAATCAAATTAGATTCACATTTAATACCCCTATTAACTATTAAAAAGTTCCCCTTTTTTAACCAGCCAAGATCCCTAATGATGGGTGTCCATTTTGGAGGTTTAAAAACATGTCCGACGTCCATCATGACTTCCATAAAAATATAGACATTGCTATATATTTATTTAGTGAAACATTTGGAATGTATTATTCTTGGGAATGTTTCCCACAACTAAGGAATTTTTCCATCAGCACACCTAATAGCATGGGTGTAGTGTTACCCTCTTCCATATTTTGGATAAATGGTCTTCCATGTTGCCACACTCATCACCGCATCCTCACCCATGAATTTCCCCGAGAATGTTTTAGGAATGAACTATTCATTCCTAGAACGGACTCTAAAATGGTTTAACAGGACATTTAGATAGTCATGGTTTACAAAAAACGACAAGTTTGACCATTGAGTTCTAAAAATACCCACCACCATGCCCACCAACAAGGCATAATGACCTTATAAAAGTCCCGAGTTCCTCTCCAATACCCCAAATTAGCTAAAAAATATATTTCAATACCACTATTCCCTAGGAAATCAAAAATTAATGTCCATGAAGGTCTAGACCATTACATTAGATAACTATAAAAAAAATTCATCCTTGAAAATTTTAAACCAACACTAGAGATAATATAATTAATGGGGTTATTCAGACATCCAACCGTCAAGAAACCTCTCAATTATCTCTCCATCATAAGGGAACAACATCCACACTTAGGTAAATATGGAGAAAATCTATTCAATACTAAAAACAAGATCCTAAATACACTCCTATGAGAGATACCTCTCAAAAAATATAAAGGACACAAATAAGGCATCAAAGAGGACAAAACCATATCATAATCTAGATAAAATTCAATAATAACAAGAATCCATACAAAAGAAGAAATTATACACAAATATGAAGGGATATTGAGAATGTATAATATAATCCCATTCTAAGGTGATCTCCTCCACATGAATGCATTTAAAAAAGACGCAAACTAAATTAATAACATTCCCATGTAACACATTCTTCTAGAGGTCTAGGATCTCCATTGTCATTTCTTGGAATGTTCCATACTCATTAATGTTGATATCACCCCAATAAAGGATTTTATAGTCATCATATAGATAATGATGAAGCCATTAAACATGAAAAAAATTATAAATTTGTGTATGTTATGAGGGAATTACTATCTGATATGAATTCAATAAAAAATGATCCAACACATACAAATCCCAAAAAAACCAAGGATAAAGAATACTTC
Source organism: Viscum album (assembly GCA_963277665.1). Lineage (NCBI taxonomy): Eukaryota > Viridiplantae > Streptophyta > Magnoliopsida > Santalales > Viscaceae > Viscum > Viscum album. Next base: position 996,769,598 of record OY728132.1, read on the forward strand.
AATTAGCAGACCTTCACTTCCCACTATGAAGAATCTATTTAAGAACATATTTTCTATGAAATCAAAATCTATAGGTCTCCACCAATGGTCTGAATAAGACTATTGATGATCACGCGGTTCTATAATCCTCTTGAAAATCACCTGAGCTATCACCTTCATGCTCTAAAATAGATATTTACCAAGAATTGATGCCTCTATGACCTAGGCCTTCACACTAGAAATTGGAAGGTTCATCCACAAAAATCATCAAATTTTTCTATACGTATAGTGGAGTAAATATTATTGTTATATGAAAAATCAATAAAAGATAGGCTACTCATCTATTAAAATCCAAAATTTAGTATACAGGTGAAAAAAATGCCTTTACGATTCTAGACAGTCTTCTCTATTTATACTTCTTTTTATGGATGAAAGGCAGTGCTAAGGCCCAATTGAGAGACAAAATCACACAAAAGTAATCTACACACTTTATAGGTAAAACAAAGATCATTATCAGATATGATCAAGATTGGGACTCCATATAATCTCATCACATCATTGAATAAGATCCTCTAAAAAATATCTACTAATATTAACTCCTTGATTTTCAAGAAGTTAGAAAACATTTTGAAATGGTAAACTATCATTATATAGAATTAAAGCCTCCCTAATATCAAGATTAATAAGTAAAAAATTACATTGAAGTTTCCTACCACTTCTAATAAGGAATATTTTATAGATGTAGAAAACCATAGAGAACTTGATATCTGGCCTTCACCTTTTAGAAAAATAGGAATCAAGAAAAAAACTATAACTGAATAATTTAACCCAATACACAAAAAATACCTCTAAAATAAAATACATCTTTATCACAACATGGTTTACTATCGTGGGTGAGCATTGGAACTCATGTAGAACCACCTCACAAAATACCTATGTACTGAAAACCATCCCTTTAAACAAGAATCGATGTTTTTCATCCTCATATCAACCTTCATGTGAATCACCACATATAACTTGGTCTCCCCATAAATCCACCTCAAAAACCACTATCTTGGGATCCTCCAATAGCTACACCAAATAAGACTACACATTCATCTAAAAAATTGAATCCTCTCCAACCAGCCATTCCCATATCAAGACGCATCATGGATAACTCTTCTGTTATTTTATAATAATATCCAAATTTATGCATGAAATTACCATGTGACTTTATTTTTTGTCAATAACCTATTTAATAAACCTTTCATGGTTTCTATTAAATCTCAAAGTCATAAGACTTATAGAATTATATCCATTATCACTATTACAAGTTTAGGTCATGCTGGGAGATGATATACCTCTTCCACTTTTGAATAGTAAAAACCAAAATGTTATTGTTTATGAGGTAGTGTAACAAAAAAATTAAGGATTACACAACTAATAACAAATAAATATCATCAGTGGAATAGTTACATTTTTGGGGGAGTAAATATGGAGATAAATAAGATATAAATGATATTTACTACATCAAGACAATTCAAAATCAATGATTCAAGTCATTATAGAAAACAACAAAACAATCTCCTCCCTTAAGAAAATGAATAAATAGAGCATTGAAAAACTTCTCCTTTGGATACTCGAATAATTTATAACACTATTTAGTCCATAATAATGATGAATCCTCTATGGTCAATGCTATTTGAGGAATCATAACTTGGTATGCATTAACTTTGAACTTTTTATAATAGCCCATAAGACTAAAGAAACTATACTGCTCCCCCAAATTCCAAGAGGATTCCTATAAAACCTTAACCTTTTTTTTGGAGATGCATTGGGATAATATATAGGTACTCTTTTCCCCTACATTGAGTAATTTTCATTTGGTATTACTTTGGGATGTGTCTGGGTAAAAATTTGAGAAAAATGGAAGAAGGAGGTGAGTGAGTAGTTTGTGCACAGTTTTCCCTAATGGTGCGCATTAACCCAAGAAACCATGAAACCTTGGAAAAAGATGGTTTCATGGCCAGTTCTTGGTATTTAAAACCTTGATACCTAAAAGGAGAATCCATTCATCCCCCAAGAAGAGAGACATTATTAAGGTACAATGTTTGGAAAATCACATGCCTCTACCTAGAAAACCACACACGGGTTTTTAATTATCCAGAAAATTTTTTATAATATTTTTTGAGCCCCCAATTTATCCCATATTAATCCCTAGCTAGACCCTAAAATATATTTCATGATTTTGGTGGCACATGGATAGATTAAAATCCTTGTCGACCTTTGTTCTTTGGGAATTGAAGGGAGAATCCAAGATATGCACCTCCATGGGTATTTGGTTTCTTCCCATTTATATATATATATATATATATATATATCATCCACTCCTCTCCTTGGATAAATGAGATATGTTTGTCCATTTTTGTATATAGATATATTTCTAGACTTGGCAGATCTAGTTCTTTTAGATCTTTATTCATTTAAATCATGGATCTCGGAATTAAATCATGATCATGCTCTTCATCATGGGTATAAACTATCCATTTCAAATTGGGAATTTTAGTTGGGATATCACTTGTTACAAAATTGTGGTAGGTGGTATATTATTAAAATCTCAAAGTATTGATTTCGATTATTTTTTAGTAATTTAATATTTTATCATGTATGATTATCAATTCTTTTCATGAATTAATTAAATAATTTTGTGAATTAATTAGTTGAGGGAATAGTAAAATTAGAATTATTGGGACTGTGAATTAGAATAATTAATTACTGAATTTATAATGGAGTTGTTAAGATTGATAATTCTTATTAAGTTATTGTTCAATTAATTAATGAGAATGGTTGTGATTATGGAAATGATTTATTTGAAATAATTAATTGTTTAATTAATGATTTTTGTATTGAATGTGTTGAAATGAAATAATTAATTTTTTAACTAACTAATATGGTTGAGATGATTAATTAATTGTTAAATTCATTAAATGGATTGAGATGATTAATTAATTTTTGAGTTAATTAATAGGGTTGAGATGAATAATTTTTATTTTTAATTAATTAATATTATTGAAGTCATTATTTAATTTCATAATTAATTTATTGAATTGACGAGGTAAATTAATTATTGAATTAATTGAGGGATATATAATGAATTGTATCAGTGGAATTAATATGTGAATTGAAATGATGAATGGTAAAAATGGAATTCATATGTGAAATGAAAAGTTGAATGGTAATAATATAATTCATATGAAAATTGAAATGATTAATGGAAAAAATTAAATTTTATTGTGAATTTAATTGATGAATGCAAACAATAGAATTCAAATGTTAAATGAAATAATGAATTTTAACAACGAAATTCATATGTAAATTGAATTGATAAATGGTAACAATTTAATTCTTGCGTGAATTGAGATGGTAAATGGTTACAATGTAATTCATATTTGAAAAGAAATGATTAATGGTAATAATGGAATTCATGAGTGAATTTAAATGTTTAATGGTTTCAATGGAATTCATATGTAAATTGAGATGAGTAATGATAACAATTAAATTATGAGATTTGATATACCTCATGGATAGTTGACACTCTCTCAAGGGACAAAGTAGGTATTGAGAGTTCGGGTGTCCTAAAAAACCAGGGTGTTTAGTGGTCAAATAATGAGTAATTGAATAAGTATAAACTACTTAAATTACAGATTTTGTTTATTTATTATAGAACTTCATAAAATATTTCAATTGATATTTTTTTAGATGTTGTTTATGGAGGCCAACAGAGTTGTACACATAGACTACTCAAGTTTCATGATTGGTACCTTTCAGGGTTTCCAGATAAAGAAAAGGTAAGGTACCATTGTAATATAGACAATTCAGATTTTTTTATGGATATGGGACTCAAATGTGGTTCAGAAATCTCTTGGTATTTTTCTATGTTGTTACTTTTGGGTTTTTTTCTGGCACTTGGAAAATTCATTGGAATGACATAAATAAATATCAATTTTTATATTTTATTTTTTTGTTTTAGTAATCTTGCGAGACTTGCATTATCTTGATTATATTTTATATTATAGTAATTGTTTATATATTTTACACTGAAGTATTTATATGATAAATAGGGAATTGTCTCCTGATGATCAATAATATACTGTTGATGTTAGTTGGAAGCCTATGGTATACAGGGAGGCACACATGGGGTCACGTAGCGGTCCGACATGGGGAACTAGTCTGTTTCACCTGGGTTGGGTATTAAAAAGTGGTATCATAGGAGTTTTATTTTATTTTTTGTTTTATAACTATTTGGGAAAGGTAGATATGAGACTCAGAAGAGTCAGACATTTTTTATTAGATCATGCATGGGAGTAGTAAACCCATGTACATGGGAGAAAACAAGTCCCCAGGGTTGGATTTTTTCTATTGTCATTTCCTATTATAGTTTAATATTATTTCACCTTGGGTGACACATCTTATGAGTGATGTGATTATTTTTTGTTGTATTTGATGATATTTGAATCGTGTCCTAGTTTGGAACAAGAGTTAAGTTTTCATGCATTATATTATGCAGTCAAGATAATTTTTTAACTTGCAACATTTTAGGAACACATTTGAAACTGGGTTTTCAGAATGTTTTTGAACATGATTTTCATTTTATTTCTTGTGAAATTTAAATGAAAATGTTCCCACTATGAAATTGAGAACTCTAAAATGATAAAAGATGAGATTAAATTTGTGTATAATGAAAATATGGTTATGATAATGTGTTTAACATTTTTTAACCATGATCATGATGTAGGATGGTTATGGGTAGTGATAGTACCTCTGTTTTGATCATTTGGCTGGGTTGGGGGGAAATAGACTTGTTGTGCCTTGTTTTTTCTTCTTACGTAAAAATGATAAAGCGGTGTTATGTGTCCTGAGACATCTGTTTGGAATTATAGATGTATTCTTACATGATGAATATTTTAGATAGGATTAAAAGAGGATATGGTGGAGATGACCTAACAGTGGTGGAACCTAAGGCACCGATCAAGGTAGTTGAGGATGAAGGGTTACCGTTCCGATAGAACATTTTTCTCTTAATTCAATTCCTTGAAAGAGGCTAGTAGGGGGTTGGGAAGAGCATGTATTATTTGATACACGAGTTTCAGTTGATTCACCTTCTGAGTGTTACTAGAGAGAGTGGACATGAGGGAGATGAGTTATGGATTGAGTACATCTAAACTATACTCGACAATTTAGAGACTCATATAGAGATGTGGATCAAGTTGGATACTTATATTCTATGAGGATCATTAAAGTGCTGGTGGGAAAATATGAAATATACTATATAAAATGATGGTATTTTATGGAAATACATCTTAGAAGATTTCTTGGAGAACATTTATCCATAAATGCTAAGGTAGAAGTTTGAAACTAACTTCATGAGGTTGAATTAGGGGAGTATGTCCATGGTGGAGTATTCTGAGTGCTATATAGACTTGCTGAATTTTCTCTTGAATTTTTCAAGGATAATAAATCTTCAGTGAGGCATTTACATGTTGTATTTAGATGTGAGATTAAGTCCCAGTTTAACTTGTTTTAGTTAAATAAGTTTAAAGAGGTGTCAGATCAGGCTCTCATAGCTGATGGGAACCTAAAAGAGGCTTCTAATGCTGTAATGATGGTTATAGATGTATTATTAGGAGACATGACTTCTAAGAGTAGGAAGCGTCACTACTAGAGTGTTAGGTAGGGGAAATTTGGAAGAGTGGCCATGGGGAAGGGTCAGTCACACATGGCTATACATGGATTGTTTTTCACTAGTGTTATAGGCATTGCCAATATTATAGACACTATCAATAACCACTAGATGAGAGTTGATATTGAAGTATGATGGGGAATTTTTAGAAGTTATACTAGAACCTGCAATAGACAGGTAGCGGTGGTGGAGCTAGATTGAACCAGGGTGTTATAAGGGGATCTTCTACACCATATTAGTCTAAAAGATAGATTTATACAGTCAGAGATGATAGTGGTAGTGAATGTAGTTATTTTAGGAATGAGAACCGGTATCAACAAAGTGGTTCAACCTAGAGGATTATGGTTGAATCACAGGGAATATGGACATGATATTTACATGCCATATATCCTATACTTGTTGATTGTGAGGCCTAACCATCAATTATGAGAGGCAAAATTCTTGTAGCTTCCATGATAGCTAGTTATTTATTTGAGATTAGTTCCTCTCATTCATTTATTTATTTATAAAATATGAATGGTTTGATCCTAGTGGTGGAGTAAGTGAGTGGGGGTGTTGATGAAAGATACATCATTGGGAGTACAGTCTAGGGACATCTTCTTGTTCAAGGTATATTCTCTCAAGGTTGGGGAGTATTATTTTATATGGTATAATTAAATCCACAACATCTCAATATTCATCCTAATTATGGGTTTGGACTTGTTAGTTTCATACCAATCCCACATAGATTTTTACAAAATAATAGTGACTTTTTGTCTCCTAAGGGTTACATGTATATTCACCATGGAGATATAGATATAATGGCAGGCTCTGTAGGGATCATTCACAACAACTAGGGGAGCTTACCACCCAAGTTTCATGGTTTTTGTTTGATGATGGAGGTGTAAAGAAAGATGTATTTCCACCTATTGTGGAATTGTTTTAGGATCTATTTCCTAAATAATTATCAGGTTTTACACCTAATATATATGTATAATTTACTATTTAGATCATGTGAGGGGATATTACCGTTTCTATTACACCATACAGAGTGGCCCAAACATATATTTAAAATATCATGAGTTAGTTGTAAGAGTTTGAGGATATTTGGATTATCTGACAAAGTATGTTACCTTTAGGTTCACCAGAGTTGTTTTCTTAGAGGAATAACAGAAATCTTTGATTTTATGTTGATTACCGAAAGACAAACTGAATAACTGTGAATAAATGGTATCATCTTCCATGTATCAGTGATATTTTTTACCAGTTGAGTGGAGGTTGTGTTCTCTGAAAGATTAACTTGAGATCAAGGTATCATTAGTTGTGAGTTCGACCTTCTAATATACCATGAACTAATTTTAGAAGAAAATATGGCCTTTATGATTTTTTCATAATTTCAATTGGATTTATGATATCACCAACTATATTTTTGGCCTTAATTAATATAATAATCAATCTTTACCATGATATGTTAGTGGTTGTGTTTGTGGAATTTTATTTGGTGTACTCTAAGACTCATGATGATCATGCCAAACATCTTGCCATCATTCTGAGTAAACTAAGATAGAATTGACTATACACCAAGATATGTATGTATCAATTTTGGATTGATCATGTATACATATTAGGTAACATCATCTTGGAGGAATATGTGTCTGTGGACCCAGGGAAGGTGGATGCATTTGTTTCTTGGGATTAACCTAAGAGTATTTTACAAATCCATATATTTTATTGGTTAGTAGGATATTATAAAAGATTCATCCTGGGATTTTCCGAATTGATATAACCCCTATCGAGCTTTACCAAAAATTTGAAAAAGTTTGAATGGTCTAAAGCAAGTGAGAATTACTTCCAAAAGTTGAACAAACATGAGACTTTGACCCTAATCTTGATCCTACCTGATCTAGTTGAAGAGTATAGGATTTTTTGTGATGATTCTGGGATTGGGATTGGAGAAGTGTTTATATAGAGAGATTTAATTTTTCTATATGGGTCTCAGTAGTTGAGGCCACCTGAATTGAAATACTATACACACAACCTTGAGTTGGCATCAGTGATTTTATCATTAAAGTGCTGATAGTATTATCTTTTTAGTGAGAGTTTACTATGTATACTGATCACACGACCATAAAGTATTTATTTTTACAATGATAATTGAATCTTCATAAGTAAGTATGGGTTGATCATATGTAGTCATTTGACTCTGAGATAACATATATGCCTGAAAAGGGGGGCAATGTTGTTGACTCTTTGAGAAGGAAAACTCAGACTCAGGATGTTCAGGAGTCTAGTGTTGAGTGTAAAATGATGACATCACTTGTTGATATGCATGTTTTGGTTAAAAATTGTTAGTGGAATATGACTCTCATATCATTATTAGTAAAGTATAATCTTTTGAGATGCATTAGGGACATGAATTATGCAGATATGAAATGATTTACCTTGAGGGAAATCATCGAAGGTGGGGTGTTCGATTCTGATTTGACCATATATGTGGATTAGATCATCTATATCAGGGATAAGGTTATTGTTCCTATGAGCATGTGGGAGGATCATATTAATGATTTTATTACCTTCAAGTGAGCGGTACATATAGGTGTGACCAAACTGCACTGTGAATTATGCTGATTGTTTTGGTTTCAAATAATGATAAAGGAAATAGAAGGGTTTGTGACACAATGCTACACCTGTCAATATGTGAAGGCTGAGAATCAATGACCTGGTGGTATACTACAATCGCTGACCATTCCTAAATAGAAGTGGGATGAAGTTACCAAGGATTTTTTGGTGGTTCACCTAAGTATTCCTCAAAAGAATGATACTGTTTGGGTGAATGTAGACCATATGTAAAAGGTATCACATTTCATTCCAATATAGGAGACTTTCTCAGTGAAGTAGGTGGGAAATCTATAAGTTTGAGAGATATTATACATTCACAGGGTGACATAGACTATTGTTTTACAATTAATATCATGTTTTACTTCACGCATATAACAAGGATTGTAGAAGGTGCATGGTATATCAGTCTTGATGAGTTTTTCATTCCACCCATAAATAGATGGACAATCGGAGAATACTATACATGTGGTAGAGAATATTCTACGAGTATATGTTCTCGAAACTGGTGGGTCTTGGGAGAAGAATCTATCATATTTGGAATTTTCCTATAAAAAAAATTATTATGAAACTATACATATGGTACCATAAAAAGCACTTTTTTAGGTTGTGAAGATCATCTCTATGCAGGATGGAGCTAGGTGAGTCAGAGTTGTGGGGAATGAGTCTCATGTAGGAGTAATTAGAGCAGGTTCAGATAATTCAAAAGAGTATGGATATAGATCATAGTAGAAAAAAGTCATATTCTAATAGATTTCAACAACCCATAGAGTTTACAGAGGGTTATTTTGTATTCCTATGGGTATTTCTTATATTGGTTCACTATAGGATAAAGAGACATGGTAAGTTAGCACCCAGTTTTGTAGGACCATTTGAGTTAGTGGTGAGAATCGGTCTGATGGAATACCAATTGGCTCTTTCATAGAGATATAGTTATATTCATGTATTTTTTGTGTGTGAAAACATTAATAGTATCAACCCAGTCCTTCTTATGTGATTGATGTAGATGATGTTTAGCTTTATATAGATACATAATTTGAGAAGCATCTGATATGTGTGTTGGATCACAGTGAAAAAGTGTATAAGGGAAAGACTACGTCAGTAGTTCTTTTATTCTTGTAAAATTTTCATATTTAGAAGGAAAAATGGTAGATATAGTTAGATACGAGGGATCTCTAGCCTAATATTTTTTACTCAGAATCTTATATTTTCATGGGAGTAGATCTCAAGGATGAGTTTCATAAGGTCGAGAGATTGTAAAACCCTGACCATTTTTAGAGATGTATTGGGATCATTTATAGGAAATATTTTCCCCTATGTTGAGGAAATTTCAATTGGGTTTTACCATGGAGGTTTTTTGGGTGAAAATTGGAGAAACAATGGAAGAAGGAGGGCCATGGATGGTGGGCGCATGGTTTTCCCTAAACGTGTGCCCTGCCCCAACAAACCATAAAACTCTAGATAGAAAGGGTTTTCATGTATTTCACATTGATTGTACAACCATACACCATAAAAGAGAAATAATTCACCCCTTATAAGAGTTAAATTGTCAAGGTTCATGGATTGGAAAACCATTCACCTCTACCCAACAAACCGTGAACAAGTTTTTAATTAGTCTAAAAATTTCTTTTAAAATTTACCGTGACCCCATATCAAACCCTATTCATACCTATCTCAATCCTAACCACTCTTTCATGATTTCAGAGGCACTTGGTTAGATTCCAATCCTTCCTGACCTCTTTTCATGGTTAATCAAAGGGATGAATAAGGATCTACACCTCTATGGGTATGTGATTTCTTACCGTTTAGACCCTTATATGACTCTTCCTATCCTCTCCCTGAATAAAAGAGAATGTATTATCCACTATTGGTTATAGATATATATCGAGACTTATTTAATCTAGTTTTCTAGATCTTGATTCCTTTATGTATTAAATATGGGATTTGAATCCAGACCGTGTTATTTATTGTGGGTTTGAGAAATCAATTTGAAATTTGGAAATTATATTCGAAAATCACTCATCAATGAATTTATATAGGTGTTATAATATTCAAATCCCAAAGTATTGATTTTTATTACATATATGTAATTGTATAATTTCTATTATAGGATTAGAAATTGATTTCTCGATTGAATTAATTAATTAGGTGAATTAGTTAAAAATGAGAATTATGAAATTGGAAATATTTCTATTGTGAGTTGGAATAATCACTTATTGAGTTAATTATAGAGTTATTGATATTGATTAATTTGATTAATTAATTATTTACTTAATTAGTGGGAATTTTTGGTATTATAAAATTGAATGATTTTAAATAATTAATTATTGAATTAATTATTTTTACATTGGAAGTGTTGAATTGGAACAATTAATTATTTGAATTAAATGATAGCGTTAAGATTATTAATTAATTATTTAATTGATTAAACCTTTTAAATTATTAATTAATTTTTTAATAAATTAATTGGGTTGAGAGGATTAATAAATTATTGAATTAATTAATAGGATTGAAGTGACTAATTAAGTTTTGAAATAATTAATGGAATTGAGGATTTAAATTTATTATTGAATTAATTAATGGTGAAATGAAAAATAGAAACCATGTAATTTTATTTGAATCTAAATGATAAATGGAAATAATTGAATTCGTGTGTGAAAATAAATGATGAATGGTAATAATGGGATACCTATGTGAATTGAAATGATGAATGATAATAAAGGAATTAATATGTGAATTGAAATGATGAATGGTAACAATGAAATTCATATGTGACAATAAATTATTAATGGTAAAAATTTAATTCATATGGGAATTGAAATGATGAAAGGTAACAATGGAATTTATATGTGAATTAAAATGATGAATGGTAACAATAAAAATGATATTAAAAAAGTAATAATTAATGATAACAATTGTATTCATGTTTAAATTGAAATGCTTAATGGAAAAAATGGTATTAATATGTTAATTGAGTTAAATAATGGTAACAATGGAATTATGGGATGAGATATACCCTTGGAATGGTTCAAAATATGACATCGTTCGAAGCAGGTATTGAGATTTGGGTGTCCTTAGGAACCTGAGAGTTATGTGGTTAAATAATGAGTAATTGAATAAATAAAAACTGTTTACATTATTTATTTTATTTATTCTTTATTTAAATTCATATAATGTTTGACTGTATATTACATTAGATGCCATTTGAAGTGGCCTACTGAGTTATACTCACACCTTACTCGGGTTTCCGGAATTGTAAAAGAATATATTTCATGGTTGCAAGATAAGAAAAGCGAAAAAGACTTATGTCATATTTATGATTCCGGATGGAGTATGGATGAGGGAACATGATGTGGTTCAAGTCCTACTTGGTACTTATTAGTTTGTTTTATTTTGTGTTTTCATTTTTGCACTGGGCATGACATTTGAATAACATCCCCACAGTTCATTTTTGATATTACATTTTTCAATTTGGTCATCCAGTGATACTGGTATTATCCCAGTTATATTGTATCTATTGGATACTGTATATTTATATTCTTCTTTTGTATTACTATAATAAAGATTTTATAGTCTCCCCATGGTCGATAACAGAACCTCAATGCTAGTTACCAATCTTTAGTATATGGGGAGGCACACTTGAGGTCTTATAACTGTCTGTAATAGGGCATGACTGTGCGACACTCAGTTCAGGAGGTTACAATTCCTAATAAACTATCTCCTCAATATTTTAATGATCCATAGATACACTATTACGGTACTCAACATTATCCATGAAACAAACATCATGATCCCATAAGTCACATTTCGATACGTTCCCAAACAATTGATGGTGATGTACAATTACCAGAACGATACACAGATGTTCTATGTGATCCTACTTTGATATAGAATACATAAATATATCATTAATTAAAATCACAATGAAAAAATATATGAAGAATTGAAACACTATGTTCTACACCCCCCGGAACACATATGGATAATTAATTACAAGAAACCATATTACAAAGAACATATAATGCATAAAATGAAATCAGAAAGCAGTCTTTAGTATATCCTCATCACTTACACTGATTTGGTGACATCCTGATCACTGAATGATCTCTGAGAACCAAATAGATCCTTCCAATTGATAGAATAGTTTTTAAATCATTGAAAGAGGATGTAAATTCATTATTTTAACCCAATGGAAGTAGTGATGATTGATATATATATATATATATATATGGAAATTTCCATTATCCTTCTTTATAAAAAACCAATGCACCCCATGTTGACATTCTCACCTGAAAAAACATCAAAATAAAATTTAATTGACCTTAATCCTTATCTCCCACAACTCAAAATGTTCGATACTATGTGGAGACATCATGATCATAGAACCTACCAACTATATCTATATTTGAAACATGGTCTCAATTTTAGTGGGTAATTCCATAAACTCCACTATAAATACCATCAGGTACTCTTCAAAAATTCTAAGAAACACAATTAATGAAATGTCAGAAAAACTCAACACCAACTTAGACATAAAATAATAAAAGACATAACATGCCTTCAAATCATCTGAGGGTCTCTCTCACCACTAGACATGGTAAAATTCCCATTAACATCGTAGAACACAATTTTCATACTAAATAAATCCATGATAGCCTATAATGAATACAACCATAAAATTTTGAGTATGATATCATGTGGTTTAATTCATAAACATACGAAGTCTCCCCAAGATATGTTCTAACCAAAAACTAACTCATAGTATTTTTATAATTCATATAAACAAGATCAACCACCAAATATAATAGTCAATTCCAATGGATCTAGAAGTGTCTCCACCATAAATCCCAATCCATGAAATATGGTAGTTAATATGGAGGATTTCAAATCTCTTAAAATTAATAAAATCACACACCTAAGTAGAAAAAAGGTTAGGAGAACCTTGAATGACGTATGGATCGCCGAGATCTAGAAAGTCTAGAGAATGTAGTTGGCCATGACATACTCTACTCCCTTGACAGCCCTGATGATTACCATCTCTATAGATGTGATTTACACTAAAAGGATAAAGATCATCATAGGGGTTCTATATACCTACCAACATCATATCTATTTATCCAAATATGAATAACCTGATTGATGTTTCCTTAAATAAAATTTCCACAATGATAGAACCATAAGTGAAAAACATACTCCATGATTCATACTCATAAATTATACTCATTAATTCTAATGATGAACACATCCACAATAAGAAAAACACAATTATGATACCTTGGTATAGAAATGATAGCCTCCACCCCCATAGAAATGAGATGATTTGGAATGGGACCTACACCAAGCTGTCTTAAATATCATATGTCTAGAAAGCTATGAAACCCAAACTATATCTTTAGAATTTTGGGAATTATTATGAGTCCCTTCGTGTGATGATCTAGTTCTCCATAGAATCCTCTCAATGGGATATTATCTCTTTTCAACTCAAGATACATCAACATCATAAATGGAGTGATGTAGCATTGGATCTCTATATTTAAATTGTCCTAGACGTAAATCACCCTAGCCACCTCATATGGAAATATTTATGAAGCATATCGAAAAAGGGTCTTGAAATGGATCCAAAACTCCAACATGACAAAACTCCCCTTTGAATGGGTTATAAGATATTGGGAGCTGGAATCATTGATAGTCAAAAAAAGAAACTCATTGTGAAAATAGCCTTGAATATTCCCCCATGATACAAATGTCTCCTTATGATACCCAATGAATAAGAACCACCATTCCCTAGCTTCATCACACAAAAAAATCACTACCAATGGATACTAATGCTATTTTTAAGAAAATATCAAACTGAAGGATATCTTCACCTCTTCAAACTAGTCTTTTAACATTTAGTTTGAAACGATTCCATAATACTTTTATGAACTCTTCTGATGATACACTTTGTTTCTCATCCACTATGTTTTTTTGTCATCAACATAAACCATATGGGGATCTGTTGAAAAATATTATTAAACATATTCAGAGAAAATGTAAGGAAGAACTCAAACTAGAGCCATACATGTAAATGGAAAATGGTTAGGGGATGCTAAACTAGGATTAACAAATATTTAATATTAAGTAATTATTTATTTATGATTTAACCTAATCTTAAAGTCTGTCCATTTCAGAAAAAGTCATAAAGGTGAATTATAGATGATAATTTCCAACATGTGTGTGAGGTGTGTGAGTGTTTAAAATGAAACTGTACCCCCAATAACCTAATTTATATAAATGAAACTACATGTACCAAAAAAATCCTCAATAAAAACTATTAAGACCCAACAACTGCAAAATTACCCCATGATCTTGTAATTTCAAACCCGACATTCAACTAGCTCATGTGGATATAAAAAAAATTATTTATATATAGGGTGAAAATAAAAGGTATACCCAATAGGACCCTCATAAAATCCTCTCATGAGAAAAAAAAATAATGTATAAAAAATTCCCAATTTACAATAAGTGAATCTAACTCAAGACTTAATTATCTAAGCTATTTCAATGATATGTCACTATGTATATCAAATATGAATAATATATTATCAAATATACTATTAATGATGATATTCCACTAACACTTCCCCACTTGATTACCACATTTCCCCAATATCACAAATCTTTTTCCACCTCTCTCCAAGAGTAATCCATCCCGAATACACCTAGGATGCTATATCATATCATGCATGTTGGGTATCACATAATCTCAACATATACCAAAAAACCTATGCATAATATCATTTAATCCACCCATGAAACAAATCTAAATATTAAATCAGTAGTTTTTATGATCCACCACAACCTGTATGTTGAGTATTATTTCTCGATCCATCACACACAATACCCAAAATCCAATAATAATCAATATGACACTATATTAGGAGATACATGTGTGTGAAATAACCACAATCCATAACATACCTCTTAAATAGTAAAAATGAATGGTAACCACAGTGTATAGAGACACAAAATAGTACAATAATTATAGAGTGAGGTAAAAGAGGGTAGTAAGTCATCCATTCTTCCCTAACCTAGATATTGAGTAAAATACCCTCTCAGAGTCCACTATTTGTTAGTTTATCTATTTACATTGGTAACTTAGTATATGAAATCACATAACATACAAGTTATATATAGCGCACAACAGCACTATGGGCATCATCCACGTCTTTGGGTTAGGGGAATTTATCATCTCTCTAACACCCAGTAGCCATAGCTATAGACTAGATATCCTATAAACACACTAGAATTCAAAAATAATTTCATTTATTTGTAACTATTATGCATTTCACATTATACATATTCTTTTAATTAACGATTATCATTTATTTACCATTACTTAAACATGATAATAAATGGATTCCCATGCCATACTAGAATTAACAAACTTATCTCAAGGTTTTTAAATATTATAATCATCTTCATTAAAAAAATTAATCAACCACATCGTATAAAACATTTATTATTCATTATTGTTCCATAGTTACAAGTCCCATAGGACTCATTTTCTATTATGATAAAATATATTTATAAAACAAGACCAATATGCTGCATCATGAAGTGGGGATTGAAATTTAAAAAAAACCCAACCATATTGAATTTAATGTAATTTGATTAAGAATAAATCAACCAAGATTTTAGTATAACTACTAGAAATTATAGCTAAATCTCATTCACTTTCCACAGTGCCATCCCCATCTCCACCATAAATATCACTATGAAACCATACTTTCCTCAATGACACAAATTGATACAAAAAACCCAGACCTACACTCCCCTGACCCATCAAACCATCAACTATGTGAGGCTCACATCACATCACAAAGAAGAAATCCCATTTTGAGAAAACACATAAGGAACGAATCAAAAAACAACTATTATTAGAGAAACTATGCCCTAATACTAAGGAATTTAGTCATCACAAGAAAAAAATAATGATCTACCCCAAAACATTATCCATATAATATAATAAATTCCTTACAATCTTGTATTAAATGATTCATTTATTATGTTTTAAGATCATAGGAAACCTATAGAATCATTTTTTAAAAGCTATAATTTATTTAAAAAATCTTTCATTCTTAAAATATAGTTTCAATAAACTATCCGTAGGATCATTCTAAATTGACATGAGTCATTATAACCACATGAAAAATCATAAAAACATTTATTTATTTAGAAAAATTAAATTTAACTATTGAATTACATTTTAAACTAGACATTCATTAGAATCACATTTATCTCCATAAATTATATAAAATAACATTTTAATTTAAACATGATAAACTATATAATAAGAACAATATTATCTAAATAACAAAAATATATATAACACTATTCAGAAAATCAAGAAGAAATCCATTATCATGGTATAAATACGTGTGATCAATTTAAAATAAAGTCAATTATTTTATTTATTATGTTTAATCTTCATTAGGGTTATTTACACTATATCTAATGAGATAAAGTATGATAACATTACAATTACACATAAAATAATAGGTGAATAAATGAATCCTCAACCTTTATTAGAATATCAACGTTCTATTTATTAGAACCGATGAATGAGGATAAACCACTATCAGAAGAAACAACACCAAGTTAAATAATGGTTAGGAGGAACCTAAAATAAATAACCAAATATCAAGATACACTCAAAAAACCCAAAAATAGGAGTATTTATCTTTAGAAACATCTGATGAAAAAGAATAAATGGAGTAAGAAATAGATAAAGGTACCCGCAACCAAAAGTTTTTGATTCTCCATGAACCAATGGTCTGAATCGATAATGAATTATTCCATATTTTCCAAGGGTTGTAAAAAACACATAATAGTGACATAATCTGAAATAGGGATCTAAATCATGAGAATAAAAATACACACCCTAGTTCTATCCAAATAATATATAAAATGAAGTAATTCAAGGGAAGGAGTACATATTAGTTATTATAGGGGAATAATTGACATAAAATTTCATTTAATACCCCTATTCACTCCATAGGAATTTTCCATTTTATAATTGGTCTAGATCCAAGTAGATTTATGAACATTTGGATATTCAAAAAACTAGTATGAATACTACCATGACTTCCACCACAACCTAGAAATGGTCAGGGTGGTCCTATAACAAGTAATATGAAATAAGATATGCTATGGCGTGTTTCCCATAGCCCATACATTTTTTCCTCACCACACCCAAGACCACAAGCATGGCATGCCTCTCTCAAAATTTTGGATAGGTGATTCACCATGGAACAAAACTGAATTATTTACCCTTTCCCATATATTTAATGTGGCCTATATCAAAAAAACTCTCTATACTAAGAAGGGAATCCAAAATGGATTAAAATTCTATTTTAGTAGTCGTGGTGTAGCACAAACTACCTTCCGACCATCAGGTACCCCAAATAACCCCCACTACACCCAACAATAGGGTGTATTTCCATATAAAATGTTCATAGGTTCTCTCTAACCACTTCAAACACATCCAAACATCACCATGGGATCACTATGAATCAATAAAACACAATTTATAGGATGGTATTGTTTAGAACATTACATTTTAACTCATCTATGCATCTCATCATGAATTCAATTGATTTCCACATGTATCTAAAAAACCAAGGATATTGTTTATTAATCTCATGTGTTGAGGCCACATTGATGAATTTTTTTCTGGGTAATAATTCATCTACCATCCCTTATAATCTCGTGAATGATTTCATATAGATTCTAAACCCCAGTTCATGGATAATCAAAGGCTTCTGGTTCATAGTATGCTCCATTATTCAATTTTTTTCCGTATTCATAGAATTATATATTACAAGAAGAATAGAGAAATATTATTCCCCAATCTAGGTGTTTTATATAATGATCCGTTGTTTTTTGTACATTATAGGTTCCATCTATCCTTCATTTTTCTTTGTAGTGTTTCATTCGGTGGTGGTTTAACATAGTTCATCATTTCATCGGAAAAAAATGTTGAACATCTAATCAAGGGAGGGGATTTATTTCTTATCTGATTATTTTATTTGAAATTGTAACATTATCATGATTTAACTCTTTTGGTGATGGTGTAATTAACCTGAATAAACGATAATGTGGATTAAATAATGGTAATTCGTTATAGTTATAGATATCATACATGTTTTCACCATGATAAATGTTTCCACTTATTTTAATATATTTTTATCAATTTAAATTTATGTTTTCTTTCATGTCTATTTATGATATAGTTTAACATTCTTGATATTAGGAAAATTATTGAATAAAAATAAATAAAAAAAACTTATTGATTAAATAATAACCTGCTATGTTAATTAAAATATTTTCCTTATAAATTAATGACATTGAATGTTATACTTACATAATTCTGTTAATAATTCATAACTTTTAATTGATAAAACCTTGTGTTTTTAGTGTTTTTTACTTGTTACAAATTAATCATTTAACCCAAGATGATAATGAACATGTTTTTTTCAAAGATAAATGTCTGGGACAAATCCAACCTATTTTCTTTCTACCACTGAATACATTTGTTTTTAGGGTCTATATGACCTATTGAATGTTTATTGTTTACTTGTGTCTTGAGTGACTATTATACTATAAAATGATATTTTTTTATTCTAGTTATGTGAATAGGTATGATAAAGCGTGTTCATTATTTCCTTAGGGGTCCAGTGATGTTCAAGAGGGATATTATTAGTTGGGGTTCTCAAGTGTGACCAATGATCCAGGTTATTAGTAGGAACATACCCATGGGATTCAGTAATATAAAGGGATATTCATTATTCATATATAATTATAGGGATGTAAGGGATTAATGAGATGAGTTAGGGAGATTGATGATTACATATGTAGTGAAATTTTCTTTACCAGCCATCTAGGAGTAGATTAATGTCTAGTTGCGTGTGAGGTATAAGAAATGTTTCCATGCATGTGGTTGTGTGTGTGCCCTATTTTTGATCCTATGGGTTATGATGATAATATATATGATGAATTTCTTCGAGTGATAGGGTGCTATAATCGACCACCTTGAATGATAGGGAACTGTTCTAGGTTGTGTTTATGATGCCAAACCCTTAGATAGTGGGTATAAGACCAGTTTACCCTATGTGAGAAGGTGTTTATGCTTGATATGGTTATAATACATAATCATATGTAACTTTTAAGAGTTATGAGAAATAATATTTGGATTTTATAAGTGATTTTATTGTGTAACCATGTCCCTAGTCAGAGGATAATGGATTTTGATTCATTGTTATATGATATTGTCTATTGAATCTTCCCGAGTAAGAGGGTAGGGAACCAAGATGATGATGTGTTACATCCCCGGAGTGAGAGGGTTTGGTTTAGTGAATGATGTTATAATTTTTTGAATATTTATTATAATTTTACTTTAGTTATAAAAAATTATTAACCTTATAGAATATTAATTTCAAATAAGACATTTCTTCCACACACAATGGCTAGAATATGTGAGGTCAGGTGTCATGGTGTCATAGTTAGCACACAATTATGATATGTGTATCATTTCATGTTGTGTGTTTATTCTATATGATTAAAATTCAATATTATTTTCTAATATTTTAGGAATCCCATTGGTGGTTTTATATATAGATTCTTTCTCACATCATGTATGGAAACATTGGTGCGCATGCTGATCATCATGTTTCACTTTCAGGTAACAAGTTGTACTAGATATTTTGCTGGATTATCAGGATGGGGATTTACTAGTATTTTCAAAGGAGGTAATTGAGTATTTAAATTAGATTCTACTCCTACATTAGTTCATTAGTTTAGTTTTTAGTGGATTATCCTTTTAGAAAATCCTTACGATGTATATTTCTATGTATGACATGGGTATAAATATATTATAACATATTGATATTATATATTTTTTGATCATTGACAATTTTTTTATTAATAATATTTCTTATTAATATGCTTATATTTATTTAGTTATTAATTTTTACTCTATTTTATTATATATAGATGATAGTATCCTCATATTTAGTTATATAATCTCATTGCTTACCAATAGATGTTGGTGAATGGGGTTGAATGATCATGGTCATGTAAACCCTTGGCTCGATCTGAAATATAGATATCTTGGTCAATGTGTTAAAGGGTGGTTGTGTATATTTTTGATAATTTCATAGGTTTAGTCATATATATGATGGTCTTGGTATCCTCATATAAGGAGTATTCCACCTAGAAACTCAATCAAGATAGAATGAGGATGTGTATGGACATACCTTGATAAAGTAGATGTGATTTGAAAATCATCTTAGGTGAAAAAAATATGATGTGTTCAAAAATCTTGTCAGTATATACCTGAATAATTGGGAATATCTGTATAGGATATATGAGATTTACATTCTCTATTTTTCATGATCACTCATTTTCATTGAAAAAAGATATTATATGATTATGTAAACTTATATATAATACATTTGAAAAACATAGGTATATAGATACTCGTGTTTGATATAGATAAATATGGATCAATTTATAGATATAATAGAATTTAATCCTTACTATATGTGACACATTTTATACAATTATGGATTTGAGAATTCATAATTATTGGTAATTCTAAAAAGATATGTGGCATCAATTTATGGTTGTTTGAATGAGGATCAATTTTATAAAATATGGACAAATATCCTAAATGTATTTTAATGGATATATAGAAAAAATTATTTATTCATTTTCGCAATTTGTTTCATATAATATTACATATGGTAAAATGTATATGAGAAATTCTTCAAAATGAGTTTTAGAAATATCATAAATATGTTTTTGATATAGTTTAATAAGTTATTACATAAGATGTGATGTAAGGTGAATATGTACTATGTCTATGAGTATTCAGGGAAATATGGATATTTTTGAAATATAAAATAAAGGATAAAACCATGATATGGTATATTAGACCATGATATAGTGTATATTTTAATCCATAATGATAAAATAAGAGTGATTTCACTATAGGGATGTGCATATACATTCATGTTCTGTGATAATGTGTAGGACTTGATTCAAATCATATCAAATGGATATCTAAAAAAGAACCTATTTAATTTATTTTAATATATATTAAAATATTTTAATTCACATCATTTTCACATGTTAATGGATATAATCACTTCTGCTGCTTTGGGGAATAATTTTAGGTTTATTCTGAAAATGGAAGAAATCATGATATCATGTGATTATATTGTTTTTATTTTTTAAAATATTTAATGAAATGGAATTTAAATTATTTTTAATGAATTTTTAGATGAATAATTCATTTTGATGAGATAATAAAGTCTTATGTAGAATTAAAATATATTTTGGGTATTTTCAGGTGATTAAATGCATTTTGGCCACCAGTGTAAGGATAAATGGGGAAACAAGAAGTTTTGTGTGAATAGACCCTTATAAAGACATCATATTAGTGATTAAAATATATGTTTAACAATTTAATAGTTATAAAGTAGTATAAATATGGTTCATTCCATATTATTCTTTTGAGAGAAGTTACCACATGGGATTAAATTAGAAATTTCATGCTTAGGTATAAATCATTCAATTGTAAGAGCATCACAAAAAAATAATAAGAGTACCTATAAATTTATTTCAAAATAAAACTTCCATGAATAGACTTACATGTAATTATATTTCAAGCTCAATTAATCACATATGAATCATTCTCTTAGGGAAATTCCACATCTGAATAATATTGTATTTCCCGAAGATTATGTGAAATATTTTTTTGTCAAATTAATTTACATTTTTATATTTTGCATTTCACTTGACACTGGAAATAGATATATATATATATATGTATTAAAACACTAGGTCAGACATTACTTTTACACAGAACATCGACTCGGTGTACATTACATGTAACCATGACATGGAATATGTTACATGCAACACATATGTGGTGCACATTACAAACAACACATATGTGGCGTATGTTACACATAACACTGATATTTCTATGAAACATCATTTTTAAGTTAAAAGTATTTAAATGAGATAATTATAACATAGTTGTTAATAACGTTAATATTAATATTATTATCTACTTTTAAAATATTTTTTATAGTTGTTTTAAATAAATAAAACATATTGACCAAGAAAGATATGATTTTTGGTAAAGTCATTTTATGTTTAAAAATACCATTTTCTATAAATAACAACTTTTAAATAAAAAAAATTAATTTTAGACACATTAAGAATTGAAATTTGAAAACAAAATTTATTTTTCAATCATGAGTGTCTAAATTAGGTATGGGTTAATTTTAGATATTTTTCTGAGAAACATTATTTTTTATAGAATAGTGAAAATACTACTTTTAGGTTAAAAACTGCCTTTTTCTTTATATAATTATTAATGTTAAATTAATTTTTAAATTAATTTTAAATAAAAATCAGATCAAATATACATCTATTAATACAATATAGGCTATTATAATTAATTTCACTTTGAAATTTAATATAAAAATATAATAATCTTTTGAACGTATTTCTACTTTAGGGACTTGTAATTTCATCCCATCTACAAGATTAGTATTAATCTTTATCTTTCCGCTTATGTGAATTGAATTTTGAAAAAATGGAATACACCACTATAATAATTATAATATATTTATTTTATTAAGATCAAATTAATTTGTGAAAAAGTATTTGAAAAATAGATTAAAATTAATCAAAGTGACTATGGTCAAATTAATATTAATAAGGGACTAAACTTTGAAATTAGGGGCCCAACTGATCTTTAAACATGTAAAAAACCAATTTTCCTGCCCTTTTTGTCCATAAATTATAAATTAATTATTTAGGATTTTTTTGGTATGAATTCTTTATATAATAACATGTGAAAACCTACCTTGTATTCAAAAATATAAGTGAGTCATTTTCTTTCCCTATAAAAGTCCACCACCTCTTCCTTTTCTTAACACCTATAAAACTTATATGGTTAGGAAAATATATTCCCAATACACATACCAATATCCATAAATTTTTATTATAAAAGTTCATTTGGGAATAAGAAAATTCAAGGAAGTGTTTTGGCCCCAACCAAAAGGAGTTACTGGAATAAGAGTTAACTCCTTCTCCCAAGTACTTTATTTTATTTTATTTCCACACCCCTCCACTTATAATTTACCTGATTTTATAAAAACACATGTATACTCAATATAATATTAATTTTATTTATTTTATGGTTTCATCAAACACTCTCCATTTAATGGATAACAAACATACGATTTATGTGTTTGGTGAACTACCGCCTCACTAAATGATGGTTGTTAAGGTTTCCATACTACCTCCCATGGTGGATATTGTGATGGAAACTATAATTATATATGTTATGTATTTTATTTATTATGTCTTTAAATTATTTATTACTTTTTACAACATGTATATTTTTACCTTCTATTTGGTGGTAATATGAAAATTTCGTTCGAGGATGTGTGGACTACCACCCCCTCAAAGCGATATGATTTGTTTATACACTACATGGATATAATTAAAGAAGGTTTTAAGGAATATATAATACATATATGATATAATAAATCTCAGTTAATAATGATATATATATATACACAAACATATACATATTTTCCTTTTACATTATTTCTATCAACACAAAAATTTAACAAAAATAGCGTTCGTTTGTACGTATGAACTACAATCTCCATGAATGGTGTTTTAAATTTCATAATTATATATTGCTTATATAATCATAAAAAAAACACACACACACACATATATATATTATATTTATATCGTGTTTTAAATTTAAAAATTCCTGATATAATGTATGAATACAAAAAATATAACAAATTAAGATACATGCGAAGAATAAAGAGATACCACCCAAAGTAAAATGATAAAATTGGATTGTAAACAAGAAGGTAATATAAGGTCATAATCAAACCATATATATATATATTTATAAATATTCTCTATAAAATATATATAATAAATTTTATATTGGTTATAGAGTAGGTTTGAACAAGTACGACAAGAGTTAAGACACAAGGTAAGGGGATTTTTTATCACTTTTAATTTCTTTGAGATACATTTTTTATTCACCACCCATCCCTTTTTTGTGGGGCGTATACATCACTTGGATTTAATATATTATTATCATAGTAACATTACTATGTATATACATACCCATTCTTTGTCCTTTATTTCATGGTTTTTATGTTTCAAAATATTCCAAATCGGTAAAATATTATTTTCTCAATTTTCCTTCATTGATACTCATGTTTTCATATGTGCATAAATTCGTTGTGAGGTGTGTATACTTCAATTTTACAATATATATCATGAATATCCATCTTTTCATGATATTCTAGGATTCATTTAATTTACTTTTCATAAATGGAGAGCATTATCCCAAGTTACCAAGTGAAAAGAGTTTATTGAAACAATATAATCACTTTTCATGATTGTTTATGTTTATGCTTCCTTTGATTAATCTTACAACCCATATCTCAATATGTTCATGAATTTTCTTCCCATATGGATATTAATTCCAAATTCATGTATTGGTACCATATTTATACTTTTTTTTACATAAGATAGTTAAGAAAGTGTTTTTAACAAAGCTCGACATTACTCTCTCTTCGATTGGAAAAAACTTTTATCTGAAAAGGGTTTCCAAGTATATTCTACAAATCTAGTATGATCATTAAAATATATCTATAAATTTTTTTTCTTTCAATAATTTTTTCAATGGTATCTTTTTGCATCTTTCTAAATGAGTAATTTTTCTAACCTTTTCACTATAAAAAAGGAATGTTTTTTTAACTCAAATGAGATGTATAAAATTATCCACCATCAATCTTTTGACCCTTTATTTTCATGTTTAAAAGTTATCTTTTATAAAATTAGATTTAAATTTTTTTCATGATTCCTTTATAAATTTTCATGGAAAATTATTTTTAAAATTTTTTCAACCTCATTTTAAATGTTTTAAAGGAAAAATATTTTAAAAATGTTTTTAAAATACTTTTATAAGTTTTCAAGGAAAATTGGTTTCAAAATGTTTTCTGGATTCTTTTATAAGGTTTCAAGGAAAATGGTTTTCAAAAATATTTCAAGCCTCATTTTTATGTTTGAAATGTATTTTCAAATAAATGGTTTTCAAAATATTTTCAATATCCATTTAGGTGTTTTCAATGATAAAGGTTTCATAATTGTTTTAAAATATTTCTTTATAAGTTTCAATGTTTATTTTCATGAAAGTGTTTATCAAAATGTTTAATGTTTTAAGGATCCTTTTAAAATAATAAATGATCTTTACCTCAAGAAATGATTTTATAATGTTCTTACATGTTTTTTTCCATCTATGTTTACATTCATTTATATTACTCAAGACATTCTTGGAAATTATCCAAAGGTTATATTATTATTATTTCTTGTATGTTCAATGATTTTAATGAAGAAAACACATGACACCCATTTCTATTTCACGAGTTTTATGATTTTAAATAATGATTATTTTCATGGGTTATTATTTATTGAAGTTATTATGAAACCTATATATTCTCAAAGTTTCTGATGTGATGAAATTTTAATGATACTATTTCATTTGATTGGTGATGATTTTATGTTTCTAGAACCCATCTCTTTTTATGGGTTATGATTTGGTGAAAGTTTTATTATCTTGTGGAAAATGTATGAATGATTTTATTATGATATGGGTGGGACCTATATCTCCCTCCAACACATTAGGAAATGATTTATGACTCATGAGTATAAATGTTATACATGGACATGATTACATGTTCACAATGCATGCACAGAAATGGTTGCATGTTCATAAGTATTTGTGTGAATCTAATTTCATGTTCACAATGTCATGAGTGAACCTTATTAAATTTTAAAAATTTTATGCATGGAAAATATCTCATATCCATATGTTTTTACATGAAACAAATTAAATTTTCACAATGTCATTGATGAACCTGATTACATGTTCACAAAGTTATGCATGAACCTAGTTTCATGTCCACATTATTATGTGTGAACCAGATTACACATTCACAATTTTCTATATTGAATTAGTCTCATGTCCATAAGTTGATGTGGGGGCCTGATTTAATGTCCTCAAATTAATGAGTGAAGGTATTTCTACTTATACATGTTCACAATGTTATATACAAATTTTCACATGACAAATTTTATTTCTTATTCCTAAGTTATGATTTCATGAATTTTTCCCCTAATTCGATTATGATACATGTCTTATGAACTTCCAATATTTGTTATGATCATGAATATGTGGGGTATGATCATCAAATGTTATTCTAAAGTCCCATACCCTTTGGTTCATTTTATTCATACACATTTCCTTTATTTAAATTATTGAGCATTTGATCTCACTCATTTCTTATGTTTCCTTTCCCCAGGTTATGAATAAAGGTCCTCGGTAGAAGTTCTCAAGGACTATATCTTTAGGGGAGATAGTGAAAATATTTCCCCAGGATAGAAGATTTTGATTCTATTTTTCCAAATACACTAAACTATTATGGTCCTCAGGCATGTAATTTTGGTAATATATTGAATATTCATCTTAAATGATGTAATATCCATGTATGGTAAGACATGGTAACTATAAATGGTATCAAATGAAAGGGTTAATAAACCTCTAGAATCTTGGATGAGAAAACTTCATAGATCCCTATGTATATTTCAAATGATATGTCTTGGGATGTATCTAAGGATAAGTATAATGATGAGTCCACATTTAGGAAACATCCTGTAATTTTGGTAAAGCATAGAGACAGTGGTTTCTTAGAAATAAATCTATATCTAGACACTGTTAGTGGATGTTGAATTGGAACAAGTGTACCTAGGGGCCATAACTCTGACTAGATGTTTTGGGCTAGACTTGGGGTAATATGGTACATGACAACGGTCCTTGATACACACCTAGTTTGACACTCCTAGGGGATATGTGTTGGGAATTCATAAAACATTCATGAACCGTACTGAAGGATTTAAATACAAGTTATCTATTAATAACCTATGATTATCCTTTGGTGTCATAGATTAAAGGAGGTGTCATAATTTATATATCTTATAAGTAATTATTTTTAGGACTATCTGGTTTTCTAATATGATATGTAATACTCACAGTATACTTCTGGTTTTATTTAGTGGAGAGAACTAGAATGAACATGGTTAAGATTTAATGTTTCAAATGTGGAATATATGGGTATTAGAAAAATCAATTTCCCAAGTGGAAATATCATAAGGGGATTCAAGAAGGTGATATGAGTATTGGTTATACTTCTGAGGATAAAGTGACCACAAATGACTTGTGGAAGGTATGTGATGATCCTCCAGTATTTTTAACATTGATCATAAGAAGAATTATTTTATAGAGGTTGAGGAACCTTATGACATGATTCATATTTCAAATTCTAAGAAATAGGTATTAAGGTATAAGTTGATGAATCCCGAGTAATGGTTTAAGAATAAAGATTGATTAATGAAGTATTTATGATTTGAAATTGAAAGATCGTGTTTTATGAATCATGATATGTAATTACTTTTATTATAAGTTTTTATTAAGGATTGAAATAGATATGTTGAATAGTTTTGATGAAATTAACAAGTGATTTAATGGAAATGTAATATTTTGATGAAGGGATGGTAAACCTTAATTAATGCCTAAAATAGAGATAATGAGAATTGCATAATTATATGTTGAATATGAAAAAATAAATTGGATTGTACAGATTATCCTAGAACTTATTATTAACAATTTGTCTATGTCACCAAGGATAAAGTTTACAACTTCTTGGATTTAAATAATATATCCACACATCATTATAATAAGGAACCATGCGTGTTTCCCAAAATGTTTTATGGTAATTCACTTTATTACCATGTTTCTAGGGAATATACAATGATGGTATTCACATGACTTGAATTGGACAACCAAGAAAAAACTGTGATATACAGGAGGTCAGTATTAATAGGATTTCATGTCATTCATTATAACGATTTTCATTCTAATCTTTCATAAGGGTTATAAGTTTAAATATTTATGGAAAGATTATGTTTAACTTTATATGAAGTCACTGCGATTAAAGTGTTATCTCTCCATATAAGGTTTTGTTCATATTGGGAACTAATTCTAACCATTTTTCTAAGATGTTATGTTAAGGAAGATAGAATGAATTATCATTATATTTATGGATATCATGATATGATTGTTCTTAAGGAATGAAAAATTCCCCATCGTTCCATAGAATAAGAGATGAAGGGGGAATTGATCAAGGAAAAACAAAAAGGCGAAATTTTACATATGAAAAGGAAAAGTAAATTAATTATGTTTCCTTATCTCTCTATAAAATAAATGAATTCGTAAAATAAAATAAAAAGATAATGAAAAATAATTATCGTCGAACCATTATTTATGATGAATTGGATGGTCCATTAAATCATCATAGATTTATGGTTTTCTGATAACCCAATTATGTTGATCAATGTTATCTATAAATATACTTCATAACATGATTGTAATATTTTCCTTACATGTCCATGTTTTCACTCCCAACCTAGGTTATCCATGGTAGAAACCTAGATATTTCTTTCTTTGGGTAAATGTTATGGTTCCAAATTTCCCTTTAATAGTATTTTTTAGTATTCATTATTAATAAATGAATTTTTATAAATGAATCTTTCATGTATTAAATCTTTTATAATCTATATGAATTTAAATAGTTAAATTTATTTTAAGGGGGATAGAATGTCACACCACAAGATTTTGAGAAATGTTTTTTTGAATTAATTTACCTTTTTATATTTTTCATTTAAAGTGACACTAATATATATATATATATATATATATTAAAACACTAATTCAAATATTCCTTTATCATATAACATCAACTATGTGTAAGTTACAGACAACCATGACTTGGAATATTTTACACACACCATCAACTTAGCGTACGTTACACGCAAGACTAATGTTTCTGCAAAACCTCATTTTATAGTTATAATTATTAAAATTATATAATTATAACCAATAAATTAGTAATCTGAATATTAATAACAAACTTAAAAATAATTTTTATAATGTTTTATATAAATAAAACTTATTGATATTGAAAGATATGATTTTTCGTAAAGTCTTTTCTTGTTTAAAAGTACCGTTTTGTCGAATGAACTACATTTAGTAATAAAATTAATTTTTAACACATATTTATAAAGTGAATATTTAAAAAAAAAATATAATTTTTGATTTTATAATGTCTAAATTAGATTAGGTTGAATTTTTGGTATTTTTCTAAGAAACTCCATTTTTTGATGAATACTGAAAAATATTGCTTGTAGGTTAAAAGATGCCTTTAATTTTAAATAATAATTAATGTTAAATTATATTTTAAATTAGTTTTAAGGTAACATTAGATAAATTATAAATTTATTAATATAATTTAGTTAATTTGAATAAATTTCCCTTTGAAATTGAATATAAAAACTTCATAATCATTTGAACTTATTTCAACTTTAAAGACCTTCAATTTTATCTCATCTACGGGATTATCATTAGTCTTAATTTTTCCACTTCTATGGATTTAATTAAAAAAAAAATATATATATAATTTTAGTCATTATAATATTTATATTATAGTAATATCATATAATGTTTTAAACAAAAATATTAGTAAATGTGATTAATATTTAATCACGTCGATTAAGGTCAGATTAATCATAATTAGTGAGTAAACGTTAAAATGTGGGACCCAAATAACCTATATATTTCCCAAAAACCCATTTAATTTCCATATATCGTCCATAAACATCCTATTATTTATTTATTATGGTTTATATGACTTTTTTATGAGATAATATGTGTACACCTAACCTAATTTCAAAAATTCCATGTGAGTCTTTTTCCTTGCCTATAAAAGTCCACCACCTCCCCCTATTATTAACACCTCTAAAACCAATTTTGTTCAAAGAATATCTTCCCAATAAATTTTCCAAAATCCCTCAATTACATCTAGAATTCTTAAATTTATTTAAGGCAAACCAAGTAATCCTTTTGGCACAAACCAAAAATAGTTACCCGATTAAGAGGTAACGTATTCTGTCAAGTTCTTTCATTTATTTTATTTCTCCACCCCTCCACTTTATTTTTTCCATGATTGCATAAAAAACATGTATCTTAAATATTTTAATATTTTTTTATTCTATGATTTCAATCTAAAATTACACATACCTCAATCTAAGGGATAACAAACATACTATTTATGTGTATGACAAACTACTACCTCACTAATAGATGATTGTTCAATTTTCCTTACCACCTCTCACGATAGAAATTATGATGTAAAATATGATTATTTATGTAATATATTATATTCAGTATTTATTTAAACTTATTAATTCATTTTTAAGACTCACATATTTTACTTTCCATTTGGTGTTAATATGATAATTTTGTTTGAGGAAGTGTGGACTACGACCCCTTTAAAGAGATATGATTCATTCATACACTGCAT
This sequence comes from Viscum album, assembly GCA_963277665.1. Lineage (NCBI taxonomy): Eukaryota > Viridiplantae > Streptophyta > Magnoliopsida > Santalales > Viscaceae > Viscum > Viscum album. Next base: position 996,800,465 of record OY728132.1, read on the forward strand.
GGATTGTATTAAGGATTGTTTTAATGAATATATAAGACATATATGATATCATAAATCAAATTTAATATTTTATATATACACATATATATTTATATGCTTTTACTTCCATTCTTTCAACATGATAATTAAATGGAAATTGCATTAATGCGTATGTACGACCAACCATCTACATGAACAATGTATTCTGTTTCATACTTATATATTCTATAGATAATGAAAATAAAAATATAATGTATATACATGATATTTATATCTTGTTTTTTATTCTATAAATCATAATATAAATTACAAATACAAATTATATAACAAATTAAGATACATGCGTAGAATAAAGTGAATATTACCCAAAGTAAAATTTTAACACAGGATTGTTAACATGAAGGTAATGTAAGGATGTAATCAAAACATATATATATATATATATATATATATAATAATATAGTTCTATAAATTATGTATAATAAATTTATATTTATTAAAAACATTTTTAGAACGAGTACAACTAGAGTCAAGATATACGGTTTGGGGATTTCTTCTCACTGTTTATTTCCATGAGATATATTCATTATTCACCACCAATTGCTTTAATGTGGAGTGTACATTTCCCATGGACGTCATATTTAACATACCTATCATAGGTTCCATTAAATCAGTGCCTCAAGCTGAGTCATCACATCACCTAAATTCCACCTCCCTGTACACCAGAGATTTCTGACTAGAAGTGAGATTCCAATAGGTCATGTGGGGAAACAATATGCTCTTTAAAAGAGTAAGAAACAACAGAATACAATATAAATAATGTAAATAATAGGAACAACCAATAACATGAATATTCAAACATCTCCCTTGGGAGTACAATTCACATACAATAATAAATATGTCATGACATGCTACAATGCCAAGTGAACAAAACCCAAAATAGATTCAGACATTGGAATCCCCAAATGGTCCTCTATCCAAGATCGAAACATCATCGATGCATGTGACCAAGTCCAAATCATCTACCTAGAATAGGGCCTTTTCCCTTGTCCTCGTCTGCAAGCATAAAATATGACCGGGTACCAAATGGCGGCCTGGGTAGGGTGTGAGAATAACTCAGTGGTCCACCACCAACAATGTCTACAAATATCTAGTCTAACAGATAGTTCATGCAAGTATAAATAAATATCAAGTAAAGGAAAATAATTTATAGGACACTAGTTAACAATATCTACTAATCTAAACTTAATAAGTTTCAAATTTATTATATATCTATCATTACTAGGTCATCATCAATCACACAAGGTTCATGGAATTAAAATTTTCATAAGAGAATAAGTAAGTCCCTAACACACAAGAGATAACATATCACAACATCACAGTATCCTAAATTAAAATATTCAGTCTAGGTGGAATGAAACCATAAGGGGAATAGAGCACCATCCCCATCCCTAACCCTGACATTATGGTTGGATTTAGGGAATCAGTCCAACTCATACCATGGGAGAAACCTGAGTCCTTCATCCCACATCTCAAGCCATGTGCACATGATTATCCATCCATTAACCACATAAAAAACATATAGAAACAAAAAATAACCAATACATACAATAATCATATTACTTAACAATCTACATGTTATATAATATTGTACCAGGACCAATTAACAAATTTTCCATTTACACAACTTAGCCTATTTAACACAATTCCCATTATGAATCCTAGCTCACTAAACCCATTCAATAATTTCCCTATATCAACCGATTACAAGTATTCATAATCCTAAAAAACAAACCATAATTAACCAATACCTAATTTGGAATTCTGTTGAGAATATCACATACTCAATAGGGGCTCTATATTATCACACAATAACCTAGAACTTAGCTAATTATAGGTCTGAAAGGTATTGGTGCACCCCGTGTGTGGCCCATCAAAGGTCAATTAATTCCCTATGTGTCCCATGGTTTCCATGAGGGTTTCTATTCATCATTTAGATACTCATTATACCAAATCTCATCACGTATAAAAAGCACGATAAATATTTACCAAGAAATAAACCCAAGAATTAACAAATCTCAAACGTAAATATGGGATATAACTTGTAGACCACCAACTTCAATTCCATTGATGAAAAATCCCACAATTTAAGCCTTAGATCCTGATTAATGAAGCCTTAGATCCTGATTAAACATTAACATGAATCCTCAACCTATATCTCACTGAAAAAAGTAGGGTTTAGAGCTTTTTAAGGACATAAGAGAATGATGAAAATCCTAATCGAGAAGACGAAGCATGAAATTTATTAGACATAACCAGAGATTAGATCTAAAACTAAGGGAAATCCAAATGACCTAGGAATGAATAAGGACCACCCTTGGAAGATTTTGAAAGTTTTTGGTTTGTCACTATGTTTTAGGGAAGATGAATGGTGGAAAATCTTGAGTGAGCCTTAAAATCCTAGAGTAGAAATATTTTAATTTTCTCAACTTTACTAAGTTGCATAGTTTTTTCACACGGTTTTTCAATTGATGTGTATACCTCATGAGAGATACTATACCAAAATCACCCCTTCGTATGGTTTCTAGGGAATTATACATAGTTAGCTTAACCATGCGGTTACTATGTGCAAGCCTCTATCCAAGGCTACACAGTTACCTGGGATGATCCACACAGTTTTCACTAATTGTGTGAAAAATCATGCAAGATTCCTAGAAATTATTTTTTGGCTCCTCTTTCATGGCCAGAATCCCCAAAACAGCACCATGCCTTATCATTATCTTTTGGGAATCACTTATTTGACCAAATGAAAGGACCTAAATTGAAACACAAACAAAAACATACCTTAAGAAAAATTCTGGATCTTACAACATGCCCACCTCACGATGGATCATCCTTAAGCCACTATTCTTGAGCATAATTGGGTTCCCGTAGTAAAGAGATATTGCCACTCGGATGATATATCTGATTATTTATCCCAAGTTTATTCCAAAACATTTACATGCTACCATAAAACTGGAACCTAAGGCAAAACCTGGTCCAACAAGACCTTCTCACTATGGTCCATACTACGAGCCAGATACTCCTCAAAGGACACATTAGGCTAAATCTCAACATCATAAAATTTTATCACATGATATGGATGAGGTTGATAAAGCTGGAGTTATGAAAAATGAAAAACATCATGCATTCCACTTTACCATTCTGGAAAGGTCAAAACGATAATCCGATGGTGAAATCCTCTCCATGATCTCATATGGCCCCACATGCTTGGGCACCAACATTCTCTATTTCAAGATTCAACAGAGACCTAATCTTTGTGACACACAATGAAACATAGTATCACCTACCATGAACTAGAGAGTTATATGATGATGATTTACATATGACTTCTTCCTACTATATGTTATTTTCATCCTCTTATGACTAAACTGAACCTTCTCAGACGTCTCCTGCCCAAGACTTGGTACTAATATCATAAAATCCCCATCTTCTAAAAAACTGAAGATCTATATGGCCTCCCATAGAGTTCCTCAAAAGGTTCCCTTAGAATTGTTTTATGAGAACTGTTGTTATAAGAAAAGTCAAGAAGAGGCAAGTGATTTTCCCACAAACCACCTAAATCTAGAACATATGCACTCAACATGTACACCAATACCTAAATTGTACAATCTAATTTCCCATTAGTCTGTTGGTGATAGTCTATATTCAAAAATACTTTGGTACCTCGTGCCTTTTGTATCCTATGATAGAAGTGCGATGCGAAACATGGATCATGATATGAAACTATGGTTCTCAAAACACCATAATGTCACACTATCTTCTGAACATATAAATCACCCAACTGGTTGATTGTATAAGTTTCTTGGAACAACATGAAATGAGATACTTCTGTCAACTAATCCACAATGACCGAGTTCACATCATTCATTCATGTTATACTTGATAGAACCACTACTAAGTCCATCATTATGTCACTCAACTTCCATTTTGGAATGGTAAATGGCTGTAACAATCTAATTAGACGTTGATGCTTAGCCTTCTCCAATTGACAGGTAAGGCATCATTCCAAAAAAACCACAACATCTCTCTTCATTCTCAGCTATAAATACTACAAACAAATATTTTTATACATTTTATTTATGCAGGGAGGTACTTATCACCTTGATGCATGGAACTCGTGCGTGAAATATTCACACACACTCACCGGTACCTCAACACGACCCTAAACATAGACAAATCCATGAACACCGACATCCCAACTAGAAGGTGACTCCCCAATATTAAGACTTTCCTTCATATAAAAACACTCTGCATCATTTAGATGGATCTCCTTGACCTAGTACAAAATTGTAGAATCAATCACTATAAAGAAAAGGGTCAATTATCTATGCCCATCCTTCACCTCTAGGTGCATATCAGTAAACAAATCCATTATCCTCCACTTAGATCTGGATTATAGAACCACTTTATTCCAAGTCTTCCAGCTCAAAGAATCTGTAACACTATTCCAATTTCCTAGTGTGTAAACAAACTAAAAATCGAAGGATTCTATGTACTTGACCATACTTAATCAATGAAGATTAAAATACCACTGAGATAAAATGTACTTACGGATTGTATGATCAGTAAACACGATGAACCACTCTACCAATAGGTATTGACTGAAACAATTCAATGTATAAATCACAATAGCTAGCTCAAGATCATGGGTAGGGTAATTTATTTTCATGAGGCCTCAACTGTATTGACCCATAAACTACAACCTGATCATCATGAATCAACACTAACCTGAGTCCCACACAGGATGCATCACAGAACAAGGTGTAATTATTACCAGGTTCATGTAGAATAAGAATCGGTTTGGTAGTCAACAAATTCCCCAATTCTTGAAAAGCAGTGTCACATTATTCTGAACACTCAAACATAAAACCCACTTGGTTAATCATGTGAGTTGTGCTACCATATAAGAAAAATCACTAATGAACCTCCTATAATAACTATCCAAACCCAAAAAAAATCAAACATCAGAAACATTCTTCAATTTCCCCCAAGACACCACAGAATGCATATTATCTGGATACACTAACACACCTAACTTATAAATGATGTGTCCCAAGAAATAAATCTTATCAATCTAGAACTAACATTTTTATAGTTTGGTGTAAATCCTATGCTCCCCTAGTTTACTCAAGATGATTTTATGATGTTTCATATGATTGTCAAGAGTTCTTGAGGACATCAAGATGTCATCAACATAGACAACCAAGAACAGATCCCGTTAAGGGTGAAATATCTGATTCGTTAGCACCATAAAAACATCTAGTGCATTGGTCAAACCAAACAATATCACAAAAAAATGATCCAAACCGTACCTACTCAGAAACCTATCTGTAGTACATCAGAAGGTCTCATCATCAACTAATGGAATCCCAATCCCAAATTAATCTTGGAGAACACTAAGGAACCCCTAAGTTGGTCAAATATATCATCAATTCTATGAAGAGTTTATCGGTTCTTAACCGCAATCTGATTTAACTTCTTGTAATAGACACCTAACCTCAACGAACCACCAACCATCTTAGCAAACAACATAGGTGATCCCCATGGCGATGTACTATGTCAAATGAATCCATTCTTCTCCAAATCATCCAATTGAACCTTCAGTTCTTAGAGTTCTACTAGTACCATATGAAATGGTGTAATAAAAACTTGTTCTTCCCCTATCAACAACATTATTTTTAACTCCATATCCCTTTTGGGAAGAGGCCCCAATAAATACAAAGGAAACACATCCTAAAAGTGATCCACCACATGAGGAAATACATGTTTCTTATAATAACCCGTACTTTACATACATTGATATCACTTCAGAATTGAATTATATTTATTACAACATATAAAAAAACCATAAAAAGACTGTATAAGTATAGTGTCTTCAAAAACTGGGAAACATAAACAATTGATTCAAAAAAAATCTACATTATCTCGAGTTTATTTCATTGTAACTAGACTTCTTTTTGGAATATCATACTTAATACCCTTCTTCCTGACCTAGGGAAAAGAAACATAGGAAAGGGTGGTCTCAAATGCTCAGTAAGGTTAAACAAATAAAATATCAATCATATCACATTCATAAGAATATAACATTTTAAAATATTATCCTGTATATAAAATATAAAAATATCATGTCATGGGATAAATCATAGAAGTGCAATGTAATACCAATAGTCATAACATAAGACATGGATTTTTTTTCATACACACATAAGAATAAAAAATCATTCCATATTAGTCAGGGCTCATTACCAAGAATATCATAGCAGACACAGTCCATTACTGAACCAAGTTCACTGCTCGTTCCAGCCCTGTATTACTAAACCCGATTTAGTTTCTGTTCCAGACATGCTTATCTTATGAGATATAATTATTTACCCAATAAATTGGAGGGAAATATAGGTCCCACTGATCTCATAATGAAACAATTCTTATGTGTTCCACAAAAACACAAATCATACTTCATAGCACAACCCATGTAATAAAATGGGATTCTTAAACATCATGTCATCAAAACATAATCTATATAAAATAAATTGACTTTATAAAAATAATTCCATCATGATTTAATCAAATAAAAGTAATAATAGGTATAAAAACATAACCTTGAGTCATCTTAGACAAAAAATAATTTTGATAAAACACTTGAACTTTGTTCTTGGGGAAAATATCATTTCTTCTTCAAAAACATTTTATTTTTTTAAAATGTAGTGATATTTTAAAAGAAAATAAATTAATTGAAAATAAACTTTAAAATAAGTAAAATAATATTCATGGAAGTAATTTTTTATGAAATCATAAAAATCTGTTCATGCCGTATAAGTTAAAAAAACATTCTCCTCATAGTTTTGCGAGAAAAGTCAAAAAGTACCTTGTATGGTAAACAGAAGAAATATTCCTTCCATATCATATAATAAAAGTAAAAAACGGTTAAAAATGACTTTAAACATACATTGAAGAATATTAAGAAATTTATGAAAACGTTTTTTAGATAACCTGGACATGGATGATAAATATAACCCTTGTTAATACTTAGGTATAAGTAATCTCAGATAAAAACGAGATTGCAAAATTATTCCTTACCTTAGGTCCGATATGATTCATATGTATTCGAACTTCCTGTATAATGATTTAAATAATGTTACTGATTTATTAAATAATCATAATCATTATTATGTTAACATTTATGATTATATTTTCATTCTTTTGTTGGAACATTTCATTGTTTCTCATTATTCAGGCATTAACTTCTTTACGCTCTTGTGTTTGTTTTGTCGGATAAGTTCTTATTCTTAATTTTTTAGTTATATTTATATCATTTATAGAATGGTATTATTATAATATATATCATATTTATTCATTCAGTTCATTTATATAATCATTTTTTTATTAAGATTATGTAGATTTAATAACATCACACCCTGGAGACGGTAAGCCGTACGTACGCACGAGCGAAGATATAGTTCCCATAATTTTCGAGTGCTATTGAATGGGATGGTTTATAGTATATTAGAAGAAGTATCATGTTATATAAATCATATATAGTTATTAGTTTTACCATTATACCCATCCAAGTAAGGTGATGGTGAGAAACAGATTGCACCACGACGTGAAGACGGTAAGTCGTACGTACGCACGCGCGGTGATTTCATTTTTCGTAGGATGGATAAAAGATGAAATAAGGTTGTTTCATATATACAATAAAATATAAGAGTACGAGTGATACATATGTTATTACTTAGAAGTTAAACAACTAAATTAGAATAATTATAAGAAGAAATAAATTTAAAATAATCGGTAGAAGAGCTTACCTCTTCCTCGATGTGGGTCCTTTAAATTTCATCTTAAGGCACTAGAGTTGGACTTTTGAGAATAAAAAACCTATAAAATGTAACTAGGAAAGTTTAAAATATAAATTGGTATGGTTGGACCAGCCTGGAGTCTCAAAATGGAGTGAGGAGGGTAGGTAGGAGGTTCCCTTTTATAAGAGAGGAGTTGTGCACATTTAGAAACTCTCAAAAATATTAATTTATAATAAATTAAATTTACACTAAAATCGGTCCAAAAATTATTTAATTAAAATATAAGATGTTTTTAGTTACAATACCTATAAAAAATAATATTTATACAAGTTTATAATATTTTTTTATCCTTATCTTTTTGGTTTAATTCTTATTTTACCCTTTTTAGTCTTATCGTGATATCATGTTATTTACATATTGTGGGTTAATATAATTACCATATCATGTAAAAGGACTAAAAAAAGTTATTTATGACATATTTATACTTATATTAACAATTTCTTGGAATATTATAATTTTATTAAATTAATATTATTTAATAAAATATTTTATGTTTTAATTTATTAATTGTGTCACTTTTGGACAATATTCATACATGATTTTTTTAAAAAATTCATAAAAAGTTTATTCCTTAGAAAATAAGGAATTAACGAAAATAAAATATGTCAATTTCATCAATAAAATTTGTTTATGACATCAATATAACCAAATTACATTCATTTTAGTATTTATAAATTCATTTATTTAAATCTTTCATTAATGAGGTAATCACTACATCATATTTGTGTCATAAATAAAAATATTTATATAATCTTTAAAAATTATAAATTAAATACCATGATGTAGAAAATCATTTTAGATTTCTAATGACTATTTTAAGCATAGATATCAATTATATAAATCTATATTAAAATCAATTTAGTAAAATATATATGTTTAGATTATAATTATCTTTACTTTAAATTAATTCTTATAAAATATCATTTTCACATCCATGTGAATCCATGGGGTCCCAAAATAGACCCAAGGATGAAAATGGTCAGAAATATTTCATCCAATATGACTGCGATGTGTTTTATGGTGGTATTATATTATTAAATTATTATTTGTTTACCCTTATTATTAGATTTACCCTTTAACAATGGTAAATAAAATAATTAATGTAGTTACTATTCATAATTAGAAAAAATAAAAAGTACCTATTCACACAATTTGGACCATCTAATTTAAAATATGGAATCCATTTTTTCAAATTCAAAATAGATAAGTTCCAATAATTGATTTAAAATTAATCTCATTGTTCAAATGAGAATACAAGTTTTAAAAGTTAAAACATTGCAAAATATTGAAATATATTACCTTTGAATTAAATGTAAAATTAATGATAAGAAAATATATTATATTAATTGGTAAAAATATATTCTATTTATACTTTAAAACCATTCAATATTATAATTTAATTATATAAATTATCTCGATGAAAAAATTTGTTTTTAATTAAAATTTAGTGTATTTTTATTATTTATCAAAACATGAAGATTATCCGAAAAATATCAAAAATTTATCCAAAGTAAATTTTTATATCATGATTAAAAATAACGTGTTTATGTTGTCATATAGAAATTATTAATGTGAAAAAATATTAATTTAAAATGGGTTCCCCATTCAAAGGTATAAAATTAACCTTTTTATAAAAAATAGGTTCTTATACATAAAATATGGTTTTATCAATACCCTATAACTAAAATATCAATTGAATGAATATCAAAAAAATATTATATTAATTATATAACACATATATTCCATTAATCACATTAAAAAATTTAATTTACTCAAAAAATACAAATATCTAATTGATTGTTAATTTTCATAAATAATTAAGAGCCAATGAATGCATAATGTATTTTGAATAGTGATTTTTAATTATTCCCGCTAACCTAATGGCTCTGGTATAAGAGTGATTTTATATTAAGGGAATCTCACAGTCTATTTAAACTCACGATTTCATGCAAACCAAGAAACTGAATAATAAAAAATATTTAAATAAAATATTTCATAAAAACATTCGGGTGTTACATTCCACCCCCCTTAAATTGAATTTAACCCTCAAAATTATTCACTTGAAAATAAAAAGATGAGGATACCTATCCCTCATCATATCCTTAGGTTCCCATGTAGATTATTCAAATTGGTGGTTCTTCCATAAAACATTAACCAAGTGAGTGGTATTGTTTCGTAGAACTTTTTCTCTATGATCTAGAATCTTCTATTGGTTGTTCATCATAAGAAAGATCTTGCTCCGGTGATATGAATTCTATGTTTAGTACATGTGTGGGATTGGTTGTGTAAATTATCTAGAGAGATACATGGAACAAATCATTAACTTGAGAGAGATTCAGTGGAATTTCCAATCGGAAAGCTAACTTCCTAACATGATCCATAATTTCAAAATGAATAATATACCTAGGGCTCAACTGGACCTTCCTCCCAAATCTCAGTAATCTATTCTAAGAAGCTATTCGTAAGAACACCTTACCACCCACTTCAAACTCAAGTTATTTTCTTCGGTTTTCAGCATATGTTTTTTGTCGAATTTGAGCTACTCTTATATTTTGTTGAATAGATCTAACCTTTTCTTCCATTTCAGAAACAAGATCAGGTCCTAACAGATTTATTTCCCCAACTTCATCCCAGCAAGTTTGAGTTTTTCACTTATTTACATAGAGTTATTTATAAGGATCCATCTGAATACTAGAGTGAAAGCAATTATTTTAAAAAAAATCAACCAATGTTAGGTGTTGATTCCAACCACCTTTGAAATCTAAAGAGAAATCTCTCAACATGTCTTCCAGAGTTTGAATTTTCCTCTTATACTAACTGTCTGTCTTAATGGAAAGTGGTACTCCCTGCAATATTACCACTTCCTTTACATATATCCCGAAAGGTTGACCATGATAGAAATCCTATCTAATAGAAATTAAGTTTTATGACTTTTTAAGGTGATCAACTATAACCTAAATAGCATTATTTCCTTCGGTTGTTTTGGAAAGTCTGATGAAAAAGTCTATAGTTATGTTTTCCCATTTCCATTCTGGTATGGGTAATGGTTGTAACATCCCCTATACTTCTATCTCTCAGCCTTAACTTTCTGACAAACCAAGCATTGAGAGACATAATCAGTGACATCTCTATTCATTCTATCCCACCATAAGTACTCTTTTAGGCCCCTATACATCATTGTACTTCTATGGTGAATAGAGATGGAAGAAATATAAGCCTCATCCCTATACATCTTTGCACTTCTATGGTGAATAGAGAAGGAAGAACTATGAAATCTCTATTCATTCCATCCCACCATAATTACTCTTTCTTATTCAATTCCTGCAACTCAATTGGGGCCATTATATAAGGTGTCTTTGAAATAGTCATAGCACCCGATATGAGTTCTATTGAAACTCAACTTAACGCTTTGGTGGAAGACCTAGAAATTATCCTAGAAAGACATCATCAAAATATCATACAATGGGAATATTCTTAATATTGAGTTTGTTCCCAAACATTTGAGATAAATAACCTTTATTTATTGGAATCAAGACCCATAAGATGGAAGAAGTATCCACTGAAAGGTTTTATTCATCCTTACACCGATAGATGATCATAGATTGATCTGGAATATGAAATGTGACGTACGTTCTTTGGAAATTGATATTAGATCCATATAAACAAATCCAATCCATGACAATAATCACATAAAATTCCAACATAAAAAGGATCACAAGATTTGCAGGTGTAACACCCTAAGCTTCTATAGTACGCTTCTCTTTGAATAATTCAATAGAGTTTGTTGTACGCAACATTGAGTTCTAACACACCACAACCAATCAAACTAGCCATTATGAATAGTAATACCCAATTTTTGAAATTTATAAATTTTATTTTTCAAAATGGACTTCATTTTTGGATTAAGAAAATCAAAATTAGCCTAGGGTGATTTTTTGGAATTTTTCTGAAAAACATCATTTTTTGATGAATAGTGAAACCACTAAGTGGTAGTTGAAAAACTGAATTTTTCAGAAAACTTAATTTTACCGCTTCTGTGAATTGAATTTTGAAAATCCGAGAGACATGGTTAATATCAAGGAGTAAAATGTGGTTCCATGAGATGAAAATAATTTTTGGTGAATAGTCACTTTTTACTTTTATTTACCACGGTTAAAAGTAAATAGGGTAATTAAGGGTAAAAATGATATTAATATTACACTAACACATGTCCTAATTCTATTGGACAAATTTATCTAGACCAAAAACAACCTTAGGAATAAAATATTATCATTTATGTCCACTTGGATTAGATTAGGATATTTATTATTATTTAATTCAAAGAAGAGTTAAAAGAGTTAAAATCAAAGTTTATTTACTAAAACATTTTTAATATAGGGTTATAAATAAGGTAAATTCGATTGTAAATATTCACTAGAAAGATAAAACGATTTCCTACATAAGGATATTTTATTTATAATTTTTAGACAATAAATAATTTAATTTATTTTTAACACAATGATGATGCAGTAATTAACATAATAGTGAAACATTAAAATAATTGATATTATAAATACCCAAATAAATATAATTTGAGACTTTTTATTAATTAAAATAATTTTATAGGTTAATATGACATTTTAGGAATGATTTAAGTAACTTTTTTCGAAGTAATCCTTCTGTTGTGATTTTTCCAAGAATCAATTATTGAATAGTGTCAAAATTGACATAAAAGAGTTTTTAAAACAAATATTACATTATTAATTGATATTAAATTCATAAAAAACTAAGGTTCGGCCAAGAGACTTGTGTCATGATATTTGTATCATTAATGGACCACTTGGGGGTCTCTTGGATATATATAGTAAGTTTATTAACCATATAATATAAAAATACAAAGAGACATTGTAAAAGTGAAACTAATTAACTAAGAGTTAATACTTAATGATAAGGTTAATATAGTGACCCCAACCTGTCTAAATTATATTGGTTGAGTGGTTTTTGACCTATCCCCACCTTAAAATTTAAATAATCCACTTTGTAGCCATTAGAAACCGAATATTAATTTATTATAAAATAATATTTCTAGCTTTTCCAAAGGTTCCCCTCACCTCTCTTATAAAAGGGCACTCCCCCTTCTCATTAATTTAAACCTTCAAAGCCTTTTTTCTCGGCCAAACTCTGCCCAAATACCCTCTCACATTCCCTCAATACAACCAATAGGACTTAGTTTGATCAGAAAGCCAACCTAAGGTGCCATTTTGATCAAATCAAAAGGAAGAACCCGAAGAAGAGGTAATGATTTCACCACCCCTTTTCAAGTTCATTTCTTCTTCAACTTCTTATTTATTTGTTATTCCCATTCTAAAATAATAAATCCAGTATCTCTTATATACTGTGATGTTATTATAAATATGGTACAACCATATTCAGTATTCAATCCATCCTTTTAATAACATGTCACCATACGTGCGTACGTACAGCTTACCATCTCCACGTCGTGGTGTAATTGTTATTCAATAAATTATTATTTGGATGGGTATAATAATGATGTGTAATTAATGTAAATAATAAATATAACATGATAATGATTCTATATATATATGATATACCATCCAATTATATATTATTTTAATATCAAAAGATTGATATTGTCGCTCGTGCGTACGTACAGACTACCGTCTCCATGAACGCGATGAGATTCATTCTCCATCATATCCATTAAAGTATAATTATAATTTTATGATTAATAATAGTATATAAGGACTTGATATAATTCTGGATATTATTAAGATACAACCTATCCATGACAAACACGGCTTATGTAACAAAACATATAAAAGAAAACAAGCAAGTTAATACCCGAAACGACGATAATTCTAAGATATTATTACCAAAGAAATGTTAAAAGATCATATATGATATCATATTTAAGTATATGATTCTTGTATAATTTAATAACAATTATTTCACCATTATACAGGAGGTTAACTTACCCCAACCAAAAAAAAGTACAAGGTAAGGGTTTATTTCACAATCTCTTCATTATCCGAGGTTGTTTATACGTAATAATCTACTGGGACTTCTTTATCATCCATATCCATGTTTCTTAAAAATGTATTTAATTTTTTTTACTATTTACTATATTATGGGTTAAAGTAATTTATACCCTTGTTGACTTTTATAAGTGGTTTATAAAAGAATCTTACCATCGTTTTCCAAACAAGGACCTTTTTAACCTTTTCGATAGAATTAAGGTAAGAATGTTTTTTAGCTATACGGTAGGTGGGGCTATTTTCCGCCGTTATAAAATCATCAAAGCTTCCCTTACAAGCTTATAAGAATATTTTCAAAGAAAATGTTTTATTTTATAGATGTATTACTCTTTAATTATTTCAAAATATAAAGAGATATTTCTCTAAAAAGAGTTTTTATTTCATCTATGTCAACATCCTTTGATGGATTTTAAACTATTTGAAGTCGATTATTATGATACAAATCTTATATATTGTATTGAAGGTTTTGTGATATGTTTGACTGTGGATGTTTTATTTTTATACCATTAATGGTTTATGGATGAAGTATTTACATTTCGTATGCTAGTTTTAATACGAATGTTTATGTTATGTTTAATCCTTTTCATATGGGAATGCATTGGACTTAATATGTGACGGGTGGAGCTTTCTATAGCTCCTCGATGCATCGGTAGGTCTCATGAGACAAAATAGTGTCTTGGCATAAGGCCTTGACAAATTATTATTAGTAGTCCTGGCAAGAGGCCTTGGCTATGTGGTTATGATAGTCTGGCATTATGCATTCCATCAATATGAAAGTGGTTATTGATATTGCATGTGATTATTCGATTAGTAGAATATCCACGTGAATAAGTAAATGGAATTATTTCATTTTATTTTTTCCATACTATGTTGATGTTCATGTTTAAAAGGATTTTGTTTTAGTTATACATTGCCTTAAATGTTTATTCTTATTTATGAAAGTTTCCGCTATATTGTTATCCATACTGGGCATTTGAGCTCACCCCTTTTCTATGTTTTATTTTCCCAGGATGTGAAGAAGTAAATTATGAATGACTTGTAGGTATAGCATGATGGGATAAGAGTGTAGACTATGGAGACTATGTTGTTGTAGTTTTCATTTTTACGATGTAATGTAAAACTTATGAATATATCTAGTGTTTCCAAGGCTACTAAACTAATCGGTCTTTCGAGATTTGATCTTTCTTGTGATCATGCCAATGTTATGTAATAATGCACCGACTCTAGGTAACTGGGGTCGGGGTGTTATAGTTAGTATCAGAGGATGTTTATTACAAACCATGGAAGTTAGATTTAGATAAACTCTGATTAGAGCACATATATTTAAGATGGTCTTTGAGGATTAGTATAGAAGAACTTCCTAGAATTTTGGTATTGTAGAGATTTTGTGAGTTTTCTGAGCAATACATCCCTATCTGGATACGAGCAGGTAGAGGCGGCTCTGGAACAGATGTACCTAGGGGTAAAACCCGAGAACACCGCTTTCAGCTAGACTCGAACGGGAATTGGTGCATGACAACGGACCTTTCTGCACTCTTGGTTACAACACTCCCAGAGGATATGCGTAGGATAACTCTCATTTTCCTTAAAAATCATTATGAAGGGTTTATGAGTATATACTTCCTTAAAGAAATTTTTTTTATGATTATGGATTATATCCATAAATAGTTCAATTTATGTTAAGTGTTTTATAAGTATGGAATTATGTATTTTGATTCATAAACTGATATAGTTTATGCCATTGTTTAGAAATGGCACCTAGTGGAAGAAATGGAAACCGTATCATTGTACGAATTCCATGTAGGGATTTCCCTCCTACTCAAGATAATTATAGTGGCGCTGGTGATGCAACTGGTGCTGATTAACTAATCACCATACTGAGACAACTCACTTTGGTTATGAATAATAACCTTACCCGTATGGAGCACCCTGATCCACAGCGTGGAGGATCAATGTTAGATCGCTTCATGAGGCAACAACCACCAACGTTCAATAGGATTACAAATCCATTAGTAGATGAGCAATGGATAAATTCCATAGAGAAAATATTTCAGGCTTTGGGGAGTAGTGAAAGGGAAAAAGCTATCATGGCAATTTACCGCCTCACTGGAGATACTGATCAATGGTGGTCATTGAATCAAAACACTAAGGAAGATGATGAAGTATCAAATATGGAATGGAGGGATTTCAAATATCTATTTTTGGAAAATTACTTTCCTCATGACCATCGAGTAGATATGGAAAGACAATTTCTGAGTCTGAGACAAAAGGAGGATGAGAATGTCCCAAAGTATGAGGATAACGTTACAAGGTTATCAAGGTATGCTAGAGATTATATACGTAACCCAAGAAGTAAGATTGATCATTTCTTTTATGGGTTAAAACCTTTTCTCCATCAAGCATTAGTCTCACAATCCTTCTCGTCGTACGAAGATATTGTCTCATGTTTTATCAAGACAGAGAAAGAATTATCTAAGTCATATGACTTTAAAGAAAAGCAAGAGAATAAGATATCTGATGATCAATCTGGGAATGGAAATAAAGGAAAGAAGTGAAAAGTTGAATATCCATCCTACAATAAATGTGGGAAGAAACACCCCAGTGCTTGCTTAAAAGGAACGAGAGTCTGTTACAAGTGTGGTGAAAAAGGACACCAAGCTCGTGATTGAAAGGGGAAGAAGGAAGCTACTGATGTCCAATGCTAAAATTTCAGAGATATGGGACATTATGCAAATGAATGTCCTAAGAGTCAAGAGAACTTACCTCAGAAAAGGCCAAGGGATCATGGCCAAGTTTATGCTATCACTACTTCTGAGTTAGAAGCTCCAAAAGACGTGGTGGCAGGTAATTTAATGGTTCCCTCAAGTTTAGAAAATGCATTATTTGATTCTGGATCATCACATTGTCTCATATCTCCCCAGTTTGCTATGAAAATAAGATATTTTCAATTTGATTTAACAAGGGAGTTGTCAGTGAAAACTCCTAAGGGAAGTATCATTGCAACATAGTTTTGTGAATCAGTCCCCATTAGAGCACATAAATGTTCTTTATCTGCTGATCTCATCGTCATACCTATGATTGAGTTTGATATAATCCTCGGTATGGATTGTCTTTCAGACCATGATGTGATGATTTATTGTAAGAAGAAGGAGGTTATGATTTTTGATGATGAAAATAAGGAACACCTTATCTTTAGAGCAGAATCCTCACCACCTAATTATTATCTAGATCCACCCCAGTAGCTCAACTAAATTCAATTATTAGGGAGGAAGGGGATGAAATGACTGTTGGTGAGGAAAGGAATGTTCAAATAGAGGATGTACCTATTGTGAAAGAATATGTAGATGTGTTTCCGGAAGATTTACCTGGACATCCTCTAGAGCGAGAAGTTAAGTTTTCCATTGATTTAATTCCTGGATCAAGGCCTATATTGAAGACCCCTTATATAATGGCCACTGTAGAATTATTTGAACTAAATAAACAACTAGAGGAATTGAGTAATAAGGGATTTATTCTCCCTAGTGTTTCTCCATGGGGATCCCCTGTTCTTTTTGTTAAAAAGAAAGATGGATCTATGAGGTTATGTATCGACTACAAGGAGATCAATGCTATAACAATAAATAACAAGTATCCCCTACCTCACATTGATGATTTATTTGACCAACTTCATTGAGCTCAATACTTTTCAAAGATTGACCTTCGATCTGTATACCATCAGTTGTGTGTGAAAAAGGAAGACATTCCAAAGACAACATTTGGAACCAGGTACGGGCATTATGAGTTTACAGTAATGCCTTTTGGATTGACTAATGCAGCCTCTGTATTCATGGATCTGATGAATAGAGTTTTCAAGGAATATCTCAATGAATTTTTGGAGGTATTTATTGATGATATCTTGGTATACTCCAAAACCAACGAAGAACATGAAAATCACTTACACATAATCCAGAAGACTCTGAGAAGACATGAATTATATGGGAAGTTTAGCAAGTGTGAATTCCGGATTCAGAGGATTTAGTTTCTTGGCCATATTGTCTCTAAAGATGGAATCTCTTTTGATCCTTCTAAGACCAAGGCAATCCAAGAATGCCCAGTACCTACGAGTATAACTGAGGTACGCAGTTTTATTGGTTTGGCAGGTTATTATATACGTTTCATCCAGAATTTTTCCCGATTGGAAAACCCATTAACGAAGCTCACACGTAAAGGGGTTAAATTTGTTTGGAAAAAAGAGTGTGAATAATGTTTCGAAGAACTGAAGAGAAGATTATTCAATGCTTCTATATTGACTCTACCATCGAGGAGTGATGGGTTCGTTATTTATAGTGATGTATCGAAGAAAGGACTTGGTTGTGTTCTTATGAAGAATGATAGGGTTATGGCCTATGCATCATGACAGATGAAAATTAATGAACAAAACTATCCTACTCATGATCTCGAGTTAGCAGTTGTGATCTTTGCTTTGAAGATATGGAGGCACTACCTCTATGGTGAAAAATGTGAGATTTATACTGATCACAAGAGTTTGGTGTATATTTTCTCAGAAAAAGAACTCATCATGAGGCAAAGGAGATGACTTGAATTACTCAAGGATTATGATTGTACGATACACTACCACCTGGGGAAAGCAAACAAGGTGGAAGATGCTTTGAGCAGAAAAGTTCATGGAGTTTTGAACAATATGAGAATTGAAAGGGATCGAATTTTAATGGATCTGGTGAAGATGGACATGGGAATAACCATGGAAGGTGAAACATCAATTCTTTTTTAAATGGTTGCCAAAACTTATTTACTAGAAAGGATTAAGAGTTCTCACACTGATGATGAAGAATTTCAAAAGAAGATTAAAGCTGTGAATGATGGGAGATTGAGAGACTTTGTGTATGAAGATGGAATTTAAAAATTTGGGAAGAGACTTTCTGTTCCCGATATACCTGATCTAAAAAGGGAATTGATGGATGATGCTCATAGTTACAATATATCTATACACCCTAGGAGCACCAAAATTTATAGAGATTTGAAGGAACATTTTTGGTGGGACAACATGAAGGGGGAGATTGCTGATTTTGTGTCAAGATGTATGGTTTGTCAACAAGTGAAAGTTGGAAGGCAACAACCTGGAGGAGTCATGCAACATCTTCCCATACCAAAGTGGAAATTGGACAATATTATGATGGAATTTTTCATGGGGCTACCAAAGACTCCTAGAAGGAATGATGCAATATGGGTCATTGTTGATCGTCTTACCAAGTCAGCACATTTTATTGCTATAAGGAATGATTTACCACTTGAACGACTAGCAATTCTATATATTAATGAAGTTGTAAGACTTCATGGAGTACCCCTATTGATTGTTTCTGATCTTGATCCCCGTTTTACTTCAATATTCTTGAAAAGTATTCAGAAAGCCTTGGATACTGAACTTCATTTGAGCACTGACTACCACCCTCAAATAGATGGACAATCAGAACGAACTACTCAAACCTTAGAAGACATGTTGAGATCCATGTCACTTGACTTTCAGGGTATGTGGGATAAATATTTACCTATGGTAGAATTTTCCTATAACAATAGCTTCCATTCGAGTATTCATATGGCACCATATGAAGCATTATACGGAAAGAGATGTCGCACACCAACCAATTGGGATGACGTTGGTGAAAGAAAACTTGTAGGCCTAGAACTAGTGGAGGAAACGATAGAAAAGGTAAAGGTAATCCAAAAACATATCAAAGAAGCTGAAAGTAGGCAGAAGAGCTATGACGATAATCGAAGGAAGGATTTGGATTTTCAAGTTGGTGATCATGTTTTCCTGAAGGTATCTCCATGGAAGGGAGTCATAAGTTTTGGTAAGAAAGGTAAATTGAGTCCCAGGTACATCGGACCTTTCGAAATTCTAGAACAAATTGGGGTTGTAGCTTAATGTTTGGCAATGCCGCCAAATATCTCCAAAGTTCACAATGTGTTCCACCTATCACTATTGAGGAAATACATGCCTGACCCAACGCATGTTCTCAACTATGAGGAATTAGAACTTGAACCCGATCTGTCTTATTGCAAATATCCCATCAAGATTCTTGATAAGAGAGAACAAGTACTAAGAAACCAGACGACTCGTCTGGTAAAAGTCTTGTGGAGAAACCATAAGATGGAAGAGGCAACATGGGAACCCGAGGAGCTTATGATGAAGAACCACCCGAGTCTCTTCATGCGGTAGTATTCTAGAAATTTCGAGGAAGAAATTATTTTAAGGATGGGAGAATGTAACACCCCAAGCTTCTACGGTACGCTTCTCTTTGAATAATGCAATAGCATGTGTTGTACACAACATCGAGTTCTAACACACCACAACCAATCAAACTAGCCATTATGAATAGTATTACCCAATTTTTGAAATCTATAAATTTTATTTTTCAAAATGGACTTCATTTTTGGATTCGGAATATCGAAATTAGCCTAGGGTGAATTTTTGGTATTTTTCTGAAAAACTTCAGTTTTTGATGAATAGTGAAACCACTAAGTGGTTGTTAAAAAACAGAATTTTTCATAAAACCTAATTTTACCGCTTCTGTGAATTGAATATCAAAAATCCAAGAGACACGGTTAATATCAAGGAGTAAAATGTGGTTCAATGAGATGAAAATAATTTTTGGTGAATAGTCACTTTTTACTTTTATTTACCACGGTTAAAAGTAAATAGGTTAATTAAGGGAAAAAATGACATTAATATTACCCTAAAACATGTCCTAATTCTATTGGACAAGTGTATCTCGACCTAAAACAAACTTAGGAATAAAATATTATCATTTAGGTCCACTTGGATTAGATTAGGACATTTATTATTATTTAATTCAAAGAAGAGTTAAAAGAGTTAAAATCGATGTTTATTTACTAAAAGCATTTTTAATATAGGGTTATACATAAGGTAAATTCAATTGTAAATATTAATTGGAAAGATAAAATGATTTACTACATAATGATATTTTATTTATAATTTTTAGACAATAAATAATTTAATTTATTTATGATACAATGATGATGCAGTAATTACCATAATAGTGAAAAACTAAAATAATTAATATTATAAATACCCGAATAAATAAAATTTGGAACTTTTTATGAATTAAACTAATTTTATAGTTTAATATGACATGTTAGGAATGATTTAAGTAACTTTTTTCGAAGTAATCCTTCTGTTGTGATTTTTACAAAAATCAATTATTGAATAGTGTCAAAATTGACATAAAAGAGTTTTTAAAAAAATATTATATTATTAATTGATATTAAATTCCTAAAAATATATGGTTAGGCAAAAAGACTTGTATCATGATAGGTTTATCATTAATAGACCACTTGGGGGTCGGTTGGATGTATATATTAAGTTTATTAACCATATAATATAAAAATACAAAGAGACATTGTAAAAGTGAAACTAATTAACTAAGAGTTAATACTTAATGATAAGGTTAATATAGTAACCTAAACCTGTCTAAATTATATTGGTTGAGTGGTTTTCGACCTATCCCTACCTTAACATTTAAATAATCTACTTTGAAGCCATTAGAAACCGAATATGAATTTATTATAAAATAATATTTCTAGCTTTTCCAAAGGTGCCCCTCACCCCTCTTATAAAAGGGAACTCTCCCTTCTCATTAATTATCACCTTCAAATCCTTTTGGCTTGGCCAAACTCTGCACAAATACTCTCTCAAGTTACCTTACTACAACATAGAGGCCTTAGTTTGATCAGAAAGCCAACCTAAGGATCCCTTTTGATCAAATCAAAAGGAATAACCCGAAGAAGAGGTAATGATTTCACCACACCTTTTCAAGTTCATTTCTTCTTCAACTTCTTATTTCTTTGTTATTACCATTCTAAAATAATAAATCCAGTATCTACTATATAATGTGATGTTATTATAAATATGGTACAACCATATTCATTATTCTATCCATCCTTTGAATAACATGTCACCATACGTGCATACGTACAACTTACTGTCTCCACGTCGTGGTGTAATTGTTATTCAATAAATTATTATTTGGATGGGTATAATAATGATGTGTAATTCATGTAAATAATAAATATAACATGATAATGATTCTATATATATATTATATACCATCCAATTATATATTATTTGGCTATGTGGTTATGATAGTCTGGCATTATGCATTCCATCATTATGAAAGTGGTTGTTGATATTGTATGTGATTATTCGATTAGTATAATATCCATGTGAATAAGTAAATGGAATTATTTCATTTTATTTTTTCCATATTATTTTGAAGTTCAAGTTTAAAAGGCTTTTGTTTTAGTTATACATTGCATTAAATTTTTATTATTATTTATGAAAGTTTCCGCTATATTGTTATCCTTACTGGGCATTTGAGCTCACCCCTTTTCTATGTTTTATTTTCCCAGGATGTGAATAAGTAAATTATGAATGACCTATAGGGATAGTATAAGGGGATAAGAGTGTATACTATAGAGACTATGTTGTTGTAGTTTTCATTTTTATGATGTAATGTAAAACTTATGAATATATCTACTGTTTCCAAGGATACTAAACTAATGGGTCTTTTGAGATTTGATCTTTCTTGTGATCATGCAAATGTTATGTAATAATGCACCGAGTCTAGGTAACTGCGGTCGGGGCGTTACAACAGGAAGCACATTTCCAAAAACATCAATTGTAGAATAATTTTAAACTTTTGATGCGACCGTTGTGTCATTAGAAATTGTCACAAGTAACCCAATGTCTAATTGTTGAGGTAATTTGGTGATACCCTTATAAAATTATTTATAAATAAAAGAGTGGGTGGATCCAGAATAAAATACAACAGTTGCTACTTTAGAGTGGATGGTAAGTGTACCTTTCACCACATCATTATCATACTCCATGTCTCCAATAGTAATTGCATGTGAATTTCCTTTATCTTTAGCCTTAAGAGTTTTTTTACGTTGATCATCATCAATAACCTTTAGATTAGGGCATTGATTCGCATAATTCCCCATTTCCTTGCACTGGTAACATTGAAGTGTTAGAGGTGCATTCTTTGTATCCTTTTCTTTTTTCATATCATAAGACATCTTTTTCCCATCACTACGGAATTAAATTTCCCAATGACCTTCTTTTCCACCCTTAAAAAACATTTACTAGTCCCTTTAATACAATTCCCTCCATGTTTCTTTCTGCACATTGAGCATAAGATAAAACTCATCTTTTTTTTCGGTGTGGTCTTTATATTTTCCGTTGAATTCCATTTCCTCTTCTTATCAAAACAAAATTACTGATGGGTTACTCTAATATCCATCTCAACCTTTAGAGAACATTGAACAATTTTTTGATAGTTATTAAAGTCCCTTTTGGCTAATTCCCTTGAGAGACTTGGTTTTAGGCCACAAAAGAATTGATAAATCTTACTCTCAGGTTTGATAATAATTCCAAAAGCATACCTTGCAAGTCTTGTAAAATTTACTTCGTAGGTACCAATAGTTTCATCATCCATTTTCTTATGTTCAAAGAACACCTTCTCCATATTTTTTATGAAGAATACGAGGAAAATACTTATTGAAAATTAAGTTCTTGAACTCATCCCATTCCATGGACACAATTTCATCTATTTACCGCGTATTATTGATAATATTCCACCATTGATCAACTTCACCTTCAGAACAATATACTGTTAAGATGAATTTATCTTGTTTTGAATATTGTATAAATGAAAAGATCTTTTGAGTGGTACTGTTCCATTGTTCAGCCACTAATGGATCAAAAGACCCGCTGAATAAAGGTGGACGCTGGCTCATTAAGGATTCAATAGAATGTGGTTATTTCCTTTTATCTTTTGGATGTTCTACATGATTCATATCTTTATAATGTTGTGTGAGCATGGCTACACTATTTTTCATTACATCTCCTATAAATTTTTGTTTCTTAGGGGGAAAATCATTGCATTTTCCATCACATTCATCCTTAATGCGGTCCTTTGGGTTCCATCCATTGAATAAAACCAAGATTCATAGTGTGAGAAACACTAACCATAAAAGTAAAACCACATAATCAAGAATAAAATATCAATTTAGAACACTTGGTTTTATCCTAGGTCATTCATGGTCGTTTCTAAAACACTAGGATTGCATTCTGTACTTAGAAATATCTTTGTAGTTCTTATTAAGGCATTATCATCCTAATTTCCAAATGATAACTATACCTTTCCTTTGATACCAATTATAATGACCCGTATATTACATACATTGACATTAATTCATTATTGAAGTATATTTATTACAACATATTACAAAACCATAAGAGGATCGTATAGGTATAGTGTGTTTAGAAACTGACAAACATAAACAACTGGTTCATAAAACATCTACATTGTCTTCCATTAATTTCATCTTAAATAGACTCTTTTTTGGAATATCATACTAAATACCCTTCTTCTTGACCTGGGTAAAAGAAACATACGAAAGGGTGAGCTCAAATTCTCAGTAAGGGTAAACAAATGATATATCAATCATATCATATTTATAAGAACATAACATTTGAAAATATTATCCTACATATACAAGATCATAAAATCAAGTCATGGGATAAATCATAGAAATTAAATGTAATCCCAATAGTCAGAACATAAGACATGAAATTTTTTGGCATACACACATAATAATTGAAAATAATTTCATATTAGTCAGGTCTCATTTCCAAGACCATCATAGCGGACAAATTCTATTACTGAACGGAGTTCACTCATCTTTCTTACCCCATATTACTGAACCAGATTTACTTTTGTTTCTATCCATGTCTATTTCATGATATATAAATCTTTACCAAATGCATTGAAGGGATATTTAGGTTCCACCCATCTCATAATGAAACCATTCTTATGTGTTCCAAAAAAACCTAAATCATACATCATAGCATAACCCATTTAATAAAATGAGATTCTTAAACATCATGCCATCATAACATTGTCCATATAAAATAAATAGACATAATAAAAATAATTCCATCATAACATAATCAAATCAAAGTAATAATAGGGATAGAAACATAACCCTATGTCATCTTATATGGAAAATAATTTTGATAAAACACTTGAACTTAGTTCTTGAAGAAAATATCCTTTCTTCTTCAAAAAAATTTTCTTTTCTAAAAAGGTAGAAAAATTTTAATATAAAAAATTTAATTGAAAATAAAATTGAAAACTTGTAAAGGAATATTCGTGGAAATAATGATTTATGAAAGTGTAAAAATCTATTTATGCCGTATAAGTTAAAAAAACATTTACCTCATACTTTTTTCCAGAAAATTCAAGAAGTACCTCGTATGGTAAACAAAAGAAAGATTCCTTCCATACCATCTAGTAAGAGTCAAAATGGGTAAAAATTAATTAAAAAATCCATTGAATAATATTAAAAATTTTACGAAAACATTTTTTAGAAAACATGGACATGGATGATAAATATAACACTTATAAATAATTATGTATAACCAATGTCAGATAAAAATGAGATTGAAAAATTATTACTTACCGTAGGTCTGATATGATTTTTTTATATCCAAACCTTCTGTATAATGATTTAAATATTGTTAATTATTTATTATAAAATCATAATAATTTTTATGATAACATTTATGATTATATTTTCTTCCATTTATAAGTAATAATTCAATGTTACTCGTTATTCGGGCATCAACTACTTTACATTATTATGTATGTTTTGTCGAATAAGTTCTTATTTATCATTTTTTGGTTATATTTATATCATTTATATAATGGTATTATTATAATATATATCATGTTTTTTTCATTCAATTAATTTATATATTCAAGATTTAATGAATATTATGTATAACGAATCACATCACACTGTGGAGACGGTAAGCCGTACGTACGTACGAGCGATGATATCGTTACCATAATTATTGAGGGGTATTGAATTGGATGATTTATAGTATCTGATAATTAGTATCATGTTATATTAGTCATATATAATAATTATTTCCACCATTATACCCATCCAATCAAGTTGATGGTGAAAAACATATTACATCACGACGTTGAGACGGTAAGTCGTACGTACACACGTCCAGTGATTTCATTTTTCTTAGGATAGATAGAAGGTGAAATATGTTTGTTTAATATTTATAATGAAATATAATTATATGAGTGATACTGATTTTATTAATTTATAACGAAAAAGCTAATGAATAGGAAGTATAAGAAGAAAGTAATTTGAAAGCATCAGTAGAAGAGATTACTTCTTCCTCTATGTGCCTCATTTAAATTTTATCTTAAGGCTTTAGAGTTGGTATTTTGAGAAGGACAACACATCTAAAATGTAACTCGGTAAGTTTGGAATATAAATGGGTTGGGTTGGCTATGGTTTGAGTTTCAAAATGGAGTGAATAGAAGAGGGAGGAGGTGCCCTTTTATATGAGAGGAGATGGACACTTTAGAGTACTTTGAAAAATATTAAATTATAATAAATTAAATTTCAAAAAAAGTGGTCCCAACTTCTTTAATTAAAATATAAGATGATTTTGGTTAGAATACCAATCATAAAATAGTATTTTGACAATTTTATAATATATTTTTATCCTTATATTTTTGGTGTAACACTTATTTTTCCCTTTTTAATCTTACCGTGATATCAAGTTATTTACACATTGTGGGTTACGTTAAATACCATATAATGTCAAAGGAACCAAAAAAATTATTTATAAAATATTTAGACTGATATTAACCATTTGGATTGATATAATATTTGTAGGAATTTATTATCATTTAATAAAATATTTTATGTTTTAAGTTATGAATTTTGTGAATTTTGGAAACTATTCATACATGTTTTTTCAAAGAATTCATAAAAACTTTATTCCTTCAAAAATAAGGAATTAAATAAAGTATAATATTTAAATTTAATCCATAAAATTAGGGTATGACATCAAAATAACCAAACTAATTTTTCTTAATATTTATAAATTCATTTATTTAAATCTTTCACTAATGATGAAATCACTACATCATAATTGTGTCATAAATAAAACTATTTATATAATCTTTAAAAAATATAAATTTAATATAATTATGTAGTAAATATTTTTATCTTTCTAATTAAAATTTTTAAGCAAAGAGATTAGTTATATAACCCTATATTAAAATCTATTTAGTAAAAGTTATATGTTTATACTATAACTATCTTTATATTAAATCAATTCTTATAAAATATCATTTTCACATCCATGTGAATCCATGGGGTCCCAAAATCGTCTCAAGGATTCCCATGGTCAGAAATATTTCATCCAATAGGATTAGGACACGTTTTAGGGTGGTATTATATTATGAAATTATTATTTGTTTACCCTTAATTACCAGATTTACCATTTAACCATGGTAAATAAAATAATTACTGAAGTTACTATTCATAATGTCTTAAAAAAAGTACCTATTCACACAATTTGGAATTTTTGATTCCAAATATAGAATCCATTTTTCCAAATTCAAAATATATAAGTTGCAGCAATTGATTTAAAACTAATTTCATTGTTGAAATGAGAATACGAGTTTTAAATGTTAGAACATTGCAAAAGATTGAAATGTTTTTACCTATGAATTCTATGTAAAATTAATGATAACAAAATAAATTATATCAAATGGTAAAAATATATTATATTTATACTTTAAAACCATTTAATATTGTAATTTAATCATATAAATTATCTTGAGGAAAATAGTTGTTTTAAATTAAAATTTATCTTATTTTTACGATTAATCAAAACATAAAAGTTATCAAAAAAATATCAGAAATTTATCAAAAGTAAATTTTAATATCCTGCATTAAAATAACATGTTTATGTTGTCATATAGAAATTATTAATGTGTTAAAATATTATTTTAAAATGGGTTTTTCATTCAAAGGTTTAAAATTAACCTTTTTATAAAAAATTGGTTATTATACATAAAATAGGGGTTTTTTCATACCATATGACTAAAATATCAATTGCATGAATATCAAAAAACACATTATTAAGTATATAAAACACATATATAATTAATCTCATTACCAAATATAATTCAATAAAAAAAATACAAATATATAATTTATTTATATTTTTCATAAATAATTAATAGCCAATGAATTCATAATGCATTTTCATATGTTAGTTATAATTATTCTCACTAAACTAATGAATAGGATATAATGGTAATTTTATGTTATGGGAATCTCATGGTTTTTTTAAAATCACAATTTCATGCAAAGAATGCTACTGAATAATAAAAATTATATAAATAAAATATTTCATAAAAACATCTGGGTGTAACATTCTACCCCCTTAAACTGAATTACACCCTTGAAAATTTTCCCTTGAAAATAAAATGATGAGGATACCTGTCCCTCATGATATCCTCAAGTTACCATGTTGCTTATTACAATTGGTGGTTCATCCAAATAACTTTAACCAAGTGAGTGATCTTGTTTCGTATAACATTTTCTCTACGATACAGAATCCCTACCATTTGTTCTTCACAAGAAAGATCTTGATCTAGTAATATAAATTCTAAGCTTAG
Source organism: Viscum album (assembly GCA_963277665.1). Taxonomy (NCBI): domain Eukaryota; kingdom Viridiplantae; phylum Streptophyta; class Magnoliopsida; order Santalales; family Viscaceae; genus Viscum; species Viscum album. The sequence goes on from OY728132.1 coordinate 996,828,983, forward strand.
TACATGTGAGGGATCGAGTATGTACTTTCTCAGGAGAGATACATGGAACACCTCATGAACTTGAGAGAGATTCGGTGGAAGCTTCAATAATTAAGCAACCTTTCCAACACGATCCATAATTTCAAAAGGACTGATATACCTAGGGATCAACTTTCCCTTCTTTCTAAATCTCACTACTCTCTTCTAGGGATCTATTTATAAGAACACCTTATCACCCACTTGAAACTCTAGGTCTTTTCTTCAATTTTCCGCATAACATTTTGTTGACTCGGAGATGATCGTAGGTGTTTTTGAATAGATATAAACTTTTCTTCCATTTCATTATCAAGATCAGGTCCTAACAGATTTATTTCCCCAACTTCATCCCCGCAAGTTTGATTTATTCACTTCTTTCCATAGAGGACTTTATAAGGATCCATCTAAATACCAGAGTGAAAGCTATTATTTTAAGAAAATTCCACCAATGGTAGGAGTTTATCCCTACCACCTTTTAAATCCATAGAGAATGCTCTCAACATGTCTTCCAGAGTTTGAATTTTCCTCTCAGACTAACCATATGTGTGAGGATGATATGTAGTGATGAAACTTAACTCTGTATTCAGATCATTCCGAATACTTCTCCAAAACTTAGAGGTGAACCTAGGATCTCGATCAGATATAATGTAAAGTGGTACTCCATGAAATCTTTCCACCTCCTTTAAATATATCCTGGCTAGCTAATCAAGAGATAAATCCTCTCTAATAGTAATGAAGTGTGCCAACTTCGTAAAATGATCAACTATAACTCAAATAGCATTATTTCCTTTAGTTATTTTGGGATATCAAATCACAAAGTTCATAGTGATCTTTCCATTTCCATTCTGGTATGGGTAATGGTTATAACATCCGCTTATACTTATGTGTCTCAGCCTTATCTTTTTGAAAAACCAAGCATCGAGAGACATAATTGGTAACATCTCTTTTCATTCCATCCCACCATAAGTAATCTTTCAGGCCCTTATACATCTTTGTGATTCCAGGGTGAATAGTGAATGAAGAACTATGAGTCTTATCCAATATATCTTTCTTTAATTCTGGTATGGGAGGAATAAAAATCCGGTTCCTGAACCTTATTATTTAATCATAATCAATGTGGAATTCAGGAACATTTCTCACATTCTTTTGTAACTCTACACCCTCCTTACATGCCTATTTAATCTTCACTTGAAGAGATAGTTGAACATTAATTTTAGAAAGATAATATTTCTCCCCTTCTGTTATAATTTCAAGATCCATCCTTTGAAAATCCATAAATATTGGATTTTTGGTGATCCTCATCAGGGATAAGCTGGCATGGTCTTATCGGCTTAATGCATCTACCAACTTTTTTTCTTTCCCAATGTGGTAATTCATTGAGCAGTTGTAATATTTAATAAACTCAAAACACCTTATTTGGTGCATATTCATCTCCTTTTGTGTGAAAATATACTTTGAACTTTTACGATTAGTATAAATATCACACCTTTCACCATAAAGATATGGCCTCTATATCTTTAATCCAATGTTTACTGCAACTAACTCCAAATCATGAGTTGGTTAATTTTTATCATGGATTTTCAACTATCGCGAGGCATAATATTTCACCATATAATTTTTCATGATAATACACCCCAACCCCTTCTTGGATGAATCACTATAGATCACAAACCTTTCTCTACTACAAGGCAGTGTGAGCGCAGGTACACTGGATAGCCTTCTTTTTTATATCTTTGAAATTATTTTCCATTCCTCTGTCCAAATGAACATAACTCCTTTCAGAGTAAACTTGTTGAGAGGATAATATAATCGTGAAAACTCTTTCTCAAAATGTTGATAATATCCATCCAAACCAAGGAAATATCAGATCCTAGTTATTGTGGTTTGTCTCGACAATATTTCAATAACCTTTGTTATTTATGGATCCACAGATATCCCCTATCTTGGATTATGTGACCCAAAAATGAATCTTTTTGAATAAAAAATTCACAATTTGTAAATTTGGTATAAAGCTTCTCTTTTCTTAGGGTCTTTAATATAATTCTAAAGTGATCTTCATGTTCTTCCTTTCTCTTTGAATATAAAAGAATATTGTCCATAAAGACTACCACAAAATGATCAAGATAGTCTCTAAAGTCTCTATTCATTAGATCAATGAAGATATCAGGGGAATTTGTAAGACCAAAGGGCATCATTATAAATTAAAAGTGTCCATACCTTGTACAAAATCCCTTCTTTGGTATATCCTCTATTTTGACCCTTAATTGATGATATCCAGAATGAATATAAATCATTGAAAAGTATTGAGTCCAGTGTAGTTGTTCAAATAAGTCATCATTATGGGGAAGTGGATATTTGTTCTTGATAGTGATATTTTTAATTTCTCTATGATCAATGCAGAGTCTTATTGATCCAACTTTCTTCTTACAAAACAGAACATGTGCTCCCCAAGGTGACACACCAGGGAATATGAATCCGTTTTCAAGATTCTCTTGGATTTTCTTATTCAATTCATGAAACTCAATTGGGGACATTATATAAGGTGTCTTTTAAATAGTCATATCACCTTGTATGAGTTCTATTGAAATTCAACTTCACGCTTTGGTGGAAGACCTAACAATTCCTTCAGAAATACATCATCAAACTCTCGTACAATGAGGGTATTCTAAATCGCAATTTTCTTCAAAACCATTTGAGATAAATAACCTTCATTTATTGGAATCAAGACCTGTAAGATGGAAGATATTTCCCCTGGAAGTTTATATTCATCCTTGCTCTGATATTTTATCATAGATTGATCTGAAATATAAAATATAACTTCTCTTCTCTGTCAATTGATATAATCTCCATATAAACAAAGCCAATCCATGCCAAGAATCATATCAAAATCCTACCATAGGAAGGATCACAAGATTTACAGGAAGTAATTTCACACAAACTTCAATTGGAGAACAATTGTAATCATTTGATGCAACCATTGTGCCATTAAGAGTTATCATAGCTAACTCAATGTCCAATTGTTGAGGTAATTCAGAGATACCCTTAGTAAATTCATTCTAACTAAAAGTGTGGGTGGGTCTAGAATCAAATAAAACATTTTGTACTATAGAGTGGATGGTAAGTGTACTTTTAACCATTTCTTTGGCCTTAAGAGTTTGTTGATATCAATTATCATCAATAACCCTTAGATTAGGGCATTGATTCCCATAATTCCCCATTTCCTAGCACTTGTAATATTGAAGTGTTCGAGGTACATTCTGTGCAGCCTTTTATTTATTCGCATCATTAGACATCTATTTCCCATCACTTCGGCATTCAATTTCTGGATGAACTTATTTTCCCCTCATAAAACATTTACTAGTCCCTTTAATAAAATTCCCTCTATGTATCTTTACACACTTTGAGCATAAGGGAAAAATCATCTTCTTTTTATTGTGGTCTTCATATTTTCCTTCGAATTCCATTTTCCTATTATTATCAAACCCATATGAAAGATGGGTTACTCCAATATCTATATCAACCTTGAGAGCACATCGAACAATTTCATCATAGCTGTTAAAGTCCCTTATGGATAATGCCCTTCAGAGACTTGGTTTTAAGCCACTAAATAATCAATCGATATTACTCTCAGGTCAGATAATAATCCAGAAGCATACCATTCACGTCTTGTAAAATTTACATCATAGGTACCAATAGATTCCTCATCCTTTTTCTTAAGTTTAGGGAAATCCTTCTCTATATTTGTTCAAAGAATACGAGGAAAGTACTGATTGAAAAATAAGTTCTTGAACTCGTCCCATTCCATGGACTCAATTTCATCTCTTTTTCGGGTATTCTTGATAATATTCCACAACTTATCAGCTTCACCTTCCAATTGATATATTTCTAAGATGAATTTATCGTGTTCCAAACAGTCTAGAACTGAAAATATATTTTCCATGGTACTGATCCATTGTTCAGCCACTAAGGGATCAGAAGACCCACTGAATGAAGGTGGACACTGCCTCATGAAGGACTCAATAGAATGTTCCTATTTTCTTGGTTTGTTTGGAAGTCCTTCATGATTCATATCTTGAGAAAGTTTTGTGAGAAAGGCTATAAGATTTTTCATTCTAGCTCCCATAACATTTTGTTGCTCAGGGGGATAATCATTGCATTATCCGTCGCATTCAGCCTCAATGTGGTTGCTTTGGGTTCCAACCATTGAATAAAACCAAGAATAATAGTGTGATAAACACTAACCATAACAGGAAAACCACATAATCAAGAATAAAATTTCAATTTAGGAAACTTTAGGTTTTATCCTAGGTAATTCATAGTCTTTTCTAAAACACCAGGATTGTATTCTATAATTTGACATATCCTTATGGTACTTACTAAGGATTTCTCATCCTAGTTTCATAAGGTTAACTATAAATTTCTTTTGATACCAACTATAATGACCCAGAATTTACATATATTGATATTACTTCAGAATTAAAGTATATTTATTACAACATATAACAAAACCATTACAGGACCGTATTGGTATAGTGTCTTTAGAAACTGGGAAACATAAACAACTGGTTCATAAAACATCTACATTTTCTATTGTTTATTTCATCATAATAGACTCTTTTTTAGAATATCATACATAATACCCTTCTTCCTGACCTGGGGAAAAGAAACGTACAAAAGGGTGAGCTGAAATTCTCAGTAAGGGTAAACAAATGAAATATCAATCATATCATATTTATAAGAACATAAAATTTGAAAATCATATCCTTTATATAAAAGATCAATATATCATGTCATGGGATAAATAATAGAAGTGAAATATAATCCCAATAGTCAGAACATAAGAAATGAAATTTTATGGCATACACACATAAGCATATAAAATAATTTCATATTAGACATGACTCATTTCCAAGACCATCATAGCGGACAAAATCCATTACTGAAATGAGTTCACTCCTCGTTCCAGCCCTGAATTATTGAACCAAATTTACTTTCCATTATATCCATGTCTATCTCATGAGATATAAATCTTTACCAAATGTATTGAAGATAGATATAGGCCCCACCCATCTCATAATGAAACCATTGTTATATTTTCCGCAAAAACATAAATCATACATCATAGCGAAACCCATGTAATAAAATGGGATTCTTAAACATCTTTCTATAATAACATAATCCATATAAGATAAATGGACTTCATAAAAATAATTCCATCATAATGTAATCAAATAAAAGTAATAAGAAACATAGAAACATAACCCTATGTCATATTAGACGGAAAATAATTTTGATAAAACACTAAAACATAGTTTTGGAGGAAAATATCCTTTCTACTTCAAAAACATTTTCTTTTCTCGAAAGGTAGTGAAATTTTAAAATGAAAATAAGTTAATTGAAAATAAAATAGAAAACTTTTGAATAAAGCTTCATGGAAATAATTCATTATGAAATCATAAAAATCCGTTCATTCCTTATAAATTAAATAACATTCTCCTGATACTTTTTCTAGAAATGTCAAGAAGTACATCATATGGTAAACAAAGGAAAGATTCATTCCATATCATGCGGTAAAAGTCAAAAATGAGTAAAAATGACTTTAAACATATATAAAAGAATGTTAAAAATTTTATGAAAACTTTTTTTTAGAAAACATAGACATGGATGATTAATATAACTCTAGTAAATACTTACGTATAAGAAATCTCATATAAAAATGAGATTGAAAAATTATTCCTCACCTCAGGTCCGATATGGTTCATATGTATCCGAAAATCGTGTATAATGATTTAAATAATATTACTGATTTATTCCATAATCATAATCATTTTTATGATAAAATATATGATTATATTTTCATCTTTTTGTTATTGACATTTCATTGTTACTCGTTATTTGGGCATCAATTGCTTTACATTTTTATGTATGTTTTGTCGAAAAAGTTCTTCTTCCAATTTCTTTGGATATATTTATATACTTTACAGCATTGTATTAGTATAATATATATCACATATATTCATTCAATTCATTTATATACTCATGATTTAATGAAGATTATGTCGAACGAATCAAATCACACCGTGGAGATGGAAAGTCGTACGTACACACGAGTGATGATATCATTCCCATAATCGTTGAGTGGTATTTAATTGGATAGTTTATAGTATCTAAAAATTAGTATCATTTTACATTAATCATATATAATCATTATTTCCACCGTTATACTCATCCAAGTAAGTTTTTGGTGAAAAAAAGATTACACTACGATGTGGAGACGGTAAGTTGTACGTACGAACGTGCGGTGATTTCATTTTTCATAGGATATATAGAAGGATAAATAGGGTTGTATAATATTTATAATAAAATATATTTATATGAGTGATACTGATGTTATTAATTTATAATGAAACAACAAAATAATTTGAAGTAGAAGAAGAAAGAAAATTGAAAAAATTGGTAGAAGAGATTACCTCTTCCTCGATGTGCCTACATTAAATTTCCACGTAAGGCTCTAGAGTTGGTATTTTGATAAGGATAGAACCTCTAAAATGTAAGTAGGGAATTTTAGAATAGATTTTTTCCAGGTTGGAGGGTATTGGAGTCTCAAAATAAAGTGAATAGGAGAGGGAGGAGGTTCCATTTTATAAGAGAGGAGATGGGAACTTTAGGAAACTTTCAAAACTATTAATTTATAATAAATTAAATTTCAACTAAAAGTAGTCCAAAACTTATTTAATTCAAATATAATATGATTTTGGTTCGAATAAACTTTATAAATTAATATTTAGACAAGTTTAGAATATTTGTTTATCCTTATCTATTTTATTTAACGCTTATTTTACCCTTTTTATTCTTACCATGATATCTTGTTATTTACAGTTTGTGGGTTACTTTAATTATCATATCATGTTAAAAGACCTAAAAAAAGTTATCTATGATATATTTAGAATTATATTAACCATTTTTATGACTCTTATATTTTCAGGAATTTAATATCATTTAATAATATATTTTATGTTTCAAGTTATGAATTGTGATAATTTTAAACACAATCCATACATGACTAATTAAAAAAGTCATAAAAACTTTATTAGTTATAAAATAAGGAACTAAAAAAATATATTATGTAAATTTCAACCATAAAATTAGGGTATAACATCAAAATAACCAAATTAATTTTATTAATATTTATTAATTCATTTATTTAAATCTTTCATTAATGAGGTAATCACTACATCATATTTCTGTCATAAATAAAACAATTTATATAATATTTAAAAATTATAAATAAAATACCATGATATAGGAAATGTTTTTATATTTATTATGATTATTTATAATCAAAAATATCAGTTATATAACCCTATATTAAAATCGATTTAGTAAAAGATATATGTTTAGATTATAATTATATTTACTTTAAATTAATTCTTATAAAATGTCATTTTAACATCCATGTAAATCCATGGGGTCCCAAAATATACCAAAGGATTCCCATGGTATGAAATATTTTATACAATAGTATTAGGACACGTTTTAGGGTGGTATTATATTATTAAATTATTATTTGTTTACCCTTATTTACCAGATTTACCCTTTAACCATGGTAAATAAAATAATTGTTGATGTTACTATTCATAATGTCCAAAAATAAAAAGTACCGATTCACAAAATTTGGAAATTTTGATTCAAAATATAAGATCCATTTTTACAAATTCAAAATAAACAAGTTTCAGAAATTGATTTAATATTAATCCCTTAGTTGAAATGAGAATACGAGTTTTAAAAGTTAAAACATTGCAAAAGATTGAAATGTTTTTGCCGATAAATTCAATGTAAAATTAATGCTAATGACATAAATTATATTAAATGGTAAAAATATTTTCTTTTTATACTTTAAAACCATTAAATATTATAATTTAATCATATAAACTATCTCAATTAAAAAAAATTTGTTTTTAATTTAAATTTAGTGTATTTTTACTATTAATCAAAACATGAAAGTTATCAGAAAAATATCAGAAATTTATACGAAGTAAATTTTCACATCCCTATTAAAAATATAATTTTTATGTTTTCATATAGAAATTATTAATGTGTTAAAATCTTAATTTGAAATGGGTTCTCCATTCAAAGGTACAAAAATTATTCTTTTTATAAAAAATTGGTTCATACACAAAATATATGGATTTATTCATACCCTTTGACTAAAATATCAATTGGATGAATATAAAAAGATATTTTATTAATTATATAACACATATATATCATTAATCTCATTACCAAATGTAATTCACTCAAAATATACAAATATCTAGTTGATTTATATTTTTCATAAATAATTAATAGCCAATGAATTCATAATGCATTTTCATAAGATAGTTATAATTATTCCCGCTAACTTAATGGCTTAGATATAATGGTAATTTTATATTAAGGGAATCTCGTGGTTTTTTTAAGCTCCCGATTGCGTGAAAAGAAAGCTACTGAATAATAAAAATTATTTAAATAAAATATTTCATAAAAACATCCCAGTGTTACATTTGACCCCTCAAAAACTAAATTTCACCCACAAAATTCGTTACTTGAAAATAAATAAATGAGGATACATATCCCTCATCATATCATAAATTTACCATCTAGCTTCTTCAAATTGATTGTTCATCCATAGAAAACTAACCAAGTGAGTGGTTTTGTTTCATAGAACTTTTTCTCTACGATACAATATCTCTATCGGTTGTTCTTCATAAGAATGATCTTGCTCCAGCGATATGACTTCTAATCTTAGTACATGTGAGGGATCAGGTGTGTAATTTCTCATGAGAGATACATGGAACACATCATGAACTTGAGAGAGATTTGGTTAAAGCACCAATCAGTAAGCTACCTTCCCAATATGATCGAGAATTTCAAAAGGACTAATATACCTAGGGCTCAGCTTTCCCTTCTTTACAAATATCACTTCTCCCTTTGAGGGAGATATTCATAAGAAAACCTTATCAGACACTTCAAACTCTAGGTCTTTTTTTGGTTGTCAATATAACCTTTTTGTCGACTCTGAGCTGCTCTTATGTGATGTTGAATAGATCTGACCTTTTATTACATTTCATCAACTAGATCAAGTCCTAATGAATTTTTTCCCCAACTTCATCACAACAAGTTGGAGTTCTACACTTCTTTCCAGAGAGGGATTTTTAAGGATCCATATTAATACTGGAGTGAAATATTTTATTGTATGAAAATTCCAATAATGGTAGGTGATGATCCCAACCACCATTGAAATCCATAGATAAAGCTCTCAACGTGTCTTCCAGAGTTTGAATTGTTCTCTTAGACTAACTATCTGTCTTAGGATTATAACTAGGGTTGAAACTTAACTCTGTATCCAAATCATGCTGAAGACTGAACCAAAACATCAAGGTAAACCTTGGATCCCAATCAGATATAATGGAAAGTGGTACTTCATGCAATCTTACCACTTTACATATATCATGGAAAGATGATCAAGAGAAAAATCCTCTCTAATATAAATGAAGTGTTCCGACTTCATAAGGTGATAAATATAACCCAGATAGAATTATTTCCATTGGATATTTTGGGAAGTCCAATGGCAATGTCCATAGTGATGTTTTCCCATTTCCATTCTAGTATGGGTAATGGTTGTAACATCTCATTATAGTTCTATCTCTCAGCCTTAACTTTCTAACAAACCAAGCATCGAGAGACATAATCAGTGACATCTATTTTCATTCCATACCACCTGAAGTACTCTTTTAGGTCCCTATACATGTTTTTGATTCTAGGGTGAATAGAGAATGAATAACTATGAGCCCTATCCAATAACTCATTCTGTAATTCTTGTATGGGAGGAATACAAATCATGTTCCTGAACGTTATTATTTCATCACAATCGTGGTCAAATTTATGAACATTTCTCAACTTTTTTTGTAACTCTACATCTTCCTTCTGTGCCTCTTTAATCTTTACTTGAATATATGGTTGAAAATTCATTTTAGAAAGATAAGATTTCTCCCCTTTCATTATAATTTCAAGATCCATCCTTTGAAAATCCATAAATATTTTATCTTTAGTGGTCCTCATCATGGATAAGCTAGCATGGCCTTATCGACTTAATTCATCTTCTACCTTGTTTTCTTTCCCAGGGTGGTAATATATTGAGTATTCGTAATATTTAATCAACTCTAACCAGATTTTTGGGCATATTCAAATCCTTTTGTGTGAAAATATACTTTAAATTTTTATGATCATTATAAATATCTCACCTTTCACCATAAAGATAATTCCTATATATATTTAATGGGAAGATAACCTCATCTAACTCTGAATCATGAGTTGGGTAATTTTGATCATGTATTATCAACTATCTTGATACATAAGCTATCACCATATCATTTTGTATGAGAACACACACCATCCCCTTCTTGGATGCATCAGTGTAGATCACAAACCTTTCTCCACTACAAGGCATTGTGATCACTATTACACTATCTAACCTTCCTTTTCGATCTTTGAAATTCTATTCCATTCATCCGTCCAAATGAAATTAACTCCTTTCTGAGTCAACTTGGTGAGAGGATTCGATAACCGTGAATAATATTTCACACAATTTCAATAATATCAATCCAAACCAAGAAAAATTAGGATCTTAGTTACTGTTGTTTTTTTAGACCATCTTTCAATAACCTCTATATTTGATGGATCCACAGATATCCCCTCTATTTAGATTATGTGACCATAAAATGAATCTTTTTGAGCCAAAATTCACACATGGTAAATTTGTAATAAAGCTTCTCGTTTCTCAGGGTCTTCAATAAAATTATCCAATGCTCTTTATGTTCTTCCATTTTCTTTGAATAGACAAGAATATCATTTGTATAGACTACCACAGACTGATCAAGATTGTCTCTAAAGACTCTATTCATTAGATCCATCATGATATCATGGGAATTTGTAAGACCAAAAGGCATCACTAAAAATTCATAGTGTCCAAACCTTGTATGGAATGCCATCTTTGGTATATCCTTTTTTTAACCATTAATTGATGATATCCTGAATGAAGATCAATCTTGGAAAAGTATTTTGCTCCACGTAGTTGATCAAATAAGTCATCATTGCAGGGAAGAAAATATGTTTTCTTGATAGTGATGTTGTTATGTTCTGGATAATCAATGTAGAGTGTCAATTATCCATCTTTCTTCTTAACAAACAAAATAGGTGCACTCCAAGGTGACAAATGAGGGTGTATGAATCCTTTATCAGTATTATCTTAAAGTTTCTTATTAAATTACTGCAACTCAATTGGATCCATTCTATAAGGTGTCTTTGAAATAGGCATAACAACCTATATGCGTTCTATTGAAACTCAACCTGACACCTTGGTGGAAGACCTAGAAATTCTTCCAAAAAGAAATCATCAAACTCCCATACAATGGGTATATCATTAATCGTGTGGTTTTTCACAACCATTTGTGATAAATAAACTTTATTTATTGGAATCAAGACCCATAAGACGGAAGAAAATTCCACTGTAAGGTAATATTCATCCTTGCATTGAAAAATGATCATAGATTGATCTGGAATATGAAATGTGACTTCCCTTCTTTGGAAATTGATATAAGCTCTATATAAACAAAGCCAATCTATGCCAAGAATCACATAAATTACACTATAGGAAGGATCATAAGATTTTCAGGAAGCACTTTTCCACAAACTTCAATTGGAGAAGAATTGTAAACTTTTGATGCGACCGTTATGCCATTAGGAGTTGTCATAGATATTTCAATGTCTAATTATTGAGGTAAATTAGTGACACCCTTAGAAAATTCATCAAAAACAAAAGAGTGGGTGGATCCAATTTCAAATAAAACCTTCTATACTTTAGAGTGTATGGTAAGGGTACCTTTCACCACTTCATTATCGTACTCCATGTCACCGATAGTTATTTCATGTTACTTTTCTTTTTATTTGTTCTTAAGAGTTTTTTGAGGTTGATCATCATCAATAACCCTTTTTTTAGGGCATTGATTTTCATAATTCCCCATTTCCATGCACTTGAAACATTAAAGTGTAGGAGGTGCATTCTCTGTAGCCTTTTATTTGTTTGCATCATTAGACATCTTTTCCCATCACTTCAACATTCAATTCCCTGATTACCTTCTTTTCAACACATAAAACATATACTAGTCCCTTTAAGACAATTCCCTCCTTGTTTCTTTCCACTATTTGATCTTAAGGGAAAATTCATCTTCTTTTCAGTGTGGTCTTTATATTTTCCTTTGAATTCAATTTTACTCTTCTTATCAAACCCATATCACTGATGGGTTACTCCAATCTCCATCTCAACCTTGAGAGCACATCAAATCATTTCCTCTAGATATTAAAGTCCCTTAAGGCTAATTCCATTTAGAGACTTTGTTTTAAGCCCCAAAAGAATCGATCAAACTTACTCTCAGGTTGGATAATAATTCTAGAAGCATACTATGTAAGTATTTTAAAATTTACTTCGTAGGTACCAATAGTTTCATCATTCTTTTTCTTAAGTTCAAGGAACCCCTTCTCCATATTTGTTCAAAGAATACGGGGAAAGTATGTACTGAAAAATATGTTCTTGAACTTTTCCCATTCCATGGACTCAATTTCATATCTTCACCACATATTATGAATAATATTACACCATTAATCAGCTTCAAATTCAAAACGATATACTTCTTTGATGAATTTATCATGTTCTGAACATTGTAGAATTGAAAATATCTTTTTAGTTGTACCAATCCATTGTTCAGCCACTAATGGATCAGAAGACCCGCTGAATGTAGGTGGACGCTGCATCATGAAGGATTCAAGAAAATGTTTCTCTTTTCTTTTTCTTGTTTGGAAGTCCAACATGATTCATTTATTGAGAATTTTTTGTGAGAATGGCTTCAAGATTTTTCATTCCAGCTCTAATAACATTTTGTTGCTTAGATGAACAATCATTTCATTGCTCGTCGCATTCTGCCTTAACGCGATTCCTTTGGTTCCAGCCAATGAATAAAACCAAGTAGCATAGTGTGTGAGACACTAATCATTATTGGAAAACCACATAATCAAGAATAAAATTTCAATTTAGGAAACTTTAGGTTTTATCCTAGCTCATTCATGGTCTTCTCTAAAACAACATGATTTCATTCTATACTTATACATCTCGTCATGGTTCTCATTAAGAATTTCTCATCATAGTTTCCAATGGTAACTATACCTTTCCTTTGATACCAACTATATGGACCTATACTTTACTTACATTGATATTACATCATAATTGAAGCATAATTATTACAACATATAACAAAACTATAACAGGACGGTATATGTATAGTGGCTTTAGAAACATGGAATATAAACAAATGGTTCATAAAATATCTACATTGTCTCCCATTTATTTCATCGTAAATAGACACTTTTTTGGAATATAATACTTAATACCCTTCATCCTAACCTAGGGAAAAGAAACATACGAAAGGGTGAGCTCAAATTATTAGTAAGGGTAATCAAAAGAAATATTAATCCAATCATATTTATGAGAACATAACATTTTAAAATCTTATCATGCATATAAAAGATCATAATATCATGTCATGGGATAAATCATAGAAGTGGAATGTAATCCCAATATTCAAAACATAAGACATGAAATTTTGTGGCATACAAACATAATAATAGAAAATAATTTCATATTAGTCAGGACTCATTTCCTAGACCATCATTTCGGACAAATTCCATTACTGAATTGAGTTTAGTCCTCATTCCAGCCCTATATTACTGAACTGGATTTACTTGTCGTTCGAACCATGTATATCTCATGAGATAAAAATATTTACCAAAGGCATTATAGGGATATATTAGTCCCACCCATCTCATAATGAAACCATTATTTTGTGTTCCACAAAATGAAAACATAAATCATACATCATAGCTAACCCATGTAATAAAATGGGATTCTTAAACATCATTCCATCATAACATAATCCTTATAAGATAAATGGACTTCACAAAAATAATTACATCATAACATAATCAAATAAAATTAATAGTAGGGATAGAAACATAACCCTATGTCATATTATATGAAAAATAATTTTGATAAAACCCAGAAATATAGTTCTTGAGAAAAATATCCTTTCTTCTTAAAAAAATTTCTTTTCTCAAAAGGTAGTGAAAAATTAAAAGAAAATAATTTAATTGAAAATAAACATGAAAAATTGTAAAGGAAGCTTCATGGAAATAATTCTTTATGAAAGTGTAAAAATCTTTTCATTCTGTATAAGTGAAATAAAACACTATCCTCGTAATCTTTCTAGAAAAGTCAAGAAGTACCTCGTGTGGTAAACAAAATAATGATTCCTTCCAAACCATGTAGTAAAAGTAAAAATGGGTAAAAATTACTTCAAAAATACATAAAATAATATTAAACATTTTATGAAAACATTATTTTAGAAAACATGGACATGGATGATAAGTATAACCCTAGTCAATACTTACGTATAAGCAATCTCAGATAAAAATGAGATTGCAAAATTATTCCTTACATTTGGTCCGATATGATTTTTATGTATCCAAACCTCCTATATAATGATTTAAATATTGTTAATAATTTATTTTATAATCATAATCATTTTTATGATAACATTTTTTATTATATTTTCATCTGTTTGTTCATAACATTTTGTTGTAACTCATTATTTGGGCATCAACTACTTTACATTCTAATGTATGTTTTGTCGGATAAGTTCTTGTTACTATTTTTTTGTTATATTTATATCATTTATATCATGGTATTATTATAATATATATCATATTTTTTCATTAAATTAATTTATATAATGATGATTTATGGAAGATTATGTAGAACGAATCACATCGCACTGTGGAGACGGTAAGTCGTATGTACGCACGAGCGACGATATCGTTCCCATAATTGTTGAGAGGTATTGAATTGGATGGTTTATAGTATCTTATAATTAGTATCTTGTTATATAAATTATTTATAGTCATTATATCCACCATTATACCCATCCAACTAAGGTGATGGTGAAAAAGAGTTTACACTACGGCGTGTAGAAGGTAAGCCGTAGGTACGCACCTGTGATGATTTTATTTTTCACAGGATGGATAGAAGGTGAAATTGGGTTGTTTAATATTTATAATAACATATAAATATATTATTTATACTAATTTTATTGCTTTATAATGAAAAACTAAAGAATATTAAGTATACGAAGATAGAAATTTGAAAAAATCGGTAGAAGAGATTACCTCTTTCTCAACGTCCATCCTTTAAATTACCTCTTAAGGCACTAAAGAAAGTCTTTTGAGAAGACCAAAACCTCTAAAATTTAACTAGAGAATATTATAAGATAAATGGGTAGGGTTTTTTCAATATTGAAGTCTCAAAATGTAGTAAATAAGAGAGGAATGAGGTGCCCTTTTATAAGAGAGAAGATGAGTACTTTAGGAAACTCTCAAAAATATTAATTTATATTAAATTATATTTCGACTAAAAATGGTCCAAAACTTATTTTATTAACATATAAGATGATCTTTGTTCAAATAAACATAATAAAATAATATTTAGTCAAGTTTAGAATATTTTGTTATCCTAATCCTTTTGGATTAACCCTTATTTTAACCTTTTTAATCTTACCATGATATCATGTTATTTACACATTGTTGGTTATTGTAATTACCATACCAAGTAAAACGACCCAAAAAGTTATTTATCACATATTTGGGCATATATTAACCATTTGGATGAATATAAGATTTTTTAGGAATTTAATATCATTTAATAAAATATTTTATGTTTTAAGTTATGAATTGTGTCAATTTTGGACACTATTAAAACTTTACTTTTTAAAAAATTCATAAAAACATTATTCCTTAAAAAAAAGGAATTAACCCAAAGATACTTTGTCAATGTCATCCATAAAATTCGTGTATGACATAAAAATAATCAAATTACATTTGTTTTTAAATTTATAAATTCATTTATTTAAATCATTCTATAATGAGGTAATCACAACATCATATTTGTGTCATTAATAAAACTATTTATATAATATCAAAAAATTATAAATAAAATACCATGATGTAGTAAATATTTTTATATTTATAATGACTATTTATAAGCATATATATAATTTATATAACCCTATATTAAAATTGATTTTTCAAAAGATATATGTTTAGGTTATAATTATCTTTACATTAAATTAATTCTTATAAAATGTCATTTTCACATCCATTTGAATCCATGGGGTCTGAAAATCGACCCAAGGATTCCCAGAGTTGGAAATATTTCATGAAATAGGATTTGGACTTGTTTTATTGTGGTATTATATTATTATATTTTTATTTTTTACCCGTATTTACCATATGTACCCTTTAACCATGGTAAATAAAATAATTACCGATGTTACCATTCATAATGTCAAAAAATAAAAGGTACCTTTTCACAAAATTTGAACCTTATAATTAAAATTATGGAATCAATTTTTATAAATTCAAAATACATAATTTACATTAATTGATTTAAAATTTATCCTGTTATTGAAATGATAATTAGTGTTTTAAAAGTTAAAACATTGAAAAAGATTGAAATGTTTTTACCTTTGAATTCAATGTAAAATTAATTATAATGAAATACATTATATTAAATGGTAAAAGTATATTATATTTATACTTTAAAACTATTAAATATTATAACTTAATAATATAAATTATCTTGATGGAAAAATTTGTTTTCATTAAAATTTAGTGTACTTTTTCTATTCATCGAAACTTGAAGGTTATCAGAAAAATATTAAAAATTTATCCAAAGTAAATTTTTATATCCCACATCAAAATAACATGTTTATGTTTTCATATATAAATTATTAATGTCTCAAAATATTAATTTAAAATGGGTTCCCCTTTCAATGGTATAAAATTATCTTTTTTTATAAAATATATTCTTATAAAGAAAATATGGTCTTATTCTTACCCCATGACTAAAATATCAGTTGGATGAATAAAAAAATATTATTAATTATAGAACACCAATATCCCATTAATCTCATTACCAAATATAATTCACTCAAAAAATACAAATATCTAACTGGTTTATATTTTTCATAAATCATTAATAGCCAAGGAATTCATAATACATTTTTTTAATTTAGTTATAATTATTCCCACTAACCTAACGGCAAGGCTATAATGACAATTTTATATTAAGGGAATCTTGCAGTTCTTTTAAACTCATGATTTAATGCAAAGAAAGCTATTAAAGAATAATATTTTTAAATAAATTATTTCATACAAAACATCTTGGTGTTACATTTCTCCACCTCTTTTTCATCAACAATAAGGCATGCCACTTGGGTTATGAGTTATCTTAACTACTAAAAAAATGGCCATGTGTGACCTACTAGAACATCCCACAAAGAACAAAAGGCATAAGTTTATCCATAAGGAGATGTGAATGTTACCCTATGAAGGTAACAATTGATATGGGCCTGAGAAAACACTCGCCAGTCCATACCCAAGATTATGTCAAAACGTGACATCTCAAGGGAAAATAGGTTCCACAAAAATTGATAACCACCAACCTATAAAGCAAAACCTCTACACTGTCTGATATCCCGAAATCGCACACCCAATAGAGTATCAGTTGAAATAACCCCACAAAATTGTACCACATCTAGGACCATCACAACCATGAACCATGCCGAGATAAAAGTGTGTGTGTCACATGTGACAAAAAATGAATTTGAAAGTGTGGATGCTAAAAGAATCATTCCTCGAATGGTAGATGGTCTAGCCTCTCCACCTCTAGGTATAGATTGAACTGCGTGAAGATGACCTATCCCTCTACCTTGGGATCCATCCTGGGTACCCTGCACTACACTTCCATGTTAGTGAGAATGTTCTCATCCTATATTTACACATCCACTGCCTCTATTGGTACGACTAGCGGGGGTATAACTACATGCCTGATATGGGGTGATCACTCCCTTACCTGCAGTCGATATCTGCCTCTTACTCCCATCCTTTCCTGAATACCGTGGTTTCTTACAAAAACTATATATATTTCCCAACCTTCAATAGTATCATCACTCAACTGGACGTCAAGAAAACTGATCCCATATGTTCCCGAGCTACCACTCTGATAATAGAATATTTGATCGCCACCCTGAGGAACATTCCCTCTCTTCTGACTATTTTGCACACTCAACTTATTGGAAATTTCCAAAATGACGCTTCATTCCCTCAGAGGCTGTACAACATGTCCACACATTTGGCATAACAAGTCTGCCTCCTAATTCTACCTTCAGGTCCCCTTATGAGATAAGGTATTGGACCGCTACCTCTTCAAATCTCTTCAGAAAGATGATTTTCACCTGGGACCTAATATCATGACTATGCCCATCCTAGAAGAGTTTTTCCATATTCAACTCATCTACAACCATGATCAGGATGAATCAGAAAAATTCAGTGAAACAGATAGAATAATCCCTCCCTGACACAGCCCCCCTCAGTCAAACTCATAATATCTACAGCCTTCTCTTACCTCAAGGTTTCTAGGAATTAATGTTTTAAGAACTTTTCTTGGAAATCCTTCCACTCTATTCCTTTATCATTCTCCATCATAACCATAATATCCCACCAACTCTTGGACTGAACTCTTAACATGTAGGCCAACAACTTCACTCACTTCTCATGAGGAGTCTTCAGATGATTGAGAGTGATCAAGATTGATTTTATCCCAAAATATGCTTCTTCTGGGCCTCCCTCTCTAGTAAAGGTTGGAGGGTGCTATAGCTAAAACTCCCTAGTCTACTCGAACATACTCTGAAAAATCTACTCGGGGTCCTATTCCATTATCTGCATAAAATTAGAAGGATTCTGACGAAACTACTGTTACCTATTATATTGAACCACTAGATCCCCTTTCTCCACTATTGAGATAGAATTCTCAACAATGTCCTCCTATCCCATAATTGGAATACGTCTTCATATAGGAATTTCTCTAAAATTCCAAACAAAAACTTTAGAACAAAAATCACATGCATTAAGAAATATAAAATAAGGGTCTTCATTAGCCACCAAAAAACTATTTCACATACATCACCCAAACATGTCTGATCATATCTATAACACTACCCTCAACCATCCCTACTGAGGTCAGGGATAACATGAGGTAACTAACTGACAAAACTTAAAGACATACCTTCTATAATATCTCAAAATTATTCTCACATCATAACTCATTCCGATAACACATCATTTCATATACTACACTATATCAAGTATAATTTTTCAATTATCGTTTAATAATTTTCTATACTTTTAACATATTTTTATTTCTTCATTAGACACAATTCTTTTCACCACTTTTACGTATGTAAAAAAGCATTGTACCCTATACATCGAACACACCCATCCCATATTTGTGTGCCTAATATGATGCATATCACTGATATACCCAGGTGGCTAAGATGATGCATGAATACACAACCTTGTGCCATACCGTCCATGAGTAAAATATCATAAAACCATCAAATCACACCACCTGAGCATCACCCAGGGGTGAAATATCATCAAATATAACAACAAACAATAAGAAAAATTATTACCACCCTGGATGACTTGGGTTTCCCCCCATAAATGGGTTTGAAACTCCTAGGAATGAGCTCATTTCCAAGGCCCAAAACTATCCTAATATTCTGTCTACCATCCCAAAAAAGTAAAAAGAGAAAATAACCTACCTTTGATACACTTTGTAATTTCCCTGACTTGGGAGCCACTATGTCGGTTCCCCAATCCGGGTCATCACATGACATCACACACACCTCCCAATATGTCAGAGTTTGCCGAATATTAGCGAGGGTCCAATAGGTCATGTGGGGAGACTGTACGATATTTTATAGAGTATTAAACAAAAAAAAAATAAATAGAAGAAACAATATGAAACAACCATAACATGCATAGTCAAACAACTCCCAAACTGGGTATAATCCACTAGCAATAGAAAATATGTCATGTCAGGCAACAATACCAAGTGAATAAAACACTAAAATAAAGAGATATAGTGGAATCCCCAATATAGTCCTAACTCCATATCCAGAACCTCATCAACTCATTCCACCAAGTCTAAATCAACTCCCTAGAATATGGCCCTTTCCCTTTTCTTGACCTATAATTATGAAATATGCTTCGGTACCCAATGATGAACAGATCAAGGTGTGAGTACAACTCAATGGGCCACTAGCAACGGTGTCTACAAATATCTAGTCTAACACATAGTGAATGAAAGTATAAAAAAATAACAAGAAATAGAAAACAATTCATATGCCACTAGTTAACAATCTCTACATAGCTAAGATAACCAAGGTTCGAATTCATTACGTATCCATCATTACTTTTTCATCATCAATCACACTAGGTTCATGGAATAAATCATTTTCATAAAGGGAATATGTAAGTTTCCAACTCACTAGTGATAAAAAATCCCAGCATCATAATATCCTCACCTCGAAGCCTCAGTCTAGGTGTAATGAAACCATTTGGGGAATAGTGCTCTATCCCCTTCCCTAAGCCAAGCAGTGTGGGTGGAGTTATAGCATCATTCCAAGTCGTGCCATGGGAGGATCCTCCATCCTTAATCCCACACCTTAAGCCATGTGCACATGATTATCCATCCATTCACCACATAAAAATAAATTAGCAACCAAACATAGCCAATATATTCAAAAATCATAATATATAACAATCAATTACGTTAATCATGTTGTACCATGAATCATTAACATAATTTCCATTTACATCACTCGGACTATTTAGTTTGATTCTCATTATCAAGCTTATATCGCCAAGCCCATTCAAGATGTCCTTTATATCAACCCATTAAACATATTCATAAGCCTCAAGCCCTAACCATAATTAACCTATACCTCATTTGTAATTCCCTTAAAAATATAACATATTCAACAAGGGCTATACATGATCACACAATAACCTAGAACTTACTTATCTAATTCTAGGTCTGGAAGGTATCGATACACCGAATGAGTGTCCCTACAAAGTTCAAGTCGTCCTCTATGTGTCCCATGGAGACCATGAGGGTTTCCATTCATTATTTAGACACTCATTATACTAAATATAATCAAGGATCAAAATAACGATAATGAGTAATCAGGAAATAAGGCCAATCATGCACAAATATCAAATGAAACACTAGGATATAACATATAGACCACATACCATAATTGTGTTGATGAAAAGTTCCTCAATATATTCCTTATTTCCCAATTCTACTAACCCCTGAAGCCTCAACCTAGATCTCACTATAAAAAAGAGGTTTTTAGAGATTTAGAAGGAGATTAGAGAAAGGTGAAAACTTTAATTGGGAAGAGGAATAAAAAATGTGATTAGAACTACCCAGAGATTTGATCTGCAACCGATAGCACTACAAAAACCTAGGAATTAAAGAGGATAACCCTTGAGATCTCTTGGAATCTTTGGTTTGACACTATGGTTTAGGGAAGAGTAAAGGTTGAAAATCTGGAGTGAGCCTTAAAATCCTATAGTGTCTGTTTTTTAAATTTCTCATGTTTTATGGGATGCATGGTTTACAAAAACGGTTTACGAAACAATGAATTTTTTTTTGTAAGAGATACTGTCCCAAAATCAGCCCTTCACATGGTTTCTTTGTAATTCCATATGGTCAGATTAACCATGTGGTAAATGTGACAATCATCTATCCAAGGCTGTACAGTTACCTGGGATAATCCGCACAGTTTTCAAAAACTGTGTGAAAACCGTGAAACTTGCCCAAAAATTCCTTTTTTCTTCCTCTTTTGTGCCCCAAACCCCCATAACACCCTTGATCCTTCTCATGATCTTTGGGAAACACTTATTTGACAAAAGGAAAGGACCTATACCAAAACATAAAAAACCATACCTTAATAAAAATCATGAATCTTACATAGTAAATGATTCTTATTGTTAAATTTGTGGGTATTTATATATAAATTACATGACCTTTATTTCATGGAGTTTATGTTTCAAAAGATACCAAATCAGTAAAATTTTTTGTTTCAATTTTCCTTCTTTGAGAATCGTGTTTTCTTATACACCTTAATTTATTTTGAGGTGTGTATACTTCCATTTTACATGCTATATCATGATTCTCCATTTTTTCATGATATTATAAGATTCATTTTATTTCTTTTTCTTACATGGAGATCATGATCCCATGTTACCAAGTTAAAAATGTTTATTGAAACAATATCATTAGTTTTCAATATTATTTATGTTTATGATTCCTTTAATGAAATCTTATAACCCATATTTCAAGATGTTCATGAATTTTCTTACCCTATGGTTATTCATGCTATAATCATGTATTGGTACCATATTTATTCTATTAGGTACATAAGATAGTTAAGAAAGTGTTTTTAAGAATGCCCAACCTTACCCACTCTTCAGTCAGCTAAAAAGGGTTTACAAGTAAATTATACTAATCTACTATGATCCATAAATGAAAAATTTACCCTTTTTGTCCTTCACTGATGTTTTCAAAAGAATCTTCTTATCATTTTCCAATGGAGGCATTTTTTAAACTTTTTATAGTGCAAAATTAATGTTCTTTTTACCAAGTAAAACATGTATAGATTAATCCATTGTTAATCCTTTGAAGCTGTATTCTCATGATTAAATTTTAGTTTTTAATAAAATGTTTTTAAAATTTATTTTCAATGATCTTCTTTAAAAGAATTTAATGATTATTTTATAAATTTTCAAGTAAAATTATTTTTAATTTTTTTTTAGCCTCTTTTATAATTTTTCATGGAAAATAATTTTATAAATGTTGTTAAGATTCTTTTATATACTTTCAAGGAATTTTTTTTTTAAAATGTTTTTATTTTTTATATAAGTTTTCAAGGAAAAAAGTTTTCAAAATGATTTTAGGACTTATTTTTACATTTGAAAAGTATTTTTAAATAAATGGTTTTAAAATTGTTTTCAAGATCTCCTTATATGTTTCCAATGAAAAATTATTCCAAATGGTTTTCAATGATTTATTTATAATCATTCAATTTTATTTTCAAGAAAATGTTTTTCAAAAGGTTTTTTTGATTTTTTTTCAAATATGAAAGGTTATTTACCTAAATAAAGTTTTTCAAAATCTCCCTCTATGTTATTTTCCATCTAAGATGAAATTAGTTGATGTTACTCAAGCCATTATAGGAAATTATCCACAGGTTCAATTCATATTCATTATTTAATGGTTAATGTTTTTATTGAATGACGACCATGACACCCATTTCTATTCCATGTGTTTAATTATATGGAAACATACTTATTTTAATGGTTTATTCTTTCATGAAGTGATTATGAATCCTATAACTTTTCAAAGGATATGATTTGATGAACTCTTAAGGAAATAACTTCATTTATCGGGTTATGATTTGATGTTTATAAAAAATATCTCTTTTTATGTGTCATGATATTATGAATGTTTTACTATCTTGTGGAACATTTATGAATGATTTTTTATAAGATTTATGGAACCTATATCCACATTCAATGCATTGGGTAATGATGGATGAATCATATGTATAAATGTTATGAATGAACCAGATTACACGTTCACAATGTATTCATGGACCTAGTTTGATATCCACAAGTTTATCAATGAACCTATTTACATGTTAAAATTTTATGAGTGAACCTTATAACATGTTCACAATGTTACGCATGGACCAGTTTGTATGTCCATATGTTTTTTCTTAAACTAGATTACATGTTCACAATGTTATGTGGGAACCTGATTACATGTTCAAAAAATTTATTCATAAAACTAGTTTCATGTCCATATGGTAATGTTTGAACCTGATTACATGTTCACAATTTTGTTAATGAACCCAATTGTAGGTTCATATTTTAATATTGGAGCCTGATTTATTATCGTGAAGTTAATGAGTGAACCTGTTTCAACATATACATGTTCACAGTGTTATAAACCAATTTTCATAACAAAAATTTCACGTCTTATTCCTACGTTATGATTTCATGAATTATGCCCCAAATTATCTTATGATCCATGTCATATGAACCTCAAATATTTGTTACGATCTCTCATATGAAGGGTACATCCTTGAAATGTTATTCTCAAGTCCCATACCCTTTTGTTCATGTTATGCTTACACATTTCTATTATTTACCCTTACCGAGCTTCTGAACTGACCCCATTATTATATTTTATTTCCCAAGGTTCTTAAGAATGGTTTTAGGAAGATGTAATAAATTTTTATATATTTATGGGAGTTTATGAAGATCTTTATCTAGGATAGAAGATTCTATTTCTTGTTTGCAAATACACTAAACTACTAAAGTCCTCGACATGTATTTTTTGTAATGTACTGAATATTCATCTAAGATTATATAAAATTAATGTATTCTAATCCATGGGTTCTATAAAAATACCCCTTGAGTAATATTAATTATCCAACCCCAATCATTGAATTCGGTAAATATTAAGTGGATCCTATATACCAATCATCTTCTATGATCCATCATATAGTTTAGTGTCAAAATTACTCATTTTTTTGAAGGATATAAAGAATTAAAAAATTGGAAAATTATGGAGATGTGGTGGGTCAAAGAGAAAATATTTTGGATCTCAATGCAATATTTTTTTATTTAATTTCATTTTGAATTATGTGAAAAATTATATATAGAAATAAATGGATAATTAAAAGAAGATATAATTAGAGGAATTCCTCAATATTTAAAAACTATAAATGTAAGAAAATTAAACCCAATGATTCATATATATTTTAATTTTTAATAAAATGTAGAAAACAAGGATGATTTTTTGGGAATATTATATCTATAGTTTCATTAATATAATTAAGAATAAAACCAGCCCAGGATCCTAGGATTTTGAAGGGATCGAAAAGACTACTATACTAAAAAATCCCATTTTATTCTATGTTTCCTAACAGTAAATAATTTAATGATTTATTGCCTCTAATGTAAAAGGCTTGGAGCCAATATTTTCAACTTTTTCATTAGCCTTATGATATATGAATAAGGTTTTATATCTTATCTTCTTCTATAATTCTATTAATTAATTTTAATAAAATAAAAGTAATTTTTCCTATAACTTCTATCCATATATCTATTTATGGTATTTCTCCCACCCTGATTATTTATGTCTTTTGGAGAGGTGAAATATCCCATGTATTTTATCCCCGTGGAGATTATGTGGTTCCTATGTTTTGTGACATAATTTTTTTTTAAAATTTTCACAGTGAGTTATGAATAAGTGTTTGATAGGGATGGTGATCATTGATTGATTATCCAATTATATAGGATCATTAACTTTACTATAAAATATTCTCTCCCTAACTTATCTTACATATCTTTCATTTGATGAAGTTATATGTTTTAGAAGATGAATCGATATAATATGGATCTAGGTTTAAGATAGTTGCACACACCCAATGAGTTGTGTAATTTATTTTTTTATTGTTATAGGAGTTGGGGTGAAGATGGTTTTTATGATATTTAAATTACATTATGATTATACAATATAATTAGAAGAGATTTTGTGATGAATAATATTGATTCGTTTAATGAAAAAGATTTAGACAATAGTATAATGAAAGGATATAACACTAACAAATCTCTCAAAGAGTTTAATTACATTTTATATAACACATGTGTTTGAGTTTTAATATACTTATTTTTTTGATAACCATAATTAAACCAACACCAATTTCTTCCATTTCAATAAAAACATTAAAAACAAAACTAGATATTAATAAATTGAAAAGAATAATAAGTGACTGATAAAAAAAGATCATTGAGAGATGGATTTCATCTTATACTATGCTACACTAAGAGAAAGATAAATATTAATTTATACCACTATTTACAAGTGATCTAAAATTTATGATTTTTTAGGGATCCCAATGATCATATCAATATTATTTTTTATTGTGTTCTTATGTTTTATTTTTTATATAAAACTACATAAATGGTACATATGTCCATGATGAGTTTATATGAAAATAAATTTTATTTAGCAAATAGATACTCAGAGGTGCTAGAATGTGAGATTCAAAGGATTTAAAAGTTGTAATAGATCAGAGAAGTCAGGTTAGTTAGTAAAAAATAAATAGTAAAAATAAATTACATCCTCAAAACATAAGAACAACCATAATCTTGTATTTTACAATGATTGAAGGAAAAAAAGTTAAAAAAAATATTATTAATTTTTTGAGAAGTATAGTTAAAACCTTGTGCTTCCATTTCTTTAATAAGAAAATGAATAAATAATTAAATAATGAAGAATGGGGGGAAATAATTAACATGTCTACAAGATGAAGTGTAAGTGGTGAAGGGGTAGTCCAAATAATTTATTTATATATTGGAATAAATGAATTGACATGGATAAAAAAACCAAAATGGAAAAAAATACTACACTGTAACCTCTAATAATTTTACTAAATGTGATGGAATCCATCATGGGTGATTTAGCAACACTGCCTACCTCAATGAATTGTTATCCTGAGGATTTTATTATGGAAAAGAATTTCTGTAATGATTATAATGAAGGGGATATAATTACATTAAACTAATTTTGTTATCATTTCATTTTTAAAAATTGTATAATAACCCAAATTATGTTAAAAATGTAGATTGTCATTCAACATAAAGGTCACAAATACAAGATATTGAGTTTGTAGGAATCACTAAGGAAGAGGTTTTGATCTTGGAAGAAAAAAATTCTTCTAATATGATAGTTGAGGAAAATTTACTGTTGGTTGTGTATAATGATGCATGAATCATAGTTAATAATAAGGTTGGTGGAGGAAATCGATCTGAATTAGTATTTTCTGAATATTATTTAATGATAATTTTGTACTAACTATATATATAATATCGATGTAGATTTAATGTTTATAAAGGTATAACTAGATATAAGTGTTGAAGAATCCATTGGAAAAGTTGTATTTATAGAGGATATGTTAGTGTTTCCAAGTTTGTGAGCTTATGTGAAAGATAGTATACACACATTGTATATCATGAACCCTAGAGAGGAGAGTAAGGAGATTTTGTGTGTCATCCATATTCCATAAACATGTTAACTATTTTTAATAGTCTAGTAGGATAATATATAGAACAAATTTCAAGGGACCTTAGAAACAATATTTGGAGAAAATTCATTAGAGACATGAATTTTGGGTGGTTCTAATCAAAGAAACCCTATCCTTCTATAGATTGTGGATTTCCACAAGACTACATTATTATATAGAGTATAAAAATCACTCCTCTTTGGTGATTACCCAGATTTATCTTAATATTCAAAAATTTCATTTTTTCTTCAACTTTGAAATAGTTAGTAATTAATATGTTTTTATTTTTTTAGGTTGTAGAAAGTGGAATATAGTAGATTCAATCAAGCTACTAGTTTCATAAAAAAATGTTTTAATTCAAAACTTATTACGTTTATTGCCTAAATTAATAAAATTTTCACTTTATGTATTGGTGATAAAATTAATGGTCGTGGGAGTGTGGACCAGTTTTATGATTCTTTTCAATGTTTTCTATTTTTGGATTTCATTTTTAAGAAATACCATCTTAAATGAATATTAATTACTATTTTTTAATCATGATTTATTTAAAAAAAATTACATGATATTTGAAGAAATTTATATTAAATTATTTTTGATAAGTACATTTTGGATGAATTTGATTATGAAAATATTTTTACAATTTTAAAAAATTGTTGAAATATATGTCCAAAAAAAATTTCACTAATTATTTTTCTTTCCCTTAGTGGTATTCTAAACCACATTGGAAGACTAATTTTCCTAATTTTCATTAATTTTTAATATCTTTGTTGTGTTATTTAATTTTTGAGCATGAGGTAGCGAATTTATTATATGTTCTTAGGAATATTTTTCACATTGGGTAAAGTTATTAGTGTGTTCTATAATTCTATCCATTTGATCAAAAAGAGTGTAAATGAGTAAATTTCATTAATTTTAGTTCATTTATATCATTTGAAACTAAAAAAAGTCGAAAAAATAAAAAATATTTAAAATGTGGCGTGTTTGACTTATACATTGTGGTATTATTTGAATCCGTGTCCTAATAAAACATAAAGTGAATGAATTTCCATTCCTTTATTCATTTTATATATTGGAATTATAAATAATATTGGAAAAAATAAATAAAATAAAAGCTGGAATAAGGATGAGGTCATTTATTGTGTTTTATACTTAGGAATCATATCCTATGACAAGAAAATGGAGAATGGTGTTATATTTTTTAAATGTAATTGTTTGAGAAATTTTATAAAGAGATTCATGAATATTCCTGCATTATATTTATGAGTTTAACCACCAATTTTTAGCATTAACATTTAACTTATTCAACACACAAACCCCAATCATCAAAAATTATCTTGAATATACTACATGATGAAATAAATTGTCAGGTATTATAGGGAAATCATTTTTTGGACATTGATGATACATTAATTTTGAATATTTTATCCTAACTCCATATTTAAACTAATATTGAGAGAAGAATGGAAAAAATTTGAATTTATGAAAGACTTTTATTGGGTTATTGATGGGCTATTTAGGTTGAAAATATTTATATGTGAAAAATAATAAGAATAGATTTTTTTACAAATGATACATGATAATTTCTATTTTGAAAAATATCATGAAAAATTCTCCCATTATTGGATTTATGTTGATTCAAAATGGATATATAATGATTTTTAAGAAGTTAAATTTTTATGTGTGGTGGAAATAATAATTAATTTATTTCATTTCTTTTACTTTTCTAATTAATTTATTTAATTATAAACATTTTTAAATTTTCTGGGAAGTTATTGAATACTTTGATTTTGGGAATAATGTTTTGTTTAATGTTAAATAGTCATAATGTATCATATTTTTTAAATATATTACTTTTCCCTGATTATTTGTTTAAATTCATCCATTTTCATTTTTTTATAGATAAATGATTCATTATATAATTTAAAGAAACACCCACATAATATTTAACAATCCTTTTGGAATCCATGTGAGATTAAATTTATTTTTGGGAACCTAAATAAGAATAAATACGGTGGAAATAAGTTTTATGTGATTAAACCAATGGTAGAAATACTTTCTAATTATTAAAATGTAGGTTTAATGGATATACAAGAATAAAACAACAAAAATGAGCTTGAAGTAAGATAAATCTATGGATCCATGTAGTTGTGTTTGATTATATTTGACATTTCAAGCCCGTATATAGTTTATTTGGTTAGAGGGGCACAATTGTTAATTAACCCAAATCCATAGTGAGTTTTATCTAGGTAAAATAGTCTTGACTAGACTTGTGTGTTATTAAAATATAGTCATGAAGCACTTTATAAAAATAATTCACCATAATTTTTCCTTAATAAGAATAAAATTATTATTATGACATATTAATTGGCATGCCGCATGAGAACCATTTGGTTAACAAGAAGTAGATAGAGTAAATAAGTGAACTTATATAACCCATCTTTCAATTTTTTTTTGAATAAATTGAGATTTTTATTGGTTAAATAGGATCTAATAGTTGAAGAAATATATATATGTTGTACCTCATGGAGGGAATATCACATAATTCAGTGATAAAATTTTTATCCATGCATCATGGTGAATTATATAGAAAATTAAATAGAAAATTAAATTACAATTTAAATGGATAAATTCCAAATTAGATTGAAATAATAAAATTAGGATAATTAATTAAAACTTTCTAGAATATAGAAAAATACATTTAATTTGGTTAAAGGCCCCTTTTTTTTGTTATTATAATTCAAAATTTTCAGATTTCATTTAAATTGGGAATTAAATTGAGAAAGATGTTATGATATTTAGTAAATATCATTTTAATATTTAAAATAATTTCTTTGAGATAAAAATTAGTTTAGGATCAATGAAATATTTGAAATAATTTGGATGATTGTTACATTGAGGAATCCAATAAACTTAAAAATTTCTCCCTACTTCATATTTAAATGAATTATTTCCTCTATTGTAAAGGTTTTTCAACATGGGATTTCAACTTGATCATTGACATTGAGATATTTGAATTAGAGTTTACTATTAATTTTCTTATATAATTCATTTCATAGAAATTTATAAAATAATGGAGATTCATTATCAATTTACTCTTTATATATTCATTTATTTTCCAACATCAAGACTCTATAACACCTAAATAGAAGATAAATGACCCATTTATTTTATCTATTATAGGATATAATGTTCTTTAGTTTAATCACTTTAAATATTAATTTTTTTAATCAGTTTTCATGGTCAGACGTAACAAATTTTGAGATAGGGTGGGATATTATCCAATTTTTTTTCACATGCTTGGGGATAATTACATTCACTATAAAATTTTCTCTCCCAACCATCTCTTATCATATCCTTAATTATATGAAGTTTTATGAGTTAAAAGATGAAATGACGTATGATGGAGTTGGTTTTGGAATAATTTCATATACTCAATAAAGATGTGTAATTCATTCTTTATTATTGGATGAGTTTGGATTATGATGTATTTGATGATATATGAAGTCAATTGTGTTTCCAATGTATAAAAAGTGGATGTTTTATAATGATTTATTCCATTTTATAAAATACAAATAATCTAGAAAACATTATAAAATAGTGAAAAAAACAGTACTCTACTAGTGTTCAATACCATTCATGATAACACCTATCTTTCAATATGCATATTCATATTATCATTTCTATTAATTATTAACCACAACCGATCCACGAATATTTTTATTTTATTATTTCATATATATTACAAAAAAATAAAAAACATAATCTTCTAAGAAGAATTATAAGTGATTTATTAAAATGAACCATATGATATGACATTTTTCACATAAAATGTTTCACTACGAGTAAAATAAATATTAATTTATAATACCCCAAAATTGGTGTATCAAAATTCGATACCTTTTTTATGGATCCAATCGATCATCTCATTATTTTTTTTTGAAAAAAATTCTTTTTTTTATAAAAACTAAAAAAGTGATATATTCATGATGAGTTTCTATAAATATAAATTTTATAGATTATATTAGAAATAATATATGTAATAATGTGATAATAAAATTTGTTAAAATATTCAAGGTGACATGTTTCAGGTTAAAAAATAAATGGAAAACCCCACTTCCATCATCTTAACACAAGAAAAAATGTATTATACGATTTAATAATTATAGAAGAACCAAGATCTAGTGAAATAATTTTATTGAGAGGATAAATACAGTTGCAAAAATGATATTCCATGATTCTTTTACTAAAATGAACCCACTTCAAGTATTGAATTTCAATTGATTAAAAATAGGGGAAACATGTCACACATCTAATGGATGAAATTCAGGGGGTTATGGGGCTATTAAAAAAGATACTTTTATCATCCCAAAAATGATTTAACAAAGATAATAACACCCTCAAATTTTATAAAATCTTGTACCATGACCCATAATAATTAGAATATAGGGAGTTAAAGCTAACATGGTTTATGAAGACATGCTTAAAACCCCAAAAATGGTTTTCCTGATACATTACATTTAAAAAAATAATCTCCAAAATGATAAAAATTATAGGGATATATTTACCTTAACCTCATATTCTATTGATTTAATCAATAAAAAACTATCTAAAAACATCCATATTTTTGAAAATTTTTAGTTCTAAAAGAGTACTATATACACTGAGAGGAGGTGGGTGAATCAGGGAATGGATATTCATTTGAATGATCATGATGCCCCACTAAATCATGGCCTATTAATTATAGGGTTATAATCATTTTATCTTTAGTGTTTATATTTATCTTATCCTTTACAACTTTATCTGATGATGATACAAACAGAGTAAATCATGAAAATAGACACACTGAGTTTCACTTGGTTTACCCCCATTTGTCTAAATACAAGGATATTACAATGGAAATGTGTCGATGTATGAAAACCACTAAAACTCACTTACAGTACATGGTTTAGGATATACTACTTCTATTCCCAAGATCACTTCCTTTATAATGATTAGTGTTATCTCATTACATTCCCAAGGGTAACTTCCAAACTCTCATTCGATGGATCACTACCAGTGGAAAGGATCACCCTATTCCATTTCCTTTTCTCACTTATCTAGAAAGGATCTACAAACTATTTATAGACATGTGGGTCCGTTCATTAACAATAATTAAATCATCTTCAATTGTAGTTAGATACTCTATTGATGTTATTTTAGGGCTACTCCTTCACTTATGTAAAAAAATGGATGTAATACTTCTACATTCCATACAATTGGGTCAAACTACTATGTTATGAAGAAACAATAATAAACACCTATTTGGAAATATCATCAAGATATTCAATGTTTTCCTTTCAATCCCTTGAATATAATAATGAATAAACACACTCTACAAAAGTTGTCTAATGATGTAGATCCTCAGTATAAAACTTCAAAATTAAAATATGACAATTATAATGTTATTGGGTAATCATGACAAATATCACCATGAATAGTTCCAAAAAATAATCTCATTGGTAAGTGTTTCATGAAATCATATTTCACATTGTTGATAAAATCCAATTTTTTAAGAACCGTTAGTTTGCGGAAGTTGCATTCACAAACTATTTTTAGTTCCTTGACAAAATTCCCTTTATCCTCCACGAACTTCTTGGTATCCATCGTGAATCACAATGGTTTGACAGACAAATAATTACAAATGGATCAACTTTACAGTGCGAGCTACATTTCCCTTTAGACAAACTCCTTTGAATACTATGCTTTTGTTGAATCATCCCTCGCAACACAAATTCTATTTCATAGAATTTATCCATGGAATTGTTCCCTTGAGAACTAAATCAGAATTCATCGAATTAATATAGAAAATATCCCCTCTAATGAATTTATCTCTTCCTAATTATGTGATTAGTTTCATTTATTTTGGAAAATAAATCCCACAAAACTCACTAATCTAAAAGACAAATAAAATTGATATTGTACATCCTTCACCATGAACTCCCATGTGGTCTACATAGAACCTTATTATCTTGAGGCAACTAATGTCATATGTAAATAAAAATACTTTCAATCTCCTAAAAACACCACCTCATTCCAAAAATGATGATCCCCTAGTTAATTATGTTCCTATAGAAAATTACATGCCTCCTGCAAATGAAAATCCTTCGGCAAATGAAAATACTCCCATGAAATACTTTCTTTATGTGGTTCCGATATCATACTTCATAGTTTACATGCCTCCATTGTAGTCTACATAGTGCAGCAGTGCTGCTATGATGTATGTTTAGTATGGAATGTAAAATCCTTTGTGTTAAATTACCCCTTTTACAAAAAACAAAATACTAATTTTTAGACCCAAAAATTTTGCAGAACTGAGAAACTATGCCACCATAAATATCTTCTTTGGAAACAAAAAACATACTAGAACACATTCATATGGATTTTTCAACAAAAAAAATAAACCCAAAACAATGAAATGGTCTATTGATGGATTTTTCCAAAAAATAATTTAGAATCATATTTAGCGTAATAATTCTTGCCCTGGGGTTTAATGAGAATTAATGAACCATTTAATAAGAGATGGTTCTCTTTGAAGAATAACTCATAATATGTGAGTTAATAGAAGAAAATTTACCATTGTTTATTCATAATGATACAATACAACTAGTTGATAATAATGGGGGGGGGATAATTTAAATATAAATTCATTATATTTTAATCTTATTTAATTATCACTTCTTTCTGACACTCCATATACTGGGAATTTAGACTCAATGTTCATGAATCCATCCTTAGATATAACTGAAAATAAATCGAATGGAAAATAAAAATTAATATAGGATAATGTTAAGTTTCACACTATGAAAAAAGAGGAGAATTTTTTTTTACACAAAACGGATGTTAATAATCTTCGAGAAGAGAGCAAGAAGTTTCACTGTATCATCATACAACCACCAAATTTGGATTTTTCATAGCTAAATAAGTTTAATTACAAAAATAATTTATAGAGAGCCTCAAATATAATATTTGGAAAAAATAATTTATGGTAGTTCTTATCAAAGAAACATCATCCTTTTATGGATTGGGGATAACAAAAAGACTACCTATCTATATACAGTATATACAAGACACCACTTGAAAGATTTCCAAATTTTATCTTTTCTTTTCTGTATTTAAAACATTATGTATATTTGAAATAATTATTAACTCCATAGTTTTTTTATGTTGTATAAATTTTAATTTAGGAGCCTATCTCAAGCCACAAGAAGTAGAATAATTTTTTTTTCATTTCTTTGAATTATTATCATAAATAATTAAATTGTTAACATTTATTATTTGTATTTCCCAAAAATATTATGTCCACACAGAAATTTATTTTGAGAAATTTTTTTAGTAAAATGTTTTTAAATGATTTTTTATGTTGAAATTTTTCTACTTAATCTGATTTTTCTAACAATTTTAGGTGTTTGTGCAAATATTAAAATCTTTATCAAAGAAAACTAACCAAAATTGTTTCCCTACTATATATTTATTAGAAATTGTTTTAATATATTATACATAATTTACTGTTTTTTGAGAGAAATATGGAAATTATGTGATAACTATAACTTTTAATTATTATTTTTTCAATTATTTATAGTTTATAATTTTTTTAATATATCTGTTTAAATTTTTGGCTGAAAATATTTTTCACTTGATAACTACCATTCTTAGGTTTATCCCTTATAATACCATGAATGTACATATAGTTTTAAATCACATTACAAGAAAAATTATCCTTAATTACATTCACTATTATTATATTTTCATGATTATTTCATGTTTTTTTGGGGGAAGGACATTTCTTATGTGTTCTTTGAGAATATTTTTCATGTTTCTAAATGTTAGAGTTTTGAGTGATAATTTTTAGAATTTAATAGAGAGGAGGGGGAATGAGTCAATTTAATGAATTTTACATTATTTATATCTTCTTATTCGGTAAATGTTTTCTGAAAAACTGGATTAGTTTTCACAATTCATTATGATTTTTGTTTGAATGATGACCATGCCAAAAAAAATAAAGGGATTGAATTGTCATTACTTCCATCACTATACTATTTTATTATCTCATTATCACTAAAATGGAAATTAAATTATCATAAAAAATATTTAAATAAGGTTGAAGTTCTTTATTATGTTTCATAATCATGACACTATGTACATGTAAATTAAATAGAGTGTGGTGTTTCATTTATAAGGGAATTGAGTGAGAAAGTTTCTTTAATGTTTCGTGAATATACATGCACTTTATTTAAGAGTTTAACCTCTTATATTTATCCATATTGTTTAAATTATTCTACCCACAAACCATATGACTCCATAAATACTTTAAAAAAAGACCTCAAAACTAAATACATTTTTATGCCTCATAGTGTTGAGAAATTAGAATTCTTACAGGCCTATGTTTAGGAATATATTTTCCATGATTGAGCATAAATATATATTTTAATTAATTTTGAGTGAAGTGTCTTATGAATTTTAATGTATGATTAGTTTTGATTAGGTAATGGATGGATTTTTTTGTGAACAATTTTCAATGTGATCGGAGAAAATTAAATTATTATTTTTCTATAAATGAGGCATGATAATTTTTTGCTTAAAAAGATCATAATTTCTTCTTTACATTATTTATTTTTATGGGGAAATTTATTTGGATATATGATGACTTCTTTGGAGTTCCAAATTTAATTAAGGGTGGTTTAAGGTAGAACATATTTATTTTAATTTTTTTCTAACTATTTTATTTTCCACTATGTTTACATTGTATGGGAAATTATCACTTGTTTTTTATTTTGGGAATAATTTGAGGTTTGTTGTGAAAATTTACTATATCGTGATATATAATTATTATATTTTTTGTATATATTAAAATCTTTCAAAACACACCATTAATTTTTTTAGTTGAAGAATTCATTATTAAAATAGAATAAATTCTATTGTAGGATAAACTTAGTTTTAAGTATATTTGTGTGATAAAATTAATTTTTGGGATTCTTCATTCTAGAGACTAGATAGATAATTTAGAAAAACTAAGAGGGGTATGTGGGTTAATAATTGTTACCATGTTTTTACTCATTACTTATAATATAATAATTGACAATTATAAATCTTAAAAATTTACTCCGGTTTGAAGGAAT
This sequence comes from Viscum album, assembly GCA_963277665.1. Lineage (NCBI taxonomy): Eukaryota > Viridiplantae > Streptophyta > Magnoliopsida > Santalales > Viscaceae > Viscum > Viscum album. The sequence goes on from OY728132.1 coordinate 996,865,341, forward strand.
AGAGATATTTAATGTACTCTCAATACTTACCCTATAATGAATTGCATAAATAGACAAGAATAACATCACAAAATATTTACAAGTTTCATCCTAGATTTTAGAGAAGACTCATAATAATTTTTTACTTTTAATGAGTTTATTGATTTTATTATCACTATAAAATTTTACAGATTAAAGGGATCATATAATTCACATACAACATTTCAGATAGATAGCAACTGCTTTCCACAAAATATAATTGATGATATTTATAATTTATCCTCTATTTCTTCAAAAATAATCATTCCAAAACCATCAAAAATTACATTAACTTATAGGATCTAATAATATAAACTTCATGAAAATTGGACTTATTTTACAATCACACTTATTGTCATTTAATGTCACATTGGTTCTTCAGTTTCCAAGAGTCTTAATGAACATAATAAATGAAAAGAACAACATAAATCTCCTTAAAAAAACTTTAAGATAATATATATATGAAGTAGAGCATGCATGCATGAACACAACCTCATGCCTTCTATGTAGATGCATAAATGATAAGATCTTAACCTTTGGAAAGAAAATTGACACCTTTCCATTTGCATCCTCTTCCCTCATGATTCTTCAATAGATGTTTATTTTACCAAGAGTGAACCCATAAAAGGCCTCTATTATTATTATATTGACAATTGGATTTATAGAATATTGAACATAAATAGGGATTATAACTCTATGTTCTTTTTTACTAAAATTATTTATATTATAATTTAAGTGTATAACTACTCTCACAACATTATTATTCGGCCTACAAAAAAATATCATGAATTGAAACAAAGTGAATTTTTCATAAAAATTTAATCATGCAAGGTTAGTTATTTTTAAGGCCTTATCATGTTTAAATTAATTAATATCTTTATTATTCTTCAAAAAACAATAATCACATGGTATCTTATAATATTTTATTTCTAAAGGAAATATTCATGAAGTATAGATTTACGTAGTTCACCAAATGTTAATTCACATGGAGGATATTTTTCATGGATATTTCTTCATCATGGTATTATTTATGTATTTTGTAAACAGGTCACACAGATCATCTAATAATCTTCTTGAAAACTTTTTTAGTTATTATGATCCCTCTTCCCCTACTAATTTTAGTGAATTATTTATTTTTTATGAAACCAAATAGTTCCCAATAATATATAATTAATTAAAATATCTATGTGTTGTTAGTATTTAAACCATATTTTCACTAACTTTGATTCCAATAAAAATGAAAATATCATCATCCTTACATGAAACCAAAGTCAATGGAATCTCTTCTTTTCTTATAATAAACCATGTTTTTCCAAAAATATTAGTATATTTCATTATACTAACTATCCTCATGGTTTTTATAATTATGATCTTATTCTCTTGAATACGAAAATACCATCCTCTATGTTGTTTCTATTTAGTTATAAATACACACACACTTAAGTTAAATTACAAACATGTATCATAATTATTTACCTCATTAATTAATCTGAATGAATTAAAACTTGTTGTGACTTAAGAAAAAATTATTATTATTAGGAAGAACCCTTAAAAATTATCCAACCAGGCATCTCATAAATCTCATTATGTGATATAATGAATCTAAATGACTTCTTGAAATTTTTTCGATCACAATATCCTTGATGTGGTTCTTCGAAACATGTTTAAAATCCTAATATGTCGATGTTAAAGATAATGTGTGATGTTACATTTTATCACTGTGTCTTTATCTTTTGAAACATAGATTATAACTGTATTAATTATTGAATCGCACATCTATGGTTTTATTGGTTTCAATATACTTTATAATCTTAACCATTCTAATTAAAACTCAAGAAAAGATTATGGGGGCTAGTGGTACCCTAAAATTTCATTGGACCCCCCACACATGATATATTAACAACACTATACCTATAGGTCAGAAAACCAAATTCTCAATGCTACTTCCATACATGTGATTTTCGTCACCCTACACCTACATGATTAGTGCATGTTAGTTACCATTGAGCTTGGACAGTACTCAACACTGAGATTCATGTGTGGGTGGCTAGGTATGTTCTCACTTTTTAATAACATCCCTATAAAAAAATTAACTAAGAAAATATTATAGTCTTCTCTGTAAAATTAATTATCCAGCCAAACCTCCCTAAAAATCCAATACCCTTATCAATACTATTAATTTTTTATTTTTATTCACAAAATATTCCATCACATAAGATTCTAAAAAAATACCATATTATTATTAATATAAAATCAATTCATACAACTGATATTTTTAGGATTAATTATCATCCCCATTAATCTTTCAAAATAATGATTTTTTATTCTCCACATTAGATAGATAACTCTAAAAAATGATTATCTAGAAACATTATCTTCACAAATAACTTGGTGTAAAAAAATTCCTCACTCCAAACCTCATTATCACATGTCATGATAGTTAAGAAAATCTCAAAAATCATCACATCATATGAATTTATAGGATTTATCCATAATAATTTTCCATGAATCATCACTTCATTTTTTATAATTTATTTTACAACAAGTATTCTTATTGTTAACCAATGTAGTGTTTAATTATCATTCTATAAAACTTTTATACATAAATGAATTTCAACACATATTAACACGTTCTTAGTTTTCAACTAACATATACTTATTGATAAAGTAAAACCATAAAATATGGGTCTTCAATGTCCCATTTATTTTTCCAAACCTGTGAATACCATTAATTTAATATATATACCGACATCATTTTTCATGGCCCCCTTTTTAATAAAAAATAAAAACGTGTTTGTAAGGGTATGAAATCACTTCTATTAAAGAAATTTATCCTTCTACTTCTGGATTTAAAAACATCTTAAACAAATTTTGAGAAGGCATGACAACCCATTGTTTCAACTACAAGTTACTAAAACATTGATTTACACTTTTAGAACATTTTCTCTTTGGATGGAAGTATATATATATATAGTTATTTACATTATTAAAATCTTTTTTAGAAAATAAAAATGTCATTCTAATAAATTATGGGCTAACGCACTATTGGGTTTCTGTCTTTTGTTTTATCTTAATTAAAGAGGCTAAACCTCCATCTTTATAGAAACAATTCTTGGAAAATTACTCTCACAATTTAATTTATAAATAATGTGCACTGAACTACTCCCTTTTATCAATAAATATTTTCATACATTTTTTTGGATATTTCAAGTTGATCTGAGAAATAAAAAATTCTTCTCCTCTTTAATTTAATTAGATACCCTTGAGTTACCACATGTATTATTCATATTCATCATGTAACCATTTTATGGAAACATCCCCACTTCATATTTAGGTATGTATTCAACCAGTAAATTTATCATCTTTTCTACCTAAAGGAATAAATCAATTATTTTCATTAGTATTTGAACATCAACACTTATTTTAATATCCTATTTTCAATGAACTGTGGTGTGGCCGTTATTAAAATAATAGATTAAATTTCATTTTTATTTTAAAAACTCTATATCATTCCATTTTAAATTCCTAGGAGAATTATTCATATCCCATCTCTCTTTTTCAATTATTTAATTCACTTTCCTTTCTTATAAGGAAGTATCAAAAATATTCTTTTGATTTTTCATTACATTTTTTAGTTTTACTTTCTCATCATCATATAGATTGTGTTGTGTTGATATGATCTATAAATTCTCATAAAAATATCCATATAAGTTTCAAAAATAAATAAAAAATCATTAATTTATATCTATTCTTGTATGGTAAATTCCTTATCCTTTAGAATTTTTAATTTGAACAACATATCTTTTTATTACTTCATATATTCTTCCCCTCAGTTTTAGTGTTATTTGAACTTCAGAAACTAATTTTTTTGTCTAAAAATATAATGACAAGTACTAAAAAATTTTACCATACCAACAAGAACCAATTAACATTTTTTATTCCATGATGTGCATGTTGTTCATAATTTAAAGACCTTGAATCTTTTTTTGGGTATTATTCTCAAATATTTGAGATTATATTTGGGAATCAGATCTTCCATGCATTATTCAATCCACTCATGAAATATTTGTTAGATTATAGTCATATTTTCAAGTAAATTTTTGTAAATTCTTTCTTTAAAACCTGTACTATAATGAAAAATAAATTTCTCATGTTCAACAAAATTTCACATGGATTGTACCTTTTAAAAATTACTATAAGTAGATGATTCTTCATATTATTTTAGGATAATATTACAACTTATGTAATCATATTTTGGTAAAATAGATTCTTTTAATTTTTTTTGGAATCATCCCCTTTCTTAATAGTTTGATAAGTTCTTATTTTATTAGTTTCTGGATTATTCAGTTATATCCCAAACTTTAGACACTTCATATTGATAGAATAAATCTCATCCCCAACTGATATTATATTGTTTTATAATTCTATATTCAGATTCTAAATATTATCTTTATTCATAATTATTTATTATTTTAAACTGTAATCATTATTTTACATTCATAATGGTTTTATGAAAATTCATAAATATATTTATTACTTCTAAATGAACAAATTTTTCACTACATTCATATGTACAAGCATAAAAATTATTATTCAATCAAAAAAATAATTTCATTTCTAATTTTATATAATATAGACTTCTCGAATTCACATCATGTTCAAGATTCATCATATTGAGGGAGTTCTTCTTATCCTCTACCATTTTAAAACTTTCTTAACATTCTATTTATATCTTCTCAACAAATTATTCATACCCTATTTTAAATTATTCTATAAAACAATCAAGGTCCTTTATCTTCTTATATTTGATGTCTAGTTTTAAATCCTTGACATTCATATATGTTTTTTTAATATGCATTGAATTTTTTTTAATACCCATATTTGTTACTTCTTTGTCAAAAAAATAACATTTAAAATTTTATTCAATCAAGATTTTTTTTTTCATATTCTATATTTTGATCTCCTTATTGTAGTTATACATATAGATCTATAATATCTGAGAAATAATAAAGTATATACAGAACTAATTAATCAGGAACATTTGTCACATAAATTTTAAATTTATATTATAAGTATTCAAGGATATTTATAGACTCATGTTTTTTAAAATATGAATTGATTGAGTTCTTTTTTCAAAAGTATCATTTTTAATATATTTGATATTATAGAACTTTTTATGTTGATATTAATCTAATTTTGATTGATCAGTATCTTCATTCATTGATATTTCCCTCAAAATCATGGATCTTTCTTCTTCTTTTTTATGGTTTTGGCTAAATCCACTCATTTTGTTAAAAAAATGATGGAAAACGAGTCTTACATCCAAGGAAATTATATATTTTCATCCAAAATACCCTCCATATAGATCTTGTAAAAATAACATGAAAAAATATATATACAATAAGTGGAGAACCTTGATTAGATATAATAGAACTCGTTGATCATAGATGGATTATGTATTGACAATGATAGGGGATGAATAATTCTACCCAAATTTTATTGAGTTTTACATTTATTATTTTTAATTATCCTAACTTAAACTCATAAATATTCCCTATTAAATAGGAATGTATCAATATTATTCCCTCTCACTACTATATAGATAAGTTTTTTAAAAATAAACATGAATAGTAGAACACCATATTTACAAGGTTTAGGATCAATGTAAGTGCCTACTCCATTTGATGTTTGAAATTTTTTAGTATATAGATTTTACTATTTATATATAATTTTAATGATTACATCAGTATTAATATTTTAAAATTATGTTTTTAGTAGTTATCATCCACTTTACACAAAGGATTAATGTTGTTTTTATACTGAAACTACCAGTTTATTAAAATTGTCCATCTTGAACCCCCAAATAGGACTTCAACTACCAGTATCTAATATACTAAACTTTATGAATAATAAAATATTCCTACACTCAAAAGCACTATAATTTTATGTTATATTAGTTCTTCAATCATTAAGAGTCTCAATGTAAAGATTAAAAAATGAAAAAAAGAATCAATCACTACTCAAAAATATTTTGGTTATTCTATTTATACATGAGAGAATCAATACATTACCAAAACATTCTTCATCCTCATTAAGGGTCTTGATAATTACATACTCAATAAAAGTATCACAATTGACCCATTATCATATGATTCCTCTTACCTCCTACTTATTGAAAAGGTGTAGTTTCATAAAGAATGCACTACCCAAAGGATTCTCTTTTTCATCTTTCATCATTAGGTTTTATAGATTATGAGAAAACCATTAGGACGGAGAGATGTATCTTATTTTTAATCCAATTTATATGAATCATAAATTTATATTCAAAATACTCTCACAACATTATTGTTAAACATTGAAAACATATCTCAACAGTTACAATAGAAAGTAATAATCACAACATTATCCTTATTAAAGAATATTTTTCTCCATAAACTCTCAATTATAAATTTGTATATCCAATTTGTATTATTATTATTAATATTGTTCATAGAAGGAGGCCAATAATTTTCATGAGCATAGGAATGAAGAAGCTCAAAAGAATGGAAATGCGGAGGAGAATGTACAAGTGGCTGACGGCGAAGGGGTTGTGACTGCTATGGAGGTGACATGTTCAGTTAGGAACCGAGAAGATGAAGGTCTTGCTCTACCGGTGAGACCTCTAATGCAGTTGAGCAACATGTTTGATAGTCTCTCAGAAGTTGGTTTGGTCACTGATCTTGTGGAAGCTTTTTCCGTAGGTGTGGATGAGAGTGACCAGGAGAATCAAATGTATGAAGGGTGAGGTCGTGAGGAGAACTCTTTGCCGGTGGAAGAGATTCCTAACCAGGACTTTGGAAACTTGAAAGACAAAGAATAGGATACTAAGACAGTGGCAGAGGGTGAGGAGAAGGAATCTCTTAAGGACAATGGAGATGTGGTTAGGTGTCATTCAGTGATTGAATGCAACACACTTGGAACGAGGAAGGGAAAGGATAAGGGATTCACAGAACCTGTGTCATAGATAGATTTTGGCAAGAGGGGGTATTCATCCAGGGGTGATAAAGAAAATATTAGTGAATTTGGCACTAGATCCTTTAGTGATATCGTTCAAGGTGGGAAAATGTAGATGAATGAAGATTTTTGACCGTTGTCGGCTTTACCAAGAAGAAAAACAAGGAAGGATTATTCATATCTTCCGTGCCCGGTGATTACCAGAGCTTCTTCCAAGCGTGATCGCGGGGTGATCCTTGCTTTCAAAAAAGACAGCATATGCATACAACCGAGCCAAGAGTAGTGCTATCTAGATAAAATGAGGAGCCGGGTCCAAGACGATAATCTCTGGAGGCAATATTAACCAGATTCTGAATGGGAATCGACCACTGTGGAGGATGAATCATTTGTCGGGTGTGGGGATGAGTATGGTTATTATGATTATTAGTGGTTTTGCTAGTTGTTCTTGTTGTTTGTTTTGGCGATTTTTGCTACTGGTTTTGTCAGTTGTGTTCTTGTGCGGTTGTGTAAAATGGTTTCTCACTTTCCCTAAAAGTGTTTGTAAATAAAAAAAATTAAGTTTCAGTCAGTATTAATATTCATAGACAAGCAACAAGAATTCGGTATTATGTATTGTTTTCTTCAGAAATGGATAGTATATCTTCATGTAGTCCATAGCTTATTACTTCACATAGTGCCACTTATTCATATTGTAGTTGTTTATATGGTATTATTTTTTATTCATATAAAATATCCATTTAGATCATCTTATATTATCCATGTAAACTTAGACGGTTCTTCTTATTCATCTGTATCATCAGAACATTGAATACATGTCATCTATTTTTTTTATGGAACCAGAGATTTGTGAATAACAAATTATTAATATGAAGATCAATATAACCTCAAAATTTAGTTAATATTTTCTACAACATAGATTTTTGTAAAAATAGCGAGCCACTCAACCTCTAATAATATTTCAATTCAAAAAGTATTTCTTTTTCTTAGAATTCACTATGTGATGTTGAAAAACATGGATTTTTCATTCACAATCTCAACCACAGGGTTCCATGATTTATAGAATTATTATTTCAAAAACAAAAATATAATCCACAATGTTATTTTTATTTAGTATGAAATACTCATGAATTAATGTGAAATTACTTACATTTATCTATATTATAAAATTGACATGTGAATATGAATGTATGAAATGTTGTTTTAACTTAGGAATAAAATTATTCATCTAGGGAATACTTAATTAAAAATATTTGATCAACATTATAATGTATTTCATGATATCATATGATGAATCAGATTGACTTCATGAGTTTTTTTTCAATAATAGGAGCCTCTATATAGTTTTTAGCGACATATATAGACAACCCTATAAGGTTGAATTTATAGATTATGAAAGATGAATTGATGTATCTATTTGAGTATAACAATTAAAACAAGGATGAATAGTGTCACACTATTTTGAATCCCACATTGAAATTCAATTTGTTTTTACACTACCTAAATTCCTGGTCACTTCAACCACTACTTGAGAGATGTGGACTATAACAACCCTGCTCTTTATTACACACTTAAATATGATTTATTACATAAACTATTCACTTGATACAACATGGATGATTGAGTGTTCTTGTGTCATTGGGGTTAGGATTATTACATAAAAACATAAAACAAAAAACAAAAAACATCCATATTAAAAACTTCCTTTACATAACCATGACAATCCCCCGTACTTAGTATATCATGGGATAACTTGATGATATACATGTGAAAAGGGTGAGATATAAAGACTATTAAGGGAGTAAATAAGGCATAAAATGAAGAATAAAATACATTTTAGACAATAGTAATATCGATGGAGCATAAAATAACATGAACATAAAGACATGATATAGTATTATTTTCATAACATGAAAATGTGGCAACAACAATTAACATGGAATTAGAATGATCTAAGGCTCATTGAACATGGAGAACGAGTAAACCCTCATTACACATGAATTAGAATTAGTAAATCCAAATTTAACTTGAATTAGCATGATTAAATCCTCATTTCACTTGATGTATCATGATACTAATCTTCACCCAATGCATTGGAGCGTTATCAGGGAACACCGTTCTTAAACATTTAATTTCATGCATAAGTGTGCCACATGGATCATACAACATGGAATCCTTAAATATCCTCATTTATTACATGATAAAGGAATCTGGAATTCATAAATTAAACTCAATAACCAATAAGTAGATGTTCATAAAGGTTAATACCTTTGATATATAAATGGGAATGGTATTCACTACACAATGATTTTGTCATGGAAAATGGTGGTGCAATTTCAACATGCTAATGACGTGACATAAGACTTCATAAAAAAGGTTGATGAGAGAGTAAAAGGGTTTCTCATTATATGAACACGAAATGGACAGTAAGGGAGTCATATAAATACATGTCCCAACATAATTAATGGAATTTTGATTCATAATACAAAAATATTGCTTGAATATAAATGAGGAGAGAGAAATTCCTTACGGAATTTTAGCATGGAAATGGGTGTACATGAGAGTCATTAATGAGAGAGAAATTGGTATTTCATCATTAAAACATAAATAGGGTAGTATGGGGGAGGTTTTAAATCATACCCCGACATTTATACATGAAAATAAAAGGACATAACAATATCAAGAAACTTAGATAAAATGAAAGAGGAGGGAATCCCTTACAGAATTTTGGCATGGTAACATGTATACATGGAAGGCATTGATGAGAGAGAAATGGGTCTATCATCATTAAAACATAAATAGGATATTATAGGGGACATTATAAATCATACCCCAACATTAGTAATTGAAAATAAAAAGGCATAACAATATTAAGAAACTTGGACATAAATAAGGAAGAAAGAAATTCCTTACGGAATTTTAGCATGGTAACAGGTATACATAGAAAGCATTGATGGAAGAAAAATGGGTCTACCATTATTAAAAAAAAAATATAACAGTATAGTGGAGGTGTAAAATCATATCCCAACATTTTTAATTGAAAATTTATTTCATAACAATATTAAGAAACATGGAAATAAATTAAGAAGAAAGAAATATCTTACTTGGAAGTGTGATCCCAAAGTCTTGGGAGGGGCTTGAGAGAGGATTCTTTAGAGAATGTAGATCTTTGGGAGGATTCAAGAGAGAGGAGTGTAGGGTTTGGTCATGTTATAATGTATTTCAGTTAAGAGGAAGTGGGAGATTGAGTGAGTTTATGTAGGAAAGGAGAGGGAATTCTTTATTATTTAGGTTTGGGTCACCACACATTAAAATAATCCAAACCACAAACCAGACCATGGTTTTTGATCATGGTTTTTGGCTAAATTGAGTGGAAAAAATATTATATAATTTTAATGGACTAAAATCTTAAAATAATTATGTTGATTATGTGGAGGTGAATCACACTCCCATGGAAATCAATTTAAAAAAGTTAAATGTTTTATAAGTGTTGGAGGGTTCAGTAAGGCTTTGTAAAATAAATCAAAAAATACTGAAATCACATTATTTTAATGTTAAAACATATATTGTCCGAACATAATGTTTATAGTATTTTATTACATTACTATTGGGTCATTATGATTTCATAAAACACAATATATATTTAAACAATATTTAATTTTTACCCGAAAATTTGACTCTCTCAGAAAATTATGAAAAATTCACCATTGGATAATTTTGATTTACTAATTAAAAAATATTTATTAATTTTATCCAAATATTTTTATAAATATGTGAATTTTCACTTTTAAAATAAAAACTGGCATTTATAAAAAATTCATGGGTTTTGACAAAAACAACTTTCAAACCTTAATAAAAACTACAATTGTATTCATAAAACTTATATGATCATTTATACTTAGTAAAAATTAATCTAATTCCAAAAATACTATTTGATCCTCATAATAAAGATCATTCCATAATTGTACTACCTCTAATGATAGAACATGTGAAGTGTCTGGTTTGTACTTCCTTATGAGGGATACATGAGAGATATCATGTACTTTGGCCATATCAGGTGGAAGTTCTAGTCGATAGGCTACAACCCCGACACGATCAAGAAATCGAAGGGGCCAATGTAATTAGGACTTAACTTACCTTTATATTCAATCCTCATGACCTTCTTCCATGGATATATGCGTAGAAATACCATGTCTTCAACATTGAACTCAAGGTCTCATCGACGGTTATCTACATAACTCTTCTTTCGACATTGGGATTCCATGATATGATGATAAATGTTTTTCACCTTCTCCACCATTTCTTTAACCATATTAGGTCCTAGCAGCTTAGTCTCACCAACTTCATCCCAACACGCTGGTGTTTAACACCATTTCCCATAATGGGCTTCATATAGTGACATTCAAATGCTCGAGTGGAAACTATTATTGTAGGATAATTCAACCGGTGGAAGATGTTGGCCCCATCCTCCTTTTAAGTACATATAACATGATATTAACATATCTTATAGTTTTTGAAATGTTCACTTAGATTAGACATCAGTTTGAGGATGATAGGCTGTACTAAAGTTCAGTTCAACTCTTAGAGCATGTTGGACAATTTTCCATAACATCAATGTGAATCTAGGGCCGCGATCAGATACAATAGATAGTGGTAATCCAAGAATACTTACCAATTATTTGATGTAAATATGTGAAAGTTGATCCAATTAAAAGTCCTTTCGAATTGCAATAAAGTGACATTCCTTCGTAAGACAAACCACAATGATCCATATATCATTGTTTTCTCTGGATGTCTTTAGAAGCCCAGTAAAAAAGTCCACAATAATGTTGTACCACTTCCATGTTGGTATGGGTAGTGGTTGCATCATCCCCTTAGACCTTTCCCTCTCATCCTTCACTTTCTAACATTCCAGACACTTTGATGTGTACTTAGCGATATCCTTCTTCATGTTATACCACCAATAATTCTCTCGGAGATCTCGATACATCTATGTGTTTTCTGGGTGAATAGAGAATTCAAACTACGTGCATCATCCAAAAGTACCTTCTTCTGTTCCGGACTTGATGGAACACAAAGTCTTTCCCCAAATCTCAAAATTCTTTCTTCATTCAAATTGAACTCAGAGGATTTCCCTTTCATGACAGTTTCCACCTTCTTATGAATTCCCAGATCATCCATTTGAGCATCCTTTAACCTTTAAAAAAGAGGCAGATGAGAAATAATTTGTGAAAGGATTGATGATGTTTCCTTCTTTATGATTCCCATGTCCATTTTCATAAAATCTAAGAATATTAGATATTTTTCAATTCTCGTCAATGATAGAATCGCTATGTCATTTATATAATGAGCATCCACCACCTTGTTCGCTTTCCCAGGGTGGTAATGGATTGAGGAGTCCTAGTATTTGATCATCTTTAACCATATTTTTTGGCGCATGTTCAACTATTTTTGTGTGAATATATACTTGAGGCCTTTTTGATTTGTATATATTTCATACTTCTCCCCAAAAAATATGACATCCAAATTTTTAAATAGTAGATCACCTCCACCAACTCCAGATCATGCGTGGGACTGCCTTGAGGTATAGGCAATAAATTTTCCCTTTTTATAACAAATTCCATCAAAGGAAGCCTTATAAAATTTTGAAGAAGAACATTACCAAAAACTTCAACATGTGATACAACACTTATATAAGTTTTTTTCCTGAAGATTTAATATCATTTATTTTGGGGACTCAATGTTCTTAGAAAACATTAAAGATGTACTAATAATAAACGAATTGTAATACATTATGACATACACTACATTGAAGTAGTGGTTACATTTAATTCATTCATCATTATCCATCGTAGCATCAGACTTCCCCTGCTCCCTTGATCAAAGAGATTGTTGATGCTCATCATGCTTCTCAGCACCTGCAATAGAACATCTTCTAAGATAATGCCTGAATTATTGACATTTATGACATAGAACCGTGGAAGATTCCATATATGGATCTTTTTTTCCATCCATCACATTATCCATAATTTCATGGAAATTAGATACTTTGGGCCCTTCCTTTCCACACTTAAATCATCTTATGGTCCCTTTGTGACATTTCCTTTAGTGCCTGTTTCCACATTTGTTGCACGAAGGAAATTGGGTCTCCTTTCCCTTATCAACTTTATCAGATGTACTATCATGAGATTTCATCTTCCTCTTCATTGATTTCCTTGGGCATTCCAAGAGGTACCAATTTTTTGTCTTGATTTTTATTAGCAGGTTTGGAATAATCATGATATGTCTTACTTGAGCTCCCATTTGATTGGGTATCTCACAGGGATATTCATCGCGTTGCCCCTTGCATCGGTTTTTATCCATATTCCTCATATTTCCGCCCATTGTATGGAATAAAATGAAATTTAGTGGTAGCACAAAAAGAGTAATCCAAGGACTAAATGGGTTACTTATAAATAACTTTTATTTTTTTATCTTATATCTATAGGCTTCAATCTATGTTATCCATGATCTAATTTCAAACATATATTGTTAGGGGCATTTTTTAATTCTATTAATAATGGTTCATACCAAGATTTTGAATTTAACAAAGAATACCCCCTATGTGTGTTGTAACCCAGAGTGAAACAAGTCCCATTGTCATGTACTAGGATACCCCAGGTTAAGCCCAAAACTCCTTATCAGAGATTTCACTCCAAGGTATATATGTACCAGAGCGGCCTCTAACTACTTGTTTCTAGACATGGATGTATTTTATTGATAAATCACTTACTCAATACTCACCAAAATTTTGGGATGTTCTTATTATACATAGTCTTATCTATAAGGCTTCCACTAGGGTTTTCTAATCTTAATCCCAAAAATTACTAAACCTATCCTCTAATTCAAACTATAACAACCCTGCTCTTTATTACACACTTAAAAATGATTTATTACATAAACTCTTCACTTGATAAAACAAGGATGATCGATAGGTCTAGTGTCTTTGGGTCTTAGGAACATTACATAATAACTTAAACCATAAAACACACAACATATTTATTGAAAACTTCCTTTATGTAACCCCGACATTCCCTCGTACTTAGTATTGAATGGGATAACCTCAGGACATACATATGAAAATGGTGAGCTATAAAGCCGAGTAAGGGAGTAAAAAGGCATAAAATGAAGAATACAATACATGTAAGGAAGTAGGAATATAAATGGATCATAAAAGAACATGAACATAAAGGCATGATATAACATGATTTTTATAACATGAAAATGTGGAAAGAACACTTAACATGAAATTTGCATGAGCCAAGGCTCATTGCACATGGAGCATGAGTAAACAGTCCTTTCATTTTAATTATCATGACTAAATCCTCATTGAACTTGAATTATAATGATTAAATCCTCATTAAACTTGACGTATCATGATACTAATCTTTGCCCAATGTATTGGAGTGCTATCAGGGCACACCCTTCTTAAAAATTTCATTTCATGCATAAGTGTGCCACATGGATCATAAACCAAGGAATCATTAAACATCATAATTTATTACATGATAATGTAATGTGGAACTCATAAATTAAACTCAATAACAAATAAGTAAATGTTAATAAAGGTGAAAAACTCTGATTAATAAATGGTCATGGCATTCACTACACAATGATTTTGTCTTGGAATGTGGCGGTGTAATTTCAGTAGTATAACGGCGTGACATAAGAATTCATAAAAAATGATGATGAGATAGAAATGGGTGTATCATCATATGTAAATGAAATGTATATTAACAGGGTCATATAGATAAATTTCCCAAAATAATTAATGGAATTTCGATTCATAATACAAAAACATTTCTTTAATGTAAATAAGGAGAGAGAAATTCTCTATGGAATTTCGGCATGGTAAAGGGTGTACATGGGAGGAATTAATGAGAGATAAAGGGGAATTTCATAAGTCAAACACATATAGGAATGTATGGGGAAGGTGCTAAATCTTACACCAATATTTATAAATGAAAATAATAGGGCATACCAATATTAAGAAACTTGGATAAAATTAGAAAGTAAGGAATCCATTATGGAATTTTTCCAAGGTAACGGTATACATGGAAGGCATTGATGAGAGATAAATGGATCAATCATCATTAAAATATAAAGAAGATAGTATAGGGGAGGTGAGAAATCATACCCCAACATTTCAAATTGAAAATAAAAAGGTATAACAATATTAAGAAACATGGAAATAAGTAAGCAAGAAATAAATCCCTTACGGAATTATGGGATGGTAATAAGTATACATCGAAGGAATTGATGAGAGGGAAATGGTTCTATCATCATTAAAGCATAAAGAGGAAAGTATAGGGGAGGTTTTAAATCATAACCAAACACTTTTAATTTAAAATAAAAGAGCATAACAATATTAAGAAACAAGGATATAAATAAAGAAGAAAGAAATCCCTTACTTGGAAGTGTTATCCCAAAGGCTTGGGAGGGGTTTGATAGAGGCTTTTTGTAAGCTTGGGGCAACTTAGGAGGATTCAAGTGAGAGTAGGGAATGGGTTGGATGAGATCTAAAGGCTCTAAGTGAAGAGGAAGTGGTATATTTGGTGGGTTTATATAGGAAAGGAGAGGGAATTCTTTATTTTTTTGGTTTGGGTCACCACACATTAAAATAACCCAAACCACAAACCAGACCATGGTTTTTTCCCATGATTTTTCCAAAAGGGAGTGGAAAAAAATATTTTATAAGGCCAGTTGTAACACCCTGATATTTTATGAGAAGTGTATTTTTTTAATGTATTATGTTATACGAAAATTAATCTTTCATTGCACACAACACTGACTTGGCTTGTATTACATGCAATTGCGACCTTCCTCGATAGCGTGTGCAGTACGCAATACCGAGTTCCACTAAACAACGATATATTATTATGGACCAGCTGTTATGAATAGTATTAAATACATTTTAAATTTTATAACATTATTATTCATCTTACACATCTTCTAGAACATGGTAAGGGAACAAAATAATTTTTTTGGGTAAAATAAGTATTTTTAAAAAAATGCAGTTTTGACGCCTTTTGATGGAGCACCCAACTTAAATATAGTGTTTGACATGTTTATAAGTTCAATTTGACAAAATAAAATTCTTCTTTGGAATCAGGATATAAAAATTTACTTTGGATAAATTTTTGATATTTTTTAGATAACTCTCATATTTTGATGAATAGTAAAAATACGCTAATTTTTAATTAAAAACAACTTTTTTCATTGAGATAATTTATATGGTCAAATTACAATATTTAATGGTTTTAAATTATAAATAGAATATATTTTTACCATTTAATATAATATATTTCATTTTCATTAATTTCACACTGAATTCATAGGTAAAAACATTTCAATCTTTGGCAATGTTTTAACTTCTAAAACCCATTTTCTTAACAACGTGATTAATTTTAAACTAATTATTGCAACTTATGTGTTTTTAATTTTTAAAAATGGATTCCATATATGGAATCAGTGGGTCCAAATTATGTTAATATGCTACTTTTTATTTTTGGGCATTATGAATAGTAACTACGGTAAATTTTATTTACCCTAGTTAAAATTAAATCGGGTGATTAAGGGTAAATATAATATTATAAAATTACCCTAACACCTGAAAAAATCCTATTGGATGACTAAAAGTCTACCCGTATCACCTAAGGGTCGGATTAGATTCATTTAATGGATTTTTTTCCATGAAAATAATTTAATTATTATTAAAACCAAAGAAAGTGACAGCATGTCACTTTCTTAAATATTATAAGTATAATAATTTTAATTTAGTGATAAACTTAATGAAAATTTTAACATGAATAGTATCTGGAAAGATAATACAGTTATCTACATCATATGAATTTATTTATAATTTTTAGGTATTAGATAATTATCATTAATTATGACACAATAGTGATGTTGAAATTATTTTATGAATTAAAATATCAAATAAATGGTTTTAAAAATATTAAAATAAATATTATATGAACTATTTAATGTTCTCCACTAATTTTCTAGATACATATGACATTTTATGAAACTATTAAAGCTTTTAGTTCGAATATATCTTCTGTATATATTTTATTTAAATTCATATAAATAAATAGTGTTAAAATTGACACTATTGTTATTTTATAAAAATAACATATTATAAAATTGTTTAAAAATCAAAAAAATATTTAAAAATTATTAATTAAAATTTATATGGTCTAAAATGTCATAAAGTGTCAAGTTATGGAAAATTCATAACACATAATTTAAAATATAGAATATTATTACCACAAATAATATTAAATTGATAAATAAGGATAAATCAAGTTGATAATGTTTAAAATAAATTCCTAACATGTATAAATTTTATTGGGTGATGATATTACAACCCTATCTCATCTAATCATCATATAAGAGTTATTTTGGAAGTTTTTAAGTGGGCTTTGGATTTAATATAAAATATATTTCTTATATTTCCAAAGGTTCCCCTCTCCTCCCTTATAAAAGGGCACCTCCTCCCTCTATTCCTCACACCACTTTGAGCCTTCAAGATCGGAAAACCCCTACCAAATTCTTTTCTCCACTTCCCTAGAAACATCCTATAGGTGATGGTATTCTTCAAAGACCAATTTTAGTGCCGTAAGAGGAGGTCTCAAAGAGGCGCTTCAAAGAAGAGGTAATGTCCGTTACCGATTCTTTCAACTTTATTTCTTCTTCCACTTCTTCTTATTTAGTTGTTTCATTATTAAGTAATGACATAAGTATCAATAATATACTGATATGTTATTATAAGTATGAAACAACCCTATTTTAGCATCTATCCATCCTACGGAAAATGAAATCACCGAGCCTGCGTACATACGGAATACCGTCTACACGCCGTGGTGTAATCTATTTTCCACCACCATCTTACTTTGATGGGTATAATGGTGTAAATAATGACTATATATGATTATTTTAAAGTGATATTTATTATGAAATAGTATACATACACTCCAATACAATTCCACAATCATGGGAACGATATCATCGCTCGTGCGTACGTACAGAATACCATCTCCACGATGTGATGCGACTCGTTATACATGATCATCATTTCATAATGATTATATAAATGAATTTAATGAATAAATTTGATATATATTACACTAATACCATTCTGGAAATGAGGTGTCTATAACCTAAAAATAGTAATAATAATTTATTCGAGAAAACACACATACGAACATAAAGCAATAAACACCCGAATAACAAGTAGCAATGAAATATTACTAATAAGAAGCTAAGAATATGACCATATATGATATCATAAAAATAATTATGATTCTGGAATAAGTCAATGACATTATTTAAATCATTATATAGGAGGTTCAGACACTTATGAAGAAAATCCGACCTAACGTAAGGGAAAATCTCACAATCTCATTTTTATCCGAGATTGTTTATACATCAGAATTTACTGGGGAATATTTATCATCCACATCCATGTTTCCTCAAAATGTAATATTATTTATATCCAACTACAATTGTTTAAATCCAATTTTACCCTTCAGTGAGTTTTTAGTAAAAGATATGAAAGGAATCTTTTGTCGTTTTTCATACGAGGTACTTTTTGACTTTTACCGCCAAAGTACGGGAAGAATGTTTTTTTAACTTATACGGCATGAGTGGATTTTTAGAACAATATTTCCATGAAAATTCCTTTTCATGTTTTCATGTTTATTTTTCATCAACTTATTTTAGTTCAAAATTATATGACATGTTAAGAAAGGAAAAAAAATTGATGTAGAAAGGATATTTTCCTCAAGAACGGAGTTCAAATGTTTTATAAAAATTATTTTACATCTAATATAATATATGGTCTTGTTTCTATCCCTATTTTTACATTGATTTGATTATGTTATGTTGGAATTATTTTTATGATTTCCTTTTATCTTATATGGATTATGTTATGATGGCTTGATGTTTTAAGATTCCCATTTTTATTACATGGGTTATGCTATGATGTATGGTTTATGATTTTGTGGCACACATAAGAATGGTATAATTATGAGATGGGTGGGACATATATCTCTCTCGAATGCATTGGGTAAATATTTATATCTCATGAGATAGAAATGGCTGGAACGGAAGGTTACACCGGTTCAGTGAAACATGACTGAAACGAGGAGTGAATTCGGTTCAGAAATGGACTTTGTCCGCTAAGATAGTCTTGGAAATGAGTCTTGACTACTAACAAATGATTTTCTATGATTATGTGTGTATGCCACAAAGATTCATGTTTTAAGTTATGATTACTGGGATTACATTTCACTTCTATGATTTATCCCATGTTATGATCTCTTTTGCAGGATAAGATTTTCAAAATGTTATGTTCTTATGAATATGATATGTCTGATATTTTTTTTACCCTTACTGAGCATTTGAGCTCACCCTTTTGTATGTTTTCTTTTCCCCAGGCCAGGAAGAAGGATATTAAGTAGGATATTCCAAAAAGGAACTCAAGATATGATGAAATAAATGAGAGACAACTTAGATGATTTATGAACCAGTTGTTTATGTTTCCCAGTTTCTAAAGACACTATACCTATACGGTCCTTTCATGGTTTTGTTATATGTTGTAATAAGTGTGCTTTCAATTTTGAATCAATAAAAATGTATGTAAAGTATGGGCCGTTATAGTTGGTATCAGAGGAAAGGTATAGTCAACCTTTGGAATCTAGGATGTGAAAGCCTTAGGAAGAAACCTAAAGATATGTCTAAGCATAGAACACAATCTTAGTGTTTTAGAAATGGCCATGAAAAACCTATGATAAGACCTTAAGTGTGAAATTTTATTCTTGATTTTCTAGTTTTCTATTTATAATTAGTGTTGCTCACACTATTCTTCTTGGTTTTAGTCAATGGATGGAACACGAAGGAACTGTGTTAATGCGGAATGCGACAGGCAATGCAATAATTGTCCTCCTGAGCAACCAAACGTTATGGGAGCTGGAATGCAGAATTTTTTAGCCATGCTCACACAAATTTCTCAAGCTATGAATCATGCAGGACTTCTAAATGAGAAAAGGAAGGAGAAAAATTCTATTGAATCCTTCATGAGGCAGCGTCCACCTTCATTTAGTGGGTCTTCTGATCCATTAGTGGTTGAACAATGGACCAGTACCACTGAAAAGATGTTTTCAATTCTTCAATGTTCTGAACATGATAAAGTCATATTATTAGTGTATCATTTGGAAGGTGGTGCTGATCAATGGTGGAATCTTATTAAGAATACGAGGCAAAGGGATGAAATTCAGTCCATGTAAAGGGACGAGTTCAAGAAATTATTTTTCAATAAGTATTTCCTTCGTATTCTTCGAAAAAAGATGGAGAAGGAGTTTCTTGAACTGAAACAAAAGGATGATGAATCCATTGGTACCTACGAATAAAATTTTACAAGACTTGCAAGGTACGCTTCCGAAATTATTATCCAACCTGAGAGTAAGATCGATCGATTATTTAGTGGATTAAAACCAAGTCGTCGAAGGGTGTTAGAGATAAGGGACTTCAATAACTACGAGGAAATTGTTTGATGTGTTCTCATGGTTGAGATGGAGATTGGTGTAACCCATCAGTGACATCAGTTTGATAAGAAGAGGAAAATGGAATTCAAAGGAAAATCTAAAGACCACACTGAAAAAAAGATGTGTTTTCCCTTATGCTCAAAGTGTGGAAAGAAACATGGAGGAAATTGTGTTAAGGGGAAAAGAAAATGTTATAAGTGTAGAAAATGAAGTCATCGGGCAATTGAATGTCGAAATAATGGGAAGAAGATGTCTAATGATGCAAACAAAGGAAGGGATACACAGAATGAACCTACTACACTTCAATGTTTCAAGTGCAAGGAGATGGGACATTATGCCAATCAATGCCCAAATCCAAGGGTTGATGATGATGATCAACGTCAACAAACTCTTAAGGCCAAAGACAAAGGAAAGTCACATGCAATTACTATCGGCGATGTGGATTACGACAAAGAAGTGGTGAGAGGTACACATACCATCCACTCTAAAGTAGAAAATGTTTTATTTGATTATGGATCCACCCACTCTTTTATTTCTGAAGAATTTTCTAGGGTTATCACCGTACTACCTGAATAATTAGATGTTGAGTTAGTTGTGACAACTTTTAATGGCACAACAGTCGCATCAAAAGATTACAATTCTTCTCCTGTTGAAGTTTGTGGGAAAGGGCTTCATGAAAATCTTGTGATCCTTCCTATATTGGAATTTGATGTGATTCTTGGAATGGATTGGCTTTCTTTATATGGAGCTCATATCAATTGCCAAAGAAGGGAAATCACATTTCATATTCCAGATCAATCTATGATCGTCTATCGATGCAAGGATGAACATAACCTTCCAGTGGAAATTTCTTGCATCTTATGGGTCTTGATTCCACTAAATGAAGTTTATTTATCTCAAATGGTTGGAGAGAAACTCATGATTAATAATATTCCCATTGTACGGGAATTTGATGATGTCTTTCCAGAGGAATTTCCAGGTCTTCCACCAAATCGTGAAGTTGAGTTTTCAATAGAACTCATACCGGGTGCTATACCCATTTCAAATACACCTTATAGAATGGCCTCAATTGAGTTTCAGGAATTGAAGAAGCAACTCCAAGAGAATCATGATAAAGGATTCATACGCCCTAGTGCATCACCTTGGGGACCACCTGTTCTGTTTGTTAAGAAGAAATATGGATCAATGAGACTCTACATTGATTATTGAGAACTTAACAAGATCACTGGTTCACGCCTAAATTTACCCAAGAGAAGAAGGGTAGAACGGTCCTTGTAGTGTAGCTTGGGTTGTCGATTCCATAGAGACCTAAGAAGATACCTAAGATACACAACCTAAGGGATGGATTTTTGTCTATGAAGTGGCCAACATGGATTTATTTTGGATGGGTTTTAAATATATCTAATAGATTTAAGTGGATTCAATTTAAAAGAATGAGTTGATCCTAGGTTATCGCTCGGGGTGGATTGGACGTATTTTCTTTTTAATGATTTCAATTTCTTAAATTTGAGATGGGTTCATTTAAGGAGATAAAACAACATCATCACATACTGGTTTAATTACTACAACCTCTAATACTAATCACCTATACACTTGAAGGATCAAAGTTTTGAGCACTTCAAGGTAAAGGATCGTATTAGTAGTTGAAGTGTGTGGCCTTAAATTCAATAAGGACGATGGAGTTTAAAAATCATCAAATAAAAATCCCAATTAAAGAAGTGATTAAACATTAATTAGGTGATAAATAACATCCAATACAGCCCCTTTCTACTCCCTTGGATCAACCCATAAGTGGGTTAGCCCTCCATTGATCCCATGGTTTCAATGGAAGCGGAAAGTAGACTCATGAGGGAGGAAATGGAGAAGTAAAGAAAACAACAAAAATAAAATGAATACTCCACCGTTGTGTGAATATTTTCACAAGGGTTGGTGTGAATAAATTCACACCTTGATCCAACGGTATCAAAGTGATATTAATAACAACAGAATAATAGTAGAAGAAGAACTTTTATTAAGAAACTAAAGTGAATTGAACAACTTACATGTGAAAGACAAAATTGAGGCAACAAAAATGCAGCATAACATTACAATTGAACAAAGCATCCAAGATTCTCAACTACTTCAACACCACTGCCTTAAATAGGAATTTTGGGTGCCTTGGGTCGAGCCTCAAATAGTACAAAGAATCTCAATTAATTTTGGTAGGCCATAGGTGGTGGAAAGCTTGTGGAATTTGAACTTTTCCACATTTGACCCGAGGTGGCAGCCAGCTTTCCTTCACCGAACAAACGCGTCTGGAAGACCTTATAGACGGCCGAATCAGAGTGGGCCATAGAAGAATCCAATGGAGATCCGGATGTCTTCTAACCTCCTGTAAAATTTGGTCCCATTTGGAGTTACGGATTCCGAGATATGATAAAATTACTGGACTATTTTTCTGGGCCGTAGAATCTGGCCCAGAATTGTATCTCTAACTTGGGCCGCTTTAATGACCACCATAGAGGCCGAATTAGCATTGGATCATGAAGAGTTATTTGTTACTATAAATGTCTTATATAATTCCACAACATTTGGGATTCATTGGGCCTGTATGTGGGGCCCCACAGTCTCATTAGTGGGCTGGTGTCCAATCTGCCTTCTCTAGAATTGCTTCCTTTCATCACAAAATATCCCCATCTTCTTCCATGAATTCTCCATTGATCCCAAAATGAAAAATGTTCAAATTTAAGTGTAGATAATGTTCCCAAAATATCAAATTAAAAAAAATTGATAATTACATTCCTTAGAATCAGATGTCTCATTGGGCCTAAATTGGTGTATATTAGGCATGAAGTGCACAAATGATGAGAATGGATGTTCATAATGAAAATGCACTAACTCAGGCCCATAAGATCAAAAATGAACATTTAATACCATTAAAATGTAATTAAAATATTTGTTTTTATTGGATAATCACACCCCCCAACTTGAGATTTGCTAGTCCCGAGCAAATAATTCAATGATTTTATTTGAATTCCTTTTCTTCAAACACATTATAACAAACAGTGCTCACAATGTAAACTGCACAGAAATATATTTTCATAACCTATCAAGATAATTTAAAACAAGATGAATTTAAAAGAAATCCCAATCCCAAGCCCATTCCTTTGATCAAATCCATCATCATACTTCATCCAACTCAATTAGGTGTAATTATGTGTTGTGTATCACAATAGATATAGGGGTTCATTTTCATTCAAGGGGGAAATCATGGAAGCGCTAGGTGGAATCACATTTAATCCTAATATGAGTATTCTTCATTCTTTTTTTTTTGATTTTGATTTTTTTGCAATATTTCCATATTAATTGAGATTGCAGTTAATCAAATTAACCCATGTAGCAAGACTTTGCCGATGACTCCCAGACTCAAAGGCCTTAGGGCACCAAGTGAATCCCACATACTCGGGCATCGTCTCGAGTTAACTTAATCAAAAAAAGTCATATTACCATAAATAGAGATATATTGAAAAACTCAGGGCTAGAAAACTCTGGAGTCACGATCCCTAAGTGCCGAAAGCCTCGCATTTTATCAATCCATTGCTCTACACGCAAATTTATTATTATTATTATTATTTTTTTAATAATTTTTTTAGTTTTTTTTTGAATACTCATATTATTCATAAAAATAAAACCAGCCTATGCTATTTATTATGGGACCCCAAAAATTCAAATTAGTACCCCACAGTCTAGAGGACGTGCATTGTGGCATTTTTTAATTTGGATGAAAATATAGACGATTGAATATCACATTGGACAACCACACTTTCCAAAATCTATGCTTTTAAACTTAATCATGAATTAAATTAATAGTCAAGGAAATAATAATTATTTGATATGTAGTTTTTATGTGATCAAAGATGTTATTATATGAATGATAAAAGAATTTTACTTCTTTTTGTTATCATTGTTTTTTTAAACAAACATTTTGTTTCCACACCCCCCAACTTAGAATGAAACTGTCCCTAGTTTCATAAAAACAAAATTTAGAATGGGGTAGAGGAATAAAAAGGGGAGTTCAATAAGGAAATTGAAATATGAGGATCATGGAATGAAGTCACCTGGTGGTTGATGTTTGAAGTTCTTGCCGCTCGAATTTATTCCTTTGATATCCATGTCGCTTGCAAAGTTCCCTAGTGGAAAAAGGAAAAACAAAAGTAACAAAACAAACAAAAACAAACAATATATATATATATATATATTTATATAATAAAGGAAGTAAAATATAAGAATATATATAAAAATTATAGAATAAGAAAGCACAAGAAGCTTCAGGTCAGGGGTAAGCGCGCGCCCCTGTCTCCCTTCGGTCCCGGGTTCGAGTCCCCGCGGCTTCGCCGGTTGTGACGGGGTTTGCCCCATGGCCTATGGCGTGGACTTTTATTATTATTATTATTTTATTTTTATTTTTATCTTAACCTATAAAATAATAAAAATAAAACAAAATAAACTGATGATACATTGTCGTCTTTTTAAATTTCTGGGTAAGGTATTACTCAAGGATCACACCACGTGACACAGATGAATATGGTGATCCCCTTTCGCACCCATCCATAATCATTATAGAAGAACAGGTCAACAATTTATTATTTTTTTTCAAAATATCAAAATGTCTCATTAACCCTATTTAAAATACAAAGTTGATTAACACAACGAAATTATTGGAAACTTGAAAACCATGGGTTGCCTCCAATTCAGCGCTTTGTTTAACATCGTTAGCCCGACATGGACCCTAAATCTATTAATTTGTTCCTTATTCATTGGTTGGCTCAGTTAACTCAACCTCTATTTCCTGTTTATTGAATGATTCAATGAATGGTTTTAACCTTTGACCATTGACCTTGAAAATGTAACCACTTGTGGGATCTTGAATATCTACTGCCCCATGGGGGAATACATGATGCACTATGAAAGGTCCTGACCATCTAGTCCTTAACTTTCCCGGATGTAAATGAAGTTTTGAACTATACAAGAGCACAAGTTTTCCTGGTTCAAAATGTTTGACCTTTATATTCCTAGATTGGTAGGCTTGAACTCTATCTTTATTGATCCTTGAATTTTCATAAGCCTCCATCCTTAGTTCCTCTAGTTCATTGAGATATAATTTCCTTTTTGTTCCGGCCAATGAGAGATCATAATCCATTTTCTTAATTTCCCAAAAGGCCTTATGTTCAATCTCCACTGGAAAATGGCATGCTTTACCATAAACCAACCTATATGGGGACATTCCTAAAATGGTTTTATATGCGATTCTATAGGCCCAAAGAGCATCTAAGAGTTTCTCAGACCAATCTTTCCTAGAGGGGTTGACAGTTTTTTCAAGAATTTGCTTATTTTCACGATTGGCTAACTCAGCTTGACCATTGGTCTGTGGGTGGTAAGCAGTGGACACTTTGTGAGAAATTCCATATTTTTCCATGAGTGATGAGAATGGACGATTGCAAAAATGAGTTCCACGATCACTTATGATAGCCCTAGGAATTCCAAATCTAGAGAATATGTTTTCTTTTAGGAATCTAATCACAGTTTGATGATCATTGGATTTTTTGGGAATGATCTCAACCAATTTTGATACATAATCAATAGCTAAGAGTATATAGAGGTATCCCCGAGAGTTTGGGAAGGGCCCCATGAAATCAATTCCCCAACAGTCAAAGATTTCAACCACTAAGATGGGAGTGAGTGTCATTTGATTTATTTTTGTGATGGACCCTACTTGTTGACACCTAGGACAGCTTTGACAAAATGTGTAGGAGTCCCTTGAGAGGGTGGGCCAGAAAAGACCACATTGAAGAATCTTAGAAGATGTTTTCTTAGAGGAAAAGTGACCTCCACATGCCTCACTATGACAGAATTTAAGGATGGACTCTTGTTCAGATTCTGGAACACACCTCCTAATGACTTGGTCATGGAAGAACTTATAGAGGCATGGATCATCAAACACATAGTTTCTAACATCATAAAGGAATTTCCTTCGAGCTTGAGTCCCTAAGAATTTTGGAATGACTCCTGTCACTAAGAAATTTTCTATGTCAGCATACCAAGGGCAGTCACTCACAGAGTAAAAGTGTTCATCAGGAAACGAATTAGACACAGAAAGGTGATTTGAGTTGTCTTTGAATTCCATCCTAGAGAGGTGATCAACTACAACATTTTCAACTCCCTTTTTATCCTTGATTGTGAGGTCAAATTCTTGTAAGAGAAGGAGCCACCTAATCAGTCTAGTCTTAGCATCTTGTTTTTGGAAGAGGTATTTTAGTGCAGAATGGTCAGTGAACACAGTGATGGGTGATCCTAAGAGGTAGGACCTAAACTTCTCTAAGGAAAACACAATAGCAAGTAACTCCTTTTCAGTGGTGGTGTAGTTTATTTGGGCATCATTTAAGGATTTTCTTGCATAAGCAATGACATAAAGAGTTTTATCACAACGTTGTCCTAACACAGCTCCAACAGAAAAGTCACTGGCATCACACATAAGTTCAAAAGGAAGGTTCCAATTTCTAGATTTCATAATGGGAGGAGAGGTGAGAAAGGATTTGAGGGTTGAGAATGAACCCTCACAGCTTTCTGTCCAAACAAATGAAGCATCCTTTACTAAGAGAGCACAAAGGGGATGAGATATTGAACTAAATTCCTTGATGAATCTTCTATAGAAACCAGCATCTCCTAAGAAAGACCTCACTTCCTTGACAGTTTTGGGTGATGGAAGGTGACGAATGATGTCAAACTTTGCTTTATCAACTTCAATCACCCTACTCGAGACCAGATGGCCTAGAACAAGTCCCTCTTTAACCATGAAATGGAATTTTTCCCAGTTTAGGACCAGATTTTTTTCTTCACATCTTGACAAGACTCTCTCCACATTCTGTAGACATCCCTCAAAAGTATCCCCAAACACAGAGAAGTCATCCACGAAGACCTCAAGAAAATACCCTACCTTGTCTGAGAAGATTCCCATCATGCACCGCTGGAAGGTTCCAGGGGCATTGCATAACCCGAAGGGCATGAGTTTGAAGGCAAAGGTACCGAAAGGACATGTGAATGTAGTCTTCCCTTGATCCTCTAGGGAGACCTCAATTTGATTGTACCCCGAGTACCCATCTAAGAAACAGTAGAAGGCATGACCTGCCACTCTCTCAAGGACTTGGTCAATGAATGGTAAGGGGAAATGGTCCTTCTTGGTGAATGAGTTTAGTTTCCTATAGTCAATGCAGACCCTCCATCCACTACTCACCCTTGTTGGAAGAATCTCTCCATCCTCATTGGTTATCACTGTGATTCCAGCCTTTTTTGGAACCACTTGGATTGGGCTCACCCATTCACTCTTAGCTATGGGATATATGATACCAGCTTTCAACAATTTCAGAAGTTCCTTCCTTACTACCTCCATGAGATTAGGATTGATTCTCCGTTGAGGTTGACGACATGGATTTGAATCAGATTCCAGAACAATCCTATGAGTCCCGATAAGTGGGCTAATCCCAGGAATATCAGAAAGGGTCCAACCAATGGCTTTCTTAGGCTTCCTAAGGACATCTAGAAGCATCCTCTCATGATTGGCTTCAAGAGAAGAAGAAATTACAATAGTATGTGTTTGATTTTCCCCTAGGAAGGCATACTTTAGTGTAGCAGGATGTTCCTTCAATTCAAGATCAGGTAGGTTTATAATTTCAGCAGAAGATTGTGACATTGGATCAAGATCAATTTCTTTTTTTAGAGGTTCAGATAGGATTGATTCCTCACAGGTAGAGGTTTCATCTACTAGATTGGCTTGATCATATTTAGGGAAGGAATTTAGAGGGGTCTCTATGAAATTGGTTTCTTGAAAGGTTTCACTGATTGTTGGACCTAAGAATTCATCATAAGAGCAATTTGAAAATGATTCAATCCAAGGAGATAAACTTCCTTCATATGAACAAAGGAAATCAATCTCATCCTGACTTAAACATCCATCAAATATTCCTTGATGTTCCATGGATTCATTATCAATGCTTCCTATCATGTTTACTTCATGAATGTCCTTGTCATCCCCTATTTGTGAGCTTGCATTATAGATGTCCAAGTCTAGACTCATGTTCCCAAAGGTGATGGTCATGTTCCCATTTCGGACTCGGATAACAGAGTTGATTGTTGCAAGGAAAGGACGACCAAGGATGATTGGGGTTTGTTCCTTATTTCCTAAATTTGGATGGTTGTCAAGGACAATGAAATCAGCAGGGTAGATGAAGTTTTCAACCTTTACCAAAACGTCCTTTAAAATTCCCTTTGGAACCCTAATGCTACGATCAGCAAGCTGTAGTGTGACAGATGTGGGTTGGAGTTCTTCTAGGCCTAACTGGTAGTACACAACATATGGGATGAGATTGACATTAGCACCTAGGTCACACAAGGCCTTGACAACTTTACTTTCTCCTAGTTCAACATTGATGTAAGGGCAACCTGGGTCTTTCAACTTAGGAGGAATGGTCCCTTTAATGGTGGTACTCACATTAGCAGCCAAAAGAACTTGGTTTTTATGTGAAAATTTTCTTTTAAAAGTGCACAAGTCCTTACGGTACTTTGAGTAGGAAGGTATGGATTGGATTGCATCGAGAAGAGGAATGTTCAACTTGACTTGTGAGAATATTTCCCTCAATGTTTCACTCAATTCAGGCTTGGGTTTCCCCCTCATGCATTGAGGAAATGGTGCAGGTTGTAGGGTCGTTTGTTGGGGAGTTGTTTCCTTGAAAATGTTATCAGTTTCCTCAGTTTGATCTTGTGGTTCATTTGAATTTTCATCCAAGTTGGAATCTTCAGGTGGGTTCTGAATTAGTTGTTCAGGTTTCTCAATTGATTTCCCACTTCTTAAAACAGTCACAACCTTTAGTTGTTCATGAGTTGTTTGAGCACAACTTGACTCTCCCCTTGAAGTTGAGGATGGCACCGCCTGAGTAGGCATGGGTGCCTTTCCTGTTTTGATGGTTTGAAGTTCTTGTTTTAGGGAAGAGACTTCTGAGTTCATCCTCTCCATTTGTTTGCACATTTGTTCTAGTAGGCTTTGTGGAACAGTTTGGGTTGGTGCTTGAGTAGGTTGGTTTATCCCAGGGGGATATTTTGGAGGTGGGATGGTTTGTTGAAAATGGACCGGTGGCTGTTGGTATTGGATAGATTGGGTTTGGAACTGGTTATGGGTTTGGTAGTTCTGTTGAGGTTAAGGATTTTGCCCTTGTGGTTGGCTATGTTGTTCGTTACCCTTCCATCGGAAGCCTGGGTGGTCATTGTACCTTGGATTGAAGGTGTTTTGGTATTGGGGCTTTTGAAAGTTTAGGGAATTGACTTCCGCTGGGGGTCCTCCTAGAAGAACATCCTTGATGGATGGAATGGTTGAGCAGTTGTCTGTTTTATGGTCATGTTTGTCACAAATTGTGCAAACAAGGTCTACATTTTGGATTTCATGGACTTTCCTAAGGTCTATCTCTTCAACCATCCTAGAGTGTGCTACGAGTTTAGCCCTAAGGCTTTCCTCTTCTCTAAGTGTATGAATTCCAGTGGTTCTTTTTGGATTTTCAGAATAAGATGAAGTTCCCCAAGTTTGGTTTTGTTCAGCCAGACTTTCCAGATACTCGTAAGCATCATTTGGGGCCTTGTTTTTAAAAGTTCCATTACACATCATGTCAATGAATTGTTTATTACCCAGACCCAACCATTCATAGAAAATTCTCACTTGTTCAGGTATGGAAAACCCATGGTGTGGAACCATGTTTAGGGTGTCTTTGAACCTCTCCCATGTTTCATAAAATGACTCTCCCTCTTTTTCAAAAAAATTTTGGATGCTCTTTTTAAGTGAAATTGTTTTGTGATGAGGGAAGTATTTTTTGTAGAATTCTCTTTGCAGTTGGTCCCAAGAGTGGATTGATGCAGGTCTCAAGTTTTTTGGCCAATTTTTAGCTCGATCCTTTAATGAAAAAGGAAATAGCCTCATCTTAGCGGATTCTAGTTGATGTGGGGGACACATGGTTTCAACAATGTCGTTGAACTCTTTGACATGAAGGTATGGCATTTATGACTCCATCCCATGAAAGGTTGGAAGGTGGTTTAGGACATTCGGTTTGAATATGTAGTTGGTGACTCCTATGGAATTGTGTCTAATGCATGAGGGGGCATTGGTCCAAGCTGGAGTGAGGTAGTCGTTCATGGTTTGATCAACTACATTCCCTAAGTTTGGAGCTTCTTGGTTATGGTTTCCCATTTGATTCCCCCCAGGGATTACAATTTGATTTTGTGGATGACCCTCCATTAGACTTGTTTCATGTTCTGACTTTGGGGTTTCAAGAATATTTGAATCTGATTTAAACAATACCTTAGGTGCACTTGACTCCCCTATCCTAGGACTTTCCACCCTAACTAGTCTGTTTGAGAAATCGCGGGTGTAGGCGGACATGCGCCAAAAAAAAGCGAGAAAGGGACAAGATTAGAGAACTTGGGTGAGATTAGAAGAATGGTGGTGAGGAAAGAAGGTTTTTTTGGATCTAAGGTACTTACTTGGTCCCCGGAAACGGCGCCAAAATTTGGTTCACGCCCAAATTTACCCAAAAGAAGAAGGGTAGAACGGTCCTTGTAGTGTAACTTGGGTTGTCGATTCCATAGAGACCTAAGAAGATACCTAAGATACACAACCTAAGGGATGGATTTTTGGATATGAAGTGGCCAACTTGGATTGATTTTTGATGGGTTTTAAAGATTTCTAATAGATTTAAGTGGATTCAATTTAAAAGAATGAGTTGATCCTAGGTTATCGCTCGAGGTGGATTGGACGTATTTTCTTTTTAATGATTTCAATTTCTTAAATTTGAGATGGGTTCATTTAAGGAGATAAAAAAACATCATCACTTACTGGTTTAATGCCTACACCCTCTAATACTAATCACCTATACACTTTAATGATCAATGTTTTGAGCACTTCAAGGTAAAGGATCGTATTAGTACTTGAAGTGTGTGGCCTTAAATTCAACAAGGACGATGGAGTTTAAAAATCATCAAATAAAAATCCCAATTAAAGAAGTGATTATACATTAATTAGGTGATAAATAACATCCAATCCAGCCCCTTTCTACTCCCTTGGATCAACCCATAGGTGGGTTATCCCTCCATTGATCCCATGGTTTCAATGGAAGCGGAAAGTAGACTCATGAGGGAGGAAATGGAGAAGTAAAGAAAACAACAAAAATAAAATGATCACTCCACCGTTGTGTGAATAATTTCACAAGGGTTGGTGTGAATAAATTCACACCTTGATCCAATGGTATCAAAGTGATATTAAGAACAACAGAATAAGAGTAGAAGAAGAACTTTTATTAAGAAACTAAAGTGAATTGAACAACTTACATGTGAAAGACAAAATTGAGGCAACAAAAATGCAGCATAACATTACAATTGAACAAAGCATCCAAGATTCTCAACTACTTCACCACCACTGCCTTAAATAGGCATTTTGGGAGCCTTTGGTCGAGCCTCAAACAGTACAAAGAATCTCAATTAATTTTGGTAGGCCATAGGTGGTGGAAAGCTTGTGGAATTTGAACTTTTCCACATTTGACCCGAGGTGGCAGCCGGCTTTCCTTCACCGAACAGACGCGTCTGGAAGAACATCTATACGGCCGAATCAGAGTGCGCCATAGAATCAGAAAATGGATCTACGGATGTCTTCTAACCGCCTGTAAAACATGGGCCCATTTGGAGTTACGGGTTCCTAGATATGATAAAATTACTTGACGGTTTTTCTGGGCCTCAGAATCTGGCCCAGAATTTTATCTCTAACTTGGGCCGCTTTAATAACCACCATAGAGGCCGAATTAGCATTGTCTCATGAAGATTTATTTGTTCCACTAAATGTCTTATAGAAGCCCACAAAATTTTGGATTCATTGGGCCTGTATGTTGGGCCCCACAGTCTCATAAGTGGGCTAGTGTCCAATCTGCCTTCTCTAGAATTGCTTCCTTTCATCACAAAATATCCCCATCTTCTTCCAGGAATTCTCCATTGATCTCTGAATGAAAAATGTTCACATTTTAGTGTAGATAAAGTTCCCAAAATATAAAATTAAAAAATAATTGATAATTACATTCCTTAGAATCAGATGACTCATTGGGCCTAAATTGTTGTATATTAGGCATGAAGTGCACAAATGATGAGAATGGATGTTCCTAATGAAAATGCACTAACTCAGGCCCATAAGATCAAAAATGAACATTTAATACCATTAAAATGTAATTAAAATATATTTTTTATTGGATAATCAATCACTATCAGGAAAAAATATCTTTTCCCACACATTGATGACCTATTTGACCAACTACGCGGAGCTCAATACTTTTCCAAGATTGATCTTTGTTCAGGGTATCATCAATTAAGGGTCAAAAGGGAGGATATACCAAAGACGAATTTCCGTACAAGGTATGAAAACTATGAATTTATAGTGATGCCATTTGATATTACTAATACCCCTGCTATCATAATGGATCTGATGAATAGAGTCTTTAGAGACTTTCTTGATCAGTTTTGGTAGTCTTTATAGATGATATTCTTTTCTATTCAAAGAGAAAGGAAGAACATGAAGATCACTGGAGAATTGTATTAAAGATCCTAAGAAATGAGAAGGTTTATTCCAAATTTACCTAGTGTGAATTTTGTCTTCAAAAAGTTGCATTTTTGGGTCAAATAATCTCAAAAGAGGGGATATCTGTGGATGCAGCAAAAACAGAGGTTATCGAAAGATGGTCGAGACAAACAACAGTAACTGAGATTCAAAGTTTTCTTGCCTTGGCTGGATATTACCGACATTTTGTGAATGTTTTTTCAATGTTATCTAACCCACTCACTAAGTTGACTCGGAAAGGAGTTATGTTTGTTTGGACGGAGGAATGTGAAGAGAATTTCAAAGAGCTAAAAAGAAAGTTAGCCAGTGCACCTGTGCTCACACTACCTTGCAGTAGAGAAAGGTTTGTGATCTACAGTGATGCATCCAAGAAGGGAATGGGGTGTGTTCTCATGAAAAATGATATAGTGATAGCTTATGCCTCATGACAGTTGAATATAATGAGAAAAATTACCCAACTCATGATTTGGAGTTAGATGTGGTAATCTTTGCATTAAAGATTTGGGGGAATTACCTTTATGGTGAAAGGTGTAATATTTATACTGATTATAAAAGTTTAAAGTATATTTTCACACAAAAGGAGCTGAATATGCGTCAAATAAGACGGTTGGAGCTGATTAAGGATTACGACTGCTCAATTCATTACTACCCTGGGAAATAAAACAAGGTAGAAGATGCATTAAGTCGACAAGACCATGCTAGATTATCCATGATGAGGATCACAAAAGATCCAATATTTATGGATTTACAAAGGATGGATCTTGGAATTATAATGGAAGGGGAGAAATCTTATCTTTCTCAAATGAATGTTCAACCATCTATACACATGAAGATTAAAGAGGCACATAAAGAGGATGTAGAGTTACAAAAGAAGGTGAGAAATGTTCCTGAATTCAACCTTGATTATGATGGGATAATAAGGTTCAGGAATCGGGTTTTTGTTCCTCCCATCCCAGAATTAAAGAAGGAGCTACTGGATGAGGCTCATAGTTCTTCATTTTCTATTCATCCTGGAAGTACAAAGATGTATAGGGACCTGAAAGAGTACTTCTGGTGGGATGGAATGAAAAGAGATGTTGCTGAATATGTCTCTTGATGCTTGGTTTGTCAGCAAGTTAAAGATGAGAGACAAAAGTCTAAGGGGATGTTACAACTGTTACCTATTCCAGAATGGAAATGGGAAACCATCACTATGGACTTTTTCATTGGACTTCCTAAAACATCTAAAGGAAATAATGCTATCTAGGTTATAGTTGATCCTTTTACGAAGTCATCACACCTCCGTGCTATTAGAGAAGATTTTTCTCTTGATCATCGTGCCAGGATATATGTAAAAGAAGTGGTAAGATTTCATGGAGTACCAATTTCCATTATATCTGATCGGGATCTGAGGTTTACCTCGAAATTCTGGCAAAGTCTTCAGCATGCTCTAGATACAGAGTTGTGTTTCAGCACTGCTTACCACCCTCAGACAGATGGTCAGTCTGAGAGGTCAATTAAAACTCTAGAAGACATGTTGAGAGATTGCTCTATGGATTTCAAAGGTGGTTGGGATCAACACCTATCTTTGGTGGAATTTTCTTATAATAATAGCTTTCACTCCAGTATTCAGATGGCTTCTTATGAAGCCCTCTGTGGAAAGAAATGCAGAACTCCAACTTGCTGGGATGAAGTTGGGGAAAGAAAGCTATTAGGACTTGATCTTGTTGATGAGATGGTAGAAAAGGTCAGCTCTATTCAACAACACATAAGAGCAGCTCAAAGTCGACAAAAAATCTATGACGATAACCGAAGAAAAGACCTAGAGTTTGAAGTTGGTGATAAAGTGTTCTTACGAATATCTCCCTAGAAGAGGGTCATGAGATTTGGAAAGAAGGGAAAGCTGAGCCCTAGATATATCGGTCCTTTCGAAATAATGGATCGTTTTGGGAAGGTAGATTGCCGATTGGTACTTCCACCAAATCTCTCTCAAGTTCACGATGTGTTCCATGTATCTCTCCTGAGAAAGGACATACCCAATCCTTCACATGTACTCACCTCATAAGTTGTACCGCTGGAGCAAGATATTTCTTATGAAGAACAACTGATAGAGATTCTGGATCATAGAGAAAAAGTCCTACGGAACAAGGCCACTCTCTTGGTGAATGTTTTATGGAAGACCGACCAATTAGAAGAAGCTACATGGGAACTTGAGGATATGATGAGGGAGAGGTATCCTCATCTGTTTGTTATGAAGTGACAAATTTCGAGGGCGGAATTAATTTTAAGGGTGGGGGGGGGGGGTAGAATGTAACACCCTGATATTTTATGAGAAGTATATTTTTTTATGTATTATGTTATACGCAAAGGAATATTTCACTGCATACAACACTGACTTGGCTTGCATTACACGCAATCACGACCTTCCTCGATCGCGTGTATAGTACGCAATACCAGGTTTCAATAAACAACGATATATTATTATGGACTAGAGATTATGAATAGTATTAACTATATTTTGAATTTTATAACATTATTATTCATCTGACACTTTTTCAAGAACATGGTAAGAGAACAAAATAAATATTTCGGGTAAAATAAGTATTTATCAAAAAAAAATGCAGTTTTGCTGCCTTTTGATGACGCACCCACATTAAATATAGTTTTTGACATGTTTATAAGTTCTATTTGATAAAATAAAATTATTATTTGGAATCAGGATATAAAAATTTACTTTGGATAAATTTTTGATATTTTTCTGATAACTTTCATATTTTGATGAATAGTAAAAATACGCTAATTTTTAATTAAAAAAAACTTTTTCATTGAGATAATTTATATGGTTAAATTATAATATTGAATGGTTTTAAAGTACAAATAGAATATATTTTTACCATTTAATATAATATATATCATTAGCATTAATTTCACATTGAATTCATAGGTAAAAACATTTCAATCTTTGGCAATATTTTAACTTCTAAAATCCACTTTCATAACAACGAGATTAATTTTAAATTAATTACTGCAGCTTATGTGTTTTGAATTTTGAAAAATGGATTCCATATTTGGAATCAGTGGGTCTAAATTATTTTAATAGGATACTTTTTATTTTTGGGAATTATGAACAGTAACTATGATAAATTTTATTTACCCTAGTTAAATGTAAATCGGGTGATTAAGAGTAAATATAAGATTATAAAATTACCCTAACACCTGCCAAAATCCTTGTGGATGACTAAAAGTCGACCCATATCACCTAAGGGTAGGATTAGATTCATTTAATGGAATTTTTTCCAGGAAAATAATTTAATTATTATTAAAACCAAAGAAAGTGACAACATGTCAGTTTCTTAAATATTATAAGTATAATAATTTTAATTTAGTGATAAACTTAATAAAACTTAGAACATGAATAGTATCCCGAAAGCTAATACAATTATCTACATCATATGAATTTATTTATAATTTTTATGGATTAAATAATTATCATTAATTATGACACAATAGTGATGTTGAAATTATTTTATTAATTAAAATATCCAATAAATGTTTTTAAAAATAATACAATAAATATTATATGAACTATTTAATGTGCTCCACTAATTTTATAGATACATATGAAATTTTATGAATCTATTAAAGCTTTTATTTTGAAACATATATTCTGTATATATTTTATTTAAATTCAAATAAATTAATAGTGTCAAATTTGACACTATTGTTATTTTATAAAAATAAAATATTATAAAATTGGTTAAAAATCACAAAAATATTTAAAAATTATAAATTAAAATTTATATGGTCTACAATGTCATAAAGTGTCAAAATATGGAAAATTCACAACACATAATTTAAAATTTATAATATTATTACCACAAATAAAATTAAATTGATAAATAAGGATAAATCAAGTTGATAATTTTTAAAATAAATTCCTAACATGTATAAATTTTATTGGTTTATGATATTACAACCCTATCTCATCTAATCTTCATATATGAGTAATTTTGAAAGTTTTTAAGTGGGCTTGGGATTTAATATAAACTAATATTTCTTATATTTCCAAAGGTGCCCCTCTCCTCCCTTATAAAAGGGCACTTCCTCCCTCTCTTCCTCACACCACTTTGAGCCTTCAATCTCAGCCAAACCATTCAAAATTCTCTTCTCCACTTCCATAGAAACATCCTAGAGGTCCTGTTCTTATTCAAATACCAATTTTAGTGCCCTAAGAGGAGGTCTCAAAGAGGCGTTTTAAAGAAGAGGTAATGTCTATTACCGATTCTTTCAAATTTATTTTTCTTCCCCTTCTTCTTCTTTAGTTTTTTCATTATGAAGTAATAACATCAGTATCAATAATATACTGATATGTTATTATAAGTATGAAACTACCCTATTTCACCATCTATCCATCCTACGGAAAACGAAATCACCGCGTGTGCGTACATACGGAATACCGTCTCCACGCCGTGGTGTAATCTATTTTCCACCACCATTTTACTTGGATAGGTATAATGGTGTAAATAATGACTATATATGATTATTGTAAAGTGATATTAATTATGAAATATTACACATACACTCCAATACAATTACACAATCATGGGAACGATATCATCGCTCGTGCGTACGTACGGAATACCATCTCCACGATATGATGTGACTCGTTCTACATGATATTCATTGAATAATGATTATATAAATTAATTGAATTAATAAATATGATATATATAACACTAATACCATTCTGTAAATTAGGATTATATAACCTAAAAAGAGGAATAAGAATTTATTTGACAAGACACACATACGAACATAAAGCAATAAACACCCGAATAACAAGTAGCAATGAAATATTACTAATAAGAAGCTAAGAATATGACCATATATGATATCATAAAAATAATTATGATTCTGGAATAAGTCAATGACATTATTTAAATCATTATACAGGAGGTTCAGACAGTTACAAAGCAAATCAGACCTATGGTAAGGGAAGATCTCACAATCACATTTTTATCCGTGATTGTTTATACTTCAGAATTTACTGGGGAATATTTATCATCCATATCCATGTTTCCCCAATATGTAATATTATTTCCATCCACCTAAAATTTTTTATATCCAATTTCACCCTCCGTTGAGTTTTTTGTAAAAGAT
The DNA here is from genome assembly GCA_963277665.1 of Viscum album. NCBI lineage: Eukaryota > Viridiplantae > Streptophyta > Magnoliopsida > Santalales > Viscaceae > Viscum > Viscum album. The sequence goes on from OY728132.1 coordinate 996,903,744, forward strand.
ATGAAAGGAATCTTTTGTCATTTTTCGTACGAGGTACTTTTTGACTTTTACGGCCAAAGTACGGGAAGAATGTTTTTTAACTTATACAACATGAATTAATTTTTAGAACATTATTTACATGAATCTTCCTTTACAAGTTTTCATGTTTATTTTTAATCAACTTCTTTTAGTTCAAAATTATATGACATGTTAAGAAAGGAAAAATGTTTTTGAAGTAGAAAGGATATTTTCCTCAAGAACAGAGTTCAAATGTTTTATAAAAATTATTTTCCATCTAAGATAATATAGGGTTATGTTTCTATCCATATTTTTAGATTGATTTTATTATGTTATGATGGAATTATTTTTATGATGTCCTTTTATCTTATATAGATTATGTTATAATGGCATGATGTTTTAAGATTCCCATTTTTATTACATGGGTTATGCTATGATGTATGTTTTATGATTTTGTGGCACACATAAGAATGGTATCATTATGAGATGGGCGAGACCTATATCTCCCTCCAATTAATTGGGTAAAGATTTATATATCATGATATAGACATGGCTGGAATGACAGGTTAAACCGGTTCAGTGAAACAGGACTGAAATGAGGAGTGAACTCGGTTAAGAAATGGACTTTGTCCACTAAGATAGTCTTGGCAATGAGTCTTGACTACTAAGAAATGATTTTATATGATTATGTGTGTATGAAAAAATATTCATGTTTTATGTTATGATTATTGGGATTACATTTCACTTCTATGATTTATCCAATGTTATGATCTCTTTTGCAGGATAAGATTTTCAAAATGTTGTGTTCTTATGAATATGATATGTTTGATATTTCTTTTGTTTACCCTTACTGAGCATTTGAGCTCACCCTTTTGTATGTTTTCTTTTTCCCAAGTCAGTAAGAATGATATTAAGTAGGATATGCCAAAAAGGAACACTAGATATGATGAAATAAATGGGAGACAATGTAGATGATTTATGAACCAGTTGTTTATGTTTCCTAGTTTCTAAAGACACTATATCTATACGGTCCTTTCATGGTTTTGGTATATGTTGTAATAAGTTTGCTTTCAATTTTGAAGCAATAACAATGTATGTAAATTATGGGTCGTTATACCAGTGTTCTGACTTCTTAAAATAGTATATTTTCTTATGTGGAGGTGAGTCACACTCTCATGGAAATCAATTTAAAAAGGTAAAATGTTTTATAAGTCTTGGAGGGTCCATTAAGGTCTTTTAAAATAAATCAAACAAACCTAAAATCACATTATTTTAATGTTAAAAAATATATTTTCCTAAAATGAAGTTTATATTATTTTACTACATCACTATTGGGTCCTTATGATGCCATAAAACACATTATATATTTAAAGGATATTTAATTTTTACCCGAAAATTTGACCGTCTCAAAAAATTATAAAAATTAACCATTGGATAATTTCAACATCGTAATTCCAAAAATAATATTAATTTTATCCAAAAAAATTTCAAAATATTTTAATTTTCCCTTTTAAAATAAAAACCAACATTTATAAAAAGTTCATGGGTTTTGAAAAAAACATCTTCCAATCCTTAATAAAAATTAAAATTGTATTCATAAAAATTATACAAACATTTATAATTAATAAAAATTAATTTAATAATAAAAATATTTTATTAATATATTATTCAATTCAAAAATTAATTAATTTATGAAAATAGATTTCTTAGATTAATATTTACTAAAAATACTATTTGTGATTTAAAAATTATTTACAAAGTTACAATAATAAAATGAATTTATATTATTTATTATATAAAAAAATAATTCACATAATCATAGTGCTAAGGTCTTGTTTCATAACCCCTTATAACACTCGCATAAGACTGAAGGGTAAGGTGTGAAATAGTGATAGACTCCTGGGGTGGCTCAGATAACATCGCTCAGGTGGTAATCTCTATCAACTTCTACTTCTTTCATAGGTGGTTCCGTTCGTGGTTAAAATGTTGAATCTTGGATTGGGCTTGGTCAAGAGAAAATCCCAATGACGCCAACTTCCTTATGAGCTCTGACAAATGGGCTTCGTATGGGGAAAGTCTACAGGATGAGGCCATTGCTTCCTTTAGTTGAGTAAATTGGATTTGTTAAGGCCCTATATTTATACTAATCATGTGATCACTGTTCAATAGCTATATTTGAAATGGTAACAATTCTTAATGGTATTCTGAAATAAAAAAAATAAAACCAAGGAAGTTTATGTTTTATATATCCATTTTTTATAATAAAACATTTAATTAGATCAAGAGAAATTTTCATTGATAAAATTTTGGATCGTTACAATCTCCCCCCATAGGAAATTTCTCCCTCAAAATTTCCTTTTTCCCACAAAAAAACAGATGTGGGTAACTCTGCTTCATCACTTCTTTTGATACCCATGTTGCCTCTTTAAAGTTTGGTTTTTTCTCAACACCTTGACGAGGGGCATTGTCTTATTTTGTAGAACTTTTTCTCTATGATCTACGATCTTCACTGGTTTCTCCTCGTAAGAAATATCATCATCTAACTATACTACCACTGAAGAGAGTACATGTGAAGGGTCCAGTATGTACTTCTTTAAGAGGGATACATGAAAGACATCATGTACTTTGGACATGGTGGGTGGAAGTTCTAGTCGATAGGCCACAACCCCGACACAATCAAGTATCTAGAATGGGATAATGTACCTAGAACATAACTTCCCTTTCTTTCCAAACCTCATGAACTTCTTCAATGAATATATGAGTAGAAATAACATGTCTCCATATTTGAACTAAATGTCTATTTTATGGTTATCTACATTACTATTCTGTCGACTTTGGGATTCCTTGATATGCTGCTGAATGGTTTTCACCTTCTCCACCATTTCGTTGAACATTTCACGTCCTAAAAACTTACACTCACCAACTTCATCCCAACACACCAGTGTTCTGCACCTTTTCCCATAAAAGGATTCATATGGTTCCATTCAAATCCTCAAGTGGAAACAATTATTGTATGATAATTCAACCAGAAAATGATGTTGGTACGATCCTCCTTTAAAGTCCATTGAACATGATCTTAACATATCATCAAGTGTTTGAATAGTTCACTCAGATTGGCCATTAGTTTGAGGATTATTGGCCATACTAAAGTTTAGTTCAATGATTAGAGCATGTTGTATAATTTTCTAGAACATCGAGGCGAATCTAGGATCATGATTGGAAATAGTAGATAGTGGTAATACATGAAACCTTACCACTTATTTTATGTAAATCCGTGAAAGTTGATCCAATGAGAAGTCCTTTAAAATCACGATAATGTGGGCTATCTTCGTAAGATGATCTACAATGACCCATATAGCATTGTTTACTCTGGATGTCCTAGGAAGGCCAGAGACAAAGTCTAGGTAATGCTGTCCCACTTCCTTATTGGCATGGGCAATGGTTGAAATGTATCCTTATACTTTTACTTCTTAGCCTTCACTTGATGACATACCAGGAACTTTTATATACACACAACCATCTCCTTCTTCATATTATCCCACTAATAGTGCTCTTGGGGATCTCGATAAATCTTTGTGTTTCTTGGGTGAATAGAGATTTCGAACTATGTGCATAATCCAATGGTTCCTTCTTCAGCTCCAGACTTTATGTAACACATATTATTTTCCCTAATCTCACAATACATTGTTCATTTACATTGAACTTTGTGGATTTACCTTTTCTGATAGTTTCCACCTTCTTTTAAATTCCCACATCATCATTTCGATCATCCTTTAACCATTCTAAAAGAGACGGTTGAGAAATCATTTGTGAAAGGATTGATGATGTTCCCTTCTTTATGATTCCCATGTCCATATTCATCAAATCTAAGAAGATTGGATCCTTTTACATTCTCATCAATGATAGAATCTCTGGGTCCTTTCTACTTAGAGCATCAAACACCTTGTTCTTTTTTCCATGGTAGTAATAGATTGAGAAGTCATAGTCTTTGTTCAGCTCTAACCATCTTCATTGATTCATGTTTAACTCTTTTTGTGTGAATATATACTTGAGGATTTTTTGATCTGTATATTTTTAACACTACTCCCCAAAGAGATAATTCTGTCATATTTTTAAATAGAAGATCACTTTTGATAACTCTAGATCATGTGGGAGACTACCTTGAGACATATGAAATATATTTTCCATTTTTTCCTCAAATTATATGAAAGGAATCCTTATAATGTTTTCAAGAACATTACGAATAACTTTAACATGTGATACAACACTTAGAGAAGGTTTTTTCCGAAAGATTTAATATCATTTCTGTTGGGGACTCAATGTCCTTAGAAAACATAAAAGATGTACTAATAGGAAATGAATTGAAGTACATTATGACATAAACTAATTTGATGTTTTGTTTATAAGTAATTTATTCATAATTATCCATCATAGCATCAGACTTCCCCTACCCCCTTGATCAAGGAGATTTTTGATGCTCATCATGCTTCTCAGCACTTGCAATAAAGGATCGTCTTGGGTAATACCAGACTTCTCCACATTTATGACATATAACAACATAATATTCCATATATGAATATTTGTTTCTAGGCATCACATCATCCATTATATCATGGAAATTGTATACTTTGTACCCTTCCTCTCCACACATAAAGCATTTGTTGGTCACTTTGTGACATTTCCCTTGGTGCCTCTTTCCACAATTGTTGCACGAAGGATATTGGGTCTTCTTTCCCTTATCACCTTTGTCAGATGGAATTTCATGAGATAGCGTCTTCCTCTTCCATGATGTCCTTGTTCATTCAAAAAGGTACCAATTTTTTGTCATGATTTTTGATAACTGGTTTTGCATAATCACGATATGTCCTAATTTAGCACCCATTTGATTGGGAATCTCACTGGGACATTCATCACATTGCCCTTTGCATCAGTTGTTAGCCATATTCCTCATATTACTTTCCATTGGTTGGATTACAAATAAAGTTAGGGGTAACACATAAAGGGTAACCTAAGGACGAAAACAGGTGACTTATAAATAAATTTTATTTCTTTAACTTATGAATCTATTGGCTTCAATCTAAGTTATCCATGATCTACTTTCTAAATTATATTCTCAGGGGAATTTCTTTAATTCCCTTAATAATGGTTCAAACAATGTTTGTGAATTTACCAAATCATATCCCCTGGGAGTGTTGTAAACAAGCGTGCAACAAGGCCCATTGTCATATACCAGGATATCCTAGGTCAAGCCTGAAACTCCTTGTTGGAGTTTTCACTTCTATGTACATATGCGCAACGTCCCTATTTCGGAATCCACCAAGAGGTTCCTCGTACCTGGTTGGTCACATGGACTTAAGTGCATTTCTCCGAATGCCAGAGGCTGCCAACTTGTAGCGAGGGCCTTAGGTGTGATAGTTGGGAAACTATGCCCTCATTGGAAGAGTAACACATCAGAAGTAAATCAATAGCAATAGCAGAAGAGAAAATAGTACCATAACAAAAGTAAATAGTGGAATACTGAAAGTAATAACAACTGGAGCACATATATAAGATGATGCATGATAGATATGTCTAGGAAAAAAATCCAAACAAGTCACAATGCTGAATAAAATCCTAATACAAAGTGAAAAAGAAAATCAGGTAAACGACTCATCCTCATCGCAAGCCATAGCTTGGTCCCTTTCTCTCCAGCTCCAAAGTAGTCAAGTACCTAAAGTAGAAGGGTTCTTTTCCTTATCTATACATGAAACAATATAAACTCCTTGGTCCCAAAAGCATGACCTAAACATGGCTTGAGACTAAATCCCAGTAGGCAACCACCATGATATCTGCGTCTAATAGTCAGTGAATATATGGCAGGTAGTCAGGTAAGAAAGCAGTAAACAAGGAAGTACTCTGCAGTAAGGAATCCATAGTTTGAAGCATTCAGTTTTATATTACAATCAACATCTAAGAAAAGCAAGTAGCCCTCTGGGAGTACTCACAACCTAACCCCTATTTTTCAACCAAACAACACAAGAAATCATCTAAACACAGTGGTAACCCTCTGGGTAGTAGTCACATCCTAACCCCTCTGGTTCATCCAAACTTGTAAAAGCAACACTCTAAGAAGTACACATAGTTTAACCCCTCTGGTTCAGCTTAAGAAAAGACTCTCTGATGAATCACTCATCATAATTTCATCCTATAGTCTCATATTAGTAATGAAAGTCACTATGAGGAATCACTTACGTCACATTCCCCCGGTGGCCCACGTTGAGGAACTATAGACACTCTGAAAAAGCACTAACATCAATTCCCCCTATGGTCTCACATCATTATAGTAAAACAGACACTGGTGAAGACCTTGCATCCATTCTTCCTATGGTTTACTACACTAGGTTCTCACGACCCTGTGTAAGTCAAGAAGTACAACAAAGTGTATCAGCCAAAGTAAACCTCAATAACTTCTTGGCTAACATTCTACACCATAAAAACATGTTATTAATACAAAACACTCTATCCCACAACACTAGGCATGGGAAACAAGCAAGGCAGCCTAATAGGATAAAAATAAGACTAAATGGTCATAAACCAAAATGCATGGGAAAACAATTCCAAAGCATATAAATTAACCCTATTCACATCCAATTATCCTCTACTTAAGTATATAAGAATAGAATAAAATTTATTGGGGTAAATCAGTAAACACGCAATACCCCGTTCGAGGGTATTGGACAAAATTGCACATATAACTCAAATACTTTGAACGGAAAGGCACAAACCACCTACCTCGGTGTTGGGAGATCGATATACGTGAACGTCAGGCCTTGAATCACCCAAGAACACCGTAGATCTACAAAAACGTCTAAAACGTTCAATGGAAGATAACTCTTGAAAGAGGAAGAATCTAGAAATGTTGCTCTAGAAGAAGGAAGATCTTACTGAGGCGATCCTAACACAATCAACGAGGGTCAAATCCGAGATCAGATACTCGATCTGGGGCTCAGGGAAAGATCGTGGCCATACAGTCTCTCTCAGACAAACTAGACCTAGAAGGAGACAATTCTATCATTCAGACATAACCCCAATACATTTAGTGAAGAAAATAAAGTACACGACATTTACTTTATAAGTAAATGACATGTACTTTCCTTCACCAGCCCTCACATTGGGCTGTCTCTAGGTCACCACACATGGACATGTGCATGGCCGCTACACGACCATGACATAGCTACCCGTGGCAACTGAGTACACGGATTGTACTTCCAAAATTTCAAGAAACTCATCTTTTCCTAAAAAACCCCAGAAATAGGAAAACATTCCTAAAAAAAGACATGAGTTCTTACAAACTTCCCCACATAAATAAATTCTTCCCCGAATTTCCCTAGCAAGGCGACATAAAAGAAGAATCCTCAAACAGCTCCAGCCACTGCAACCATACATTGGTCTCCCTCTCCCAAGTCTCATCCTGTACTTTCCCATGCTGCCATAACACTCATACAAGAGGAACAGACTATCCACGGAGAACCTTCGTATAATAATCAACAATCTGGATAGGATGATACTCAAATGAGGCGTCCACCTCTAACTCAACCTTATCGAGTTGAAAAAATTGATATGGTTTTGAGAAGTAACATCAAAACTGAGAAACATGGAAGAACTCATGCATATCCCGGTACCTCTGGGGTAACTACAACTGATAAGAAACAAGCCCAACTCTCTCCAACCCCTCAAATGGCCTGATGTACTTTGGTGAAAGCGTACCCTGTCTCGTAATCTTCTTGTATCTCAACCTCGATGTGACACGAATGAAAACCTGATCTCTGACCTCGAACTCTAAAGGTCATCTATGACGATCAACATAAGACTTCTGTCGAGACGGTGTAGTAGTCATCCTTTTCCGAATCAACTCTATCTACTCTGTGATCTCCTAGACAAGATGAGGTCCCAACATAGATACCTCTCCTACCTCCACCCAACATAAAGGTTATCGAAATGTCCTACCGTAAAAAGCCTCCTAAGGGGCCATATGAATAGTTTCTTGAAAACTATTATTATAGGAAAAATCCACAAGAGGTATGTGCTTCTCCCAAGAACCTCAAAAATCTAAGATGCATGCTCGAAGCGTGTCCTTAAGCACCTGAATCGCATGCTCATATTGACCATATTTATGGGGAGGGTAAGCTGTACTCAGATGTACCTGCGTACCCAAAGCCTTCGGAAGCCCCTAAAGGACCCAAAAACTAAAACGTGCATCCCTGATTGAAACAATTGAGTGTGGAACCCCATGTAGATGTAAAATCTCATGGATGCACAGTATTCCCATATCATGAACAATAAAGGTCTCTTTGATTGGCAAGAAGTGAGAAACTTTAATGATTCTGTCAATGACAACCCATACCGTATCATTCCCTTGAGGCGACCTCGGAAAATCTGTCACGAAATCAATCGCGAAATCATTCCAATTCCACTCGGGAATGGGAAACTACTGCAAAATCTCTGATGGTCTTTGATACTCCACCTTCACCTACTGATTGGTGGAACACCTCATTAAGAAACTAGAAACAACTCTCTTCTTACCAAGACACTAATACTGATGGTGTTGATCACGATACAACTTGGTAACACCAGGATGAACTTCCCAAAATGACGAATCAAAGTCACCCATAAGATCCTCGAGTATGTCTTCTGACACCCATACTCACCCATGAAAACACAAGATCTCATCATTGCCTATGGTCCATCCAGGAATAGGGTCCCCCCTAACACACATTCCCATAGGACAGGGCCTTCAGAACCTAATAGGTACCTCATTCGTACTCTATAAAGAAGATTAGAGGTAACATCTACAGAAAAAATAAATGTCTACCCCTGTCTATCATGCACCTCCAAAAAAATCTTCGAAAATAGATTCATAAGATTCCACTCAATACTGGCCTCCTGAACTGCCTATATCTGAGTCCTCCTGCTCAACACATCAGCTACTGTGTTGCCTTTCCCAGGCATATAGGCAAGCTCAATGTCAAATGACTGAAGGTACTCTACCCACCTTCACTGTCTCAAATTCAGATCACGCTGAGTGAAGATATTCTTGATACTCTTGTGGTTAGTGAAAACCACAAAATGATCTCCCAGAATATAATGTCTCCAATAATGTAATTCATGAACAACTACTGCCAACTCAAGATCATGTGTCGGGTAATTCTTCTCATGTGGCCTCAACTTCCGAGACCTGTACGCAAAAACTCCATCTCCCTACATAAGCACGACTCCCAGCCCAATACCTGATGCATCGTAGTAAATAATATATCTCTTTCCCAGCTCTAGAAATACTAGTGTCGTGGATAAAGTCAACCTCACTTTTAGCTCATGAAAGGATGAATCACAAGAATTATACCACAAGAACTTTTCACCCTTCTTAGTCAGGCCCGTTAGTGGCGCTGCTAAGCGTGAGATGTCCTGTATGAGACGCCTGTAATATCCATCCAACCCTAGAAAAATTTGTAACTCAAAGACGTTCTTTAGCTTCTCCTAGAAAAACACTTCTCTCACTTTCTCTAGGTCCACTAATACTCATGTCTCTATGATAACATAACCCATGAAGGGAATCTGGTACATCCAAATGTGGCATTTTGAAATCATAGAATATAACTGATGCTCTCTCAGTGTACTCAAAATGATCTCAAGATGTGTGGCATGGTCGTGTCGAGTGTGAGAGTACACCAATATATCATCTATGAAGACTACCACAAAATAATCCAAGTATGAATGGAACACTCGGTTCATCAGTTCCATGAAAACTGTAGGCGCGTTCGTGAGACCGAACAACATAACCACATACTCGTATGGACCATACCTACACTAGAAGGCTATAAGAGGTATATTTGATGGTATAACATGTAACTGATGGTGACCAGATCTCAATTCAATCATCAAGAACACCCAATCACCTTGAAGCTGATCAAAGAGATCATCAATCCTTGATAAGGGATATCGGTTCTTGACCATCAACTAGTTCAGCATTCGAAAATCCACACAAATTCTGAGGGTATTGTCCACCTTCATCACAAATAGTATAAGCGAACCCCAAGGAGAAGTACTTGGTAGGATGAAACCCTTTTTATACAACTCCTTCAATTGCTTCTTGAGCTCCTAAAACTCAGGTGTAGCCATCCTATAAAGAGGTATGGACACCAGTGCTTCTCCTGAAACAAGACTAATAGAAAATTCTACCTCTCTCTTTGGAGGAAAACCTAAAAATTCATCTAGAAAGAAATCTATGAAATGATCAACCACTAGAGGATAATTCATATATGAGGTCCTCTAGTCATCCAGATAAAGACTAGAAATATGGACTCTAACTCCTACCAACCCATGATGTTCAGTTCCCACTCTGCTCGCCTAGGCATCCCATTCGCCCTTATGAAGAAATGATTTGCCTTATAGTGATGTGAAATTCACCCTACGGTGATAGAAATCAACAACAGCCTGTCATCTCTAGGACATAAAGATCCCATAATAAGTGAAACCCACCAACCTCTAGAGGTCACTCCTTACCCTGATATACACCAGCCGTTCTATCCCCCAACAGAGTGTCTAACATCGTGATAATATCAGAAGAAAAGATATAGAGCCCAAGGTTTTCCACAATAGCAACAAATATAACTCTATGGTAATCCCTTGTATCGAAGATAACAGAAGCTAACACTGAGGCAACTAGAGTCATACCTCGAATTGTAGAGGGTCTGGGATCCTTCTCCTATTGGGTCTGCTCCACTAAAAAAGTCAGGCCTACACCGCGACCTTGTAACCCTGCATGACAACCATGAGATGGTCCACCATATTTTCCCTGAAATCCTGGAGACTGGATACCATAGCCATGACCTCCACCTCGGCTTGAGTGGCTGAAAAAACTCTAGTTCCCTAGATGATGATTAAATGGTGGCACTGCACCTGAGCATGGAGTAATGGAAGAATCCCTGTCACCAGCTTCTGGTGAGATGATCTGAAAGAAGATCTGAAGATAACCCATATTTCCACAACATTGGAACTCCACTTGGTCTCTCAGGCAATGATGCCTCATGTTCCCGCTCTTCCTTCACTAGTATCACAGCACTTGGCTACCAAAAGATGTGTCTCAATTCCTTGGATCACCATGCGAAGACCCCATGTGGCACTTCCTACCGTCAGTAGGAGGGAATACAACTCTGGATGTCGAACCGCCCTAGCTCACAACTCCAGAGTCCCTTCTATTACGCTCTGTGATCAGCGTTTGGTTGACTATAGAAGTGATGGATGTCATCCTAAAGACATTCACCTGATATTGGATTTCATGCCCAAGACCATCCAGAAACTTACTTTCTATGAATAACTCATCTCCTTCTAGAATAGGCGTGAAGCGCTGTAGCTCTGTGAAGAGAGAAGAATACTCCATAACAGAAAGAGTACCCTAATTCAAACTCATGAACTCTCACGCTCAATCGGCCCTCAAGGTCCCAGAATAGAAGTAATCATAGAAGATGTGATGAAACTCATCCCAAGCCATAACTTGATGGCATCCCACCTGTGAGACTACATCGCACCATCTCTTGGAAGAATCCCGAAGCATTTAAATAGAAAGATTCACCCTCCTCTTTAGAGGAGCCTCCAGATGATTGAAGATAGACAACATGGATTCCAACCATGATTCTGCATCTTGAGGTCCTCCTTCCCCTATGAAGGTGGGAGGATGCTGTTGCTGGAAAACCCACATCAACTCTTCCATAGAAGGGGCATGATGCGGTACTCTGTCGAAGGTCTGCATGAACCTCATGATGCCCTCTCAGAACTGTGCATTAGCACCTGTGTCGAGAATGATGGATGGTGCCAAGACTGGCACAACTGGAGGGTCTGCTAGTAGTCCATGATCAACCTTGTCTGGTGTCTGATCACTGCCTTGAAACTAGCATACAACCAGAGGATGTTTTAGTGGCATGAATATTCAAGGTCAAGAACACACCTTAGATCAAGATTATCAAGGAAAGAAAACTATATGTGTAATAATGGAATAGGAAAAAGAAAGAATTCAAGTTTTTCAAAACACAGATAAAAAACATGTATAATGCCTACAAGACATGTTCCATTAAGCCTTTCACATGGGCCTGTACTCCTTCCAAAACTGGTCGTGTAACACCCCAAACACACGACGTGTTGTCCAAGCCCACGACGTGTACTTGACTTCTCTTCCCCTGCCCGAGTTCCTTTACACGGCTAAGCCACACAACTCTCCTAGAACAATACTACACGGTGTGTTATCGCTAGACACTATGTGTACTAGAAAAGCTTCACCGACCCGTGTTGTTAGTGACCCTGCTAGATGCAAGGGTCACATTGCTCGACGTGTTCAAGATAGACGATATGTATACTAGGTAGATTTTTCCGACCCGTGTTGTTCGTTACACGACCAGAATCAAGGGGTACACTACATGTCGTGTTCAAGAGTGACATGGCATGTATAACCTCTAATTTATCCATCTATGTTGTTAGTCACATGGGCAGACCCATGGTTAACACAACACAACGTGTATATCTGGTACACGGCGTGTTCCCCCAATGTTTTCCCTATCCCATGTCTATGCCCACACGACCTATGACTTGGTTAGAGACTACACTGAGTGTACACACATTACACGGTGTGTACATTAATAAAAAAAATTCTTCCTGAACAAAATAACACATGGCACGTATTCAAAACTTCACGGTGTATGTTCTGTGTTTTTCTTGACAGTAAGCCTCAGAAACTACTCCGGAACCCCGAAACACACTAAAACGAACATTAATGTTCCATATTACGACCAATGACGGCCCATGCTCCCCGCGAATCAAATCTTGACATCTTATACATGTTATAAACAAGGTAAATAGGTCAATGATCCACCAAATTCCGATTTCCGAGGGTCCATAACACCTCAAGAACCAAAGATTGGAATTAATTCAAACAAAACCTTACACAATCAACACCCCTATCAAAAAGTAGGTATTCTATCAAGGAATCTATCACAAAAACATGCATATCTAACACAACATCCATCATAACAACATGAAATCACTAATGCATCCTGAATGGAATGGCATGAATGCATGACATGTGATTTTTATAAAGTTCCCATATGATGCATGAGATGGAATAACCTCATCTCATCGAGTTGCAACAGAAATAGAACTGTAATAATATCAACAATAATAGTGAAAAACATGTGAATCACCCAACTATGAAGTCAAATCAACTATAAAATTTCAATACCAGTAAAATTGCACTAACAAGGTAATTTGGATCTTCCCTTTACATGGGTTAGCTACTCCCTGTAACAACTTGTCACCAAGTACCTATTCTATCATATCCCCAACTATAGGCTCTAAACAGTAAGTAAAGAAGAAAGAATCCTCCTATACCACTTTGTAACATCCATGTTCCGGAATCCACCCAAAGGTGCCCCATACCTGGTTGGTCAAATGGACTTAAGCATATTTCCCCAAATGTCAAAGGTTGCTGACTAGCAGCGAGGGCCTTGGGTGTGAGAGTGGGGAAACTATGCCCTCATTGTCATTCTAATACAGCAAAAGTAAATCAATAGAAATAACGGAAGCATCAATAGTACCCTAACAAAAGTAAACAGCAGAAGACTTGAAGTAATAACAACTAGATCACATATATAAGATAATGCATGATACGTATGTCTAGGAAAACAACCAAACAAGTAACAATGTAGAATACAATACTAATCCAATGTGAAATTGAAAAGAAAGTAAACAACTCCTCCACATCGCAATCCATAGCTTGGTCCTGTGCTGTCTAGCTTCAAATCAGTCCAGTACTTGAAGAAGAAGGGTGCTAGCCCTTATCTATACCTGCAACAATATAATCTGTTCAGTCCGAAAGTAATGACCCAATAAATCCTAGTAGGAAACCACCACGAGATATGTGCCTAACAGTCAGTGAATATATGGCAGGTAATCAGTAAAGAAAGTAACAAACTAGGAATTACTCATTAGTAAATAATACATAGTTTCAATGCATTCAGTTTAATATATCAAGAAACATCTAATCAAAGCAGGTATCCCTCTGGGAGTACTGAGAGCCTAACCCCACTGGTTTAACCAAGAAATCCAAGAAAGTAGCTAAACACAATGGTAACCCACTGGGAAGTACTCATAGCCTAACCCCTCTAGTTCAACAAAACAAGTACAAGAAACCCTTTGAGAATTACACACAGTCTAACCCCTCTGATTTAGCTTAAGCATAGACTGTCTAAGGATGAACTCATCATCAATTAATTATATAGTCTCATATAGGTAATTAAAGGCGCTCTAGGGAAGCACTTATGTCACATTTTCCTTATGGCCTGAATCAAAAAACTATAGACACTCTGAGGAAACACTTACATCAATTCTGCCGATGGTCTCACATCGTAATAGTAAAACAGACACTTTGGAGAAGCCCTTACCTCCATTCTCTCTATGGTCTACTACACCAGGTTCTCCCAGCCCTCTGTAAGTCAACAAGTATAGAAAAGTGTATCAACAAAAGTAATCCTCAAGAACTACTTGTCTAACAATCTACAACATAACAACATGTTAGTAATACAAAGCACTCTATCCTACAACACTAGGCTGGGGTAATATGCTAGGTATCCTAACATGCTAAAAATAGAACCAAATGGTCATCAACAAACATGAAGGGTCAAACACTTCTAAAGCATAGAAATTAACACTATTCACATTCAATTATCATCTTCTCAAGAATATAAGAATAATACACAATTTATTGGGCTAAATCAATAAACACACTATACCCCGTTCAAGTGTATTGGACAAAAATGAAAATATAACTAAAAGACTTTTAACGGAAAGGCACAAAACACCTTCCTCGGTGTTTGGAGATTGATATACATGAACCTCAAGCCTTGAATCGCCCAAGAACACCATAGATCTACAAACAAATCTAGAACGTTCAATGGAAGATAACTATTTAAAGAGAAAGAATCAGGAAACGATGCACTAGAAGAAGGAAGATCTTACCGAGAAGATACCAATGCAATCAACGGTGGTCAAATCTAAGATCAGATGCTCGATCGGGGGCACGGGGAAAGATCACGGTCGTACGGTCTCTCTCAGATGAACCAGACCTAGAAGGAGACGGTTTTGTCCGTCAAAAACGACCCTGGTACGTTTAATGAAAAAAATAAAGTAAACAATGTGTACTTTGGAAGTACACAGTGTGTACTTTCCTTTACCAGTCCCTGCATTAGGCAGTCTCCAGGTCACCACACACGACCGTGTGCATGACCGCTACACAGCCAACCCAAGATTACCTGCAGTAACTGAGTACACAATGTGTACTTATAAATTACATGACATGTACTTAAAAAATTTCTAGAAACTCCACTTTTCCTCAAAAACACCACAAAAAGGAAAAAATACCTGAAGAGAAGATCTAGGTTCTTACAATCTGCACCAGAACCGCCACTACCTACTCGTATCAAGACATGGATGTATTTTCCTGATAAACCACTTACTCAATAATAATCAAAATTTAGGGATGTTATTATTATAAATATTCTTATCCCTAAGGCTTTCACTATGTTTTTCCAATCCTAATCCCAAAAATAACTAAACATATCCTCTAATACCAACTATAACAACCCTTCTCTTTATTACACACTTAAACTTGATTTATCACAGAAAACATTCACTTGATACAACCTATAAGATCATGTGGTCTAGTCTCTTTGGGGATTCAGAACATTATATAACAACTTAAAAAATAAAACACATAACATATTTATAGAAAACATCCTTTACATAACCACGATATTCCCTCATACTTAGTATTTAATGGGATAACTCGAGGACATACATGTTAAAAGGGTGTTCTATAAAGCCCAATAAGGTAGTAAATAAGGCATAACATGAAGAATAAAATAGTTTTAAAAAATAGGCATATCAATGGATCATAAAATAACATGGACATAATGGCATGATATAGCATGAGATTTATAACATGAAAATGTGGCAAAAACACTTAACATGGAATTAGCATGAGCCAAGGCTCATTGCACATGGAGTATGAGTAAACCATCATTGCACATGAATTATCATGAGTAAATCCAAATTTCACATGAGTTATCATGATTAAATCCTCATTTAACTTGACGTATCATGATTCTAATCTTTACCCAATGCATTGGAGCGCTATCAGGGCACACCCTTCTTAAACATTTCATTTCATGCATAAGTGTGCCACATAGATCATACAACATGGAATCATTACATATAATAATTTATTCCATGATAATGGAATGTGGAATTTATAAATGGAACTCAATAACCTATAATTAAATATGAATAAAGATGAATACCCTTGATAGATAAATTGGCATGGTATTCACTACACATTGATTTTGGCTTGGAAACTGGCAGTACAATTTCGGCAGCATAATGGCGTGACATAAGGCTTCACAAAAAGGGACTATGAGAGATAAATGGTGTCTCATCATATGTACACGAAATGGAATGTAATGGGGTCATATATATACATGTACCTATATGAGTAATGGAATTTTTATTCATAATACAATATAATTACACGAATGTAAATGAGGAGAGAGAAATTCCTTATGGAATTTCAGCATGGTAACAGGTGTACATAGGGGGAATTAATGGGAGAGAAAGGGGTATAGCATCATTAAAACATAAATAGAAAATTATGGGGTAGGTGTGAAATAGTACCCAAAAATTTATAAATGAAAAAAGGGAATAACAATATTAAGAAACTTGGATAAAAAAGAATAGAAGGAATCCCTTACAAAAGTTCGGCATGGTAACAGGTATAAATGGAAGGGATTAATGAGAGATAAATGAGTCTATCATAATTAAAAAAAGGATATTATAGTAAAGGTGAGAAATCATACCCCATCAATTATAATAGAAAATAAAATGACATAACAATATTAAGAAACATGGACATAAATAAGGAAGAAAGAAATTCCTTACGAAATTTCGACATTGTAACAGGTATACATGGAAATAATTGATGAGAGATAAATGGATCGATCATCATTAAAACATAAAGATAACATTATATGGAAGGTTATAAATTATACCTCAACATTTTTAATTGAAAAGAAAATGAAATAACAATATTAAGAAACTTGGACATAAATAAGGAAGAACGAAATCCCTTACTTGGAAGTGTGATCCCAAAGGCTTGGGAGGGGATTAAGAGAGGCTTATTGAGAGATTGGGAACCTTGGGAGGATTATAGGGAGAGTAGGGTAGGGTTTGGTTGACCTGAAAAAGATTTGAGTGAAGAGGAAGTGGGATATTGGGTGGGTTTATATAGGAAAAGAGAGAGAATTATTTATTATTTAGGATTGGGTCACCACATATTAAACTAATCCAAACCACAAAACAACCCATTGTTTTTCCCATGTTTTTTCCAAAGGTTAGTGGAAAAAAATATTTTATAACGCCAATAGAATAACCTCTTAATATAATAGGTTTTCTTATGTGGAGGTGAGTCACAGTATCATGGAAATCAATTTGAAACGTTAAATTTTTTTATAAGTCGTGGAGGGTCCACTAAGACTTTTTAAAATAAATCAAACAAACCTGAAATAACATTATTTTATTGGTAAAACATATATTGGCCTAATATAATGTTTATAGTATTTTATTACATCACTAGTGGGTCATTAATATGTCATAAAACATATTATATATTTAAATAGTATTTAATTTTTACCTAATACTTCGACTGTCACAACAAATTATAAAAAATTCCCCATTGGATAATTTCGAATTCCTAATTCAAAAAATAGCATTAATTTTATCCAAATATTTCTATAAATATTTTAATTATAATTTTTAAAATACAAACCTCCATTTATCGAAAATTCATGGGGTTTGACAAAAAACAACTTTCAAACATTAATTAAAATTATAATTGTATTCATAAATGTTATATGATCATTTATACTTAATAAAAAGCAATTTAAAAATAATAATATTTTGTTAAAATATTATTTAATTAAAAAATCCATTAATTTATCAAAACATATTTTTTTGTTGAATATTATCTAAAAATACTATTTGTGTTCTAAAAACTATTTACAATGTAATAATAACAAAATGAATGTATATTCATTAATATATTAAAAAATAATGCACATAATCATAGTGCTAAGGTCTTGTTACATAACCCCTTATAACACATGCATAATACCAAAGGGTAAGGTGTGCGATGGTGATAGACTTCTGGGGTGGCTCAGATAACCTCACTCGAGTGGTAATCTCTATCAACTTCCACTTCTCCCGTAAGCAGTTCTCTTCGAGATTAACATGTTGAAGCTCAAATTGGGCTTGGTCAAGAGATATGCCCAATGACACCACCTCTGTTATGATCTCTGAAAAATGGGCTTCGTATAGGGAAAGTCAACTGGATGAGGCCATTACATCCATTGTCTGAGTAAATTGGATTTGTTAAAGCCCTATATTTATACTAATCACGTGATCATTGTTCAAAGGCTATATTAGAAATGGTAATAATTATTAATGTTATTTTTAAATCCAAAAACATAAAACCAAGGAATTTCATATTTTATAAGACCATTTTTTATAATAATACATATAATTAGATCAAGGGTAATTTTCATTGATAAAAGTTGGGTCATTACATGGACTGGGGTAGGTGGTCTCCAATGGTTACCCATGTCACCCTAAATGGGTACAAATAACCACCCTCATCCTAATGTATGCATAACTATGCACACAATACGGATTCCATTAATGTGTTGTGCCTCACAGTATGCACCTACATGGTTGGAAAAAAATGACTACCTTTCAACCTAGATGATACTCTATACTTAGCCTCTTGGATTCATAGTTTGGTTTAGTCTAATATTTTTAATGAAATAATAATAGAAAACTATATAGGTAAATATTATATCTTTCTAAATAAAATTCCTTAGATAGTGAAACTTTATAACAAATATTCAATAATTATAAGCATTTTATGCAATTATTCTTCACAACATAAACTATCATATGAGATACTAAAAATTGAATCCCACAATCTCCATAATATAAAATGGATTCATCCAAAAGGAAAAATGTTAGTCTTTGAAAACATGAAAAGCATGAACACATCATCATAAAGATATAATTTTCTCCTTTAAGAAGTAGTAAATATAATTCACTTAATATAACCTCATTTATCACCATTTTTTAACAAAAATATTTCCATAAACCTATAGAAAAAAACATATAACATATAAAGGTAACTTAGGACATAAACATACCTAAATGGAATAACCATACGGTCGAGTTCCATCCATATCACTAAATAGAATATCCATATAGATCACACACAATCCCAATGAATTGGAGGATATCATGTAACCATCCATCCTTGTTTTATCACCAAACAACCCATATTTGGGTTATCACAAAACCACCAATAATTGGTTTATCATGTGACCACCCGTCAAATGTCTATGAACCATTATATAATCATAACAAAAAAAAGATTTCTATTGTCAACACTTCACTCATTAAATTTCATTTGTAATAACAATAGATAAGTTAAAAGAGATTTAAATATTAAATCCCCTTTAAAAAAAATTTCAATAACAAAAAACCCAAAAAAGGTAATATGGGATTTATTTTTCTTTTAAAAAAATTAAGGCTTATATAGGAATCCAAATCTCAAATAACAATTATGGCGATGGATTAGTCATTGTCTCATCATACATTAAGACATTCCTTTTTTTCATTTAGTGAAATGATTCTTAGATAAAATATTCCTTTTGAATGAAATTAAAATTCAAATGTGTTTATTATACACCATATAATATAAGGTGGTGTATATCATCAAAATATGCCTTAATGAAAGGAGATTGAGACAAAGTCCCTTACCTGGAATCCAACTGGTCTCGTTCATTATTTATATTCCTAAATAATAAACATAGGTTAATTTATAATTTTTTGAAAACCTTTTTCATGTTTATTATTCCTTTTATATCACTTATTACCATGTTATAAAATTAAATAATTATTTAACTTCATATCGGATGGTTTGTCGATATTTAGTACATGAGTCAAAAATGAACTTGTTTTTGATTTAAATATTCATTATAGTCTAAATTCCATCAACTCAAAAATATTTTTCCCAATTGAAAAATCATATATATCCAGTATATATGTATTTATAATATCCATAATATTTGGATATAATAAATGAATTGAACCGTTCATGGAGACGGTAGGTCGTATGAACGTATGAACGTTACTTTAATTTATTTGTCATATTAAAAGAATAATAATAAAATGATATAAAAGTGTTTTATAATACCCATATTATATTTATTCCATGTATGTATCATGGGTTTAAAAAATACATCCTTTATACATTCAATGTATAGTGGAAACATGTCATATAGCACTGAGGGGGAGATAGTCCACACTTCCTCAAGCGAAATTATCATATTTACACAACATGGAAAGCATAAAGGTATGTTCTAAATAAAAATTAAAGAAGAATAGAGAAAATATAAATATAATATATATCATATATAAATTTAGTTCGATCATAATGGCCACCATGGGAGGTTGTCGGAGAAAAATGAACAATCATCATTTCGTGAGACAGTAGTTCGCTGTACATAGAAACATTATATCCATATCCTTTTGATAAAAGTGTGTGTATGTGTAGTTATAATAATTATCATAAAAAATCATAATATATTTAGGATACTGGTTTTTTTATTTAATCACAGAATAAGGAGAGCATATTAAGTGGAAAAGGGAAAATAAATGAAATGATCTTCAGAGAAGATGTTACTTCTAAACCGGGTAACTTCTTTTGATTGGAGCCAAAAGGATTTATAGAATTGCCTTATACCTAAGGTAAGGATTATAGGGGGAAGGAAGTTATGTTTATAGATTATTTGAGTAGAATTTGGATAATCCAAGGGGCATTAGAGGTGTGACTATGTGGGTATAGTTGGTGTCCTTTTATAAGAGGGAGGAGAGGCAATTTAGGAAAGTCTTGGAATATGATTTTATTAAAAATTTATTTTAGAATTATAGTAGTTAAAAAGTACTATATATTTAGGATAAGATGATTATGGGTGTAAATACACACTACCAATACGTTTTAGACAATTTTAGGTCAAAAAATTAAACTTATCTTTTAGTTTTAACCCTTCGTTAAAAAAATAACTCATAAAATGACTTCTGATATTTTCATAATATATGGTCATTATAATTACTATAAAATTAGAAGAGAACCAAAAGTAGATAATTAATAAAATTTTTAACATTTTATAAGTAATTTATCCAAATATTATATTTTTAAGACTATTATATAATTTCATAAAATAGTATTTGTTTAAAAAACTCATTTTTGTCAATTTTTTACACTATTTAGTAATTGATTTTTGCTTGTCATAAAAACATGATTCCTTCAAACCAAAAGAATTAAATAAAAGATAATATATCATAATAATCCATAAAATCTGGGTATGATATCAAAATATTAAAATTACATATATTTTAATATTATAAAATCATTTATTTGAATCTTTCATTAATAAGGTAATCATAACATCATCATTTTATCATTAATAAATTTATTTATTTAATGTATAAAAATTATAAATAAAATAACATGATGTATTAAATCTTTTAAGATTTTTAATTACTATTTATAGTAAAATATATAAATTATAAACCCCACCATAATTTTTTTAGTAAAAATATACATGTTTAGGTTATATTTATATTTACTTGAAATTAATTATTATAACATTTCATTTTTCACACCCAAGTGGCTCCAAAATGCCATAATTTCTACCTAAGGATTGTTTTGGTCACCCATGACTGGCCCAATTGGATTAGGATACATGTTCAGGTAGTTTTATATTATTATAATATTATTTTTACCCTTATTTAATAGATTTACCCTTCAACCATTGTAAATAAATATAATTACTAAATCTACTATTCATAATGTCCAAAAATAAATGGTAACTATTTAAAAAATTTAGACGTTATGATTCCAAACATGGAACCAATTTTTCCAAATTGAAATAATATAATTTTTTGTAATTAATTTAAAATTATTTCCCATTTTCAAAACCAATAATCCAGTTTTTAAGAAGTAAAAACTATCTAAAGATTGACATTTTTTATGTCCAATGTAAATGTGAAATTACTTACAATGACCAAAATTGGATTAAACTGTAAAAATAGTATCCAATAACACTTTAAAACCAATTAAAAGGAAACCTATCTATATAATTAATTTATATGAAAAGGTAGTTTTGAATTAAAATGTAGTATTTTTCACTATTCATGAAAATATTGATTTTATAAGAAAGAAAACAGAATTTCAACCAAAGTAAAATTTGATGTGTTGCTTCTATAGAAGAAGCTTATCTTGTCAAATAGAAAATATAAAAGATACAAATGCTATATTTAAAAAGGGATTTACATTAAATTGTAGTAAAATGACCTTTTAAAAAATTGTCTAGTATTTCATTATTAAAATTGGAATCATTTTAATTTTAAGACCCTAAAATTTATTGGATAAATGTAAAAACATTTAACAAACATGTATAATAATATTTTAGTTAGTTATATTCAAACTATCACATACAATGATTTGGTGTTAACTATAATTTATATTAATAATAATAATATTATATTATTTTTATGTATAACTCAATCTTGTGTGCTATGTAAGATTTCAGAGAAACCCCTTGTTGTGTGTTGAGTATGCTATCAGAAAAAGCATCCCCTTTAATGTAAAATTAATATCTTATTCATAAATATTAGATTATATGAAAAAAAATATTATTCTACAAATATATGGGATGTTACATCATTCCCCCCTTTTAGAAAATACGTCCCCAAAATTTTATTTACATATCAAATAAGTGAGGGTATTTTTCTCTCATAGAATTCTCTGATTCCCAATTACCTCTTCAAACATATTGGTTTTCTATAAAACCATTACTTGATGAATCACTTTATTTCAAAACACTTTATCTCTGCGGTGAAAAATCTATACTCATTGTTCCTCATAAGAATGATTATCTTCCAACTAAACTACCTATGTTCTAAAAAACTTGAGATGGATCCTGTATATACTTTCTCAACATTGAAATATGAAAAGAATTGTGTACCTAAGATAAACATGGAGGTAAATCCACCCTATAAGAAACTGATAAAACTTTCCCTAAGATTTGATAGGGTCCAATGAACTATAGACCCAGCTACCGTTTCAAACCAAAAAGCATCACACATTTCCGTAGGGAAACTTTGAGAAAGACACAATCACCTACCTCAAAAGAATGATCCTTCCTCTACTTATCCAAATAACTTTTTAGCTTACTCTTAGCAATCCTTATGTGCTTCTGAATCAAGTGAAATTTTTCTACCATATATTCTACCAATTATTTTCCCATCAAAATCCTTTCACCTACTTCATCCCAAAAACCTAGTGTTCAACACCACATCCCACATAATGCTTCAAATGATTCCATATGTATACTGGAATAGAATCTGTTGTTATAGGAAAACCCAACCAAAGAAATAGGTTTATCCCAACTTTCCTAGCGATTCATTGAATAAGCACGTAGCATATCCTCCAAGGATTTAATTGTTCATTATGATTTCCAATCTGATTAATGATAAAAAGATACACTGTAATTTAATTCATTTGATAATGACTTCTGAAGTCCTTTCCCAAAGATAGAAGTGAACCTGAGATCATGATCAGATATGAGAGAGAGGGGAACTCCATGTAACCTGAATATATCACTATTATATATATTTTTTTGATTTAGAGACAGAGTATCTTTAATAGAGAGAAAATGAGAAAATTTAGTCAATCGATCAATAATAACCCATATTGCGTTGTTACCAAGATGAGTTATGGGTAATTTTACTATGAAATCCATGTATATATTTTTCCATTTCCACTTTGGAACTGGTAAAGGATGAAGCATCCCATTCAGTAACTGTCATTCATCTTTAACCTATTGAAACATAAAAAACATCACTAAAAATTCTGCAATATCTATTTTCATTCCATCCCACCAGTAATACTCCTCAAAATAAATATACATCTTAGTTCTGTTAGGATGAACAGAAAAAAAAGAGAACTATGAGCTATGCATAACAACTCTTTCTTTAATTTTAGATCACAAGGCACATATGATATCTTTCTAAACCTCAAAATAGAATATTTATCAATGTTAAATTCTGGTAACATACCCTTATGAACCCACTATAAATTTTTATGGAACTTCCTATATTATTTTTGAACATACTTAATTATATATAATAGAGATGATTTCACTACTACCAAAAGAAAAAAAGGAATTCCATACACCAACAAATTCCAATCCGAAATTCATCAAATCGAAAACAAAAGGATCTGGTTCCAACTATAACATGGTTAATGTAGCACTAATCTTTTGACTCAAAGCATTATCCACTTTATTTTACTTTCATAGATGGTAATGAATCTTGAAATCATAATCCTTGATTAATTTCAGCCATCTTTTCTGTCTCATGTATAATTATTTATGAGTGAATATATATTTCAATGTTTTGTGATCAGTATGTATTTCACACTTTACACCATACAAATGATGTATCCAAATTTTTAAAGCAAAAATAGTAGCAGTTAATTCCAAGTCATGTGTAATGTAATTTAACTCACGAGGTTTCAAATGATACGAAGCATAAAAAACTACCTGATCATTCTAAATTAGAAAAAAACTATGTCCTTTCAAAGATTAATCACTGTAGATAACAAATTTATCATTTCTGGAAGGCATGGACAAACCGAAGCATTTACCAATATTATTTTTAATTCCTTAAAACAATCATCACATTTTTTTGTCTAGATGAACTTAACCCCTTTACACGTTAGATTATTTAGTGGGATAGATAACCGAGAAATTATTTCAATAAACCTTCCGTAATAACCCACTAATCCAAGGAAACTACAAATCTATGAGATATTGGAAGGTCTTTTCCACTATTTAACTAATTTTTTAGAATGATTAACAATTATTCTATCTCTAGAAATTCTATGTCCACGGAATAAACTTTTTTGAAACAAAAAGTCACTCTTACTAAACTTTACACATTGTTTCTTTTCTTTTAGAGTTTAGAAAATAGTCCTAAAGTTACTTTATTGTTCATCCTTCTATTTAGAATTTAACAAAATATAATCTATAAACATAAGCACTAACTGATCCAAAAACTGATGGAAGACTCCATTCATGAGATTAATAAATAGAGGAGGTGAATTAAATAACCCAAAGGGCTTAACTACAGACCCATAAAGCCTATATTTTATTTTGAAATCAATATTTGGAATGTCATCCTCCTTCACCTTTAGTTGATGGTACCCAGACCATAATTCTATCTTCGAAAAATACTGATCTCCCTACAGATGACAAAAAAACTCATCGATATGAGGCACCAAATTATTTTTCTTAAAAGTGTTGTTATTCAAGGTTCTATAATTAATAAATAGTCTCATATAACCATCTTTCTTTTTTTACTAATAACACTGGATCAAGCCATGGTGAAGTGGTATGTCGAATGAAACCTTTATCAAGTAGTTCTTGCAACTACTTTTCAATTACATCATTTCCACAAGATACATTCGATAAGTGGGTTGAGAAATATGCTTATCAATGGGAACTAAATCAATAATAAATTAAATTTCCTGATAGGGAACAATTCAAGAAAATTCATCAGAAAAAACATCTTTTAATTCATTCACTATTGAAATGTCAGTAATCAAAACCTTTTCTTTCCTTTCAATAACATGATCTAGATAAAATTCAATGCCATATTTAATAAACCTTTCAGATTCTTGGCATGTTATCAAAGGTATAAAATCATTGAATAAAAATTTATTCTCTTTATAATCCATTTTATCAATATAAAATGATAGCCAATCCGTACCCAAAATGATATCAAATTCCATTATGGAAATTTCAACAAGATTTGCAGGAAAGAACATCTCACTAATGATAATAGTAAGATTCCTATAAATCTTTATTGCTTTAATACATACTCCTGGAGTCTTTCAATAAATTTATATATCACATTCACAAGGTTATATTACCAATTTACTTGAAAAGATCTCGAAAATTATGGAATGTGTTGATCCAGAGTCAAATATAGTATAGGAATATTCTGACGAAACTTGTAACATACTTGTCACCACTTCATTTGATGGTCCCAAATGAACAATAATTGTAAAACCCCAGGTAAATAATGGATATGAAATTTTCATATTTTTCATTATTTGTGTATAAAATTTAAATATTAATTCAAGGGGAACGCTATGCTCGATGGCGTACCCAAAACACAACAACAAGTTTCATTGAAATCTTATGTTGCACTCTAATAATAAAACAATATTATTTTAAATGGTAGTTAACGCCTATCCGTTGTAATGGAGAGAATGAATATAACTAACTACAAAATTATTATATATGTTTGTCAATTTTTTTTAATTTTATCCAATAAATGTTAGAGACTTAAAATGCGTATGAATCCAATTTTAAGCGTAAATATTCTAATATTATTTAAAAGGTCGACTAACCGCCTTTTGATGGTGAACCCTTTTTTAATCCACTTTTTGACAGTTTTATATGTTATATTGGACCAAATAAAATCCTTATTTAGAATTGGGACATCCAAATTTACTTTGTGTATGTTTTTGTTATTTTTCCGATAAAGTTCAATTTTAGTGAAAATGTTGTATTTTAATTCAAAACCTCCTTTTAATATAATTTATTTATATGGATAGATTATCATATTAATTGGATTTAAAGTGTAGTTAAAATAAATTTTTACTATTTAATCCAACTGTGGTCATTGGAATTAATTTCACTTTGAAATTGGACTTAAACTAGTGTCAATCTTTTAATAGATGTTGTTTCTTAAAAACACGGTATTTGTTTTTGACAGCAAGAATTAATTATTAAATTAATTAATGAAAATTATATGTTATGAATTTTTTAAAATATACATCATTTTTGAATTCGGAATATTAAATATAGCTTAGGGTGAATTTTTGGTATATTTCTGAAAAACTTCAATTTTTGATGAATAGTGAAACCACTAAGTGGTAGTTAAAAAACTGATTTTTCATTTAAATGAAACTTTACCACTTCTATGATTTGATTTCCAAAAATCCAACATACATGGTTGTCATTAGGAAGTAAAATGTGGTTCAATGGAATTAAAATAATTTTTTGTGAATAGTAACTTTTAACTTCTATTAATCGCGATTAAAGCTCATTAGTGTAATTTAAGGTAAAAATAATGTTATAATAATATAAAATGACCTTGACACATGTTCTACCCTTATTGGATGAGTCATTTCCGACCAATAGAATCCATGGGTCAACATGGGGACCCCATGGAGCCACTTGGGTAAGAAAATGACATTAATAACTTTTTATTTAAAGTTAAAATAAAAATGTCACAAACATGTATTGTTTTATTAAAACAATTTTTACATGTGGTTATACAAGTAATATTTTTGACTATAAATATTAATTGGAAATATAAAAATTGTTCCTACATCATATTATTTTTTTTATAATTTTTAGACATTAAATAAATAAATTTATTTATGACACCAAGATGATGCTGCGATTACCTCATTAATGAATGATTTAAATAAAATGAAAATTTAATGTAAAATCTAAGACATAAACTAGTCAAAAACCTATTGGATGGGTGTATTTATAACCCTTATCACATTATCCTGGAAATATATAATTTTGGGACCTTTTATATCCGAAAATCATTTTATAATATAGTAAATTTTCATAACTTTCCAAGAGTGCCCCTTTTCCCTCTTATAAAAGGCCCCCACCTCTAACACCTTACCCACACCTCTCAAGCCATTATATCTGCCAAACTCTGCTCATTTTATCTATCCACATCCCTCTATTCATCCTATAGGCCTTACCTTAGGCATAAACCTCTTCATAAAACCCTTTTGGTTCAAACTAAGAGGAGTTACCCGATTTAAAGGTAATGTCTTCTCTTATGTTATTTTGTTTTATTTTCTTTCTCCAACCCCCTAAACTCTTTTTTACCATTATTTTATCACAACCTCAGTATCTTAAATATACTAGGATGTTGTTATGTGAAGTATTAGACCTACACTTATACACACCTCCGTCTAATGGTTAAAGAACATACTGTTTCTATGGATGGAAAATTACTGCCTCACGAAACGATGATTGTTCTATCTTCTCCTACCACCTCTCATGGTGGCCATTATGATGGAACTATATTTATATATGATATATATTATGTTTATGTTTTCCATATTCTTCTATATTTTTCATTTATGGCATACCTTTATGGTTTCCATTATGGGTAAACGTGATATCTTCATTTTAGGAAGTGCGGACTACCGCCCCCTCAAAATGATTTGATTCGTTAATGCCATATGCGGGACGTATAAAGGATGGTTTTAATGATATTATATATATATATGATATTATATTGGAATTATAATATACCTTTATATCATTATGATTTAATTTCATTAAATACGACATAGAAATGAAAGTAGCGTTCATGCGTACGTACGACTTACCGTCTCCATGAACGGTGCATTTCATTTCATACCTCTAAATGTTATGTAATATTATAAATGAACTTATATAATGGATATATATGATATATATGATATCTAAATCATGAATATAATTCTGGATATAATGGATATTTTACCACATGAACAACTTGTAATTATAAGAAGTTTATTTTTGACTTAAGTACCAATGATCGACAAAACGACCGTTATTAACTTAAGTAATTACTTAATGTTAATAAAATGGTAATAAGTGATATAAAATTAATAATGAACTCAAAAAATGTTCTTAAAAAAGTATTAATTAACTCTAGTTAATTATTCATGAGATTAAATAATGATCGAGTCAAGTCGGACATGAGGGAAGGGATCCTACCTCTCGCTTTATTTTTAAGTACTCTCTTTTATGTCATTCCTTTTAAGCTCATCTTTATTATGTTTGGGATGTTATTTTATATTCCTCATACTGTAATTTTTATTTTCATATTATGAGAGACCCTATTTGATCTCATAAATCCATTTTTGGAAGTTTTAAGTGGCGCCGTTAGGCTGCAATGTTTTCGTAAGTGATTTTTCATCTCACTTTTATTCCCGTGAGATTTATGCTAAATTTTTAAACAATTTACTTTGATTGGTGTATATATTGCCCATTATTATACTCTTTTTGTAATATAATTTAGTTTATGGGTATTTAAATTAATTTTTTATTGTCCTTATTTCATGGTGTGTACGTTTCGAAAGTTACCCAAGTCGGTAAGGGAACCTTTCACCCTCCTCTTTTTAAAAGACTTCTTTTTTTTTATGTCTTTTAATTCATATATTATTATGATGGGATGTGTTCTTCTATATCCTTATTGATGTAAATTTTATGTCCAAGTGATGAGATACAATTTTCTCTCTCATCATCTCATTTTCTGAATTTTTAAGTGACGCCATTAAGCTGTCAAATTTTGGCAAGGAAACTTCTTAACCCAATTTCAATTCTTTTGGTTAAACCTATATTTCTTGATTATGTCATACTATTAATAGGTGTGTATGAACTCTGATTGTTTTACAATTCATATCATCTTATATTGGGTGTATTTATATTTTTCACACATAATTATGTAATTGATTTATCCTTAATCTAAGGATACCGTCTTTGTGAGGAACTTCATCTCAATATCCTTTCATTGAGGAATATTTTGTTTTATACACAAAATTCTTTTATACTATGTATAAACCCCTTTGACTTCTACTTTTATTCAAAATGAATCTTTTATATACAAAGCGTTTTACTAAATGACAAAAAGTATGTTTCTTTTTAACGTACGCGGTGACAACGACCTTTCCGCCGCCATGAGTATTATTTGATCTTTGGCTTCCTCCACAAGCCGTAATATTTAATAAAACTAAATAAATAACATATACTCTTCTATGTATTTAGGTATTGAATATGGTTTTTATAATGGATTTTTTATGTCAAAATATTTAAGTGAAATATTGTGCTTGAAATGTGTAAATGTTTTCTATCCGTTATAATTGTTTTATGTGTTATGATTTTATAATGGTACTTGGACATTTGATGGGTGGTTATGTGATAAACTATATGACGGGTGGTTCCGTGAATACCAGAACGGGTGGTTACGTTATAACCTCCAATTCATTGGGTGTGGAATTCGGCCTTATGGCTATTCCATTTAGTGATATGTGTAGAAGTTGACCGTATGGTTATTCCATTTAAGTATGTTTATGTCCGAAGTTACGTTTATATGTTATGTGTTCTTTATATGGGTTTATGGTAATATTTTTGTTACAAAAGGGTAAGTAATGATCTTTCATTCTATGAAGAGTATTTACTACTTCTTAAAGGTGAAAAGTATTGCTTTTATAAATTATTCATGGTTTACTTGATGTTTTGAAAAACTAACAGTTTTCCTTCTTTGTGTATCCCTTACTGAGCTTTTTATGCTGACCCCATGTTTTTTTGAAATGTTTTTCACAGGACATAATGTGGAATAGGGTCAAGGATTGGATCAAGGAAAAATCATGCTATCTTAAACATGGAACTAGACATGACTCTTTTTTTAAGAGTTCATGTTTTGTAAAAAAAGGAAACTTTATAGAAATGTCTTCTATGTAATCTTTTGAGATGTAATAGTAATGTCCTAATTCTCTAAAACTCTAAACCTGAAAAGTTCCTCAATGTGACTTATTTATTTAATTCAATATTAAGTAATGTTTTAAGTCAGGGTCCCTATAGTTGGTATCAAATTTTGGTTTGGATAACTTTAGAGGTTAGGGTATTCTTTAAACAAAAGTGACATTACCATAATGGCAAGGATTTCAGAAAGAGTCATAATTTTTAGATAAAGTGAATGAGTAAGTATATCTTAGTGTTTGTATTCCTCATTTGTACATGATGACTTTGTTGATATACTCACACTGATAATTTTGCTTTTAGTAAATGGATGGATCTAGTAGGAACCAAAGTGACAATGGGTTTGAAGGAAAATGTGGTGGTTCTCTGATTAAGAGACTGGATGAAATGAGTGATTCAATGAGGAAACTCATGGATATTCTAAACCAACTATCATGGAGTCATGATTAACCACTTGATCCTTGGTGAGTTCCTTGATGCATCATGTACGAGAGAACCAACTTGATGTGTATTTTCAGGAAATAATTATAATGGTAACCATTAGGGTTTATATGATCCTTACTTTTGAGGTAATTATGGGTTACTATATGATGGAAAATGAAATGTATGAGGTAAAATTGAGGTTAAATTATGATACGGTTTTTTTGAATAGTTTATCTATTTTTGGGGAATGTTATAAGAATTATATAGTTTAGGAAATAGGACAACACACAGACCGTGTGACAATAGGTCGTGTCAGATGAAGCTGTGGGAATCGAACCCACAACCAAAGTGCAACTGGTATTTATCGCCTACCACTAGACTACATGATGTCCATGGTTAGTTTGAATAATTTTTTTAGTTAGTTGATTTTATGAATCAAGATTAAGTTTATTTTGGGTTATCTATGGAAATGATTAACCTATCATGGAGGATATGTGATTTGGATAATTACTTTTCAATACAAGACTTTAAGAGAAGCTGATGTTATTTAGAGATAAATGTTAAGATTTATCTTGGAAGACTATGTGATTAAATCCTTCATATATTTGGGTTTCAATCTTAGTTTTGTTTAATTTGATGAATTTTATGGACAAATTTTTTATCGAATGGTCTTCGTTGAACATTGGGTTTTGTTGGAATATTTTTGGAGATTAAGAGTAGATTTTCTTTTTAAAAAGGATTATCCTTTTTTGGATTATCTGATATTGTTCTAACAATTTTGGTTTTGGTTAAGGTCTAAAGATATGGGAAATATATAGTTCTATTTTTTGGATTAGTTGATTCTCTATAAGTTGATTATAACACTCTTAATGTGAACAAGTCATCCTAAATACCCGTCTTTTGGAGAAAATATGAGTTTGTGTAAGAAATCTTGTAAAATTTGAAAGTCAAAATGACAAGTAAGTATGTTTCCTTATGTTTTAGTTAATCTCATAAATAAATTCCTCAATGAAAATTAACTTAAAACAAAAATGTTTTCTGTTAATTTTTCTTACTGGGGAATCAAATACCGTTTAACCCATCACATGTTTGTGATTTTCTGGTGGTTAACTTTCTCCTAAATATGTTTTGTATCACTCTCTATCAGGACATGAACCTTTGTTTTCTCTTCCATGTCCATGTTTTCCTACATGGAATCCTAGTATGGGTTAACTTGGGTTACCTTTGTACTTCTCTCTCTTTATTTTAATGTAATATATTTACTAACTCTTGTTCCGATGTGGGACTTTCAATGAAGTTTCCGAGCCCAATTTCAAAATTGTCAGGATGCAATTCCCAAAAGGGGGAAAGGATGTAACAACCCAGGTAAATAAAGGATATGAAATTTTCATATTTTTCCATATTTTTGATTAAAATTTTAATATTAATTCAAGGGGAACGCTATGCTCGAAGGCGTACCCAATATGCAACAATGAGTTTCTTTGAAATCTTATGTTACACTCTAATAATAAAATAATATTATTTTAAATGGCAGTTAACGCTTAGCCATTGTAATGGCAGGAATGAATAGAACTAACTAAAAAATGATTATATATGTTTGTCAAATATTTTTACTTTTATCCAATAAATGTTATAGGCTTAAAATGTGAATGAATCAAATTTTAAGTGTAAATATTATAATATTATTTAAAAGGTCGATTAACCACCTTTTGATGGCAAACCCTTTTTAAACCCAGTTTTTGACAATTTTATAAGTTATATTGGACCAAATAAAATCCTTCTTTAGAATCGGGACATCAAAATTTACTTTGTGTATGTTTTTGTTATTTTTCCGATAAAGTTCATTTTTAGTGAAAATGTTGTATTATAATTCAAAACCTCATTTTAATATAATTTATTTATATGGATAGATTATATTTTTAACTGGGTTTAAAGTGTAGTTAAAATATATTTTTACCATTTAATCCAATGGTGGTCATTGGAATTAATTTCACTTTGAAATTGGACTTAAACTAGTGTCAATCTTGTAAGAAATGTTGTTTCTTAAAAACACGATATTTGTTTTGACAGCGGGAATTAAATATTAAATTAATTAATGCAACTTTTATGTTTTGAATTTTTTCAAATAGACATCATTTTTAAATTCAGAATATCAAATATAACTTAGGGTTAATTTTTGGTATTTTTTTGAAAAACTTCAATTTTTGATGAATAGTGAAACTACGAAGTGGTAGTTAAAAAACCGATTTTTCATTTAAATTAATCTTTACCAATTCTGTGATTTTATTTTCAAAAATACTACATATATGGTTATCATTAGGAAGTAAAATGTGGTTCAATGGAAATAAAATAATTTTTTGTGAATAGTAACTTTTAAGTTCTATTAATCGTGATTAAAGGTAATTTGTGAAATTTAAGGTAAAAATAATGTTATAATAAAATTAAATGACCTTGAAACATTTCCTACCATTATTGGATGAGTCATGGACGACCAATACAATCCATGGGTCAACTTGGGGACCCCATGAAGCCACTTGGGTAGGAAAATGACATTAATAACTTTTTATTTAAAGTTAAAATAAAAAGGTCATAAACATGTATTGTTTCACTAAAATAATTTTTTACATGGGGTTATACAAGTAATATTTTTGACTAAAGATATTAATTGGAAATATAAAAATCTTTCCTACATCATAGTATTTTTT
The DNA here is from genome assembly GCA_963277665.1 of Viscum album. Classification (NCBI taxonomy): domain Eukaryota; kingdom Viridiplantae; phylum Streptophyta; class Magnoliopsida; order Santalales; family Viscaceae; genus Viscum; species Viscum album. The sequence goes on from OY728132.1 coordinate 996,937,684, forward strand.
TTAATAATTTTTAGACATTAAATAAATTAATTTATTTATGACACCATGATGATGCAACGATTACCTCATTAATGAATGATTTAAATAAAATGAAAAGATAATGTAAAATATAAGACTAACACTTGTCAAAAACCTATTGGATGGGTGGATTTAGAACCCTTATCACCTTATCCTAGAAATATATAATTTTGGGGCCTTTGATATCCGAAAATAATTTTATAATAAAGTAAATTTTAATGAATTTCCAAGAGAGCCCCTCTTCCCTCTTATAAAAGGCCCCCACCTCTACCACCTTACCCACACATCTCAATCCATTGTCTCAGAAAAACTCTGATCCTTTTATCTATCCACATCACTCTCTTCATTCTATAAGCCTTACCTTATGCATAAATCTCTCCAAGAAACCCTTTTGGTTCAAACCAAGAGGAGTTACACGATTTAAAGGTAATGTCTTCTCTTATGTTATTTTGTTATATTTTGCTTCTACAACCCCATAAACTCTTTTTATTCGATTATTTTGTAACAAAAACAGTATATTAAATGTACTAGGATGTTGTTATGAGAATTATTCTAGCTACATCTACACACATATCCTTCTAATGGTTAAAGAACATACTGTTTCCATGGATGGAAAATTACTGCCTCACGAAACGATGATTGTTCTATCCTCTCCTACCCCCTCTCATGTTGGAAATTATGATGGAACTATATTTATATATGATATATATTTTGTTTATGTTTTCCATATGATTCTGTATTTTTCATTTATGGAATACCTTTATGGTTTCCATTATGGGTAAACACGATATCTTCATTTTAGAAAGTGCGGACTACCGCCCCCTCAAAGTGATTTGATTCGTAAATGCCATATGTGGGACATATAAAGGATGGGGTTAATGATATAATATATAAGAAATTATACTGGAATTATAATATACCTTTATATCATTATGATTTCATTCCATTAAATACGAAATAGGAATGAAAGTAGCATTCATTCATACGTACGACTTATCGTCTCCATGAACGGTGCATTTCATTTCTTACCTCTAAATGTTATTTGATATTATAAATGAATTTATATAATTTATATATATGTTATATATGATATCTAAATCATGAATATAATTCTGGATATAATGAATATTTTACCACATGAACAACTTGTAATTGTAAGAAGTTTATTTTTGACTTAAGTACCAATGATCGACAAAACGACCGTTATTAACTTAAATAATTACATAATGTTCATAAAATGGTAATAAGTGATATAAAAGGAATAATGAACTTAAAAAAGGTTCTTATTAAAGTAGAAATTAACTCTAGGTTATTATTCAAGAGATTAAAAAACGATCGAGTCAATTCGGACACGAGGTAAGGGATCCTACCTCTCTCATTCTTTTTAATTACTCTCTTTTATGTCATTCCATTTAAGATCATATTTATTATGTTTGGGGATGTTATTTTATATTCCTCATAATTTAATTTTTGTGTTCACTTTACGAGAGACCCTATTTGATCTCATAAATCCATTTTTGGAAGTTTTATGTGGCGCTGTTAGGCTGCCGAGTTTTCTTAAGGGATTTTTCATCTCAGTATTATTCCCGTGAGATTTATGATACATTTTCCACCATTTCCATTGAGTGGTGTATGTAATACCCATTATTCTACTCTTTTTGTAATATAATTTCATTTATGGGTATTTAAATTAATGTTTTATAGTCCTTCTTTCATGGGGTGTATGTTTCGAAAGATACCCAAGTCGGTAAAGGAACCTTTCACCCTCCTCTTTTTAAAAGGCTTTTTTGTTATGTCTTTTAATTCACATCTTATTATGTTGGGATATGTTCTTATATATCCTTATTGATGTAAATTTTATGTCCAAGTGATGAGATACGATTTTCTCTCTCATCAACTCATGTTTTTAATTTTAAAGTGAGGCCGTTAGGCTGTCAAATTTTTGCATGGGAAATGCTTAACCCAATTTCAATTCTTTGGGTTAAACGTCTATTTCATGATTATGTCATACTATTAATATGTGTGGATGACCTTTGATTGTTTTACACTTAATATCATCTTATATTGGGTGTATTTATATTTGTCACACATAATTATGTAATTGATTTATCCTAAATCTAATGATACCGTCTTTGTGAGGAAATTCGTCTCAATATCCTTTCATTGAGGCATATTTTGTTTTATACACAAATTTCTTTTATAAAGTGTATAAAATCCTTTTACTTCTACTTTTATTCAAAATTAATATTTTATATACGAATAATTTTACTAAACAACAAAATGTATGTTTCTTTTTAACGTATGTGGTGACATCAACCTTTCCGCCGCCGTGAGTATTATTTGATCTTTGGCTTCCTCAACAAGCCGTATTATTTTTTAAAAGTAAATAAATACCATATCATATTTTATATATTTTTTTATGTAAAATGTTTTTGGTAATGGATTTGTTATTTCAATATATTTAAGAGATATATTGTGCTAGAAATGCGTAAATGTTTTCTTTCCATTATAATTGTTTTATGTGTTATGATTTTATAATGGTACTTAGAAATTTGACGGGTGGTTTGATAAACCATATGACGGGTGGTTCCGTGAATACCAGGACGTATGGTTACATTATAACCTCCAATGAATTGGGTATGGAAGTCAGCCGTATGGCTATTCCATTTAGTGATATGGGTGGAAGTTGACAGTATGGTTATTCCATTTAAGTATGTTTATGTCCCAAGTTATCTTTATATGTTATGCGTTCTTTATATGGGTTTATAGCAATATTTTGGTTACAAAAGGGTAAGTAATGATCTTTCAATCAGTGAAGAGTATTTAATACTTCTTAACGGTGAAAAGTATTACTTTTATAAAGTATTCATGGTTTACTTGATGTTTTAAAAAACTAACAGTTTTCCTTCTTTGTGTATCTCTTACTGAGCTTTTTATGCTCACCCCATGTTTTTTTGAAATGTATTTCACATGACATAATGTGGAATAGGGTCAAGGATGGGATCAAGGAAAATTCATGCTGTCTTAGAAATGGAACTAGACATGAATCTTTTTTTAAGAGTTCATGTTTTGAATAAAAAGGAAACTTTGTAGAATTGTCTTCTGTGTAATCTTTTGAGATGTAATAGTTATGTCCTAATTCTCTAAAAATATAAAACTGAAAATATCCTCAATGTGAAATATTCATTTAATTCTATATTAAGTAATGTTTTAAGGCCGAGTCCCTATAATAATAGTAGATAATGATTTTTCCATACCCTTATACTTTTGATCTTGCTGTTTTAAACCGTTGGTAATCAACATTGGACCCACATTGGCATACTTTCCTAACTCATTACAACTTAAACATCTTACCATTGGTTTTCCATTGTCTGACTAATAATCTTCTTTTTAGTTACAAGCAATATTTATAATATTTACACAACAATACCACATACCGGACTTTTAGAGACATTCTCGAGGATTCTTTTTACCATAATTCTCACAAGTTGAAAATTTAGTTTTCTTACCTCCAGAATTTCTTGATGACATCATTCCCATTGACTACCAACTGGATCGCTTCATTTGTTTTCTATCATGGAAAACATTATCATCAGAAAAATCCCATTCCACCTTCTCATCACATCAGAAAAGTTTCTTGTAGATGTTAAACTCATGATAAGCTAATGCTCGTCGATATTTTGACTTCAATCCTATGATAAACTGATTTATATTACTATGAGTATCCCAAATAAAATTTGGTACATACCATAAAAAATAGGTGATTTTTTTTCATATGCAGCCATAGAATATTCACCCTTTTGTCTCAAATCCAAAATATTATTTTCCATCCTAATTAGTATAGTCTTAGGAAAATATTTCTCAAGGAATATATTCATAAATTTATGCCATTCTATGGCATCAATCTCTTCACTTCCTATGACAGTTTTTATCATTGACCACCACTGATCGACTTAACCTCCAAAACAATAAACAACAATACTAACCTTTTGACGGTCTGAACACCCCATTATATGAAAAATATTTTCCATTCAATTAATCCACCCTTCAGATTAGAAAGGGTCAGATGATCCTCTGAATGATTGGGGATGTTTCCATATGAAATTATTTACAATTGACATCTTCCACCACGATTGGTCTAGTTTATCTTGTGCATGAACACCACCACTATTTATCGCATAAGTAAACTGAGAAATAAGTACAAAAAATGATCATTTTTTATTCTGACCATCTTATTATGTTGATTTGGAAGGTTATTTTCCTCTATATACCTTCCGATTATAGCCACCCTGTTTCCTCTACAGAAAACCATTCTGAACAAACATATCTTAGAGGAAGAAACATTGTTATCTTAAAATTCACTATCATTTTGACCATAAAGTGAAAATATTATATGGATATTCTATTAAAAATATTCTAACTCCAAAATTTATCTAAACTAATCTACGATAACAAATATAAAGCCCCCACCTTAAGCATTACTTAATCTCGAGATAAGTCAATAATTTGGCTTCAATTCACATCGAGGATATTTTCAGGGTAAGAGATTTAGAGAATTAGGTCATAACTCATACATAATTACATAAAATATCATAAGTAGACACTTAAACTCACTATATATTTTTTTATGAAACAAAACTCCTTAAAATGAAATATTGAATCATTTCATGTTTTAACAACATAAATTTTATTCCACACCATCCTTGACACTATTATTATTTTAGTCTTCTGAAAAAAATTCATAATATGGGATGAACATGAAAATATCATTACGTGATACATAAATAAGGAAAACTATTAGTCTTGGAAAACATGAAAACCTACAAAACTTTATCATAATGTAATACTTTTTACCTTTAAGAAGTAGTAATTATACTTCACATAATATAAGCTCATTGCTCACCCTTTTTGTGAAAAAATGATTACCCAAAACCCATTGAAATAAATAGATGACATATAAAGGTATATTGGGTCATAAACATAATTAAATGGAATAACCATATGGTATACTTCCACACATATCACTAAATGGAATTTCCATAAGACTGACTTTCATACCCAATGAGTTGGAGGTTATAAAATAACCACCCACCCTTAGTTTATCACGGATCAACCCATCTTTGTTTTATCACAGAACCACCCATAATTGGATTATCATGTCACTACACATCAATTGTCAAAGTCCCATTATATAATCATAACTCATAAAAGTTTTCAATTGTCAACATTTCACTCAAAAAAATTTGTTTTCAATCATAATATATCATTCAAGATATTTAAATAGTAAATCCATTTTAAAAACCATTTTCAATTCCAAAAAAACCAAAAAATTAAACAAGGGATTTATTTTCCTTTTCAAAACATTAATGCGTATATAGGAATCCAAATATCAAATAACAATTATGGCGGCATAGGATTTGGTGTCGCTGCATATGTTAAAAATGACCTTTTTTTCGTTTAGTAAAACAGTTAAAAAAAGATTCCCTTTGAATGAAATTAATATTCAAAAGGGTTTATTATACACCATATAAAATAATGTGGTGTATAACTTCAAAATATTCCTTAATGAAAGAAGATTGAGACAAAGTCCCTTACCTCAGATCCGACTTGTTTCCTTCGTTCTTTAAATTCCTAAATAATAATATTAGGTTAGTTTATACATGATTGAGAAAAATTTTAATGTTTCTTATTCCATTTATATAAATTTTTAGAATGTTAAAATAATTACCTAATTATTTAAGTTCATATCACACGTTTTTTCGATATTTGGTGCTTGAGTCAAAAAATAAACTTATTTTTATGTAAATTGTCCATGTAGTCAAAATTACATCATCTCTTAAATATTATTCATTATTTAAGTATCATATAAATATAGTATATATGTTTTTATAATATCCATAATATTAGAAGATAATAAATTAAATGCACCATTCCTAGAGACGGTAGGTCTTACGTACGCATAGACGATACTTTCATTTCGTTATCATATAGAAGAATAATTATCAAAATTAATCAAAGTATATTATAATACTAGTATTATATACATGTCATGTATGTCGCATAGGTTTAATAAAAACATCCATTATACGTTCCATGTATATCAAAAATGGGTCATATCGCTTTGAGGTGGCGGTAGTCCACACATCCTCAAATGAAATTATCGTATTTAGACCACATGGAAAGAATAAATGTGTGTTCTAAATAAATATTATAGAATCATAGAGAAAATATAAATATTATAAATATAATATATTAATATATTTTCATGATAATTGACACAATGAGAGGTGGTAGGTGAAAATTGAACAATCATCGTTTCGTGAGGCAGTAGTTCATCATACCCAAAAACAGTATGTTCGTATCCATTAAATGGAGGTGTGTGTAAGTGTTGTTAGAATCCTCCTCATAAATAATATTATTATATTTAGGATACTATTTCTTTATTTATTAATAATATAAAAATAGCATAAGGAGTGTAGAATGAAAAAGTGATTAAAGGTACCTGAGATAAAATGTTCCCTCTAAATTGGGGAACTTCTTTTAACTTGATCCAAAAGGATTTCTAAAATTGCCTTCTCCCCATGGTAATGCTTATAGGAAGAAGGGTGTGATGTTGGGAGCTTATTTTATCAGATGTTTTATGATACATGGGGCTTGAGAGGTGTGATTAAGTGGGTAGGGGTGGGGGCCTTTTATAATTGGGAGGAGGGGCACTTTAGGAATGTCTTGAAATATTATTTAATTAAAAAATTATTTTCAATTTCTAATAGTTCCAATGTAATAAATTTCATGGATAAGACGAATATGGGTCTAAATCCACTCAAATAATAGGTTTTAGATATGTTTAGGTCCCAAAATTAACCTTATCTTTTTTGCTTTAACCCTTCGTTAAAAACATTAAGTCTTTCCAAGTTTCTTTTATTTTCATAATATACGGTTACTATAATTACTATAAACTACCTAGAGAAACAAAAGTGGATAATTAATGATATTTTTAACATAATATAAGTCATTTTTCCGAATTATAGATTTTTAGGACTGTTATATTATTTAATAAAATATTATTTTTTCTAAAAATCTCATTTATGTTAATTTTTGACACTATTTAGTAATTGTTTTTTATTAAGACATAAAAATACGATTTTTTCGAATCAAAAGAACTAACTCAAAAATAATATATCATAATCATATATTTAATTCTTTTATGGAATCAAAATATTCAAATTACATTTATTTTTATATTTATAAAATAATTTATTTGAATCATTCCGTAATAATGAAATCACTGCATCATCATTGTTTCATAAATAAATTTGTTTACATAATGTCTAAAAATTTTAAATAAAATACCATGATGTAGAATTTTTTTATTTATGATTACTATTTATAGTCAAATATATTAATTATATAACCCCACATTAAAATTTATTTAGTAAAAAGATACATGTTTATGTAATATTTCTCTTTTCTTTAAATTAATTATTATAAGTTGTAATTTTTACACCCAAGTGGCTGAAAAATTACAAAATTTCAGAATAAGTATTTTTGGGTCTCCCATGACTCATCCAATTGGATTTGGACACATGTTAGGGTATTTTTATATTATTATAATATTATGTTTTAACCTTATTTACCTAATTTACTCTTTAACAATGGCAAATAAAAATAATTACTGAAATTACTATTCATAATATCCAAAAATAAAAGGTACCTATTTACAAAAATTGGAAATTATGATTCCAAATATGGAATCCATTTTTGAAAATTCAAAACAAAAAATTTTAGTAATTAATTTAAAATTAATTGCTATTGTCAAAATCAGAAAGCGATATTTTTACAAGTAAAAACTATCAAAATATTGACAACTGATCAAGTCTAAATTAAATGTGAAATTACCTCCAATGAAAAAATTTGATAAGATGATAAAAAATTAATCAAATTAAATATTAAAAAAAATTAAAATCACAATCTAACAATATAAATAAATTATATAAAAATACAACATTGAATTAAAATGTTGTATTTTTCACTCTTCATTAAAATATGAATTTTATTAAGAAAAATACCAAAACTTCTAAAAAAGTAAATTTGGATATCTAAATTCTATATAAGAAGGTTAGTTTTTCCAATATAACATATAATAGTGACCCAAACAAGATTTAAAAATGGTTTACCATCAGAAGGCGATAAATGACCTTTTTAAATATATTAGAGTATTTCATGCTTAAAATTGGATTCATTCTCATTTTAAGCCTAAACAATTTATTGGATAAATGTAAAAACAATGAAAGAACATTTATAATCATATTTTAGTTATTTCTATTCATTACCACCAATAAAAAAATAATGCCTTAACTACAATTTAACATAATAATAATATTATTTTATTATTTTTTGGTATAACTCAATGTTGTGTGCAATGTAAGATTTCAAAGAAACCCATTGTTGTGTGTTGAATATGATAGCGAAAAAATCATCCCATTTAGTGTAAAATTAATATCTTATTGTTGGATTTTAATATATATGAAAAATGTTTTATTCTATAATTTCTTAGGATGTTACAATTACCTCGAAACATCCTCATCACACAACATTTGTAATAAAAAATGTGATTTCTTTGAAACACCTTAATAGATTAATTGAGAATTAAAATTATCTATAAAATCATAAAAAATTATAAATTCTAAGTATATTTTTATAAAAATTCTATTAGAATCATTACTTCCCAATTTATAATTCATTTGACATTATTTCTTCCCCATGTCAACTGAGGTAACCCACACGTTTCTTTCTTCCAAACTTCAACACTTTATTAACTTTCAAAACATATTGAAACATTATTATTCATCATGGAACATATCCTTTTTTATAAAAAAAACTATAATCAATCCTGAGATATTCTTGCTTGTGAATAAATGTGGTGGTAAGAAGTTGAGTCTAGTTAATACATTGGTAGAATAACTTATGTGGGATTAAAATAAAATTTTATCATCCATTTATTAATAAACCAGAATAACTATGTTTCATGTAAAATTAATACCTTGATAAATGTCACTATGCATGGTTAAATTATAAATTCCAAGATCACATATGAATCATTTGGTTGAAGGATCACCATGTCATATTTGTCCTATGTCTCAAGGCAACTACATTTATTTAGAATTTCTATAGACATCCTCAAGTGTGATTAATATTATGGATCCATGAATTATATACTATATTTTCTATTTTTAAAATCCCATGTTAGTATATAATTCTCCATGAATCAGATTATTTTTACACCTATGTAATTGTGTATTATGAAAAGAAAGTAGATGTTATATACCTGTGATCTTTTACGACCAATCTCCCAGTGACACATTATAATAACCCATGTTTTTTTAATGTTATATAGGATAAAACATTAGGATAATATAGAGGTACTGTGAATATAGGTGGGTATATCATAGATATTAGTGTAATAATTTCCAAAAAATATTAAAGGGAAATTACTTGAAAAAATAATTGAAAAATTAAAATGGATAATTAAATACATATATTAATGTATAAAATCATGAAGATATTTAATTGAGAAATCTGGAATAATTAAAATAAAAATCTCAAACAAATTTCAATGTAAAATTAAAGTTTAAAACGAGAATTTTTTTAGAGATATTATTTCCCTATTTTCAGGGGTATCGTGAAGAAGGAAATTAGTTGATGATCATGGAAATATTTGAAAAAAATATAAAAGAAGGCTATATGGAGGCATACTATACACATTGAAGATTATTGCTACTACTAATATCAATGAGTAATTTTTTTCATAATGATGTGTGGGAAATGTGGGTTTATAACTTGGCTCTCAACCTTATGATTTTATAATATGGGTTTACTATTTATTTTTATTCTGTAACTGGTTTGATGAATTTTAATAAAAAAAGTGCTTAATTTTATATCTTTACTACATTTCTTCATGTTTTATCTCCCAAAAACTTCTCTATATTTTATATGGAGGAGAAATAACAGGTGGATTTGACCCAAGGTGCGGATGTGGTTTTATTTAGTCGATTGAATTAAAATATTATTATAATTTTTTTACAATGGGATGTGAAGATGTATAAGATAGGGTCGATGATAATAACTTTATTCTCACATGTATTTGGATCATTATTCTCACAATAAAATATTTTATCACCCCCAACTATTAATATTAAATTTATACTATAGGGTTAGATGACTTGGATAATTAAAAAACATAAGATGGAGAAAGGTTTTGAATAATTACACGTACTCTATTGAGGGGTTTAGTTAATTATTTATTATTTGTGGACTTGGGTACATGATGGATTTGGAGTTCATTTAAGTCCATTATATTTCCAAAATATAAATATTGGTGGTTTAAAAACTATACTGATATTTATTAAATTAATAATTTTATTTTGAAAAAGATATAAAATGGTAAGGAATTACTAATAGTTTTCTCCTATGGTTCAATTGTTTTCTTTATAACTTTGATGTTTGGGTCTACATATTAATGTTTTCTTTTCAATTTTTCAGTAACCAAAAATAAACCTCTACCATTTTTTGTTGTTTCAAAACATATATAAAATACACAATGTTGTTATTAATAATGTGAAAAGAATAATTAGTTATTGATAAAAGGGATCCTTGAATTATGTACATGTTTAACCACTAGGAATCACTAAGAGTAATATAATTATCATATTATACAACACCATGATAGGTGTGTCAAAATATGACGGATGTACTCAGGAGATAATTGATCATCACATCATTCTTTCATATTTTTAAAATATTTTCCATCTTTCTTTAAAAAGACAAAAAATATTTGTATATCCACTGTGAATTTTTATAAAAATTAATTTTAATTTTTTTAGTACTCATAGGTTTAATAAAGTGATAATTAAAGGATTAATTAGCTACTGGAGATCGTGGCTGAAATGGTAGAGGTCAAAAAATGGAATAACTCACTCTCATTCTCCAAAAAAGAAAACAATTGCATTATGGTAATTATCAATTGGTGAAAAACTAGGAGTTAATAAATGATTATAGATGGGAATTTAATGTCCCAGTTCTACGTGCCGCCTAAAGGCTCCCAGTACTCAATTGGTCATATGGCCTCAAGTGCATTTTGATGAATTCCAGAGACCGCCGACTAACAGTGAGGGCCTTGGATGTGATAGTGGATAAAATATTCCCTCATTGGAAGAGTAACACTTCAGAATGGAAATAATATACAACAGCGGAAGCTGTAATACGATACAATAAATAAACAACAGAAGAATGAATGAAAATAAACCACTGGAGCACATATATAAATGATGCATGTCACATATGTCTAGGAAATAAGTCCAACAAGTCGCAATGATGGAAATGATGTACTAAACCAAAGTGAAAAATAAAATAAGTAAACTCTAGCATCATTGCAAGACAAAGTTTGGTCTCATTCTCTCCAGCTACAACAACAATCAAGTACCTAATAAAGAAGGCCTTTTCCCCTTATCTATACCTGCAACAATATAACCTATTTAGGACCAAGATAATGACTCAAACATGGTGTGAGATGAATACCAGTAGGCAACCACCCAAATATCTATGCCTAACCATCAGTCAATATATATAGTAGGAAATATGCAAAAATATGTAATAAACAAGGAAGTACTCAAAAGTAAACAATCCTATAGTTTCAAGAACATTAATTTAAATTTATCAATTATTCAACCAATCATTGACAAGAAACCCTCTAGGAAATATCTCACACCCTAACCCCTATGGTTCAACTTTTCATTTAAAAAAACTAATGATATAATGAACTTCTAGTAAAGCTCACACAGTCTAACCCCTTTGGTCTCATGAAAACAAGGACTCTATGACAAATCACTCACCATCAATTACACATGTCATCTTTTAATGGTCAACTAAAGACTCTCTGAGGAAGCAATCAATCTCAATTACCCTTATGGACTTGTAACGGTATATTATAGACACTCTCTCGGATCACTCAATATCAATCTATCCTATGGTCTCACAAAGGGAAAAGTATAATAGACACTCTGGGGAAGCCCTCAACATCAATTCCCCCTATGGTCTAACTACTCCAGGTTCTCATAGCCCTATGTAATAAATCAGGCATAAAAAATATCCAGTAGCCAACGTAATATCATCTCCTACAATTCTAAGTAGCTAAAAGACATATCACAAGCATGTCATTATTATCTACTCCATCCTAACATCACTAGACATGGAAACAAAACAACCTAACATGAATTTCAAGACCCAACAACCAATATCAAAAAAAAGCATGTGAAAACACATCCATAAACAAGGTAATAAACCTAATTCATAATCAAAACACATACTCAAGTAACCAAACCACTAGAGGCATAAAAAATGGTTAAATTTCCAAAATATGCAATACCCTAAACTAGGGTATTCATATCTTTTTGCTCATATAATCCCATGACAAAGATGGAAAGTCATAAACCACCTACCTCAACACTGTACAATCGATGTAGTTGAACCTCAGCCTTTTAATTTTATAAGAACACCGTAGATCTAAAAAAAGTCAAAAAAACATTAAACCTTGAATAACTCATGAAAGAGTAGAAATCAAGAGGAGAGGCTCTTGAAGAAGGAAGAACTCACTAATGTGATTCCAACACAATCAAACGTGTTTGATTCAGAGAACAGATGATGGGTTGGTGGCTCGGAGAAGATTTGGTGATTCCCGTCACTCTTGGACGAGACGAGGCTAGGAGAAGATGTTTCAAGGTATGATACCCGACCCCAATCCTACCCTTGGAATAAAATAAAAAGCACAAGTCATGTTCATTAAATGTACATGCTGTGTACATGGCTCAACCGGCCCCCACATTAGGTGGTCTCCTAGTCACCCCACATGGCCATGTACTGGATGTTACACAACTAGTACATGGCTAATTACAATAACCAGGTATACAGCGTGTGCTCCTAAGTATATGGTGTGTACTCATTAATTTTCCAAAAACACCCCTTTTCTCAAAAACACCTGATAACAAGATCTATACCTTAAAATAAGATCCGGGTTCTTACAAACTTTTCCCCTTAGAGAAATTCATCCACGAATTTCCATAATAAAATGTAAATGAAGAAGAATCCTTGAACAGATCCGGCCACTACGGTCGCACATCAGTCTCTCTCTCCCAAGACTCATCTTATAATCGCCCATGCTGCCACCACACCCATACCAGAGGAACAGACCTACTACAGAGAACCTTCACGCTACGATCAACAATCAGGAAGAATGATCCTCAAATGATGTGTCCACCTCCAACACAACCTGATCAGGTTGAAAAAAATGAGACGAGTATGAGAAGTAACGTCGTAGCTGAGAAATGTGAAAGACATCATGCATATCCCACTACCTATGAGGTAATTGAAACCGATAGGCAGCCGACCCAAATCTCTCCAAAACCTCATAAATCCCAACATATCTCGGTGGAAGGTTTCCCTACATCCTAATCCTACAATTTCCCAACCTTAGCGTGACACATAGGAAAACCTAATCTGCGATGTCGAACTCCAGAGGTATTCTTCGTCGATCAGAGTAAGACTTCTTTTGTGACTATCCAGTAGACATCCTCTTCTGAATTGACTCCACCTTCTCTTTGGTCTCCTGGACAAGAAGAGGTCCAATCATAGCTGCCTCTACTACATAAAACAAACATATGGGTGATCGGCATGACTAACCGTACAAAGACTTATAAGGTGCCATCTGAATAGTCACCTGAAAACTATTATTGTAGGAAAACACCACTAGAGGTATGTTTTTCTCCCAAGAACCCCTAAAATCTAGGAAGAATTAACATGGAATTTCCTCCATCACCTGAATCATGTGCTCGGACTGGCCATCTACCTGTGGATGGTATGTTGTACTTAGAACCTGGGTACCCAAATTTCTCTGCAGTCCCCACTAGACCCAAAAATTAAAACAGTAATCTCTGTCTGAAACAATAGAGTGTGGAACACCATGAAAATGTATAATATCTAGGTAGTAAAACCTTCCAAGATCATCAACACTAGAGGTATACTTGATCGGTAAGAAGTGTGCAACCTTTTTGAGTCTATCAATAATAACTAAAAATGCATCATGCCCATAAGGTGATGTCAAAAACCCTATCACAAAATCCATCACGGCATCATTCCACTTCCACTCGAGATTACGTAACTACTTTAAAAGACCTTTCGGTCCCTCATGCTCTACCTTCACCTGCTGATAGGCAGAAAATCTCATAACAAAGCCAACAACATCACTCTTCAGAACTGGAAATCAATACTGACGGTGTATATCTTGGTACATCTTTGGGACACCCGGATGAACGACCAAAAACGAGGAATGGAATTCCTGCATCAACTCCTCATGTATGTCTTCCGACACCCATATGCACGCATAAAAGCGCAAGATCTCATCCTATACTATTGAATATCAAGGAATATGGTTCTCTCTTGACACACTCTTCCGTAGAACTAGGCCTTCAGAATTTGATTGCTTCCTCATTCACACTCGATCAACCAGTGTAGATGTAACAACTAGAGAAGAAAGAAACATCTTCCACTATTTTTTGTGCACCTGTAAGTGCATCTTAGAGAATAGAGCCATAACCTACCACTCACTGCAGGGCCTCCCAATCTACTTTTATATGAGTCATCCTGCTCAAATCATCCTCCACAACATTGCCTTTCCCAGGCATATAGGCAAGAACAATGTCAAAAGACTAAATGTGCTCAACCCACCTTCGCAATCCCAAATTTAGATCACACTGAGTAAAGATATACTTGAAACTTCAATGGTTGGTGAAAACTAAAAAATTATATCCCAAATTATAATGTCTCCAATAGCTCTAGGCGTGGACAACTATAGGCAACTAAAGGTCGTGTGTCAGGTAATTCTTCTCATGTGGCCTCAACTGTCAAGACCCATATGCAACGAATCCTTCTTGCTGTATAAGCACTGCCCCCAACATGATACCTATTTCATTACATTAAACTATATAACTCTCTCCCAAATCTGAAAAAACTAGTATCAGTGCTGAATTCAACCTCCCTTTTTGATTTTGAAAGGTTTAATCGCAGCAATGGGTCCACAAGTACTTCACACCTTTCTTAATCATGCCTGTTAGTCGCGCTACTATGCATGAAAAGTTCAGTATAAAAGGTCTGTAGTGACCAGCCTTCCCAAGAAAACTCTGTACCTCAAAGAAATTCTTCAGCTGCTCCCATGAAACAACTTCTCTCACATTTTATGGGTCTACTGATACTCCCGTCTCTGAGATAACATGACCCAAGAAGAGAATCTGGTCCATCCAAAAGTGGCATTTTGAGAGCCTGGCATATAAATGATTCTCTCTCAGTATAGTCGAAACGTTCTCAAGATGGGTATCTTAGTCAAGTCGACTGTGAGAGTAAACCAAGATATCATCCATGAAAACTAGCACAAGGGAGTCTAAGTATGGATGGAACACTCGTTTCATCATTGCAATAAAAATTGAAGGTCCGTTCGTGAGACCGAACAGAATAAGCACGTACTCGTATAGACCATACCTACTCCGAAAGGCTATAAGAGGTATATCTAATGGTCTATTGCAGAACTGATTATAACTAGATATAAATTCATCCTTTGATACCACGTTGTAACATCTTGATTCCAGGTTCTTCCTAAAGGTTCCCCATACTTGGTCGGTCACATGGCCTCAAGCGCATTTCCCTGAACACCAAGGCTTCCAACTAGCAGAGATAGACATGGGTGTGATAGTGGGTAAACTACTCCCTCATTTTTAGAGTAACATAGTGGAATGGAAATAATATACAACATCAGAAGCAGTAATACCATTAAATAAATAAACAACAGAAGAGTGAAAGTAAATAAACAACCGGAGCACATATATAAATGATGCATGTCACATATATATAGGAAAGCCACCAAAAAAGTCGCAATGTTGGAAATACAGTACTAAACCAAATTAAATAGAAAAAAAGTAAACCCCAATTGCATCACAAGCTTCATCATGGTCTTATGCTCCCCAACTACAACAAATATCATCTACATGATGAAGAAGGGTGCTTGTCCTTATCAATATGTACAACAATAAAATTATTTTGGGCCCAAAAGCATGATCTAAATTTGGCGTGAGATGAATCCCAGTAGGAAAACACCCAACGATATGTTCTTAACTATTAATGAATATATATAATAGACAATATTCAAAAAGAATTAATAAACAAGGAAGTACTCAAAATTAAACAATCTTATAGTTTTAACTACATAAAATTACATTTATCAATCATTAAACCAATCATTCAAAAGAAAATCTCTGTGAAATTTCTCAAAGCCTAACCCATCTGGGTCAATGTGTCATTTAAAAAAATAATGATAAAATGACCCTATAGAAAAGTTCACACAGTCTAAGCCGTTTAGTCTCATGAAAACAAATACTCTCTGAGGAAGCACTCACCATCAATTCCCCATGTGGTCTTTTAGTGATAAAATAAACATTATTCGAGGAATCACTCATTGTAAATTCCCCTTGTGGTCTCATAACGATATACTATAGACACTCTTTTAGAGCACTCAACGTCAATCCCCCGTATTTTCACCCAACTTTAAAAGTATAACAGACACTCTGGGGAAGCCCTCAACCTCAATACCCCCTATTGTCTAACAACACAAGGTTCTCACATACTTGTGTAATAAAATCATGCAAAAATGATATCCAGTAGCCAAAATAATATCTTGTACTACAAGGCTATGTAGCAACATGACATGTCAGAAGCATGTGATATAATATCAACTACATCCTAACAACACTAGGCACAGAAAAAATAGCCAAACTGGCAGTTCGAGACCCAACAACCAATATCAAAAAAACATGGGAAAAAAAATCCATAAACAGGGTAATAAACCTAATTCATAATCAAAACCCTTACTCAAGAAACCAAACCATATAAGGCATCAAAAATAGTTAAATTTCCACAATACCCAATACATTAAACTAGGGCATTCGACACTTTTTGCACATATAATCCAAATAAAACTATAGAAGGCCACAAACCAGCTACCTCAACATTGTATGAATGATATAGTTGTTCCTCAGCCTTTGAATCGACCTAGAACATCGTAAATCTACAAAAAAGTCAAAAAAAGTCAACCATGAATAACTCATGAAAGAGTAGAAATAAAGAGGAGAGGATATAGAATAAAGAAGAACTCACTATGGTAATTCTAATGCAATTGACATTTTATGATTTGAAGAATGGATGACGAGTCAGTGGATCAGAGAAGATTCATTGATTCTCATCACGCCTGGATGAGACGAGGCTAGTGGAAGACTTGTTTGGGTATGAGATGTGACCCCAGTCCAACCTATAAAATAAAATAAAAAGTACACAACATGTTCATTAATTGTACACACTGTGTACATTCCTCAACCAGCCCCTAATTTAGGTGGTCTCCAGGTCACCCCACACGTCCATGTACTGGCCATTACACTGCCAGTATATAGCTACCTGTAGAAACTGGTTAAATGGTGTGTACTCTTATGTACACGGTGTGTACTCATTAATTTTACAAAACTCCCTTTTTCTCAAAAACACTTGAAACAAGAACCATACCTAAAAAGAAAATTCATGTTAATATAGGTAAGATCACTATACTTAAAACCACATGCTTCTAAGTTTAAAATAACAATTTTAAATGGATCCAAGCACTGAATATCACTAGAATAAGAACATTGAGAAATATACCACACTTCTAGAAGATGAAATGTAATAGGATATGGGTAAGTTCACACAAATTATTTATATCATTAATTGAATTAATTGATAAGGATTAGAAAAACCAAAAATTAAAGAAAAACATATATTTAAACCATATAGCAATGATATAGAGTTATTGGTATCCAAACAAGATGATTAATCCATATAATATTCCATAAAAATGGTTTTCATGAATATTTTCATATTTAAAAGTAGTTTCAATAATAAAATAATGAGTTGGATATATTAAATTTTAACTAAACCTTTATGTATTTCATTAAGACAACAATATCTAAAATCCCTATTCAAAACATGGAAAAAATTTAGTATAATATTTACATGCCTTGTAATTTCTTGACAAAGAAAGAACCAGTAAGTGAGGTGAATATCATTGAAGAAGAACATGCACCTCATGAAGGACTTCAAGTTATCTTACTAGTGGTGGTGAATAAGAAGACGAAAATACTATCTAATAATAATTAGGGGATGATTTCAATAAAAATTAATCATGTTTAAATATTATTTAATTAGAAATAATTAATCTCTCTCCACACTACTACAATTTGACCTTTTATCAGCGCTAAAAATCGACATTAACAGTGCTAAAAAAGCAATGTTAATACTGGAGAAGACAAATGGGACCCCCCCTTTATCATTGCCAGCATTAAAAAAACCTTTTAAGCACTGATAAAGGGGATCCTTTATTAGTGTTATCTTGAGCGCTGATAAAGTGCCCTATTATCAGCGCTCAAGATAGTTCTGATAAAGGATTCCTTTATCAGTGCTCAAGATAGCGCTGATAAAGGTGTCCTTTATCAGCGCTAAAAAAGAACTGATAAAGGCACATTCCCTTGCACCTGCAGAACCATCCCCTGCACAAACCAGCCCCTCAACACCCACACACCTGTACAAAACATCACCCACACACAATATTTTGACAAACAAATCTATATACATTTACTTAATATCATGAATACAAAAAATCACACTACTATATAAATTTAAAACATTTTTTTACATGTTTACAATTATAATTATCCAACAACAGTTATAAACATTAATGTTTCATCCTTTGATATTCATGATCCTCTCAAAAATTATCGTCCACATTCTTTTTTGCTGAACAAATCATCTGAACTCAAGGAAAGACATTCACCTATATAAGAAAACAAATATTATGTTAGGAATACAATAATGAAATATATTAAAACAATAATATGAAAGAATACATTAATATGGAAATGTGAAACTAAAATTTGGAATTGATAAACTCAAATGTTTTCATTCTGATAACAATGAAAGGGAATAGTGTAAAATCAATATGTTTTTGGATGATTTATCTCATTTAATAAATACGAATTCTTTATCTGATGAAATTATTTACTGGTCACACCGTGCATTGGATTGAGGTGTGGATGATTATTACACATCACAAATGAATCATGGATCATTTTCCTAAAGTATAAAAATAACCCGAATGCATTTTCCCTGTTTTCTGTATGTCAGTAGTGTTGTTTTCTAAAGTTAATGTCATTTCTAAATTGATATCAGACACTTTTAGCCATAAATGTAACACCGTGCATTGGATTGAGGTGCGGTTGATTCTTACTTGTAAAAAATGAGACATGAATCATTTTACAAAAGTATCAAAACAATAGGAACGCGTTTACTTGGTTTTCTGTATGTCAGTAGTGTTGTTTTCTAAAGTTAATGTCAATTTCAAACTGATATAAGACACTTTTAACAATACCGATCACACCGTGCGTCGGATTGAGGTGCGGTCAAATATTACACCTCAAAAACGACTCATGAATTTTTTTCCTAAAGTATCAAAACAAGACGAATGTGTTTTCTCAGGTTTCCGTATGTCACTTGTCTTGTTTTCTAATGTTAATGTAAATTTCAAACTGATATCAGAAACTTTTAGCCATACCGATCACACCTTGCGTCGGATTGTGGTGTGGTTGATTATTAAACGTCACAAATGACTCATGGATCATTGTCCTAATGTATTAAAACAATCCGAACAGATTTTCTCAGTTTTCCGTATGTCACTTGTGTTGTTTTCTAAAGTTTATGTCAATTTCAAAATGATATCAGACACTTTTAAGCATACCGATCACACTGTATGTAGGATTGAAGTGAAGTTAATTCATACAGATCACAAATGACTCATGGATCATTTTCCTAAAGTATCAAAACAATCCAAATGTGTTTTCTCAGAATTCTGTATGTCACTTATGTTGTTTTCTAAAGTTAATTTTAATTTCAAATTGATATCAGACACTTTTAGCCATACCGATCACACTGTATATCGGATTGATGTGTGGTTGATTTTTAAACCTCAAAAATGACTCATAGATCATTTTCCTAATGTATTAAAACAATCCGAACACGTTTTCTCAGCTTTCCGTATGTCAGCAGTGTTGTTTTCTAAAGTTAATGTCAATTTCAATCTGATATCATACACTTTAAGCCATACCGATCACACTGTGCGTCAGATTGAGGTGTGGTTGATTATTAAACATCAAAAATGACTCATGGATCGTTTTACTAATGTATCAAAACAATCCGAATGCGTTTTCTCAGTTTTACGTAGGTGAGTAGTGTTGTTTTATAAAGTTAATGTCAATTTCAAACTAATATTAGACACTTTTAGCCATACCGCTCACACCGTACATCAGATTAAGGTGAAGTCAATTCGTAAACCTCAAAAATGACTCATGGATTGTTTTACTAAAGTATCAAAATAATCTGAATGTGTTTTCTCAGTTTTCCGTGTGTCACTTTTGTTGTTTTCTAATGTTAATGTCAATTTCAAACTGATATCGGACACTTTTAGCCATACCGGTCACATCGTGCGTCAGATTGAGGTGTTATTTAATCTTACACATCAAAAATGACTCATGGATCGTTGTAATAAAGTATCAAAACGATCCAAATGCGTTTTCTTGGTTTTCCATATGTCACTTGTGTTGTTTTCTAAAGTTAATGTCAATTTCAAACTGATATCAGACACTTCTAGCCATACCGGTCACACCGTACGTTGGATTGAGGTGAACTCAATTCTTACATGTCACAAGTGACTCATGTATCATTGTCCTAAAGTATCAAAACAATACGGACACGTTTTCTATGTTTTCCGTATGTCAGTAGTGTTGTTTTGTAATGTTAATGTCAATTTCAAACTGATATCAGTCAATTTTAACCATACAGATCACACTATGCGTTGGATTGAGGTGTGGCCAATTCATACACCTCAAAAATGACTCATGTATTGTTTTACTAAAGTCTCAAAACAATCCGAACGCATTTGATCAGTTTTCCGTATGTCACTTGTGTTTTTTTCTAAAGTTAATGTCAATTTCAAACTGATATAAAACACTTTTAGCCATACCGGTCACACTGTGCATCGGATTGAGGTGTGGTCAATTCTTACACATAAAAAATGACTTGTGGATCATTTTCCTAAAGTATCAAAACAATCCGAATACATTTTCTTGGTTTTACGTATGTCACTTGTGTTGTTTTCTAAAGTTAATGTCCATTTCAAACTGATATCAGACACTTTTAGCCATACTGGTCACACCGTGCATTGGATTGGGGTGATATCAATTATTAAATGTCAAAAATGACTCATGGATAATTTTACTAAAGTATAAAAACAATCGGAATGCGTTTTCTCGGTTTTCCATATGTCAGTAGTGTTGTTTTCAAAAGTTAATGTCAATTTCAAAATGATATCAGACACTTTTAATCATACCGATCACACCGTGTGTCGGCTTGAGGTGAGGTCAATTCATACACCTCAAAAATTACTCATGGATTGTTTTCCTAAAGTATCAAAAAAATCAGAAAGCATTTGATCAGTTTTCCATATGTCACTTGTCTTGTTTTATAAAGTTTATGTAAATTTCAAACTGATATCAGACACTTTTATCCATACCAGTCACACCATGCATTAGATTGAGGATTAGTCAGTTCATACATGTCAAAAATGACTCATGGATTGTTTTCCTAAATTATCAAAACAATATGAACACGTTTTCTTTGTTTTCCGTATGTCACTTGTGTTGTTTTCTAAAGTTAATGTCAATTTAAAAGTGATATCAGACACTTTTAGCCTACTGGTCACAACGTACATCGGATTGAGATGCGGTCGATTCGTACATGTCACAAATGACTCATGGATCATTTTCCTAAAGTATCAAAACAATCTAAAAATATTTTCTTGCTTTTCTGTATGTCACTTGTGTTGTTTTCTAAAGTTAATGTCAATTTCAAACTGATATCAGAAACTTTTAGCCATACCTGTCACAACGTGCGTCAGATTGAGGTACAATTGATTCGTACTCATCAAAAATGACTAATGGATCATTTTACTAAAGTATCAAAACAATCGGAATGCGTTTGCTCAGTTTTCAGTATGTCAGTAGTGTTGTTTTCTATAGTTAATTTTAATTTCAAACTGATATCAGACACTTTTAACCATACTGATCACAATGTACGTCGGATTGAGGTGCGGTCAATTCTTACATCACAAAAATGACCCATGTATCATTTTCCTAAATTATCAAAACAATGAGAACACATTTTCTTAGTTTTCCATATGTCACTTGTGTTGTTTTCTAAAGTTAATTTCAATTTCAAACTGATATCTGACACTTTTAGACATACCAATCACACTGTGCATCAGATTGAGGTTCGGTTGATTCATACACATCAAAAATGACTCATGGATCATTTTCCTTAAGTATCCAAACAATCTGAACTTTTTTTCTCAGTTTTCCATATGTCACCTGTGCTGTTTTCTAAAATTAATGTCAATTTCAAACTGATATTAGACACTTTTAGCCATACCGGTCACACCATGCGTCAGATTGAGGTGTGGTCAGTTCATACCCCTCAAAAATTACTCATGGATCATTTTCCTAAATTATAAAATCAATAAAAATGCGTTTTCTCAGTTATCCGTATGTCAGTAGTGTTGTTTTCTAAAGTTAATGTCAATTTCAAACTGGTATCAGACACTTTCAACCAAATCGATCACACCGTGCACTGGATTGAGGTGAGGTCGATTCATAAACCTCAAAAATAACTCATGGATTATTATCCTAAAGTATCAAAACAATCTGAATGTGTTTGCTTAGTTTTCTGTATGTCACTTATGTTGTTTTCTAAAGTTAATGTCAATTTCAAACTAATATCAGACACTTTTAGCCATACCATTCACACCGTGCATTGGATTGAGGTGCGTTCAATTGCTACACATAAAAAATGACTCTTGTATCGTTGTCCTAAAGTATCAAAACAATCCGAACTCATTTTCTTGGTTTTCTGTATTTCACTTGTGTTGTTTTCTAAAGTTAATGCCAATTTCAAACTGATATCAGACACTTTTATCTATACTGATCACACCATGTGTTGGATTGATGCAAGGTTGATTCGTACACGTCATAAATGACTCATGAATCATTTTAATAAACTATCAAAACAATCAGAATTCGTTTTCTTGTTTTTTCGTATGTCAGTAGTGTTGTTTTCTAAAGTTAATGTCAATTTCAAACTGATATCAGACACTTTTAACCATACCGATCACACCATGCGTCAGATTGAGGTGAGGTCCATTTTTACACCTCAAAAATGACTCATGGATTGTTTTACTAAAGTATCAAAATAATACTAACTCTTTTGGTTGGTTTTCCGTATGTCACTTGTGTTGTTTTCTAAAGTTAATGTCAATTTCAAACTAATATCAGACACTTTTAGCCATACGGGTCACAATGTGTGTCTGATTGAGGTGAGGTCGATTCGTACAGGTCACAAATGACTCATGTATCATTTTCCTAATGTATAAAAACAATCCGAATATGTTTGCTTGGTTTTCCGTGTGTCACATGCATTGTTTTCTAAAGGTTATGTCAATTTCAAACTGATATCAGACACTATTAACCATAACTATCACACTGTGCGTCAGATTGAAGTGTGGTTGATTCGTACATGTCAAAAATGACTCATGGAGCATTTTCATAAAGTATCAAAACAATAAAAATTCATTTGATCGGTATTCCGTATGTCACTTGTGTTGTTTTCTAAAGTTAATGTCAATTTCAAACTGATATCAGAAACTTTTAGCCATACCGATCACACCGTGCATCAGATTGAGGTGAAGTCAATTCGTACACCTCAAAAATGACTCATGGATCATTTTCATAAAGTATCAAAACAATCCAAATGCGTTTTCTCAGTTTTCCGTATGTCAGTAGTGTTGTTTTCTAAAGGTAATGTCAATTTCAAACTGATATCAGACACTTTTAGCCATACCGATCACACTGTGCATCGGATTGAGGTGCGGTTGATTCGTACACGTCACAAATGACTCATGGATCATTTTCCTAAAGTATCAAAACAATCCGAACACATTTTCCCAGTTTTCCAAATGTGAGTATTGTTGTTTTATAAAGTTAATGTCAATTTCAAACTGATATCAGACACTTTTAGCCAAACCGTTCACACCGTGCGATTGATTGAGGTGCGGTTTATTCTTAAATGTCACAAATGACTCATTGATCATTTTGCTAAAGTATCAAAACAATCCAAACATAGTTTATTTGTGAGTGGAATGAATGACTATGCATCGGTCGATTTCCACACTATCGACCGGTGTAGTCCAATGATTTATGCTTTACTAGAAAGAAAAATCATATCTAAAACCATTATTCATAACCTAAGGATATAAATCACAATAAAGGGTGATCATATATGATCAATAAGTGTAAACAATGAAGATATCAATGATCATATATGGATACCATTAGAATGAATTCACCTTCATTCTATTTGTGTACAATCTTCCATCAGGTATGTTTCCCATTCGATTCTAAACACATCTATATCATCTTCTGAATATTATTTTTTGCAACAGTCATGGTAGTACTGAAAAAATATAAATACAAAAATTATTAATAAATATTTTAAAAGAACTCATAATTATTTTTGAAAATACCTCGTCAGGGATGCTAGTTTGTTGATGAAATACGATCTCTTTCATAAATTTACAAACATAATAACCACAATTCTTCCCATTTTTCTATTTTGGTCACTGCAGAAACATCGAAAAAAATAAGTAATTTGTTTTGATATGTGTTTGGATAGTGAAATGTAATTATATATACTCAGATAATTTTTCAGTTGTAGATCTTGTAGGCTTGTTCGTCCTTATGCCATGGATTTATTCCATGCATTAGACTATATTGACGCACCGCCCTATCATAACAGAATACTCATTAAAAGATAACATAAATTATATTACTAGATTTTTAGTTTTAAAATGTTGGATCTAGTGTATTACAAATTAACAAACTCCATTGCGTGGTCGGTTTGTTGGATATCCATGCGTTGAATCCAAAAAATAAATATTTAGTGTATCCAAATTGACTACAATCAGCATCCAATGATCCCTAAAAATACAAAAAGGAATAAGTAAATAAGGAAATGAAAATATAGTTGATATGATTAAATTTTAGAGTTTTACCCCTGCGTCGTTTGTATTAAAAAGAGTATGTCATCTGTAATTTTGTTTTTAAACGATTTGAGTAGGGATGACATTATTGCAGCCTCTTTATTAGAATCTATTTCCTCTTATGAAGAGGTGGTGTGAGGAATAATGAGTCCAAATCATTGTTCATGGTGAAATACCTTCAATTGTTTTTCATATATATGCCTACGAAAAATATAAAATGTATTTAGTCATAATTATCAAAGTATATCAGCTTTTGTAAAATCAAATCATTAAAACATCCCTGATGTATACATTTACAACTGAGGAGCCTAGCCATTCATACTTGAGGATTTAATTTACATATTCAGCACTAATAAAATCTGATGTTTCCTATCCGTACATATTTTTTTTCAAAATCAACTATGTGAGCATTCCGGTCTATCAACTTTGTATCCACATGAGCTTGCAATGATATTAAATTTGGATATAGAACATGCGGGGTGAAGGTGCTCTCAGTAGACCGTTCCAATCGGTTGGTTGATCCTTGAGATAGTTTTGAGCTGATATTTTGTTTCAACCCTTCTCTTTGTTGTTCTGTAATAACATTCATCGGTTCAGAACTTTTTTCATTAAATGTTAAAGGTCCAGCTTGAAAAATAATGTGGAAATGGATACCTCCTTGTCGACATGTTTTCTTACAAGAACTGACGGTCATGCGATGAATGTTGCAACATATTGTTCACCGTATGAATGTTTTCATCGTCATTTGGAAGAGGTAGCTCGGAACTCGGCATATTAGATACGTTAATTGACACTTTGAAATGATCTGTTAGAAGCTGTCTGTTGTGTAGTATGTTGTTTTGCGTGTTGAACACCGTAACCCTCAATACAAGGCCATAGGTGGACGTTGATAGATATAAATCACAGTCATTTTTATCCTATAGAATATTAGTACAATAAAGGTTTCAGTGTCTATGTGAATCACATTTCATAGAAACAATTATTAAAACATTGATTACCTCAGCTAAGTCAGGTTTTTATGGGAATAGCTTGCCTCAAAGCTGGTGGGGGGTAGGGCGGGATCGTCACACATAGGTTTTTGTTGAGTTGTTTCCTCTCTTTGCATCTCCCCCATAAATTTTCATATCATCTCTCTCTGGTATTGTAATTATTATTGAAAGATAGCTAATTTTTCTTGTAGCTTTTCCATTTTTTCATTTTCATCCTCTCCTTGTTTTTGTTTTTGAAAATATGTTCGGGGTGTCACCCCAAAACCCGCACCTCTGATGTGGCCATACTGGTCTGGCCGCTTCAAGGCTGCTGAAAGTATGTCTGCATCTAGTGCGGGTGTTGTTGATTCCTGTGACTATTTCAGATAGAAAATATAGAAAAATAAGTAGTCATTGTAATATAATAGCTATTTAAAACAAATCAAATTTATATTATGTCATACTTTCAAATGTTTCCAACACTTTTTGTGTGTTTTCATCTATTAGTATCCCCTCTTTATTTACACGAGCCTCCGTCCATAGCATATGGAATTGGATGGATTTGGCTTTCGATTTTGATTCATCAATCTTCATATAAACAAAGAAACATGGGTATGGTGTTTATTTATGTCACATACAATTAGTATGGTAGATTTAAAAGACGTACCAATTTTTTCTCAAGTGAAGCATACCCCATCGTTGATCTATGGTAAGGGTACACTGGTTCTACTACACGTTTTTTATTTTCAGCACTCAGTTGCCGTTTCATTAATAAAAAACTGTCAATAAAAGTGATGAATACAAGAAACGTCAAACAATGTATCACCCCACACATTGTACTGGAAAAGTCTTCTCCCCACGATGGTTGATAAATGCATCCCACACTCCTTGGGATATCAAGTGTGCATAAAGAGGAGGTGTGTGCGGCTTGATTTTCCCATCAGCATATTTAAGATGATATTTCCATAAAATTGTGTGGAAACATCTATGAATCCTTCCAGCAACTCTTAATACATAATCCTTGGGTGAGGCATCTACTATAAATTCACTCTACAATGGATGATTAAGAGTAAGTTAATGTTTTGGTATTTTATTTTAATAAATTTAAAAAATGATATCATAATGTTACAGTAATCTTTTCCCAAATTAGTGTCTTAAGACCAGTGAAAACATGGTGCCATGACTGTACATCAATCGTCACGCGTTTATGAGTAACGATTCCAATGTAGATACTAAAGATGGATCTGTTGGGGTTAGCATGTTGGCATCGCTTATTCCATCCCACCTCAAATTTGATGCCTTTTTCTTTTGCTTTAAGGATTTTGGAAAACATTTTCAAACTACGATGATCTTGTTTTTTTGCGCTTTCAGGGTTTCAGCTCCTACCATTTCCTCAGAAGTATCATCAATATCTTTCTCCGGAGCACTACCATCAGCACTAGGACTAGCATCAACAGGTTGAGAAACTTGTTATTTCTCTGCACTGGTACCAGCAACAACAGGTTGAGAAACTTGTTGTTGCTGTGCACTAGGACCACCAGCAGCTACTTGAGAAACCTATTGTTGCTCTGCAATGGGACCACCAGCATGTGGTTGAGAGACCTTTTGTGCCTCGAGATTAGGCCCATCAGAAGGTGCAGAATTCCTTATCTGCAGAAGTGTTTTAACATTTAATTTAGATTACATAAAAGCAGCAACAGATAGATAATAACATAACGTAACACAATGTATATTAAAATAAACAAATAACCTGATTATTGCACTTTTTTTCTTTAAAGGATGAAGAGTTTTGACTCCTCTATTGACTTTGTAAATCCCTTCATTACGGTCTCCTCTGACATACAAAATTCTGTCTACATTGGGACAACTGCGAAATGATTGTGAAGTCCCTATAAAAGCATCATCCTTCGTTGATCTTTCATCTGACCCTTCATTTTTTTTGGTCGATAACAGAACAATTTACCAATTTTGGTTTGCAGGGTCTGGAACATAAAATACTTGTACTGCATGTGATGCCATTATAAATGGTTCTTCTTTCTCCCCTTCCTTACTGAAATCAATTTTCACGAATCCTAATTCATCGATTTTAACAGCACTCCTGTTATCAAACCACTTTCATTGAAAAATCTACACTTTGAATTTCATATAATCCAACTCCCATATTCGTTTTATGATGCCAAAGTATGACATATTCACAGAAATTGGATTTTTTTCCTTAGCACCAGATACATGCATCACCTCAGCCACAAGTGTAACCCCACTATTCTGTATGGTACTATCTTTATCATGTTCATTATTATATAATTTATAAACATTAACTACATAAGCATTGTAAGATAATACATACACAATTACTCCTCTGGCTAGCCATCGAAGTCGTTCTGAAATTGAGTCTGGATTTTCATCTAACTGTTTCAAAATATGGTCCTGAAACCATCATATAAACTATCCATTATGTGTATCTGATATCCATTTTTCATCCCTAGATGGATTCAAACACCTAATAATTTCTTTTTGGGTTTGAACATAAGGGACAATGTCGAAACTGTTATTCAGAACCTAAAGGTGAGCCTGCTCTGGATCTGTAATATTGATTGTGACAACCTATCATCCAGAAATTCCTTCACCCTCAATCCGCTAATGTGACGATATTGCAGTAGGCCAACATTTTCCACACCAGATGGGTATTTGGTAAAAATTCAATGGCTTCCTCAATAATATATTGCTCCGCAATACAACCCTCTGGCCGACTTCGATTTTTGACATACCCTCTCAAAATCATCATATATCGTACAATGGGGTACATCTATCTATAATGTATAGGACCACATAGTCAAATCTCTCTCACCAAATGAACCATCAAATGATCCATCATATCAAAAAATATCGGCGGGAAGAACATTTCGAATTCACATAATATGGTGGAAATTTCTCTTATCATAGTTGGCAATTTCGTCGGGTCTATAACTTTGTTGCATATAGCTTTGAAGAAGAATCATACTTCGTTAATGTATGGTAGACATTCTTGGGAAAAATTCAATGTAAAGCTATAGGAATTAGATCTTTCATCAAAACATGGCAGTCAAGTGATTTCAGACCCTTTAATTTTATATCGCTCAATGAAACGATGTTCTTGATATTTGATGAATACCCCTCTTGAACCTTTACGTCATTCAAGAAGTTGAAAAAACTGATATCTCACCTGCCTGAAAGAGTGTAAGCAGTAGGAGGAAGAAATGTTCTTTTTTCACCCTTCACTAGTGCCAACTCTTCTCATATTCCCATCTCAACCATGTCCAATCTATCCTTAATTCCATCCTTCGTTTTTTCAGGTGTATTTAGCAACGTACCGATGAAACTATAACATACATTTTTTTCAATATGCATAACATCAAGAAAATGTCTGACATATAGAAAATTCCAATATGGTAATTCAGAAAAATAAACTAATCTCTTTTTCCAACCAGTTTTCGTAAGGTTTTTAAAAATGGCTTACCAAAAGTAGTGTCCAAATCTTTTAGCTTCTCAAACAATTGATCACCTATTAGTGGATATGGTGTTGTACGTTTTTCTGAACTTCCGCCGAATGATGTTGTCCAAGATCGGTACTTATTCTGTCGGGGTAGAAATCTAAGATGTCCTAAAAACACGGTTTTTGATAAATGTTTCAACCTAATTGACTACATACCTTGTTCGCAAACATGACACCCTTGAGTTTCTTTAATGATATATCCTGAAAAATTTCCATAAGCAGGAATGTCATTTATCATCCCATACAACATGGCATTCAAAGTGAAATCTTCTTTTTTGTAAGCATCATACAACGTAACACCTGAATCCCACAATATTTTCAAATCCTCGATCAATGGAGAGAAATAAACATTAATATCATTACCCGGTTGTTTTGGTCCTGATATAAGCATAGATAACATGATTTATTTTTGTTTCATTCATAACCATGGTGGTAAGTTGTAATTTAACAACATAACCGGCCATATAATGTGACTGCTTCTTTGAAAACCAAAAGGATTCACCCCATCTATAGATAATGCTAGAAGAAGGTTTTTCGGCTCGTTTCCAAATTCAGGATACTCGTGATCAATTCTCTTCCACTAAGGGCAGTCTGCAAGGTGACGTAGTTTCCCATATTTAATTCTTGTATCTGCATGCATTTTCAATTGTCCTACAGTCTCCTGACTTCCATATAGGCGCCAAAACCTTGTAATGATTGGAAAGTACCATACAAATTTTGTAGTACTAGAATCATCTTTCTTGTATTGAGAAGCACCACACTTTGGGAATTATTTAAGTGATTTTTGGTCCTTGTGAAACAATATACAGTCATTCGGGCTGGTGTGTATTATTTTAGAGATCATAACCATCGATCATAACATTCGTTTGGCATCATATGTTCGTCTTGGGATTTCATTATGTTCTGGGAGCATGTCATTCAGGAGAGCAAGTAGTTCCGTAAAACTAGCATTACTCCACCCATTGCCTGCTTTCAAATTATACAACTTCAGTATAGCTGACAATGCTGTATATTTAGTGCAACCAGCATACAATGGAATTTTTGCACAACTCTTTAACTTCTCAAACAATTTTGGGCAATCACGAAGTTCATCTTCAACTATCCTTGTCATTTCCTCAATACGATCTTCATCATCTTTCACATATGTAATCACACCATCCATATGATCATCTTCACTGTTCATTCTTGTAATCATATCAGATCTTCCATAAAATGTCATGTTATCCGAGCCAATACCTACATTTTTTTCCTCGTGTTTATTCCAACATGTATAACATAAATCTATTACGGGACAGATCAGGTGTTCTTCCAACTCCCCTGGACTAATTTGTCTTGAATAACATCAGCGTAAACACAGACAATGTATTTGAGAAGGGTCACATGCATGATCTCCTGCATTCTTGATAAACTCTTTCACACCATCTTCATACTCTTTTTTCAACCGATTGGCATTCATCCATTCTTTATTCATATTCATCATCTTTATGGGTTTGATCTCGAGCTTGCCTAATATTATGTTTTAATTAATCAAGTAGCATTGTTTGGGTTTTATAAAAAAAATCATGGTACAAATACCTCTTCAATGAAATAGAGGAACCTACCCCAAAACATGTGAAAGTGCATGAAGTCTATCTATATATGGGGGACTATGCCCTGTATTTTTTATATCTTCATGGAGTACCTAAAACCTATACATAGAAGACACTTCACCGAAACATGGGGGAGTACCATACCCCATATTTTCTCCAAACATCTCAATTGTCTATCAACTTTGTATCCACATGAGCCTACAATGATATTAACTATGGATATAGAACGAGCGGGGTGAAGGTGCTCTCAGTAGACCGTTTCAATCAGTTGGTTGATCCTTGAGAGAGTTTTTGCTGATATTTCGTTTCACCCCCTTCTCTTTGTCGTTCTGTAATAACATTCATCGGTTCAGACTTTTTTCATTAAATGTTAAAGGTCCAACTTGAAAAATAAATTATAAATGGATACCTCCTTGTCAACATATTTTTTTACAAGAAATGATGGCCATGCGATGAATGTTTCAAGAGCTTGTTCAACCGTATGAATGTCATCATCATCATTTGGAATAGGTAGCTCATCACTCGGATCATTATCAATGTTAATTGACAGTATGAAATGATCTATTGGAAGCTGTCTATCGTGTAGTATATCATTCTACATATTGAATACCGTAGCCCTCACTACAAGGCGATAGGTGGGAGTTGATAGATATAAATCACAATCATTTTCAACCTATATAATATTAGTAAATTAAAGGTATCAGTGTCTATGTGAATCCCATTTTACCGAAACAATTATTAAAACATTGATTACCTCAACTATGTCAGGTTTTTAGGGGAATGGCTTGCCTCAAAGCTGGTGGGGGTGGGGCAGGATAGTAACGCACAGGTTGTCGTTGAGTTGTTTCTTCTCTTTGCCTATCCCCCATCAATGTTGCTATCATCTCTCTCTATGATTTTTAATATTCTTGATAAATACATAATTTTTCTTGCCACTTTTATATTTTTTAATATTTGATCCTCCTCTTGTTTTTGGTTTTGAAAATATGTTTGGGGTGTCACCCTAAAACTGGCACCTTTGACATGGCCAAACTGGTCTGGCTGCTTCAAGGCTATTGAATGTATGTCTGCATCTGGTGCGGGTGTTGTTGATTCCTGTGACTATTTCAGATCAAATATATAGAAAAATAAGCAGTCATTGTAATGTAATAGTGATTTGAAACAAATCAAATTTATATTATGTAATACTTACACATGTTTCCCACACTTTTTGTGTGTTTTCATCTATCAATATCCTCTATTTATTTACAAAATCCTCCTTATAAAGCATATGGTGTGGGATGGATATGATTTTCTATTTCGATTCATCAATCTTCATATAAATAGAGAAACATGGTTATGGTGTTGTTTTATGTCACATATAAGTAGTATAGTAGATTTAAAAGATGTACCAATTTTTTCTCAAGTGAAGTGTACCACATCCTTGCTTTATGGTAAGTGTACACTGGTTCTGCTATGCGTTTTTTATTTTCAAAACTCAGTTTTTGTTTCATAAATAAAAAATTGTCAATCAAAGTGATGAATACAAGAAATGTAAAACAACGTATTAACCCACACAATGTACCTGAAATGTCTGCTCCCCATAATGGTTGCTAAATGCATCCCACGCTCCTTGGGATATCAAGTGTGCATAAAGAGGAGGTGGGTGTGGCTTGATTTTCCCTTCAGCATCTTTAAGATGATATTTCTCTAAAATTGTGCGGAAACCTCTACCAATCCTTCTTACAACTCTTAATACATATTCCTTGTGCTAGGCATCTACTATAAATTCACTCTACAATGGATGATGAAGAGTAATTCAATGTTTTGGTATTTTATTTTAATAAGTTAAAAAAATGATATCATAATGTTTCCATAATATCATCCTACATTAGTTTCTTAAGACCGGTGACAACATGGTGCCATGACTGTACATCAATTTTCATGCATTACTGAGTGACGATTCCAATGTAGTTACTAAAGATGGCTTTGTTGGGGTCAACATGTTGGCCTCGCTTATTCCATCCCACCTCAAATTTGATGCCTATTGCTTTTGCCTCATGGATTTTGGCTAACACTGTCAAACTACGATGCTCTTTTTTTTGGCGGTTTTAGGGTTCCATTTCCTACGATTTCCTTAGAAGTATCATCAATATGTTTCTCCAGAGCACTAGCATCTGCACTAGGACCAGCAGCAACAGGTTGAGATATATGTGGTACCTTAGCACTGGGACCAACAACAACAGGTTGAGAAACTTGTTTTTTCTCTGCATTGGGACCACCAGTAGGTGGTTGAGAAACCTGCTGTTTTTTTCTGTACTGGGACCACCAGTAGGTGGTTGATAGAACTTTTGTGCCTCAGGATTGGGTGCATCAGCAGGTGCAGAAGTCATTATCTTCAGAAGTGGTTTAACATTTAATTTAGATTACATAAAAGCAGCAGTGAATAGATAATAACATAACGTAACACAATGTATATTACAATAAACAAATAACCAGATTATTGTACTCTATTTTTTGCTTTAAATGATGAATAGATTTTACTCTTCTATCAACTATGAAAATCCTTTCATTGTGGTCCCCTATGACATACAAAACATCATCTACATTGGGACCGCTGCTAAATGATTGTTAAGTCCCTATAAAAGGGTCATCCTCCGTTGAACTTTCATGTGACCCTTCAGTTGTTTTGGTTGATAACAGAACAATTGAACAATTTCATCTTGCATGGTCTGGAATATAAAATACATGTACTGCCTCTGATGCCATTATAAATAGTTCCTCTTTCTCCCCTTCCTTACTGAAATAAACTTTCATGAATCCTAATTTATCTATTTTAACAGCACTCCTGTTATCAACCCACTTGCATTGAAACATCGACACAGTGAATTTCGTATAATCCAACTCCCATATTCATTTGATGATGCCAAATCATGACATATTCGCATAAATTGGATTTTTTTCCTTAGTACTGGAAACATGCATCGCCTCAGCCACAAGTGTAGCCCCACTATTCTTCATGGTACTGTCTTCATCATGTTAATTAGTTTAGAATGTATAACCATTAACTACATAATAATTTTAAGATAATACATACACATTTTCTCTTATGGATAGCCATCGATTTCATTCTGAAATTGAGTATGTATTTTCATCTAAATTCTTCAAAATATGGTCCTAAAACCATCCTATAAACTGCCGATTATGTGTATCAGATATCCATTTTCAGCCCTAGATGGATTGAAATGCCTAAGAATTTTTTAGTGGGTTTGAACATATGGGTCAATGTCGAAAATGTTATGGAAAACGTAAAGGTGATCCTGCTCTCGATCTATAATATTGATTGTGACAACCTGTCTTCTAGAAATTCCTTCACCCTCAAGCCACTCAATGTGAAAAGATTTCTTTAGGCCAATGTTTTCCACACTAGATAGGTATTAAGTACAAAATTCAATGGCTTCCTCAACAATATATTGCTCTGTAATACAACCCTCTAGCCGACTTCTATTTTTGACATACCCTATCAAAATATTCATATACCGTTAAATGGGGTACATCCATCTATAATGTTCAAGACCACATAGTTGAATCTCTCTCACCAAATGAACCATCAAATGATCCATCATATCAAAAAATGTTTACGGGAAGAATATTTCCAATTCACATAATATGACTGCAATTTCTCTTTCCATAGTTGGCAATTTCGCCGAATCTATAACATTTCTACATATAGCATTGAAAATGAGACAGATCTTCGTTAATGTATGACATACATTCTTAGAAAAAATGCAATGTAAAGCTATAGGAATTAGATCTTGCATCAAAACATGGCAGTCATGTGATTCTAGACCCTTTAATTATAAATCTCTCATTGACACGATGTTAATTATATTTTATGAATACCCCTCTAGAACCTTTACGTCATTCCAGAAGTTAAAAAACTGATATCTCTCCTGTCTGGAAAGAGTGTAAGCAGCAGGAGGAAGAAATGTTTGTTTTTCACCCTTCACTGGTGCCAACTCTTCTCGTATTCCCATCTCAACAATGTCCAATCTAGCCTTAATTCCATCCTTCGTTTTCTGGGTTCATTTAGAAACATGTCGACGACACTATAAGATACATTTTTTCTAATATTCATAACATAAAGAAAAATGTATAACATACAGAAAATTATAGTATGGTAATTCAAAAAAAAACTGATCTTGTTTTCCAACTAGTTTTCGTAAGGTTTTTTGAAAACTGTTTACCAAATGTAGTGTCCAAATCTTTTACCTTATCACACACCCACTATCTAAAACAACCTACAATAGAAGGGTCTCACCACCTGGGCTCTCACTCTTTCCCCAAATACCCATACCCAGGTTCAACACACTTATAAAAAAACTATAAGTCATCATAATCATTAAAGGATCATCATTTCTCATTTATATTAACCCAAGAGAAGGAAAAATACTCCTACACTGACCAGAAGCGGCGGAGGTAGTGGCAGCGGAGGTGAAGGAGGCATCGGTGGTGGAGGTAGCGGCGGCAGAGGCAGCGGCGGTCGCAGCGGAGGTGAAAAACCCAACGGTGCGGAGGCAGCGACGGAGGAGAAAAACCCAACGACAGTTATAAAGGCGGTAGAGGAAGAGGAGGAGGATGACGATGAGGAGGAGGAAGAAGAGGATGTGGTAGAGGAGGAGAATGAGGAGGATAAGTCACAGTGGAAGAGGGTCATGGTTCAGATTCCGTGAAAGCTTTACCACGTGCGAGATAGGGGGCCTATTGGGGTTTTTAAATAAAAAACCGTTGGATCCTTTATCAGAGTTGGTTGAAAGCACTGATAAAGATATGTTTTATCAGCGCTAAAATAAAAGCACTGATAAAACATAAATTTACTAGCACTTAAAAAGCGCTGACAAAGATCTACCTTTATCAACGCAAAAAAAGTGCTGATAAAATACCTATTTATCAGTGCTATAATTATAGCGCTGATAAATTTCTGTTTTATCAGAGCTTTTATTTTAGAGATGATAAATGATATAATTTTATATAAATTAAGAATAAAAACTTTTAGCAGTGCTAAAATAAGTGCTGATAAATGTACCCTTTTATCAGCGCTAAAAAAGGTGTTGATAAAGGGTATACCTTTATCAGTGTGTATTTTAGCACTGATAAAGGTTAGATTTATCAGTGCTTTTAACTCGCACTGATAAAGGTATACCCCTTTATCAGCTCTTTCTGTTTAGTGTTGTTGAAGGGCAGTGCTTCCCTTGCCCTATTTTATGGTAGTTCCATGTACTATTAATATAGATTAAGTGTTCAAAATTTCATCACTAGATTCATGTAATGAATAATACACTAGAAATGTTTTTTTTCAAGTAGGAGAATCATGTTCTTCCCACTTTGAAAGATATGGATAATGTCATTATACATAATAGATTTAATCACATTTCTACATGAGAGTAAAGTGGTTAATTTAATCATCATTCCACATCATGTATATGAATGGTTTTTATAGTTCAACAGGTATATCCACACAACTAATTTTAGGGAAACCTAGATTACATTTTTGGGAGAAAGATAATTATATCAATTAGTTTATGGTTGTTTCTAAAATGGAGACATCGTCCTCCAATAGATTAGTGAAAACTAAATTACCTCCCACCATTATGATGTATAAACACATCACCTCTTGGAAGATTAATTAAGTTTAAATTCACTTTTATACAATAACTACTTTATTTAATTTTTAAATAAATAATAATTATTTTTTTATTTACAGATTTCATGAAGTTTTTTTATTCAATCCACTAAATTTTTAATAAACACCAAGTTGTATTTACCCAAATTTTTAAATTTACTACCTAAATAATTAAAATCCTCACATGATCTATTTTCAAAATTATTATGTTCAATATAGATTTTATCATGATAAATTTTAAATAATTTTTAAGGATATGAATTTTAAATTATTTTTGATATAAAAATGATTCATTTATTTTTTTAAAACTTTTTTATGGTTCTCATGAATTTTTGGAATCAATATCCATGAATAAAAACCCAATTTAATGCTCTAGTTTTGAGAGGTATTCAAGACACTTACAAACATATTATTCAAAATAACATAATTTTGTTAAGAGGAAAATGAAATAATTTGGAGAACTATAACTTCTGATAATTTATTTTCCAATAATTTGGTGTTTATAAAATATTTTTAATATTACTTTTTAATTTCATTAGATATCCATATTTTTAACTCCATTCCTAGATTTTACATTATCCCATGTGGAAACCTTAGAAAAATATGAATGAAAATACTATTTTAAGATTCATTAAAAGATGAATTACCCTTACAAACCTCCACTGTTAACATATTTTCATGATTATTTCATACTTGATTATAGTGCAAGGAAATTTCTTGTATGTTCTCTGGGAAGAATTTTCATTTATGGTAATCTGATATTTGAGTTCCAAAACTATAGGAATTTGATAGTTGGGAATGGGAATGGGTAAATATTATATATTTTACTTCCATTATAACAACATATTTTATTAAAATTAATGTTAATAATACCATCAATTGAGAATGAGTTTGAATTATTTGTTATTATAAAGGTATGAGATGTGAAATTGATAAAAAATAAAGGGATTTTTCTTGAAACATCATTCTCTGTACTCATTAATAAAATTATTCCCCCTAAAAAGAAAAATATAAATATAAAAAGAAAATTAATAAGGTTGATTTAATTATTGTTTTTCAAATTCGTAACTCTAGGACCATGTCATGAAAATGGAGTCTCTTGTTACATTTAGCAAGGTAATTGATTGGTGATTTTCCATA
Organism: Viscum album; assembly: GCA_963277665.1. NCBI lineage: Eukaryota > Viridiplantae > Streptophyta > Magnoliopsida > Santalales > Viscaceae > Viscum > Viscum album. Next base: position 996,975,908 of record OY728132.1, read on the forward strand.
ATATTTCTCGGATATTTAGGAATAGTTTTTAAATGTTAAAGCTCCTCATTCTGACCATAATTTTTAATATATTCTATCTACCAAACCTAATCCATTCAAAACTACATTGAAAGAGGAATCACAATTAAATAAATATTCATACATCACGATGTGGTGAAATGGTAAATATTACAATCCTATAATATTTACAATGTTTTCTATGTATATGAAAAAATATTTATTTGAATTTATATTGAATGAAGAGTGGGATTAAATTAAATATAAGGTAGATTATGATTGGGTCATGATTGAATTTTTTATTTTTATCAAACTTTATGGTGAGAGAATAAAATGAAAGTACATTATTTTTCATAATGGAAATATCATATATTTTATATTCAAAAGGATCTCTAATAATTACTCCATTATATAATTTTATATATAATTTCATATGGAAAAATGATGAATTCCCTAGAGTGAACAATTTAAGTATACTAGAATTAATAGATCATATATTTAATTTATTTAACTTTATAGTTAAATAATATAATTCCCACGATTTTCAAATTTTAAGGAAAAATATAAAAACAATTATCTTTTGGGAATATTTTTTTTATTCATGTGAAAATAGCCTAAATCAACATATTTAGTATTTTATTTAAATCAATTTTAATATATTTGAAATGTTTTTTAGTAGTTTTTTGGATGATAAAGTCATTCTAACATGATAATAAAGGTACATATTAGATTAAATATCTTTTTTTGTAATCTATATGTGAATAAATGCATTTTGGGAAGGAATATAAAAAATAAATGGGGAGATAAGTTATCGTGGGTGAAAAATCCCAGAGTTGGTATAAGGACCCAGACATAAACCTTGAATTATATTTAATTAAATGAATAATTCATGATGAGTATCTTTTTAGGTTTAGATTATTAGAGAGTTAGGCCATAACTATTACATTTCAAAATATTACAAAGTAGACACTTCTACTCAGTTTCCATTTTTTTTACAAAAGCACGAACTCTTGAAAAAAAAGTTTCATGTCGAGTTCCATGTTTTAGACGACATGACTTTTCCTTAATCCCATTCTTGGCCCTATTCCACATTATGTCCTGTGAAAAACATTTCAAAAATTGGGATGAGCATAAAAATCTCAGTAAGGGATACACAAAGACGTAAAACTATTAGCTTTTCAAAACATTAAGTAAACCATGAATACTTTACCATAAGTAATACTTTTCACCTCAATGAAGTAATAAATACTATTCACTAAATAAAATATCATTAATTACCTTTTTGTAGACAAAATATTACCATAAACCCATATAAAGAACACATAACATATAAATGTAACTTGGGACATAAACATACTTAAATGGAATAACCATATGGTCGACTTCCAGACATATCACTAAATGGAAGAGCCATACGGCTAACTTCTGTACCCAATGAATTGGAGGTTATAACGTAACCACCAGTCCTGGTATTCACGACACCACCATTCATTTTTTTTTATCACGTAACCACCCGTCAAATGTCCAAGTACCATTATAAAATCATAAGTCATGAAACAAATATAAAGGAAAGAAAAGATTTCCACACTTTGATTACAATATATCACTTAAATATATTGACATAAAAAATTCATTTTCAAAACCATTTTCAATACCAAAAATACATAAAATAGTATAAGGTATTTATTTTATTTAAAAAAAACATTACGACTTGTTGTGGAAGCCAAAGATCAAATAATACTCGCGGTGGGAGAAAAGGTCGTTGTCACCACGTACGTTAAAAGAAACATTCTTTTTTGTCGTTTAGTAAAATTCTTCGTAGAAAAATATTACCTTTGAATGAAATGAAAAGTCAAAGGTTTTTATACAGCCTATAAATTAAAGTCTTGTATTAGAACAAAATATGCCTCAATGAACGGAAATTGAGACGAAGTCCCTTACCTCGTGTCCGACTTGACTCGATCATTCTTTAATCTCTTGAATAATAAACTAAAGTTAATTTATAGTTACTTAAGAACCTTTTTAATGTTTATTATTCCTTTTATATCACTTATTACCATGTTATAATCATTATGTAATCATTTTAGTTAATAACGTTCATTTTGACGATATTTGGTACTTGAGTCAAAAATGGACTTCTTATCATTACATGTTGTAAATGCAGTCAAATATCCATTATCTCCAGAATGATAATAATGATTTAGATATCATATATATATATATCCAGTATATACATGTATTTATAATAGTACATAACATTTGGAGGAAAAAATGAAATGCACCGTTCATGGAGATGGTAAGCCGTACGTACGCATGAACGCTACATTCATTTCTACTTCTCATTTTAATGGAATTAAAAAATAATTATACATAGGTATATTATAATTCCAGTATAATATCATATATAATATCATTAACTTTATTCTTTTTACATCCCACATAAGGCATTAATGAATCAAATCACTTTGAGGGGGCGGTAGTCCGCACTTCCTCAAATGAGATTATCGTATTTACCCACTATGGAAACCATAAAGGCATGATATAAAAAGGGAATTGCAGAAGCATAAGGAAATAATAAAAATAATATATATCATATATAAATATAGTTCCATCATAATGTCCACCATGAGAGGTGGTAAGATGTAATTGAACAATCATCGTTTCGTGAGGCCTTAGTTTTCCATGCACATAAACATTATGTTATTCATCCATTAGATGAAGGTGTGTGTAAGTGTAGTTCAAATAATTCTCATAAAAACATACTAGTATATTGAGGATAATGGTTTTGTTAAAAAATATAGGAAATAAAAAGAGTTTAGGTGTTGGAGAAGTAAAATAAAAGAAAACAATTTAAGAGAAACTGTTACCTTTAATTTGGGTAACTCCCTTGGGTTTGAACCAAAGGACTTCTTGAAGGGACTTATGCCTAAGGTATGGCTTCTATGAGGAGTATAGAGATGTTTAGAGCTTAATTGGGAAGAGGTTGGAAGAGCCAAATGGATTGAGAGGTGTGAGGAATTGGTTAGAAGTGGTCTCCTTTTATAAGGGGGAGGAGGGGCTCTTTAGGAAAGTGTGCAACTATTATTTTATTATATAATGATATTATGTTTCTAATGGAACAAAAATCATTATAGACGAAGATAAGATGATTCATGGTCTAAATAAAAACATCCAATCAGAATTGGACATGTTTTGGATAATATTTTAATCATTATAATCTTATTTATTTAAATGATTTATTAATGAGGTAAATACTGCATCATTATTATGTCATAAATAATTTATTTTATATGTTGTCTAATAGTTATAGACAACAACCATGATATAGGAAATATTTTTTTCTTTCCAAATAATACTTATAGTCCAATATAGGACTTATATATCACCATATGAAAATTAATTACTATAAGATTTTTTGTTTATGTCATTTGGGCCTTTACTTTAAATTAATTAATCAAAATTGTCATTATCACTTCCAAGTGGATCAAAGGGGTCCCAAAATAGACCCAAAGATGCCCCTGGTCATTAATGACTTAACCAATAAGGTTTGGAAAAGTGTTAAGGTAATTTTAATTATTATAATATTTTTTTAACCTTGAATTACCTTATTTACCTTTAACCACGGTAAATAAAAGTCAGAAGTTACTATTCACCAAAAATTATTTTCATCTTATTGAACCGCATTTTACATCTTGATAACAACCATGTATGTTGTATTTTCGAAACTCAATTCACAGAAGTGATAAAATTTTATTTAAATAACAATGTCAGTTTTTTAACTACTACTAAGTGGTTTCACTATTCATCAAAAATTGATGTTTTTCAGAAAAATACCAAAAATTCAGCCTAACCTATATTTGATATTCTGAATTCAAAAATGATGTCTATTTTTCCAAATTCCAAACATAGAAGTGTAATTAATTAATTTTAAAATTAATTCTTATTATCAAAATAAATAGCGTGTTTTTAAGAAACCATAACTACCAAAAGATTGATACTTGTTTATGTCCAATTTCAAAGAGAAATTAATTCCAATGAAAGACATTTGATTAAATGGTAAAAATATATTTTAATTTCCCTTTAAAGAAAATTAAAAAGTTAATCTAACCGTATAAATAAATTAGATTAAAAGGCACTTTTGAATTCAAATACAATATTATTCACTATTCATTAAAAAATGTACTTTATCAGAAAAATACCAAAAAATTACCTAAAGTAAAATTTGATGTCCCCATTATGAAGAGGAATGTATTAAATTGACCAAAACTAGATTTAAAAAGGGTTCTCCATTAAAAGGTGGTAAATCTACCTTTTAATGTAAATTATTCTTAAAATTAGATTCATTCACATTTTAAGCCTCTAACTTTTATTGAATAAAAGTAGATACATCTAACAAACATGTATACTCATTTTGTAGTTAGTTTCGTTCATTCCCACCACTATAACGACTAGTAGTTAACTACCATTTAAAATAATAATATTATATTACTAGTGTTCAAAGTAAGATTCCAAAGAAGCACGTTGTTGCGTATCGGGTACGCTATCAAACAAAGAAACCCTTTTAAAGTAAAATTAATATTTAATTCCCAAATATTAATAAATATGAAATATGTCTTATTCTTCATTTACATGGGATGTTACATCCTTCCCCTATTTTGGAAATTGCATCCTCCCAATTTTTATTCACTTATCAAAATAAGTGGGGGTATTTAACCCTCATAGCATTTTTAGATGCCCACGTTGCCCCTTTAACTATATGGTTTTTTCACAAAACTTTACCTGATGAATTACCTTATTCTGCAACACTTTCTCTCTATGGTCAAGAATCAGAACCGGTTGTTCTTCATAAGAGAGATTCTCTTCCAACTGAACTATCTCTGGGCTCAAAACATGATATGGATCTGGCATATACTTTCTCAACATTGAAACATTAAAAACATTGTGTACATGGGATAAACATGGAGGTAAAGCCACTCTATATGCAACTGATCCAACTTTCTCCAGAATTTCATAATGTCCAATGAACCTCGGACTCAACTTTCCCTTCTTACCAAAACACGTCACACTTTTCCATGGAGAAATTTTGAGAAAGACATGATCACCTACCTCAAAAGAAATATCCTTCCTCCGGTTATCTGCATAACTCTTCTGTCTACTCTGAGCTGTTCTCATGTGCTTATGAATCAACTAAACTTTCTCTGCCATCTCTTCTACCAATTCTGGTCCCATAAGCTTCCTTTCACCTTATTCATCCCTAAAATCTAGAGTTCGACAACACTTTCCATATAATGCCTCAAATAGAGCCATTTGTATACTATAATGAAAACTGTTATTATATGAAAATTCATCCAAAGAAATATGTTGGTCCCAACTTCCCTGATAATCCATCAAGCAAGCACGTAACATATCCTCCAAGGTCTGAATTGTTCATTCTGACTACTCATCTGATTGAGGATGAAAAGATGTAATAAAATTTAATCCAGTTCCCAATGAATTTTAAAGGCCTTTACAAAAGTTAGAAGTAAACCTGAGATCATGATCAGATACAATGGAGAGGGGAACTCCATGCAACCTGACTATCTATTTAACATACAACCGAGCAAGTTGATCTAGAGCCAAAGTATCTCTAATAGGAAGGAAATGAGCAGATTTAGTCAATCCGTCAACTATAACCCTAATTGCATTATTACCTCGATATGTCTTTGGTAATCCCACAACAAAGTCCATGAATATATTTTCCCATTTCCACTCTGGCACTGGTAGGGGATAAAGCATTCTTTTTGGTAACTGTCGCACTGCTTTAACCTGCTGACAAGTGAAACACTTCATAGTAAAATCAGTAATATCTCTTTTCATTCCATCCCACCAGTAATACTCTCGAAGATCATTATACTTCTTAGTACTACCAGGATGAACTGAAAACGAAGAACTATAAGCTTCACATAATAACTCATTCTTCAACTATGAATCAAAAGGCACACATAAACTCATTCCAAATCTCAAAACACAATCATTATCAACGTTAAAATCAGGCAACTTACCCTTCTAAACTAACTCTACTTTTTTCTGCAAATCACTGTCTTCCTTCTGCGCTTGATTTATACTGTCTGATAGAGATGATCTCACTGACAACTAAAACAAAATAGAACAATTTCTTGTACTAACAACTTCTATGCCATAATTCATCAAAAAAAATCAAAGGATTTGTTCCAAATGTTTCATGGTTAATGAAACGTTACTTTTTTGACTAAAAGTATTAGCCACTTTATTTTCTTTTCTCGGATGGTAAAGGATCATGCAATCACAATCCTTGATTAATCCCAACCATCTCCTCTGTCTCATATTCAATTCTTTCTGAGTGAATATATACTTCAAACTTTTGTGATCAGTATATATTTCACATTTTACTCCATAAAAATGATGCCTGCATAGTTTTAAAGCAAAAACAACAGTAGCTAATTACAAATCATGTGTAGGGAAATTTAACTCATGTGGTTTCAACTGACGTGAAGAATAAGCAATTACCTCATCATTTTGCATAAGGACACAACCATGTTCTTTCAATAAAGCGTCACTGTAGATAACAAACTATCCATTTCTGGAAGGCAGTGCAAAAAATGGAGCATTCACCAATCTTCTTTTCAATTCCTGAAAACAATAATCACATTCCTTTGTCTAGATGAACTAACACCTTTTTGAGTTAACTTAGTCATTGCACTAGATAACCTTGCAAAATTTTCATCAAAACTTCGGTAATAACTTTCCAAACAAAGAAAACTATGAATCTAAGTTATATTTATAGGTCTTGGACATTATTCAACAACTTTCGTTTAGCAGGATCAACAGTTATGCCATTTTTTGACACAATGTGACCAAGGAAAGAAATTTGGTGTAACCCAAACTCACACTTTCTGAATTTCCGATAAAGTTTCGTTTCTTTTATGGTTTTCAAGATAACCCTTAAATTACTTTCATGTTCCTCTTTACATTTGGAATAAACCAAAATATCATCAATGAACACAACCACAAACTTATCCAAGAACTCAAAGAAAATTCTATTCATAAGATCCATGAATACAACATGTGCATTGGTTAACCCAAAAGGCATAACTAAAAATTCATAATGGAAATATATAGTACTAAACGCAGTCTTTGGAATGTCTTCTTACTTTACTTTCAACTGATGGTACCCCAAACTCAAGTCAATCTTTGAAAAATTATGAGCTCCCTAGAGCTGATCAAACAAATCGTCGATATGAGGCAAAGGATACTTATTCTTAACAGTGATGTTATTCAATGCTCTATAATCAATGCAAAGTCTCATTGAACCATATTTATTTTTAACAAAAAATATAGGAGCACCCCCTAGTGATGTCATAGGTCGAATGAATCCTTTATCTAATAACACCTGCAATTGATTCTTTAACTCTAAAAGTTCAATTTGAGCCATTCGATAAGGGGGTTCTGAAATTGGCTTACCTTCAGGAACTAAGTCAACAATAAATTCAACTTCTAGATCAGCTATAATACTAGGAAACTCATCAGTAAAAACATCAAGGTACTCGTTTACCATTGGAACATCATTAATCGGAACAGTTCCTTTTTTTTCAACAATATGTGCAAGGTAACATTCATTTTCATCTTTTACTAGTTTCTCAGCTTCCTGATTTGTTATCAAAAGAAAGGGTTCATTCTTGTACAGAAACTGTAAATATTTTAGAAAATAAACCTCTTTATCTCTACAATAAATCTTAGAATGATAAACGGAAAGCCAATCCATGCCCAAAATAACATCAAACTCTACTAGAGTAAAAACAATAAGGTCTGTAGGTAGATTCTTTCCTCACACAAGGACATGAATGTTCTTATGTTTTCTTTTTGTCTCAACATTTCCATTAGGTGTTTTTACTGTAAGTTCTGTATCCATATCATGAGATAAAATTCAAAATTTATTAGAAAACATATCAGAAATGAAAGAGTGTGTAGACCCTGAATCAAAAAACACATTTCCATAATCTGAACAAACAAATAGTGTACCTGATACAACTTCATTTGATGTACCAACATCTGCTGAAGTAGTTGAAAAGGATTTCTCCACCCCTTTCTGCTTGTAGTCTGTCTGTTTTTTCCTTAGTTGAGTTCTTCTTTGGACACTCATTTGAATAATGACCAATTTCATTACACTTAAAACATCTTACCGATGGATTTTCATTGCCTTCTTGTTCATCTTACTTACAGTTATGAGCAATATGACTTGACTTACCACACCGGAAGCACTTTACAGTCTTTGACAAACATTCTACAGGATTCTGTTTACCACAATTCTCACAAGATGGATATTTAGTTTTCTTAACTCTAGGCTTCTTTGATGAATTCTTACCCTTTCCCTGCCAACTGGACCTCTTATTCTGTTGTTTTTCAAAGAACACTTGTACATCGGCAAACTCCATTTCCAACTTCTCCGCACATCGAAAAAGTTTTTCATAACTTTTGAACTCACGAGAAGCTAAAGCCCTTTGATATCGTGGATTTAGTCCTGAGTAAAATTGATTTATCTTACTATCAAGATATCAGATGAAATTTGGTGCATACCTTGCCAGACGAGTGAATTGTTTTTCATAAGCAACCACTGAGTCATCCTCCTGCCCCAATTCCAGGAATTGTTTTTCCATTCTAGGACGAACCACCTTAGGAAAATACTTCTCAAGAAACATACCTTTGAATTCATCCAAATCAAGGGCATAAATCTCCTCACTATGCTTGATATATTTCTCCATTGACCACCACTGATCAGGTTCACCTTCAAAACGATAAATATCAAGACTAACCTTTTGATGTTCTAAACAACCCATGACATTGAAAATATTCTTAAGTGGTTTAATCCAACCTTCAGCTAGCATATGGTCAGATGATCCTCTGAATGATGGAAGATGTTGCCTCATAAAATGCTCCACTACTGACATGTTCCTCTGTGGTTGATCTGGCCGATCTCGTGCATGGATACCACCACCATTTATCACCTGAGTCAACTGTTCCATCACTGTAACAAACTATCCAGTTCTGAATCTGACCATCTCAGGTTGCTGATTTGGAAGGTTTTCTTCCTCCTAATGTCGTCCCAACATAGCTGCCCCATTTCCTCTACGGAAAACCATTCTGAATAAAGAAATATCTTAGGCGAAGCAACATGGTAATCTGTAAATGCTATATGATTTCAATATTAACATAAATTAATTTATGGACATTTATTTAACAACACCCTAACTCCTAAAGTTATCTAAACCGACCTCTGATACCAACTATAAGGACCCGACCATAAACTGTACATAATATTGAATTAAATGAATAATTCACATTGAGGATCTTTTCAGGTTTAGAGTTTTAGAGAGTTAGGCGATACCTATTACATTTCAAAATATTACAAAGTAGACACTTCTACTCAGTTTCCATTTTTTTACAAAACATGAACTCTTGAAAAAAAAGAGTCATATCTAGTTCCATGTTTTAGATGGCATGACTTTTCCTTGATCCCATCCTTGAACCTATTCTACTTTATGTCCTATGAAAAACATTTCAAAACTTGGGATGAGCATAAAAAGCTCAGTAAGGGTTACAAAAAGTAGAAAAACTGTTAGTTTTTCAAAACAACATGTAAACCATGAATAGTTTAACATAAGTAATAATTTTCACATATATGAAGTAGTAAATACTCTTCACTGAATAAAAGATCATTACATACCTTTTTGTAACCAAAATATTACCATAAAATTCATATAAGGAACACATAACATATAAAGGTAACTTGGGACATAAACATACTTAAATGGAATAACCATACGGTCGACTTCCACACATATCACTAAATGGAATCGCTATATGACCGACTTCCATACCTAATGCATTGGAGGTTATAACATAACCACCCATCCTGGTATTCATGGAACCACCCTTCTTTTGGTTTATCACGTAACCACCCATCAAATGTCCAAGTACCATTATAAAATCATAATACATAAAACAAATATAAAAGAAAGAAAAAATTTTCATATTTCGATCACAATATATCACTTAAATATACTGACATAAAAAATCCATTTTAAAAACAATTTTCAATACCAAAAATATGTAAAAGAGTATAAGGTATTTATTTTCTTTAAAAAAACATTACGGCTTGTTGAGAATTCCAAAGATCAAATAATACTCGCGGCGGCGAAAAAGGGCATTGTCACCACGTACGTGAAAAGAAACATTCTTTTTTTTTTCGTTTAGTAAAATGATTCGTAGAAAAAGATTCACTTTGAATGAAATGAAAATTCAAAGGTTTTTATACAGTGTATAAAAGAAAGTCTTGTATTAGAACAAAATATGCCTCAATGAAAGGAGATTGAGACAAAGTCCCTTACCTCGTGTCGGATTTGACTCGATCGTTCTTTAATCTCCTGAATAATAAACTAAACATAATTTCTACTTTCTTGTGAACCTTTTTCAAGTTTATTATTCGTTTTATATCACTTATTTCCATGTTATAATCATTATGTAATCATTTAAGTTAAAAACGTTCATTTTTTCGATATTTGGTACTTGAGTCAAAAATGGACTTCTTATAATTACATGTTTTAAATGTAGTCAAATATCCATTATCTCCAGAATGAAAATCGTGATGTAGATATCATATATATATATATACAGTATATACATGTATTTATAATAGTACATAACATTTGTATGTAAGAAATGAAATGCACCGTTCATGGAGACGGCAAGTTGTACGTACGAATGAACACTACTTTCATTTATATTTCTCGTTTTAATGGAATTAAAACATAATGATACATATTTATATTATAATTCCAGTCTAATTTCATACATAATATCATTAAATCTATCCTTTATACATCCCACATAAGGCATTAATGAATCAAATTACGTTGAAGGGGTGGTAGTCCGCACTTCCTCAAATGAGATTGTCGTATTTACGCACTATGGAAACCATAAAGTCATGCTATAAAATGGGAAGTACAGAAGAATTAAGAAATAATAAACATAATATATATCACATATAAATAAAGTTCCATCATAATTGTCACCATGAGAGGTGGTAAGATGTAATTGAACAATCATTGTTTCGTGAGGGCTTAGTTTTCCATGCACAGAAACATTATGTTCTTCATCCATTAGATGGAGGTGTGTGTAAGTTTAGTTCGAATAATTCTCATAAAAACATCCTAGTATGTTAGGGATACTGGTGTTGTTACAAAATAAAGGAAATAAAAAGAGTTTTGGGGTTAGAGAAGTAAAATTAAAGAAAACAATTTAAGAGAAAATGTTTCCTTTAATTTGGGTAACTTCATTTGGTTTGAACCCAAGGACTTCTTGAAGTGACTTCTGCCTAAGGTAAGGATTCTAAGAGGTGTAGGGGGATTTTTAGAGCTTAATTGGTTTGAGGTTGGATGAGGAAAATGGCTTGAGAGGTGTGAGGAATTTTTTATAAGTGGTCTCCTTTTATAAGGGGGAGGAGGGGCTCTTTAGGAAAGCGTGAAACTATTATTTTATTATATAATGATATTCGATTTCTAATGGTCCAAAAATCATTATAGTCGAAGATAAGATGAGTCATGGTCGAAATAAAATAATCCAATCAAAATTGTACATGTTTTGGATAATATTTTAATCATTATAATCTTATTTATTTAAATGATTTATTAATGAGGTAAATACTGCATCATTATTATGTCATAAATAATTTAATTTATTTTGTCTAAAAATTAAAAAAATACCATGATATAGGAAATATTTTTAGCTTCCAGAAGAATATTTATAGTCTAACATTTGTCTTATATTATACCATATGAAAATTAATTACTAAAAGATTTTTTTATGTCATTTTGGCCTTTACTTAAAATTAATTAATCTAAATTGTCATTATCACTTCCAAGTGGATCAAAGGGGTCCCAAAATAGACCCAAATATGCCCATGGTCGTTAATGACTCAAATAATAAGGTTAGGACAAGTGTTAAGGTAATTTTGAATTATTATGATATTTTTTTTAACCTTGAATTACGTTATTTACCTTTAACCGTGGTAAATAAAAGTCAAAAGTTACTATTCACCAAAAATTATTTTCATCTTATTGTACCACATTTTACTTCCTAATAACAACCATATATGTAGGATTTTTGAAATTCAATTCACAGAAATGGTAAAATTTCATTTAAATGAAAAGTCAGTTTTTTTAACTACCACTAAGTGGTTTCACTATTCATCAAAAATTGATGTTTTTCAGAAAAATACAAAAAATTCAGCCAAAGCTATATTTGATATTCAGAATTCAAAAATGATGTCTATTTTTCCAAATTCCAAACATAGAAGTGGAATTAATTAATTTTAAAATTAATTCCCGTTATCAAAATAAATAGTGTGTTTTTAAGAAACCATAACTACCAAAAGATTAATACTAGTTTATGTCCAATTTCAAAGTGAAATTAATTCCAATGACCAAAATTGGATTAAAAGGTAAAAAGATATTTTAATTTCACTTTAAAACCAATTAAAAATATAATATAACCATATACAAAAATTATATTAAAAGGCACTTTTGAATTCAAATACAATATTATTCACCATTCATTAAAAAAATGAACTTTATCAGAAAAATACCAAAAAATTACCCAAAGTAAAATTTGATGTCCCCATTCTAAACAAGAATGTATTAAAGTGACCAAAATAAGATTTAAAAAGGGTTCTCCATTAAAAGGCGGTAAATCGGCCTTTTAATGTAAATTATGCTTAAAATTAGATTCATTCACATTTTAAGCCTCTAACTTTTATTGGATAAAAGTAAATACATCTAAAAAACAAGTATCATCGTTTTTTAGTTAGTTTCGTTCATTCCCACCACTACAATGGCTAGGAGTTAACTACCATTTCAAATAATAATATTATAATACTAGTGTGCAACGTAAGATTCCAAAGAAACCCATTGTTACGTATCGGGTATGCTATCGAACATAGCAACCCTTTTAAAGTAAAATTAATATTTAATTAAAAAATATTAATAAATATGAAATATGTCTTATTCTTTATTTACTTGGGATGTTACAGTTGGACTACTTTTTTCTGATTAAAGTGGATGTTTAACTATAAAATTACAATAAACTATCAATGATTTTCTTCACGATAGATTAATCCCATGGGAGAAGTAGATTTGTGAGATTAAAGGTGTAATTTAATATGTATGTATGAACATTGTTTATAAGAGAACCTTGTGAGATTAACCCACATCCACATTATGTTGTATCAAATTTAAAAAAACTAACAATCCTTACATGTGATTATAATCTTATATCCTTTAGTCATGTAAGAATCATTCACTCATATAAAGGCTATGTTATAAAAAAATACCCCCATACTAGATTAATTTTAAATATGAAGGAATTACGTGTGGTCAAAAAATGTGGATGCCTATTTATAATCATATTTTTTTAACCCATCAACTAGTTCCAAGTCTAAATTACTCAACATTTTTTATTACATTGGATAAAATATTTGGATAATTTTGGATATATTATAACTCCTAGAAGAAATATAAGGGTAGTTTGTGAAATAAATTTATATTGAGTATAATTACTAATTACATGGAGAATTAAATAGTGAAATAAATATATATTTAAATGAAGGAAATCATGATGTTATTTAATGGTAGAATATGGTAAAATTATTCCATGTTTTTCTAACCAATTTTTAGAGAAAATTAAATGTTAAAAATTAATATGATATTTGAGAATTATTATTTTGATATTTATATAAATACTCTAAAGAAATAAATTTGATTATTATAATTGTATTATTTGAAGTAATATAGATTATTATTACAAAAAAGCATCCCATTAATGTTTATGTTTCCCTTTAATACCTATATAAATGATTGATTTCCTATATTTAATGGTTTATAAATAATAGTTAACAACATGGCCACCAATCTTGAAATATTAGAGTATGGGTTTATTGTTTTTTAATTTGTAAACCCTTTGATAAATTTTAATGAAATAGTGTCATTTCATTCTTTTTTATTTCCAATATTTTTTCATTAATTTTCTCTAATGGTGCTTCTCTAACTCATCCATAGAGGATAAAAAACCCGTTTAATTGATCTTAGGAAAGATATAACTTTCTTTAGTTTTGTTTCCTAAATTATTACATGGGTTTATTTTTTTAATGATGGCCATTGAATAAATTTGAGATAGGTATGATGATCATTGATATATTATCACATACCTTTTTCTCAATAGTTTCACTATCAAAGATTATACCCTTCTCTTCTATATACTCATCCTTCATAAAATGGATATACATGATAAAAAGTATGAAATAAGATAAGTTGGATCTATGTTTAGGATAGTTTCACATACATGATTTTGGTGTGTAATTTATTCTTCAGTATTCCAGTATTTTCAATCATGATAGATTTTAAGATCTTATTTTCGATTATGTTTCCAAAATATTAACCATAATGTTTTTCTGATGTATGATACTAATTCAATTAACGAATATAATATTGACAATAATAGAAAAAGCAATGGAATAAAAATAATGTTCTCCAAGGATTAAATTAATTTATTGATCACACTTATGTTCTATAATGAATATTAATGTTATTTTTTTGTTTCTCAATAACCATAACAAAACCCCAACTATTTTTTATTTTATAAAATAAATATTAAAAAATATAAAAATTACTAACAAATTGAATAAAATAATTGATTTGTAAAAATTATCCTTGATAAGAGAATTTTATTTACCACTGTGTTGCATTAAGAGTAATATAAATATTACTTTATACCACCCCCTGATAGGTGTAACAAAACTGGTAGTATTGTTAGTGATCCATTCAATCACTTTAATATCATTTAACTTATTGTAAATATTATTGACTTTTATCAAAATATATAAAATTTTTATTATATTTGTGATAACGTTTTTTGAAAATAAAATTTATGCATGGAATCGCTAATCATAGGTGAAATAAAGTGATAACAAAAGGATTTGGAGAATGATGATAAAAAATATGGAATATTATGGGTTAAACAACTAATGAAAAAACTCAATGAATTTATCTAAACAAAATAAGAATCATAATTTGGGATTTTCCAATGGGAGCCAAACCAAGATTCAATAATATAAAATAGAATTGATGATAACTATAGTTAGAACCATGATATCATATGTTTCCAATACTAATTTGAACCCACTCCATGAATCGGTAGAAAACTAAAGAAGTAGTGGGAGAAGGTTTATCCCTTATATAGATTGAAATGTAAGAGGTTAATGGTCTGTTCCCAAAAATTATTTCTATATTTCTTGAAATTAACAAAAAGGGATCATAAAAATCAATAATTGAAGAAAACTTTATACCAAAACCACTGATCTATTGCATAAATAGAGTATATTATATCCTGGATAACGAATCAACATTTCCTACACTAATATACGGTTCGATCAAAACTTATCCTATTTGAAAGGGGATCCAAGATGATACAAATAATGAAGATATTTTCACTATATACTCATACTATACTTATTTATTTGAAAAAAAACTATTTACTATACTCTTTTATTTAAAATAAAATTGAATGAATTAAAAAATGGTTTTAGGCCTTATAGTTTGATGATAAATAAACAATAATCAACGAATAATTGGTGATCATTGATGAAGAACTAGAATTTTATGTATGAATAATAGAAAATATACTCGTGATTTTTTATAATGAGACTCAAATAAAAGATGATAATAATGGGGGGGGGGATTTATGTTTAAATTCATCTTTATTAAATCTTATCCAATTAAAACTGCATACTGATTCTCCTTATGATCTTAATTTTGATTCAGTGTTCTTAAATCCATCCTTGTAAATAAGTGATGAATAATCCACTAGAAATGTAGTTTCTATGTTGGATAATATTATGTTTACCACATTGATATATGAGTTAAAGTATTATATACATAGAGTGGACATCACAACATGTATATATGGGAATAAATAGGTTCTCAACACCTTCCTTCCCTTCCCTATATATGATCTAATTATAATAGTTCAATAGAAAAATACATATAATTTATTTTAGGTGAGTAATAGAAACAATATTTGGATTAAGATAATTGGATCCAAGAACTTATGTTGGATCATATAATAGAATCCCTATCATCTTATCGATTTGGGATAACTATAAAAAATCTTGTAAGTTGTAATTGTAAAAACATTATCCCTCAGGTGATTGCCCTAAATTATCATTAATTTTATTAAATTATTACTGTATTTAATTTTTAAATAATTACTAATTTATTTTTTATAGGTTGCAGATTATGTCATTTAAGATCTTAAATCAAGCTACCAGATAAAAAATAAAAACCAATTTTCATTTCTTGTATCTTTTTTGTTTACTATGTAAGTTCAAAAAATTTTACCTTCATGGATTGGTATTAACAATTATGTGTGGGGGAGGGTTTTCCTATTTTACAAGTATCAATTTTTTTCTCTCTTTATTAACATTTTTAAGGAAATTTCAGCTTAAATGAATATTAATTATCTTTTTTCATTATTCAGATGATTTTAAGAATTTTATTAAATTTTTGATAAAATAGATTTTAAATTATTGTAGATCTGTAAATTTTTCCTAAGCAATGATTTTGAGGTTATTTGAAATATTTTAATGATTTTTGTCATAAATTTTAGGTCAATTCCACCAATTATGCATGTTTTAAAACCTTAGTTCTAATTTATAACTTGTTGCTTGTTAGACCAGGAATTTAGTGTTGGATCGAATATGTAATAATGAGATGCTCAAATACAAGAGGGGGGTGTATTGTATACTTTAAAAATCCCTAAGGAAATTTTTAATTACCAAAATTTACAACACCTCTAAGCTCTAATAACTTGCTTGATTCTGGAAAAGTGATTCGGGGAATGAAACTTAAAAAAAGTTTACAACAACTAAGATTCTATCTTAAAGCATATAGAATCCTATATAATAAGAGTATAAGTCTAAAGAAGTATAGGAAGATTATACTTTCCTCAAAAACTAAATTACAATGAAAAAAAACAGAAATACTACAAGTAACAAGTAGTAACTCTTTTAACCCAAAGAGAAGGGTATCCAACAACCATGTATAAAAGGTTCCTTGATTTATACTTTCAAGAAAGTCTGCCTTACCCAAACCGAGGGAAGCCCTCAATCTGAAGATTAGTATGCGTCTTCCTATCCCCAAAAGCCCACGATTTGTACGGAAATAAGAACCTTTGACTTCACAACCTTAAGTCTCTAATTTCAAGGAAATCACACCTCTCCACTAAGCAAATCTGCACGAAGCAAAGTTTGGACAACCCGTTCAAACGTTCTGCATGAAGCCTAAGAGTTTATAAGAGCCTCTCTCTCAAGAAATCACTTCTAAAAGTTCTGAGCATGAAAAATTACAAAAGTCCTGATCTCTTTGAAATGTGCTTCTATTTATAGGAACATCTTTAACGGTTGGTTCTCTCCTCCAATGGTCATATTTTTCATTGAATTTCAGAGGGAACTATACACGTGTCACTCAAACAACGGTTAGTGAGTAAATGAAAGCACACCATCATTTTATAATAAAACATGTTTAAGAATAACCAAAATCTAATATTCTCAATGTAAGAAAATGAATGTTCGGATTCTAACCAAAATTGAATTCTGAGTCTATAATACAAGGATATTTGGATTCTATTTTGTAGGAATTCAGAACCTGAATTCTATAAAATTTCGGAGTCTGAATTTCAAGGAAATTAGGAATCTGGATTCATAAGAATTCAGAACCAGAACTTACAAAGTTTGAAGCCAGAGTTCCTGAGTATTTGGAGTCAGAACTCATAGGAGTTCAGCGTCTATATTAAGAGAAATCGGTGTTTGAACTTAGAATATTTCGTAACCAGAATTCGTATTCATAATTCAGAGTTATAACTTAGAAAGTTCGTAACCAGAACTCGTATCCAGAATTCGGAGTGAAAACTCAAAATGTTCATAACAAGAATTCGAATTTATAATTCAGAGTCAGAACTTCAGAAAGTTTGTAACAATAATTCGTATTCAGAATTTGGAGTTAGAACTGAGAAAGTTCGTAACCAGAATTCATATTCAGAATTCGGAGTCAGAACTTAGAAAATTCGTAATCAAAATTTGTATTCAGAATTCTGAGTCAGAACTCAGATGAGTTTGTAACTAGAATTCTAAGAATTTGGATTCCAGAACAGAATGCTTCATGTATAGGTATTTATAAGATTCATAGGTTTCATTTTCAAAACAAATTTTACACTTAAAAAAATTATGATATGAACAATGAAAACATGATAAATACAAATTTCCTTGGGGAAGAAAATTTTCCCTATAGAAGTAAAACAAGGAGAAAAAAGGGATTTGCCTTGGGATACGGTGTCTATGATTTTCAAAATAAGAAGGAATGGTAAAGTGACTAAGGTAACCTTATTGACTTAACAATCTCCCCCAAGTATTAAGGAATGGAAAATTCATAAGGAAAACCTTATTGACTCAACAATCTCCCCTTTTTTGGAATTCAAAAAAATACTTATGAAAAAGAATATAAGGACTTAGAATTTTTTTTAGGACTTTTAAAATAAAACTTATCTCCCATTACATATGAACAATAGTTAATATGACTAACTCCCCCATAGGCTTTGGAACTATAAGGATCGTATTCAAGATTTCCGGAATGAGATTTTTCATTTGAATATGGAAATCTTCATAATCAGAACTCCCCCTTTAATAAAATCTCATTTACTTAAGGATATTTCTTCTTTTACATAGAATTTATTTTCCTTCTCCGACTTTGTGATTTTCAAAAAGAGTTTGAGGGAATGGAAAAAAATATGGTTCCTGAAATAATAGTACAAACTTCCAAAAAACAAGCAATCACAATTTAATTAAGATTGGAACAATTTGTTCAAGGAAAAATAGATACAACAAAAGATAATATTTGGATCTATTTTTCTTATTTTTCATTGGGTATCAACTTCTTCATGATGGTTTTCACCTTATTTAGATCTTTGTGATCCTCCTCTACTTGCTTCTCTAAGAATTTGATCCTATCATCTTGAGCCTTTAGAGCATTTCCCCGAGCCTTCAGCAAGTCATCTTGCTTTACTAGCTTTTCTTCAATCTCGATCCGGAGATCCCTTTCTATTTTCAATCTTTGGAAAAAATAATTAAACGTCCCATTTAGATCTTCGACATCCTAAATCTGAGTATTCTGTTCAAGATTTATCTTTTCCTCAAAGATATTTGTTAGATCCTTGATTTTGCTATAATGATTATCAAAATATTCCATAAAATCATCTTGAAAGTCATCAAGCTCTCTCAGATATTCTAATATATTCTTTTACCAGATCACCATTTTCTTGCAAGATTTCTTGTGGGCTTCATTGTTGATAGGGAAATTCTTATGTTTGGACTCAATCTTTTTACACCTATCCATCACCATGGATATAGAGTATGATTTCTGATTCATGCTATGCTAGAGCATCTGACATCTTGAGTTAATTGTTGGAAGGATCAGGTTGGTGTCAACTAACTTCTTCAGATATTGAATGAAAAAATCATGTCCTAGAGCTGATGACTCTGAATCTGACACTTTTCTAGGTTGTGATTCTTCCTCTAGCTCGACAAGCTTCCTCTTAGCGGATCCACCAGCTTGTTTCTTCCTTAATGAAATTTTGGTTGGTGTGTCAACAAAAACTTGTTTTCATTTTTCAGATTTCGGAATAGCTTCTTCATCTAGAGACTCATGCACACTCTCAGACAATTGAATAATCATATCTTCATCAATTTTTTCATTCTAGGCTCTTGCCTCAATATCTTCAGGATGTATGAAGTGATGATTATAACTCTCTTCCTCAGATAATTTGTTCACTTCCTCTTTAGCCTTCTCATCAATTCCAGGGGTAACAAGTTTCGAGGATCATGCTTGAGAAGTCTGGATTAACAATTTTTTGGAAGAATTTTCCTTCTCATGATAATCTTCAACTTGCTTAATCATATCATCAGTGCTACTACAACTTTCTTCCTTTTCTTACACTTATTCCCCAACTTCTATCTGTCCAACAACCTTCACTTGAAATTTTTCCGGAGTCATAAACTTTTTCCTCAGTGTCTCAGGTAATGGTTCAACTAATACAGATTTTGGAACCAGAATGTTCTCATATGCTACTTCAGTAGCCTTCAAAAGAGATTGCACAATATCTCCCTCCAACATCTTCTTCTTAAGCTTCTTCTCTTTGTCTTGATTCTCAAGCTCTTCAGAAAATTTCTATTTCAATGCTTTGGCCTCTTTAGGTTCTATACCAAACTGTGGCTCCCCATATTTTTGGTTCTTCTTATCCTCCCTCCATTTGGAAACAAATTAATCTGGATAAACATTCTACTTCTTGGTATTTGGATGTGCGGTTTGGGATTCCTTAGCTTTAAGGGTTTCACCTTCAGTTTCTAAATCCTTTAATTTTATTTTCTTTCTAGCATTCTTCGACGGTTCAACCTCTTCTTCACTTTTTTCAATGGCTTTTTCTTCTTCCAATTGCAGCTGATAAAACTCTCTTGAATCTTTTGAAATGCCAACATTCATTCTTTTCAAAGTCTCATCGCTTAATAACATCACTTTGCAATTTCTTGGCTTGGAACTGCAAGGAATATTGAATGACTCAAGGCACCAAACTATCAACATGGAGAGTAGGGCGGATACATGATTATCTGTGCTCTCAGATTCCCATTCTTGATTTTCTCTATCGTAATGAGAATATGATTCATCAGATTGATTTTCCTTAGATTTACCAAAAAATCCAAGATATACATGTCACTTTTCTTAAGAGTGTCCATGTCACCCTTTCTCAGTACGATAAAACCCTGAACCCATAACTCTAGAATCTGATTGTTGGTAGACAAGTGAGTAATATTTCTGGTCTTGACATCTGTAAGTCCAAGACATTGCATATCCTTCACTTTTACAAAACTCCCTTGAACATCTGGCAGCTTTTGGGAACAAAATTATGCCTCTCCTTCATAAGATAACCCTACCAAGCTAGCAGCCTTGGTGTATGAAAGAGCCTAAGTTTTTCCATAACTCTGGAAGTAAAATTTTTCTCTGCCATCTTCCTTGAAAAAAAAGATTGATTAATAAAACACAATGAGGAGATCTGGATACACAAGATCTTGACCCCCTACAATCGAAATGGATACACTCTCTCATCCATTAAGCTTGATATTCTTAGAGATAATAGAGTAATATTTGTTGAAGAAGTTCAGATGTACCAACCGCTCCCTGTATATCTGCCACTCTGCGATCAGCTTGATTGTAGACATCTCTTTAGTTGGAACTTCACCAAACATTCAGACCTGAGCACTTCTGAAAAGTTAGAAACATGCTTTTGTAGAGGGGTAGAGCTTCGGTAAGAAAAATCTTGAGAACCGATGTGGGAAAACCATTGAGGGGTCCTCTTTTATAGGTGTTGAAGAGAGAGTTCATCTTCCTATTTCAATCCAACGGATGAGAATTCTTCTGATCTGGTCTGATGGTTGAAAAAATTATCTCAAGGAAAATTTGGTAGGATCTGATCTTTTATGGTTTTTAAAAGAAAACATTCAGATTTAAGGAAACTAGAATCCATGAAATTTTAAAAACAAAAGAAAATAACATCAAGTAAAAGGTTATTAAGAAAACTCAATAAATAATCATACCTTTTAGATTTTCTGGAGAATTATTCGTATTGAGAAAAATTCTTCTTGAAGGACTTTAGATATCAAAAAAATAATTGAGTTCGAAAAATAATTGAGTACACAGATCTTCATTACGAAAATTTTCATTATGAATATCTTCATTATGAAAATCTGATGTACGAAAAAAAAATTACAAAAATTTCAAGTACGAAAAATTTCATTACAAAAATTTCGACTACGAAAAATTTCATTATAAAAAATATGAAAAACTTCATTACAAAATAATGAAAAACTTCATTACAAAAAATATGAAAATCTTCATCATGAAAAATATTAAAAACTTCATTACAAAAAACATGTAAAACTTCATTATAAAAAATATGAAAAAACTCATTACGAAAAATATGAAAAACTTCATTACGAAAAATATGAAAAAGTTCATTACAAAAAATATGAAAGACATCCTTACGAAAAATATGAAAAAATTCATTACAAAAAATATGAAAAACCTCATTACAAAAAATATGAAAATGTTTATTTTGAAAAATATGAAAATCTTCATTACAAAAATACGAAAAGCTTTATTATGGAAAAATGAAAAATATACAAGCAAATGTACTCCTCCTATGAAAAAGAGCTTATTACTGTATAGAGATTGATTCAACATGAAGTTAATGAAGAAGATTACCATACTATTATCATTCCAAACTTTTGTTTAATGTATTAAAATCTATCATAGGGTAAATATTTTGTAAAAATTTTATCAAGTTGGTCTAGAATTCCAATAAATTGAAGAATGAAATCTCTTTTTTGTGTGAGATCCCTATGAAATTGATGCCTAATATCTATGTGCTTTGCACGAGAGTGATGTGCAGGGTTGTTACTAATGGAATGGAACCTGTGTTATCACACAGAATTTGAGTCTTAGTAAAACTCGTACCATAGTCTGGGAGTGTGTGTTGCATCCACAATACTTGATCACAACAACTTCCAGCTACTACATATTCAGCTTCAATAGTGGAAAGTGCAACTGAGTGTTTCTTCTTGCATGACCAAGAAACTAATGAATCTCTTAAGAAATGACATGTTCCAGATGTGCTCTTTCTATCCATTCTACATCCATCAAAGTCAGCATCCGAATAACTTTTTAAAACAAAATCATTTCTAGAAGTATAGAAGAGTCCTAAATCCATGGTTCCCTTTAATGAGCAAAAAATTCTTTTCACTACATTTAAATGAGATTCCTTGGTATTGGATTGATATCGTGTACATAAGCATAATGAAAACATTAAGTATAGATGACTAGCTGTCATGTAAAGTAAACTTCCTATCATATCTCTAAAAGTTTTTTGATCTACTGGTTTCCCAGCTTCATCAAGATCAAGTGTGTTTGAGGTACCAATGGGAGTACTTATACTTTTAGTGTTGTCATATCTATACTTGTTATGAATATCTTTAATATAATTATGTTGGGATATATAGATTTCTTCTGGTTTTTGAGAAATTTGAAAATCAAGGAAAAATGTTAACTCACCCATCATACTCATTTCAAACTTATATTTCATTAGATCCACAAAGGAATCAGTAAAAGATTTCTAAGTTGAACCGAATATAATGTCATCAACATAAATTTTAATAATCAAAACATTTTTCTTATCTTTATTTATAAAAAGGGTTGGATCTGCATTTCCCTTAACATAGTTATTTTGAAGAAAAATTCATGTAAGTCTATCATACCAAGCTCTAGGGGCTTGCTTAAGTCCATAAAAATCATTGGTAAGTCTAAGAACATGATCAAGATGATTTGTATCTTCAAAAATATGAGGTTGTTCAACAAAAACATCCGCTTAAACATAACCATTAAGGAAAGCACATATCACATCCATCGGAAAAAGTATGAAATTGAAGATTGCTGCAAAGGAATATAAAATATGAATAGAATCAAGTCTAGCTACTAGAGCATATGTTTCTTCATAGTCTATTCCTTCTTGGTGATCATAGCCTTTAGCAACTAATCTAGCTTTATTTCTTATAATGATTCCATTTTCATGAAACTTATTTCTGAAGACCCATTTTACTCCAATGATAGAAGTTTCCTTAGGTCTTTAAAACAAGGTCCAGACATTATTCCTTTAGAATTCATTTAGTTCATCTTGCATGGCTTTAATCCAATCATCATCACCTGAATATTCATCAGTTCCTTTTGGGTCTAATTGGGAATCAAATGCTAGATGTTCTACTTCATTTCTTAAGAAACATCTAGTCCTTACTGGTTGCTTTACATCACCAATGATGCTATCACAAGGATGATTCTTTAGAAACAACTGATTTGGGTTTTGTAAAACCTGTTAATCAACATAGGGTAGAAAATATTCGGGCGTAACTGTTTCAGAATTATCTTCCTGGACATTTTCCTTATCAGAAGGATCTTCTAACATATGTTTATAATCAGTTTTTGAAAACACATCTAAAGATGTTGGTTGGGGTTGTTTAAAATGAAAAGGATTAGTTTCATCAAATTTAACTTGTACTATCTCTTCAACAATACACGTGTTTTTATTGAAAACTCTATATGCCTTAGAAGTTGTGGAGTAGCCTAAGAAAATTCCTTCATCAGATTTTGGTGTGAATTTGTGTCGATTATCTTCAGTATTCAGAATAAATACATTGCAACCAAAAACATTAAATTAGGAAAGTATAGGTTTTATACCATTCCATAACTCATAAGGAGTTTTATTAAGAAAAGGTGTAATCAATGCTCGATTTATAGTATAACAAGCAGTAATTACAGCTTCAGCACAAAAAAGATTGGCTATAGAATGTTCACTCAACATGGTTCTAGTTATATCTTGAAGAATTTTGTTTCTTCTTTCAACAACACAATTTTGATGTGGTGTTCTGGGTGCTGAGAAGTTATGAGTAAGGTCTTTTCTACTACAAAAAGTTTCAAAATTAGAATTTTAAAATTTTCCTCCATGATTACTATGAATAGTTTTCAATGGAATGATTTTCTAATATTTAACTTGGGCTCTAAAACTTTTGAAATACGAGAAGGTTTCAGAGTTCTTTGGTAGAAAATAGACCCATGTAAATCTGGTGTAATCATCAACTAAAAAAAATACATAGTACTTGCCTCCAATGCTGCTAGTTTGTGTAGGACCAAAAATATCCATATGCACTAGGTGTAATGCATCAGTATTTAAGACTTCACTGACTGATTTAAAACTTGATTTATGTTTCTTGGCATATTTACAAGGGTCACAAACTTTTGAAGAATCAAATATAATCTCTGGTAAATCCTTAAATAATCATTTCTTTGAAATTTTTCATAAGTCCCTATGGTTACAGTGTCCTAACCTTCTATTCCATAACCAAGAATGATCTTTCATTGCACTATGGAAAGGTAACTCTTGGATCTTAAGGTCTTCTTTCTTTAGTGTGTAATTATTGTCTTGCCTATGGGAAGAAAGAATAAAATTTTCCTTGGAATTGTGTACTAAGCACGTGTCATTCCTAAAATTCACAAGGTAACCTTAATCACATAATTATCTTATTCTAATGAGGTTGTTCTTAAGACCCTTAACAAATAAAACATTTGAAATCAATGTTTTTACAAGAAGAACGATGTTACCTATAGCAATAATTTCTCCCTGACCATTATCTCTGAAAGTTACATTTCCTCCTTTCGTCTCGATAATATTTTCAAAGTAGTTTTTATTACCAGTCATATGCTAGGAACATACACTATCCCTGTACCACGTATTTCTATTGGTACTTTCTATACTTTCCTGAAAAAAAAAGAGTTAGACTTTCAGAATCCAAACTTTCTTGGATTCAGAAATTTCAGAAAGAAAAATTTTAGTCTCCCACATCTTCATAGAAAAATCGGCTTTATGAAATCCTAAGGACTGGGTTTTGTTTATAGAATAATTATTTACCCAATTTCCACCACACTGAAACTTAGTACAGAATGGATCTCTTTGAGTAAGAGAGTAATTGTTACTAAAAATTGGTTTTGAACTAGTATAACCAAAACCAGAACTATTATTTAGAGGTCGAATTTGAGAATACAATTTATCAAAATTTTCATTACCTAAGGTAATGTTTGACAAACACTTACTCAAGGAAAATATTTCAGATTTAAGTTTTATAACCAAGTTCTTGTCTTAAAAAACATTTGATTTTGAACTAGAGCTAAGCTCGAATTTTTTTTTCATAGAAATAACGTTTTCTAGATCTTTAGAAACTTTATTATTCTTAGATCTTACTTCCTTAAGAAAAATTTAAACACTTTCAAAATCTACATTTTTCTTATCAAGTTCTTTATAAAGAACTGATATTTCCTTAGAAATAATAGTATTCCTAGAATTTTCCTTATTAAGTTTTGTCAGGAGTTTTGAATTCTCAATCTCACGAAGTTTGGAAAACCTAGAAACCTTTTAATGGGAAGGTAAAGTATTATCATTATTAGAAAATGATTCTTTATCAGAAGAGTTATAATATTTATTATTACTATAATTTGCATTCAAAGAAAAATTGGTCATTGATTCAGCATTGTGTACCTTATCCATAAAGAAATGATTTTCAATCGGTAGTCTGGCTATTAGACCAAGATTCTTCTGTCCAGAAGATTTATAATCTGAAGATTCATCTAAAGAGTCTCCACCATTGGCACTCCAGGTGTCATTGGATTTCTAGAAATTATTAGCTTTAGCCTTGTAATAATTATTTCCATTTATCTATGACTGCATTTCCTTTATTTCTTTCTTTTCTTTTAATCATAGGACAATCAGGGCCTATTTGTCCAGCTCTCTTGCATTCATAACATGTGACTTCTGAAGCTTTCTTATCTTTACATTCTTTCTTTTTGTATCTAGATTTAAAGTTTCTATGTCCAGATATCTTGTTCATACTTTGATCAAGATTTTCAAATTCATTTTTTGTGGATTCACTTCCACTAGATTCGGATTGGATAACAACATTCTTAGATTTGGATCTAGTAACTCTATCAAAAGTCCTAGTTTTCATATGGTTTGAAGTTGCAGTAAAATAAACATTGTGATTCACATTATTCTTCTTTAAATTATCAGCATATCTCTTTATTATAGTCTCATGTTGAAGAATAGTTTTGAACAAATCATCAAGAGTAATCTAAGTAACCTTTTTGTTCTCATCTACAGCTATTCTCTTGGATTCCCATCCATTCGGCATGATGTCTATGATCTTATCAACAAGAGCTTCATCATCTAATCCTTTCTCACCCATGGATTTTAAACTATTCAAAATAGTCATGAATCTTTGTTTCACCTTACATATGGGTTCTCCATAAGGAAAGAAGAAACCATGATATTCAGCTCTGAGCTTGGCTCTTATAGTTTCAATTACATTGGAAGTTCCAAAGTCAGTAACTTCAAGTTTCTTCCAAATACAATTTGCTGCTTTATAAGATGAAATTTGGAAATATATGTTTTTAGTCATGGATATAAGAAAAGTATTTCCTACCTTATAAATCAGTTGATATTCATGCTTTTCTTGATTGGTACAGATACTAAATTTTTTGTCAGGGATTTTATATCCTCAAATAAGCATAATATAATTATCTACTCTATTATTGATAATGAAAGTCTTCATGTGATCTCTCCAATATTTGTAATCATTTCCATCGAAGATAGGTGGTCTAGTTGTATTGATATTGTTTATGGAACTAATATAGATTCCTTCCATCTTAATGAAAATTCTTTCCACAGAAACTTGTTAATAGAAAAAGTTCATAAACAAGGAGAATATTCCTAAGCAAGGAAAATATAGAACAAGAGAATCTCTTAGAAAAAATGAATCGGAACTATACGAGTCCGAAAAACTGATTCCGAAATAGTGTGAATCCAGAAATTCAATTCCAAAAGTAATAAGAAAAAGAATTCTCTTTTGAATCTAATCGTGAGATTAATTTTGAGGTAACCTCCTATGATACCAATTATTGGACCGAATATGTAATAATTAGATGCTCAAATACAAGAGGGTGGGTGGGGGGGGGGGGGGGTGAATTGTATACTTTAAAAATCCCTAAGGAAATTTTGTATAACCAAAAGTCACAACACCTATAAGCTCTAATAACTTTCTTGATTCCAGAAAAGTGATTCTAGGAATGAAACTTAAAAAAAGTTTACAACAATTAAGAGTCTACCTTAAAGCATATAGAATCCTATATAATCGGAGTACAAGTACAAGGAAGTATAAGAAGATTATAATTTTCTCAACAACTAAAAGTACAATGGGAAACAAAATAGAAATACTACTAGTAACAAGAAGTAACTCTTTTAACCCAGAGATAAGGGTATCTAATAACCCTGGATAAAAGGTCCCTAGATTTATACTTTTAAGAATGTCTGTCTTACCAAAACCTAGGAAAGCCCTCAATCAGAAGATCAATATCTGTCTTCCTATCCCCACAAGCCCTCAATTTGTAAGGAAATCGGCACCTATGAATTCACAACCCGAAGTCTCTAATTTCAAGGAAATACAACCTCTGCAGTAAGAAAATCTACAAGAAGCAAAGTTTGAACAAGCCGTTAAAACTTTTTACAAGAAGCCTGAGAGTTTATAAGAGCCTATCTCTTTATAAATCACTTATGAAAGTTCTGGGCTTCAAAAATTCCAAAAGTCCTGATCTCTTTCAAATGAGATCCTATTTATAGGCACGACTTCAACAATCCGCTCCCTCCTCCAAAGATCATATTTTTCCTTGAATTTCAGAGGGACATGTACACATGTCACTCAAACAACAGTTAGTGAGTAACTGAAAGCATGCCATTGTTTTATAATAAAACCAATGTAAGCATAAATAAAATATGATATTTGGAATGTAAGAAAAAGAATGTTCAGAGTCTAATCAAAATTGAATTCAGAGTCTATAATACAAGGATATTTAGATTCTGTTTTCTAGGAATTCGAAACCTAAATTCTATAAAATTCAAGAGTCTGAACTTCAAGGAAATTTGGAATCTGGATTTATATGAATTCGGAACCAGAACTTACAATGTTTAGTGTCAGAGTTCATGAGTATTCAGAGTCAGAACTCATATGAGTTCAGAGTCTGTATTCAGAGAACTCAGAGTCATAAATTAGAAAAGTTTGTAACCAGAATTTGTATTCAGAATTAGGAGTCATAACATAGAAAGATCGTAACCTGAATTCATATTCAGAATTTGGAGTCAGAACTCAGAAAGTTCATAACCAGAATTCGTATTCAAAATTCAGAGTCAGAACATCAGAATTTTCGTAACCAGAATTAGTATTAAAAATTCGGAGTCAGAACTCAGAAGGTTCGTAACCAGAATTCGTATTCAGAATTCGGAGTCAGAACTCAGAATGTTCGTAACTAGAATTCATATTTTGAATTCAGAGTCAGAACTCAGAAGAGTTCATAACCAGAATTCTGAGAATCCAGTTTCTAAAACAGAATGCTTCATATCTAGGTATTTATAAGTTTCCTATGTTTTGGTTTCAAACCGAATTTTACACTTAGAAAAATTATGACATGAACAATGGAAATATGATAAAGGCCAATTTCCTTGGGGAAGAAAATTTTCCTTATAGAAGTAAAACAAGGGGTAAAAAGGGATTTTCCTTGGGATAAGCTGTTTGTTATTTTCAAAACAAGAAGGACTGGTAAAGTCACTAATGCGACCTTATTGACATAACAATCTCCCCCAAGTATGAAGTAATGGAAAAGTCATAAGGAAAACCTTATTGACTCAACATTTAAGGGATACTATGAACTTCATTATTGGCCTAGGTAGATTTTTATAATGTAAAATTATAACATATATCCTTATAATAACATATAAAATTATATATATATATCATAACAATATAATAATAATAATAACAAAATATACATTTATATATTTATATTTCATTTTTTAGTTTAACAACATGATAACCTTAATAATATCACACAACAGTTTAATTAATATATTAACGAACATAATAATTAATGCTCATATAATTTATAAAATTTTAATTCAAAAAAATCTATATCCATAAAATTTTATTCTTTTTTTAGTTATATTATCCAGCAATAATAAATATTATTAATACTAAATATATTCAAAATAATATTATCATATCATAAATTTTTTAATTTTAATCATATTTATTAAAAAAAATTGAAATGATTTTTTAAATATCAAATCCTTGTTGATGATAAAAAATAAAAATCCTCAGTTAAATAATTAAAAAATAAGCTCTCCTTGTTACATCTGTTACCCAATGGACTGCCAATTACCATCTAGTGGTTGTACAGTGTGTAATTCCCATTTGGAACTTTATTGAGTACCGTGTGGAATTATATTATATAAATACTTTCAAACTTCAATGTACCAAATATACTTGTTTCAACCTACCATATCACTTGGTTTAGCCTGCCAGATGGTATAAGGCATTTTCTAAATCTCTTTGGGCTAGTGACTTGCACCATTGTACCAATTTTAACTAAATTGGAATGATTTCACCCTCAAAATCCAATAAAACATTATCTGGATTCATTATGTAAAAACATCCTTAACCATTCAAATACTTTACATCTATCCCATAAACTAAAAAGATACCAAATTATAAAAAACATGCCCAATAGTATGTATGTAGAAGAAACATAACTGAAAACCATGGAATGATGAAAAAATTAGCTAAATAATGAATGAATAAAGTGGCCTATGTTAGTAATAAGGTGTTTCTATGAATTTATCCATTGATGGGGAAATTATTTCAAGATATTCATTTTAAGACAAACGTCATTTACCATTAGATGTGTCACATAAAACCATGTATCTGTACTCCCACATGAATATAATTGGTGGGAGGTAAATCCCTATAGGATACCACCAAGAATATACATATCACATTTCATAATGAAAACCAATGTTTCTAGTTGGGAAACAATATTTTTTAAATCCATTTTTTTTGAAAATATTATTAACCATTTTGTATTCATATATATAACTATGGAAATGAATACAATTTAATATAAAATAAAAAAAATACAAATTAGGAATAAAAATGATGAACAACATGTTGACAATAATATCACACACGGTCATAATATAATAATAATGAATAATTAGCACAAATAATATTTGGCACATTGGGGAGACCGGACCAATGGGTTCGGGGTTTTTAGAGCCCACTCATAGAAAATTTCATTGTTTATGTCATTATGAAACTGCAGTACAACAAGAGGGATCTTGAGGTCTCATCAGAAATGACCCCTATCTTACTCATGACTAAGGATTGAAAAATGTATATAAAAAAACCACACACCCAAGATCTCCCATGGGAAACCCATAACCACATCCAGACAACCAAGAAAGACCATAATTAATAAATTAGGTAATAATTAAATTAATCATTCAAAATATGTTTAAAATATCATTTATAAATAGAAGTTTTTCCTATTGTTTTTTATGATACCCTTTATAGTTATAAAATTGATTTTCAATTTGAAAACAAAAAGAAGTAAATATTTAGCTATCCTAATCCATGATTAACTTTAAAAACATGAATATCATCCCTCAAAAAATCATTCTAAAAATAATATATCAATAAAACCAAATGAAAAAAACATGAATAAAGGTATTCCAAAATAAATATTTGTATACGTAGATATGACTACCTCAAAAGCGATGAAACAACATTTCCATTGGAAAATATTTCTAGAGGGGAAGAAGAGGGATCCTCACCAAAATAAAACAAAAATAATATAATCAAAAACACATATGAAAACCTATTTTTCCCATTATAGGTAACGAGCGTGTTAGTTTAGTAAATTTCCACGTAAAAAAAAGAAATTCCACATAGTTTAGCTACAATGATTCCCAACCTATTTTGGTAACTTCTCTTCACTGATTTGAGATGCATTGTTTCATGGAAGGTATCTTAGGGTTTGGATAACTTTGTTTTAACTAGATAATATATCATAGAATCCATCACCCTACATGCACAGTTTGGTGCAGAGTTACTCATAACCGTTTACCAACCGTGCACATGAGCCATTTTTTCAAAAATAATTTCTTCTAAACCGAACTCTCAAAAAGTATTAAAAACACTATATCAAATTAAAATTCAAATAAAATGGGCACCAATGACCAAATGAGATTAAAAATTCTCCCAATCTGGCCACTTTCTACCTCTAATCTTCTAAATGATCTACTTCTACAAAAGGATGAGTCCACTACTCTCTCACAAAGGCCTCCCCCTCCTATGTCTCATGGTTAGCCTAGACATAGTTTTATAGCACATAGGACATAGGAATTGATCATCCTCAAAATATCATGACTCAGTGATCTAGAATACAAAAAAGCTACTCAACCACATAAGTGTTATGTTCCAAATTCAAAAACTCTTTTACTACAACATGGGATGGGTCTGGATGGCACTTTTTCTATTTGGAATGTTTAATAAATCATTAATAAAGTCCATATGGACTATAATGGCTAATCAGTATTTCACAATTCTGAGATGCTTTAAATTATCAAAAGGCTAGGCCTAATATGACACCGGCTTACCCTCCTTCCCCAAATGATGGATCCCCATCCAAGGAGAAAAAAAGACAAAATGTATTACCTATATCAAACCTCTATAAAAAATATTATGATAAACATGAAATTTTCTTATCCTCTCAGCCATCTCTAATCACTTTTGAATCAATATATCATTGATCATCGCCACCTAAATTGTAATTGTTCCTTTCCTAGAATTCCTACCCACCTCTTACCAATATAGCAGGTGCTGAAAAAAATATCTATGCAATGACTTAATGGGTTAAATATTTATAGAGTATTTATAGCTATTATTATTGAAAATTATTACATTGATAATTATTTCTCCCCAAAGACATTGCAGTTAAGGGTGTAAGCTCATATGATGTTCTCAACTATTTGAATATACCATTCTATAAAGAAATCATTCAATAGATGGTAGGCTATACTCAGTTTATACTAACAACGCAAATACTGATAAATCTTCATATTGAAACAGGATGTTAGGCATGGGTTTGGATCTAGAAAAATCTCCAAATGCACAACATGAAGTCAAACAACTTCTTCAAATAAGGGCATCCAATGTCCTCAACTTTGGTTAACTCATTGAATGGAATGAAATGGGATGATTTAAATAATGGATATATTATCACCCAAATATAATCCTTACTTATATGAGACCATGATAATTTTATAAATAAATCCATTCAAATCCCATCAAATTTCTCCACCGGGATAAAGAGAGGCTACAACATCTTAGATAACTTCTGTTTCTATATATTGATTCTATGATAATAGAGCCAATGGAATAAAGATATCCAATAGCTTAGTTCATATTGGTCTGCCACTATAGGATTTTTATGTCACAAATCATCTTGGAATCCTCTGGGTAAACATCCCATCTAGACTAATTCCTATTATTCATCACTTTAAACCTTAATGAAAATGGAGATATCAAACATGTATTAAAATAAAAGGAATGCATTAGGAAAATGATTCAAATTTTCCTAGGTGTATCCATTATTTAAAATTATTCTAATCCCTTTAAAATAAGGGCATTATTCATACCCTTTATCAATATAGACATCAAGAGAGGAGGTTGTGATATACTCCAGTTTGTTAACCTCGATCCATTTCTTTCATTATTAGATTTGAACACACGCAAGGATTAAAATCTTGAGTAACTAATTAGTTTAGAGGTTATAGAGAATAAGTTATGTACATGATACCAATTTTAGATATTGAAATAAAATAAAAATCATACTAATGGAAAATATTTTGCATTTATGAACTCATTCCAAGAATTCTTCTTCATATAATGGGGAATAGAAAAAAATAAAGGTGATCCCAAATGGTTAATAAGGTTTAAGTACAATAGAATCTATCTAGAATAAATAATAATAATAAACATATAATGGTAAATAACTAAAAAAATTCCATTTAAATAACATGGATGTCGTGAATAGATAAGAAATAATCAATATAGAATGGTAAATAACTTAAAATATAAGTCATTTAATTAATTAACTCAGAATTAAAAGATTGTAGGAATAATATAATTTTTTAATATATGATTAATAATAGAAACTTAATTTTCAATGAAGGAAATTGTTAATCACTAGATTTTATATTCTCAAGAATATGATACCTCTACTATTAATACCTTTTACACGACAATTTAAACTATAGGTAAAAACCCATTTAACTTGACCAATTGATTTGTCCCATGGGAAATTTTGATTCATTTTGGGGATATGTAATTCCAATCCCCAAAAATTACTATATGCCAAAATAATTCATTATATATGGAATAATATATTTAATTTACTAATTAAGATGCATTATCATAAAATATCCACATTGAGTAAAGGATACATATTTATCAACATTTCCTTATTTAATCAAATAACGTTCAAAGTAAATAAAATATATAAAATGAAAAATAATTTACGTAATTATCTTACCCATTATAAAAAAATAGGGATTTTCAAGAGAAATGTAATTTCCAATTAAAAATTATTATAATACAGTGATAGTTTCAAGAGAAAGTTAACAGTCACAACAGATTGTGAGTTTTTAAAATAATTTTTACAACTTGGTAATTTTGAAGTCAAATCCCTTGGATTTTTTCATTGGACTCCCCAAAATTTCTAATGGTAATAATTAATTTTGGGATCTTTTCAATTGAATTGCATCATTTTGACTCATCATTGTTATAAGATAATAGATATCACTTGACTAGATTCCCATAATATACATTAATATTGTGGAATGGCAAAATTGAGTACCACATTACACTATGTATGATAAAGATCTAGGATTTACTATGATGTTATGGAAATGTATTCAAATGGTTCTAGATATATAATTATGTTTTAACACTACATACCATCTTTATACATATAGTCAGTCTAATGGAACAACTCAAACCATAGAGGATATTCTATGATATTTTTTATACATATTTGAAATGTGGTTGGGACCAACACCATCATCTATTTGGGTTTTCTCATAAAAAAACATTCACTCAAGAATTATGATGGAACCTTTTGAATTAGAATATGGAAATATGATTAAAACTCTAACGTTAAAGAATAAATCATAAGAAATAATGATATTGAGTCCTAACCAAGTGGAAGAAATGGAAGATAAGGTTTCATCCATTCAAAAATAAATATTGGAAGCTCAAATTCTGGAGAATCTTTATAATGAAAATCATACACATGATCTAGAATTATATGTTAGTAATAAGGTGTTTCTATGAATTTATCCATTGAAGAAGGTATTGATAATTTGAAATAAGGAAAAACCACTCCATAGGTATATATGTCCTTTTTAAATTATTGACCGTATTGGGATAGTAGTATGTGGGTTGGTGCTTCCCCTAAACCACTCTACAGTGTACGATGTGTTCTACATGTCTCTCATGATGAAGTAAAAACCTAATCCTTCACATGTACTGATCTCATATGGTGTACCATTGGAGTAAGATATTTTATATGAGGAACTGATAGTATACATATTGGATAATTTTTTGAAATTTTTGTTAAATAATGTCACTCCACTAGGGGAGTTTGTAGCGGTACCCCTTCGATAAGAGACCGAGTTTGGGATTGAACTATATCAAGGTGTGTCTCATATCATGATGTCTTTGTATTGGATAACACCTTATGAGTTGAGAGAGCTATGTATATAGATCCATGGTATGTTTTAGTGTGGTTTTGTTTGTCTGAGTCTATCATATTGGGGTACACCAGTTCTGTACATAAATAATACTGATGGTAGTTTGCAGTTGGGTATTGATTATCATCATTTGAACCAAGTGATGGTGAAAAACTGTTATTCTCTTCCACATATTAATAATTTATTCGGTCAACTGAAGGGTTAAATTTGGTTCTTGAAGATTAGATTGTGGTCAAGATATCGTGAGGTGAATGCAAATTATCAGGATATCCAGAATACATCATTTTGTTTTTTCATAGGAATTATGAGTTTTTTTAATGTAATTTTGTGAGAAAACTTATCCATCTATGTTCATGGGGAAAATGAACGTCTTGTTTCATGTGTTTTTGGATATGTTGGTGGTTGTTTTAATTAATGAAATAGCTATGTAATATATGTGTGAGGAGAAGCATGTAGAGGATCTATATGCCATTTTTAGATTTCTTCTCTATGAGAAGTTTTTTAGGAAGTCTCAAAAGTGTGAGTTTTCTGATAAATAACTTCATTTATTAGGGCATGTTGTATCATATAGGTATTAGATCTAGATCCAATGAAGATATAAGTAGTTGTTTCTTGGGATCTCCCATGAAAACGACACATGTGAGAATTCTCCTTGTTCCTGTAGTCTATTAAGTGAGGTTCATAGTAGATTTCTATTAGGCTGAAACACCTCTAAAAATGTCGACCAGAATGGAATAAACATTATTGTAGACTGAACAATGTCAAAAAACTTTTGATTATCTGAAGAAGATGTTGGTCACTGTTGCAGTTCTTTGTATCTAAGTATAAAGAGTTTAGTTTGAGGTATTTTGTGATGCTTTGTGTCTTGGGTTGGGTGGTGTTCCGATGAAGTAGAGATATACAGTTTATTATGGGTCTTATCCGTTATATCCCCATGAGTGTAACTATGACACCCACAATCATGAGTTTGCAGCAGAGGTATTTTCCTTGTAGTTGTAAAGATATTACCACATCAGCGAACACATTGTGGTCTTCAGAGATGATAAGATCCGGTGGTATGTTTTATCCCCACATGACATGAATGTGTGTCAACATCGATGGATGGTGTTTTTATTATATTATGACATCAATATTTCATATAAACTTCGGAAAGTTAATTT
The DNA here is from genome assembly GCA_963277665.1 of Viscum album. NCBI lineage: Eukaryota > Viridiplantae > Streptophyta > Magnoliopsida > Santalales > Viscaceae > Viscum > Viscum album. The sequence continues at coordinate 997,012,525 of OY728132.1, forward strand.
TTTAGTTGATGTACTATTATAAATGTCTAGTAGTGATATAGTGTTGGAATTATGTGATTCCTATAGAACGATGGAAGAACAATCAACATTTCTTGTAGATATGGGTGAAGTCGGGGGCAGAGGTTGTCTTTTTCAGATGATGATGCTGTCATATCTAGTGCAGCAGGTGGATGAATTTTTGTTGGGGGATATTGATGTGGAGGTTTGTAGAGACCGAGTTATTTTTTGAGAGGCCCCTAAGTGGTTGGTATGAGGATGAACAACACTTAGTGTTGTTTCATGGTATGATATTCATTCCTTTGAAAATGCATGATATGGTTCTCATAGAGTCCCATAGTTCACCTTTTGTGGTATATTGTCTCATGAAAATGATAAATGAAGATTTGGGTGCTCAGTTTTTTTGGTATTGGTTAAAGGATGTAGTTTCATTGTTTGTGTCTTGATGTTTTGTTTTCAAGAAGGTGAAGGTTGAACAATATATTCTCGATGGGTTTCTCTAGCCATTATATATTCTATAGTGGCAGTGTAAGGACATATTGATGGATTTTTTTATTGGTTGACCTTGATCTCAGGGACGATAGGGCGTTATATTGGTGTTACTGGATCGTCTGATGGAATCAACCCAATTTATGGTGATCAAGGAGTTGAGATCTGTAGAGGTTTTGTCGAGCTAGTTTTTGGAGGAGGGGGTGAGACTCTAGGGATTCCATAGGATGATAATTTCTAATCAATATCCTTTTTTTACCTCCAGGTTGTGGAGAGGTATCTAACATGATTTTTTTTCTCAGCTATTCCTTTGAACAAATTCTCATCCAAAGATGGATGGTAAGACAGAGAGAACCACATAAGATCTTGTAGACATATTGTGCTATTATTTTCAAGATTTTGGAGGTTCATGGATGATTAAACTATCCTTTGTATCATTTTCTTACAGTATTATTTTTCACCCCACCGTCGGTATGATGCTGTTTGAATTCTTGTATGGCCATCCTTTCCGTTCTCTGTTGTACAGGACTAGGGTCAGATAGTCAACAATTCTTAGTATGAAACTTTTATATAATACATCATATATGGTTTAGGTTCTTCTCTATAGGATGAAAGAAGAAAATAATTTTTATAAATATTAAAAATATCCTAGTAGGTCACCTCTTGAGTTCTCCATTGGAGATCATGTTTCTCTGAAGGTGACTCTATGTTATGGGTAGTGAAGGGTTGGTCTTGGGAGTAAATTTCTCCTAGGGTTGTAAGGTCTTTCGAGGTGTTGAATAAATTTGGAGCCATAGAATATTTGAAAGAACTTCCCCATAGATGAGATGGATAAATGATATTTTTTTTCATGTTTCACAAATAATTATTTATATTCAAGATAACTCTCGTATCATTTATTGGGATAAGGTTGATGGTGATGATGATGTGACCTTCGAGTAGCGGCCTATAGTAATCCTGGACTTCTAGGTGAAGGAGTTATGAGGGTGAAATATCCCCTTATTTCATGTCTTGTGGAAACACAGTTGCAAGGAAGAGAGTACCTTGGAATGTGAGTCATATATACAAGCTCACTACCCCAAGTTGTTTGATTTTTATCCATTCTCTTGTAAAATTGTTCATTTTGTGGTCATATACCTTTTCCTATTTTTGATATTGATTTCTATTATTTCTTCTTGTGGGTTTCTCTCTTTAGAGAGGAATTTTCTATGAGAAAGTTTTAATGTCCTGGTTGTGCATGTATAGTATTTTTACATTTTTTCCTCTAGTAAGGTAGTTGTTCCCCTATGGTGGCAAGATCATTGAGATGTATCTCACGATGTGTCTGTTTAGAAGAACCCTTTTTGTTTCTTCTTTTAGTTGGTTTTTGAATCTTTATGAAGTTGATTTCACGATATATATATAATCTAAAGTACTAGATCCATGGTTATTGAAAATTTGTGTGTTCCTGAGGATTGCAGATCTTGGAAAAAGTTTTGAGGAGTTTGGGTGTTGGGAATTGGGAGAAAGGAACTTTCACGACATGAATGTGGGATTCACATCATGTAGAATAATTTAGTGATCTGAAATAGGGTCTTAAACCATGTAATATTTTGAGGATTTTAAAATAAAAAAATCAAACGGTGATTCTTTTTTAAAGGGAAACGACCTCGAGGAATTACACAATGTGAAAGGTGATTACACATCTTGTAATCACCCAATGTTTTAGCGTTTTCTGTGTTTTCCAGCCACTTGAGTTGTCAAACCCAATGATTGAAACTTTATTTATATCTTGTAATAGGAAACCCAACAGTCCCCTCCTAACTCTTTCTGATATCCCTTTGATAGGAATAGATCTCAGGCTTCCATATTGTATATGCGGTGATTCATGGAAATCTATGGTGAGTTCTTCTATTGTTTTATATCAGTTTGTCCGAGATTGATGTTTTTTTGTTCCCATTATTATTTTCTTCCTTAGTAATTCTCTAACCCATGTTTTTGATTGGGTTTCTCTTGATTTTTTTGGTGTGGTGGTGCTGTGGAATCCTCGAATAGATGCAGTTATTACAGGAGGGGAGATCAGAGATCCGTTGCATGGTCTGTTATCATGAGAAGAATGTTAAAGTCATTTTATAATTGGGATTCATTTATAATTTAATTATTTAATTTAAATCAAAGAGATAAAATGATTTATAACCCTGAATCACTATGAAATTGACCTAATAATTATTATAACTGGAATAGAGAAACGATATCGATTGTATAATGATAGTTCTTCTTTGTAATTTGATAACAGTCTACCTCTTCATTTCCTAGATAGTGTGATGTCTATACCTTTAATGGTTTTTAATGATTTTCTTTATGAAAATTTGAAAATAACATATATCTGAAATAAATTTATAATTAATTGTATAAAAGATAACGAGGCATGTTAAATGAATTTGAAATTTTTTGTTTTAGTTTGAGGATAATAAAATCGATGAAGATATGCATGATTAATTGAATTGGTTAATGAAAATTAATCATGATTATGCTTTGGATAAATGAATTAAATTCATGTTAAATTTATTTTCTAATTAATTTGCGATAACTTGAGATAGGTTGTTTGTTATATTTCTTATAGTTGGAATCTTTAATTAATGAATTGGTTAATTTAGGACGAAATAAGAACCTGCTCATTGATAATGGATAGTGCCTTTGTAGGGCCTGTGTTTCTTTATTTCTTGTAAAGGCCAATTGACTTTTGTTTTGGATCCATGAGATATTGTTGAGTGTGACGGAAGGATTCCTTTCTTTGGGGCCTAGTTCCCATTTTTATGTTTGTTTCCTGCTTCTTGTGATGTGACGTGAGCCTAGTATGGCTGAGCCTAAAGGGTTATTGTGGTATTTGGTGCAGGAAATACTAGTTTTGTGGTATCAGTTGAGTCATGGAGTGGCGATATGCATAAATATATTCATATGGGTTTTGGGGAGGGAACCGAAGATGACCGAATGGTTGAATCTAGGATTACCCATTTTTATGAAATTCATATTCTTGTTTCAATATGTTATTTGGTTGGTGGTCGTTTTGGTTTATATGATTTCCTTCCCCACATGATTGACGAAAAAATGTGTTTGATTAGTATGTTTCTTTGGGAGGAGAAGATGCACATGGTATTCCATGTGATTTCAGGGTTTAGCACCTCATGGTTGGGAAAATTAACTCTCCTTTTATAGGTGGAAAAGACATGAATACTATTTCATCTACTCACAATGTTGAGCCCTTTTTTTTTGGGGAGCTTAAAGTGTTTTCGTAGAGTACATGGATATATGGAAAGTAATAATGTTAATAAATTAATAAATGTTTAACCCATAGGGATTGAGATTCCTGGGATGCAATGCTGAGGTTGAAATTCAAAAAATCATGGACTCAGTTTCCTTATGATAGTTTGACACGGATCTTTGTTGAGATTCTAATGAAATGTTATGTTTAAAATGATAATAGGCAATTAATGTTTAAGAACTAATTAACATAATGAGTTATTGATGAAAAAAATAGGTCAATTTAAAATAACTCTTTAAATGGTTGTGTTCCTATATGATATATGTTCTTAGCAGTGAAATTTGGGAGTCTGATAAATGTTAGATGTATTTGTGTCTTAGACTAGGATATTCCCATATTGTGGTTGTGTGCTATGTTATATCATGTACATTTTTTTTATATTTTCTACTCAAGCTTTTTGGTTAGGGAAACATGCACCCTAGGGATTGAGGGTTAGGGGAGGGTGTTTTCCAAAATATTCAATAGGGAGGATGGATGGATAACTACCCCCATTGGCCCCATTCTATTCTCTTGGAAGATATCTGTGACGGTATGGAAGGTCATTATTTTTCCCCATATATGTGTGTAGAGGGTTTTAATCTCTTGTTGATATTTCACACAAATATATTCTGGATAGAGTTTCTTACATTCTACTATAGGTATAATGTGTATAGGCTGTTATGGATTTAAGATCATTACATAGTGTATGGGATGTGATAGATTGAGATATAATACCAGATATATGATACATATAATTCAATATTCACTGCCTATTGGAAAATACCTTGTTACTTTTGGTTTTGTGGATGTGGTGGTTTGTTTCATGAGGTGCATGTTATAGTGCTTCACACAGGGGTCTATAGGCTAGCCTTTTTGGAGAGATATTCTTAGGACATCAACATTGGGGAAATGTAGAAAACTAGTGGGGAAGTGGCAGTGGGGTACCCTTGATATTATTTATTATATAATATTCTCTTTTATGTGATACATGGTGAGAGTATCCTTGGTGAGGCTAGAAACTATTTATACCTATTTAGGTGACAAGTTAGTTTGAGTTGTATATTCACTATGGTTTAGATGCTTCCTTTATTTTTTTTAAGAGAGGATATGGGAGGATCCTATTGAGTATACTGTTATACTCACCCTACATATATATAATATTTTTTTTCAATTTGAGTAGTTTGTAGTCTAGTTGGGTTACTACTTGTTTGGGGTTTTCACAGGATGTTTGGTCTTTGTGGTCACTGCCTTCATTAATTTTATTTTGGTACTTGTAGTTTTGTGTTCAATTGTAATATTTTTTTCATGACATTACAAATGTGAACATTATAATTTATTTTATATTGTAATCTTGTAAGGAGTTTATTTATTTCTCTCTTATATATCTCTTTTTATGTGTTCTTTTAGAGGGTAATGCCTCACATATGTATGTTTATTAAACCCTCAGTTCTAGTTGCTAACTCGGGTCCTACCAGAGGAGTGACTCGAGGGTCACTATCTCTCTTATCCCATTTCTGGCCCATTAAGGGTACACCTTGTGGGTATGGGGTCAAGAAAATCATATACATTATCATATCATGACATAATCAATGAAGAGTAAGTTTAACCCAATGAATTGAAATTGTGTTAAGAAATCCATTACCACCTACTTAATTTTGGTCAAACATTATTTATACTATAATATAGTGGTTTTAAACATATTATTAACTTATTAAATAATCATGTTAATATTTATAATATCATCTACAATCATTTTATAGACTTTTATCACTCATTCACTAGTAATCCTTCATTACTATCGTTGTTTCGGGTCTTAATTGTCTTGTTTCCTCATTCATAATTTATGAGGAAAGCTCTGGTTCTTGTGTATATTATATATTTTCCCCATATATATAATAATAATAAGATACAATTCTTATATTTTTATATCAATTATAATTTTTATACCAATCATTGAATATGATTTTGTTAAATGATATATGTTACGATCATGTAGACAACATATCGTACGTATGTAGCAGTAACGTTTTCATCTTTCAATGATCATTAAGGATAGGTGGAAGGTAATATTTTATCTTTCAATAATTATAATAATATAATATTATTTATTCTAATATTATTATAAATATCATCCATTTGGTGTGGTGAAAAAATGATATAGTCACATCGCTTCGTGAAGGTGTTTGTTCACACATACATGAACGATGTTATCATCTTTATTTGAGTAAAAAGGTAAGAAATCAAATTATTTAGTTTTATTTAGAATGATAGATATATCATTAATATAATAATTATGTTATTTGTATCACATATATTATTTAGACTTTTCCTTATCACCTTTAGAGAAATGTGTTAGGGAAAAATGAATCTGTACGCTTCACGAGGATGATGTTCATCGTATACACAAACAATGTTATTATCCACTATAGAATAGAAATTTTAAAAAATAATATATGATATAATTAATACATATGATTAATTGTGTTATAAATATCATATTTATACTTTATATCGACCATTACAACTATCCATTAAATGTGGTAATGGAAACAAAATTAATTCGTTAGAGGGGAGGTAGTCTTTCATACCAACCAATGATGATTTTATAATCCATTTGACAGATGTGAGAATGGTTTTATGAAATTCACCTAATATTATTAAATTTAAGTACATATAAGTATCATTGTTTATCAAAAAATCAATTTTCAAAAATAAATTATTTATATTGATGAAGAAATAAATTTAAAAAACTAGTTGAAGAATGTTACCTATTCATTGGGAAACCTCCATAGGTTATCACTAAGAGATTTCTTAGGATTTATTTATGTGAAAAATTAGTCATATATGATTAGGAGATGGAATTTTGGAACATTTTTGGCTAGGTCCTGACTAAACAATACGGGTTTTAATGTGTGAAGAAGAGAGAAGAGGGGTGTTCTTTTATAAGTGGGGTGAGTGGCACAATAGTAATTTTTGAAAATAAAATGGTGTACCAACGTGTTTTCATGAAAAATGGTAAATAATTTATTATTATCTTCAATTATAATTTATGATGAAAAAATATTTCTATATAATATATTTCAAACAATTTTTTATGTTGAAAATTTTATGTAAAAAATAATCCTACATACTCGATAAGAATGTGGATTTTCATAGAGGAAATGTTGTAATGTTTTCCAATTTTTTATATACAAAATCATTATGAAAATGATCCCAATGAAAAAATTGGATTAGTATATATGTAATTAAACTATTTTTACCTTAAAACAAATTAAAAATATAATTAATCTTGATAAATTGTTTAAATGAAATTTTAGTTTTAAAATATAATTTAGAGGTTTTTCAGTATAGATCGAAAAAGTATAACATTTCAATAAAAAAACCTTAGTTAACTTTGATACAATTATATAAAAAACTTATTTTATTTTTCTTAATATATTTTCTCAAAGTTTAAAAAATAAATTTCTAATTATGAGTGTTATGAGTGACTAAATGTTCTCCGAAAAAAAGTGTTTTTTAGAAATAAAGACCTTTTATTTTAAATGATTGTTATTTTATATATAATAAGTATAATACCATAAGTATCATAATTTAATTATTACTATTAATACCCCTCAATTTAATATATTTTATATAATGTTATACTATATTATGGCTCGTTTAGAATTGGTTTTATATGTTCTATAAGCTACCAAAGAAGTTAAATTTGAAGAAATATATTTCATGGGTTTTTTAAGAAGAGTGTTGTTTATAACATACCCTATCAAATAACATGTTATTGTTTTAAAATCATCGAGTGTTATATATTTTTACCCACTCCATCCATATAAAAAAGATAATTTCATTCATGCTTACATGTGGATTACCACCTCTATGAATTAATGTGAAAACCGTTTCATCATCACATCAATTGGATAACATATATAAGTTTATATATAGACACAATATTATATTTATAATTTAATAATAATTATTTTAATGTAAAATAATTAATACCTTTTCCCCCTCACGTTTGTTGAATAATTTAAATGTTACTCACGTGTATGTGTAACCTATTATCTCGATAATTATAATGTAATTTATCTTCCAAAACCATATTTCATTGATTATTTTAAAAGTATAATTAATGTTTAAAAATAATAATTATTTCATAACTATGATTTTTTGTATTATACAATAATTTAAAGTTTTCCATATTTAACCTACTAAAATCATTTTGGACATATGCGATTAATATCATCAAAAACATTACACATGAACATAATTGATTGAGTAATTGAATATAACACGGAAAAAAATAAAAGAAATATTAAACTGGAAAAAGGTTATTAATAAATTACGTAATTAATATTATTTTACATTTTAAGAATATTAATCACATATGAGATGAGCTAGACACGATGTAAAAGACACTTTTCCATTAAAACCCTTCTTTATATTTTTTCATGATTAAATTTCTAAACATTTATATTCCATGTATATATTCTTAAAATCATTTAATGGATTTATTTATATGGAAATGTATAAATTAAAATAGAAATTTAATTTCAATTTTGTGTTTTATTCAAGTGTTTTTAAAATGATTCGTTTCACATATTTTATATTTATGAATTTTATTTTATTTGAAAAAATTAGTGATCTATTTTAATATTTATGACATCAACGGTTCCACCCATAATAAAAGATGTTTTATATTTAGATAACTTTACAAGATTTCATGTTTTATTTAATAAAAATCCCTCATTTCCATTATATTGGATATTTTCAAAAAGGGACATAAATGTAATGGAAATTTTGATATCTAGAAATTATTTTCTTGTGGGTGAAAAGAATAATTTTTTTTATTGTTATGAAAGAACTTATAGAAAAGTTGGGTTATGATTATGTTATGGTTCTTTGAAACTTTTTAGGGTGAAAAATGATTCTGATATAACTCATTATGATGGGAGATCTTGAAATATCTCCTGATAATGGGTGAGGTAGATATATCTCTCCAATGCATTAGGCAATGGGATAAATTTAACTGGTTATAGGTTTCTTTTATTAAATTATTATAATTTACCGTGTAGGTCTCCCTATTAATTATATTGATTACTTACATTATTTTTTTACTTTTTTACATGGCATTTTTAGGAATATTATTATTTCACGAGGTAAGATTATAATATTAAGATTAAATTAAATAGTAGGATACTCTATAAGGGTGAAATTTATGACTTTGTGAAGAAGTTATCATGATTATTTCAATCTTTTTATTAGACCTTTATGAGTTTTATTTTTTTAATTAATATTTATAATGAAATTTTCTAGGAACAGGATTGTGGTGTAAGGTTGAGTTCATGGTTAAGGAAATTTTAACTTTGAACTCAAATTTTATTATATAAATGAACATTTTTATACATAATATTCATGTAATAATGAGTCTTATTTTCATTATTTCATTCAATATGTACCTTACGAATATTTTTGTCCCCAAAATTTATTTTGGAATGTTTTCCACGTGGTTTTAAAGATCGATAATGATGAGGATGAAGTCATTAGAAAAAAATAAAGATAGTTCATGAAAATAAAACATGTTATATATTAAATGTTTTGTATTGTGGGAAAAATGGATAATGAGTTGAAGTATCCTCTTTATGTTGTACTATTTTTATTATATCAGGGTGATGTCCTAATTCTATTAAACAATAAACTGAAATGGTTTTTGGTAATAAAAGTGAAATGAATTCATTTTTAAAGATTTAATTTTATATATTATGTACAGTCAGGTCCTTATAGTTGGTATTAGAGTGATGGTTTAGGTAATTTTAGAGGTTTGTATCATGTAAGTAAATACCCAAAATAGATTTTAATTTATGATATCATGATATGTCATTTAAATATTACCATTCTTCTCTATTTAATATATGTCTATATTGAATGGGTTTTCACAAAGTAAACAAGGAAATTTATTTATAAAGGAATAACCAGGATAATATCCTTCTGAAAAATCAAGTTGGGATGCATTAAATTGAATTGAGAAGTTTTTATTTTATTTTAGGGATCAGTTGATTCATTCTATAAATTTTGCAGGTATCCATTATATTGAGAAACTCAATTTACCATATTTGAACATGTTATCGGTGGGGGATTTTATAAGACAACACCATCCAATATTAATTGGATAATATGACTCAGTATCAGCTGAGGGAGATATTAAATCCCTTGAAAGGATATTCAATTTCATGGGTTTTTGAAGAATCAAAAGGAAACTATTTAAATTTTATATTTTGAGGGTGAAGATGATCAATGGGGGTGAAAGGTTAAGAATATAGGATAAATAGAAGATATTAACACCATGGAATGGAATGAATTTATGAATATTTTCCTTGAAAAATATTTTCTTAATGTTGGTCGACTTTCTAGAGAAATTTAATTCAAGGAATTTTGGAATAGGGAAAAAGATTCAGTGGTTTCATTTATATAAAGATTCATTTGGTCAAAAATCTATACAGTAACTTGTGTTTGAGAATATAATAGTAAAATTAATTGGATTTACATGGGATTAATAACAAGATACCAAAGAGTTTGTCCTCTCATGAATTTTAAGGTTATGAGAAACTTTTTCATTATAGTGAGAATGTAGAAATATAATTTGATGATTAAAAAATATTCTACAAAAATATAGAGAAAAAGAGGTCCACATTGTAGGAAGTGGAGAAAAATTCATCACATAAATATACATTTAAGAAAATCATGTTTATGATTTATAAAAATTGATATAATAATCAACCTTTGGAATTTATTATAAAACATGCGAAGTGTTTTTTATGTGGTATGTTTAGGTATATCTTGTATGACTATATAAAAAATTATCTTGGTACTTGTAAGATAAATTTCAATATTATTGTTATAAAGTTCTTAAATATAATGAGATGGGTCATTATGTATATACATTCCCTATGAAAAGCATAAAATATTGGTCGAATGACGACTATTTGATGAACGATGTGGTGAAATCCATTACAACTACTTTTATATATTTAGGTCTACAAAATTATTTGATAAGAGAAACATTATATGTTTATTCAGATAATTAAAATGGATTTGTTTCATTTTTAGTATACACATTAATTCAATTCTAAAAAAATCTGGTAAATGGAAAATTTCAACTCAGTCAATTAAGCGATAAAATTTTCATGAAACACTTGGGGTTGTATTAAGTGAAAAATAAGTTATAATATTGTTTATGTTGTTTTATGAAGAATGATTTTCTAGTAAACCTTTTTTTTAATTCCAATGGTATAGTTTAATGTTATTCTTGTTACTGTTTGAGTTTGATATTATAATGCTAATATTGATTGCAGATCCAATAAAGTTATTTTTTGAAATGAGTTTGAGTTTTTATACATTAATGTTTTTATTCATTTTATAACATATCCAAAATATTAAAACCCATTAAAATATATAAACAAGACTTATTATGATTGTATTACTAAAAATAAGGAAATTTTCTAGATTAATGATGCCTCAATTATAGTAGAATATATGGATGTTTTTTATGAGTTTCTCAGTATTATACCTAATTTAGAAGTTTATTTCATTTTTTACATAGATAATATTAATAATATAATTTCAAAACCCCATTAAAAAATACCTCAAGTAGAAATTTTTTAATTTAAAATACAGTGGCATGAATTTCTTGTTAAAATTTTTATTCATTGGAGAACGTCACCATGGGGTGATCATATTTTATTTTTTAAAAATGACGATGGATTTATGAGGCTTGTAATTAATTAGGGATCATCAAATAACATAACTGTTTAGATTTAGTATTTTTTTGCATATATTAGTGAGTTTTTTTTATTTTTTTGGATTATATCATTTTTAAGGTCTAATCTCAGGTTTGGGTAACATTAGCTGATGATGAAAGAGAATAACATCATTAATGGAATGATTGATTCAAGGTATGGGAATTATGAGTTTATTTATGTTGTCTGTGTTTATTAATTATCTAGCTTTATTGTAAGATCTTATCAATATAGTTTTCTATGAAAATTTGAATAAATTTGGTGTTGTGTTTATTAATTATATTTTTGTATATTATAAAACATTTAGGGATCACAAAAAATACAACTAAATATTTTTCTGAAAACATTGAATGAAAATAATTTTTATGAAGAAATTAGTGATTCGGATTTTCGGTTATAATAGATCCCATTTCTTAGACATATCATAATTGTATATGATAAAACTATTGTTTCCATTAAAACTAATGTTGTTGATTAATGGAAAAGAACTAAAAATGTCACTAAGATTTATAGAATTTTTATATTTGTTTAAAATTTCTAGTTTTTTTTTGGAAAATATTTCATTGTTAAATAGCCTACTAAAAAGATAATACAAAAAAGTGTTAAGTTCATATGGAAAAATTGTTTTGATTACTACTTCAAAGAATTGAAAAGAAGATTATTGAATTGTCCAGTTTTTAAATTTCTATCATAACAATGAAGACTTTTTATATACAAACATTTTTTATTTAAGGTAATGGTTTTTATTTTTGTAAATAATTATTAGGTAGTTACTTATATGTCTCATAAATTAAATACTCATTGGAATAATTATCCTATACATGACCTTGAAATAGTGGTTGTGGTGTTTGATTTAAAAATTTTGATACATCATTTATATAGAGTAATGTGTGAAATATATACAAATAATAAATTTTTTTTGTATATATTAATTCAAAACATTTGAACACAAGAGAGAGGATATTAGTGGAATTGATAATGGGGTATAACTACATAATTATTTAACATCCCAGAATGAAAATAGAGTATTTGATGCTTCAGAAATATAATACAACGTTAGAGATGTTTGATTTGGAACATAAGAATTTGGGTAATTATTTAATGATTATGGGAATATAAATTATAATATTTGGGACTCCCCATTTTTTGGTTTAATATATAAGTACATTTTTTATTGTCAAATAGGATTATGAATGCTCAAAAGGAATACTGTGAGTTATTGATTTAGATTTTTTTGTGAAAGGTATATTACCTGAATTTAATGTTGATAAAGAAGGCGATAATCAATTTTTAAAAAGGTTATTTGTTTCTTGTAACCCTGATCTAAAACATTAATTATAGAGTGATGCTTACATTTTCCATTGTTGGTTAACCTTGGTAGTAAAAATTGTACATAGAGTATTGTGAACATTTGTTGTTGGAATGAATAAATTAAGATATTACTAATTTTACTATCATTTTATTTAATTGTCAATTGGTTAAATTAAAAGTAAAATTGCTAAAGGTGATGCCTCAGCCTTTTCCAGTGCAAGATTGGAAATGGGAGAATACTTCCATTGATTTTATAGTGGAATTTAAAAATAAATCCAGAGTAAATAATGAAATTTTGGAAATTTTTAATCGATTAACATAGTATGATCGTTTTCCAACCAGTTGAAATAATATTTATTTTGAGTAACATTCAGGAAATTATGTTAAATAGATAATAAAATTGCATGGATTCCATCATTAAATTATATATGGAATTTATCCTAGATCCACATATAATTTCTATAAAGGAGTTCATAATTCATTGATATGTGAATTATTTTTTAGTACAACATTTAATCCTTAGTGTGATGGATAGTTTGGAATAATTTTTTTTGACATTGAAGGATAATCTTTGAGCTCGTTCAATAGATTATCCGATAATTTTGGATAAAATTCAAAGAATACATGTTATTTTTAATAATTATTTTTGTTCTATTATACATATGAATCCTTTTGATATATTACTTGGATAGTTGTGAGGGATTATTCTATTATTTTTTGATTTCATAAAAAGAATGGTTTTTAAACTAGAATTGGTAAATTAAATGGTTGAGAAGGTGAATTTTATTTATTAGTATATAAAGATGAATAAAATCAAGCAATATAGTCATTCAGATAAGTGGAGGAATGAAATTCCATTCAATCTTGGCAGACAACTTTTTTTAAGTACGTCCCTTAAAAAAGTGTTATTTTTTTTCTCGAAATGGAATGATAAGTACATGGTTTGTTGGGTATTATGAAAAAATGTAGGAAGATGGATTTGTTTATGATCAGGTGACATTGCCTCTTAGTTTATCATTTTTAAATGTTGTATTTCCTTTTCCATTATTAAGAAAAGATCTTCCTAAGGTCTCTCTTGTTTTTATCCCTGATGTAGTTCTATTTAATGGAAACCATTCTTAAGGGGAACAAAAATAACTGATTCATGACTATAGAGTGAAAGTGATGTCAAATGTAGTTACTTTCAATGTCATAGTTTTGTAAAAAACTCAAATGGTTGAAAGAGAAACTAAGAAATCAGAAAATGTTATAAGGTAAAGATATCCCCACTTTTTAAATATTAAATAAACCACAAGGATGTTATTTCAAAAATGGGGATGAATGTAACAACCCATTTAATTTTATTATTAACTTGATATCATTCCTCTTAAATAATAATTAGTTATTTTTTACATAGTTATACTCACTACAATAAGATTATTTAATTTGGAAATAAAAAATGAATATATTATTTCTTACTAAAATTGTTTACATATACGATATGGATGTATTTAATATATTTATTTAAAAATTCTATAATTTATAACTGATAAAAATAAATTAATTTTTTTATTCATAATGTCATCATTATAATGGGTTGATTTTTTGAGAATTTTTTAAGATGATTTATTTTTTAGATGAATTCAGAAACTATTGATTTTTATTGAAAACTATCTATTTTTTAGAAGCATTTAATAGGGCTTATTTTATTTAAAATTATATAAAGTTTAAATTGGTTCACCTATATAATTAAAAATTCATTTAATATCCTTGTAAAAACTTGTATTCTAAATTGTGTTTTAAAAACATTTAATGCTTAAGAATACATTATTTCTAAAAAGCAAATTTTAATCAAGTATTACAGGATTAATTTTAAATTAATGTCATTGGCCTCTATGAATTTAATTTAGTAAATTTAATTAAATATTTTAAATTGGGATAATTAATATTATTTAATAAGTTCAAATTAATATTTTTTTATAATGAGTAGTAGAAGTAGTAAAAATCATTTACCATGGTTAATTTTAAAACAAGTTTACTAGGGGTTAAAGTAAAGCGATATGGGTTTGAATAACCCAAAAAATATCAAAATAGTATTTTATGGCCATATATCTACCCCATATTTCTAATATTTGCAAATGGTATATTGTTGAAAAAATTTTCTTGAGTAATTCATCGATATATTTTAATCTTTTTAGAAACTCCAAGTGTGTCCTCCCCCCTCTTCTAAAAGGACACCCATCTCCTATCTGATACACAATAAAAAATTAATTTAGGTTATACAATACCAAAAAAAGAATTTATATCTTACCTCCCCATAACCTAGAGTACCCTTTTTGATCAGAAAACGAATCTATAAAGGCTTTATCTATAAACCTAAATAGGTTATCTAAAGAATATGAATACATATTAACATAGAATTTTCTTCCTTTTCTAACTCCATAAAATATACTTAAAACATGATGAAATAATAACATCGATATGTTCCATATACATATATATTAATATGTTAATGAAATAACCAATATCCATCCCCTCTTCAAAAAAATGGGAAACAGAACCATCGTTTGCGTGTATATCGGAATTCAACCTCACGAATTGATATAATTTTTTTCTATCACCACCTCCCCAAAATAAAGATAATTTTTAATTAACTAATTTAAATTTTATTAATTTATTAATAAAAATTATATAAAGAAAATATATAATCTATTTTCTTTATATTCCATCAATTGAGAAATTATAATGCATTTTGTGCGCTTGCTTGGATTACCTCCTCCTAGAAGAAATGTGATTTTTTTTTATAATTTTTCCACATCGATGATATATATACATGTATTTAAATAGATAATATTATATTTGTTGTATAATAATATGTTTGGAAGAATCAAATAATTCTTAACGTATTTCCATCATTTTCTTTGAAAAATGGAAACATTACTCATGCGTACGAACAACCTACTGTATCCATGATTGTAACATAATTCATTTTTCAAAACCATCATTCATGGTTGGATTTAAAAGTATATTTAAAGTATATAAAAGAAAATTATTTCATTATTATTACCCATATAATTATGGAATAATGACCTTTTGACAATTGTAAACCTACCAAAGTCATTTTGGACATACGAGGCAGATATCATCAAAACCCCAAATATGAACTTAATTGATTATGTATCAAAATATAACATGATTATATATAAAATAAAAGGATTATTCAATTTTAAAAATATTATAAATATAGTAAATAATTTATATAATTTTATTTCTTTGTAATATAAAGAATTTACCCGACTATTCAGACTCGGGTTAAGGGACACCTTTCTATAAAAATATCTTTTTATATTACTTCATGATTTATATTATAAAAAAATTTATTTCATGAAAATATTCATAAAATTAGATTACATATGTATTTATAAGGACATTAATTAATTATAATGAATATTTTATGGAAATTTTTTCATGATTTTGTTTCATAAGGAATCTTTTTATGTATTATATGTGGAATGTATTGACAAATGGAAAATGGAATGATTTATTTTATCATATAAAAATTCAATGGTTTTTTATATATGAGTTACTATTATTTAATGTTTATCTTTCATTACATGATTTCCAATTTTTTTGTTATTTTAATAAAGGGATTTAAATGTAATAGATATTTTCATATGATGAAATGTTTTTCATATGAGTGTAAATAAAATGTTTATGTGTTTGATGAGAAAAATGAAATATTTCATCAGTTAAGATAATTTAATAGATATTGAGAATTTTGTATGATCATGGGTGAGCCCCATATAGCTCAGGATGATATGAGATCTTGATATATCCCATGATAACAAGTGATCTTGATATTAATGCATTGGGTGATGGGATGGAGTTTACCAGTTTTTGGTTTATACTAAAATATTATTATTATTTACTAGGCAGGTTTTTCCATTTGTAAGCATGATTATGAAAGTGATACGTAAATTATGTTTCAAGTTACCTATATTATTTATCTATTCATTCAATGGGATTAATGAAAATATTATGATTTCACAAGTTAAGCTAATGATATTATGTTTAATGTGAATTTTATGCTACTTTTCAATGGGTAAATATATGAATTTTTGAAATTGTTTTAATGAGGTTTTCATAATTATAAATAAACCATTATGATATTTATATTGTGTTTAATATTTTGGATTTAATTTTTTTATGAAACTAAATGGGTTGTAATGTTTGTTTGGAAGTGACATAGGCTGGTTTCCCAATCCATGCCAAAATATAAATGGGTTGTAAAGTAAATTTCAAGGGTAATAAAATGATTATTTTGAGATTAATTATTATTATGAGAAAAAAAAATTTATAATGAGTATTCACATGCTAAAAATTATTTTACATTATTTCTTTTTATATGTACCTTAATAAAAATGTTGTGCTTATACACATTTTAAAATGTTTTTAATAGGGTTTTGAGGATGAGTAGGATGAAGGATGAGGACAAGATAAAAATTATGAATGGACTTCATGATAAGAAATGGTATTATATATTAAATATTATTTATTGTAGAAAAATATATAGTATGTTGGAGTTTCCAACCTTTCTTATAATATTTCATTATTTAAGGGTGATAAACTAATTCTATAAAATGATAAACAGAAAAGGTCTTTTGGAATAAAATTAAATAAATTAATACCTAATGATTTATTTTTTTATATTTCATTTGTATGGGCCATTATGTGATCTTCTATATACAAGTTCCCAGATTAAAAACCAATATAAGGTTTCTAGATGGAATGAGTGTCACTATTCACTAGGATATGAGATCCAACACCTAAGATGCATCTTATTTCAGTTCTAAAAATAGTTATAAGTGGAAAAAATTACTAATAAAGGATGAATAGATACCATATCGATTGACATATCCCAGTGGTCAATTCAAGTGGTAGGTCCTTAGTGTTTCCTTATAGTTATGAATAATATTCCTTACCTTACAACCTATATAAAAGACAACTGGAATTCACCCTGAGAGATTCATTGGAATAATATTTTAGGGATGTTTCACTCTCCCATTTCTATGCTATTGTGACCCATTAGAGATGATATTTTCCCAATAATATGAACTCTTTCTCCCACACATAATATTAGGGGAATTACTCATACAAGTTATCCTTACTATTTCATCCTCAGCCATGACTTCCCTATCATCATCTTCATCATAGGAGGTAAAATACTGAAAAATTATATTGGAATTGTTTTATATTTTCTAACCCATATTGAGATAGTGAACCTTCATTTATTAACTCATATTAAGCTTATGTGAGAGGTTAAATAACTCATAAATCTTAGTTTAACACTCCATCATGGATTCTTCCCCTTGTGTGAAGTTCAAAACTCAACGGCCTTTACTACACATAAATTATGTGGGAAAAGGTGATGGTTAACCATCTTATTGAACCTTTTTAATGTTTGATATCCTTGAATAATTACCAAGACAGATGATTCCCATATCCTCTAGATTAATAGTTCAAGTTAATATATAGATAATCCCACCATAAAATTATTTTCATTTTTGAAAAATCATAATATATATTCAATATTTTACAACCATTATTTCAGTTATTGGGTTCCCCGTTTACCCTAGAACACTAGCAGTTTATCCTTAATGAACTTCATGAAAAGATCATTTGACTAGACTACCCATAGATCACTTATTTTATATAGATACTGAATAGATATAATAACAAAAAAAGAGATGGGGTCTATAAAGGGAATGACCGATTGGTTATTCTCTATACATTTTTATCTCTAATTACTATAGGTCCTTCTAGGAGTTTTGTAAAAACAATAAATAAGGAATTACAATAAAGACATTTTTCATTTTGGAATGATACAACTAAAAATAACTATAGGTTCATCCCAAAAAACACAATAGGAATAAACCTTCTCAAATTCTATCGAATTACCCATAAAAAATTGGTCCAATGATATATTCACTAAAACCTTGGTAACACAAGTTTTAGCATAAAGAAGAAATGTCCATGGAATCTCTCTCACCCTTACATATTTTTTGATTAACCATATTCAAACTACCATTAAGAACCAAATAACAAGTTGTATTCGATACCATTTTTTAATTAATAAAACTAGGTCCAATTTCTCCATCACCTAGGTCATCCTTCAATGAGGCTCACTATAGAGACCCTATTTCTTTTTTAATGAAAATTTTAACATTTTAATGATAAAAAACGTTATAGTTATACATTAAAGGATAGAACAATTTATTTTCATTGGAAATTTATGACAAAAAATCACCTATACATAATTAAATAAAAAAACAATTAAAATCATTTTTCTTTATTCGATAAAAATATACCACATTATCGTTACTATATATAGTCACTTGAGGATATACTTGCAAGAATGGGGTCTGTTGAAATCATAGTAATGGAAGTAATAATGTGAAATAATCAATAATAAATGGGGGATAATAATCAACATCAACAAATCATAATAATTATATCATCATCAACATCATGAGTGAAATAATCAATAAATTCATTGAATGTGGAGATGCATAAATGTGAAACATCACATTATATTTGTCAAATAACACTAATTTTTTGAACAAATAAAGCATCACCATCATAGATAACATATGATAATATTCATAACTACATTATTATGAACAAATCTCGAATCATGTTCCAAAATACTACACATTATTTCAGGAGATAAATTGAATTGTACAATTCATTAGAGGGTGATATAATTCTTATCCCATCCACAACATCATAACATTTACATAATCACACTTTACACATAGAACATATAACAATCATAGTCATGAAATAGCCCATCTAGAAGTGAATTATTTTCATTTGGACATATATTTATCAATTTTATACAGTTTATTATTTTTCATAATTTTCCTTTTTAAATGGATGACATTTTTATATAATGTTTTCCTAAAAAATTACCATTTTTCTTTAATTCACTATTTTATTTAATGTAATTCATAAGTTTGGGGAATAAATTAATGAATATTAAAATAATTATATTTATATATTACGATATAATATATAATTTATACAAATCACCCATAGGATTAGTGGTTTAAGAAACAATTGGAAATATCATTATTGGTTGTTAACTGACTATTAGTGGATACATTGACCAAATACACAGAAAAATTATTATAAAATTTATTTACATTTTTTTATTTTTATAGTAACTTTTCATAATTAGTATAATTTTAATATTATTTTTAATTAAATATTAGAGTATTGTTTTTGAAACCCATTTGTATGGAGATATAATAATAAAAAAATGAGCGAGTACTTTAAAAAACATACTCTTTCTTTGGTGTGTTTTCTCTTATATAAGACAAAAACTCCCTTGAAATTTGGAGATGGTTTACTATAAAATATACCTAGGTATTCAAATGGGATTGAAATAGAGTAATTTTCTAGATATTGTTCTTTATTAATGGTGGAAGGAGTGATTTTCCAAAGGGAGGGAGAGTGGTTATTTAAACTTAAGGAGAGAGGTATTGTTAGAATAAAATTTTAAATAAAATACTAATTCAAGGGTAAAGCTTAAAATAGTGAAATTTTAAAATATATAAATTTAAAATAAATATAATAAAATATTTTTTATAATTTTATATACATTATAAGTTAAATTCATTAGTTTATTAAAAATGAAAGTGAAAAAAAGGAATTTTAAGGAATCTATTTTTTCTTTTTGTTTTCAAAAATTATTTTTAGGTAGGGACATTAATTTTATTATATTTTAGTGAATAATTTGTCCAATTAAATATATATTGTAAATTAACCGCGTTCTAGAAATTATAAGTCAATATTTCATCTTTAATTATTTAATTTAAGATATACTGGTTATATAGAAAACTCCATTTCCACTATTCACATGAAAATTAATGTATGTCATAAAATTAACAAAAAATCCCTAGAAAATTTCTTTTTGATGATTCAAAAAATTATGTTAATTTTATCCAATTAAATTTATAAGAATGGTAATTTTATTTTGTTAATAAAATATTATTTTTATTATGAAATACATTATAATATAGTCAATCAAAAATGTGTTCATACTTTCTTTGAGTTATTTATCATTATATTTATTTTTTTGGAATTATAATAAATATATTTAACTAAATTAATTATGAGTAATATTATTCAAATAACAATTTAATTTATTTTATGAAAAATTATTATTCAAATGGTCATGTTAGTATTTCCAACATTAAGGTTACTATTCCCAACGAAGAAGAATCTATTCTAATAGGAACAATACTATTACAACTATCAAATTACCTCATATATGTACCTCTACAATCCATAAGTAATTATTCAACTGATTTCCAATCATGGTTATTTATTTCCATCTCCTATAATGTCGATTTTTTTAATAATAATTTGTTTCCTCTCTATAGTGTTGTTTGTGGGAGGGATGATTCTAGAATATTTGGGTGACCAATATTTTACCATTGTAGTTTTTTATTTTCTATTTTATATATTCTATTAAAATTTTTATTTTTATTGGTTATATTAAACGAGTAATGTAATTATTTTCATTAAATAAATAATGTGTTATTGGTTTCTCTGTGTGTTGTATATGTATAATATATTATTATACACATTAATTTGGTGAAAGAAATGTCATCTATAAACTCAATGTAGTTACTTTCATACCTCCTTTATAAATCTATACCCTAAAATTTCAACTCATATTCTCAATTGAAAATAGGTTAGGGTACTTCTATTTCATTATTTCATCTCGTTTCTTTGTCAAATATTCATTCTAATGGTTTCATCAAATGAAATTGATAGGGATAGTTGTATGGTTGCATAGAAAATTTTCCCTATGGTCTAATATCTTCACCAGTTTCTCCTCATAAGTGAGGTCATTATCTAGTTGTACCGCCTCCGTATTTGTTACATTTGAGGGGCTAGGTATATAATTCATCGAGAGTGATATATGGATCACATACTGAACCAGATATATTTTGGATAGAAGTGAAATTCAATTGGATATTTATATTATGCAACTAAGGATCTCAAAGGGTCCAATTCAGTATGGGATAAACTTCCCCTTTATTCCAAACCACATGACTCTATTCCATTTCTATATTTTAAAGGAAAAAATTTTCATCAACCTCAAACACCATGTTCCTTCAGTGTTTGTCAGCATATCTCCATTTTTAACTGTTTCAAACTTCTATATCTTATTGGATTTCCTAAATAGTATCTGTAATATCATGCACAAGATCATATCCATATATATTTTGTCCACCAATATCATCCCATGAAGTATGAGTTCAACATCACTTCCAATATTGCAACATCCCAAGTATGTAAAGAATAATATATTTTCATATATATGTATATTTATGAATTAGATAGTGTTTTAGAGTCTTAAAATGAGAATAAATCCAATCATAGGCATAAAATACTTTAATATTTTCAAAAGATTATTTTACAACCTTTTAATGGAAAACTATTTTTAAATCTAACATTTGACAATTTTAGAAGCTCTATTTGTCAAAATAAACTTATTATTTAGAATTGGTACATTGAAATTTACTTGGGATATTTTTTTTGTATTTTTTTGACAATGGCCATTTTTTAATGAATATTGAAAAATACTGCATTTTACTTCAAAACTAATTTTTCATCTAATTTAATAATATGGTTAGATTATCCTTTTAATTTGGTTTAAAGTGTAATTATTATATATTTTTACCATTTAATCCAATGGCGGTCATTAGAATTAATTTCACTTTGAAATTGGTCATAAACAATTGTCAATCTTTTGATAGATATTATTTCTTAAAAACATGCTATTTGTTTTGAAAACGAGAATTATTTTTAAATTAATTAATGAAATTCCTGTGTTTGGAATTTGGTAAAATGGATTCCACATTTTTAATAATAATGTCCAAATTATGTAATTAAGACTCTTGTTTTTGGACATTATGAATAGTAATGACTGTAATTATCTTTAATTATCGTGATTAATTAGTAATCGGATAGTTAAGGGTAATAAAATAATATCATAATAATATAAAATGACCCCAACATGTGTCCAAATCTTTGTTTTGAGTCATGGTCGACTATGGGAAGCTTTTTACCAAACTTGAGGGCCCATGGAGTCATATGGTTGTGATAGTGACATTTATGACATTATTTTTAAAAAGAAGATAAATAATCAAAGGTTTGTATATCCTATGTAAAACAATTTTAATTTTGTTTACATAAATGATCTCATAGACTACAAATAGTTATTGGAAATATAACAGGATTTCCTACATCATGGTATTTTTTTATAATATTTATACATTAAATAAATAAATTGATTTATGACACCATAATGATGCAGTGATTACCTCATTAATGAAGGATTTAAATAAAATTAAAAGATAAGGTAAAATCTAAGACATAAAATTTTCTAAAACCTATTGGATGGGTTGATTTCACACCCTTATCACCTTATCCACAAAATTTATCATAGTGGGACCTTTAAAATCTTAAAATCATTTTATAATAATGTAACATTTCAAGACTGTCCAAAAGTGACCCTCCTCCCTCTTAAAAAAGGCCCCCACCTCCAGCCCCTTACCCATGCCTCTCAAGACCGTGGATCATCCAACCTCAACTCATATTATCTCTAAACATAACCCTCTTACAACTAGAAGCCTCACTTTGGGCAGAAGGCTTTCCAAGGAATCCTTTGTCTCAAAATATAAAATAGTTACCTGATTTAGAGGTAATGTCTTCTCCCGAGTTTCTTCCTTTTATTTTCCTTATTCACTCACCACTATATTCTTATTATTTTATCCCATAATAACCCCAGTATCCTCCATATACTAGGATTTTTTTATGATAATGATTCTACCTACACTTACACACACATCCATCTAATGGTTAAAGAACATACTGTTTCTGTGGGTGGCGAATTACTGCCTTACGAAATGATGATTGTTCAATATTCTTTTAACACCTTTCATAGTGGAAATTATGATGTAAATGTATTTATATATGATATATATTCTATTTATTTTTTCAATATTATTATGAATTTTATTTTTAAATCATATTGTTATGCTTTTCATGTTGTGGAACTGTGATAATTTCATATGAGGAAGTGTGGACTACCGCCCCCATGAAGTGATGTGACTCGTTCATGCCAAACATTGAATTTATAAAGAATTTAATTAATGAACTTATGTTACCTATTTAAAATATATATTATACTGGAATTATGATATATATATGTCTCATTTAGTTTTATTTTCTTTAAAATGACAAAGAAATGAAAGTAGTGTTCATGCGTACATACGACCTACCATCTCCATGAATAGTGCATTTCATTTTTATCACCAAATGTTATGGAATAGTATAATATGAATATATAATGGATATATATGAAATTTAAATCATTAATACCATTCTGGAGATGATGTAATTATAACTATATGGGAAATTCTTTTCAAACAAGTTCATTTTTGACTCATGTACCGAACATCGACAAAACGTATGATATGAACTCAAATAATTAACTAATTATTATAACATGATAATATGTGATATTAATTGAATAATAAACTTTAGAGGACATCCTTAAGCAATTATAAATTGACCATAGTATATTATTTAGAAATATAAAGAATGAACGAGAACAAGTCGGACATGAGGTAAGGGACTTCGTCTCAATCTCCTTTCGTTGAGGCATACTTCAATTTATATAAAACCTTATTTTATTAGTTGTATAATAAAACCATTTGACTTTTAATTTCATTAAAAAGGAATTTTTTTACACGAATCATTTTACTAAATGAAAAAATAATTGTTTTTGTCTTATGTATGCGGCGACGACGACTTCTCTACCGCTGTGACCATTATTTGAGTTTCAGCTTCCTCTACAAGCCAAATCATTTTTAAATGAAAAATAAATACCATGTTTTACATTTCTTTTATTTTGGTTTTGGAAATGGTTTTGATAATGTTTTGATTATATCAATGTGTTTTATTTATATCTTGTGATTGAAATGTGGAAATGTTATGTTTCCTTTATGCATGTTTTATGTGATATGAGTATGTTATAGTTCTTGTGCATTGTTTATGAAGTCGGGTGGTTCTGTGATAAAATAAGGGAGGGTGAGCCTGAGATATCTCTCCAATGCATTGGGTAACGCGAAGTAGTTAAACGCTATTGTTTCTCCAAATATATTTAGGGAATATACTATGACTGGTTTTCCAAATGTAACCATGAGGGTTACTTCCTACGTAAGAATGTTATGAATGCCTAAAGTTACCATTAGGTCTTATTATTTCTATGATTTATTCATAAATATTATGATATCATGAGGTATGTTAAAGAGCTTATGTTTTATGAGTAAAGTACGATTTCATTGATTCTTACGTATACATGGACTAATGTTATCTTTTCGTATTTTTATATCCCTTAATGAGATTTTTATAATCATCCCATGTTTTTGAAATGTTTTTCACAGGTCACAAGAAAAGTGCATGATGTTATGATAGTGTCGAGGAAGCGTCAAGAAAGAATCCATGTTTTACTTTAAATTTGTTTCCTTTGGTGGAAAAAATGAATATTGTCTTTCATGTAACAACCTTGTTTAAATGTGGAATGTAATGCATGATTTATGATCTAATTATCTAAAACTCTAAACCTGAAAAGATCCTCAATGTTAATTCTTGAAATAACCCAAAATAATGTAATGTTTAAGGTTGGGGCCCTATAGTTGGTATCAAAGGTCGGTTTAGATAAATTTAGGAGTTATAATTATATTAAATGATTATTCAAAAATAATTTTTTACACATTATGGTAAAATTGAAATGATATAGAATTTGATGATTACTATGTTGCTTCATCTAACACATGTTTGTTCAGAATGGTTTTCCATAGAGGAAACAGGGATGTAGTTCTAGGAAGGCATATAAGAGGAAATGACCTTCCAAATCAGCATCATGAGATGGTCAGAATTGGAACTGAACATGTTTTTGTAGTAATGTCACTGTTGAATCAAGAGATAAATGGTGGTGGTAGCCATACACGAGATCAGCTAGATCAACTACAGAAGAACATGTCAGTGGTGGAACATTTAATGAGGAAATATCCCCCATCATTCAGAGGATCATCTGACCATGTGCTAGCTGATGGGTGGATTAAAGCACTGGAGAAGATTTTTGATGTCATTGGGTATTCAAACAATCAAAATTCTAGTCTTCATGTTTACCGTTTGGAGGGTGAAGCGGACCAGTGGTGGTCGATGGTAAAAATATCAGGGATGCTAATGAGATTGATGCTCTTGACTGTGATGAATTCAAAGGTATGTTTCTTGAGAAATATTTTCCTAAGGCAGTTCGTCTTAGGATGGAAATAAAATTCTTGGATTTGAGGCAATAGGAAGACTCAGTGTCTTCTTATGAAAAAAAGTTCACTCGATTGGAAAGGTATGCTCCAAATTTTATCCGAGACCTTGACAGTAAAATCAATCGTTTTTACTTAGTATTAAATCCAAAATATCGAAGGGCATTATCTTCTCATGAGTTCAAAAGTTATGAAAATCCTGTTCGATGTGCTGAGAATCCTGTGGAAATGGAGTTTTATGATGATCAAGTGTTCTATGACAACCAATAGAAGAAGATACCGAGGTGGTGGGAGAAAGGGAAGAATCCTTCAAAATTGTATGATGGTAAGAAAACTATGTTTTCAGTTTGTGATAAATGTGGTAAAAATCATGTGGGAGAATGTATTTTGAATTTTTTAAAGAGATTTTGATGTGGTAAGATGGGACATTAGTCTCGTGATTTCACTGGAAAAGACCAGGGTAATGGTAAAACCAAATTTGATTTACTATTAGGGAAATGTTTCAAATACAATGAGATGGGTCATTATACAAATGAGTATTCGACAAAGATCTCGAATGATGGGAAGCAGTCAGACTACAAGAAGGAAGGTATGGTGAAATCCTTTGCAACTACTTCATCAGATGTTGGGCTATCAAATGAAGTGGTATCAATTACTTTGTTTGTTTTTTCAGATTATGCCAATGTATTGTTTGATTCAGGGTCTACACATTCTTTAATCTCTGAAAAAATTTCTAGTAAATTGGAAATTCCATCTCAAGAAATGACTCCTGAACTTGTGGTAAAAACACCTGTGTGATGTGTTGAGGGAAAAAGAATTTATAAGAATCTTCATATACATATATGTGGAAAAAACCTACTTGCAAACCTTATTGTTTTACCTATACTAGATAATTATGATATCCTGGGTATGGATTTGACATCTATTTACCATGCTAAGATAGACTGTAGAGCAAAAGAAGTTTCTTTTCAGAAAGACTTTTAGTTTCTGTAAAATAATGAACCATTACTGTTGATAACATATCAAGCGGCTGAGAAACTTATAAAAGATGGAAATGAATGCTACCTTTCACATATTGTTGAAAAAAAGGAACCGCTCAAGTTAATGATGTTTCTGTGGCAAATGAGTATCCAGATGTTTCTTCCAAGGAGTTTCCTGGAATAATACTAGATTGGGAAGTTGAATTTACTATTGACTTAGTTCTTGATGCTAAGAAAATTTCAAAAACCCCTTATCGAATGGTGCAAATTGAACTTTTAGAGTTCA
Organism: Viscum album; assembly: GCA_963277665.1. NCBI lineage: Eukaryota > Viridiplantae > Streptophyta > Magnoliopsida > Santalales > Viscaceae > Viscum > Viscum album. The sequence goes on from OY728132.1 coordinate 997,040,046, forward strand.
AGGAGAAATTGCAAGATTTATTAGAGAAAGTTTTTATTCGACCTAGCACATCACCATGGGGTGATCCTGTCTTATTTGTTAAAAAGAAATATGGTTCAATGAGACTTTTCATTGATTATGGAGCGTTGAATAAAATCACTGTTAAGAACAAATATCCTTTGCCTCATATCAATGATTTGTTTGATCAGCTCCAGGGAGATCAGTATTTTTCAAATATTTACTTGAGATTGGGGTGCCATCAGTTGAAGGTAAAGAAAGTAGATATTCCAAAGACCGCATTTCATATAAGATATGGCCATTATGAATTTGTAGTTATGACTTTTGGGTTAACCAGTGCACCTGCAGTATTCATGGACCTTATGAATAGAATTTTCCATGAGTTTCTTGGATAAGTTTGTGGTCATTTTCATTGATGATATTTTGGTGTTTTCTAAACATAAATAGGAGCATGAAAGTCATATAAGGGTTATTTTTCAAACCGTAAAAGAAAATAAATTGTATGTGAATTTCAGAAAGTGTGAGTTTTGGTTGCAAAAAATTTCCTTCCTTGGTCACATTATTTCTAAAGATGGAATAAATGTTGATCCTGTAAAGACAATGGTTGTTGACGAATGTCCAAGACCCACAAATGTAACCGAGATTCATAGTTTTCAAAGTTTGGCAAGCTATTACCGAAGGTTTTTTAAAAATTTTGCATGGTTTTCCAGCCCATTGACTAAGCTAACTCAGAAGGGTGTTAAGTTTATTTGAACAAAATAATGTGATGATTGTTTTTAGGAATTGAAAAGATGATTAGTAAATGCTCTAGTATTGGTACTACCTTCAAGAATGGTGAGTTTGTTATCTACAGTGATGCTTCATTGAAAGGAAATGGTTGCGTCCTAATACAGAATGATCAGGTAATTGCTTATGCTTCACGATAGTTGAAAACTCCTGAGACAAATTACCCTACACATGATTTGGAATTAGCTGATGTTGTTTTCACTTTAAAAATTTGGAGGCATCATTTGTATGGTGTAAAGTGTGAAATATATACTGATCACAAAATTTTAAAGTATATATTCACTCAGAAAGAGTTGAACATGAGACAGAGGAGATGGCTAGAATTAATCAAGGATTATGATTTTACAATTCACTACCACCCAGGAAAATAAAATAAAGTGGAAGATGAATTGAGTCGAAAAAGTAATGCTTCATTAACTATGTTACGTTGTGAACATAATCCTTTGGTTAAGGATTTGATGAAGTTTGGTTTGGAAGTTGTTGGTGCAGGAAGTTCTTCTGTTTTGTTTTAGGTATTAGTGAAATCTTCTCTATCATACAGGATTAAGCAAGCATAGAAGCAAGATAATGAGTTGCAGAATAAGGTAGACCTGGTTACGAAGGGTATGTTACCTGAATTCAACATTGATAATGATGTGTTTTGAGATTTTTGAAGAGATTGTGTGTGTCTTGTGATTCAAAATTGAAGAGATAGTTGTTATGTGAAGCTCATAGTTCTCCATTTTCAGTTCATCCTGGCAGTACTAAGATGTACCGAGATATGTGGGAGTATTACTGGTGGGATGGAATGAAGAGATATATTGCTGATTTTACTATGAAGTGTTTGATTTGTCAATAGGTTAAAGCATAGCGGTAGTTGTACTATAGGTGAAATGGGAGAATATATCCATGGAATTCGATGTGGGATTACCGAAGACACCTAGAGGTAATAATACAATTTGGGTTATTGCTGATCTCTTGACAAAATATGCTTATTTCCTTGCTATAGGAGATAATTTTTCCCAAGATCAACTTTCTCATTTTTATCTTAGAGAGATATTCTGGTTACACGGAGTTCCCCTCTCCATTGTATCTGATCTTGATCCCAGGTTCACTTCATACTTTTGGAAAGGCATTCATAAGTCATTAGGAACTGAATATTAGTATAGCTTTTCATCCTCAATCAGATGGGTAGTCAGAACGAACAATTCAGACATTGGAGGATACGCTACGTGATTTTTCTATTGATTTTCAGGGATGTTGGGGCCAAAATATTTCATTGGTTGAGTTTTCTTATAATAATAGTTTTCATTATAGTATATAGATGGCACCATTTGAGGCATTATATGGGTGGCAATGTCGAACTCCAGCTTTTTCGGATGAGGTAGGTGAAAGTAAGTTGATGGGACAAGAATTGGTAGAATAGATGGAAGGAAAAGTTCAGCTGATAAGGAAACACATGAGAACAGCTCAGAGCAGGCATAAACGTTTTGCGGACAATTGGACGGAGGATATATCTTTTTAGGTAGGTGATCATGTCTTCCTCAATGTTTCACCATGGAAAAGTGTGATGCGATTTGGTAAGAAAGAAAATATGAGTCCAAGTTTCATTGGACCATATGAAATTCTGGAGAGAGTTGGATCAGTTGCATACCGAGTGGCTTTACCTCCGAGTTTATCTCTGGTACATAATGTTTTTCATGTTTCAATGTTAATGTAGTACATGCCAGATCCATCTCATGTTTTTAGTATAGAGGTAGTTCAGTTTGAATAGAATCTATCTTATGAGGAATAACCCATCCATATTATTTATCACAGGGAGAAAGCGTTGCAGAATAAGGTGATTCATCATGTGAAGTTTTTTTTTGAAAAAACCACATGATTGAAGAGGAAACATGGGAATCTGAAAATGCAATGAGGGATAAATACCCCGATTTATTCAATAAGTAAATAAATTGCAGGGATGCAATTTCCTAAAGGGGGGAAGGATGTAACATCCCAGGTAAGTAAAGAATAATATATTTTCATATCTATGTTAATTTATGAATTAGATAGTGTTTTAGAGGCTTAAAATGATAATAAATCTAATCTTACGCATAGAATACTCTAATATTTTTAAAAGATTGTTTGACCACCTTTTGATGGAAACCCATTTTTAAATATAACTTTTGACAATTTTATAAGCTCTATTAGTCAAAATTTACTTATTATTTAGAATTGGGACATTGAAATTTACTTTGGATACATTTTTGGTATTTTTCTGACAATATTCATTTCTTAAAGAATAGTGAAAAATACTGCATTTTACTTCAAAACTACTCTTTCATCTAATTTAATTATATGATTAGATTATATTTTTAATTGGATTGAAGGTGTAATCAGAATATATTTTATCATTTAATACAATTGTGGTCATTAGAATTAATTTCACTTTGAAATTGGACATAAATAATTGTCAATGTTTTGACAGATATTGTTTCATAAAAACACGCTATTTGTTTTGACAAGGGGAATTATTTTTGAATTAATTACTGCAATTTCTGTGTTTGAAATTTGGTAAAATAGATTCCATATTTCTAATCATAAGGTAAAAATTATGTAATTAAGACTATTTTGTTTTTGGACATTATGAATAATAATGATGATAATTATCCTTAATTATCTTGATTAATTAGTAATCGGGTAGTTAAGGGTAATAAAATAATATCATAATAATATAAAATGAAACCAACATGTGTCCAAATCCTCTTTTTTGAGTAATTACCGACCTTGGGAAGCTTTTTACCGAAATTTAGGGCCCATGGAGTCACATGGGTGTGATAGTGACATTTATGACATTATTTTTAAAAAGAAGAGAAATTTAACAAAGGTTTGTATATCCTAAGTAAAACAATTTTAATTTTGTTTAAATAAATGATAACTTGGACTATAAATATTCATTGGAAAGATAAAAGTATTTCCTACATCATGGTATTTTTTTTATAATTTTTAGACATTAAATTAATTGATTTATTTATGACACCATGATGATGCAGTTATTACATCATTAATGAACGATTTAAATAAAAAGAAAAGATGGTAACATATATAACTTAAACTTGTCTAAAACCTATTGGATGGGTGTATTTATTACCCTTATCACCTTATCCTCAAAATATATCATTGTGGGACCTTTAAAATCCGAAAATAATTTTATAATAAAGTAACATTTTCAGACTTTCCAAAAGTGACCCTCCTCCCTCTTATAAAAGGACCCCACCTCTACCCCCTTACCCACACCTTTCAAGACCTTGGCTCATCCAACCTCTTCTCATATTTTCTCTCGATATCCCTCTATTACTCCTAGAAGAATCACTTTGTGATGAATTATTTCCAAGGAATCCTTTGGATCAAAATCAAAAAGAGTTACGTGATCAAGAGGTATTGTCTACTCTCGAGTTTCATCCTTTTATTTTCCATCTTCACTCAACACTATATTATTATTATTTGATCCCATAATAACACCAGTATCCTCAATAGACTAGTATGTTATTATGATAAGTATTCTACCTACACTTACACACACCTCTGTCTAATGGTTAACGAACATACTATTTCTGTGAGTGGCGAATTACTGCCTCACGAAACGATGATTGTTCAATCTTCTTTTAACACCTCTCATGGTGGCCATTATGATGTCACTATATTTATATATGATATATAAGGTATTTATTTTTTATATATGATTCTGAATTTTATTTTTAAATCACATCGTTATGCTATTCATGTTGTGGAACTGCGATAATTTCATCTGAGAAAGTGTAGACTACCGCCCCCTCAAATGATTTGACTTGTTCATGAGAAACATGGAATATATAAAGAATTCAATTAATGAACATATGTTACCTATATAACATATATATTATACTGGAATTAATATATATATATATGTCTCATTTAGTTTTAATTCCTTTAATATGACAAAGAAATGAAAGTAGCGTTCATGCGTACGTACGACCTACCGTCTCCACGAACGGTGCATTTTATTTTTTATCTCTAAACATTACGGAATAGTATAAAATGAATATATAATGGATATATATTATATTCAATTCATTAATTACATTCTGGAGATGATGTTCTTATAACTACATGGGCAATTCATTTCAAACAATTTCATTTTTTTACGCATGTACTGAACATCGACAAAACACATGATATGAACTCACATAATTAACTAATTATTATAACATTATAGTATGTGATATGAATTGAATAATAAACTTTAATGGATGTCCTTAAGAAATTATAAATTGACTTAATTTTATTATTTAGGAATATAAAGAACGAATGAGAACAAGTCGGACTTGAGGTAAGGGACTTCGTCTCAATATCCTTTCGTTGAGGTATACTTGAATTTATATACGAACTTATTTTATTAGTTGTATATTAAACACTTTTTAATTTTAATGTCATTAAAAAGGAATCTCTTTACACAAATCGTTTTACTAAATGAAAAAAGGAATGTTTCTGTCTTATGTATGCGGAGACAACGACTTCTCCGTCGCCGTGACCATTATTTGAGTATCGACTTCGTCCAAAAGCCATAACTTTTTAAAATGATAACTAAATACCATGTTTTAATTTCCTTTATTTTTTTTGGAAATGGTTTTGATAATGTTTTTATTATATCAATGTGTTGTATTGCTATATTTTGATTGAAATGTGGAGATTTTATGTTTCCTTTATGCATATTTTATGTGATATGATTATGTTATGGTTCATGGGAATTGTTTATGAAGTCGGGTGGTTCCGTGATAAACTAAGGGTGGGTGAGCCCGAGATAGCTCTCCAATGCATTGGGTAATGAGAAGGAGTTAAATGATAAGGTTTATCAGAAGAGAATTAGGGAATATTCTGTGATGAGTATTCCAAATGTAACCATGAGGGATACTCTCTACAAAAGAATGTTATGAATGCCTCAAGTTACCTTTATGTCTTATGATTTCTATGAGTTATTCATAAACCTTATGATTTCATGAGGTATGTTAAAGTGATTATGTTTTATGAGTATAGTATGATTTCATATATTCTTATGTATACATGAACTAATGTTTTCTTTCCGTATTTTTATATCCCTTAGTGAGGTTTTTATGCTCATCCCAAGTTTTTGAAATGGTGTTCAAAGGTCAAGGGAAAAGTAAATGATGTAATGACAGTGTCAAGGAAGTGTCAAGAAAGAATACATGTTTTATTTTAAATATTTTTCCTTTGGTGGAAAAAAATTAATATTTTCCCTGATGTAACCAACTTGTTTAAATGAGGAATGTAATTAATGATTTATGATCTAATGCTCTAAAACTCTAATCCTGAAAAGATCCTCAATGTGAATTCTTGAAATAACCCAGGATTATGTAATGTTTAAGGATGGGGACTTATACATATAATGCTTCATATATAGCCATCTGAATATTCATGTAGAGGCTATTTTTATATGATAAATCAACCAATAAGTTATGTTATTTCCATCTAAATTAAAATTCCGCAGAGTTTGATATTACCGTGTCCTCAAGTTTCTGAATAGTCTTTTCAGTTTTGACATAAATTTTGGGGTGATAGGCCTTGCTAAAATTCAATTCTATATTCAAATTATATTGTATAATTATTTAAAATTTATATGTGAACCTCAAATGCAGATGAAATATGTTCAGAAGTCAAACCCCATGAAACCTCACCGCTTATTTGATGTGTATATTGGAAAGTTATTCCAGTAAAAAAATATTCTCGAATGGAGATGAAGTGTGTAGTCTTGAGGAGTCGATCCACCACAAACCATATTGATTATTTTCTTTGGATGTCTTTGGGAGACCTACTATAATGTCTATAGTGACATTATACTATTTCTATACCTTTGTAGGAAATTGTTTCATCATCCCTTTATAAATATGTCAATCTTATTTGACATGATGTCATACCAAGCACCTTGAGATGTACTTCTCAATATCAAACTTCATTTTTTACAACTAGTATATCTCTCTAAGACCTTGATTATTCTTGGAATTTAAAATATTTAATGAATGAAGATGAGATATGAACATTATCAAATAAATACTTCTTTATTCCAGGTGATGCAGTCATACAAATTCTAGTGCCAAATCCAATGACACTATCATCATTGATTTAGATCTCATATAACTTCCCCAAAATTACTGATGTCACCTTATTTTTTTTCTATATATTAAATAGTTATGCCTCCATGATCACATTTTGGATATATGATTGGTAAATCATTTGGGAAAGTTAGAATGATTCCCCTTCATTTATGATTTCACGATCAATCATTTATATATCCCTGAAGATAGGGTATTTCTCAATCCACATCATGGGTGAAGTAGAAGGTTCATTTCTACTAAGAGCATCAGCTACCTTGATCTCTTTACAATACTATAGATAATATTTCAATTATAGTCCTTGATTAGATTTAAATATCTTCTTTTTTTGCAAGTTGAGATAATTTTGTGTGAATATATACTTTATACTCTTATGATCGGTAGATATGTTACCATTCTCAGTATAGAGAGAGTTCTAACAAATAATCACATAGAAAATCATAGATTCTAATTCAAAATCAAGTGTTGGGTATATTTTCACATTGATGATCAACTATCATGATTCATAGGCTATCACATGGTCATTCTGCATGAGTAAACAACCAAATTTTTTTTGGCATCACTATATGTCACAAAACATTCTATACATTTTGGTATTGTGATTATTAAAAAATTTATTAGCCTAATATTAAACCCTTTAAATAAATCATCCCATTATATTTTCCATACATAAATTACCACTTTTTATGTTGAATTAGTTATCAGTCTCAATAATCATGAAAAATTTCTCAAAAATCATCACTAGTAAAAAAGTATGCCTTGAAAAGAACAGATTTAATTTACATTTATATGAAGGGTCTATAGGAATTATATCACTTTTGTTCATGTTACTTATTAATAGATCACGATTCATCCAAAACTCATACTTAATCAACATAACATTCAGTTTCTCTTTCCTTAATACATTCAACAAAACTTATATATGATATCCATGTTCCTCCTTTAACATAGTGTAAATGAGAATATAATTGATAAATAATACCAAATTTTTTTATTGTTAGTATATAAATAATATATTCATAAAATAAATGAATTTTTATCAGGAATTATTATGTATTAATGGAATCACTATGAACTCATAGCATCCATAACATTTACAAAAAAAATCATTTGAATATCTTTCTTCTTAAACATTTGTTGATAATATACAGATTAAAGATCCACATTTAAGAAGTACAAAGATGATTATCATTGATTGAAAAATACTTTAATACTTGGAATATGATACATATTGTTTATACAGGTTGTCTTGAGCTCTCTATGATGTATGAAAAGACGCATTGATCCATGAATTTTATTTACAAAGAGAACTGACACACCCCATGGTGATACAATGGAGAGATTAAAATCTTCATCCAAAATCTATTGTAGAATCTTATTTTACTCCCTATTTCTTTATCAGGTCCATTTTTAGATTAATTTGGAGATAGGAATGTCTCTAAGTATAATTTATACTAATAAATCAACCTCACAATCTGGGTGAAGACTACGTAACTCTTTTGAAAATAAATCAACGCATTCCATCATAATGGGAACTTCCTATAAGTTGATAAATTCCTTTGGATAAAGTATTAGAGAATGGTATTATTATTCCTATGGTATAAAATCCCACACCATTGAGGTATTTTTCAAAGGATAATTATCATCTTCCTTTAATTTTTATTGGAGTATAAGATGGTTCAAAATATGAAAAGAGAATTCATTTTCCTAATAGTTTATGTTGGATCTATATATCAAGAGATAATCCATGAAAATTATAGAATAAAATTCCACCAAGGTAGGTATTATTATATTTATAATAAGAATCATCCCATATATGATAATAGTAGAAGATTCCAATAATTTGGTATCAATGATCTTACCACATGGTGTTTTTACAAATATCTCTACTTTAAGGTATGAGGGAAACAATTTAATAATTCATGAAAAATTGAAGGATATAAAGGATTTGTAAACAAATTATAAAATAAAAATCATTCAAATAATTATTTAATAGGAATTATAACTTTTAAGAAATAATTTTCACATTCCACCTCAATAGTGGTGATGGCATAAAATTGTCCTTGATCATAAGGATTTTGTGGTTGCAGATTCGGATCCCCATCAAGGACACATAGTTTTGTTCAATATATTACATTGTGCCACTACTCGTTATAGTTGAATCATTGATCTATGAATTTTTCATTTTGAGGTGTCTTCCTTTCCTCCATCAGTTTGTCTAGCATCTTCATGTAACTTTGAAATTCATGGGTTCAAGACCTCTCCCACATTTGATGAATTTATTTCAACCCTTTATGGAAATTCCCATGATTTTTCTTCTTATATTATTGAAATTTTGGTGGTTAAATAGACTTTACCCCTTTTCTAATTGACCCACCATATTTTAACTACAGTATTAGATTCTAATATACATTTATAATGGTTCAATCTTCAATCTCCAACTCTAATTTGAGACAACGCCGAACCACTTATTTATAAATCCAAAATTATCAGATAGATAGATCCTTTTGAAGGTTTTTTTTAAACAACTAAACAATATATATAATTTTATATAATTATTGATTAAAATACATAAGGATTATCTTTCCATAAATGTATTAATTTCTTCGTAAGAAATGATAGAATTACCATTATTTTTCATCTGCTCAATGAATTCTTCCTCTATGATATTTTGAATACGTTGAGTGAAATTATTATTACGAAATATTTTCTTGAATTATTCCCCTCCATATCATTCATGTATTCTTTTATGATTGTGTTCTTCATTCGCTCCCACAATTGATCAGCTTCTTCATCTAAATCAAAGTCGACCAGAGTAGTCTTATCCTTCCATAAAAAGTGGATAATTTAAAATACCTTCTCTAGTGAGTTAATCCTCAATTTTTTGATAATTTTATTATAAGATACACTAAATTTTTCTTTTAGTTTCTTCATAAGAGACTCAACAACATGTTACTTCTTCTTCAACAAAGATGAATTCACCACATGGTTTGGGTTATTATTCATATCGTAAGACAACGGGGCAGGCATCACAATAATGTTTTGAAGTCCCCCTCCCATGGAATTTTAGATGTCCTTCAAAAACTCATTTAATTGTCCCTCAGATGGATACTTTTCCTAGTTTATCTTATATCCCACCATTTTATAAAAAATAAAATCTCTAAAAAACATAAGTCAAAAAAGAATAGATAATTTATTATTAAGTGTAAATTAATTATAAATTCACATGTTATGGATTCTTTAGGATTATCCTTCTCATAAACAGATAATTCTCAGATCCTTTACTTTAATACATATCTAAAATTAAGTGGAATAATTAAATTAGCTATATATCAGTGGTAATTTTTTAAATTAGAGTTTGTGATTAATTAATGTACATCTTCTGGGAGTGTCAAACTAGGTGTGTAGTTATAACCATTTTCGTACGCTAATTTCTAATCATGTCTTCCTCATTACCTAGTTTTTGGGGTTATTATCTCTAGGAAAATTTGTCCTAGAGCAACATCAACTTGTTGTAACCAAACATGGATTTCATTTCTTATAAAACAAATCCAATTATAAATTACAAAAACTATTGGATATTAAGATATAATTAGACATATAATTATTGTTTTATCTAATTTTTTATAATATTATTTCAAAAATTATATGAACCATACCTTTGATACCAACTAGAGTCACCTTACATTTTCATACATAACAATTTCATTATTTTTAAATATAAAAAACATAAAATTTTAATATTTGAGGATCGAAAGGGTTAGTAAATTACCAAAATTTGCACCATACACCACATATAAATAATAAAATATAAAAATTATTAAAATAATTCTCTTTTATACAATTTAAATCATCCAAATTTTCCTTAGTACATATAGTTTGTTGAGGATTTATGTCGAAGAATGGGGCGAGTAAAAAGTATTATAAGCGAAGAATAAGTTGTATGAATCAACAATACATTGGTGCACATATTCAAAATCATTATATCATACAAATATGATCATCATCAAAATCATGAGTCAAACATATGATAAATTAATGGAAGCTGGTTATGAATGAAATTGAAACATCATGTCATAGTGGTCAAATACCAAACATAGTTTTGAACAATGATAGAAATTTTTTCACTCATAACATATCTGCATAATAATAACATCATCATTATAAACAAAAATACATTCATTTTCATACATAATACACATTATATCATAATATAAAACATATTAACCAATGCATTGGAGTGATATATAATTATAAGTCCACCCTTAACATCATAATATTTACATAACCATGAATGCCACAAAGAACAAAAAAAATCATAATGATGTAATAACTATTGGAAAAGAATGGGTTCTAGAAGGATTTAATCCAGAATAATTTCCTAAATAATAATGAAATTACCAAAAAATGGAAAACATATTTTGTATAAAAATCATCATTCCTCAGTGAATAAGAAAAAACATAAGAGGATTAAAATATTTTTTTGGAAAGAAAAGTATGTGTGGATTTTTTTATTTGGATTACAAATAAAGAAGGAAAAATTTATATCAACAAAAGAAAATGTAATAATAGTAAAATTACATTTAATAAACATAATTGATATATATATATATTGAAATTATGTGAAATGGGGATGAGAAACCCCTTTCCATAATTCATTCTATATTTCATTGCTTTTTTATCTCTTGGGGAAGAAAAAAATATTTAATAAAATATTGATCTTGAAGGGAATTATTATCATTCATACCACTATATATCAATTATATAAATTTTATTATATTTTTCAATTTTTTTAAAAGACAATACATTTTGATAACATGTTTTCCAGAAAAATTTACAGTTTTATTTTATTTTACTATTTAATTTAATTTAATTAATACATTAGTAGAATGAATTCCAGATGCTTAAATTTCATATATTTATACATTTATATATCAAGAAATTTAATAATATCAAGACAAATTTTTTCTGGTATCAAAATAATTGGCAACGTCCTCATTGGCGGTTATCTAATAATTACGAGAAACATTATCCAAATATGAAGAAATAGAGGTATAAAATAAAAATAAATAAAAATATATTTTTATAATAATTTAATATCAATAATATAATTGTAAAATTATTCAAGATTAAATATTATATTTTTGTAATTTATATTAATTAGTAAATAGAGTGAAGAAGATAAAAATGATAGAATATTTAGAAAAAACATATTATTTCTTCATTATAGTTTCACTTTTATGACACTAAAACTCTTTTCGATCTTTGAATTTGATTTACTAAAAAAATTAAATAGTTATTAAAATGGTATCAAAAGATACTATTTGGGTAGGTAATTGTATTGGGAAAGGGTTAGAGGAGTGGTTATCCGATGGGACATAGAAAGGTTATTTATACTTTTGTAGAGGGGTATTTTCATAACAAAATATTAATTAAAAGACAATATCTAAAGTAAACCATGTAATATTTAATTATTTACAATATAAATAATATATAAATATATTGAAATAGTTTTAATACTTTATAAAACATTATTTTTCAAATTAACTATCTTATTAAAAAGAAAAGTGAAAAATTAAGAAAAATGTTATTTTAATAAATAACTTTTGACATTAGATTTTTGAAAATAATTTTTTAGACATCGAAATTATGTTTATTGAATATTAACGAATCATTTATGAAATTAAATATATATTTTCTAAATCTCTTATTTTAAAAATAAATTTTTCATTATTTTATCATGAATTATGTAATTTAACAAACACGAGTTAGGTAAAATATTGTTTTAAACTATTCCTTAGAAATTGAAGTATATTAATGAATTACTAGAAAAACACCCTTAGAAAATTTTTAACATGATGAATTCAAGAAAAATATTTTTTCCAAATAGTTTTATATCAAAGGTAATTTTAAATTTTTAATATAACCAATTGTTTATACCGAATACATTAAAATACTATTAATTAAAAAAATTCATATATTTTCATTGACTTTTTAATAAGTAAATTTATTTTAATTGTATTATAGAAATTAAATTTAGCTAAATTAATCATGAAAAATACTATTTATATCATATTTTATTTTGTTGATGCTAAATTACTATTCCAATGGTTATGTTACAATTCTCAATGGTTTTATCACTAATCCCACTGGTCAGGTTTCTATTCTAATAGGCACAATACTATTCTGATGATCAAAATACATCATATAAATACCTCAACATTCCTTTATTAATTATTCAACTCAATTCCTCAAAAGGTTCTAGATTTTTATTTCCTGTATTGCTGATTGGTTTACTAATATTCTGTTTCATTTCGAAAGTGTTTTTTCATGAGAGGGATTATTCTTATAGATTAAATTGATTTATATTTTATAATTTTCGTTTTTATATGTTAATTTTTCCAAATGTAATAATTTTCATTTCAATGGGAATAGTCTCCAATTAATGTAATGATTTTCATTACTTAAATAATGTGTTTTTTCTTTTTGTTTTGTATTTTTATAATATAATATAATAAAAAATCATTTTAATAAGGAAATATCTTTTGTAAACTCTATGTACGTTACACTTAAAGAGCATTCTTGTTCACCTCAGACTGGAGACATGTTCTGGGGTTATAATTCTGAGTCGAAGGAAATTTTTCAAACTTATAATCTAATAAAAAATTACAAATATTGCATATGAAAATATATAACAAACTTTATATTGATAAGAAAACAACACCCTGAAATAAAAAAAAAATTTATAAATCATGAAGAACATATTGTTTGAATTTGAAACATAATTATAAACCATAAAAAGATGAAAAAAGTAACTAATGAATTAAAGCAGCATGAAACACATATAAAAATTATATATAAACATTTTTCACTATCTGGATTTGGCAGCGTTTAAAAATTAATAAATAAACAATTATATAATCTTGAAATTCTAAACAAATATATCACTATGTTTCCCTTCTCTAACACTAGAATCATACCATTGAAGGTGACATAACATCACGAAGCCCTACTATTTGTTTTTTATCCATTAAACTATCATATACAAGATAAAATAATTGTTTTGTTCACCTGATTTCATAGTAAAGGCATGGAAATGCTTAGTAGGATACCACCTTTAATCCAAAAATAAATCATCACAATGAAAAGGAAAATTTTAATTTTGAAAAATATGATTTTTCCAATCCATTTATTAGAAAAAAATTTAAAGATTAATTCGTTTTTAAAAAGGAGGTCATGAAAATGAATAACATGGAAAACAAAATAAAAATATAAAACTGAGGGAGAAAATGATAACTAATAATCTCAAAAAAAATAAACATAAGGGAATAAAATGATACCAAGTCTAATGGGCTCAAATAAAATACTCAACATGGGAAGCTCCGACCATTGGGTCGTAGGTGTCTAGGACTAGGTCATGTAAAATTGATAGGCCTATGTGATCCTACAAAAGTACTATATCATTATTCATTGAGAGGACTCTATGGATATGAAACCTATAAATCTCATAACTATGTATAGGGAAACTCTTATCCTCAAACCAGATGCCCACGACCTCACATTTAGAACCCATAATCAGGTCCACATAATAAATGTAGACTATAATCCTTAAATCCATATTCATTTAAATTACCCATTATGAATATATTTGAAATATATTTCTAATTTTATGAGTTTTTATGATATGTTATTAAATTATTGGTAGGTGCAACATATATTTTCAAAATGAAACCCTAAATAAATCACAATTGTTCAAACAGAATCCAAGAACAATATTAAAAACATGTATATGGGCCCTAAAAAATTTAATACATAAAATATATATATATATATATATATATATTAAAACTCATTATTGAAGGTTTTAAATTGAAAAATTGAATATGTATAGACACCTATTTCAAAAGTGATAAAAAATTTATCCTTTACAAAAGTTCAATAGAATGGAAGAAAATGGATTATCATCAACCTAAAACACGAATAATCTCATAAAAACATGATCATGATCCCTAGGTTTTTCCCTCCATTCCTATTAGGGTAATATATAAAATAATTAAATATAATATCATGGATGAATAGGATTAATGGGAAGGAAAATGCATCAAAACATGGCCTTACATCAATATCTTCACCCAAGTATCAAATGAGAACCATCAAGGGAAAAAGATGGGCACATGATTCATTGATGGGGGGAAGGGGATTGTGTTTAAATGAGAAAATAAAAATATGGTGTGTGTTGGTTAGATATCGAGGATGTTAGCTTATAAATTTACAACCTTTTAAACAAAAATAGGTTGGGATACCAATTTTTGAGGCACTTTTCCATGTGGTACCTCTACAACCACTTGAGTTAGATGCTTTCAAAAAATGTCCCACAATGTTTAGATAACCATGCTGTTTCTATGTGAAATTGTATTGGAAGTACTCACACCCACTTTCAGGGTTGTGGGAATGAATACTCTATTCCATACACCAACCATTCACACCATCTAGTTTTTCAAAAAAATTAAGTTTTTTCCCTGAACTCCTAGGAACTTGAAAATAAACATACTATTAAATTAAAATTTTAAAAAATAACATTGAATAAAAGGGTGTTATAATTATCTCAATAATTTTTCTTTCACCATATATAATTTAATGAAGGATATAATTCCAAAAAATGATGAGTCTGCTACCCTCTCACCCTGGCATCCCATTCCATTTTTTTGTGGTGATCCCGATATTTCATCCAAAAAACAGAATAATTGTACCAATTTACCTAAAATTATAATTACTGTGTTTTCAAGAATATGAATCGAATGATCAACCACTATGTTTTAACACCCCAAGATTTTGTGGAATAATTTTTTGAATTAATTTAATATTTTTGATAATTTTCATTTCAAAAAACACTGAATATAAATTTTGTTATATGAAAGAACTAAGTTGGATTGCATTATTTGCGACAACAAATTAATATTCCACTACACACAACACATAGTTTTACTTTTTGTATAAGGAACACTATGTTTTCACTGTGTTATACACAATGCCAAGTCCCTTTGATATCTTATGTTATACGAAATTCTAAGTTTTTCCTAAATATAATACACTATTAAGATTTTTTTTAAATTTTATTGTAGTTACCACCTCACTATTGGAACATAAATTCAGATAATTAATAAATAATTTTTGAAAATAATAATTAAAAATTTATATAAAATTATTCATTTGGTTTTTAATTATCTTGAAATTAATATAATAAAAATTTTAAAATAGTGAAATACATTTTCTATGAAAATTATTTATCTATGTATAAACACAATTTTTTCTCAATAAATTATTGAAACCTATTTTGAGTAATTTTGTAAATATAATTTATATATTATATATTCAATCAATTTTTTTAACACTCATGAAATATATTTGATATGCATAATATAACAATAAATCTAATTATATGAAAAAAGAGTTCCTTTTTGAAAGGTAATTTTACTACCTTTTAATGGTGAACCAATTATATAGATATTATTTGAAAATTTATAATTATTATTTTAAAAAGTAAAAATAATATTTTAATGTAAAATATCACAATTTACATTTGGTTAATTTTTTGTAAATATTTTGTGAAGTTTAATTTTTTGATAAATAGTTAAACCACTAGATTTTAATTTGAAACTACTTTTTAATATAATTTATTTATATAGATAATTTATACTTTTAAATAATTTAAAATAATATTTTGATATATTATACATCTATTAATCCAATTTAATAAGTTTTTATCAATTTATCATTGATATTATATATAAAAACAAATTATACTTTTGAACATTTTTAATTTTAAAACCCGTGCATTTATCCCAACTATGGGAATATTTTTCACTAGTTTATAGCACTTATGTTTTTGGAATTTGGAATAATGTATTAAATAGTAGGATTTATAATAATCTATAGTTTCCAATATTTTAAACTTAATTTTATAAGAAAAATTTGGTGTATGTAATTAATGTTAATTACCATTATTAGGGTAAAAATAAGTTTATTTAGTGGTTAAACATTAACTTAAGGATAAATTTTGCATAGAAATATGTAAAAAATCCATTTTATAGACATATTTTTACTATATGATCCCTTTTATATAAAATGGAAAAGTTTTTTAGAATCATGACTTAAGAGAGTCCTCTTAATAGGGTTTACCTTTTAAAATTTACAGGAATGCCACTCCTCTTCCATAACAAAAGGGCATTAACCCACCCCAAATTATTTACAAATATTAATCAAATTGTTTAATCAAAAAATTCCTATATAATCTCCAAAAGAAACTAAATTCATCCTAAAGGCCTCAATCAAGGCATAAATTTATCCAAGAAATTCCATTAGTGAAAACCAAAAAGAGTTACCAGAAAAAGAGGTAACGTTCTTCAATGTGAATTTCTGTTATATTTCTTTATCCAACATTTTTATTATTCTTATTATATTATTATATAATAACAACAGTATAATAAATATATTATTTTGTTTCACTATAAGGTTTTAACCTACACCTTGACACACTTTAATCAAATGGGTAACAAACTTATCGTCCATGTGTACAACAGACTAATGCGTTGCGAAATGATGTTGTTTGCCTTTCCATTACCACCTATCATTATTGGTATTTATGATGGAAATACTATTTTTATAAGATATTTTTTTGTTTTAATGCATATTTAATTGTTATATAACACATATATCTTTATATTTCATTTTTGGTAAATATGATAACTTCATTTGTGGGTGTATGAACAACCACCTACTCAAAGTGATGTAATTTGTTCACAATTTACATGGAATTTATTAAGGATGGGTTATAAAAATGTATATGATATGTAAGAAATAATAATTATACTATAATTATAATATATATATATATACATATATTATATTTACATTCTTTCCTTCATTAAAATAATAAAATGGAAACAACATTCATGTGTATGTATGACTTATCATCTCCTTGAATAGTGTATTTTATTTCGTACTTGTATCCAATATAGATTATTATAAATATTATTTTAAATAACATATATGATATTAATAACATGTTTTACATTTTTAAATTAATTAAATCATTTTCTAGTTAATAGGATTGATAATAACAAGTCAAAACACATACAAAAAGTATATATTACCCGAAACGTAACATTAACATAGAATTATTAATAATTGGGAAATATAAAGTCATATTAAAATAATATATTGTTTCATATGAAATAATATGGTTCTTTTTCAAATTTATTAAAATCTTATGTTAATTACACATGATTATTTAATGTGTATGATGATAATCATGACTTTAGGTAAGAATTATATTATCTCAAACTGTTTTGTGATATGTACGATATATTCAACACTTATTCTTGTTTTGTTGTGTACATACTGTCCTATAAAATGTTATATCATGAATATATCTTATATCATGAAATTATGATTTTCTAATTATTTTATTATTTCATGGGGAATACGATTCAAAAGATACTCTGGTAGTATGTGGATTTCTAGTATCACTTTTATTTTTAGGATACTTATGCCATATTCACCACTCATTTATTTTTTATCATGTATATACATACCATAAAGGTATAATATGAATATTATTCCTTATTTTATTTTTATTTAAATATCTATTTTATTATATCTATTTCATGGAGTTTTACATTTGAAAAGCCACCAAATCAGTGATGCATTTTTGTCTCAATTTTCCTTCTTTGAGACATATGTTTTGTTCCGAACCAATATTATTTTATGAGGTGTTTATCCTTACATTTGAAATGTTATATAATGAATCTAACTCTTTTAAGTGTATCTAAGGGTTAAATTAACATTATTATTTCATGTTGATTATTATTCAATGTTACCAAAGTGGTAAACGTTTATTTTTATAATCTCTTCGTTTATCATAATTTTTTATAATTATTTTTCATATGATTAAATCTTATGATTCATCTTTCATGAAAAATCATGATCTTATTATATTATGGTTTATCATGATGTCTTCATGTATCGGTACCATTTTCACACTTTTTGGTTTATATGATAATTAAGAAAATGCATTTAAGAAAATCAGACTTTATTTATCATTGGTCAGAAATTTGTTTTATTGAAAAACCATGTTTTGGAAAATTATTTTCAAAAATATTTTAAATTAAATTGTAAAATAATTTTCTTAGTATTGGATTTTAAAAATGTTTTATGTTTTAGGAATGTGTTCAAAATTGTATTCAAATAATCCATTAAAAGTTTTCAAGGTTATTTTCAAAGGAGATGGTTTTCAAAAGTGTTTTGTGTTTTAAAACTTGTTTTTCACAGAGGAAAGTATATATTACTCAATAAATTTTTTAAATTATTTAAATGATTTTTTTATGTTTTAAAAGTCATTTTTATAAAATTATTTGGAATATGTTTTATTCCTTTAAAACTTATTATCAAAGAATGGTTATTTTCTTCAAGAAATTATCCAAGTTATCACAAAAATCCTTATAAAGGTAAGATAAAAACCTTTTATATAGTTTATGATTTACTAGGGATATGATCTATGGAAAATATTCTCATTATTTCTCTAAATGGTTTGTTTTTAAGATTTCAATTATTTGAAACCCTTTTCACTTCAATGGGTTATACCCTGAAAAAATTATTATGCAACCCGCATTCTTCACCAGTCATTATATGACGAAATGATTATAAAACCTATCTATTTTCCATTGGTTATGATATGATGAATAATTTATGATGTCAATTTCATTTAATGTGTTATGATATGACGAATTGATAGGATATAGTGTAACACATATGTATTATTTAATTATGTGATTGGTGGGAACTAAAACTCTCTCAATTGTATTAAGTAAATATTTATATGTCGTTAGATAATGATGAGATATATGTTCACATGATTTATCCAAAATGGGA
Organism: Viscum album; assembly: GCA_963277665.1. Taxonomy (NCBI): domain Eukaryota; kingdom Viridiplantae; phylum Streptophyta; class Magnoliopsida; order Santalales; family Viscaceae; genus Viscum; species Viscum album. Next base: position 997,059,887 of record OY728132.1, read on the forward strand.
AACATGTGTGTTTTGAACCACAATCAGAAACAATTTTTTCATTATCCACAATGGGAAATAGGTGCGTCCTAATCCATAATGGGAAACAGGTGTGTCCAAATAAACAATGGGAAATGGGTGTGTTTTGATCCATAATGGAAAATATGTGCATCAGAATCCACTATGGGAAACAATTGTGTGGTGATCCACAATGTGAAATAGGTTCTTATTGAAAACCTATGTGAAACATGTGTGTCTTTGTCCACTATTATTATGGTCTCGGTAGTTAACCTCAACAAATGAAATGGTTTTCAATATTAATGATGGCTATATACATATATTACATGAGATTATGGTTCATTATTGAATTATGATGATTCATCACCCTTGTGATTCATGTATTGTGAACTTCCAATATTTATTCCAAGGCTCATTTTTGTAACCCCCAAGCTTCGACGACACACTTCTCTTTTAACAATACAATAGCTTGCATTGCACGTAACTTTGAGTTCTAGCACACCATGACCAATAAAACTAGATGTAAGCTGTTATGAATAGTAATAACCAACATTTGAAATTTTATAAATTTTATTTTTCAAATTGGACTTCATTTTTGGATTCAGAATATCAAAATTATCTTAGGGTGAATTTTTTGTATTTTTCTGAAAACATTCAATTTTGATGAATAGTGAAAAAACACTACGTTATAGTTTAAAAACCCACTTTTTATTTAATTAATTATTTTGAAATTTAATTTTATTTTAAATTAAAAATATATGTAAAATACCTATATTAATAAAATTTAACTTATTTGAGTCATTTTATAACAATATTGGATATATTAAATTTTATTGAACTGGTTAACGTCTTTTACCTACCTTCTACGCACATATGCAAATATGCATAAAACATAATTCTATTTCTTCTTTGAATGGAATTTCAAAATTATGACCGACATGGTTGTAATCAGTATGTAAAATGTGGTTCAATAGGGTAAAGATAATTTTTAGTGAATAGTTACTTTTAAATTTTATTTACCACGTTTAAAAGTAAATAGGATAAATAAAGGTATAAATGAGATTAAAATTACCCCAAATAATGTCCTAATTATATTGGAGAAGTGTATTTTGACCAAAATAAACATAGGAATAAAATATGATCCTTTTTGATCCACTTGGATTAGATTAGGAAATTTATTGAATTTTATTTAAATAAAAGTTAAAATTGTTAAATTCAAAATTTAATAACTATTTTTTTAATATAGGGTTATACATATGATAAATTATACTATAATTATTCATTAAAAAGATAAATAGTGTAAAAATTGACATAAATGAGTTTATAAAACAAATAATATTTTATTAAATGATAAAATATTCCTAAAAATATAAGGTTTGACAAAAGAACATAGATAAGGTTAGATATGTCATTAATGAAACACTTGAGTTTATCTTTTCATTTTATAGTAAGTTTATTTACCATGTAACATAAAAATACAACAAGACATGGTAAATGTTAAACTATTTAACCAAGAGTTAAATCTAAAAGATAAGTTTAATATGGTGACCTAAACATGTATAAAACCAATTGGTTAAGATTATTTTGACCCATAACCACATTAACCTCGAAATAAATCTATTTGAAGCTATTAGAAACTGAAAACGATTTTATAATAAATTAATATTATAATCAGTTCCTAATGTGCCCCTCACCTTTCTTATAAAAGGGAACCTCCCATTCTCTCCAATTGACACCTCTAAAGCTTTTTGGCTCGGCCAAAACCTTATCAAATCTCCTCCCAACTACCATAAATTCATCCTAGAGGCCTTACTTCAATAATAAAACCATTTTAAAGAACCATTTTCTTCAAATCGAAAGGAAGAACCCAATGAAGATGTAATTATTTTATCACCTATTACAAAGTTCGTTTCTTCTTCCACTTCCACTGCCTATTTCTTTTTTGTTTCCATACGAAAATAATGAATCATGTACCTTCTACATACAATGATGTTTTTATAAATATGGTTTAACCATATTAATTATTCTATCCATCATATGATTGACAAAGTCACCATACATTCATACGTAAGCCTTACCGTCTCCAAGTCATGGTGTAGTTTGTTATTCACAACATAATTATTTGGATGGGTATAATAATGTGTATAATTGATGTTAATAATTAATAAAACTTTTTAATTATTCTGTAAACATAATATACTATCCAATTACATATTATTTCACCATCAATATAATGATATTGTCGCTCATGTGTATGTATGGCTTACCGTCTCCATGACGCGATGAAATTTCCTCCCCCATCGTAACCATTCGAGAATAATTTTTAGTTCATGATTAAAAATAATTTTTAAGAACATAATATCATTATTTATATTAATCAAATACATCATATCCATAAAAATCATGACTTAGATAACAGAACATATAAAGAAAAACGAATCAGTTAACACCTAAAAAATTATACGACTGAAATATTATTAACAAAGAAATATTAGACTATCATATATGATATAATATTTTTTATGTGGTTCTTTTATAATTTAATAACAATGATTTTAACATTATATTGGAGGTTAACGTACCCTCTTCTAATGAAAAGTACAAGGTAAGGGATAATTTTACAATCGCCTTATTATTTGAGGTTGTTTAAATATATGTATCTACTGAGACATCTTAATCATCCACATCCATGTTTCTTAAAAATGTATTTCAATTTTTTTTACTATTCCCTAGTCTATGGGTTAAATCCACTTATTAATTTGTTTTACGTTTTATAAAATTATTTGAATTGAATCTTTCTGTCGTTTTTCCAACAAGGTACTTTATAAATTTTTTGAAAAATAAAAAAAGAATGTTTTTTAAACTTATATAGTGGGTATCTATTATCTAGCATTATAGACCTTTGAATATTCCCTTACATTCTTATATAAATATTTTGAAAATAAATATTTTCTATACTTTTAAATGATTTCTATGTATAAAGAGATATTATATTCAAATAGTTTTTGAATTAATTTCATCTATATCAATATCCTTTGTTGGATTTTATGCTTTTTGTAGTTGATTTATTATGATACAATCTTCCATTTTGTATTTAATGTTTGGTGACATGTATGAATGTGGATGTGCTATTTTTATACCATTCATGGTTTATGGTTAAAGTATTGACATTTTATATGTTAGATTTAATACAAATGTTTATGTTATGTTTCAACCATTCATATGAGGAGTGCATCAGACTTAGTAAGTGATGGGCAGGGCCCGGTTTTCCCCCTCAATGAATTTGTAGGTCTCATGAGACAAACTAGTGTCTTAGAATAAGGCCCTGATAGTTTTTTTATTTTTTGTTTTGACACGAGGCCTTGACTATGTGCTTATGATGTTCGACATTATGCATTCCTTCATTATGAAATTACCAATTGATATTATATGTGATTATTCGACTAGTAGAATATCCATGTGAATAATTAAATGGAATTATTTGATTTATCTTGGCCATATTATGAGGATGTTTATGTTTAAAAAGCGTGTGTTTTAGTCTTATATATTGCCTTAATTTATTATTCTTATTTATGATAGATTCTTTTATATTGTTATCCGTACAGAGCATCTGAGCTCACTCCTTTCTTATGTTTTATTTTTCCATGGGTGGGAAGAAGTATATTATGATTGACTGACATGGATAGGATATGTGATATTTGTGTTTTCAATGGAGACACAATTTTTTTTATTTTATAATGTAATGTAAAACTTATATATGTGTCTAGTACTTCCAAGGATACTAAACTGATTGTTCTTTCATGACATGGTCTCTTGTGTTCATGAAAATGTCATGTAATAATTCACCGACACATGGTAACTAGGTTTGGGGCATTAGAATTGGTATCAAAGGATGTTTTTTACAAAACATTGAAAAAATATTTAAAAAAACTCTTATTTGATAACATTACCCTATGATAGAATTTTGGGATTAGTATAGAAGAGTATCCAAAATATTTTGTATCATAGATATTATGTGGGTTTCCAAGAAATAAATCCCAGTCTGGATACTACCAGTGGACATTGTTATAGCACAGATGTACCTAGGAGAGAAAACTTTGTCAAGGAGTTTCGGGCTTGACCCGGGTTATCCTGGTACATGACAACAGGACTTACTACGGACCTGGTTTGACACTCCCAGAAGAAATTCTTAGGATAATTCACATTTTATTTACAAACCATTATAAAGGATTTATGAGTAAATTATTTACCAATGAAAAAATTTCTATGATTATGGATTATATGTATAATTTTTCTAATTTTTGATATGTATTTTACAGGTTTGGACTTATGCATTGCGATTCGTAAAATAATCTAGTGTACTATATTGTTTCAAAATGTATCCTAGTGGAAGGAATGTAAATCATATCAATGCAAGTAATTCATGTAGGTATTTCCCTCATACTCAAGAAAATTATTGTGGAGTTGGTGATGCAACTGGTGTTGAACAACTTATAACAATACTGGGACAACTCACTCAGGTTATGAATAATAACCTTACCCGTATGGAGCACCCTGTTCCACTATGTGGAGGATCAATGTTAGAACGTTTCATGAGGAAAAAACCACCAAAATTCAATTGGACTACAATTCAATTTATAGCTAAAAATAGATAAGTTACTTAGATAAAATATTCTATGCTTTGGAGAGTAGGGAACGGGAAAATGTTGTCATGACAGTTTATCACGTCAAAGAAGATACTGATCAATGGTGGTAATTAGTTCAAAGCACAACGGTTGATGGAGAAGTATGAAATAAGTAATACATGGAGTTTAAAGTGATTTTATAAGAAAAATACATTCCTTGTGAACAACGAGTGGATATGGAAAGGAAAATTTTCAGCCTGAGGAAAAAGGAGGATGATAATGTCGCAATGTTTTAGGCTAACATTACAAGGATAGAAAGGCATTCTGTAGATTATATACATCACACAATAAGTAATATTGACCAATTCATTTATGGGTTAAAAAAATTTATCAGTCAAACATTATTTTCTCAATCCTTCTTATCGTATGAAAATATAGTCTCATGTACAATCAAGATAGAAAAAGAATTCTATAAGTATTATTACTTAAAAGAGAAGAAATAAAACAAGAGTTATTCTAAACACTCGAAAAAATAAATAATGGGGAGAATGGAAAAGATAAATTTCCCTACTATAGTAATTTTGGGAAGAAACAACGTGGTACATTTCTAAAGGGGGAGGGATTTTGAAACAAGTGTGGAGAAAAAGGCCATCAAGAATGTGATTGCAAGGGAAAGAAAAAGGCTGAAAATGTTAAATGCTACAGTTATAAATAAATGGTGTATTATGAAAATTATTTTCCTAATCATCAAGGAAACTTACCTCAAAAAATGCCAAGGTAGAAAGGCCAATCTTATGCGGTCACAATTGCTAAGGTTATTGTTCCGAATGATGTGGTGGTAGGTACTTTAATCGTATCCTCCAAATATAACAATGATTTATCTTATTCTGGAACACCAAATTCTTTGATATCTTCCTCGTTTTCCAGGATAATTATATATTTCCAATTTCACATAGCAAGGGAGTTGTCAGTCAAAACCTTTAAGGGAAGTGTCAAAGAAACAATGTTTTTTCAATCAGTTACCATCATGGAAAGTAAAAGTTATTTATCTACTAATATTATTGTCATAACCATGATTGAATTTGATATAATACTTGGTACGGATTAGATTTCAGACCATGATGAGAAAATTTTTTGTAATTAGAAGGAGGTTACAATTTTTTACGATGATAAGGAATATCTTATCTTTAGAGCAGAAAAATCATCATTTGATTCTCATATAGATCCACCCCTAGTAGCTCTACTAATTAGTATTATTTGGGTGTAAGGGAGTGAAATAACTATGGCCGGGGAATGGAATGTTCAAATAGAGTATGTACCAATTGTGTAAGAATATGTTGATGTGTTTCTACATGATCTACCTGAACATCCTCTAGAACGGGAAATTGTGTTTTCTATTGACTTAATTCCCAGTTCAAGGCCCATATTGAAGACACCTTATAGAATGGCCACTACATAATTTGTGGAAATAAAGAAAAAATAGAGGAATTATGTAATGATGGATTTATTCACCATAGTTTTACCCCATGGAGTGACCCTGTTCTTTTTGTTAATAAGAAAGATGGATCTATGAGGTTGTGCATTGACTACAGGGAGATAAATGCTATAAAAATAAAGAATATGTATCCCCTACTTCGCATTGATGATTTATTTGATCAAATTCATGGATCTAAATATTTTTCAAAGGTTGACCGTCGATCTAGATACCATCAGTTATGAGGGAATAATGAAGATATTCTGAAGACAACATTTCGAACTAGGTATGGGCATTACGAGTTTACAGTAATGCCTTTTGGACTGACTAATGCACCCTTTATTTTCATTCATATAATGAATAGAGGTTTCAAGGAATATCATTATTACTTTTTAGTGGTATTTATCGATGATATCTTGGTATAATAAAAAATCTATGAAGATCATGAAAATCACTTGCACACTATTCTAAATACTCTTAGAATAAATGAATTATATTTGAAGTTTAGAAAGTGTGAATTTTGGTGTTAGGAGATTTCATTTCTAGGCCATATTGTCTCTATGGATGGAATCTATATTGATCCTTCAAAGACAAGGGAAGTCCATGAATGGATAGCACTGAGAATTATAACTGAGGAACATAGTTTTGTTGGATTTTCAAGTTACTATCAGCATTTCGTCTAGAATTTTTCCGGATTGGTTAACCCATTAACCAAGATCACATGCAAAGGGGTTAATTTGTTTGGAAAAAAGTGTGTGAAGAATTTTAGGAAGTATTGAAGATAATATTATTCAATTATCCTATCTTGACTCTACTGATGGGTAATTTTGGGTTTGTTATTTATAGTGATTCGTCAAATAAAGGACACGGTAGTGTCCTTATACAGAATGATATAATTATTGCCTATGCATCATGAAAACTAAAAATTCATGGAAAAAACTACCCCACTCATGATCTTGAGTTAGCAGCTGTAGTATTTTCTCTGAAGATATGGTTACACTATCTCTATGGTGAAAAGTGAGAGATATATAATGATCACAAGAGTTTGACGTATATTTTTTCTCACAAAAAGAAATCAACATGAGGAAAAGGAGATGGATTGAACTACTCAAGGATTATGATTTCCCAATGCACTACCACCAGGGAAGTTAAATAAGGTGGAATATTCTTTGAGAGAAAGGATCACAAAGTTATGAACATTATAATATTTGGAAGGGATCATATGTTCATGGATCTAGTAATGATGGATATGGGAATAATCATGGAAGGTGAAACATCAATAGTTTTTGAATTGGTTTTCCAAATATCTTTACTAGAAATGATAAAAAGTTCTCAGACTGATGATGAGGAGTTTCAAAAGAAAATTATAGCTGGGAATGATTGGAGAATGATTGAATTCGTATATGAAGATGGAATTCGGGAATTTGGTGGGAGGATTTGTGTTCCCAACTTACCTGATATAAAATGGGAATTGTTGGATGATGCTCAGAGGTCCAAATTATCTATACACTCTGGTAGCACTAAGATGTATTGATATTTGAAGGAAAAATTTTGGTGGGATACCATGAAGAGGGATAATGCTGATTATGTATCAAGATATACCATTTTTCAACAAGTGAAGGCTAGAAGAAAACACCCTAGAGGATTTATGAAACCTCATCCCATACCTGAGTGGAAATGGGATGATATTACAATGGAATTTGTTATGGGGCTACCAAGGACTCCTAACAGGAATGATGCAATATGGATCCTTGTTGATCGTCTTACCAAGTCAGCACATTTTATTACTATAATAGAATATTTACCACTTGAACATTTAGAAAGACTATATATTAATGAAGTTGTAAGATAGTTGGTGTACCCCTATCGATTGATTCTGATTGTGATCCCTGTTTTACATCAAGATTTCGGAAAAGTATTCAGAAATACCTTGATACTAAACTTCGTTTGAGCACTGCCTACCACCCTAAAAATAATGGACAATCAGAATGGACTATTCAAACCTTAGAAGACATATTGTGTAACGGCCCGAAATTTTGAATAAATCTTGTTTCCTAATTTCATGTGTTATTTTATTTTATTTTTATACTCAACAAAAATGTTTTATTTGATAAACATGATTATAATTAAAATGAGACCATTGGGTTTTGATTGTTATATGACCATCGGTCAATATGACCACTGTGAACAAAATGTTTTGATTATTGTCTCTAAATACAAGTAATCTTGGTTAATTATTATAGAAAGAAGATTCGATGGCCTCACCTAGTAGTCTTGGACCGATCGAAGCCCATCTAACAGAGCTTGGGAAGGAGGTAGCACCATTGGGCTTTGCTCTGGATCAAATCCAAGCTGAACTTCATCATGTGAAGCTAGAACGGAATCGCCTTCGTGAGAAGTTCAAACTGATAGAAATTACTACTCAGGCAATGTTGACTGAGCCGCCCCAAGATTCTATCACCCTAGCACACCTTACTCTTAGGTCCTATGCTGGTATTATAAGGGGTTATGTAACAAGACCGTAACTGCCTTGTGTAATCCTTGTTTTAAATAAAAATTGGGATTTCTTCTTATGATGAAGTTTATGAATTTTGAAATGACCGGATAAATATAGTATGCATATTTTTGATGAATTTTAGAAAAAGGATATTTTAAAAATGGTTGTGTAGACCTTAAATAATAAAAAATGTGTAATGATTTTCAAAAAATGGTCTTCTACAATTATGTCCAGTACGAAATTTAGAGTCTAATAAGATCAACTTGATTTTTGATGAATAGTAAATTGTGAATAGTGATTTTACGCTTAGGATTAGTAATGTGACCAAATGGATTAGTAATCTCACTTAAAGAAAGTTTTAAAATAATCTAGGCACCTTGATTAAGTAATGTGATTCAATAAAATGGTTAAATAACGGTTTCATTAATTATTATTCAAGTATTAGTTTTTTCAGGTGAATAGTGTTTTTTAATTAAAAAATTAATTAAAAATATTTAGAAAATTATTTTTATAAAATGGATTTCATTTTTGAACTCAGAGCATCGATATTATGTTAAGGTAATTTTTGGGGATTTTTCTGAAAAAATGAATTTTCGGTGAATAGTGAATTTATTTAAAAATTGAATTAAAAATATTTAGAAAATTATTTTTATAAAATGGAGTTCATAAATTTAATTAGGGAATCGATATTTAGTTAAGGTGAAAGTTTGGGATTTTTCTGAGAAAGATGAATTTTTCAGTGAATAGTAAAAAATGCAGTTTTAGGGTTTCGGTATGTTTAATGACATCATAATTGTGTCATGATGATGTCATGAGATCTTTGAAGGGTTGGCCGGCCAAGGGTGATGAATTATTGTTTTGGGGGCCCCATGTGGCCTAACTCCATGATAAATGCCAAGGGAGAGCACATGGGTTTGAGAAAAGCACATGTGAGGTGTCCCTTGGCCATTAATGCCTTGTCCCCTCACTTTCCCTATAAATACCAAGCCCTCCTCTCATCCATTAGACTCCCCACTCATTCCGAACTAATTTATGGTCTTATTACCTCCCAAGGAGTCCTCACAAGGTTCCCCCAATCCCTCAAGGTCCCAACCTTTGAGGTTTAAGAGTTACATTTTAAGGTAAGGGATCCGATCTTTCTCTTTCTTTTCGAGAAATATATTTTATGTAATTTCTTTTATGCTCCATGTTCAAATGTTAAAGGGTGTTCTTTTATACTCCTCTTACTGCCCTTTTCATGTTCATATAATGAGATATCCCCTCTCACTCTCATTATTTAGTTTTTTGATGTTTTACGTGGCGCCGTTAGGCTGCCGAAATTTTTGTAACGGATTCTTTCTCCCTTCTCAATTTTCAAGATCTATTATCATGTAAAGTATTTCAAGTTCATTTTTATTATGTTGGGGTATGATCTCTAAATTTATCATACTGATCTTTTATGATCATATGATGAGAGACCCCATTTTATCTATTCAATTCAGTTTTTTTGAAGTTTTAAGTGGCGCCGTTAGGCTGCCGAATTTTTAAGTGGTTCTTCACCCTTCTCTTTTTGAAGTTCTACTTTCATGTCAATCCTTTCAAGTTCCTTTTTTTATGTTGGGGTATGATCTCTAAATTTATCATAATGAACTTTTATTATCATATGATGAGAGACCCCATGTGATCTCTTCAATTCAGTTTTTTGATGTTTTAAGTGCCACCGTTAGTCTGCCGAATTTTTAAGTTGTTCTTCACCCTTCTCGTTTTGAAGTTCTACTTTCATGTCAATTCTTTCAAGTTACTTTTTGTTATGTAGGGGTATGATATCTATATCTATCATACTGGACTCTTCTGTTCATATGATGAGAGACCCTATTTGATCTCAGCAATTCATTTTTGTTGAAGTTTAAGTGACGCCGTTAGGCTGCCGAATTTTTAAGGGATTCTTTCACCCTTCTCCTTTTCAAAGTTCTAATTCCATGTAATGTCTTGAAAGTTCCTTTTTATTTTGTTGGGTTATGATCTCTATATCTATAATAATGATCTTTTATGTTCATATGATAAGAGACCCTATTCGATATCATCAATTCATTTTTGGTTGAAGTTTATGTAACGCTGTTAGGCTGCCGAATTTTCATAAGAGAAATCTTATTTTTGTCTTCATTTCATGTTCTTAATTTCATATAGTATATTTAAAATTTTCATTACCATGTTCTTAAATCCCTTATATTCTGTCCCTCTACTATTTTATGGGTCATTTATCATTGTTTGACCCATGTCCCCTCTCTTTTCAACGTTTTCTAAAACCTTGTAACGTAGCCGTTGCGCTGCAAAATTTTTGTCTCAAAATGCCTCTCTCTTTTTCTCAAAATTACTTCCTGTTATTAAGTGAATACTCAAAGATCTTATTTGTACAGGGTTATTCACATATATACAAAAATGTTCTATTTTATATTCTGGGATTTACATACATGATACCCGCTTTCCCTTTCCGTGGGTTTAAAGTAACGTAAAGATCATGTCTTTAAAGCGGTTTTTAAAACGTTATGATTATGAAATGAAACCCATTTATTTTATGATATATGGGTTATCTATGAAATGTTTGATGATGATATATGTGGCTCACATGGTTATAAAGGAAAATTTAAGGGTGCGCCCTGATAGTGCTCCAATGCATTGGGTAAAGACTTAATCTCTAGAGATGACCATTTTTAACGACGCCATGGTGAATAACCTTGGTAATTTTTAACGACACCTTGGAGATGGACCTTGGTGAAACGAAACAATTGTCAATATTAAATGTTGCAGACACATCTTCAAGTTATGAAAAATGTTATTTTTTTATGATGTATCTCATTAATTCTATCTCATGCCTTAAATTTCTTTTCATTTCCTTATTGAAGTATCTCAAGTTCACATGTAAAATGTTTCTCTGGTTTCCCTTACTGGACTTTCTGCTCACCCTTTCTTTTGATGTATGTCCCCTGGTTATAAGATGCAGTAATGAACCTTGGATGAACTTAAGGAGAAGCCTTTCAAGTGTTTAAGAAGAGTTTTTTTTTCTTTTCATGTTTTATGTTCCTGGTTTCCAAGACACTAAACCTTAAAGATCCTCAGTTTTGTAAAATGTAATGAAAGTTTATGTGATAAAAGACGGGATGCTATAGTTGGTATCAAAGGATGGTTTAGTTATTTGTGGAAATTAGGATATGAAAACACTAGGAAGAACCCTATAGAAAAGTTTAAATATAGGAAATATTCCTGGTATTTTGGTGAGGATTGAGTAAGGGGTTGCCAAGAAAATACATCCCTGTCTGGATACGAGCAGGTAGAGGTGGCTCTGGCACAGATGTACATAGGGGTAAAACCCGAAAACACCGCTTTGAGCTAGACTCGAACGGGAACTGGTACACGACAACGGGCCTTGCTGCACTCTTGGTTACGACACTCCCGGGGGATATGCTTTGGTAAATTTATAAGCTTAGTATGAACCATTGTTAAAGGAACACAGATAAAATAAAATAAAGATTCACATAAGAATATATGATCATTCATAACCTAGATGGGAACCTAGGAGATCACAAGTTAGGGTATACCTTTCATCTACAAGTTATCCTTATATGATTTCAGTTCCTTTTCATGATTATTAGCTAAGTACTTAAGCCCCTAATTATGCTTTCTCTTCTTAGTTAATGGTGGGAAATGGAAGAACATGTCCTGAAAACCAATGTGATAGGAAATGCGACGATTGTCATATTAATATGACAGGGATGATTAGGGGATTAAAATATGATTATTATTTTGGAAGACGTTCATTATTTTGGGAACCATATTTGATTGAGGTAAATATATTACTACGGTATTTTCATTGAGGAGTAAGGTTGACTTATATTTTGAAGAATCGATGAATTTAAGGTGAAACTATAGTAATTTAGGTTACTTATGGAAATGACTAACCTATCTTGGGTAAAATATGTTTAGGTTAGCTACTTTTGTTATAAGATGTTAGGAGTGGTTGATGTTGTTTGGAGATGAACAATGAAGTTTATTTTGGAAGACTATGTTATCAAATCTTTCTTGTATTTGGGTTTCAATCTTAGTTTGGTTTATTTTGAAGAATCTTAAGGACCATTATTTACGGAATGGACTATGATGAACTTTGGGTAGTACCATGGAACATGAAGATTTAAAAGTAGTTTCCATTCCTATGGGATTATTTATTTTTGAAGAGTTTTTTTCCTTACTCTTTCTGTTTTTGGGATAATGTTTAAAGATAGCAGAAATAGATAGTTGATTTTTTGTGGATTATGTGATTCTCTAGAAGATGATTCTTGTGTTTTGATGAGACCAAGTAGTTTTGAATGCTCATCGTTTGGAGAAAAGATTAGTTTTGGTAGAAATTTATTAAAGTATGAAACTCTACATGAAGGTAGATATATTTCCTTATGTTTTTGTTCTATGTTGTAAATGAATTCCTCAAAGTTATTAAAAGGAACGTAAAACAAAAACGTTGTTGGTTTACGTTTCCTACTAGTTAATCAAAGACCGCTTACACACATCATAAGTTTGGGATTTTCTTATGGTTAAATTTCTCCTAATCATGTTCTCTATCACTCTCCCTCAGAACGGGACCCTTTGTTTTCTCCTCCATGTCCATGTTTCCTACATGGAATCCTAGTATGAGTAAACTCGGGTGGCCTTTGTACTCCCTTTTATTTCTTTTAAAGTAATAGTGTTACTGACTCTTTTTTCGATGTGGGACTTTCAATGAAATTTCAAAACCCAATTTTAAAAATTGCGAGGATGCAATTTCTTAAGGGGGGAAGATTGTAACGGCCCGAAATTTTGAATAAATCTTGTTTCCTAATTTCATGTGTTATTTTATTTTTATACTCAACAAAAATGTTTTATTTGATAAACATGATTATAATTAAAATGAGACCATTGGGTTTTGATTGTTATATGACCATCGGTCAATATGACCACTGTGAACAAAATGTTTTGATTATTGTCTCTAAATACAAGTAATCATGGTTAATTATTATAGAAAGAAGATTGGATGGCCTCACCTAGTAGTCTTGGACTGATCGAAGCCCATCTAACAGAGCTTGGGAAGGAGGTAGCACCATTGGGCTTTTCTCTGGATCAAATCCAAGTCGAACTTCATCATGTGAAGCTAGAACGGAATCGCCTTCGTGAGAAGTTCAAACTGATAGAAATTACTACTCGGGCAATGTTGACTGAGCCGCCCCAAGATTCTATCACCCTAGCACACCTTACTCTTAGGTCTTATGCTGGTATTATAAGGGGTTATGTAACGAGACCGTAACTGCCTTGTGTAATCCTTGTTTTAAATAAAAATTGGGATTTCTTCTTATGATGAAGTTTATGAATTTTGAAATGACCGGATAAATATAGTATTCATATTTTTGATAAATTTTAGAAAAAAGATATTTTAAAAATGGTTGTGTAAACCTTAAATAATTAAAAATGTGTAATGATTTTCGAAAAATGGTCTTCTACAATTATGTCGAGTACGAAATTTAGAGTCTAATAAGATCAACTTGATTTTTGATGAATAGTAAATTTTGAATAGTGATTTTACGCTTAGGATTAGTAATGTGACCAAATGGATTAGTAATCTCACTTAAAGAATGTTTTAAAATAATCTAGGCACCATGATTAAGTAATGTGATTCAATAAAATGGTTAAATAACGGTTTCATTAATTATTATTCAAGTATTAGTTTTTTCGGGTGAATAGTGTTTTTTAATTAAAAAATTAATTAAAAATATTTAGAAAATTATTTTTATAAAATGGATTTCATTTTTGAACTCAGAGCATCGATATTATGTTAAGGTAATTTTTGGGGATTTTTCTGAAAAAAATGAATTTTCGGTGAATAGTGAATTTATTTAAAAATTGAATTAAAAATATTTAGAAAATTATTTTTATAAAATGGAGTTCATAAATGTAATTAGGGAATCGATATATAGTTAAGGTGAAAGTTTGGGATTTTTCTGAGAAAGATGAATTTTTTAGTGAATAGTAAAAATGCAGTTTTAGGGTTTCGGTATGTTTAATGACATCATAATTGTGTCATGATGATGTCATGCGATCTTTGATGGGTTGGCCGGCCAAGGGTGATGGATTATTGTTTTGGGGGCCCCATGTGGCCTAACTCCATGATAAATGCCAAGGGAGAGCACATGGGTTTGAGAAAAGCACATGTGAGGTGTCCCTTGACCATTAATGCCTTGTCCCCTCACTTTCCCTATAAATTCCAAGCCCTCCTCTCATCCATTCAACTCCCCACTCATTCCCAACGAATTTATGGTCTCATTTCCTCCCAAGGAGTCCTCCCAAGGTGCCCCCAAGCCCTCAAGGTCCCAACCTTTGAGGTTTAAGAGTTACATTTTAAGGTAAGGGATCCGATCTTTCTCTTTCTTTTCGAGAAATCTCTTTTATGTAATTTCTTTTATGCTCCATGTTCAAATGTTAAATGGTGTTCTTTTATACTCCTCTTACTGACCTTTTCATGTTCATATAATGAGATATCCCCTCTTGCTCTCATTATTTAGTTTTTTGATGTTTTAAGTGGCGCCGTTAGGCTGCCGAAATTTTTGTAACGGATTCCTTCTCCCTTCTCATTTTTCAAGATCTATTATCATGTAAAGCATTTCAAGTTAATTTTTATTATGTTGGGGTATGATATCTAAATTTATCATACTGATATTTTATGATCATATGATGAGAGACCCCATTTTATCTCTTCAATTCAGTTTTTTTGAAGTTTTAAGTGGCGCCGTTAGGCTGCCGAATTTTTAAGTGGTTCTTCACCCTTCTCTTTTTGAAGTTCTACTTTCATGTCAATCCTTTCAAGTTCCTTTTTTATGTTGGGGTATGGTCTCTAAATTTATCATAATGTTCTTTTATAATCATATTATGAGAGACCCCATTTCATCTCTTCAATTCAGTTTTTTGATGTTTTAAGTGGCACCGTTAGGCTGCCGAATTTTTAAGTGGTTCTTCACCCTTCTCGTTTTGAAGTTCTACTTTCATGTCATTTCTTTTAAGTTAATTTTTGTCATGTAGGGGTATGATCTCTATATCTATCATACTAGACTCTTATGTTCATATGATGAGAGTCCCTATTTGATCTCATCAATTCATTTTTGTTGATGTTTAAGTGACGCCGTTAGGCTGCCGAATTCTTAAGGGATTCTTTCACCCTTATCCTTTTCAAAGTTCTAATTCCATGTAATGTCTTGCAAGTTCCTTTTTATTTTTTTGGGTTATGATCTCTATATCTATCATACTGATCTTTTATGTTCATATGATAAGATACCCTATTCGATATCATCAATTCATTTTTGGTTGAAGTTTATGTAACGCTGTTAGGCTGCCGAAATTTCATAAGAGAAATATTATTTTTGTCTTCCTTTCATGTTCTTAATTTCATATGGTATATTTAAAATTTTCATTACCATGTTCTTAAATCCTGTATATTCTGTCCCTCTACTGTTTTATGGGTCATTTATCATTGTTTGACCCATGCCCATTCTCTTTTCAACGTTTTCTAAAACCTTGTAACGTAGCCGTTGCGCTGCAAAATTTTTGTCTCAAAATGCCTCTCTCTTTTTCTCAAAATTACTTCATGTTATTAAGTGAATACTCAAAGATCTTATTTCTACAGGGTTATTCACATATATACAAAAATGTTCTATTTTAAATTCTGGGATTTACATACATGATACCCGCTTTCCCTTTCCGTGGGTTTAAAGTAACGTAAAGATCATGTCTTTAAAGCAGTTTTTAAAACGTTATGATTATGAAATGAAACCCATTTATTTTATGATATATGGGTTATCTATGAAATTTTTGATGATGATATATGTGGCTCACATGATAATAAAGGCAAATTTAAGGGTTCGCCCAGATAGCGCTCCAATGCATTGGGTAAAGACTTAATCTCTAGAGATGAACATTTTTAACGATTCCATGGTGAATAACCTTGGTAATTTTTAACGAAACCTTGGGGATGGACCTTGGTGAAACGAAACGATTGTCAATATTAAATGTTGCATCCACATCTTCAAGTTATGAAAAATGTTTTTTTTTATGATGTATCTCATTATTTCTTTCTCATGCCTTAAATTTCTTTTCATGTCCTTATTGATGTATCTCAAGTTCACATGTAAAATGTTTCTCTTGTTTCCCTTACTGGGATTTCTGCCCACCCTTTCTTTTGATGTATGTCCCCAGGTTATGAGATGCAGTAATGAACCTAGGATGAACTTAAGGAGAAGCCTTTTAAGTGTTTAAGAAGAGTGTTTTTGTTCTTTTCATGTTTTATATTCCTGGTTTCCAAGACACTAAACCTTAAAGATCCTCAGTTTTGTAAAATGTAATGAAAGTTTATGTGATAAAAAGACAGGATGCTATATATTGAGATCTTTTTCAGGTGTCTTTCAAGGTATATAGTATTATAATTCACCTCTGGTAGAATTTTCCTATAACAATAGATTTCATTGATGTATTTAGATGACACAAACTGATGTTTTATATGGAAAGAGATGTCGCATACCAACTTGTTGGGATGATGTTGGTGAATGAAAAATCATAGGCCTATAAAATGTTGAGGAAATAATGGAAAAGGTGAAGATTATCAAAATCAACATCAATGCTATTGAAAGTTGGAAAAAGATCTATACCGATAGCTGAATGAAGGATTTGGAATTTCATGTAGGAGATAGTGTTTTCTTGAAAATAACTTCATAGAAGGGTGTTATACATTTTAGTAGGAAGGGTAAATTAAGTCCTAGGTACATCAGACCTTTGGAAATTCTGGATTGATTTGGAGTTGTAGCTTACCATTTGGAAATGTAACCAAGTCTCTCTAAATTTCATGATGTGTTCCACATATCACTATTGAGAAAATACATGCCTGAACCAAAGCATGTACTCAGCTATGAAGAAACAGAACTGGAACTTGATCTTTCTTATAGTGAAGTGACTATCACTATTGTTGATACTAGAGAACATGTTTTGAGATACCGAACAAATCTTCTTGTAAAAATTCATCGGAATAACCAAAAAATGGTAGAGTCAACGTGGGAAACCGAGGAACTTATGATGAAGAATCACCTGAATCTTTTTATGCAGTCATATTTTTGAAATTTTGAGGATGAAATTTTTTGAAGGAGGGAAGAATATAACAACCCAATCTTCCATGGTATACTTTTCTTGGAATAATACAACAACTTTCATTGTATGCAACTTCGAGTTCTAGCACACCATGACCAATCAAACTCGCCGTTTAAAAAGTAGTTATGAATAACAATACCCAATTTTTGAAAATTTATAAATATAATTTCCAAATTTTATTTCATTTTTGAATTCATATTATCAATATTAGCTTAAGTTGAATTTTTGGATTTTTTCTGAAAACATTCAATTTTGATGAATAGTGAAAAATATTACGTTATTGTTTAAAACCCGACATTTTATTTAGATAATTATTTTTAAATTTAAATTTATTTTAAAGTAAAAATAGGTACATAATACCTATATTAATACAATGTAATTTATTAGAGTCATTTTATAGAAATATTTTTCATAAAATTTATTAATGAAGTATTTAACGCCTTGTACCTACCTTCTAAGAACATTTGAAAATTCGAATAAAAGATAAATTTACCACTTATGTGAATTGAATTTCAAAAATCCAACATCATTGGTTCTCTTCAGTAAGTAAAATCTGGTTCAATAGGATAAGAATAATTTTTGGTGAATAATAAATTTTGAATTTTATTTTACCACGGTTAAAAGTTAATAGGCTAATTAATGGTAAAATGATATTATAATTACCACAAAACATGTCCTAATTATATCAGAAAAGTTTATTTTAGCCAAATCGCACCTTATAAATAAAATATGATCCTTTTTTATCCACTGAGATTATATTAGGACAATAATTGTACTTTATTTAATGAAGAGTGAAAAGTGTTAAATTCAAAATTTAGTAACTAATTTTTTTTAATATAGTGTTATACCTAAGATAAATTAGAATAAAAATATTTATTATAAAGATAAAATGATTTAATAATTCATGGTATTTTAATTATAATTTTTAGACATTAAATAATTAAATTTATATATGACACAATGATGATACAATAATTACCTTATATCAAGGAAATATCAAACTAATTTATATTATAAATATAAACATAAATGTATGTTGAAACATTTAATGGCATACACAAATTTAATATTTTAAAATGAAATATTTGGGTTCATTAAATTTATTTTTTCTAAGTAATAATTTTTTTATGATTTTCACAATGACCAAATACTAAATAGTGTCAAAATTGACATAAACGAGTTTCTAAAACAAATACCGTTTTATTAAATGATATAATATCCCAAAAAAAACTATGTTTTTTACAAAGGACATATATAAGGTTATATATTTCATTAATGAACCACTTTACATTCTCTTGTAATTTTATAGTATTTTTATAGACCATGTAATATAAAAATACAATAAGACATGGTAAAATTTAAATAATTTAGCAAAGAGATAAATCTAAAAGACAAGGTTAATATGATGCCCTAAACTTGTCTAAAACCTATTTTTTGAGATTATTTACAACCATACCAACCTTTTACAATAAATATATTAATTTGGAGCTATTAGAAACTAAAAATATATATTATAATAAATTCATAATTCAATCTTTTCTTAAAGTGCCCCTCACCTCTCTTATAAATGGGCACCTCCCCTTGTCTCAAATTACCAACTCCAAAGACTTTTTATCAGCCAAAACCTGATCAAATATCTTCCCAACTACCCTAAATTCATCTTATAGTCCTTAATTCAATCAGAAATCCAACCTAAGGATCACTTTTATTCAAATCAAAAGGAAGCCCTCGAAGAAGAGGTAATTATTTCCTCACCTCATTCAATGTTCATTTCTTCTTCCACATCATCTTTCTTTGTTGTTTCCATAGAAAAATAATAACTCCAGTAGCTTCTAAATACTATTATGTTATTATAAATATGGTAAAAACATATTCATTACTCTATCCATCTTATGAATGACAAAGTCACCATACATGCCTACGTAAGGCTTACCGTCTCCACATCCTGGTGTAGTTTGTTATTCAACACTTCATTATTTTAATGGGCATAATAATGAGTATAATTGAAATAAATAATAAATATAACATGTTAATTATTATTTATATATAATATAACATCCAAATACATATGATTTCACCATCAATAGAATGATTCTGTCCCTCGTGCACATGTACAACTTACTGTCTCCACAATGTGATGAGATTTCATTCCCCATCATAACCATTGAAGAATAATTTTTAGTTGATGATTAAAAATAGTGTTTAAGAAATTAATAAGAATATTTATATGAATAAAATAAATATAATCCATAATAAACCTGAGTTACGTAATAAAACATATAATGGAAAATGAATCCGTTAACACCTGAAACAATGATACTACTGAAATATTATTAACAAAGAAATATTAGAGGATCACATATGATATCATATTTATATATGTGGTTCCAGGATAAATTAACAAAAATGATTTAACAATTATAAAATAGGTTAATGTACCATCTAGTAATGAAATTTATAAGGTAAGTGTTAATTTTGCAATCTCTTTATTATCCAAATTTGTCGATACGTAAGTATCTACTAGGAAGTCTTTATCATCCACACATACGTTTATTAAAAATGTATTTCAAAACATTTTCTACAATATAATAAACTATGTGTTAAAGTAATTTATACCCTTGTTTTACCTTTTATAAAATTCTTTGAAAGCAATCTTTCCTTTGTTTTCCAAAAAAGTTACTTTATGACCTTTTCGAAAAATTATGGATTTTTTTTAAATAATATGGAGGGTGCATCTATTTTCCTTCGTTATAAACCTTCAATGATTCCCTTACAATCTTCTATAAATATTTCCAAAATAAATGTTTTGTTTACTTTTAAATTACTTAAATGTAGATAGATATATCTCACTCAAATATTTTATGAATTTATTTCATCTATGTAAACATCCTTTGTTGGATTTTATGCATGTTTTAAGTTGATTTATTATGATAAAATCTTCCAAATTGTACTAAAAGTTTTGTGATATATTTGAAAGTGGATGTGATATTTTTATACCATTCATGGTTTATGTTTTTCATATTAAGATTTTTTATTCTATTTTTAATAGGAATGTTTATGTCATGCCTCAACCTTTTCATATGAGTAGTATATTAGACTTCGTATGTATTGGGTGTGACCCGCTATAGCCCCTTGATGACTCAATTGGTCTCATGAGTCAAAATAGTGTCTTGGGACAAGGCCTTGAAAATATTTTTTTTCTATTCTTGGCATGATGCCTTGAATATGTGGTTATGATTCCCGACATTATGAATTCCATCATTATGAAATTATATATTGATATTACATGTGATTATTCGACTACTAAAATGTCCATATGAATAATTAAATGGAATTATTTGATTTATAATTTCCATATTATGATGAAGTTTATGTTAAAAAGGCTTGTGTTTTAGTATTATACATTTCAATTTATTTTTATGCTTATTTTTGACATATTACCTTATATTATTATCCTTACTGAGCATCTGAGCTCAACCCTTTCTTATGTTTTATTTTTCCTAGGATATGAATAAGTATAATTTTATTGACATACACGGATAGGATATGGAATATGAGTGTGTCAAAAGGAGACACAATTTTTTTTCTTTCCTAATGTAATGTAAAACTTATTTATGTATCTAGTAATTCCAAGGCTACTAAACTGATCGGTCTATCGGGACTGAATCTCTTGTGATAATGCCAATGTTATGTAAAATTGCGCCGACTCTGGGTAACTAGGGTCGGGGTGTTACAATTTAAATGGTCATGGATATGTAGGGTAATATTTTCAATTGTTATTATAATGTTCTCTTACCGAAATTCTCATGTTATGATTTTTATCTATTTGATTTACCTTACTGAGAATCTGAGCTCACCCTTTGCTATGCTTATATTTCCATGACTATGAAGAAATTTTTTAAGTAGGAGTAAAAAAGGGGAAGATTATTATGGATGACAGTGGGGATATTTCACCATGTTATATGATATTGTTTTCCATGTCTACAAAGAAACTAAACTATTTGTATCCTTAGGCATGAGTTTTTGTAATGTACTACATATTCATCGAAAATGATACAATATCCTTGTTTTTAGAATTGTTTGGTATATTTTGTATCAATGGAATGGTTTAGTCATCCATTATGGAGTAAGATGAGAAAAATTAGTGATATAGCTAGATATATTTCTATGAATATGTCTATGTATATCTATAAAGATACGACGAACGGTTCATAGATTTAATAGAATGTGTCACAATTTAGAAATATTATTAGTTATTGTTCATGATTAAGTGGGTTTCTACTATGATAATTATTTCTCACAATATGATTTATAGCCTTAGTAAATAGATATAACTATAAGGAACTGGTTTAACATTCAATGTTTTATATGTGGAATGTATGGGAATTATAAAAATCCATGTCCTATGTAGAAATATAATGAAGATAATTAGGATGGTGTATTGAGTATTATTATTACTGTTGAGGAGAAAAAGACCACAAATATCATGTGAATGGTATTGGACCTTATAACATTATTTTCTACATTTAAATTAAAAAGAATAATAAAATTGAGGTTGAGGAACCTAAATATGTGAGTCATATATCATATTCAATGAAAGAAATATAATTTAATAATATAATGATCATATGTAATTATTTAAAAATAACGTTGGATGACTGAAGTGCACATGTATAGGAATTTAAGAATTAAGTTAATAGATTCATGAATTCTATGTTTTCCATTATGGTTTTTCAAAAATATCTTGAATGTTGATTATAAACTATAAAATAGTTTTAATGGAAAGGAGATATTTTGATTAATAGAAGGGAACCCTAAATATGTTCCTAATGTTGAGTAAATTGTTTTTTTCTTTGATAAAGAGATGATTGATATGTATAAGGTAAATTGGATTGTTATGATTACAATGGAACTAAAAAATTATTTATCAAAATGTGTCCAATTCTATAAATGATGAATTTAAAAACGTCTTTTATTTAATGAATACATCAAATAATATTTTCAATAAGGAATCATGCATGTTTTCCAAAATGGATTATAGAAATTTTGGTCATTATCATGTTTCATAATAATATACAATGAGGGTGTTAACTTTTTTGGAATGTGAAAACAAAGATGTAGTTTATGATATATGGGGGATCAATTTTGAACTGATTTCTAGAAATTTAGTGAAACAATTTATAATGTTTTGGATTTTCATTTTCCAAAGGGTTATATTATTATCTATTTATGAAAAGTTTAATTTAATATTCAGATGATATTTGTGAGATTAATGTATTATTGTAACAACCAAAGATTTTATAAAAAAATATTCTTTTTAATTTCATTAATGTATTGTTTTGTACGCTACACCAAAAGGAGCTTGCACTACATGCATCCCTGACTTGGCTTGCATTACACGCAATCACGACCTTCCACGATAGCGTGTGTAGTAAGCAATATCGAGTTTCACTAAACAAGATATTATTATAATATTATTATGAACTAACCCTTATGAATAGTAATAACTACTTTTTGAATTTTTTTTAAATTTTATTTTTCAAAATGGACTTCATTTTTGGATTCGGAATGTCAAAATTAGCATAGGGTGAAATTTTGGTACTTTTCGGATAACTTTCATATTATGATGAATAGTGAAAATTCTTATATTTTTATTAAAAACAACTTTTTAAATCGAAATAATTAATAGTGATAAATTATTAATTTGAGTGGTTTTAAAGTATATTTAGAATATATTTTTACAATTTAATACAATGTTGGTCATTGGATGTAATTTCACATTTAAACCAGTCATAAACAAGTGTCAATCTTTTGATGGTTATTATCTCTTAAAAACACGCTATTTGTTTTGATGACAGGAATTAATTTTTAAATTAATATCAAATATAGCTTAGGCTTAATTTTTGGTATTTTTCTGGAAACTTTCATTTTTTGATGAATAGTGAAACCACTAAGTGGTAGTTAAAAAAAATGAATTTTTCATAAAACTTAATTTTACCACTTCTATGAGTGGAATTTTAAAAATCTGAGAGACACGGTTGATGTTAGTAAGTAAAATGTGGTTCAATGAGATGAAAATATTTTTTGGTGAATGGTAACTTTTTACTTTTTTTTACCACGGTTAAAAGTAAATAGGGTAATTAAGGGTAAAAATGTTATTATTATTACCCTAACACATGTCATAATTCTACTGGATAAGTGTAATTCGACCAAAAACAACCTTAGGAATAAAATATGATCATTTAGGCCCACTTGGATTAGATTAGGACATTTATTATTAATTTATTTAAAGAAGGGTTAAAATATTTAAAATCAATGTTTAATAAGTAAATCATTTTTAATATGGGGTTATACATAAGATAAATTAGACTATAAATATTAATTAGAAATATAAAAAGATTTCCTACATAATGGTATTTTATTTGTAATTTTTAGACATTAAATAATTTAATTTATTTATGACACAACGATGATGCGGTAATTATCTTATTAATGAAATATTGACATAATTGATGTTATAAATACCCAAATAAATATAATTTGAGACTTTTTATGAACTAAACTAATTTTATAGGTTAATATGACATGTTAGGATTGATTTAAGTAACTTTGGTCGAATTAATAATTTGTTATGAAATTCAAAAAAAATCAACTATTGAATAGTGTCAAAATTGACATAAAATAGTTTTTAGAACAAATATTATATTATTAATTGTTATTTTATTCCTAAAAATATAAGGTTCGGCCTAATGACTAAGATAAGGTTATATATATTAATAAAACACAACTTGGGGGTCGCTTGGATGTATATGGTAAGTTTATTAACTATATAATATAAAAATACAAAGTGACATGGTAAATGTCAATCTAATTAACTAAGAGTTAAAACTAAAAGATAAGGTTAATATAATGACCTAAACTTGTATAAATTATATTGGATGATAGGATTTCGACCCATCCCCACCTTATATTCGAAAAAACTCAATTTGGAGCTATTTAAAACCGAACATGACTTTATAATAAAATAATATTTTTAGTTATTCCAAAGGTGCCCCTCTCCTCCCTTATAAAAGGGCACCTCCTCCCCCTCTTCCTCACACCACATTGAGACTTCATGCTCAGCCAAACCCTGCCAATTCCTCCTCTCCACTTCCCTAGAGACATCCTAGAGGTCCTGGTCTTCTTCAAAGACCAATTTCAGTGCGCTAAAAGAAGGTCTCAAAGAAGCACTTCAAAGAAGAGGTAATGTCCGTTACCGATTCTTTCATCTTTATTTCTTCTTCCACTTCTTCATAATTAGTTGTTTCATTATGAAGTAATAACATCAGTATCAATCATATACTGATATTTTATTATAAGTATGAAACAACCATATTTCACCATCTATCCATCCTACGGAAAAATAAATAACCGCACGTGCGTACGTACGGAATACCGTCTCCACGCCGTGGTGTAATCTATTTTCCACCACCACCTTACTTGGATGGGTATAACGGTGTAAATAATGACTATATATGACTATTATAAAGTGATACTGATTCTGAAATAGTATACATACACTCCAATACAATTCCACGATCATAGGAATGATATCATCACTCGTGCGTACGTACAGAATACCGTCTCCACGATGTGATGCGACTCGTTCTACATGATCTTCATTTCATAATGATTATATAAATGAATTGAATGAATTCATATGATATATATTACACTAATACCATTCTGGAAATGAGGTATCTATAACCTAAAGATAAGAATAAGAATTTATTCGACAAAACACGCATAAGAACAAAAAATTATAAACACCCGAATAACAAGTAGCAATGAAATATTACTACTAAGAAGCTATGAAAATGACCATATATGATATCATAAAAATAAGTATGATTCTGGAATAAGTCAAAAACATTATTTAAATCATTATACAGGAGGTTCAGACACTTACGAAGCAAAACAGACCTAAGGAAAGGGAAATATCCCAATCTCATTTTTATCCGAGATTGTTTATACTTTAGTATTTACTGGGGTGTATTTTATCATCCAAATCCATGTTTCCTCAATATTTAATATTATTTCCATCTACCTACAATTGTTTAAATCCAATTTTACCCTTAGGTGAGTTTTTAGTAAAAGATATGAAAGGGATCCTTTGTGGTTTTTCGCACGAGGTAGTTTTTGACTTTTCCGACAAAAGTACGAGAAGAATGTTTCTTTTTAACATATACAGAATGAATGGATTTTTAAAAAATTATTTCCAAGAAGCTTCCTTTACAAGTTTTCATGTTTATTTTTAGTCAACTTCTTTTAGTTTAAAATTGTATGACATGTTAAAGAAAGGAAAATGTTTTTGAAGTAGAAAGGATATTTTCCTCAAGAATGGAGTTCAAGTGCATTATCAAAATTATTTTCCATCTAAGATAATATAGGGTTCTGTTTCTATCCCTATTATTACATTGATTTTATTATGTTGTGATGGAAATAGTTTTATGAATTCCTTTATCTTATATGAATTTTTTTATGATGTCATGTTGTTTAAGAATCCCATTTTTACTACATGGGTTATGCAATGATGTATGATTTATGATTTTGTGGCACACATAAGAATGATATCATTATGAGATGGGTGGGACCTATATCTCCCTCCAATGCATTGGGTAAAGATTTTATATCTCATGAGATATACATGGATGGAACGGTAGGTTATACCGGTTCAGTGAAACAGGACTGAAACGAGGAGTGAACTCGGTTCAGAAAGGGACTTTTTCGACTAAGATAGTCTTGGAAATGAGTCTTGACTAATAAGAAATGATTCTCTATGATTATGTGTGTATCCCAAAAAGTTTCATTCTTTAAGTTATTATTATTGGGAATACATTTCACTACTATGATTTATCCCATGTTATGAAATTATGATCTCTTTTGCAGGTTAAGATTTCCAAAAGATATGTTCTTATGAATACGGCGTGATGGATATTTCTTTTTTTTTACCCTTACTGAGAATTTGAGCTCACCCTTTTATGTTTTCTTTTCCACAGGATATAAAGAAATGATTTAGGTTTTAAAAAAAGAAGATATTTATGGGAGATATTGAAGATCTTTCACCATGATTAGAAGATTATATTCCGAGTCTCCAAAGAAACTAAACTATTACGGTCCTTGTGTGTGTGTTTCTGTTATGTATTAAGTATTCCGCAAAAGTAATGTAATGTTCATGTACGTCAGGCTTCGGGTCTCTAAAATTATCTCACATCATGAGTATTTCAGTATATTGGATAACCTATGCTATCCATTTTTTTATTGATTATAACAGAAGATAGATGAAATGAATTAACATCCTTTATAGATCTTATGATTTACTTTTGTTTCAGTAATAATAAATACACAATTAATTTTGGAGTAATATATGAAGTTTATATTTTTGAAGGCACAACCAATGGGTGAGATTGTGCTTAAATAAAGTAATTATACCTTCTTTTGAATGTTCCTTTTCTTTAGAAAAATGATTGTAAAACCAAAAAACGGTATACTAGTACCTTCAATTCCAATGAATCAAATAGTTTCTGAGATCATCGCATATTTATGGCCTTAAAATCCTTAATATTCTCTAGAACTTGATATATATCCGTCTGAAACAAAAAATGATAATTATATTTTTATTCCATGTCCATGTTTTCACTAGCCACATACGTTCTACTATGTGGAAACTAGGTTATAAATTACTTTGTGTAACCATTACGGTTCCAACCTTCGATTTTAAAGAACCTTTTAGTATTTTTTTAATGATACGGGTTTCTATGAAAGTATGTTTCAAGTAATAAACCTTTAATATCCAACTAAAATTTTCAATGAGAAATTAATTTTAAGGGGGGTATAATGTGGCACCTTATGATTTTACGAAATATTTTTTTCCAAATTAATTTAAACTTTTTGATATTTTTCACTTCACAAAACACTGAATATAGATTTTGTTATATTAATGAAATATGTTGGATTTCATTATACATAAAACCAGATTAATCATGAACTACACACAACACATAGATTAAGTTATGGGACACACAAAAATATTTTTGTATTGTGTTACAAACAATGTTGATTCCCTTTTGGTAGCTTGGGTTGAACTCAAGGACGAGTTTCACCAAACTAAAATATAGTGACCGCATAGCTATTGGAAAAGAAGTTATAGTTAATACAAACTAAATTGTTAAAATATTATTAAAAAATTTATATAAATTTTTTTCCTTTGGTTATCAATTAGTATTAAATAAAATTAATAACTATTTCAGAATAATGAAATTAGTTCTTAATAAATATATTTCATTATCTACAAACACCATTTTATCTCCATTAATTCACAATAACACTTTGAATAAGTTTTTTTAGTAAAATTTATATAATATAAATTCAATAAATTTATTTTTAAACTCATCCAATACATTATGTAAGAATAATATAACAATAACTCCAATTGTATGAATAAAGTGAGTTATTTTTCTAAAATGTAATTTTTCCTCTTTTTAATAGAGAACCTATTTTAAATATAATTTTTGATATTTTTATCATTTTTATTTTAAAAAATAAATTAAATTTTTTAGATAATAATATCAAAACATTACTTTGTCTGAATTATTGGTTTTCTTCTAAGAGGTTCGATTTTTCGAGGAATAGTGAAAACAATATATTTTAGTTGGAAAATATTTTTTATCAAATTTATTCATTTGTTTAAATTATGTTTTATTTTTTATATTAAGTATATTTATATCAATTTAAATCTAACAATAAATTTTGGTTATTGTAATAATGTTCACAATGAAATTGGATGAAAAAAATTCAAACATTTGAACATTTTAGCATTAAAAACTTATTGTTTCATCATGCATGCATGATTATTTTAAAATTAATTTATTAATATTTCATGTTTTTAATTTATAAAAATGGATTATTTTTTCTATTTATAATAATTTATAATTTATAATTTATAAAAATTTGAAATTTATTTTTGACCAAAAATATTAGTGATTGTAATTAAAGACAATTATAGTGATTAAGGTAAAGATGAGTTTATTTAGTGGTTATACATTAATGTAAGGTGTCAAATACCCAAGAAAAATTTCCCAAAGACATTATATAGATATATTTAGAAAATAGCCTATATTTTATTAAAAAAATTGACCAATATTAGAGACACTTGAAGTAAGGTATACGATTAAATACTATTTACCGTTTTATACATACAAAAATACAACTCCCCCGCCACTATAAAAGGGAACCCTACCCCCCTCAATTATTCACAAACATCAAGACATTTGTATCTCCCATAAACTGAAAAAAATAATCTACCACTATCTCCAAATTCATCATATAGGTATCACATTTGCAATAAAGGCAACCAAGGATGCCCTTTGGTGTAATAAAAAAAGAGTTACCTAAGAAAGGCGTCACGTTCTTCAACGTGCATTTTTGATATACTTATTTTCCCACCAAACAATTTATTCTCCTTTCATTAGTTTATAATACCACTAGTATCCTAAATATAATGAGTTGTTTTTTTCAAAGGTATTATCCTACACCTACACAAACATCCATCAAATGGGTAATGAACTTACAGTTCCAACGTATGGCAGACTACTACCTCGTGAAAGAATTTGTTTTTCATTTTTACCTTACCACCTACCATGGTTGGTAATTATTATCAAAATATAAATTTTTTGTGATATAAATTATATTTATGATGTTTTTATAATTATGTAATTATTAAGTAACAAATATATACATTCTTTCATTTTTTTGTAAAAACAATAACATGATTTTTTGATGTACGGACTACCGCCTCCTCAAATCGATTTGATTCGTTCATAATTTTCATGGAATACATTAATGATGGGTTTAGTAAATGTATATGATATGTATGAAATACAAATTTTAATTTAATGATACTATATATATGTTATTTACATTCATTATTTCAATACAACAATAAAATAAAAACAACATTAATGTGTATGTACAACCTACCATCTCCATGAACGGTGTATTCCATTTCATATTTCCATATTTAATATTATAATATGAATATTTATATAATGATTATATATATGATATTTTTATGATTTTTTAAAATTTTAAAATATGTAAATAATGATCTAAGTAAGAGGATAAATAATTAAAGGTAAAAACATATATAAAAAAGTGGATATCACCTAGCACATAACTTTAACATGGAATTGACAATAAGGAGATGATATAAAGTTATAATAAAATAATATATGGTATTGGATATAAAAATATTTCTTTTCTAAAGATTTATAATAAAAATATATTAATAATAATGGATGTTTTAACATGTAAAAATAATGTCAATATGCAAGGTAAGGGTATTCTCAGTTCACTTTTATTTTTATAGATATTTGATATATTAACCACTTAATCTTAATGTGTTGCATATATAGATCCCTATGATATTATATATCCTGAAATTAATTTATTTAATGGTATTTATAGTTTTAATAGATTTTATAATATCACGGGGATCGTGATTCAATACTTACTTAAGTAGTAAAGGGATTTCTAGTATCATTGTTGTTTCTGTAAGACTGATGCCACATTCACCACTTTTTTCTTTTTTTGATATTTATATTATTCCCAGGAATATATTCTATGAAATTTCACAAATAATATAGTCATTTATATATAAATTTTATTAAATCAATTTCACGGGGTTTCAGAGTTCAATAGTTTTCAAATTAGAAAGGTAGTTTTGTCTCAATTTGCCTTCTTTGCGATATGTGTTTTGTTATGCACCTATAATCTTTTTTGAATCATTTATACAGACATTTGAATTGTTATATCATGAACATTATTATTTTTATGTCATTTTAATATTAATTTAAATTTATTATTTGAGTGGATATTATGACTAAATGTAACCAATGTTGAAACATTTTATTACTACTATCTCATCATTTATTAAGTTTTTTTATGAGTACGCATCTAATGATGAAATATTATGATCTATATCTCATGAATTTTCATGGTTTTCTTATCCTCTAGTTTCTCATGATATCTTCATTTATTGGAACTATTTTTCTACTCTTTATTACTTTATATAATTAGAAAAATGTTATTAATAAAATCTGAATTTATTTCTCTTCGATTAAAAACCAATTTTATTAAAAAAACCATGTTCTTGAGAAATGAATTCAAATTTTTTAAATGAAATTTTAAAATAATTATTAGTTAAAACAATATTAAAAATGTTTTATGTTTTGAAAAATATATTTAAAATGGTTTCAAATTGATCCATTATATTTTTTCATTTTTTTAAAGAGGATGTATTTCAAAAAAAATTGTTTTAAAAGATGAATTTTCATTTTATAAATGAAATTTTCCCCATGAAATTTATAATATGATTTAATATATTTATTTACATGTTTTGAAAATAATATTTTTTTAAGTAAAAGTAATTTGAAGATGATTTATCCCAAAAAATATTTATTTCAAAGAAAGGTTATTTTCTTTATGAAATACATCAAGTTATATTTCAGAATCCTTCTTCATCTATGATAAAATCCTTTGATATAGTTTATGAGTATTTGTGGATATGATCTAAGGATACCATTCTCTTAATAGTTTACGTTTATCATTAAAATTTTTTATGAAACCCATTTCTCTTCCATGGGTTATACCATGATTAAACGCATTTGAAACCCACTTTCTTAATGTGTCATTATATAATGAAATGATTGTGAAACCTATTAATTTTCCCATGGTTCTGATACAGTGACAATTTTATGATTCCCATTTCATTTAATGGGTTATGTTATGATGAATGATTATGTTCTAGTGTCACACATTTGAATGATTTTAATATGTGATGGATGAGACCTATATCTCCCTTTAACGCATTGCGTAAATATTTATTTCTCATGAGATAATGATGGAAAAAATCAACAGTCTTGATCCACATTGGGAAACATGTATGTTCGAATTGATAATGGGAAACTGATGTGTGATGATCCATAATAGGAAATTGGTGTGTCTTGATCCACAATGTTAAATAGTTGTCTCCTAATCCACAATGGGAAATAGGTTAGTCTTTATCGACAGTGGTATGTAGGTGCATCCTGATCCACACTGTGAAATAGTTGTGTCTTGATCCACAAAGAAAAATAGGTGTGTCATGATACACTATGGTAAATAGGTATTCCATATTGCACTATATTTATTGTCAATGTTGTTAGCCTAGAAACATAAAAGAGTTTCTATATTTATGATGGAACCATACCTATATTGCATGAGATTATGGTTTTTGATTTCTTTTTGATGATTAATAACCATTATAATTCATTTATTTTAACTTCCAATATTTAATCCATGAATTTTATATATTATATTTTATATATAGGGTATTATGTTCAATTGTGATGCTCATGTAATCTTATCCTAACACCCATGTTATACCTACATATCAAATTTAGTAACCCTTACTGATCATCTATGATCACCATTTATTAGGTTTATACTCCCCAAGTAATGAATAATAATTTTAAGTTGGAGTAAAAAATGGTAAGATAATTATAGGAGACTTTGGAGATCTTTCACCCTGTTTGATGATATTGTGTTCAAAATCTCCAAAGATATTCAACTATAGTGGTCCTTAATCAAGTATTTTTGAATTTGACTAAAATTAATCTAATGTGATGTAATATACAATTATTTTAAGCCTTGGTCACTATTTTTGGTATCATATACAAAGTCAAAACACATTAATTTCAACATGTGAGATGGGTTAGGATAATAGTTCTTTAGCTAGGTAAGGTGGAGTAATTCCGAAATAGTGTAACACCACAATATTTAAAAATACTAAAATAATGTTGGATAGAATATATGACATGGAAAAATAAGAATGAAAGTCAAATGGAATATATATATTTAAATATATTCTCTTCAATAGCTTTTGTTACATAGAACAATGAGTTTCAATGAACCACGATATACAATTAAAACATTATTATATAATGTGAAAAGTATTAACTTGTAATTAAATTGGTAGGTATAAATAGGAAAAACTAAATTATTAAAATATATGTTTTTGAAATGTATGAAATCAATTATATTTTTATTAACTTATTGGATAGAAAAAAATTAACATTTGAATGAAAATGAAATGTTTTCTGAAAATCTGTATTTTTCTTAAAGGTGATATGATCTCGCATTGTGTAGATAAATTAAAACTAGTTTTTAAAACTTTCATGAATGTAATTTTTTAAAATCGTATCCATTTTTAAAACCATCATGTAAAAATTAACGTATATTTAATTTTATATAATTTTCTAAAATGATTAATTTTTTAATCAATATTGAATAATACTCGGTTCTATTGAAAATTGCCTTTTATTCTAAGGAAATCAAAAGTGGAATTTTTATTTAAAATTAGTGTAAAATTAAAATTATATAAATTAAATTATAATAAAAATAATTTTTTATTGGAATAAAATTCATTTTAATTGGTGATATTAATACTTTTGAGGCTTATGATAATACTCTTTTTGGAGAACTACTTTTTCGTTGCTTCTAGGGGTTTTATTTTAAAATTAGTTCTTCCACATATTTGAATGGAATTTAAGAAAATATATTTATTGTTTAGAAGAATTATAATTAATATTTTATAATAATTTCAACTTAATTTTGGTTTGTAAAAAATAGTAATAATTGTAGTAATTACTTACCATAATTAAGATGAAAACAGGTTTATCATGGTTAAAACTATAATGAGAAGGATTAAAATGAACTAAAAACCTAATACATTTCTCTCTAATCTAAATATATAGACCGTATCTCATCAATTGTTCGGTAATGAACAATTTCAGTATAAGACCCACCCTTAAACATTACTTAATCATGAGTTATTTCAAGAATTCACATTTAGTATCTTTTCAGGTTTAGAGTTTTAGAGAATTAGATCATATATCATGCATTACATTCCACTTGCAAACAAGGTAGTTCCATCAAAGACAATATTCAATATTCTCATTAAGGGAAACATATTTAAAATAAAACATGGATTCTTTATTGACACTTCCTTGACACTATCATCACATCATGTACCTTTCCCTTGACCTGTGAAAAACATATAAAAAACATGGGATGAGCATAAAAAGATCAGAAAGGGATATAAAAATATGGAATGAAGACATTATTTCATGTATACATAAGAATCAATGAAATCATACTTTACTCATAAAACACAAGAACTTTAACATAAATCATGAAATCATAAGATTTATGAATAACTCATAGAAATCATAAGACATAAAGGTAACTTGAGGCATTCATAACATTCTTATGTAGGAATTAACTGTCATGTTTACGTTTGGAATACCCATCACAGTATATTCCCTAAATTTCTTAGGAGAAACATTCACGTTTACCTCCATCACGTTACCCAATGCATTGGAGAGCTATATCGGGCTCACCCTCCCTTAGTTTATCACAGAACCACCCGTCTTCATAAACAATTCCCATGAACCATAACATAATTGTATCATATAAAACATGAATAAAGGAAAAACAACATTCCACCTATCAATCAAAAGATATAAATACAACATATTGATCTAATCAAAACTTTATCAAAACCATTTCAATACCAAAATAATATAAAAGTAAAACGTGGTATTTTTTTTCATTTTTTAAAAAGTTCTATCTTGTAGAGGAAGCCGAAACTCAAATAATGGTCACGGCGGCGGAGAAGCCGTTGTCGCCGCATACGTAAGACAAAACTTTCCTTTTGTATTTTATTAAAATGCTTCGTACAAAAATATTCCTTTTGAATAAAAGTAAATGTCAAAGGGGTTTATACACCATATAAAAGAAAGCTGTGTATAAAACAAAATATACCTCAATTGAAGGAGATTGAGATGAAGTCCCTTGCAAAGACGGTATCCTTATATTAAGGATAAATCAATTACATAATTATGTGTGAAAAATATAAATACACCCAATAAAAGATGATATTAAGTTTAAAACAATCATATTTCATCCACACATATTCATATTATGACATAATCAAGAAATAAAGGTTTAACCCAAAGAATTGAAATTGGGTTAAGAAGTTCCCTTGCAAAAATTCGACAGCCTAACGATGTAAAATTAAAATTCATAAAATGAGTTGATGAGAGAGAAAATGGTATCTCATCACTTGGACATAAAATTTACATCAATAAGGATATATAAGAACATATCTCAACATAATAATATGTGAATTAAAAGACATTACAAAAGAATTATTTTAAAAAGAGGTGGGTGAAAGGTTCCCTTACCAACTTGGGTAACTTTCGAAATGTACACCCCATTAAAGAAGGACTATACCGCATTAATGTAAATACCCATAAAAGAAATTATATTACACAAAGATTAGAATAATGGGCAGTACATACACCACTCAAAGGAAATGGTGGGAAATGTAGAATAAATATCACGGGAATAAAAGTGAGATGAAAAATCCCTTAGGAAAACTCGGCAGCCTAACGACGCCACTTAAAACATCCAAAAATGGATTTATTAGATCAAATAGGGTCTCTCATAATATGAAAATAAAAAGTAAAGTATTAGGAATATAAAATAACATCCGCAAACATATGAAATATGAGCATAAAAGTAATGACATAAAAGAGAGTACTTAAAATGAAAGAGAGAGGTAGGATCCCTTAGCTCGTGTCCGACATGACTCGATCATTCTTTAATCTCCTGAATAAATAACTTGAGTTAATTTATACTTGCTTATGAACCATTATAAAGTTTATTATTCCTTTTATATCACTTATTACCATGTTATGAACACTCTGTAATTATTTAGGTTAATAACAGTCGTTTTGTCGATCATTGGTACTTGAGTCAAATATAAACTCCTTAAAATTACAAGTTGTTCAGGTGGTAAAATATCCATTATATCCAGAATTATATTCATGATGTAGATATCATATATAAAATATATCCAGTATGTACATGAATTTATAATATGACATAACATTTAGAGGTAAGAAATGAAATGCACCATTCATGGAGACGGCAAGCCGTACGTACGCATGAACGCTACTTTCATTTCTATTTCAAATTTAATGGAATGAAATCATAATGATATAAAGGTAAATTATAATTCCAGTATAATATCATATATAATATTATCAACTACATCCTATACATGTACCACATATGTCATTAACGAATCAAATCACTTTGAGGGGGCGGTTGTCCGCACTTCCAAAAATGAAGATACCGCGTTTACCCATAATAGAAACCATAAAGGTATGCCAGAAATGAAAAATAAAGAATCTTAAGGAAAAATTAAACATATTATATACCATATGTATATATAGTGACATATTAATGGCCACCATGAAATGTGTTAACAGAATATTGAACAATCATGGTTTCGTGAGGCAGTAATTCGCCATCCACAGAAACATTATGTTTTTTAACCATTAGATTAAGGTGTGTGTAAGTGTAGCTCGAATAATTTTCCTAAAACCATCCTAGTATATTGAAGATACTTTTTTTATTACAAAATAAAGGAATAAAAATAGTTTAGGGGGTTGGAAAAGCAAAATAATACAAAAGAACACAAGTGAAGACATTACCTTTACATCAGGTAACTCTTCTTCGTTTGAACCAAAAGGGTTTCTTGAAGATATTTCTGCCTATGGTTAGGCTTCTAGGATGAATATAGGGGTATTGGGAGCTTACTTGAGTAGATGTTGGAAGAGAAAAAGGGATTTAGAGGTTTTAGAGATGGGTAGGAAGTGGGGTCTTTTTATAAGGGAGGGGAGGGGCTCTTTTGGAAATCTTGAAACTATTATTTTATTATAAAATGGAATTCGGTTTCTAAAGCTACAAAGATCATTAAAGTCGAGGATAAGGTGGTCCATGTTCGAAATGAAATCATACAATAAAAATTGGACAAGTGTTGGATATTATTTTAAACATTATCTTCTTATTTATTTAAATCATTCATTAATGACTTAAACACTGCATCACCATTGTGTCATAAATAATTTTTTTATTTTTGTTGTCTAAAAATCATAAAAACATTACCATGTTGTAGGAAATATTTTTATCTTTCTAACGAGTATTAATGGAAAAAAATATTACTTATATAACCTCATGTAAAAATTGTTTTAGTAAAACAATACATGTTTGTGATATTTTTATTTTTACATTAAATAAAAGGTATAAATGTCATTAAATTATCCAAGTGGCTCCATGGGGTCCCAAAAATTGACCCATGGACTGTCTTGGTTCGCCAAGACCAATCCAATAAGGTTAGGACATGTTTCATGATATTTTTATATTTTTATAATATCATTTTTATCTTATACTACACTAATTACCTCTAATCACAAATAACAAAACTCAAAAGTTACTATTCACCAAATAAATATTTTCATCACATTGAACCAAATTTTACATACTAATTGTAACACCCGAGACTTTTATGAGAAATATTTTGTTTTTATGTTATATAAATCATCAAAGGAATCTTTCACTTCACACAACACTAGCTTGGCTTGCTTTACACGCAATCGTGACTTTCCTCGATAGCTTGCGTCGTATGCAATACCGAGTTTCACTAAACAACAATATGATATTAAAATGTTACTAAAACTAAACGTTATGAATAGTAATACACAATTTTTGAAATTTTTTAATTTTATTTTCAAAACAGACTTCATTTTTGGATTCGGAATATCGAAATTAGCATTGGGTGAGATTTTAGTATTTTTCTAAAAACTTTCAATTTTTGGTGAATAGTGAAAACACTGGGTTACTATTTAAAAATTGAATTTTTATTTAAATAATTATGTATTTTATTTAAATTTATTTTAGGTCCAAATTGATACATAATACCTATATAAGTTCAATGCAATTCATTGGAGTCATTTTATAATAATTTTAGATATATAAAAAGTTTATTAATCTTTTTCACCATCTTTTACCCACCTCCTAGGAGAATTTCCAAATTCACATAAAACTTAATTTTACCGCTTCTATGAGTGGAATTTCACAAATTCGTGAGACAAAATAAATATCAAGGACTAAAATATGGTTCAATGAGATGAAAATAATTTTTAGTGAATAGTGACTTTTTACTTTTTTTACCATGGTTAAAAGTAAATAGGGTAATTAAGGGTAAAAATGATATTATTATTACCATCAAACATGTCCTAATTCTATTAGATAAGTGTAATTCGAAAAAAAAAACAACCTTAGGAATAAAATATGACCATTTAGGCCTACTTGGATTAGATTAGGACATTTAATATTAATTTATTTAAAGAATGGTTAAAATAGTTAAAATCAAAGTTTAATAAGTGAATTATTTTAATATAGGGTTATACATAAGATAAATTCGACTATAAATATTAATAATAAAGATAAAGAGATTTCCTACATAATGGTATTATATTTTTAATTTTTATACATTAAATAATTTAATTTATTTATGACGCAATGATGGTGCAATAATTATCTTATTAATGGAATATTGACATAATTGATGTTATAAATACCCAAATAAATGTAATTTGAGACTTTTTATGAATTAAAATTATTTTCTATGTTAATATTACATGTTAGTATTGATTTAATTAACTTTTTTCTTACTATTATTTCTGTTATGATTTTCACAAAAAATAAATTACCAAATAGTTTCAAAATTGACATAAAATTGTTTTTAAAACAAATATTATATTATTAATTGTTATATTATTCCTAAAAATATAAGGTTCGTCCAAATGAATTAGATAAGGTCATATATATTAATAATAAACAACTTGGGGTTCGTTTGTTTTGTTATAGTATGTTTATTAACCTTATAGTGTAAGAAAACAAGAAGACACGGTAAAAGATAAATTATCTAACTTAAAGTTAAATCTAAATGATAAGGTTAAAATAGAAACCTAAACTTGTCTAAATTCTATTGTATGAGAGTATTACGACCCATAACCACATTATCTTAGAAATAAATCAATTTGGAGCTATTAAAAACCGAATATGACTTTATAATAAAATAATAACTTTTGTTTTTCCAAAGGTACCTCTCTCCTCCCTTATAAAAGGCCACCTCCTACCTCTCTTCCTCACATCACATTGAGCCTTCATGTTCGGCCGAACCCTGCCAAATTATCTTCTATACTTCCCTAGAAACATCTTAGAGGTTCTGGTATTCTTCAAAGACCAATTTTAGTGCCCTAAGATGAGGTCTCGAAGAGGCGCATGAAAGAAGAGGTAATGTCCGTTACCTATTCTTTCAACTTTATTTCATCTTCCCCTTCTTCTTATTTAGTTGTTTCATTATAAAGTAATAACATCAGTATCACTCATAAACTGTTATGTTATTGTAAGTATGAAACAACCCTATTTCACCATCTATCCATCCTATGAAAAACGAAATCACCGTGCGTACGTACGTACGTAATACTGTCTCCACGCCGTGGTGTAATCTATTTTACACTACCACCTTACTTGGATGGGCATAATTGTGTAAAGAATTAATATATATGATTATTTTAAAGTGATATTGATTCTGAAATAGTATACATACACTCCAATACAATTTCACGATCATGGGAACGATATCATCGCTCGTGCATACGTACAGAATACTGTCTCCACGATGTGATGCGACTCATTTTACATGATCTTCATTGCATAATGACTATATAAAAGAATTGAATGAATAAATATGATATATATTACACTAATACCATTCTGGAAATGAGGTATCTATAACCTAAAGATAACAATAATAATTTATTCGACAAAACACCCATAAGAACAAAAAGTAATAAACACCCGAATAACAAGTAGCAATGAAATATTACTACTAAGAAGCTAAGAATATGGCCATATATGATATCATAACAATAAGTATGATTCTGGAATAATTCAATGAAATTATTTAAATCATTATACAGGAGGTTCAGACACTTACAAAGAAAATCGAACCTAAGGTAAGGGAAAATCTCAAAATCTCATTTTTATCCGAGATTGTCTATACTTCAGAATTTACTGGGGAATATTTATCATCCACATCCATGTTTCCTCAATATGTAATAATATTTCTATACACCTACAATTGTGTAAATCCAATTTTACCCTTCAGTGAGTTTTTCGTAAAAGATATGAAAGGAATCTTTTGTCATTTTTCGTACAAGGTACTTTTTGACTTTTCCGGCCAAAGTATAGGAAGAATGTTTTTTTAAAATTATACGGCATGAATGGATTTTTAGAAAATTATTTCCATGAATCTTACTTTAAAAGTTTTCAAGTTTATTTTTAATCAACTTATTTTAGTTCAAAATTATATTACATTTTCAGAAAGGAAAATGTTTTTGAAGTAGAAAGGATATTTTTTTCAAGAATGGAGTTCAGGTGTTTTATCAAAATTATTTTCCATCTAAGATAATATAGGGTTATGTTTATATCCCTATTTTTACATTGATTTTATTATTTTATGATGGAATTATTTTTACAATATCCTTATATGGATTATGTTATGATGACGTGTTGTTTAAGAATCCCATTTTTATTACATGGGTTATGTTATGATGTATGGTTTATGATTTTGTGGCACACATAAGAATGGTATCATTATGAGATTTGTGGGACCTATATCTCCCTCCAATTAATTGGGTAAAGATTTATATCTCATGAGATAGGCATGGATGGAATGGCAGGTTAAACCAATTCACTGAAACAGGACTGAAACGAGGAGTGAACTAGGTTCAGAAATAGAATTTGTCCACTAAGATAGTCTTGGAAATGAGTCTTGACTACTAAGAAATGATTTTCTATGATTATGTGTGTATGCCACAAATCCTCATGTTTTAAGTTATGGTTATTGGAATTAAATTTTACTTTTTTTTATCCCATGTTATGATCTATTTTGTAGGATAAGATTTTCCAAAATATTATATGATATGTTGGATATTTCTTTTGTTTACCCTTACTGAGCATTTGAGCTAAACCTTTTGTATGTTTCCTTTTCCCCAGGTTAGGAAGAAGGATATTAAGTAGGATATTCCAAAAAGGGACTCTAGATATGATGAAATAAATGGGAGATAACGTAGATGCTTTATGAACCAGTTGTTTATGTTTCCCAGTTTCCAAAGACACTATACCTATACGGTCCTTTCATGGTTTTGTTATATTTTTTAGTAAGTATGCTTTAATTTTGAAGTATTAACAATGTATGTAAAGAATGGGTCATTATAGTTTGTATCAGAGGAATGGTATAGTCAACCTTTGGAAAATAGGATCTGAAATCCTTAGTAAGAACCCTAAGAATAAGTCTAAGAATAGAACACAATCTTAGTGTTTTAGAAATGGCCATGAATAACCTATGATAAGACCTCAAGTGTAAAATTTTATTTTTTATTATGTGTTTTTCCTATTATAATTAGTGTTTCTCAGACTATTCTTCTTGGTTTTAGTCAATGGCTGGAACCTGAAGGAACTGTGTTAATGCGGAATGCGACGGGCAATGCAATGATTGTCCCCCTGAGCAACCAAACGTTTTGGGAGTTGGAATGAAAAGTCTTGTAGCCATGATCACAAACCTTTCTCAAGCTATGAATCATGCAAGACTTCCAAACGAGCAAAGGAGAAAAATTATGTTGAATCCTTCATGAGGAAGCGTCCACCATCAGTCATTGGGTATTTTGATCCCTTAGTGGATGAACAATGGATCAGTACCACTAAAAAGATATTTTCAGTTATTCACTGTTCTGAACATGATAAAGTCATCTTAGCAATGTATCGTTTGGAAGGAGATTCTAATCAATGGTGGAATCTTATCTATAATATGAGGCAAAGAGATGAAATTGAGTCCATCGAATGGGACGAGTTCAAGAACTTATTTTTCAATAAGTACTTCCCTCGTATTCTTTGAACAAAGATGGAGAAGGATTTTGTTGAACTAAAGCAAAAGGATGATGGATCTGCTAGTACCTACGAAGCAAATTTTAAAAGACTTGCAAGGTACGCTTCTGGTATTATTATCCAACCTGAGAGTAAGATAGATCCATTATTTAGTGGCTTAAAACTAAGTCTTCTAAGGGCATTAGACATAAGGGACTTCAATAGCTACGAGGAAATCGTTCGATGTGCTCTCAAAGTTGAGATGGTGATTGGAGTAACCCATCAGCCATATGGGTTTGATAAGAAGAGGAAAATGAAATTCAAAGGAAAATATAAAGAACACATTGAAAAGAAGACAAGTATTGCCTTATGCTCAAAGCATGGAAAAAAACGGAGGAAATTGTCTTAAGGGGACAAGAAAATGTTATAAGGGTGGAAAAGAAGGTCATCGGGCAATTGAATGTTGAAATAATGGGAAGAAAATGTCTAATGATGCAAAATAAGGAAGGGATACACAGAATGAACATAATACACTTCAATGTTTCAAATGCATGGAAATGAGGAATTATTCCAATCAATGCCCTAATCCAAGGGTTGATGATGACGATCGACATCAACAAACTCTTGAGGAAAAAGACAAAGGAAAGTCATATGCAATTTCTATCAGCGATGTGGAGTACGATAACAATGTGGTGATAGGTACACTTACCATCCACTCTATAGTAGCAAATGTTTTATTTGATTCTAGATCCACCCACTCTTTTATTTATGAAGAATTTTCTAAGGGTATCACCGTATTACCTCAACAATTAGATATTGAGTTAGCTGTGACAACCCCTAATGGCACAACAGTCATATCAAAAGTTTATAATTCTTCTCTGATTGAAGTTTGTGGGAAAGTTATTCCTGCAAATATTGTGATCCTTCCAATAGTGGAATTTGATGTGATTCTTGGCATGGATTGGCTTTCTATATATGGTGCTCATATCATTTTCCAAAGAAGGGAAGTCACATTTCATATTCCAGATCAATCTATGATCGTCTATCGATGAAAGGATAAACATAACCTTCCAGTGGAAATTTCTTCCATCTTATGGGTCATGATTCCACTAAATTAAGGTTATTTATCGCAAATGGTTGGAAAGGAACTCACGATTAAGAATATGCCCATTGTATGGGAGTTTGACGATGTATTTCCGGAGGAATTTATGGGTCTTCCACCAAATCATGAAGTAGAGTATTCAATAGAACTCGTACCAGGTGCTTTGCCTATTTCAAAGACACCTTATAGAATGGCCCCAATTGAGTTGCAGGAATTGAAGAATTAAATCCAAGAGAATCTTGATAATGGAATCATACGCCCTAGTGTGTCACCTTGGGGAGCACCTGTTCTGTTCGATAAGAAGAAAGATGGATCAATGAGACTCTGTATTGATTATCGAGAACTTAACAAGATCACTATCAAGAACAAATATCCTCTCCCATGCATTGATGACTTATTTGACCAACTACATGGAGCTCAATACTTTTCCAAGATTGATCTTTTTTTAGGGTATCATCAATTAAGGGTCAAAAGGGAGGATATAACAAAGACGACTTTCTGTATAAGGTATGGACACTATGAATTTATAGTGATGCCATTTGGTCTTATAATTCCCCTATTATCTTCATGGATCTAATGAATAGAGTCTTTAGAGACTATCTTGATCAGTTTGTGGTAGTCTTTATAGATGATATTCTTGTCTATTCAAAGAGTAAGGAAGAAAATGAAGATCACTTGAGAATTGTATTGAAGACCCTGAGAAAGGAGAATATTTATGCCAAATTTACCAAGTGTGAATTTTGGCTTCCAAAAGATTCATTTTTGGGTCACATAATCTCAAAAGAGGGGATATCTGTGGATCCAGAAAAAACAAAGGTTATCGAAAGATGGTCGAGACCAGCAAAAGTAACCGAGATCCGAAGTTTTCTTGGTTTGGATGGTTATTACCGAAATTTTGTGAAAGATTTTTCATGGTTATGTAACCCACTCACCAAGTTGACTCATAAAGGAGTTAAGTTTGTTTGGACGGAGGAATGTGAAGAGAATTTCAAAGGGCTAAAAAGAAGGTTAGCCAGTGAACCCGTGCTCACAGTACCTTGAAGTGGAGAAAGGTTTGTGATCTATAGTGATTCATCCAAGAAGGGACTAGGGTGTGTTCTTATGCAAAACAATATGGTTATAGCTTATGACTCATGACAGTTGAAAATCCATGAGCAAAATTACCCAACTCATGATTTGGAGTTAACTGTGGTAATCATTGCATTAAAGATTTGGAGGCATTATCTTTATGGAGAAAGGTGTGATATTTATACTGATCATAAAAGTTTAAAGTATATTTTCACACAAAAAGAGCTGAATATGTTCCAAAGAAGATGGTTGGAGATGATTAAGGATTTTGACTGCTCAATTCATTACCACCCTGGGAAATCAAACAAGGTGGCAGACGCATTAAGTCGACAAGACCATGCTAGCTTATCCATGATGATGATCACAAAATATCCAATATTTATGGATTTAAAAAGGATGGATCATGGAATTATAATGGAAGGGGAAAAATATTATCTTTTTCAAATGAATGTTCAACCATCTATACATGTGAAGATTAAAGTGGCACAGAAAGAAGATGTAGAGTTACAAAAGAAGGTGAGAAATATTCCTGAATTCAACCTTGACTGTGATGGGATAATAATGTTCAGGAATCGGGTTTGTGTTCC
The DNA here is from genome assembly GCA_963277665.1 of Viscum album. NCBI lineage: Eukaryota > Viridiplantae > Streptophyta > Magnoliopsida > Santalales > Viscaceae > Viscum > Viscum album. The sequence goes on from OY728132.1 coordinate 997,104,345, forward strand.
TCCCATCCCAGAATTAAAGAAGGAGCTGCTAGATGATGCTCATAGGTCTTCATTCTCTATCTATCCTAGAAGCATGAAGAGGTATAGGGACCTGAAAGAGTACTTCTGGTGGGATGGAATGAAAAGAGACGTTGTTGAATATGTCTCTCGATGCTTGGTTTGTCAGCAAGTTAATGCTGAGAGACAGAAGTCTATGGGGATGTTACAACCATTACCCATACCCAACTAGAAATTTGAAAACATCACTATGGACTTTGTCACCGGATTTCCAAAAACATCCAAAGGCAATAATTCTATCTGGGTTATAGTTGATCGTCTTACAAAGTCATCACACTTCGTCGCTATTATAGTGGATTTCTCTCTGGATCAGCTTTCCAGGATATATGTAAAGTAAGTGGTAAGATTGCTTGGTGTACCACATTCCATTATATCTGATCGGGATTCGAGGTTTACCTCGAAATTCTGGTGAAGTCTTCTGCATGCTCTAGATACATAGTTGAGTTTCAACACTACTTACCATCCTCAGACAGATGGTCAGTCTGAGAGGACAATTCAAACTCTAGAATATATGTTTAGAGCTTGCTCTATATATTGAAAAGGTGGTTGGGATCAACAAGTACCTTTGGTGGAATTTTCTTATAATAATATCTTTCACTCCAGTATTTAGATGGCTCCTTATGAAGCTCTCTATGGAAAGAAATGCAGGAATCCAACTTGCTGGAATGAAGTTGGAGAAATAAAGCTATTAGGACCTGATCTTATTGATGAGATGGTAGAAAAGGTCCGATCTATTCAACAACACATAAGAGCAGCTCAGAGTTGAAAAAAAAGTTATGTCGAGAACCGAAGAATAGACCTAGAGTGTGAAGTGGGTGATAAAGTGTTCTTACGAATATCTCCTTGGAAGAGAGTAATGAGATTTGGAAAGAAGGGAAAGCTGAGCCCTAGATATATCGGTCCTTTCGAAATACTGGATCGTGTTGGAAAGGTAGCCTACCGATTGGCGCTTATACCAAATCTCTCTCAAGTTCACTATGTGTTCCATGTATCTCTCCTGAGAAAGTACATACCTGATCCTTCACATGTACTCAGCTCAAAAGTTGTACCGCTGGAGCAAGATCTTTCTTATGAAGAGCAGCCGATAGAGATTCTGGATCGTAGAGAAAAATTCCTACAGAACAAGACCACTCGCTTGGTGAATGTTTTATGGTGGAACCACCAATTTGAATAAGCTACATGGTAGCTTGAGGATATGATGTTGGAGGGGTATCCTGATCTGTTTGTTAAAAAGTGACGAATTTCGAGGGTGAAATTCATTTTAAGGGGGGTAGAATGTAACAAGCGAGGCTTTTATGAGAAATATTTTGTTTTTATTTTATATAAATCTTCAATGGGATCTTTCACTACACACAACAATAGCTTGGATTGCTTTACACACAATCGCGACCTTCCTCGATAGCTTGTGTCGTACGCAATACTGAGTTTCACTAAACAACGATATGATATTAAAATATTATTAAAACTAGCCATTATGAATAGTAATACCCACTTTTTGAAATTTTGTAATTTATATTTTTCAAAACGGACTTCATTTTTGGATTCGGAATATCGAAATTATCATAGGGTGGAATTTTGGTATTTTTCTGAAAACTTTCAATTTTTGATGATTAGTGAAAACACTGGGTTACTATTTAAAAACCTAGTTTTAATTTAAATAATTATTTATTTTATTTAAATTTATTTTAGGTAAAATTTTTTACATAATACATATATAATTTCAATGCAATTCATTGGAGTCATTTAATAATAATTTTAGATATATAAAAATTTTATTGAACTTTTCACCATCTTTTACCGACCTCCTAGGAGAATTTCCAAATTCACAAAAAACATAATTTTACTGCTTCTGTGAGTGGAATTTCAAAAATCCGAGAGACACAGTTAATATCAAGGACTAAAATGTTGTTCAATGAGATGAAAATAATTTTTGTTGAATAGTAACTTTTTACTTTTTTTCCACAGTTAAATGTAAATAGGGTAATTAAGGGTAAAATTATATTATTATTACCATAAAACATGTCCTAATTCTATTGGATAAGTTTAATTCGACCAAAAACAACCTTAGGAATAAAATATGACCATTTAGGCCCACATGGATTAGATCAGGACATTTAATATTAATTTATTCAAAGAATGGTTAAAATAGTTAAAATCAAATTTTAATAAGTAAATTATTTTTAATATAGGGTTATACATAAGATAAATTCGAATATAAAAATTTATTATAAAGATAAAACGATTTCATACATAATTGTATTTTATTTGTAATTTTTAGACATTCGATAATTTAATTTATTTATGAAAAAGTGATGATGCAGTAATTATCTTATTAATGAAATATTGACATAATTGATGTTATAAATACCTAAATAAATGTAATTTCTGACTTTATATGAATTAAAATAATTTTATTTGTTAATATGAAATGTTAGTATTGATTTAATTAACTTTTTTCTAACTAATCATTCTTTTTTCAATTTCAGAAAAATCAATTACCAAATAGTGTCAAAATTGACATAAAATTGTTTTTAAAAAAAATATTATATTATTAATTGTTATTTTATTCCTAAAAATATAATGTTCGGCCAAATGAATTAGAAAAGGTTATATATATTAATAAAAACAACTTGAGGTTCTTTTGGCTTGTTATAGTAAGATTATTACCCTTATAGTGTATGAAAACAAGAAGACACGATAAAAGATAAATTATCTAACATAAAGTTAAATCTAAATGATAAGGTTAAAATAGAAACCTAAACTTGTATAAATTCTATTGTATGAGAGAATTTATACCCATCCCCACATTAGCTTCGAAATAAATCAATTTTGAGCTATTAAAAACTGAATATGACTTTATAATAAAATACACTTTTTGGTTTTTCCAAAGGTGCCCCTCTCCTCCCTTATAAAAGGGCACCTCCTCCCTCTCTTCCTCACATCACTTTGAGCCTTCAAGCTCGTCCAAACCCTGACAAATTCACTTCTCCACTTCCCTAGAAACACCCTAGAGGTCCTGGTCATATTCAAAGACCAATTTTAGTGCCTTCATTGGAGGTCTCAAAGAGGCGCTTCAAAGAAGAGGTAATGTCCGTTACCGATTCTTTCAACTTTATTTATTCTTCCACTTCTTATTCTTTATTTGTTTCATTATGAAGTAATAACATCAGTATAACTCATATAATGGTATGTTATTATAAGTATTAAACAACCCTATTTCACCATATATCCATCCTACGGAAAACGAAATCACCCTGCGTGCGTACGTACGGAATACCGTCTCCACGCCGTGGTGTAATCTATTTTCCACCACCACCTTACTTGGATGGGTATAATTGTGTAAATAATAAATATATATGATCATTGTAAAGTGATATTGATTCTGAAATAGTATACATACACTCCAATACAATTTCACAATCATGGGAATGATATCATCACTAATTGCGTACGTACGGAATACCGTCTCCATGATGTGATGCGACTCGTTCTACATGATCTTCATTGCATAATGATTATATAAATGAATTGAATGAATGAATATGATATATATTACACCAATACCATTCTGGAAATGAGGTATCTATAACCTAAAGAGAACAATACGAATTTATTCGACAAAACACGCATAAGAACAAAAAGTAATAAACACCCGAATAACAAGTAACAATGAAATATTACTAATAAGAAGCTAAGAATATGGCCATATATGATATCATAACAATAATTATGATTCTGGAATAATTCAATGAAATTATTGAAATCATTATGAGATGGGTGGGACCTATATCACCCTAAAATGCATTGGGTAAAGATTTATATCTAATGAGATGGACATGTCTAGAATGGTAGGTTAAACCAGTTTAGTGAAACATGACTGAAACAAGGAGTGAACTCGGTTCAGAAATGGACTTTGCCCGCTAAGATAGTCTTGGCAATGAGTATTGACTACCAAGAAATGATTTTCTATGATTATGTGTGTATGACACAAAGCCTAATGTTTTATGTTATGATTATTGGTATTACATTTCACTGCTATGATTTATCCCATTTTATGATCTCTTTTGCGGGATATGATTTTCCAAAATGTTATATGATATGTTTGATATTTCTTTTGTTTAGCCTTACTGAGCATTTGATCTCACCCTTTTGTATGTTTCCTTTTCCCCAGTTCAGGAAGAAGGATATTAAGTAGGATATGCCAAAAGGTATTCTAGATATGAGGAAATAAATGGGAGACAGTGTAGATTCTTTATGAACCTGTTGTTTATGTTTCCCAGTTTCCAAAGACACTATACATATACGGTCCTTTCATGGTTTTGTTATATATTGTAATAAGTATGATTCAATTTTAAAGTATTAACAATGTATATAAAGAATGGGTAGTTATACTAATTACAACCATGTATGTCGAATTTTCCAAATTCCACACATGTAAGAGGTAATGTTTCATTTAAATGAAAAAATCAGTTTGTTTAACTACTACTTAGTGGTTTCACTATTCATCAAAAATTGATGTTCTTCAGAAAAATACGACAATTTCACCAAAAGATACATTCGATATTCCGTATTCAAAAATGAAGTCTATTTTATCAAAATTAAAAAAATTTAATTTTCATTAATTAATTTTATAATTTATTCCGGTTCTCAATACAAATAGCTTGTTTTTAAGAAACAATATCTATCAAAAGACAAACACTTGTTTATGTACAATTTCAAAGTGAAATTAATCCCAATTTCCACCATTGGATTAAATGGTAAAAATATATTCTAATTTAACTTTAAAACCAATTAAAAAGATAATCTAAACATATAAATAAGTTATATTAAAAGAAGGTTTTTACTAAAAATAAAACATTTTTTACTATTCATTAAAAAATGAACTTTGTTGGAAAAATACCAAAACGATACACAAAGTAAATTTTAATGTCCCAATTCTAAAAAAGAATTTTATTTGGTTAAATTGAACATATAATAGTGACAAAAACTATATTTAACGAGGGTTTGGCAACAAAAGGTGATAAATCGACCTTTTACTGAATATTAGAGTAATTATGGCTAAAATTGAATTTTTTCTTATTTTAAGCCTTTATCTTTTATTGGATAAATGTAAAAACATTTAACAAATATGTATAATCATATTGTAGTTAGTTCTATTTATTCCCTCCATTACAATGGCTAGGCGTTAAATACCATTTAAAATAATATTATTATATTATGAGTGTGTGACGTAAGGTTTCAAAGAAACTTGTTGTTGGGTATTGGGTACGCCATCGAACATAACATCCCCTTTAAAGTAATATTAATACTTTATTCAAAAATATTAATAAATATGAAAATTTCATATTCATTATTTACCCGAGATGTTACATCCTTCCACCCTTTTGGGAATTTCGTCCTTGCAATTTTAAAATTGGTCATGGAAACTTCATTAAAAGTCCCACATCGGAAGACGAGTCAATAAAACTATCAATTTAAAAGAAAAAAATATAAGTACAATGGTTACCCGCAATAACCCATACTATAATTCCATGTACCAAAAACATGGATATGGAAGAAAAAAAGGGTCATGTTATGATGGAGAGTGATAGAATACATGTATAGGAGAAAGTTAACCATTAGAAAATCACAAAATTGTGATGGGTTAAACGGTATTTGATTCCCCAGTAGGAAACGTTAACAGACCACGTTTTTGTTTAAAGTTTATTTTAATTGAGGATTTTATTTATGGGTTTTACTAAAACATAAGGAGACATACTGATTTTTCATGAAGACTTCATCTTTTACAATATTTCTAATACAAACTCATATTTCCTCCAAATGAATAGTATTTCATGATGAATTTTTCATATTAAGAGCACTATTATCAACTTCTATAGAATCATCTAACCCACATGAGATGAACTATATATTTCCCATGTGTTTAGACCATAACAAAAACCAAAAATTGTTAGTACAAGATAAGATAATATCCAAAAGGATAATCCTTTATAAAAAGAAAAACTACTCTTAATCTCCAAAATTTGTCAAACCATACCCAATGTTCAACAAAGACCATTCAATAAACAGATACCCATAAAATTCTTCTAAGTAATCCAAACTAATATTGAAACCCAAGTCTCTAAATGATTTAATCACATAGTCTTCCAAGGTAAATCTTAACATCTATATCCAAATAACATCAGTTACACCAAAAGTATCATATTGAAAAGTAATTAACCTAATCACATATCTTCTATGATAGGTTAATCATTTTCATAGATAACCCAAAATCATATTAGTCCGTAATAAAAACATAAATTCTTCCAAAATAAAATTCCATCGTTTCTCCTCAATTGAAATTTCAAATCATTCAATTTTCTCTAGGCATATATTGTTTCCATGAAATAGAGAACATCTTCCAAAATAATAGTTATTACTTGATCACCAAATAATATTCCTACACTAAGGATATCCATTTGATAAAATATAAGTTCACAAAATCAACTTATTCTTGATCCATAAAATCATTTAACCGAAAAGAATAAGTCATACTAAACAGGGACTTCGAGAAGGCTAGTGGTAGGCGATGCGCCCTTGTCGCCCTTCAGTTGTGGGTTCGATTCCTGCAGCCTTGCCGGATGTGATGGGTTGTCACCCATCCTACAGGTTGTCCTTTTTATAAAACTCAAAAATAACCCTAACATGTTTTAACCTCAATGGTTTCCTTATACCACTCATTTTCATCCAAATTCATTATGATCTCAACATCTTATTTCTTGAAGTCTTACTTCACCATCATAAGATAAAATAAATCGATCCCCAAAATGAAGAACACCATACCTTGATCATGGTGTCCATTGGGGTTCATCGTCATCTTTTTCACATAGGTAGAAGGTCCATGCATCGCAAAAATGATTTAGATATCCTTCAAAATCATTTTCTTCCTCCATCCAAATACACCTTGTATAACATGGGTCATATGGGTGTTCATAGAAAAACAGTTTTGGAAAATAATCATGTATGACATATAATGTCAAAACATCTGACAAAACACAATTTCTATAAAATAGTCAGACCGAAATTGAGTTGAAACTTTCAATTAATGGTCCTCTTAGAATATCATAGGTATGTGCTGAGAGACTATATTTTAAAAGAAAATATAGATAGGTTGCAAAAGGGTCTCTTTCTTCAGCACAATTTTTAAAATCATAATATGCCTCATAATCTTGTGATAAGGTAAAATATCTGAAATCTTCTTGATAATATTTACATTTTTCGAAAATACGAGAATATTGTGAAAATAGGATTTGATTAAATACAACCCATGATCCACAATGATAACGAGGTATATTGGAGGTTTTGGATATCTCAAACAACTGCTTGCAAGTAAGTTGTATGCTTGAAAAAGTTTCACAATCATTCGAACTTGACTTTGCAATAATTATTGCAAGCATGTCATCAGGAAGAGATAGGAATGTCGTTTGAGATCCACCTCCTCCCATTTGTAACTAACTTTCCTTGATCTGAATAAGATAGAAAACAAGGATATAACTGAAATAATAGACCTAGGGACTAACCATGTGTTTAACGAAAACTAATAATCCCTAAAGTTGTCTAAACCGACCTTTGATACCAAATATAAGGCCCCTGTCTTAAACATTACTTAATATTGAGTTATTTCAAGAATTCACATTGAGGATCTTTTCAGGATTAGAGTTTTAGATAAATAGATCATATATCATGCACTACATTCCACTTGTAAACAAGGTGGTTACATCAAAGACAATATCCACTATTTTCATTAGAGGAAACATATTTTAAATAAAACATGGATTCTTTCTTGACACTTCCTTGACACTATCATCACATCATGTACCTTTCCCTTGACCTGTGAAAAACATATCAAAAACTTGGGATGATCATAAAAAGCCCAGCAAGAGATATAAAACTACGGAATGAAAACATTAGATCATGTATACATAAGAATCAATGAAATCATACTTTACTCATAAAACATAAGCACTTTAACATAAATAATGAAATCATAATATTTATGAATAACTCATAGAAATCATAAGACATAATGGTAATTTGAGGCATTCATAACATTATTATGTAGGGAGTAACCCTCATGTTTAAGTTTGGAATACCCATCACAGTATATTCCCAAAATCTCTTAGGAGACACATTCACGTTTACCTCCATCATGTTACCCAATGCATTGGAGAGCTATATCGGGATCACCCTCCCTTAGTTTATCATGAAACCACCGTCTTCATAAACAATTCCCAAGAACCATAACATAATCATATCATATAAAACATGCATAAAGGAAGCACAACATTCCACCTTTCAATCAAAAGATATCAATACACCACATTGATCTAATCAAAACTTTCTCAAAACCATTTTCAATATCAAAATAAATGAAAAGTAAAATGTGGTATTTTTTTTATTTTTTAGAAATGTTCTGGGTTGTTGAGGAAGCCAAAACTTAAATAATGGTCACGGCGGTGGAGAAGTCGTTGTCGCCGCATACGTAAGACAAAACATTCCTTTTGTCTATTAGTAAAATGCTTCGTATAAAAAGAATCCTTTTGAATAAATGTAATAGTGAAAGGCGTTTATACATCATAAAAATGAAAGTTGCGTATAGAACAAAATATGCCTCAATGAAAGAAGATTGAGACAAAGTCCTTTACAGAGACATTATCCTTAGATTAAGTATAAATCAATTACATAATTATGTGTGACAAATATAAATACACCCAATATAATATGATATTATGTGTAAAACAATCAGAGTTCCTCCACACATATTCATAGTATGACATCATCAATAAATAGAGGTTTAACCCAAAGAATTGAAATTGGGTTAAGATGTTCCCTTGGAAAAATTCGACAGCCTAACGACATCACTTTGAAATTCATAAAATGAGTTGAAGAGAGAGAAAATGGTATCTCATCACTTTAACAGAAATTTTACATCAATAAGGATATATAATAACATATCCCAACATAATTATATGTGAATTAAAAGGCATAACAAAATATGTCTTTTAAAAAGAGGAGGGTGAAAGGTTCGTTTACCGACTTTGGTAACTTTCGAAACGTACTCCACATGAAAGATGGACTATACAACATTAATGTAAACACACATAAACTAAATTATATTACACAAAGATTATAATAATTGGAAGTAAATACACCACTCAAAGAAAATGGTGTAAAATGTAGCATAAATCTCACGGGAATAAAAGTGAGATGAAAAATATCTTACGAAAACTCGACAGCCTAACGACGCCACTAAAAACATCCAAAAATGGATGTATGAGATCAAATAGGGTCTCTCATAATATGAATATAAAAATTACAGTATGAGTAATATAAAATAACATCCCCAAACATAAGAAATATATGCTTAAAAGGAATGACATAAAAGAGATTACTTAAAAAGAAAGAGAGAGGTAGGATCCCTTTCCTCGTGTCTGAATTGACTCAATCGTTTTTTAATCTCATGAATAATAAACATGAGTTAATTTATACTTGATTAAGAACCTTTTTCATGTTAATTATTCCTTTTATATCACTTATTACCATGTTATAAACACTTTGTAATTACTTAGGTTAATAACGGTCGTTTTGTCGATCATTGGTACTTGAGTCAAAAATAAACTCCTTAAAATTACAAGTCGTACATGTGGTAAAATATCCATTATATACATAATTATATTCATGATGTAGATATAATATATATAATATATATCCATTATATATATAATCATTTATAATATTACATAACATTTAGAGGTAAGAAATGAAATGCACCGTTCATGGAGATGGTAAGCCGTACGTACACATGAACGCTACTTTCATTTCTATTTCGTATTTAATTGAATGATATAATAATGATATAAAGGTAAATTATAATTCCAGTATAATATCATATATAATATTATTAACTCAATCCTTTACACATCCCATATATGGCGTTAACGAATTAAATCACTTTGAGGGGGCGGTAGTCTGCACTTCCTAAAATGAAGATATCGCGTTTACCCATAATGGAAACCATAAAGTTATGCCATAAATGAAAAATACATAATCTTAAGAAAACAATAAACATATCATATATCATATATAAATATAATTACATTTTAATGGCCACCATGAAAGGTGCTAATATAAGATTAAACAATCATCGTTTCGTGAGGCAGTAATTCGCCATCCACAGAAACAGTATGTTCTTTAACCATTAGATTAAGGTGTGTGTAAGTGTAGGTCGAATCCTTTTCGTAACAGAATACTAGTATATTTAAGATACTGGTGTTATTACAAAATAAAGTAATAAAAATAGTTTAGGGGGATGGAGAAGCAATATAAAACAAAAGAACACAAGTGAAGACATTACCTTTAAATCAGGTAACTCTTCTTCGTTTGAACCAAAAGGGTTTCTGGAAGAGATTTCTGCCTAAGGTGAGGCTTCTAGGATGAATAGAGGGATATTGAGAGATTATTTTAGTAGAGGTTGGATGAGCCAAAGGGCTTGAGAAGTGTGAGATATGGGTAGGATGTGGGGTCTTTTTATAAGAGAGAGGAGGGGCTCCTTTAGAAATCTTGAAACTATTATTTTATTAAAAAATGAAATTCGGTCTCTAAAGCTCCAAAAATCATTAAATTCAAGGATAAGGTGGTCCATGTTCGAAATAAAATCATCAAATAAGAATTTTATAGGTTTTGGATATTATTTTAAACATTATCTTCTTATTTATTTAAATCATTCATTAATGACATAAACACTGCATCACCATTGTGTCATAAATATTTTTTTTTTATTTTTGATGTCTAAAAATTATAAAAAAATAACCATGTTGTAAGAAATATTTTTATCTTTCTAATGAGTATTTATAGTAAAAAATATAACTTATATAACCTCATGTAAAAATTGTTTTAGTAAAACAATACATGTTTGTGATATTTTTATTTTTACTTTCAATAAAAGGTATAAATGTCATTGTCTTACACAAGTGGATCCATGGGGTCCTAAACATTGACCCATAGATTTTCTTGGACTTCTATGACCTATCAAATAAGGTTAGGACATGTTTCAAGATATTTTTATATTTTTATAATATCATTTTTATCTTAAATTACACTACATACCTTTAATCGCGGTTAACAAAACTCAAAATTTACTATTCACCAAAAAAAATATTTTAATCTGATTGAACCAAATTTTACATACTAATGACAACCATGTATGTCAGATTTTCTAAATTCAATACATAGAATCGGTAAACTTTCATTTAAACGAAAAAAATCAGTTTTTTTAAATACCACTTAGTGGTATCACTATTCATTAAAAATTGAAGTTCTTCAGAAAAATACCACAAATTCACCCTAAGATATATTTGATATTTTTTATTAAAAAATGATGTCTGTTTTTTCAAAATTTAAAACATATATGTTTCATTAATTAATTTTATAATTAATTCCCATTTTCAAAACAAATAGCGTGTTTTTAAGAAACAATATCTATCAAAAGACTGACAGTTGTTTATGTCCAATTTCGAAGTAAAATTAATTCCAATGACCACCATTGGATTAAATGATAAAAATATATTCTAATTTCACTTTAAAACCAATAAAAAAGATAATATAAACATATAAATAAATTATATTAAAAAGAGGTTTTGACATAAAATACAACATTTTCACTATTCATTAAAAAATGAACTTTGTTGGAAAAATACCAAAAAGATACACAAAGTAAATTTTGATGACCTGATTATAAAGTAGAATTTTATTTGGTTAAATTTAACATTTAATAGTGACAAAAACTATATTTAAAGAGGGTTCTCCAACAAAAGGCGATAAATCGACCTTTTACTGAATATTAGAGTATTTATGCCTAAAATTGAGTTTTTTTCTTATTTGAAGCCTTTATATTTTATTGGATAAATGTAAAAACATTTAACAAACATGTATAATCATATTTTAGTTAGTTATATTCATTCCCACCATTACAACGGCTAGGGGTTAACTACCATTTAAAATAATATCATTATATTATGAGTGTGTGTCGTAAGGTTTCAAAGAAACTCATTTTTGCGTATTGGGTACGCCATCGAACATAACATCCCGTTTAAAGTAACATTAATATTTTATTCCAAAATATTAATAAATACGAAAATTTCATATTCTTTATTTACCCGGGATGTTACATTTAGAGCCACTTTTCATGTATAAAATGTGGGCATCACTTTTGATTTTAAAAAATTCTAGGTGTGTCCTACTACCACTTATAAAGGGTCGCCCCTCTCATCTCCTATTCACAATCAAAATGTATTTTTCATAGAAAAATTCATACTAAAATATATCCCTTACGTACCCACCTATATCATATATTTCTTGGTATTATCATAAATCTTATCAAGGAAGGATTTAGTTATAAACCTATAGAGGTTTTCCAAAGAAGAGGTAAGGTTATTAACTATGTGTTTTCATTTTACTACATATTCTAAGTATATAAAATGTTATCAAACTATTATAAAAAAACCCTTGTATCTATAATATAATAATATGTTTTTATGTTAATTTAATAACCTATATCCATATCCACTTCCAGAAAATGAGAAATGAAATTATCGACCCTGTGTATGTTAGAATATCACATTACAAACATATGTAATTCATTTACCAACACCCCTTTCTAAGATAGATAGAATTATGGATTTAACATATTAATATGATATTTATTAATCTAATATTATTTTGTAATTATAATATAACATATAAATTCTTAACTTGCAACACATTAAAAATAAATAATGTCGATCATGCATACATGTGGGCTACCGCTTCCAAGTAACGTTGTCAACTGTTTTTTATTTTTTCTTTAAATGGATGGTATTAATGATATATTTTATGAATAAACATGAAATATTTTATATAATAATGGTTTTATTATTTTTATTTATTGTTTAACCATCTTATATTACATCTTTTAGAAAAATAGGAATAATATATGTACGACCTACTATCTCCAGGAACAATACTCATTTTCTTATTTTTAACTTTTATAGAAAATTATAAATAATTATATAATTTTTATATAAGATATTTATATCATGATTAAAATTATGAATATTTTGTATTAATTATCATATAATAAAGATCAAAAATACGGAACCAAAACATTCAGGAAAAATGAAAAAATTAACATATGAAACAGTAATTTTAACATTAAATTGTTAATAAAAGGGTGACAAAAACCTATTATTCATTCATATAAAGTATAAAATATTTTATTATGGTTATTTAATATATTAATAATAAATATATTTTTTATTTTATAGGAATTATGGGAACATTTTAAGGAAATCATACTATAGGTAAGGGTTTCTCACGTAACTTTTACATACATGAGACAAATGTAATATTCACCAATTCGTTTTTATATGTATATAATTCCCCTTTGATATTATATAATATGAATAAATTTTTATTAATGGTATTTAATATATAAATTGAATCTATTTCATTCACAAGGCTTATGATTCAAAAGTTTCCGAAGTGGTAAGATATTTACATTCCAATCTCATTTTAATTGTGATTGTTTATTCATGAATTTATTCTTGAATTCACATTTAAGGAAATTATATAACCACTATCTAATAAAACCATTTTATTTTGTTATCATTCATTAATTAATTAAATTTTCATGTAGTATTACTATTTTTATATCATTGTTACTATAAATAATTGTTAAATTGTTTTTAAAAAATCGTTACTTCATTTTTATCTTCGGCCAAAAATCCTTTTTTTTCAAACCCATGTTTTCTAAATATATTATGAATTTTTTAAAATTCTAAAAATTATATATAAATTAAATTTATTTACATTTTTCACATTTTACATAATAGTATGAGAGTAATATTGTTCCCATTTTCCAAATGAGGCACTTTATTAACCATTTTACAACCGTGTGAAAGGAATGGTTTCTTAACTTAAATGAAATGTATGAAATTATTTGGGGTGATGAACACTCTTTTATTTCAATATTCCTTTAAAAATATATATATATATATAATGAAATTTTATTCTTAATAATCTAGATATTTATGTTTTTGAATGTGATTTTCAATGTGAATAAAATATTTTACTCAAGAATGTTTTAATGTAATTTTTACATTATTTTTATTCATCAACAAAAATAACCATTATCTTAATAATGATCCATTATGAATATGTTGTAATTAAACAATCATTATTATTCATCCCAATAGATGATTAAGAGTTTGGTTGAAATTTTAAGTTTTGATACCATTCTCAATATTATTCTGGATGGCTCATAATTATGTATATTGATTGGGGAATGTAAATAGATTTTATATGATTTTTTTGAAATGAAAATTATTATGTTCATTTTTTTCTTCCCTTTCATAAGAGGAATTTAGTGTACATAGTATGTTAGGTGTGATGATCTCTAAATCCATAATATGTATTAACAGGTCTTATGAGAAAATATAGATTGAGATTTAGCTAAGGCCTTACCCATTTATATAGACATCCGTGAACAAGGACATAATGGTATTTTAGATGTTTTGGAACATGGTATCAAAATTACATTTTAGATGTCTATAATTATACATTCTAAATTTATGAATTTAGAAATTTATGAACATTTGTTTATATTATTTAAGGGGATATCAATGTATGAGTTTCAATATCATGATATTATTAATATAGAATTATTGGATAATAATTTTTTCATACTATATTATTCTTCATGTTAAATTTACTAATTTAATGGAATTTGTTTCAGCTTATTACCTTTCAATATTAATTATTCTATATTTATTAATGATACATTATTCTATATAGAATTCATTACTACGTATTAAGATCACCAATTTCATATATTTTTTTCTTCATAATTCCACGAAGTTTTTACGATTGATATGTAGGGATAAGTGTGAAGGAATAAAGATGACCCCAATGAAAATACTTTGTTGTATTTTATGTTTAAAATGTATGTGAAATTCATATATGTATCTCATTTACTATTTATAATAAAATATTTAGTGCTTTTGTATGTGATCACTTTTATCTTGTGATAATGTAATACAATAACCACTAACTTTGAGCTATTGGGGTTTAAATATTTACAAATAGAGGAAATTTAGGATTTTAGGATAATATATACACCACCTTTCTTATATGATTTAAAATCTAAAATGGATTGAAATAATGGAACATTTTATTACAATGTTTCCCTAAATTATGGTGCCCTAGACTTATGAACCATTTAGGAACACCCATTATCATAGATCGCACTCTAACAGATGATGAAGATGATCAAAATATTATTTTTATTAACTTTGGTATATCAATAATATTTTTTGAACACGTCAAACCTAGATAATAATTTACTGAATGAAACTTGTTCCTAAAAATAATATCTCTTCCTACTAATACCAAAATAGGAGTCTAATGTAACCATCCATACAGGGATTAAAAGTAATATTTATTGAGGATTGGTTCTTATTATTAAAGGAAGCCTTTGAAAAAAATAATAAATTCTTTCAATACCTAATGAATGAAATGAAAACATATCTAAAAATATCCTCATGTATTTCTAGAAAAAAAACTATATCTGTTCATCAGTCTGTGGAAGGTAGGTTGAGCTAAATTTAAAGTAAGATCCAAATCCTTTATAATCCCCTTCAATAAATGAAATGTGTTGTGATGGTCTAATCCCAAAATGATAAATAAATGAGCACTATGAATCCAAACTTATCATTTGACATAAAGGTTAATTAGATCATTTAATTTTTTTACTCCTTGATATGAATGAAATTTGATGATTTTATTAATTGAAATATGATTTCACATATATATGCCTTCCTTTTAAGACATCTTGGAAACATTATGATGAAATATAGGGATAAATCATCGCATTTCCCCACTGGGAAAGAGAGAGGATGCATCAACTTGACTATATTTTAGTGTTCAAATTTGATTCCATGATAAGTGACCCACCAAACTACAAAATTTCCAACTTATCATTTCATCCCATACCAAAAATATCAATGTTCATGTAATAAAAAAGCATGGTAGCCCATAGATAAACTTCAAAGGTAGAATAATTATCCACCCAAATTAATTTCTACATCAATGATAAATGATATATCAACCAATTATTAAAATATCAAAAACCATTTTGAGAACAATAAAAATAATTTTAGGTCTTCTCAATATTGACGATTCCAATATTCCCTTGAATTTCAAGGATAAATTACTCCCCGTGGAGTATTTTTCCATCAAGTGTTGATGGGGACTTCACACATACAAAAAAATCTATTCATCCCCAAATTCCACTTCCAAATGAAGCTCAACAGACAACCTCATTCGACCATATTCTTCCATATAATTTTTCATTGGATGTGTTTTTAATATCTTTTTCGGCACACTGACTGCCACATTTCCTTTTATAGGAATTTATCCAAAATAGAGATAAAATTTATAGATGTACTCAACCCACTAAGATATATCACATTAACTAAGGTAAAATTCATATCATCATAATTTTGATCAAAGATATAATCATGTTCATAAATAATAAACATAATCACATTAGATATATCACTTGATCTAGTGAATTGGAGGGATATAAAATTTTTGTCCTAGCTATAAAATCATAAAATTATCAATATCATGCATAACATATGGATTGGAAACATATAAAAATAGTATTCAAGAAACAAACCCGTAGAAAGTAATATTATTCATAGTGATTTCATAAAGAATAATTTAATGGATAAACTATGAGGCTCCAAAATTTATATAGTAAATCCTATTTTGGCATAAAATATAATCATTTTTGAGTATACAAGATAAAATCCATGAGGTTTTAATGGAGAATTTCATAAAAAAATTAGGTCATTTAAAAATCGTCGTAGGTGGCATTGAAATAATATTTTCAAGGGAGAAATATTTGTATCCCCAAATAAAATAGGGAAGGAATAGTGAAAGTAAACATTGAATAAATTAGAGATGAATCCATAATAAAAATAATTATAATGGTGAGAATATACAAAAATAAAGAGTTTGGTTGGATAATCCCCAAAGGTTAGATAAGATGTTATGTCCTGACATTTCCTCCTCCCATATAATAGATTTTCATTTATTAAAACATGAAACCATATGTTTTGTTTTTATTTTTGCTAATCATGATAAATTTTAATCATTTTATTTTAAATGATAATTTTATTTGTTATGTTTCAAATGTTTTGATGTTGTATTTTCCTTAAAATACCTCATATTACTTATATTTAATTATCTTTAATTTTTTTTATAAATTAATAAGATTTTCTGAAAAAATATTAGACATAAATATATATCTCTTCTAAAAAACTTATTATAATCATCTATAATCATTAAGATAAGTAGATATCTTACAATGTCTCCATCAGCAGCTAACTGACTGTCAATGGGACATTTTACAACGATAGTGTTAGAGTTGTGTAACATATAAATATGTTAAATAGTAAATAAATAAATTTGTTTAAAATAATTAACATTTTGTAAAAATGAAATTTCCTTAATTTTAGGTTGTTTGTGATATAATGTAATATAAAGATGGTGGAAAGGAATAGAAAATAAAAAAATAAAGGATAATGGAATCTTCCCTATTTCTTTGTGTTGTGCCATTGATAATGCTCTAAAATATTTGTAACTATGGAGTTCTAGATCCCATGAATGAAAATAAGGGTGATAAGGATCCTAATGAATTATTACTTAATTGATATTTGGATTTGGTTATTAGAAGTGATGTGGTTTCCCATGGGGAGGGATAGGGTTCATTTATACTTTGTGAAAGGTCTATTTTAAAGATCGATGATTGAATGAAAAAATTAAAAATTAAACCACATTGCTGTTATAATTTTTTTTATTTTTTAATATTTTATTAATAAATTTGAACCGTTTATAAACTTAATTCCTGAGTTTATTAAAAAATAATTTATATAAATGGGAAATTGGTATTTTAATTGAATACTATTGACTTTAGACATTATAAAATAATTATTATGTGTATAATTAAAATTTAATAAGATATTTAACTTATTAAACCTTTTGGGTTGAGAGTGATTTTATTATCTTTATTAGGTCATTATTATATATTAAATTATGTAATATAGAAAATAAATTTCCTCAAAAATAGTATATTTATATTTAACAAAAAACTAATGTTTTATAAGTACTAAAAAATAACCCTTAAAAAAATTGGATAAAATAATCCTTAAAATGAAATTTATTTATTGGAAATAATTTTATTCCATAACATTTCAAAATTTATATTTTCTTAAATTATTTATAGTAATTATTTTATATATTCTATTTTACTGTTTTGAGGACAATTTATTATTTCTACTATCATGTTACTATTCTTAATGACACGGTTAAAATTTAAATAGTCATATTATATATTCTAAATACCTCTTAATAATTTCATTCCTTATTCTACTCAATTCAACTAATGGTTCAATATTATAAATTTCTAGAATATTGATTGGAGTACAAATGTTCTATATATTTTTTAACAGTTCTATTCATGAGTGTGATAATTATATGTTATCATTGTGATCCCTATTTTCATATACTAAATGTTTTATTTTATTATATTTCAATTTCAATAGTTTTTATTATCACTTATATATTTATTATATATATGTAATATTCCCAATGTATGAAATAATTCATTTTTCATGTGTTTTCACTATATTATGATCCACAATTAGACCAATACTATTTATTATGAAGTGAATTTCAGCATATGTAAAATGTTTAGGATGCAAAATATTCTTTAAAATGTCTCGACCCATCTAACCACTGAACCATTAGCTAGACTAGTAACCACATGGCCTCAAGTGCATCTCACGAAATTCCAGTGGCTTCCAACAAGTAGTGAGGACCTAGGTTATTTATAGGGGGAGATAATTCCCTCACAAATCAAATTATGCATTAGGATAAATAATAGATAATATATTGAATAATCGAAAACAATAACATACAGTAGTGGAAGTATTTTTTAATTACTAAATATAAGTGTTCAATAAAAAATTACAATAATGCATGTATGATAGAGGATTCTACATGTACAATAAGGGGAAAATAAAAATATTAAATACTATTTAATGAATGAAAAAACAACCCAATGACTATATCTATGAGCATCCCAATCTCGAGATCATTCCTATGCTCCTAATTCCCAGGTACTAGAAAACAAATCCGGAAATCATACTAGGTGCTACAAATATAACATATACTTGGGTACTCTAGTGGAATGGTGGCCCAAGTATGGTGTGAGATAATAATATCAGTAGGTCAGCACCCACAATGTCTAGACTAATATTTTCTGTTAATAGTGTATATAGTTCGAGAGAAAAATATGAACATTAAATAAATAAAAATATTCCACATTATCATTTATTCTTCACATAAACACATTAACTCTTTGGTTCCCAAGGACACCCATACCTCAATTCCATCTTTGGATCATGTCGGAGCACAAAGTGTTCATAGGTAATATCTTATCATATTACTTTCTTTGGATCATTATAGAGACCGAAGTATTCAAAGGAGATATCATATCTGAACACCAATTTAAGCTCATACCGAAGCCCAGAGAATTATCAAATGAGGTCAAATCTCAGAATACCTTTATTTCTATTTTTTAATTCATACTTTTATTCCTCTATTAGTGTTCAAAATACAAAAAATAGAATGACCACGTTCCGAATAATTAATTCATACATTAATGAGCATTTTAACATTCACAAACAAAAATTAGAATGACCATGTTACAATTCATTAGTCCAGACATGTTTGACCATGTTACCATTCGTAAACACAAATTATATTGACTAAGTTACCATTCTTTATTAATGATTTATTGACCTTGTTACCAATATAAAACATGAATTAGAAAGACCATGTTGCCAGTCATGACTTTATTCTAGAATGACAATGTTACCACTCATAAATTCATAATTAATTCATCAATTAATGATTCATATAAATTTCATCACTTATTCAAAATTTAGTTAAAAATAATTTATCTTATTTAATTCACTAATTAATTAACTCATCAAACCCATATTTTAATTTAATAACTAATTAATCAACATTCAAAAACTCAAATCCCATAATTAATTTCAAAAATTAATTATCACATTCCTAATATCAATTCTTCATAATTATTTCCATAATTTATTATCTAAAGTCATAATATCAATATCACATAATTAATTCCACCATTAATTATCTCAACTATAAAGGTTAATTTCTGAAAATAAATCCACCAATTAATTATTTGAATCACATTCCCTAAATCTCAAAATTAATTCCTAAAATAATTATCTAATTTAAAATCCCATTAATCTCAAAATTAAATCCCCAATTAATTATCCATTTCAACAATAAATAAATTAATAAATTAGTCACATTAATTAACCCACTTTTCGAAATCAAATTTATAATAAATGATAATGATTCTATAATTTTCATACTTGTATAAAAATCATAACTAGGGGAATCGGATTTTAGATAACCTAATTGGGGAAATCTATTTAAGAATTTTAATTATTGTCACATACCAAATATTTCTTTTCAAAAAAAAAAACAAAAAATAACAATGAAAAATCAATGTAATAAATTAGGAAACCATAATAGTCTAATCACTAATATATAACATAGAAGGCAACACACCTCCATTGGAGGGGTTTTATTATAAAAACATGATCACTTTCTCAAAATAATAATGCATCATAACTCATAATTTCTTTCAAGAATAAATATTCAATTTAAGAAAGAATCATGAACCAAGATACTAATGAATTCATAAATTGAAAGGGAAAGTAAATATTCTAACTCAAAAGTTGACCAAGTCAAACACTTTGGCACATGAAACCTTTGATGAAAAAAACATGTATCTGGTCCTTACCCTTACAAAATAATTATTATATATATATATAATACATCTAGTTATATTTCACACATCTCCCTCCCTATGAGGGAATATGTATAATGAGGGAAGATATATATTTATATCATACCCCGTGCACATGCCTTTAAGTCCTCCTCACAGATGGAAGATTAAAACACACTAAATAAAAGTATCGGGAACTTATAAACTAAGGAATCCACAATTATATATTGAGAAAAAACAGAGTAAAATGGAAAGAAATACCCAAAATCAAAAAATATGATCGAAAATGATCTAGAGCACTTCTACTATAGTAGCAGTTTTTGGAATGTGAACATTGGAGTTTGAAGAAAGACATCAAACATTGTATAGTCGGAAGAAACAAAAAAACCAGGATTATCCCTAACCCTATGTTTTTAGCTGAACACAGGGGTGTTGGGGAGAGCAAGTATTTACCAAAAAGGAAGAGTGGAAGGAATAGGAGAACATACCTTTGGACCTCAACTAGGAATTGTGATGGAACAATAGAAAATCGGGGACTGAAGGAGGATCTGGGGGTGAGTGCGTTGTGTGGCCTGGAGAGGAGTGGAAAGGGGTGTCACACAATGGTATGAAGAACCCCATTGGTTTTCCTTTTTCAGAAAAATTATACTTAATAATAGTAAAAATAATTTTAATTATATTATTATTACTATAATTAAACTATATTCATATTTTTAGGTTCTATTTATTTTCATTTAAATCCATTAAAATTAATACTGTTAATGGATTGGGTCATATGGTTTTCCAAAGCATGTGCCAACCATGTGACATCCCCTACCTTAAAAATCCCCTTGCACGACATTCTACTGAGGGCATCATGGTTTTAGAAAAATCATGTCCCTCTATATATTCTTTAAATTGGGAAATTCTAGACCCATAATCTTGAATCTCAATGAGACCTCTAAAGAAAATATCGGGCCTTCACCCAATTCTAATAACAACATGTTAATGTATTAAAACTCTAGTAATTACATTCCAAAGTTGATTTTTAGAAATGTAACCTTAATTATACCCCAACATTCAAAATTCCTTTGGATTTTTGTATACTTCAAAACCACAAGACCCTACTTTCTACCAACCTTGAAATGTAACATCCCTATTGAGAATTTTGGAAAAATGAAAACATCCCATAAAAAAACAAGGGTCATGAATTATATTTAAGTTGAGAGTGTATCATTTTAAAACACCAAACACACCTTGATAAAATTCTTAAGCACACAATACCAAAGATATTAATACCAAATATAATGCTCGATTCTCAAGTGAAACAACAAAACAGTACTTACCTAATTCTTCTAATCCATATACACAATCATATCATCATATACATAAACATTGGATCATTGTTCTACTCACCTTAGTCTTTAATATAAAAGGGACTCAATTCCTCAGCATAGTTATACTCACCACTGTACATTTCTTTCAAGGCACTCCCCTATGTGCTCTAACAACACTCTTGGGGTTACTTCCAAAATTGATAAAAGATTCAATTACCCATCAACTGTAAAGCCATGTCAGGATGGTTTTTCATGAAAGTCCCTTGTCAAGACAAAAACACACTCTTCTCTACCTGATGACGTGCCTCATATGGATATTCACGAACTGTATAGATTAAAAAGAGGGATAATGAGTCAAACCACTCCGTTTGATGTGCCATTCTCAAAATTCATAACTTATATGGCTAGCTTATTCAATAGAACCACATTTCCTCCATCCAAATCACCTTGAATTTACCACAAGTATGTACAAAAAATCTCATACCGAACTTTTTTTTTTGAATTTCTATGGTCAAACCATCTAACATAAGTTAAACTTGCATTCCACATCAGAAATAAAGGGCATAACTCAGATGAAAAACCTCTAGAATAACCATCCTTATTAAAAAATCACATTAAAGCCTAAAAACAAGTCTTGGATGAACTCATGTTCATTTAAATAGTGTTCCTGGAACTAACTAAACATTATCCATTATAATTATTTACCACGAGATATTGGAAAAAGGATATAAATTTCACATTAGAACATTATTTGAGTACAGAGATACATCTGTATGGTGGTGGAGTTAATGGTAATTGTTAGTGTCCAAAAGTAAATCCAAGGAATTTTGACATGGGAAGAAAAGTGTCACTAAGAACCACCATGAATCTATAAGTATTACACATATGCATGAATCTCTGTTAAATTCCACTAAAACAAGTCTGAAATTTTATAAATCTTTAGTGCGGTGTAAGAACGACACTCTCTTAGTGCATCAAAGAGGACACCAAGATAGGGGATGTTCTCTTCACTTAATAGAATAAACTAAGAGGATTATAATAGATCTTGTAAAACATATCAAACCACTAGAAAGAATAATATTCAAACCATAAATAGTAGACATTATGGAAAAATCTCAGCATCACATCCCGATGCACCATTACTAACCGATTACATTTCCATCACCACCCGTTGAATTCCATGATCGTTTAATATTGACCAAAAATTTCCATTCCATATTAACATTTTTTCAATGTTTTCATTCCTACCCAACCATATCAATTTTGTTATGTGGATAAAGAACTAACATGTTTCAAAACATGCATGTCTGAAAGGCATTCGAGAAAAAATGTCCATTTTTAAGTGGTCCTCCTTAGTTGTTCCTTCAACATGGAAGGGCACTTTTACAAGATTCCAAATGATAATACCCAACATATTATTATCATAAACATATAATGAAGAGATAAACTAGTCACTTTTGAGAGATCTAGATCAGATTTTCTATAAATGAACATTTCATGCTCCTCATATCCACACTCATGTATGTTAATGTATGAAAGGAAATCAAAAACCAAACTAACCAACATGTCGAAACATGCAAGTATTCAAGAATTCCTCTCAAGAAATAAGACAAACACATTTGCATTGACTCCTAGTTCAATATTCGAGGGATATAACCCAAGATTTCACTCAATGGAATAAGGCTTATCAATTCTACAGAACTCAATAGGATTGTTACCTCGCTTGGGAAAATGATGGGTATTGAGTATGTCAATGTATATGAACCATAAAATACAGAAGCCAAAGTCACATCCTAGATAATACCCATTGTTTTCCTAACATATTCATTCAAGTAACATATGGAATATTTATGAAAATTTTCTACATGTCATATTTCCCATACTATTGTAAAACAACTGGTGACCCCCTGAGATGCCCACAGAAAAGGAAAGAGTCAAGCGACCTATGAAGTGGTCGGTCATTCCTGTAACATGTATTAACCTATTGGAACAAACAATTAATCAATTATTATGAACATAATAATGGAAAATAAATTATGATACCCTATCTGAACATGGTTTTAATTTAAAAACAAATAGTCATACTCGGTATAATGTCACCTGAATTGAAAAAAGTATTAGAATGATTGTGGGATCTACCATAGACTTAAACATTAAGGGTGATACCTTCCATGGTTTATCCCTTTATAGAATCATATGTTCTGACCCTATCACTGGGTCATGTCAACTAAAGTGACTAAGCTCAATAGATGATCATCAATTACATTGATAAAAGAAAAAAGAATGCCTATGGAAAACGCCTACTGTTCTATTACAAAGAAACTCAAATAATCAATTAAACTACCCGTACATAAGTGTTATCATAAATAAAATCACCTCATGTTCCATTTTAAATCCTTTACATTATTTCAAATTGAATCCATAAAAAATAAAAGTATTTCAAGTAAGTCATGATACATAGTAGACATGTCTCACAAAACATCCTTTTAACATTAAACATTCATTTACATCCCATATTTGTTAGTTAATTTATCAAAAATTTATTTTAAACAAATATGGATACATACGAGGGTCCTACAATGCCTACTTGGGTCCTTTAAAAAGAACCATAAGAGATGTTTCTTAGTTATAGAGATTACAATCACTCTAATAGATCATCTCATAAGATACATGCCCCAACTAAACAACTTGAGTCCATTTGTGAATTTTATAACTTACAAAATAATTTCATGTTAAAAATAAACACCGTTTAGTATTATAAGCACCTATGAATAAAATGGTCATATATAATATTTTAGTTATATAGATGGTTGTCTAACTATCCATAGAGCACCCATATGCTTTACAGTTTGGCATTTGGATACCTTTCATCCAAACGAATTCACTTTTTCCTTTAAATTCACTATAATACACATTTAAAAAAGTCTCTAAACATATATATAATGCTCAAGGATGTTTAAATTAAGAAGGTTTCCACTAACCAATTATATGCTTCTCATATTCCATATAATTGAAAACTAGCTCTCATCATAATCCCAAGTAATTAATTGAAACCCTACAATCAATTATATTTATCTCATGAAACCATTTATATATCAAAATAAGCATGTTATAATACTCATATACCTTATAGAAACATTATATAAACATAGAATAATTACATAAAACTCAAGGGAAATAATTCGAACAAAAAAACACCAACATACGGAACTATATGGAATGGTATATGCATGGAATGTGAATTACCTATGTTTCTAATATGATGCATGAAATGATTTATCCATGTCAAAAGATAAAAAGGGTTAAAATACCATAAACATTATAAATAAGTTGTAGTGGAAAAATACACCAGTCACTCTAGGTGAAATCCAATCAACAATAACATCAAACAATATAATTAAAAATTTCAGCCTCAACCACCTGGTCAATTCCTATATGTGGGATGATCAGTTTGAGAAACAACTATTTACCAACAGTTGACACATTCATAGTCTCTTTTTTACTAGCCCAAAACAAAAATACAAAGGAGAAAGGTAAATATGATACCAAAAAATAATAATTAACCTGGTAATAAACTATTCATATAAATTTCATTAGTAATTCAATAATGAGTTTACCAAAAAATTATCCTTAATTAATTCACCAATTAATTAATTCATCAAACCCATCAAATAATAAAAAAAAATTTATCTTGATTACAAAACTCAAATCCCAGAATTGATTTAAAAATTTATCATCCAATTTCAATCACAATTCTTCAAAATTAATTCCAAAATTAATTATATCATGTAATAATTTCAATATCACATAATTAATTACACCATTAATTTTATTAAATCTTAATATCAATATCTCATAATTAATCCCCAATTAATTATCTAAATCACAATACTTAAATTTTGAATTAATTCCACAATTAATTATCTAATAGGACAACAACTTAATCTCATAATTAATTACACAATTAATTATATATTTTAGTAATACATCATCAAATAAATTGATCAAATTAATTAACCCCATTTAGGAATTCATAATTCTTAATAATTCTTTTAATTCTACAATTTTCATACATGTATCAAAATCATGACTATGGGAATCAGATATTTGACTACCTAGTATTGAAAATAGTTTTTATAATTTGAATTAATTCCATGTTCCAAACATTACATGTTCCAAAAAGACATCAAATTATAATAAAGAATCGATTCAATAAGCCAGGAAATCATAAAATTCCAATCATTATTTTTTTATTTTAGAATATAGTGAACCTCAATTGAATATATTTTATTAAAAAATGATTTTTTATCAAAAAATTCATTCATCATTGCTCATAATTTCATTCAAGAATCTCAATTCAATTTTCAAAAGAAGAATTATGTTGGTAAAAGTTTCATTCTTAAATAAAAAGAGAATTTGAAGGGATGCTACCTAAAAATTAGACCAAGATGAACACTTTTGCACTTGAAAACATTGATGATGGAAACTGGAATCTAGTAAATACACTTACACACTTATGCATTTATATATTTATAATACCCCTGGCTGGATTTTACATATTACCCTTGACATGAGGGATTATGTACAAAGCGGTAATATATATATATATACATACATATTACCCCTATAGATGTGTGTAAGTTCTCATTTGTGATTGAAGATCCAAAAACACTAATGAAAGGTTCCGAGAACTCATAAATTACAAAATCCCCAATTATTAATTGAGTGAATAAAAGAACAATGCCAAATTTTACCCCAAAATAGTGGTTGTGATCCAAAATGATCTAAACTACTTCTCCTTCGGTGGAGGTTGCCAAAATATGTGAAATAAGTCTCAAGAATTCCTTCAAATACCCTTGAACTAGAATAGAGACAACAATCCAGGTTATACCTTACCGTAGGGGTTTGACCAAACAAGAGGGGTGATAGGGAGAAAAAAATATATCACTAAAGGAAGAGGTGACTGAACAGGAGACCTCACCTTGAGATCTCGACCAGGAGTTCTGAAGGAAGGGAATGAAATCAGTGATCGAATGGGGAGATGAGAAGGAAGAGTGTGTCATGTGTTCTAGAGAGGAGGGTATGGGGGTGTTGCATGCTGTGTAATTTTAAATCCTTTGGTTAACATTTTTCTTAAAACTTATACATAATAATTATAATGATAAAAATTATATTATTGTTATTATTATTAAAACAATTCTATATTTTTACTTTTCAATTATTTTCAATCAAATTCTGTAAAATTAATATTGTACATGGCTTGGACGGCATGGTTATCCAAACCATGCACCAATAATGTGACATCTCCTCCCATAAAAATATTATCACACGTTTTTTTTCTAGGGGCCACATAGTTTTAGAAAAAATGTGTGCCCTCTGTATATTCGTGAAATTTGTAAATTCGGGCCATGTGCTCTAGAAACTTGAAGAGACCTTTAAAGGACCTATATTGTCACTAACCAAGTCCAAAAACAACAGATTGAAGTGTTCCAACTCCCTTAATTAGGTTCCAATTCCCGATATTAGAAATGGTCAATCCATTAAATGACAGTATTCAAAATTCTTTTAGATTTTGATCTAGTTCAAAAACATGGGACTCTAAATTTCCCCCTTTAGAAAGTTATTCCTCTAAATTTCAATTCATATCATTGGTTTATAATATATATGGGTACATCTTTTTCATTGTATCCTCAGGTTCCCAAGTTTATTCTTCAAATATCTTATTCCATCGAATCACATTAATTAGGTGATTTGACTTTATTGTGTAGAAATGTATTACTATTATCGATGACCTCTACTATCTACTCTTTATAATAGATGTTAGGATCCATTTATACCGCCTTCATATTGAGTGCATGTGAGGGGTGAGATATGTACTTACCCAAGAGAGATAATTGGAATATATCAGGAATACAAGCCGTGTTTGGTGAAAGTGTTAACTAATAGGACACATATCCTCTTTAATTAATGATATCAATGGGGAAAATATACCAATTATTGAGATTAATGATATCTCTAAAACACATGACACAATTTAAAAGTGATATTTAACGGAAATATTTTCTTCCACATTCAATATCTAAGTCCCTTATAAAATATAAAATATAATAATTTTTTTTGATTTTGAACAGCGTTGATGCATTATTTTATTTTCGGAACCATTTTTTTTATATCTTATACAAGTATACGTCCAATGAGATTATATTAACCAATATAATCCCAAAAGGTAGGATTTAGTAACTCTTCTAATATAGAGAATCATATTTCTCCATTTTAATAATTGTGTGGAAGATATTTTTATATGAAAACTCAACTAGTGGGAGATGGGATCTGATATGCCTATCAATTCCACTAACAATTTTATAAGTATATCATCAATTCATTGAGTAGTTATTTTTGATTTCCCATTCGTTTGGGGGGAATTGTTAGTATTGATATTCAATTTAGTATTCTGAGCATGTTGAAGGATTATTTAGAATTTAGATGTGAACACTGTATCACAAGAAAATATAAACTAAAGTAGGGTCCAAAAATATTCACCATTTTATGTATGTAATAGAATTTTATTCAATAGTTTAATATTATTATATTACACTGAATTTGACAATCTTGGTGACTTGATCCATGACAACCCATATTGAATGAAGTGGTTCTTGGGATGTATTCAGAAGACTAGTGACAATGTACATGGTTAATGTCTCTCATTCCCATGAGGATATGGGTAATGGTTTCATCATACCATTGAAAAGTATTATTCTATAATTTTACATTCTAACATACTGTTCACTTTGAGGTGTACTCAAAAATATTTATCTTTGTGTTGTCCTACCTGAAGTTCTCTCAAATGTCACTGTATATTTCAGAACTTCTATGATTGATAGAGAAATATGAATTATGATAATTATACAATATCTATTACTTCATCTAAGGTGATTTGGGAAACTACTTTTTAGTTCCCAACTGAATGTAAACAAAATTTTTTATGTTGAATTTTTTAAAATTAACTTCCTTTTTCAATGTAAGCATATACTAAATCTCTGAATAATAATATTGTGTATCCTTGATATTATCATATATAGATGGCTTTGAAATAACATGTGAAAGGTAGGAAGTGTTCCCTTGAATTGAGATTTAATAGTCCATCATCTGGATATCAATGAATATAAATTATTTCTAAATTTGTATATTGGACAGAGTAGCAGGTTTTATTTCCCAAGATTTTAGAAAATAAGGAAATAATAGTCCTAAATTAATTATAACAATATTTATTGATGAATATTTATCACTTAATATGTGAATATATAATTTATATTCATATGATATTTATATAAGTCACAATTATCACCCTATAGATAGTTTATCTAGATCCCCAAATCCAATATTACTATAGTAGACCATAGTTCATTCCTTGGGTAGTTCCTCTCATACATCACCAGTTATTATGAGGTTTAGGCTATCGTTTTACCATTTTTAGGAGTATATATCCCATTATTATTTCGTGTAACATTATATATCATAAAACCATTTCCACTTGAGGGTATAATGAAAGAAGGTAAAGTGATTAACATCTTTCTAATAAAATTAAATTTTTACTCACATACTTTTTCCTCTACATAATTTACCCACATCCGTGTCATCTTAGTTAGTGGGTTGTAATGTTATGAGAATTTTATAAAAAACCTTTAAAAATATCTTACTAATATAAGAAAACTATGGATCATAATGACACTTAAGGGTCTGTTCCATTACTCAATTTCCTTTTTTTCTTAATGGGTTCTATAAGAGTTCCCCCACTTGTGATCTTGTTCCCAAATAATGTTTATCACATCATCCAAAAGTAACACCTTCTAAACATATCAATCATCAACACCATTATTAACATCACTAGAATAATATTTATATGTCCTTCATGTTCCACTTTACTCTTTGAGTAGATGAAAATATCTTTATTAAATTCTAAAATAAATATTTAAAGATAGTCTCTAAAGACTCTACTCAGTTATTGTATGAATATTTCAAGTAAATTATTAAGTCTAAATGGAATCATCATTAATTCATGGAATTTATATCTCTTATAGATGACTATCTTATTAATATAATTTGTATTATGATTCAGTAAATTATATCTTTAATGATGATCCACGTTTCAAAAGTACTAAGACCCTCAATGTTTATCAAGGAAGACATCAATACACAAATGGGATATTTGTTCATTATAGTGATCTTATTGAGACACTTGTAATTGAGGCACAACAACATAGATCCATCCTTACTTTTTATAAATAGAACCAACAAACTCGAATGTGATTTACTAGGGAATAAAAAAGCATTGTGTAAATGATTGTTATAGCAATTATTTATATCCTCTAATTCTATATAGGATATAATAATGCAGAATTTATAGATAGGTGTGGATTCTAGTGTGTGTTTGATTAAGAAATCTACCTTAAAATTTATGGAATTTCTAGGAAAATCTTTCGTATGTACATTAATTTATTCCCTTAAAATGAAATTTCTTCATGTTTTATAATTTATTTTAACATAACCACTTGGGAAAGATAAAATTAATTGTTGGGTATAAACATACACACCATTGAAGGGTTTTCATAAAGAGTTTCATGATATTACCCAAATTTGTACAGGATATTGGGATGGTTTGAAATATATAAATATATTTCTCTTTTTTGATAGTTTATCCAATTTATATATAATATGACCCATTTCATTTCTAGTATAGTAAAAAATTACACTAAGATACGTATTAAGAGATTATTGGGATGAATCTTAACACGTATAATAACTGGATGAGATTCCAACACTTGGGGTATAATGATTGAACCACTAGGTGTTTTTATAGATATTTATTCTTCAAGTAATCAAGGATATGAGTTTATAGTTCTATAATTAGTTTAGTTTATAAAGTAATGTGTAGAACCATATACAAATAAATAATTTCTAATTATTGATTTAATGGGAATTTTTCTTTGTGTGCCTTCATTTTTATATTCCACCTTAGTGATAGTGATAGAATAACATTTCCATTACTCCATCAATTTTGGTGGTTGTTGATGTTAATTTACCTTGAAGAACCTTATTTTAGTGCACTATATAGAATAGGGAACTTTGTCCTTATATTTAAAGCATTAAACCATGGGTGGTAGATTGGGGGGGACTTAGTTTATTCTTTGTGTTGGTTTAATTTTTCATGTCTCCTTGACATTCATGAGTTTGGTGGAATTCTATCCTAAAATTATATAATATTCCAATCTATTGGATTCAATTATTATGATGCTTTATTCCACATATTTGACATGTTTTTGGTTGGATTTTCCTCCATCCTTCATCATTCATCCACCTATCTTGAAAATCCATTCCTATATTTTTATGTCTATATCTATGGGACCATTCTTTGAACATCATATCTATATTGAAGTGATGTAAAACCACATCTTTTTATATCCTAAAATTTATAATATCTATAGAATTTTGGATATGTGGATTTAAAAAACTAAAAATTATATCCAATTCTTTACCATTATTGATAACAAATCCAAAGTTGTATCTTGAAAGACATGTGAAATTTTCCTTTTATGTCATTCTAGAATCATTTTTTTTTATATTTAGAAAATTTCCCTCAAGCCTTATTCAAATATTGTATGGGAAATAATTTTTATGAAATATCTTCTTAATGTTTTTCCACTAAATTTTATCCATTTCAACATTTGGATACAAATTATAGATCATTTCCCACAATTAACTAGCTTATCCACTTAAAGGTTTGACTAAAAGAATAACATTCTATTTATCAGAGATCTGGAGTACAAAAAAGATATTTTTCATTATGTTGACCCATTTTTATGTAGAAAGTAAATTAGAATATGTGCTAAATGTATGTGGTATTTTCTATATAAAAGACCCAATTTTATGTTTCTAAATCCTTGTCAAAGGAATATAATCAATGGTTTAATATAATTCTTACAGCCTAAGATATATGGGTATGTAACACGATGAATTTTTGAACTTTCTAACCAATTACATAGGTAATGTAATTTGAAAATTCATTAAATTATAACTCACTTTTTTGTTGGTCTAGTTTACCCTAGTTCCAACCATTTTATAAAATAGTAATGGTTTTAAAAAAATAAGTCAATAAATAATGAATAAATACTTTATTATCATGTGAAAAATAAATTCTAAACACAAATCCAATTGGATCCCTATGTTTACCATTACCTATTTTACAAATGATTCTTCTATTATCAGGTAAAAGAATCTAATTTTAATATTAAAAGGAATAATTAATTTAGTTATATATCCTTCATTATTTTTTAAAGAGTATTTAATTATAGAAAATCAGATCCTTAGGGAGTGTAAAATAAGGTGTTTTTTAATTAAAAATATACATTCCTAGGTTAAATATAGGGTTAATTCTAATCAATCCCTTTTCCAGGTTATTAAACCATGCTCTATCTGAATCTAGACTATATCCACTTGAATTATCTAGATAGGGGCATCAGTTGTTCTAGATCACAAAATTCTTAAATTACTGAAATTTTGGATATTATCTTTTAATCAGAGTTATGTGTAGGGTTTTATATTTTTTTCATCCGATTATCCAAATTAAATAAAATATTCTCTAACATGAACTAAAAGAACCTAGATTTTTCCTACATTACTATTCTATCACTCATAAGATAATTAACATAATTATAATAAATCCTAGAATAAAAATCTTTAATATCTTGAGAAACTTATATACATACATAACTTTTAAAAAATAAAACATTAAAATCATTTAAATACATATTCATAATCCAACTAAAATATATCATTTTACATTTAGAACATGTATTAACCTAGGGTTATACATCAATGAAATAGTTGAGAAAAAATTACAGTATGTGGGGGAATAATATCGATAGAATAAGACAAAGTAATATATTGTGTATGGGTGAGTATAATAATAAACCTCATATCATAATAGTGGGATCATTATCATAATCTTTAGGGAATCATTTGAGAAATTCATGGAATGTGGAATTTACATAATAATTAAACACCCGAATATATTTCTCAATTACCAGACACAATTGTGAACCCAACTATTATCTTGTTCCCACATAACAAAATTGCATAAATCATAACATCATAATACTTAATAATTATAATATCATGTTCATGCATAACAAATATAATCCTATTAGATATATCAAATTACTTAATTAATTTTATTGATATATAAATATGTTCCCACCAATCACATTATACATTTTTTTATAATCATTCAAACCATGGGGAAAATTAAACATATAACAATAATTGTAATCATATAAACCCTTCAAAAAATGTGTTCTTAAATACTTAATAAAATATTAATTAATTAATAACTATTATTCCTCCCAAATGAACATGGTAAATAATATTTTAGCATAAAATCTCACCATTGTTGAGTGGGTAAGGAAGAACTCAAGATGATCTAATGAGTTGTTGTGGATAAAATAATTATTTTTTGAAAAAAATATAGTTTTATATGAAATATTATCAATAAGTAAAAAACCAATATATACACTATATTATGTTGTAAATAAGAGTGAAATGAAAATTTTAAGACATTATTGTAAAATAAATATTGAATATAATGAGAAATTATGTATAATTGAGCAGAAATAGTTTAGTTTGATAACCCCTTACATTAAATCCAGAGTTATTCCACCATTTTTTACCAAATTGATAATGTATAGGTGTTTATTAAAATACGAAACTAGAATTAAATTATATTTATATTTTTAACTCTTTATCAATTATAAATATTGGATTTTATTGGTTGATTTATCTATTAATGATTATCCATTTTGATATTGTATTTTCCTCAAAATAACATACATTTCTGTAACTCAATGATCTTGATTTATTTCCAGTTATATATTAATAATATTAATTTAAAATATTAGAAAAAAATATATTTATATATTCATAAAATTTCAATGAATTATTAAAATAATCTATAATGGTTTTGATAAGTTTAGAGTTGAAACCACCCTCATGGGTGGTTAGCTGAACATTAATTGGATATTATCTAAAGTATAGTTGAAAAATTTATGACATATAAATATCTTTAAAATTAAAAAAAATTCCTATTATAAAAGAATTAATATATATTTGTCATATTACCTAATAAATATTATGTGTTTTGGGATATCAAATCTTTTAATGATTGAAGAAGAAAGTAGGAAAATGAATATAAAAATATAAAGGAAGATTACCTACTTCATTGTGGTTTTCATTATAAATGATCTTAAATCCATGAAATCATTGAGTTATATGATTTCTTAATGAAACTAATAATGATAATTTCATTAATTTATGGTAATTGGGTAAATATTTTTCTTTTTTTACATGTGAGTGATGTGGTTTTCTAAGAGGAGGGAGTGGGTGTATTTATACATGAGGAGATGGGTGTCTAGGATAAACTATTAAATAAAATATAATTTCAATGGAGAAACTTATAATAGTTATACATTTAACTTTGTTAAATATATTTTATTATAAATATATGTTTGAAAATTTTGAACACCTTTACAAACCAAATTCATCATTTTACTAAAAAGAAATTTGGAAAAGTGGAAAATTGTTTTTAATGGAATACTTTAGCATAAAACTTTTGAGAAAACTTTTTTAAATTCTATTTTTCATTTCATTAATTATTTAAAACTTTTAACATATTATTGGTTGATTCAAAATATAAACAGTTTATTAGGTCAAATGAAATATTGAATGATTTAATTTAAAACATACATATTTTTAAAAAACTATATTTTTACTTTTCACATAAAAATTTATTTTTCTAAAAATTACAAAAAAATACCTCTTTATAAACATAGAATAATTTTTCTGAAAACAAAATTCATTTTATAAAATTCATTTTCTAAATTTTTTATTCTTTTATAATCATGAAATTATTATTTTAATGAAATACATTAAAATATAGTTCGTTAAAGCTATGTATTTTGTTTCTTTGAGTTTTTAATCTTTATATTTATTTTAAAAAATTATACAATTTTTCTTTATTAAATTATTCAAGGAAATTATTATTTATATGCTACTTTACTATTTTGTGGTAGATTTTCTATTCTAATGGTCATGTTAATATTCATAACTATCATATTACTATTTGAACATTCATATTAGTTCCTATAAATTCTTATTAATACCTCCATTCCGCATTCAACTTAATTTAACTCATGGTTATTCATTTCTACATTTCTAAAATATTTATAGGATTATTTATGTTATATATATATTGATAGTATTAATTTTTAATGTTATAATTCAATGATATTAATGTGATCCATATTTTCCAGTTCAACGAATTTTATATATTTGTTTCTATTATCCCAATGTACAAGTTTCCGTTTTCCAGGATATATATTATTATTTTAATATAATATTCCAATTTATTTAAATAAATCCATTTTTTCATGTTTCTACACAGTATTTTATTCCTAACTATTAAAATATAATCTATTATATAGAAATTTCTCTATATGTAAAATCATTGATGTGTTCTAACACATCATAATTTCAAATTATACAAATTTGGGTGGTAGTTTTTCTAATTTAGGAATAACTAGAGATACATGGAAGCCCAGACATGATCTTTCTACATCAAGACACACCCCAAACATATGCCTAAAGCATCAAAGTACACAACATAACTCTTTCCAAGATATGGGATTATCAAGAAAAAAGTTGATGTCAATATAAAAATTATCACATTAAAAATCATAGTTTCTTATTGTTAAGTTATAATTACACACCAACCCAGTTTATTACTATCATAGAAGCTTCTGGACTATTGAAATTCTACATAGAATGCATGTAATATGTTGCTAGGAATGAGAAATCATAGATCTAAAATATGTTCTTGGGTCTCTCCTATCATGTCATAACATGTACCTTCAATTGGTCCAATGAAATTATACTTTTATACACCCCCCTGGACCAAAAATTTCACTTCATGGATCTATAAACATAATTTAGATAGCTATTAATAATTATGATAGTCCCTCAAGGATAAAAAAACAACATTCAAATAGCCCACATGTTCTACCTTGGACTTGGAGAGAACCAATATATCATCAATGAATACTACCATGAAAGAGTAAAGATACTAATGAAAATTTTCATTCATCAAGACCATAAGAACTATTTGGGGATTTATATGGATGAACATCATAACCATGTACAAAAAATTCCCATACAAGATCTGTAATGTAATATTTGAAATATTGTGCTCCCTTACCCTCAATTAGTGGTACCCTGACCTCATTTCAACGTTTTAAAACCAACAAGACCCCATAATACATTTAGAAAAACATTTAATGTTATGAAATACATACTTATTCCTAATCACCACTATATTGATATTCTATTATTCAATTCAAAGTCAGAGGCTTCCATTCCCATTCTTTTCAAAGAGAATCAATGATGGCCATGGTGAAATGATACTTAAAATTATCCCTTTATCCTAGAACTCTTCTTGTTAAAATATTCAACACCATCAATTTTATAGGCATTGTATGTAAGATATGATAGAAATCAGTTCCTTCCCTAAAAGTTGAGAAATAGTTTACTCTATCTCCTTCTAGGGAAGAAAACATAATTAATAACTATTAAGAACCTTGGTTATCATATCCATACCAATGATTGATATTAGAATGGACCCTATTTAATTATATCAAGAATTATCTTGCAAAACTAACATGATAAATACCCTTCTATTAGAATACTAAAACTATATTTACCCAAAATTGGATCTAATTCACCCTAAAACAATGGAATATTCCTTAGTGAAAGGAGAAAAGAAAACTCTTAGTGGTAGTGTTCAATCTAATGTTTAATGATCACTTTCCAAAATATCAAAAAATAAGGACAAATAATTCCACTCCCAAAAATAAGAATTCCTGAACAACCTTAGTATTAATGAAAATAACACAAAATATGGAGGAATTAAATTCCATATTTCTCTACTTTCCAAATGGGGAGTATATATTTTTTATTTATGGCATAAACATTGACAGAAATCCCATTGAACTAATAATCTTGTGGGACATGAAATAATGTCATTCACTAATGCCAAATAAATCCATATCCATAGATGAACCAATAAAACTTATACCACTAACAATACCTGTCCAAACATTTAATATTATGAATCATGAGTTACCACATTCATTCACCCATATTTAGGCCCACTCTAAGGTTTTCTATCAATATTCGAGTCCCATTTCACGTGGGAAGGCAATACCAACCCCTTTGATGTATTTAAATGACATTGGGAACCCCCAGTATAAGTGAAATCCACTTTTCTTCCCTAGTGTGAATACATTAAATATATCTTATTTGTCAAAAATAGTGGTGAGTCATAATATTTTAATTGATTTTTTTTGGTATTCCTATAATTCTTGAGCTGAAAACACATGACTGTCCTTTTCCACGAGGGAGTCACTGGAGTGAGATCGAGGAATTTTTTAAACTCTTGTTACTACCATGTTGATATTCCATTTAAATCACCTTTTAATTAATATTAACCATAGAAATCACACATAAAAATAAGGGCATATATCATACTAGTTATCCATGTTATTTCAGAAATACCCATAGCTGTCTTATCATCCACCTTTTCCTTGATGGTTAATCACTGTAGAATGATCCAAGAACAATGTCTTTCTCATTTAATTTTTTTTAAATGACTCTAATATATGTATTAATCTTTTAGGATCTTAGGTAATTGGATAAACAACTCAACAAACCAAGTAGAATAATCCATCATGGATTAGTTCTATTGTTTTAAGGTCAAAAAATCCCTATCCTTCAACCCTCATCAATTATATGGGTAAAATTATAGGTTAAAAATATGTCAAAAACCATTACCAGTAATATATTGAAGACTTTAGTTCAAATAAATTATTCTCGCCACCTTTTATATAGTAAATCCCACCGCGTATGATTTATATTACTTGAGAAATCAGATGATATATTAAAAAATTTCTAAATATTCCTCTTGTCCCTATTTCCCCCAGTAACCTCGTAATAGAATAATATTCTGCATTGTGTAAGTCTAATCATGAATGATTGAATAGAAATTACATGGATCACTAAACTAAACTAGATAAAAATGGTTTTGATCAATGATTAAATTAAATGATGCTCAACCCGAGGATTGATTGGTAGGGTATTCTTCTTGAATTCCATGCTTTGATTCATATAGCTAATTTTTGGATGCACTGTCTAAAAAATTAATGAATAAAAAATTAATGTAGAAACAACACAAATAAAAAAAATTCAAGGGCTTATACCAAGACACTGAGTAAGAATAAACCATCTCAAAATACATTAAATTTATCAAAAAAATAAATCCAATCTGATGTTACCATCTAATCTTGTAACATGAGGTTTGTAATGGAGAAGAGGTAGCTAAGAATTCCCCCACAAAAGTTAGATCATCCCACCATTATTATTTATCTATGTTCTCAAATGAATCAATATATAAACTAATTCTATAGTACCAATTGTAACTCATTTGAAATTTATTCTTACTAAAAATCTAATAAAACATTCCTATAATTAGATTTGAAAAACCAACATGACCTATCCATAGACTGGACATCCACACCATTATAAAAAGAGTTAACACAATACATAAATCATACTAAACAAAGTGTAATAAATAGTAAAAATTTTCATATATATTTCCAAAATAAAAAAATACTGTAAATATAGGATCCCTAAAACGTTCAATCATGATATATCCCTGTGTTCCCTGTACTCTTCCAGAATCATACAAAAAAGGAGACATAACAACAAGAAGCCCCGATATGAGAAGATACTCCTTTTAAATTACCAATCTTAGGAAAAAAATATTCATATTACCAAATACATATGTAGGTTGCGTGTTAAATACCATTTTGATACCTCTATGAGATAATATATCACTTTTCATTAAATTTTAAAAAATATAGATTATGAAAAATGTATTTTGAAATCCATTTAATTTAAAATAATTTTATAGATCCCTTGGTTTTGATAAGGAATCAATGGAAATGAATAACATGGAAAGTTAAATAATTAAGTAACATCCAGGGAAAATATGATTAAAATTATTCTCGTGTCCAAACAACACATAACTATAAAAAATTAACGAGCTATAACAATCTCAAATTGTACGTAGAATATAGGGGATATCTTAGCTATGTGATCTAGGTGTGTATCACTCAATCATGAAACACGTGCTGGAATATGTAATACTAACAATGTATTATTTCTTAGGTCCACTTGATGCCTCACAAAAAAACCAACAGCTAGATCATGCCTAAGGATAAGGAATCACCCATCCTAAAATCATACATAGAAGGTCCCCTTTGTGAAACCCGTCATCACAACCACTTAACCAATTAAGCCATTAATCAATAAATAAATATTCAATTAAATCCCACATTCAAAATAAATTTGAAAAAAAATTTTAAAATATATTTTTTAAGACATTATATAAAATGTGTGGTTGGTATAACATATATTTTCAAAGGAATAGTAATCTTAAATAACTATTTTTGTAAAATAATGAAATCTAAATAGTCAACCCCTATAATTGAACCCCACATAAATCATTAAAACTACAATATATCAATAAATCTAAAGTAAAACTAATTAATGAATGTATTCTAATGGAAAAGTATATATATTTAGAGTCACCTAACTAAAATGTGATGAAATATTGTCACCATTGAAAAATATCAGTAGAAGGCGAGGATAAGGATCCTCACATACCTAAAACCTGATAAATATCATAAAAAAACCCATCATAATAACTAGGTTTCTATATCCCCCCCCAAAAAAAATACATTAGGGTTAGATATACAATAGTTAAACAGTATCGAATAGGATTAGATGGGAAAGTAATGGAAAATCCAAGAAAACATGGTCTTATGTCATGGCCTTTAGCTAAGAATCCACGAGGAACCACTAAGTAACATGGGAAAGAACTATTAATTGTTAGGTGTAATGGTTTTAATGTTAGTAGGAAATGAAAACTGTTGAGGGAAAATGATTTAGAGGCTTAATTTAGAATTTTCAATGTTATTTATAATAAGATAGGGTAGGATGTGTGGATTTTTAAACTATGAACTAGATGTGAATGTCACCCCTCTTCACATATTTTAGACACATTTTCTACTTGATGGGCCCCAAGAAAATTGACAATAGATAGGAAAACATGATAAAAATCAATATAATCCATCCCATATATATGCATTGTTTGGAGAATTATTACTCCTTACAATGTTCCAACCATGCACACTATCTAGTTTGAAAAACATGTTTATAACCCTAAGCTCTTGAATACTCTAAAAATATTAGAATCAAAATAAAATTCAAATAAAATGCATTCCAATGACTAGATGGGTGTCAAAAGACACTATATCTAAATAATATTTTTCTCATAAAGTCCTTTAATTCTAATTCCTAAATATTTACCAATGATATTATATTTAGCCACTCATATAAAATTTCGTCATCCAACTAAAAACATTCACTCTCTAAATAATACTAAAAAATTCATTCATACTCTCATTTTAGTCAATAAATTTAAAATTTAAAATAAAAAATTATAATTAAACTATTAAATAATGAAACAAATTACCAGAAACTCCCTAACATATTTTTTATCATCCTCCAAAATATAATATAATTACTCAAACAAATCCTTAACCTATCCAATTCACTATGTTTTTACAAACTCCTTAATCAAATCCCATGATACTCTCTATAATTTTTGGTCATTCTAAAATTAAAACATCACCTAAATATCATCATTTATAATGCAAAAAAAGTTATAATAACACACATATCACTTCCCATCATCAAATTCTATTAAAACATTAAATTTTTTTTCTCTACCAATTTATCTAAAACTAACTATATATATATTATTCAGATTGTTTAAATTGAGTTACAAATTTATATAATGAATGAAATATTAAATTTTACTTATTATGAATACCAATTTCATAAAAAAATAATCCATAAAAATATTTTTTAGATGCATTGTTTATATTTTTTTTAAAAATGGAAAATAATTTCCCTAGGTGTTAGAACATTTCAAAATTAACCTACATATTGAACAAATTCCTAAATAACAATCTTGAGTTCTTATATAACACTTTTTTTAATAAATATTTAATCATTAAATTAATAAAAAAATTAAATCTAAATTCTAAATATATTTCATTCATATATAATACATGTGACTGAATTTAATTAATTATGTCTCCCCTAATAAAGCTTATTAGAAAAAAATAATTAAGTTATAAGATACATATAATTAATTAAAGTTATTTACATATTCAATTAATTATATATAAATGAACACGGCCCATGTTATTGAACAAATGAATAATCTATATCTTAGCTAATCATTATGGCACTTCTTGTGTTCCACCATATCATACATGTAATAGTTAAACTAAAACCACATATAATACTATTGTTCACACTTAATGCCTTGACATAATTGGTAATTTCATATACCTATATAAATATATTGATAGATAATTTAATAGTTTTTTATTAGATCTCATAAATCATATATAGTGTCTATAAAGTCCTAGAAAAACTAAAATATCGAACGTATTCATTGAATTCATTAACCTAAACCAAATTTCTAATGACCCCTAAAACACTACATAAACACTAGAGGCTAGTGAATAATATATAAGGTCTTATATTAACAATAATGAATTACGTTCCTTGAAATGTTTAATTAATTAAAAATTAGATTCCTTGAAAAAACTGGCTAGATCACTCCACACATTGGATGCTCCAAAATTTAAACCTATTATCGGCAGTGCCTATTGTACCAAGAACAAATTTTACTTTTCTAAAGCCTCCTTTATTTGTTCAATTTAGATGTTTATATAACTATGATGTTTTCTACATTGGATTAATATATAGACAAATTTTATTGTATTATAAAATTTGACGAGGTACGCATGGTTTAAACATAAATTTATCCAAATCCAATTTGACGAGGTACACATGGTTTACAATATTGGAATAATTATATTGAAATTATCTGTGGAAAAGTTTTTTAGTTTTTAGAGTCATATATGATATTTTTCTTGAAGGTTTTGTAAGGTTTTTTCCATCTGTTTTTCACTATTCACCAAGAGTAAATTGTTGAGTTGGTGAAATATATTAGAAACTAGAGGTATAAATTATCGAAAAATGGGTTCCTATATAGATTATATGTTGATGGAACTCATTTCCATAGTTTTTCCCCTCTATAAATTTATTGGGTTTGGTATCTTGTTAATATAACTAAAAATTTTAACCTTGTTTTTCTATTTTTGAAAATAAAGAATCATTTTTCCCCATTGAGTATAACAA
Organism: Viscum album; assembly: GCA_963277665.1. Lineage (NCBI taxonomy): Eukaryota > Viridiplantae > Streptophyta > Magnoliopsida > Santalales > Viscaceae > Viscum > Viscum album. The sequence goes on from OY728132.1 coordinate 997,147,134, forward strand.
TGATTGAATCTTGTAATCTATTACTGAAATTCCATTTTTTATTTATTTCACATGAGTTATTACTTCTGTAGTTGTGATTTTAGGGGTATAAGGTGATTTATTATGGTGTTTGGGGTGTGTTGTATTCTTATTTCCAATAGGTCATTTCATGGGTTCATCTAATTTAGGATGGTTAGGAATTTATTTTTATCTTAATGTTTCAATTAGTTATTTGGGATCAATAATTCTTGACCAAAAAAAGTTATCTGATCATATTGTTCAGTATGTATTATATAACTATATGTGTTAAAATTAAAATGTTTTGATTGAAATGATGAATGATATTGACTTGAAATTCAAGAGGGTGTAGATGGAATATTATATTTTTTTAATGGTCTTAGAGATTCTATTGAAGGGAGAAAAACTAAAAGCAATGGATAATGTGGAATGAGAATATATGATTGGAAGTTACATTGTGTGATACATATTTAATTATCTTTTATAACATATGAGAGGTAAAACTAGAATAGATTTGATGAAGTATCTAATTGATATGTATAAGAACCCAAAAAACTGATAAATAAATCTTGATGTGGAGGTTATTAATAGTCAGTATATCATAAGGTAGGTCAGCAGAAGATCATACCAATAACATGAAAATGATGTTATTTCTATATGAAATTACAGTGGTATTATTTTTTGTGATGTCATGGGATTTGTTTTTATTTCCCTTGCCCTCAAAATCATTGGATGTGATGGTTTCTATAGTAAGATAGGATTTACATACATAAATATGACATCATTTTAGTTGAATATTCAGCACATTACAAATGTACATACCTGAGGACCATAATAGTTTAGTGTATATGAAAAAATATAACACAATATCTTCTAATTTTTTGAAACTTATTCAACATATCCGATGAATATATTACCCTTTTTCCTCATACATTAAACTTTTGTTCATAACCGAGGTAATGAAAGAATAAGAAAGGGGTGAGATCTGATTCTATGTAAAGCTAAACATTGAGATATGAAAGCATAATCATGAATATTAGTGTAAGAGAACATGAAAAAACATTTTAAGATCATACCCTACATATCAGTGATCATACATATGATTCATGGTATAATGTTTTGTATCTCAAACACTTGAATAATAATGGTGATAAATTATCATAGATCACTCATAAACCATAATCTCATGATCATAAAATGACATGCAACAAGGTTATTTACCAAGAATATCAACATAGTGGATCATGACACACCTATTTACCATTTTTTATGAGGACAGACCTATTTCCCAATGTTGATCAGGACACACCTATTTCCCATTTTAGATCAAGATCCACATATTTTATATTTTGGATTAGGACAAACCTATTTCCAATTATAGACCAGGACACACATGTTTCCCATTTTGGATCAATCCGATCAAAATTTATCCAATTTTATATAATGATACATAAATATTCACCCAATTAATTTGACGGAGATATAGGTTCGCCTCAACACATAATGAAATAATATATACATGCACCACAAGATTAAAAAATATTCACCACACCATGAACCATAAAAAAGATTATTTACCTAAACATCATATCATAACACATTAAATGAAATGGGTATCATAAATATTTGTTCCTATCATTATATATGTAAATGAAATAGGTTTCATAATTATTTAAATATTTAATAATAAAATAACAAAAGAGGGTTTTAGAAGTGTTTTTCCAGGGTATAACCCAACAAAGAGAAATATTTTCTATAACAATTAATTATCATAATAATGAACTATTAAAATAAAGGATAGGAATATCTTACTTGGATCATGTACCCAGTAAATTATAAAGAATATTAATGTATTTCATCTAATATTGAGAGGTATTTTGAAATATCACTTGTATTTTTTTAAAAGAAAATAATCATTCTTTGAAAATCACTTCTTAAAAACAGGAAACATTATAAAAATAAATTTATTCGAATATTTTTTAAGGATATATAATGATATATTTTAAAATATATTATAAATATTTTTAAAGCTAAATTTTTTTCAAAATATGATTTATTGAAATATTATAAATCTATCTTGAAAAATCATTGAAAATCTTCATGATCATATATTATTTTGAAACCCCTTTTATCTACATATATCATAGAAAACATATAATGGAATCTGTAAAAATCATTGAAATTAATTTTATTTTATTATAATATTTACATATATTCTTAAATAAATCAATTTAAATCATTTCTAGAATAAATTTTTTTCTAAGAAAATAGTTTTCCAATCAGAGAGAGGCATGGAGTCAGATATTCATAAAAAAGTTCATAAATATATTTTCCACCAAAGAGTAAAAAATAGTTAAGAACAAATGAAAATATAATTAATTTCTAGAAAAAATAATAAAATTCATAATTATTATTAAGATAAAGATCATAAAATTTCATCAATGTAAGCATAGATATAAAAAAAACTTGATAAATGATGAGATTGTTGAAATAGACTCTTACCACTCTAGTAACTTTGAATCAATATCACCATGAAAGAATTACATTACCAAAATTTTTAATTATAATTAAATGAATTATTTACATGATATTACATTTCAAAGATCATTATATACACCTTGTACCAGAATATAGATGCATAAAAACATGTGTTTTAAATAAGGAAAATTAAGTCAAAATTACTTTGTCGATTTGGTAACTTTTGAACCATTAAAATCCATGAAATACAGACCATAAAATAGATATGTAAATACCCATATATTTATGGATAATTACCATATAATACATTCATGGACTGTATATAATGCATAAAAAATAAGTTTGTGGTGAATAAGGCATAAGTCTTGCAGAAATAAAAGTTAGACTACAAATCCCAATACTACTTGAGTAACTTTTGAATCATGAGATTCAGGAAAGGCTAAAATCAATTGTTACATTAAATATCAATAAATAAATTAAATTAATTATATAAAATTTCATATTTTAGTATGTAAAAAATAAAAAAATAATAAATGTGGAATGTAGCATTTATGTCACAAAAATAAAAGTGAGATGACAAATTCTGTACCTTAAGTATTGTCTTTATTTATACATGTTCAAACCTCATGTACAAGAAGTATAATTTTATTATAAAAAAACTACCAAACAAAATTGTTATATTATATACCATATATGATTTTATTATGACTTTATATTACTTATTTATTTTAAATTTCATGTTAAAGTTACATTTTAGGTAATATCCTCTTTGTTTTTTGTTTATGTTTTGACTTTTTATTCACGATCCTCTTAATTAAATTATGATTCACCTATTTCAACGATATTAAAATTATTTGAATATCATATATATTCATTATATAAGTATTTATTATAATCAATTAAACATATAAAATTGATATGGAATACACTATTTATTGAGACGGTTTACCATACATACACATGAACATAATTTCTGTTTTTTTCACATATTGAAAGAAAGAAATGAAATTACATATATGTATATAAATATATATTATATTTCCATTATAATTATTTATCATACATATAATACCCATTTACTAAACCCATCATTAATACATTACACATAATGTGTGAACGAATCACATCGCTTTGAGGAGGCGGTAGTCCACACATTAAAAAATGACATTATCATATTACCACAAAATTGAAAGCATTGATGTATGTGTTATATAATAATAAAGGAATCATAAATAAATATAAATATAATGTTCAAAACATAAATATTCTATATACATCATAATTCACAACCATTATTGGTGGTAAATGTAAATTAATGAAATCTTTTTACTAGGGTTAGTCTGCCATTCACATGTACTGTAAGTTTTTTCCCCATTCGATGGAACCGTGTGTAGGTGTAGGTCATAACCAAGGAATAAGAACATATTTATATATTTAGGAAACTGATTTTATTATATAATTATGGAATTATAGGAAATTAATTGGCAGATAATGAAATATAATAAAAACTAATGTTGAAGAATGTTACCTATTTTTTAGGTAACTCAATATTGTTTGCACCAAAGGGCTTCCATGGTTAGATTTATGTAAACATTTTGGCCTCTGGGATGAAGGGACAGAATTTGGGATCTTATCTAGGTATTTTATTTTTGAAAAAAAGGTATTGAGAGGGGGTAAATGAGTACGGGGGAGAGGGAGAGTTCCATTTTATAGTGAAGGGGGAGTGACATTTTAGTAAATATAAGAAGGTAAACATTATTGATATTTCATCTGTATGAAATGTCACTCCAGTAATTATAAATTTTTTAGAAAATGATATATATGGTTGAAATATGGGCAACCAATTTATTCTGGACATGTTTTTTTATGTATTTATCTCTTTAATAAAATCTTTGACAACAACATCAACTTGTTTTACCTTATTTGTTTTAATTAATTTAACTAACTTTTACTAATATTTTTTGTCAAAATATATTTGACCATATTAGAAATTATACATTATTATGAATCAAAATATGGAATCAAAATTTTCAAATTATTAACACAAAAGTGGATGAAATAAATTTAAAAATATTCCCCTAGAAGAGATGAAACGACATGTTTTTAAAGGGAAAACCTGGAAATGTTTTAATTTTTTTATATCTAAATTCAATTGTAAATTTATTCCAATGACCTAATGTGTGTTAGTTTTTTTTTAAATTTATATACATTAACTTTTCATAAAATACAAAAAATAATTTAACAATATTATTAAATTTTATGAGAATATATTTTGAATTAAAATATAATATTTATGACTGTTCATCAAAAAAATGAAGACCCTCAAAAAAATACAAAAAAATACTGAATGTAAATTTTTGTATTTAATTTAAATGAATAAATTTTATTTTTTCAAATACAAATTATAAAAGTGTATAATATTAGAATTAAAATGGGTGCAACATTAAAATGCAATAAATATACATTTTTGAAAAATACAAATTTTTATTTATACAAAAGCATTTATTCTTCTCTTATGCCAATAAAGTTTTTTTGGATGAGTGAAAAAACTTTATTTATTATATAATAAATAAAAACATAAATTAGAAGTGGTTTTTGAATTTTTTTTGAGTTATAATGGTGTTTTTACATAGACAAATAGTTATAGAAATGCTAACCTTTGACACATATTATTTCTTGATTTTAAGCACATTTAATCATTAAATTATAAGACAAGAATCATAAAGTCTACTGTATTTTAAAGATTAGGTCTATAATTAAACATCATGAAAATATAATTATTTTATCTCTATAATGATATCCTAAATTCCAATGAGCTTCTATATCTATATAGGATAACCTAGTTTGTACATGAATAAAATTGATGAGCTAAAATCATAAAAATGATGTAAGCATAGGAAGAAAATATAAAACATGGGTTAGAAAGAATAAAATGATGGAATAAAAGGAATAAAACCCAAAAAACATAAAAAATATTAATATGTATAGCAGGGGAAAATATAATTATGGAATCATAGGAATATTGAAACTATATATACAATGGCATAAACATGAGTTATGACTGACTACTAAGACTATATAACTTGGTGGAAGAGTCCCATTATGGAATCTGGTTCACTCCATATCCTGACTTGACATCTCATTAGATTAAACATTACCAAATTAATTAGAGTTCTATCTTGCTTCACCCATCATAACATGTTCCTGATTGTATGTTCCGTAGGAATAATAAACACAATGGTTACCCATGGAAAGAAATGGGTATCATAATCATGTCACAATGCGTAGTAAATGAGAGTACAATAAATATTTCCATGATTGAATGGATTAAAAACAGAAATTGACATTTATAAGGTAAAATATGTATCGATCATGATAATTTATATCAAATTAATTTGTAAACATGTAAAAGGAGTGTTTAAGAGACTTTAGAAATGAAACATTTTTGTGTTGTTTATGGAAAATATTAAATATAATTTAAAGAAGAAAATGTGATTTTTTTCGTAAAACTAAAAATTAATAAATATATATATTTTTGATAAAATGAGTGATTTTAGAAAAATAATTATGGATTAAATAATATTATTGATAGAATTTGTGGGCGGGTCAGAAATTAAAAGGTTTCCATGAATCATGCTTACTTATGTGGAATAATTGATTAGGTAAACATTCCAAAAACACTTATTACCCTATCACAGATGGATGATATATTTGAGATAACTGATTTTATAACATAGATATAATTTATATGAATTATATAAAATGAATGACTTTTGTATTTAGGTAAATAGAGAGAGAGTAACCCGATGGAAAAATGGAGGTTTTGGTAGAATCCATTACCTTATGTACAAAATAGTTATTCACTTAATCATAATATACAAATAATAAAATTTGATTATTTATTAGTATTTGTAGAACCTTTTCTAAGTCTAATTGATTTATTTTAATTTTATTAATTTCATTTATGGCATTTTTGATGAGTTCTAGTATTTAATTTAATCATTTGGGAGTGCTTGTTTTCTTAGATTTCATGACAGATTCTCTTGTATAGGAGTATATAATTAAAGTAAAATAGAGATTAGAATAAATAATTGATGTTATAATTTATCAATGAAATTATATAATTTTAAATGTTTTTATAATTTATTTTGTTATTTTGGATGAGGATGAGTCGTTAGATAAGATGTTAGTGTAAATTTTTTGGATTATTTTGTGCGGTTTTCAATCACAATGAAGTTGTTTTGTTTTTTTATTTATCAAAATGTGTTTATAAAGATTCCAGAACATCACATAGTTTGTAATACAGATAATATATTTTTTAACCCTAATAAAGGTATTAGGACCATTCTTGAAGGCGTTAATGGAAAATGAAAATCTGACATCCTTGAATGGGATAAATTAACATCTTATAAATAATGCTTTCAATTTTAGAATAAAATAAATATTATAGGAATTTTTTAATGAATAATTCCATTAGAATAATAAAATTTCAGTATATATTAGGTACTAGATTTTTCATTCCATTTGGATGAGGGGAGGAGAGGAGATAATAAGAAAAGAAAAGAACTCAGAAATAAAACAAAAGAAAAGGAATGAGGAGAAGAGTTAATAGATGTGGGGTTGGTGTTGGGAAGAGTATTGAGCAGAATTTGGACACAAATCCAATAATGGAATGTTTGAGGAGAATAGGTTGTGAGGGGGTGGTATTAGTAATGGGTTATATTGTTTTCTCTCACTATTTTTTTCTATTAGATTATTTTTTAGAATCAAGACCGAATAGTTTGAGAATTATCACAAATATATTAAAATAATTATGAATTATTCTATATTTATGGTTTTCATCATCCATAGGTCATCTATGAATCCATAATCAAGTATTTATCTTTTATCATAAATTATTGTATTTTACTATTTATCGAAAATTCAATTTGTTTATAAAAATCCCAAAAATTCCACCATTACATTTTTCAACGTGTATAACTAAAAAATGGACTCCATTTTTAGAAAATAATTTTCTTAATATAAGTACTTTAGTCTTTAATTAAAATTAGAATTTACTCAATAAATACAGATTTTAAAATTAAAAATGATTTTATAACAATTGTAAAAATTAAATAAGGTCAAAAAAAATTATCTTAAAATCATAAGACAAAAAAATATTAATTTATGCATACATTTTATGAAAATAAATTATCTTTTAAATTGTTATATTGATTATAAAATTGTAATTAATTATTTATAACATTCAAAAATACAAACACTTAAATAATTGTTTTTAAATTTTTTTATTTAAAGAATGATATAATTATTTTATTTTATCATTTATAAGATGGATACATTTTATTTATAATTTCATTGGTGTGGTAACTATTCATCTATTTGGATTACTATTCAAAAGGGTCATATTACTATTCCCAATTTCATATTACTATTTCATTGCTATAGGTTCCTTAATTTCTAGAAATACTTAATATTTCATTCATTATTCATTTATAATGTTTTATTGTGTTTAAAATGTTATTTTTTATGGTTTATACTATATGACATAATTATAACAGGGGAATTTCCACTAGAAATATTTTGTTTCATTACATTTTACAGCCCTTTTGAAAATTTCCCACAAAATTTATTTTCACATCTTATAGTGAAAACATGTGAGGGTATATATCCTTCATAGTATCCTCTCATTCCCATGTTTCCATGTAACACCCCGAGCTTCCATGATATGCTTCTCATTCAATAATGCAATGGCTTGCATTGTACGCAACTTCGAGTTCTAAAACACAGCGACTAATCAAAGTAGCCGTTATGAATAGTAATAACCACTTTTTAAAATTATAGAAATTTTATATTTCAAAATGGACTTCATTTTTGGATTCGGAATATCGAAATTTTCCTATGTTGAATTTTTGGTATTTTTCTGAGAACTTCTAATTTTTTATGAATAGTGAAAAATACTTAAAAACAACTTATTTTAATCAAAATAATTTATAGTGATAAATTATAATATTTAGTGGTTTTAATGTATAATTAGAATATATTTTTACCATTTTATCCAATGGTGGTCATTAGAATTAATTTAACATTGAAATTGGACATAAACAATTGCCAATCTTTTGATATAAATGGTTTCTTAAAAACACGCTATTTGTTGTGACAGCGGGAATTAATTATAAAATTAATTAATGCAACTTATATGTTTTTAATTTTTTAAAATAGACATCATTTTTGAATTCGGAATATCGATTATAGCTTCGGGTGAAATTTTGGCATTATTCTGAAAAACTTCAATTTTTTGATGAATAGTGAAACCACTAAGTGGTAGTTAAAAAACTGTTTTTTCGTTTAAATGAAATATTACCACTTCTGTGGTTTGATTTTAAAAAATCCGACATACATGGTGGTCATTAAGAAGTAAAATGTGGTTCAATGAGATTAAAATAATTTTTGGTGAATAGTAACTTTTACGTTCTTAATCGCGATTAGAGGTAATTAGTGTAGTTTAAGGTAAAAATAATGTTTTAATAATATATTATTAGCTTGAAACATTTCCTAACCTCATTGGATGTTCCATGGCCGACCAAGACAATCCATGGGTCAACTTGAGGACCCCATGGAGCCACTTTAGTTGGAAAATGACATAAATACCTTTTATTTAATGTTAAAGTAAAAAATGACACAAACATGAAATGTTTTACTAAAACAATTTTTACATGGGGTTATACAAGTCATATTTTTGACTATAAATAGTCATTGGAAAGCTAAAAATATTTCCTACATCATAGTTTTTTTTATAATTTTTAGACGTTAAATAAATTAAATTATTTATGACATCATTATGATGCAGCGATGACCTCATTATTTAACGATTTTAATAAAATGAAAAGATAATGTACAATCCAAGGATTACACTTGTCCAAAGACTATTGGATGGGTATATTTCGAACCCTTATCACCTTATCCACGAATTATAAAATTGTGGGACCTTTAGAATCTGAAAAGCATTGTATAATAATGTAAAACTTCCTTACTTTCCAAGAGTGTCCCTCCTCTCCTCTTACAAAAGGCCCCCACCTCTACCACCTCATTCACACTTTCAAGTCATTTGGCTCGGCCAACCTATTCCCAAATACTCTCCCAAATTCCACCTATTACTCCTAGAAGCCTCACTTTGGGCAGAACTCTTCCCAAGGAAGCCTTTGGCTCAAATCAAAAGAGTTACCCGATTTTGAGGTAATGTCTTCTCTAATGTTATTTTGTTTTATTTTTCTTCTCCAACCCACTAAACTCTTTTTATTCATTTCTTTTGTAACAACACCAGTATACTCAATATAATAGGATGTTGTTATAAGAAGGATTCAAGCTACACTTACACACACCTACATCTAATGGTTAAAGAACATACGGTTTCTGTGGATGACGAATTTCTGCCTCACGAAATGATGATTGTTAAACACTCATATAACACCTTCAATGGTGGCCATTAAGATGTCACTATATTTATATATAATATGTTTATGTTTTACTTATGCTTCTGTATTTCTCATTTATGGAATACTTTATGATATCCATTATGGGTAAACACGATAATTTCATTTTAGGAAGTGCAGACTACCACCCCGTCAAAGTGATTTGAATCGTTAATGCCATATGTGGGATGTTTAAAGGATAGAGTAAATGGTATTATACACTATATTATACTGGAATTATATTATACATTTATATCATTATGATATCATTCCATTAAATACGAAATATAAATGAAAGTAGCGTTCATGCGTACGTACGGCTTATTGTCTCCATGAACGGTGCATTTCATTTCTCACCTCTAAATGTTACGTAATATTATAAATGAATGTATATACTGGATATATATGATATATATGACATCTAAATCATGAATATAATTCTGGAGATAATGGATATTCTACCACATAAACAACTTGTAATTATAAGAAGTTTATTGTTGACTCAAGTACCAAAGATCGACAAAACGACCGTTATTAACATAAATAATTACATAATGTTCATATCATTGTAATAAGTGATATAAAAAGGATAATGAAATTGAAAATGGTTCTTAATAAGGTATATATTAACTCTAGTTTATTATTCAAGAGGTTAAAGAACGGTTGAGTCAAGTCAGACATGAGGTAAGGGAATTTCATAACCCAACTTCCATTCTTTGGGTTAATCTCCTACTTTCAAATTATGTCATGATATTATTATGTCGTATATTTTATTTATACTTTCTTTATGTGTACATATAGTGAATACACATAATAAATATATTTTATTTAAAAATGATCTTTTTAAGGGACTTCGTGTCAATCTCCATTCATTGAGGCATATTTTGTTTTATACAAAAATTTCTTTTATACAGTGTATAAACCCCTTTGACTTTTACGTTTATTCAAAAGGAATCTTTTTGTATGAATCGTTTTACTAAGCGAAAAAAGGGAATGTTTTTCTTTCCGTACGTATGCGGCGACAAAGACCTCTCCGCCGCCGTGACCATTATTTGAGTTTCGGCTTTCTCTACAAGCCATCATTTTTTTTGATGAAAAATAAATACAAAGTTTTAACTTTCTTTTATGTTGGTATTGAAAATGGTTTTGAAAGTGTTTTTATTATATCAATGTGTTGTATTGATATCTTGTGATTTAAATGTGGAAATTTTATGTTTCCTTTATGCATGTTTTATGTGATACGATTATGTTATGGGTTATGATATGTTTAAACCTATTCATATGAGGAATGTATTGGACTTAATAAGTGACGGGTGGAGCCCGCTATAGCTCCTCGATGCATCGGTAGGTCTAATGAGACAACTAAACATGGAATTGTCCGAGCCCCTTTCCCAATTTGATTTATGGTTTTGGCCAAGGCCATAATCATTTTAGACGTCTTTGCCGAGGCCTTGACAAAATGTTTCAGAATGTCTGGCAATATACATTCCCTCATTATGAAAGTGGTTATTGATATTGCATGTGATTATTCGACCAGTAGAATATCCATGTGAAGAAGTGAATGGCATTATCTCATTTTACTTTTTCCATATTATGTTGATGTTCAAGTTTAAAAGGCATTTGTTTTAGTTATACATTGCCTTAAATTTTTATGTTTATTTATGAAAGCTTCCACAATATTGTTATCCTTACTGAGAATCTGAGCTCATCCCTTTCAATGTTTTAATATTATCCAGGATGTGAAGAAGTATTTTATGAATGACCTGCAGGGATAGTCAGAAAAAGATATGAGTGTGGACTATGAAGACTTTGTTATTAGTTTTTCACTTTATGATGTAATGTAACATTTATGAATGTATCTAGTGTTTCCAAGGCTACTAAACTAATTGGTCTTTCGAGACTTGATCTTTTGTGATCATGCCAATGTTACGAAGTAATCCACCGACTCCGGGTAGCTGGGGTCGGGGGGTTACAGTTGGTATCAGAGGCAGTTTAGTACTAACCTTGGAAGCTACATTTAGATAAACTCTGATTAGAGCACATAGCCCGAAGATAGACTTTGAGTATTAGTATATATGAACTTCCTAGAATTTTGGTATTATAGAGATTTTGTGAGTTTTCCGAGCAATACATCCCTGTCCGGATACAAGCAGGTAGAGGCGGCTCTGGCACAGATGTACCTAAGGGTAAAACCCGAAAACACCGCTTTGAGCCAGACTTGAACGGGAACTGGTGCACGACAATGGGCCTTGCTACACTCTTGGTTACGACACTCCCGGGGGATATGCTTAGGATAATTCTCATTTTCTTTACAAACCACTATGAAGGGTTATGAGTAAATAATTCCTCAAATAAAACATTTCTTTTTATGATTATGGATTATATCCATAAATAGTTCAATTTATGTAAAGTGTTTTACAAGTATAGAATTATGTATTTTGATTCATAAACTAATCTAGTTTATGACATTGTATAGAAATGGTGCCTAGTGGAAGGAATGGAAACCGTATCAACGCACGCACTCCGTGTAGGGATTGCCATCCTGCTCAAGAAAATTATTGTGGATCTAGAGATACAACTGGTGCTGATCAACTTATTACCATACTGGGACAACTCACTCAAGTTATGAATAATAACTTTACTCGTATGGATCACCCTGATCCACAACGTGGAGGATCAATGTTAGACCGCTTCATGAGGCAACAACCACCAACATTTAATGGGGGTACAAATCCATTAGTAGCTGAGCAATGGATAAACTCCTCAGAGAAAATATTTCATGCCTTGGGGAGTAGCGAAAGGGAGAAGGTTGTCATGACAGTTTACCGCCTCCCTGGAGATGCCTATCAGTGGTGGTTGCTAATTCAAAACACAAAGGAAGATGATGACGTATCGAATATGGAATGTAGGGAGTTCAAAGAGCTTTTCCTAGATAAATACTATCCTCGTGACCATCGAGTAGATATGGAAAGACAATTTTTGAGTCTGAGACAAAAGGAGGATGAGAATGTCGCAAAGTATGAGGCCAACTTTACAAGGTTAGCGAGGCATGCTGCAAATTATATATGTAACCCAAGAAGTAAGATTTATCGTTTCTTTGATGGGTTAAAACCATTTCTCCGTCGAGCATTAGTCTCACAAACCTTCTCGTCATACGAAGATATTGTCTCGTGTTCTATCAAGACAGAAAAGGAATTATCTAAGTCTTATGACAAAAAAGTAAAGCAAGAGAAGAAGATAACGGTGGAACAAGAGACAGATAAATGGAAAAAAGGAAATAAGGATTTTCCATTATGTGATAATTGTGGGAAGAATCACCCTGTTACTTGCCTAAAAGGAATGGAAGTTTGTTATAAATGTGGGGAAAAAGGTCATCAGGCGCGTGATTGCAAGGGAAAGAAAGAGGCTATCAATGTTGAATGCTACAATTGTAGGGAAATGGGGCATTATGCAAATGAATGTCCTAAGCGTCATGGAAACATACCTCAGAAAAGGCCAAGGGATTAAGTACAATCTTATGCTATGACTACAGTTGAAGTGGAATAATTAATGTATTGATGCTTTTGGACTCATGGACTATATTCTGGTTATTAGAATAATGTGATATATATATATAAGGATTGTACTGCAGTACATGTTGTTTTCATTAAGGATTTAAAATGATGAAGGTAATCATATTTTTAATATGTGACAATAAGAAAAATTTTACTTTGTTTGAGGAATCTGAGGTTACAATTGATTTTGGAATTTAGAGACCTTTTAGAGAAAGTCTTGACGGAGGTGTTTTGGATAAATATAAAGGTTGGAATGGATTAAGTTGATATTTGGATAGTATTGTTTAAGGTTAAAACATTTCTGAAGATTATTTTTGGAATAATATAAACTATAGTTTTGGGAAAAGGACAACCTGCAAGGTGGGGCATAACCCATCGCGTCGGACAAAGGTGTAGGAATCGAACCCACAACCATAGTGCGACAGGCTTTTATTTCCTACCACTAGCCTACAGGAAGTCCTTGGTTATTACAAAATAATTTAAATAATCTAAATGGTATGTGTTAACATTTGGAACCTTATACAATTGGGATAAGTATAATATTTTTGAGTTCTATTATCTTTTTGAGTGAAAGATGAGTTGATGGTTGAAACTCTAATTGTCACGCATAAATATATATATATACCTATCTATTATTCATTGAATGAATTAATTCTTAAACTTTAGTAAAGGGATATTAAAACAAAAAAATGTGTTATCCTAATACCTTCTGTCTTGTTGAGCTGATGATATTTTAAATCAACATAGATTGAAGGATTTGAGGCCCTCAATTTGACAGTTGATTGTGATTGATGACCTCAATCACTCCCTAAAAATATTTACGTTTTTCCTCCAATTATATGTCTCTAATTTCCACCAATGTTCTCCTAATTGAGATCATAATTGGGTGGTGACTTTTTCATTTCCCTTTCACTGTTATTAAGGCTAAATTTTATTAATCTTATTTCCGATGTGGGTTTTCCACAAAGGTATTTTCTATTTTCAACCTCTTATTTTCGTAGAAAAAAATTTGAAATTGCGAGGACGCAATTTATTGAAGGAGGGGAGAATGTAACACCTCGAGCTTCCACGATACGCTTCTCATTCAATAATGCAATGGCTTGCATTGTACGCAACTTCGAGTTCTAAAACACAGAGACTAATCAAAGTAGTCGTTATGAATAGTAATAACCACCTTTTAAAATTATAGAAATTTTATATTTCAAAATGGACTTCATTTTTGGATTTGGAATATCGAAATTTGCCTATGTTGAATTTTTGGTATTTTTCTGAGAACTTCTAATTTTTTATGAATAGTGAAAAATACTTAAAAAAAACTTTTTTAATCAAAATAATTTATAGTGATATACTATACTATTTAGTGGTTTTAATGTATAATTAGAATATATTTTTACCATTTTATCCAATGGTGGTCATTATAATAAATTTAACATTGAAATTGGACATAAACAATTGCCAATCTTTTGATATAAATTGTTTCTTAAAAACACGCTATTTGTTGTGACAACGGGAATTGATTATAAAATTAATCAATGCAACTTATATGTTTGGAATTTTGTAAAATATACATCATTTTTGAATTCGGAAAATTGATTATAGCTTAGGGTGAAATTTTGGCATTATTCTGAAAAACTTCAATTTTTGATGAATAGTGAAACCACTAAGTGGTAGTTAAATAACTGATTTTTCGTTTAAATGAAATATTACCAATTCTGTGGTTTGATTTTAAAAAATCCGACATACATGGTTGTCATTAAGAAGTAAAATGTCATTCAATGAGATTAAAATAATTTTTGGTGAATAGTGACTTTTAAGTTCTTAATCACGATTAGAGGTAATTAGTGTAGTTTAAGGTACAAATAATGTTTTAATAATATGAGATGAGCTTGAAACATGTCATAACCTCATTGGATGTGCCATGGCCGACCAATAAAATCCATGGGTCAACTTGGGGACCCCATGGAGCCTCTTTAGTTGTAAAATGACATAAATACCTTTTATTTAATGTTAAAGTAAAAAATGACACAAACATGAAATGTTTTACTAAAACAATTTGTACATGGGGTTATAGAAGTCATATTTTTGACTATAAATAGTCATTGGAAAGATAAAAATATTTTCTACATCATTGTATTTTTGTTATAAGTATTAGACGTTAAATAAATTAAATTATTTATGACATCATTATGATGCAGCGATGACCTCATTATTTAAAGATTTTAATAAAATGAAAAGATAATGTACAATCCAAGGCTTACACATGTCCAAAGACTATTGGATGGGTATATTTCGAACCCTTATCACCTTAGACACGAATTATATAATTGTGGGACCTTTATAATCCGAAAAGCATTGTATAATAATGTAAAATTTCCTTACTTTCCAAGAGTGCCCCTCCTCTCCTCTTATAAAAGGAACCCACCTCTACCACCTCATTAACACTTTAAAGCCATTTGGATCGGCCAAAATCTACCCAAATACTCTCCCAACTTCCCCCTATTACTCATAGAAGCCTCACTTTGGGAATAACTCTTCCCAAGTAAGCCTTTGGCTCAAATCAAAAAGAGTAACACGATTTTGAGGTAATGTCTTCTCTATTGTTATTTTGTTTTATTTTTCTTCTCCAACCCCCTAAACTCTTTTTATTCATTTCTTTTGTAACAACACCAGTATCCTAAATATATTAGGATGTTGTTATAAGAAGGATTCGAGCTACAATTACACACACCTACATCTAATGGTTAAAGAACATACGGTTTTTGTGGATGACGAATTTCTGCCTCACGAAACGATGATTGTTCAACACTCATATAACACCTTCAAAGGTGGCCATTAAGATGTCACTATATTTATATATAATATTTTTATGTTTTACTTATTCTTCTTTATTTCTCATTTATGGCATACTTTATGATTTCCATTATGGGTAAACGCGATAATTTCATTTTAGGAAGTGCGGACTACCACCCCCTCAAAGTGATTTGAATCGTTTATGCCATATGTGGGATGTATAAAGGATGGAGTAAATGGTATTATACACTATATTATACTGGAATTGCATTATACATTTATATCATTTTGATTTCATTCCATTAAATTCGAAATTGAAATGAAAGTAGCGTTCATGCGTACGTACGGCTTACCGTCTCCATGAATGGTGCATTTCATTTCTTACCTCTAAATGTTACGTAATATTATAAATGAATGTATATACTGGATATATATGATATATATGACATCTAAATCATGAATATAATTATGGAGATAATTGATATTCTACCACATAAACAACTTCTAATTATAAGATGTTTATTGTTGACTCAAGTACCAAAGATCGACAAAACGGCCGTTATTAACTTAAAATAACTACATAATGTTCATATCATTGTAATAAGTGATATAAAAAGGATAATGAAATTGAAAATGGTTCTTAATAAGGTATATATTAACTCTAGTTTATTATTCAGGAGGTTAAAGAATGGTTGAGTCAATTCAGACACGAGGTAAGGGAATTTCATAACCCAACTTCCATTCTTTGGGTTAATCTCCTACTTTCAAATTATGTCATGATATTATTATGTCGTATATTGTATTTATACTTTCTTTATGTGTACATATAGTGAATACACATAATAGATATATTTTATTTAAAAATGATCTTTTTAAGGGACTTCTTCTCAATCTCCATTCATTGAGGCATATTTTGTTTTATACACAAATTTCTTTTATACAGTGTATAAACCCCTTTGACTTTTAAGTTTATTCAAAAGGAATATTTTTATACGAATCGTTTTACTAAATGAAAAAAGGGAATGTTTTTCTTTCCGTACATATGCGGCGACAACGACTTCTCCGCCGCCGTGACCATTATTTGAGTTTCGGCTTCCTCTACAAGCCATCATTTTTTTTGATGAAAAATAAATACAAAGTTTTAACTTTCTTTTATTTTGGTATTGAAAATGGTTTTGAAAGCGTTTTTATTATATCAATGTGTTGTATTGATATCTTGTAATTGAAATGTGGAAATGTTATGTTTCCTTTATGCATGTTTTATGTGATACGATTATGTTATGGTTTATGATATGTTTAAACCTATTCATATGAGTAATGTATTGGACTTAATAAGTGACGGGTGGAGCCTGCTATAGCTCCTTGATGCATCACTAGGTCTCATGAGACAACTAGACGTGGAATTGGCCGAGGCCCTTTTCCCAATTTGATTTATGGTTTTGGACGAGGCCTTAATCATTTTATACGTCTTGGACGAGGCCTTGACAAAATGTTTCAGAATGTATGGCATTATACATTACCTCATTATGAAATTGGTTATTGATATTGCATGTGATTATTCGACCAGTAGAATATCCATGTGAAGAAGTGAATGGAATTATCTCATTTTACTTTTCCCATATTATGTTGATGTTCAAGTTTAAAAGACTTTTGTTTTAGTTATACATTGTCTTAAATTTCTATGTTTATTTATGAAAGCTTCCGCAATATTTTTATCCTTATTGAGCATCTGAGCTCACCCCTTTCAATGTTTTAATATTATCCAGGATGTGAAGAAGTATTTTATGAATGACCTGCAGAGATAGTCAGAAGAGGATATGAGTGTGGACTTTGAAGACTTTGTTATTAGTTTTTCACTTTATGATGTAATGTAACATTTATGAATGTATCTAGTGTTTCCAAGGCTACTAAATTAATCGGTCTTTCGAGACATGATCTTTTGTGATCATGACAATGTTACAAAGTAATGCACTGACTCCGGGTAGCTGGGGTCGGGGCGTTACATTCCACATCATAATTATAGTTCCTCCATAGTACCTTGACTAGGTTAATAGTCTTATTGTGTATGAACCTTATATCTATTATCCATGATCTTAAATGGTTGATCCTCATAAAAGAGATCATTCTCTAATTTTACCATCTCTGAATTCAGTGCATGTGAAGGATCCATCATGTACTTCATCATGAGGGATACATGGAATAGATCATACAATTGAGACATATTAGGTGGATATTCTAGTCAATAGGCAAATAATCTTACATGATCAAGAATCTCGAAGGGGATGATGTACCTAGGAATTATATTTCCTTTATTCCCAAATGTTAGGATCAATCTCCATGTGTATATATAAAGAGGAATACCATGTATCTAACCTTAAACTCAAGGCCTCCTCAACAATTGTCAATATATCTTTTTTTTTCAGCATTGTGCTACCTTGATGTGTTGCGGAATGGTATTCACCTTCTCTTACATTACATTAACCATTTCAGGTACTAGAATCATATATTCACCAAATTCATCCTAGTAAGCCATTTTTCAACATTGTTTCCCATAGAAGGCCTCATACAATGAAATTTGGATGCTTGAGTATAATATTTTATGCAGGAGAATTCAACTAGTGGTAGATGTTGGTCACATGTTTCCCTGATGTCCATATAATACACTCTCAACATGTCTTCAATTGTCTAAAAAGTCCATTAATATTTTCCATCACTTTGATGATGATAGGATTTGATGATGCTCAACTCAGTTCTTAGATCTTGTTTGTTTCATTTCGAGAACTTTGTGGTGAATATCTAATCCTGATATTATACAATCGTCTGTCATACTACAGATAGTATTACCACATCTGTGATGTATATCTATGAATGTTGATCCAATGATATGTCCTCTTGAATTGAGATAAATTGAGTTGTATTTGTATGAAGGTCCAAAAATATCCATATAGCATTATTTTCTCTAGATTTCCATGTATGTCCGATGACATTGTCCATGGTAATGTTCTAACACATCCATGTTGGTATGGGAATTTGCTGCATCATCTCCTTAAAAATTTTCCTTTAGACCACAAATCATTAATAAACCAAAAAGATTGATGTATATTGAGTTATGTACTTCTTCATATTGTCCCTTAAATAGTTTTCTCGGAGATCTCAATACATCATTGTGCACTATGGTTGAATGAAGAAGGTTGATCTATGTGAAACATTCATAATATCCTTCATGATATTTACATTGGATGGTACACATAATCATGATCCCAGTCTCTCATCACATTCCTCTTCAATTTTGACCTCTTAGGATTTTCAATTTCTCGTGGATTTTACCTTCTTTTGAATTTCCACATCATGTATTTTTTGCATCATTTATTTTATCCAGAAGGGATTTTTGAGAAATCATTTTAGAAAAGATCGAATTTGTTCGTTCCATAACGATCTCCATGTCCAAACCTTATAGGTAAATGAATATTTGATACTTCTCAAATATATTCATTTTAATGTTGTAGGATCATTTCTAATTAGAGAATACACTACCTTACATTCCTTACCAGGATGATAGAGGATTGAGGAGTCATAATCCTTTATGATCTCTTTCAATATTTGCTGCTTCATATAAATCTCCCTCTATGAGAATATTCTTATTTAAAGATCTTATGACTAGTATATATCCCTCACTTATCCTTATAGTGATAATGATTCCATATTTTGAATGATGTTCCTAGATGCCAACTCCAGATCATGTATAACATAGGGTTTTTCATGAATTTTCAAATATCATGAGTCATAAGATATCACCTTTTCATTTTTAGTCTGTAAAAATCCTAATACCTTCTTTGAAGAATCATTGTAGCCCAAAAATAGTTCCACACTTGTTAGTAGTGTGAAAACTGGGGCACTGATAATCCTGTTTTCCAACTCTTTAAAGTAATCTTCACATTCTCTATTCTGGACAATTTTTTCTACGTTCCGAGTTAGCTTGGTCAGTGGGTTCGAAAATCATGTTATGTTCTTCAAAAATCATTTGAAATACCCCACTATACCAAGGAAACTATGGATCACTAATAAATATTTTTTCTTTTACCACTGTTCTATTGCCTTTCTCATATAAGGGTCAAGAGATATCCCTTTGCTTGTGATTACATTCCCCATGAATGATAGTTCTTTCACCCATAACTCACATTTAGTTTACATTGAATATAGATTCCAACTTTGAAAATCCTTTATCACCGTAGAAATATACTCCTCATATTCCTCCATGCTCTTGGAGTATATCAGAATATCATCAATAAAGACTACCATTTTTTTAAGTTAATGCCAAAAGACACTATTAATTAAATCGAGGAAATTTTTTAGGGAATTAGTGAGTCTAAAGGGAATTGATAATTACTCATAGTGTCCATACCTCATTCAAAACATATTCTTGGGAATATCTTACTTACTCACCATTAATTGGTAATATTCAAAAGGAATGTATAACTTAGGGAAAGAATTATCCCCACATAGCTGATCAAACAAGTCATATATCTATGGAAGGGGATACTTGTTATTTTTTGGGATTTTATTGATTTCATGATAATCAAGGAAGAGGCTCATGGATCCAACCTCCATCTTTTCGAAGAGGACTAGTGAACGCCATGGTGAATATCTCAGGCATATAAAACCCTTGAGTAGTTTCCGCTGTAACTATTTCTTTATTTAGTCTCGCCCAATGGTGACCTTTCTAGAAGATTTATTTGACATTAGAAGGGATCATGGAAAAAGTTCAATTGATAACTGAACCACTCGATAAGGAGAAATACAAGGAAATTTTTTTTGGAATAAATAACTGAAGTGTCTCTCAATGAAAATGTCTTTGAGCATGATTCCGTCATTTGCATCAATAATTTTAGCTAGACATTATTTACATAAGTCAATAATAACAAAAATTGAGATGATTATTCTGAAGTATATTCATCCTTCATAAACATATATATAATTTTATTATGCTTTGGGATGGGAAGAAAGATATACCTTTCTTGATAGTTGATATCAGTTTTTAATAAAAATTGATAATCCATTACCAAAATAGAATCAAACTCTACCAAAAAAAGTATGAAAATATTTTCATGGAGGTTCAGTCCAAAAGAAATAACGAGAGAGGAGTTATATACATTAGATTAAATAATTTACACATTTTTTTCTCAATGGTAACTAATCTTCCAAATTTTGAGATGTTGATTGTGTAGTTCTACTAAACATGCAAGATATAGAGGAATGCATAGAACTAGAATCAAATTGTACATTCTATATTCATGAATTAATAATTAGTGTCCCTATCACCACATCATTTTTCAGCCCCACCTTAGAAGTAATTATATAATATACCCTTCCATGATTCATTGGAGGTTATTATTTATTTTTACCAACAAACCTTGTCTTAGGGAAATGGTTTTCTTAATTCCCATGTTCTTCATAGTTTAGAAACTAAAATATTTGTTGAGTGTTAATCTAAGCCTTCATTTATTCTTCCACATTAGTGGTATTTTCATATCCCTTCAGAGGATATTATCCCTATGACCCTCTCTTATACATTTTTGGCATCTCTAGGTTCCTTTAAAAAGTTTCTAGCATACTAATTCCCACAATTTGCACACATGGGACATAGGGTGTTCTTTCCATCATGGGATTTATCAACCATATTAAATTGCAATTTAAACAACTTTTCCATAGGACCATGATTCAACTGAGAGTCTTTGATCTTCATTTCAACCATATGGGAACAACAAAAAATATCCTCATAGCTCTGAAAGTCTTGATTCACTATCAATTTTGGTACACATGGATTTAGTCCACTAAATAAACGATAGACCTTGGTTTTAGTGTTCATTAAAAATACGAAGGTGTATCTGGAAAGCCTTATGATGTTTTCCTCATATGTTCTGATAGTCTCATTATTATTTAGATTTATTCCAAGGAATTATTTCTCCATCGTAGGATAGATGGTTTGGGGAAAATATTTATTCAATAATATTTCTATAAATATTACGGTTCCATAGAAACAATTTACTCCTTGGAATTTGTGTTTCTGATTAGATTACACCACCGATCAACTTCCCTATCAAGAAGATAATCTAATAGAACCAAATTATCTTCATAAGAGAACTGGAGGACTGATAATATTTTCTCAAGGTATTTAATCCATTATTATGTGTGGAGGGGATTAGAGGATCCATAAAACCTAAGAGGTTTTTACATCATGAAGGATTCAACCACAAATTCCTCTCTCTTAGGATAAAGAAATGGTTCCAATCAATTCATGTTATTATTCATTACATGATCTAGTTGGGAAAGTAATATCATGAAGTATTGAGCTCACATTACCCTAATATATGGAATTTACTTAATTAAATCATCATATATTCTATTACATTGATTATTGAAATGGTTTAATCAATTTACATCTATTAACTATGAAAAATAATGTCCATGTAGGGGGCCTCAATACATAGATAATAAGAATATAAAAAAAACATTGAACATAAAAGGATAAACATGTAATTGAAAATTATATACAAACATTTGATTCCATAGGTTTTAGTCAAGGTTATCAATGATCTGTTTGCTAACATATATTCTTGTGGGAATTTTTTTCACTTAATAATGGTTCATAATGACTTTATGAATTTACCAAAGAATATACCCTGAAATTGTTAAACTAGGGTCATAGTAAAGACCATTTTCATGTACTTAATTACCCAAAGTTAGGCCTAAAACACAATTTTTAGTTTTTAATCCTAGGTACCAATGTTCTAGAACCACATCCACTTGTAGTGTTCAGACCAGGATTTATTTTCTTGATAAACCAATTAGTCCATACTAACCAAAATTTTAGGATATTTTATCATAATTAGTCTTATACATAATAATTTCACTATAGTTTTCTTTTAATAATCCAAAAAATAACTAAACAATTCCTCTTATATAAAATATAACGTCCCTATCATTTTACACATATTATTAAATGATTTTAAGCATAATTTAACACCAAAATTCTAGCTAATTATCATAAAGTCTTTTTCTATTTGGAATATTAGGTACAAAATTAAATATCCTGAAAAAATATTTATTTAATCATAAAAAGATCTCCCAACATCCAATGAACCCCTACAAATACAAAGGATAACTTGATAAATACATGAAAAAAGTGTTGAGCGAAAAAGTCATGTAAGGAAATAAGCATAAGAATAAGACATTGAACATAGGTTAAAAATAACAATATGATGGGATTAAAGGCTTGGAAAATGAATAAATATAAAAAATAATATCATTTATCACATGGGAACATATGATCATGGAATTATACGAATATGTAACTAAAATATATCATGACATAAACACCAGTCATGGCTAACTACAAAGACTATATGACATAGTCGACAAAGTCCCGCAAAGGAATTAGGTTCACCCCTTATCTAAAATTGACATCTAATGAAACAAAACAATATCCAATTCATTAGAGTTCTGTCTAGTCACACCCATCATAAAATATTTAGGAATATGTGTTCCACATGAAGACTAATGGTTACTAATAGAAATAAATCAGTATCATAATCATTTCACAAGGCAAAAAAAAAGATCATATCATAAGTGTTTCCAAAAAATAATGGATTTAAAAAACAAATAGACATTTATAAGGGAATGTAGAAATGAATAGTGATAATTTATGTCCAATTGAAGAGGAAAAATATAAAAGGAGTGTTAAATAAATAGTACATATGAAACACTTTATTGTTGAATAAAGAATATATTAGAGAGAATTTGAAGTGGGAAAGGAATATTTTTTTTTTCATAAAATCAGAAATAAACCACGAATGTTTTTCATGATAAAATTAGTTATTTTAGAAAAATAAATTTTGTTTAAAAAATATTATTGAGGGCACATGTTTGTGGGTATGAAATCAGAAGTTTCCCTTGTATCGAGCTTTCTTATTCGAAAGATTTGTAAAGGGGACCATTCTAAAATACACATTACCCCATCACAGAGAAATGATATGATATTCATACATGATTTTGGAACATTTAAACCAAATTTAGAAGAAGTATATAAAAAGAATAAAGAATTACATTGTGGTAAATATGGATAAAGTGTAACTCAAAGGAAGAAATGGGGGTTCAGATAAAATCCATTGCCTTATGTTCAAAACGGTTCTACACTTGATATTAATTCCATTAATAATAAAATTAGATATATTAACAAATAAAAAAAGAATTATACATTTATTTGATTTATTATAATATTATTATGTTCATTTATATCCATTTTTATGAGTTACAGTGTTCAATTTAATTGTCCCGGAGTGATCATTTTCTTGGGATTCATGATCAGTTCTCTTGTATAATAGTATAGATGTCCATGTAAAATGGATATAGTAATCCAAAATTGATGTTAAATGTCATTAATTAAAATAAAAAAGTTTAAATTTTCAAATATTTAATTATGTAAATTTGGGGGAGGATGAATCATTAGAAAAGATGTTACTAATAATTGTTTGGATTATGTTTTGCAGTTCTCGCTAAATATGAACATGTTTTGGTTTATTAGTTAACTTCAGATATATATATATATAAGTATTACATAACTGTAGATAGAATATAATACATATATTATTATTTGGGATTACTATAAAAATGGTCTTATGACTATCCTGGAGTCTGCAGAGTTTCTGGCTTCATTTGGTTTCCCAAATTCTGGGAATCAGTGTGCTATTTGGAGCGGGCTGGAGGCTCAGTTGCTGGCTTCTTTTGGTGGATGGAAGGATTTTATGTTGTTGTTTTTTGGCCAATAAAGGCCAGGGCTGATGGAGATTCTTCTGTCGTGGATATTTCTTACTTGATCCGGCTTTGATCATCATTGGCGGAATTGGTGGCCTCATCCCATAGCCCACCCTTTTTTATTGGGTGCTTGTCTGCTTTGGTTTCTTTCCTTTTCACCTTAACCATTTTTATGGTTTTGGTGTTTTTTGTTTGTATTTTTCTTGTACTGTTTTCTTTTCTCTTTAATAAATTTCCATTGATTAACTTGAAAAGAAAAGAAAAGAAAAGTAAATAGGAATTTACCTCTAGAATGTGTCCTCCATGGAAACCTCTATAGGGAAAAGGTTTTTGAATTTTGATGATACCAAGAGATAATGGATGTGTGGTGGGGGCTTGGGGATATTTTTCATCATAATTTGGACTTGTATAAGATCTAAGAAGGTGTGAGAAGAAGAGGTGGGGAGGGGTGGTATTTATAGGGAGAATAGCAGGGGTTATATCATTATTTTATTCATTAGTTTATTATTTTGGATCAATAATGTGAATAGTTTTATAATTATCACCAAATAAATTTAAATTATGAAGGATAGTTCTATATTTTTGGCTTAAATCATCTATAAATAATCTATGACTCCATAATTCAAGCATTTTTCCTTTATCATAAATTATCATATCTTAATATTAACCTCAAAATCAATAATTTTTTAAAAATACAAAAAAAATCACCCAAACCATTTTCATGTTTGTATAATTAAAAAATGGAATCCATTTTATTAAAATTATTTTCTAAATATGAGAAATTTTCTTTTTAATTTAAGTCATAACCACTTGAGAAATATAAATTTAATACTTATAACTTATTTTAAAACACATTGGATATTTTAATAAGGTATCATAAAAATATCATTAAATCAGAAAAATAACTAAATATTAATTTTTTAATATATTTTTTGTAAATAAATATTCTTTTATACCATTATATTAGTTATAAAATTGTAATTAAATATTTAAATCTTATCAATATATACAAAATAAATTATTAGTGTTTAAAACATTTATTATCTTATACTATTAAATAATTATGTCATATTTTCATTTATAAGATGGATTCATTTTTTTATATACATTCATTTTTGATGTTACTGGTCAATTTTCTTGTTTAATATTCATAATATCACATTACTATTTTAAAAGTTATGTAACTATTTAAACGACAATAGTTTTTTATATTCTATAAATACTTCCTATTTCATTCTTATTCATTTATAAAGATTATATTATGCTCTCAAGTTGATTTTATGTGATATATACTATGTGATTGAATTATTTGAAGGTAATTTCCATTTACTCAATTTTTGGTTGTAGGACTAGTTATCTTTGAAAATGAATATCTTTATTCTCAAATGGTTCTTACTTTCATTTATAACTGATTGATAACCAAAGGATTAATTTAATATACATTTGTAAGCTGCAGTTTCATAATTTATCAAATAGTATTCATATCATCCATCACAATAGGTAGTTGATTATTATAATAATATTTTAATAATAAAATTTATAGTATATTTTAGATTTGTAAAACTTAGACATGAGTGTAATACAATCTATGAATAGGACTCGATATTTTGTGTTAGACAAGACAAACACATGGTTGTGTGTACCAAAGGATAATCTATGTGTTGTTTGTAGTGCATGAATAAATTAGTGTTATGTATAACACAAAGGGAATCATAGTTCTTTCATCTTAAGATATTTATATACAATATTGTGTCAAATGTAAAATATTGAAAAGATTAAATTAATTCGAAAAAATATATTTAACAAAAGCTATGGCTGTTACATTATACCCCCTTAAAATAAATTTCCCCATAAAATATTCCTCAGGGTCATCAAATGTTAAATTATTGAAATTTTATTTCATATAAACATAAATATTTAAAATTAACAATAAAACATCCATAAAAATGAATGGTGGGAACATTAGTGTTACCCAATGTAACTAATAACTAGGTTTCCAAATAACATTAGATAGGTGGTAAGGTAATATTGGACATGAGAAAATCGTTAATAAGTTTAGGGAGTGATAAATATCATTTATCATAATAATGTAAATGATCAATTGAATGTTAATGGCCTCAAAATAAAAAAATCAATGATAATTTATTGCACAATTAGTCCAATAGAAATAAAGGTATTATGGAAAATCTATTTCATCATCCTTTCCTAGAATTGTGGAATTATTTTACTATCATTGAATATAAGGAAATATAAATTCTCAACATTAATCCTTTTCATATGAAAAATATCATCCTTTGGTTGTTCCTTGCTTGATTTCATCTTCATATCTTACTCTGTGAAATGAATATCAAATTCAAATTCCTGAAGTACAAATAGATCATGAGATCCAAAAATATACTTATTGGCCACTACATCGATTATCGATTATCATGAAATAAAAATGGTTAGCAAATTTTATCAAATACGAATAAAACCTCATATGTTGAGATAATACGTTAATCATTATAAAATAATCCCATAATTAAAATAATCCATTCAATAAATAGTTAAACTTATAACCCATTTGTAAAAATAATGGGAAATATATTAAAAATAAGGACACTAATTTTTTGAAAAACATATTATCATTGATCTTCTATATATTATAAAGTAGCTATTAATTTTCACATAACAAACATTTGGATACCTTCATCAGGTATTCACTTGAAACATAGTGAAAACCTAAATTTCCAAAAATACTTATAAAAACAGGTATGTTTCCTTAATATAAAGATTATTGGATATATTTCTTAAATCAATGAAGTTGTAAACATCATCCATGATAACATAGATCGCATTGTCATAAAATAAATAATCAATTCCATAGTAATCATTATACTCAAATTTACATTATCTATTTTAGTCACCTCTTAATCCAAGACATACAATGTTTTCTCAACATAAGGAACAAATTAAGGGTTACCTTCCCTTAATAAAATATTCACCTTTCCATTAAATCAATTTTCTAACTCATTTGAACCATTATTATTATTTTTAAAAATACTTAATGGAAAAAATATTATTCAAGATTCATATAATATAATTCATTAATTCCAAAATATATACACATCAATCATCCAACGTTATTCGTAAACCATTACATGGGCATCAATAATCAAATTCATTAAAAACGGGTTTTTAAAATATGTATTACGAATAATTTCTTAATGTTCCTTAATAAAAAATTAATCATCATTGTTACATTTATTGTAAAAAATACTGTTAAAACATCCCATACCTGTAACATGTCATTTGTAGTATCCTTATCTTCTGTAGTACTACCAATACTCATACTTCACTCCTACTTATCATCTTGAAATTTCTACATAGGACATCAATTTGTATCATGTATATAACTTCCTCAATAGAAACACTCAATTGTAACCTTATTTATTATAGTTTCTACATTTACTTCTACACAAAATAATAGTGTGAGGATCACTTATCAGTATATAAAACAAAATAATCATGAAATTTTATTTACAGGATTCCTAATCTATGAAATTTAAATTTAAATAAATCACACATTAGGATTATGATTATTGAAATCCCTAGGAATATCTTCATAAATATACCAAGGTATGTTAACAATGTTTCCATGTAGTTTACAAAGGATAAATAAACCATTACTTAGACACTAACTATAGTGACCCAATCCTAATATACATAGATATTACATCATTTTAGACGAATATTCAACAAATTACAATATTAAAATCCTAAGGATCATAATATTTTATTGTCTTTGGAAACCCAGAACACGATATCTCTATATTTGGTGAAATATCATCAACTTATCCCACAAAGAAATTCCCCTTCAGTTCTTCGACAAAAATAAATTCATATAACCTGGTGAAATGAAAAATATATAACAGATGTGTTCAGATGCTCAGTATGGGTAATCAAGGATCTTTGAGAGAATAATCATTAGCATAAGTGTAATATAAACATTATAATAAAATTTTATGACCATACCATACAAATCAAATATAATACACATGATTTACGACAAAAGGATTTATGCTCATAATATATTAATAATAAAGGAGATGAATAATCCTAAAAAAATAATGAACCATAAGCTCATGTTATATAACTATGGAAGGAGCATAATTTAAAAGAAAATATGTGTCAAGGTTAACTACAATGAACATCAATATATTGGATCAGAACACACATATTTCCAAATTTGGATCAGGACATTGATTTTTTCCCTTGTGGATCAGAAAAATCCAATTCACCATATTGGACCAGGACACACGTATATGTCATTTTGGATCAGGACACACCAGTTTCCCATTTTAGATCAGGACACACTTGTTTCCCATTATAGATCTGGACACACCTATTTAACATTTTGGCTGAATCCCATCTACTAGTTTCTAATTTAATCTCACGAGATATAAATCATTACCCATTAAATGGGAGGGAGATATAGGCCCCACCTATCACATATTTATATCATGCCTATGTGTGCATGAAGATAATAAATCATTCATCATATCCTGAACCATAAACAATTATGTGCTTCATAAACATAATATCATAACACATCAAATTATATGGGTATAAAAAACATATCATCATATCATAAACTCTAAAAAAGAGACAGGTATGATAATAATTTCATCATATAATAACTCGTGAAAAGAAACATGTTTCATAAGCATTTTATCATTGTAAAAACAATTGAACTAAAACAGGGTTCATAAAAAATATTTATCATAAACATTAACCACTAAGCGAAATAAAAATAATTGTTTACTTGGATAAAATCTACAATAAATCATAAACTGTATAAAATTATTTCATCTTATATAGATAGGGATTTTGAAATATCACTTGAAACATTTCTTTTGGAAAATAATCTTTCTTTGAAAATAAATTTTTAAAACCATGAAAGATTTTTAAAATAATATTATTTGAAAAAAAATTGATAAAAAATTTAATTGAATCCTTCTTAACCATTTATTATAATTTCTAAAAATGTTTTTTAAACGTTTCCCCTTGAAATCATATACAAGAGGCTTTAAAAATCATTTAAAATTTTTCTTGAATATAAATTTTTTATTTATTTATAAATTGAAATGAACATTTATAAAGAAAAAAATTAAATTCATTGAATTTTTTTATGATAATAATAATTAAATATAATTTTAAAATAAATTGTATTATTTTTTTTATCAAAAATGGTTTTTGAATAAAATAGATTTTCCACTGAAGAGAGACATGAAGTTTGATTTTCATTAAAAAAATCTTAATTATATTATGTACTAAATAGTATAAAAGTTCGACCAATACATAAATATATCAATATTTATGAGAGGATATTAATATTCCAGATAAATTTTGAGAGAGTTAATATAAAAATTAATCAATGAAAGCTAAATCATAAACAATTCTGATAAATTATGTGATTTTAGTAATAGAAACTTACCACATCGGTAACAATGAATGAAAGTCCCCATGATAGAATTACAATACAAGAATATTTAATTATTATTAAAAAATGTATTTTAATTATAAAACATTTCTAATGGAAGTATATAAACATTGTAAAAGAATATTTGTACGTAATAAAACATGTGTCTCAAAGAATAAAATTGATATAAAATTACCTTACCGATTTCGTAAATCATGAAATGAAAAACACATGAAATAATGATTAAAAAATGGATATGTAAATACACATAAATCCATTTAAAATAAATATATACAACATTAATGTATATTATATACACAACATTAAAAAATGAGTGGTGAATAATGCATAAATCTTGTAGAAATTAATCTGCGACTAGAAATCCCCTTACTAGTTGAGTAACTTTTGAATAATGAGATCTGGGTTATAATAACATAAATGAAAAATTTTAATATAATTAAATAATTTAAATTCATTTTTTAACATCTAATAGGTTAGTATATACTCCACACAATAATAATCTTTGGTGAATAAAGCATATATCTCACAAAAATAAAAGTGATATGAGTAATCCATAACATTTTGTCTTGACTTTCTTCGTACACATTCAAACCTCTGGTATAATAAATATAATATTATTATAAATATAAAAAACGAAACTATTATTATACATTATACAATATATGATTTCATTATGACATTATATTACACTTTTATTATCAATTTCATGTTAAAAGTTTTTTTCCAGAAATATCTGTTTTGATTATTTGTATATGTTTTGTTAGGTTATTCTTGATCCTCTTACATAAATCATGTTTTAAATATATAAAAAATGTGAAAGATTATTTAAATGTATCTTAAATTCGTTATATAATTATCTATAATGATCTATAAAATATATTAATATAAACTTTCATATTTCATTTATGGTGTTGGTAGGCTTTACGTATACATGAACATTGTTTCTATTTTCTTAACATATTGAAAGAAAAAATTAAAATAAATATATTTATATATAAATATTATAATTAAAATATAAATATTATTTCATTAATATCATATAAATTTAATAAACCCATATTTAAAACATTCCATACAATGTGTGAATGAATCCCATATCTTTGAGGAGGAAGTACCCCCCATGTCCAAAAAGGATGTTATTATATTCCCACATAATCGAAGGCATGGAATTAGTTGTTATATAATAATTATAAAATCATAAATACCTCATCAATATCATTTTTACAATATAAAAATATTATCTCCAATATAATTACTAACTATCATAGGTGGAAAAGGAAAAACGAACGACCTCACTTTGCTAGGTGGTAGTCCACCATACACATGAACGATAAATTCATTACCCATTTGATGAAATATTATATAGTTGTAGTTTGAACACTTAGAATGAAAAATATATAGATATTTTTAGGATAATTTTTTTATTATATAATCATGGAATAATAATAACTGAATGGGCGGAGAATGAAATATTTAAGAAATTCATGTTGTAGAAGATTGCCTCTTTTTTGAGTAACTCCTTTTTGTTTTCACCAAAGGCATTCTTTTGCTGGATTTATCCCCAAATTGAGGCATCTAGAATAAAGGTATATGTTTTTTGAGATTATTTTTTATTTTTTGGACAATCAAGAGAGATTTATTATTTTTAAGAAGTTATGGGGTTGAGTACCATATTATTGTGGAGGAACAGTGAGATTCCTATTAATATAAAAATGTAAAAAGGTATCCCTTACATCATGTGTCTCTAGTAATAAGAAATTTTCAAGAAATAGGAAAATATCATCAAAATATGGATATAAATATTTTTTTGGACATGATTATAGGGTATTTTGACCTTTATTTTCAAGTCTAAGAACTAAATGAACTCATTTTACTCCAATAGCAATAATTAATTTTATTTTCATTAAATAAATTTTTTGGTAAAAAAATAATTTTAAATTATTATAAATTATAAATTTTTATGAACCAAAGTATGGAATCCATTTTTTGAAATTCCAAACACATTTGTGTAAAATATTACTATAAAAATTGTTCTATATAATAAATGGGACACTGAGTTTTTAATGTTGAAATCATCCAAATTTTGAATTATTTATATAACCGATTACAATATGAAACTGATTCAAACAACCTAAATTGTATAAATTCATGTACAATTGAACTAAATTATTTTCAAGAAAACTGAAAATATAATTTATCTTAATAATTAAATTATATTATAGTGTAGTTATAAATTAAAATTCACTGTCTTTCATTTATCATCCAAAAATGAAAATTTTCAGAAAAATATAAAATATTCAACCAAAGTAAATTTTATTATTAAATTTTAAAAAATAAAGTTTATTTTTTTTGAAATAAGATTTATTAATGTTTTAGTAATTATTTTTAAATTTTTGAACCTTTAAAAGGCGTTAAAATTATCTTTTTGAATAATACAAATTTTTATTCATAAAATTGGACATATTCTTATATTATGAAAGTAAAATATATTATAAGAGTGTAAAAAAATTTATTTTATATATAATATATAAAAAAATACCTCAAATGTGTTTTCTTTAATTTATTAAGTTAAATTGGTATTCTTAGATAGAAGAAATTTTTTCTCAAAAAAGTAATTTATTTAGTCTCAAATGGTACTTACTTTTACTATTAATTGATTGATAACCAAAGCATTCATTTTATATACATGTGTAATCCATTTTATAAAAATTTAGTCAATATTATTCATAACATCAATTATGATGGCTAGGGGATAATTATAATAATATTTTTATAATAATATCTGTAGTATATTTTAGTTTAGTAAAAAGATGTCTTCCATGTAATACAAGCTTTCAAAGGGACTGGGTATTGTGTGAAACACTATCAAATAATAGTATTGTTTGTACCACAAGTTAATATATATTTTGTGTGTTACAAAAGATTAATTTTTTGTTACATATCACAAAATACAAAAGTAGTTATTTTTTATAACAAAATCTATCATTATCATTGCGGGAAATCAAAAATAGTGAAAATAATAAATTAATTTGAAAAAATATATATCCCCAATTCTCATGATGTGGAATCTTCCATAATTATAAAATCTTCATTTATAAGTAAACTGGTGTTTTTTAATTTATATGTTATGATTTAAATAAGGATATTATGATTAGGGAATTGTAGTAAACTATCATAATTACATTTAGTATAGAAGATATAAGATGATCCATTTGATAGAAATATCTTATCAAAGAGGAATAAAAAAGAGGGGAAAGTTAGAGTGAATCAATTGTACCCATACCTATATGTTTTCATTTTTGGAAGAATATAAATATGATGAAGGATTAGAAAGAAATAAATTGTAATTCTTGGAATTTTTATTTTAGAATTTCCAATAAATTTTTAGGTGAGGGCAGGACTATTTTAGCATTCATTTTTTATTTTCTTTTCAAATCATGGATTATTGATTATAGGGAATCATTTCATTATATGCTAGATAAAGGAATAATGAATAACTATCATTTTATAACATTCAACAGGTTCTATTTTTTAAATAATTAATCTCTTAAAATCATATGGACATATGATGTTAATATTTGGATAGAAAATAGAATTATCATGGTGTAATAGGGTGTTTAAAATATAAATTGATTATTAAATAAAATATTTTCACTAGGGAATTTTGGTTAATTTGATCTTTTTACAACCCTTTGAGAATGGTCATGTGATATCACTCATAGATCCATCCTAGAGAAAATAGATGTTTTAAAAAATAATATTTTATTAGACAATCCTCTTGAAAAATGATTTTTTGTGTACCAACATTGGAAAGTATAATGATATAAAATGGAAATATTGGAAACATTATTGAGATGTGTGTGAAATTATTAATAGATATATGAGTAATAAATCATAGTTACATGGATTTCAAAACATGTGAATGTTTTATTATGGGAAACTACATAAATGTCACATTTTAAAAAATTCTAGCACACATATGTATTAGAAGTTTGACTAAATAAATATTGATGGATGAGGACTACTTGTAAGATTCTAGACATTTTAGAGGTATTTACTTATTTAAATTTTGGCTCAAATCACTTAAATCCAGTAAATGGAATGTTTACCAGGTGCGTGAGGAGGCTCGACGATGATATGGGGGTTTAGAACATGAAACAAGGATAAAATATCCATCTAATGAATATTTTATGGTTCATGCATGGTTAGGAATAACATTCCCCCCAAAATATGCTTGCTAGGAGGATTGGCGAATGACTAAGTAAACAATGTAATGGGGGATGTCAAACCATGTAGACTTGAATATAGGCATTCCCTATAGTTGACATACAGTTTCCAAAATAGTACACAATCCCTAGTTAACAGTGCTACATAGACCCATATTGAATAGAGGTAGGGTAGAGTTAGTTCATGGTTTGGAAAACTGTGCAGTACAACCGTGCGACTGATTAAAAAGTGAGAAATTAACTAATTTCCCACTCGAGATTTTAAGATCATAACGTAATTATCTCCCCATTTTCTTCTACTCTAGCCATCATGATGAACCAAATATTCCCAATCATCCCATGTTCCTATATCTTTAAATTATAGACTATTCAGGCTATCATTGTTTTGGGATCTATGATCTGGGTAAGCCTAATTCTCATCTTACTTCTCTTTTCTGGAAAAATGTTTTTTGTTTCAATCATATTCTTCCAATGTACTAAAACTAATTTCTTGGATATTTGGTTGGGGAATAAAATTGTTCATCAATACAGATATAAGTATAAGGTTTTGGGTGCTTTCATATTCGTATTTGAGGTAGGTGTTATACAAGTTATATCCATTGGTCTTCGAGTGGAATTATGTAATTATGATTGTGTTAATGGTTCTATATTATTGTGATTTTTTTCCTTTAAATGGATTAGTTACATTGGTTTAATATAGGTTAGTTGAACCCCTCATGATCCCTATAGAATTATTTGAGGTTGTCTAGACTGATTTAGGTCTACCCATGGGGGGTTCAAACACTACCTTAAATGTAAATGTTTAATGTTATAGAATTGATTTGTTACAATGTAGTGCCCACGATGAAGATGTTAAGATACTATTTGAGTTGAAAATAGAGTATTGATAGTGTGTCTAGACTTTTTTAATGGAATAAGGTATTGTTAGGATTATTATAAAATGGGTTTGGTGAACTAAAGTGATTGTGATAAATGATTTATGACTTGTACTTGAAATACCTAAATGAGTTATTGAATGTGAAAATGATTATAATGTTAAATTGGTAAATAATTATGAATTGATAATTATGTTTTATGGGTTAGTGTGTGGGAAATTGATGAATATGGGAAATTTTCCAAAGTATTTGGATTGGTGAATACTAATAATGTGTTACAGAATGGGAAAGGTTAAAGGATGGAATGGACTATTTAAAATAATTGGTAAGTGATATTTGGGTTAAGGTTTGATGATGTTTCACATGTTTAATTAAATGTGAATTTGAAAAATTATGTGTATTGATAGTGAGTGGTTTTTGATATGGTATATGTGGTTAAGGGATAAAAAATAATGTGCACATGGAAAAGTAGTTTTGGGTATTAGACAAGAGTACATAAACCCATGGGTCTTGATAGACTAAGGCTCTAAACCACACCCTATAATGCATATGTTAGGGAAGGGTACTAAGGTTCGATAACCCTAACTATTTCATTTGATGACACTAATAGGACCGAGGATCTAAGGTTTATGAGATGTAATTGTTATGAAATATGATCACTTGTGATATTGGGAACATTATTTATTTCATGATGAATTTGAATTGATTAGCATAGGACTCTATGTGAATACTGTAAATGCCCAACCCATGGAACAAATTATTAAAATGGAATTAGATGACTATAATGGTTAATGAGATTATTTTTAACTATTGGTACCTGAGTGGTATTCAATTTACATTGTCTTTTATATGATAATTTCATGTACTATCTATTTAGAATAGATATTAAGTAGTCACTATTGTTGGTGGCCGACCATGTTGTTCTCACAGCCTTCACATGCCGTTGTTGGGTACCCAAACCGATTTCATGGTTGCAATTCAGTACAAGGGTAAAGGCCTTATTTTAGGGTGTTGAGTTGGGATTGGGATGTTCATTGATGAGGATATGAACATAGATTCTGGAACATTTTGGGATTTTGGATTATTTTCTTTATTTTGGGATTCCTTCACTTTTGAATGTTTAAGCATGACATGGAATATTGTTTGCATGGTCATGGATTGTACCCTATTTGGGAATTGGAAAGTAAATTAATTTTCTGGTCTATTGTTAATTTATTACATGATTTCATATGTTATCTACTATTTTATACTCTGTTAAAGAGGTTTTGGTCTCTCCACATGATCCATTAGAACCTACGTGCTAGTCAGAAACCTATGGAAAATTGTGAGGTGTAGTGGATGTCATGTGATGGCTGAGATAGAGGAATTAGATTAATGGTATCTGGGTTGGGGATGAAAAAATGTGGTTTGATAGTGGTTATTTTATGTGGTCTTATTATTTGGGGATTTTATACAACAGATTAGGACATGTCAGTACATGGAAATGACATCGTTATTGGGAGTAGTTAACCAATGCACAAGATAAAACCCATGTTCCCATGGTGGGATTGTGGTTCTTGGAGTGTGATTTTA
Organism: Viscum album; assembly: GCA_963277665.1. NCBI lineage: Eukaryota > Viridiplantae > Streptophyta > Magnoliopsida > Santalales > Viscaceae > Viscum > Viscum album. The sequence goes on from OY728132.1 coordinate 997,184,388, forward strand.
TGGTTGAATGATATTTTCACCAAATGGGTTTCGATTAAAAACATTCTATAACAATTTTTATCATTCTTATATGTTTTGGAAATAACAAACCCTTTTCCATTATTATTGATTTTTCTTTATATGATTTTTAATAATGTTTTTTTCTAATCTTATTAAATATAGATAAAAAACATACACAATTGATAGAATTCGAATCTCAAAGTTTTTCAAATCCGATTCTCTCATATTTTTGAATCTGATTCTCAGAGTTTCTCAATTCCAATTTTCTCAGAATATCAAATCTAATTTACTCAGAATTCTGAATCCAATTCATAGAGTTTCTAAATCTGATTCTGTCATAATATCAAATCCGATTCTCTAAATTTCTCACAATCAATTAACTACTATATTTTTTTTATCTTATACATATATTTGATTCGTGAATGTTTTAAATATTGATTACATGATAATGTTTCTCATGATATTTTTTCTTATGGTAAAACTGTGTCATCTAATCTGTTATGTTATGACTGTTGTATGTTCCATCTATACATGCCAATTCGAAATTTTAAGGAAAAAATTACTATTGGAAACTAAGTCGACTATTGCATTCCAAGCCTGTAAATAGTCAACCGCTTCATCATTGGTAAAAAAGAACAACTATTGTGTCTGTCTACAAGGTGTTTATTGTATCCCTTGTGGACTACTTGTTCCTAGTGTTTGTAAATATATTAAGAGTTTGTTAGTCTTGAAAAAAACTTTTAATATTGTCTCTTTATGATTTTTTTTCATGCATCCAATTCTTTAATTGAGGAACTCAAGCTGAAGGTAGAAAGCGTTTCTGATTAATTTCATAATAGAGGGTTTTTTTGGACCAAAATATAGATGTTTCATCCAATATTTTTATGATTTGGGAATTAACCTAGTGTAGGTAATCCATACATTCATGAAAATATAAATCAAGGTAATTTTATCAAAAGTTGTTGGATGTTATTCTTGTTGGGTTATAAGAAATCATTTCTTTTGTTCTACTTGTAACATTACAAGTTTATTAATTCTATTTTATTTACATTTAAATAGAAAGTTGTAATTTATTATCATTATCTATTGTATTAACTCTGATTTAAGATTCTATTCACCTTAAGGTATAATATTCATTAAGAAAAAATGGGTTTTAATTAAACTAATTGAAGTTGTGTTTAATATGAAAAATATCATTATCGAACCCAGTGTGATTAAAAAACATTTATATTAAATCTTAGGGCCATTATGATTTATTTTTTAATGATATAAGAGGGTTTCTTGAGTCTAATTTTTTTAACCTTGTTAAACATTTTTTTCATTAATATTAAAAAAGAATGATTTTAAACTCATAATTCACCCTACTCTTGTAGTTGTGAAATAATCATATATATTTTTATCCGACAATTTGTATTAGAGAAGGTTTCCCCAGGTCATATATTTTCTTAAATTATCATTACATTTTTGTTTTACAATTCTTATAAACAGTATGTTTATGAATAATTATCTACACTAACGTGTATGAGGGAATCATATTTTTATTATTATTATAATGATGAAAGGTTATAAAGTTGAATAAATGGAAAATTTAAATACTAAAAGACAACCTATTTTTTAAGTTAATGACTATTAATAATATAGAGACAAAAATAAGACATTTTTATTTATAATGGTGTTGATAATTTTTAATTCTTACAAGATATTACAATATTCCAGATAAAAAAGGTATAAAATTTTCAGATCAAGAGAGACAAGATTATAACCTTAATTATAAGGTATGAAATATTTTGTTATTAAATGAATAGAAAAATTTATAGTCAGATATCATCTTTTATATCATAAATTGGCTATTGGAAGAAACTTTAGATTACACATTTTGGAACATCTATATTCATTGAGACAAGAAGATCTAAGCTTAGAGTAGACCATCATGCTATTGTTTTTCCATATAGAGAAACTATAACTATAGATCAGTATATATTTAGGAATATTTTAAATATATTAAAATCCTTAGGAGAAAAAGGCATATAATATGAATCTCTTGTGGAAAATATCATTTGCATCTTTCCAAATGGATGGCAGTCAAAGAGAGTATAAGTTTATGAATCCAGAAATGTTATAGAGGTTACTCTTGATGTGTTATTCTAAACGCATATAAAATATGATGAGATAATGAAGAGATATTATGAAAAATAAAATAAAAAATTGATGATTTTATTTTACTACAACTTCAAATAAGATTAAATCCATGACACCAGAAAAATAGTGATGTCAACAAAGAATAACATGGTCATTCAATAAGAATCAAGTGATTTTGATCATTCAGATACTAAATTAGCCAATCATGCTCGAAGGATGAACAAGATTGATGAAATAAGTTTTTTTGATATAGTTATAATAAAAAGGATGAGATGGAAAAGAAATATTTGGATGTTACATACTATGAATGCAAGACAGTTGGATGCATCATACTTGATTTTCCAATGATGAAAAGTACATAATGAAAATATATAAATTCTCAAAATGAATCTGAATATTTATCACAAGTATAACGTAATGAATGTTCTAAAATAAAATGATTCATGTAGTTAAAGTGGTAGAGATTCATCTGATTAATCCTTAAATAATGAAAATTCTATAAATAATAATACTGGTCTTCTAGCTAGAATACCTTTGAGGAATCAATTTTTTATAGAAAAGGTACACACTTATGAATCATTGACCCACATGACTTTAAATTCTATTTATCCTAATGAAGAAAATAAAAAATCATTAAATAAAGAATATTCCTCAGTAGATGATAATTATTTTCCATTATTTGACAATGTTTCTAGATTTTCCATGTTATATGAAAATGATAATTTACAAAATAAAAATAAAAATAAAAATAAAAATTCTAGAATTAGTGTTTTAACAAAAGAAGTATCATATAAATCTAATGATCTTAATGAAAAATCATTTTAAATAGTTTCTATTTTAATAAACCATGAATTATTAAATTCAATAAATGATAAACACTCAAATGAACTTGAGAATATTTTTTGGAAAAAATATTATAGTGAAGAGACCTAATTCTAAAAAAATTCTTTTGAGGATAACAATTTAGTCATTAGGATAAAATATGGAAACTTTTTATTCAAGAAACATGTTTAAAATTTTTCATCTTTTAAGGAGAATTTCAAATAAATGTATAAAAATATTATCCCTTTAAGGAATAGTCCTTGAATCAGTTACTCTCATTCAAAACCTATTTTTAACCATTACTATTTTGTTCCCAAAAGTACCCAAGTCTACAGAAAGTGTCAAAGTTGTGGACCTTGAAACAAAAATTGTTTTCTAGACAAAATCTAATCTTTTAAATGTCATAAAGCCCATTTTTTCAAAAAATTTGGATCATTAAGATTTTAATTTCTAACAATTCCAAATCCATGAATGTTTGGATTCCCAAAATCCAGAAATTTTATTTTCATGAAAACAATTGATGTACTTACAACAATACAAAGTACAAGGATAGTGGTCATTTCAAATATATGACGGTTAATGTTTTTTCATTTAAATGATTATTAAAATTAAATGTTTATGGGTTACTATTATGGATAATTCTCATAGAAATTTAATTGGTATACGTATCATTATTTGTATTAGAAAATCCTTGATTTCAATTTTTTTATTTTTTAAGTGTCTTAATCAGAACCTTATAAAAATAAGTAAATTATTTGATGAAGACTACCTTGTTAATTTTAGGAATGAAAAATTTCTATTACATAATTCCAAGGATAAATTTGTTCTTTCTACCAATCAGAATGGGAATATTTACACACTTAACTTACATGACCATAGGATCCAAGACATATCTTGCCTTAGTGAAATGAAAGAACAATATTGGTTATTCTAGAAAATATTAGGACACTGTAACCATATGAATATATGAAAATTGAATAAGAAAGGACTTATTAAAGATCTATCATGTCATAGACTGGATTCTTCAAAAGCATGTAATCCTTGTCAATATAAAAAGAAACATAAGTCAAGAATCATGTCTATTAGTTAAGTCTCAACTTATGAAGAATTATAGTTAGTACACATGGAATTATTTATTCCCACACAAACTAGGAGTATTAGAAGAAAATAATATATGTTTGTTTTAGTAAAATATTAAAATAGATTTTCATGGCTTTATTTTATTGAGAGGAAATATGAATACTCTTGTTGTTTTAAAAAATTCATAGAAAAATTTTAAATTGAGAAAAACCTACATTTGATAACTTTTCATAATGAACATGGTAGAGAATTTGAATATTCATATTTTGAAACATTTTTTTATTATAAAGGGAATGACACGTAACTTATCATCTCTAATAACCCCTTAGAAAAATGGTGTTATTGAAAGAATAAAATTAATCCATCAAGAGATAATAAGAACCATGTGGATTTCATACTCAATTTCTAATTTTTGTTGATGAAGTTGTTTGTAATACTTTTTATACTATAAATCATGTTTTAATAATTCCATTTCTTAATAAAACACCTTATGAGTTATAGATAGGTTGAAAATGGAAACCCTCATACTTCAGAGTATCTGGATGAAAATTTTTCATTTTGGATACAATAATAACTTATATAAATTTACAGCCAAATCTAATGAAGTTATATTTTTAGGAACTTCTACCACTCTTAAGGATAATAGTGTTTTCAATAAAAATTATTATAGTATTGAAGAAGCATTATATGTAAATTTTAATGAAACAGATCAATTTTATTTTAAGAAATACCAACCTACAACTTCTAATGTGTTTTCTAAAAAATTATTATGAACTTTTAATTAAAGATTATTTTAATGAAGGGAATACACAAGGAAATGTTTTTTATGTATTCAATCTAGAATAATTTTTGAATTATGGTGATGAAAAGGTTTTACAAAGCACAAGATAGTTGGTTCTTAGGAATCATCATACTAATAATATCATTGGTGATGTAAATTAACCCATAAAGAATAAGAAGTTCTTTATGAAATGAAGTAGATCATCAATAATTTCCATCCCCATTCGAACCCAAATTTCCCTATGACTATTTAGGTGATGGAGATCGGGTTAAAGATATGCATGATGAACTAAATGAATTTGAAAGGAACAATGTTTCAGCCTTGGTAGAAGGACATAAATAAATCTTTTTAAATAAAGTAAAATTGGTTTCCAAAAATAAATGTGATGAAAATGGGATCATTATTAGAAATAAAAAAATACTAGTTTTTAAGGGCTCTAAATAACAAGATAGAATAGATTGTGGTGAAAAAAAATGACTTGGAAGCTATACTTGAATCTATTCATATTCAATAATCCTTTTTAGAATTATATAATTTCTAACCATTTCAAATGGATGTGATGTGTTCTTTCCTTAATAAATTTTTCAAGATGATGTTTTTATTTAACAACCTATTGGTTTTAAAGACAAAAAACACCCAAAATATGTTTTTAAACATACCATAACTTTATATGGGTTTAAACAATCCCCTAGAATCTAGTTTGAGATATATATATAATTTTTTATTCAAAATAATTTTATTAAGGGAATTTCATATTCAAATCTTTTCTTAAATAAAAAAAGTTTTTATTTTTCAAATTCATATTAATCACATTATATTTTTATCAACTGAGAATTCCTTAAATGATTCATTTTCATGTCGTATAAAATGTGAGTTTAAAATGAGTAAGTTGGGTGAGTGAACATTTTTATTGGTTCTCAAATCTATCAAAATCTAAAAGGAACCTATGTGCATAAAAATATGTACATTATAAATATTCTTAATAATTATGTCTATGAGAATACGAAATGTATATGTTCTCCAAATAGAACCTCAAATATCCATGATCTTGATGATGCTAGACAACCAATGGATAAAAAAACATTTGTAGGTATGATATGAAGTTTACTATACATAATATCTAGTAATATAGACATAATGTTTTCTATATTATTATGTTCTAGGTATCATGAAAATTTAAAATAATACCATTTAAGAGCCATGAAATTAATTTTTTGTTATTTAATGGGTACTATGGATTTGGGACTTTTTTATCCTTCATGTACTGATATTGAGCTTAAAGGTTTTTTGGATGTTGAATTTAGTGATAATATAATTGATAGAAAAAGTATATCAATAAATTTCAATTTTTTGTTAATTAATTATTTTCTTGGTCTAATAAGAAAAAACCCTCAGTTTCCCTTTTCACTGATGAGGCCAAATATGTTGCAGTTGGAAGCGATTGTGCTCAAGTGTTGTAGATTCAACACAAACTAACTCATTAACGAAGGATTTTGACTAAAACTAAAATATTATGTGATAACAGTAGTACTATAGCCCTATGAAAAAACCTTAATAATCACTCATGTGAAAAGCACATAGATATTAGGAATCACTTTTTTGGGATCATGCACTTAAAGTTGATATTATTTTATAATATATTAAAATGAAAATTTTACATTATGATATTTTTACAAATAAATTACCTTTCAATATATTTGAATACATTAAACAAAATGTAGGAATAATTTATGTAATTAAATCATTCATTTTTACATTTTTTCATACTATCTACATACATTAAGTTTCACCATATCATAAGGGGAGTATAATAGAATTTTTTCATTAATTGTTTTCTTCAGAACCTGCCATTTTTTTAATTTTCGGACATTAGTAAATTTATTTATAAAAACATTCAATATAAAAAAATATATCAGATTTTAATATCCTAAGAATAATTTATTTAGTATAATAATATATGTTCTAGGGATTCAAAAAGAAATAACATATTTTATATTACTCAATTCTGAATGTTGTAATTTTATTATTTTGTGATCAAGTTTTCTTAATGCTATTTTGTTTCCTTAAAACCTCAATTGTTCAGAACATATAAAATATTATTCAACTCAATTTCAATTGTTAGATCATATCAACCAATTTTCAATAGTTAGTTTAATCATGGATGACATACCATCACCTCTCCAAATATATATAGAAATGGACCCCCCAGTGTCCCACCTCCATATCCAATATTTTCTACACGAGCTACTGCTAGCCTTTAAAACTATTAGTTTTTTTCATTCAATTTCCATAAATCTAGATGTCTCATTTATTATCTTCTCAAATTTCAATTCATTCATCTATATAATTCAATGTTTTTTTTATTTCTAGAATGGTAATTTTATTAAGTTTGGTTTTCAAGTACGATTCTTTATAAATAATGATCATAAATTTTTAATGATGGAAACCCATATGTATTGCAAAAAACAGAGTATATCATGGTCCAGTATATCTAGAACTAGTTACTAATTTTTATGAATTAGTTGTGTTATTTATATAAGGAGAAAATCATATTGTACAATTTAAATATTGTGTAAAATCAAGCTCATTGACCTTCAAGAAATCATCTGATTTCCTTACAATAACATTTGATGGGCAATAATTCCACCCTTCTCACAAAATATCGATATCAAAATTTTCTTTCAATAAGGAATGGAAAATTGAATCCTTATTCCTTAAGTCAATAAAGAGCCAGAAATTTCTCAACTCAACTCCAATAATCGAATTATAACATTATTTATTCAAGGGCCACTAATTCCAAGAATGAGAGACCAAGATACCCTCCAGCTGACATATATATTCATGATAGAATTTCTTGTAAATATAAATAATACAAACATGATGATATACAAATTTTTGACAATGTGAAAGATAATGTATGGATTTATCAAGTCTTAAATTCCCATGTTTCTAGTAACTTTGTCCACGTTTTAAGTTAATAGATTAAACTCTTTCAATTTTCCTTGTAAATAAGAGAAAAAGAAGTTCGATATTCTAATTTTAAGTGAAGACACAAATAAAATAATGAAATATTCTTGTGATGACAATACTAAGAATTTGGATGATTTATCTGGAAATTCAGGCTCGGATGGTGACAATTATAATAAAGAGATACCAGAGTCTAAGAAAAAAAATCTCAAGATTCTGAACCACAGAAGTTGTGGATGCAAAAATCTTACCCAAATGAATAATTTTCAAAGTAGAGTCCAAAAATTGAACAATGAAAAAAAGGGGATCTAGTATTTTAGAGAAAACTAGATGAATAAAAAGCATTAAAATTTCATGAAATTGAAGAATAAGGAAATCAAGCCAAGGAGAAGAAGATTAAGAAAAAAAGTAGCGGAAGATGAGTTGTTCCAGGCTTTGATGAAATCCACCAAAATAAATTCTCAAGATATTTTTATTCTATAATCCATTATTCTAGACATTGATGTTCTCCCTAAATGAATAGATGAAGTGTAAGTATAAGTCCCTCTAACTGATAAAAAAAATCTGTTATTTCAAAATTAGTTCCCTATGTAGACGAAACATCTCCACCAGGAGATTAAGCTACTAAAAAAATGACATGACGATGATATTCATGAAATATGACACATTTAATGAGATAATCAATCCCAAAAATCCTATATAAAAACTTCTAAAGACTCATCTTCCATGATTTCCTCAAAATGAAAGTTAGTTTATAAATTTGATAGTTAGATTCAGAAATGAATCTCATCCCACAAAGAAAATGTCATTGATAGTTATGTTTAAAATATTTATTATGATGGTGATGATGGTGGTGATGATAATTTGATGAAGATGGTGATGGTGATGAAAATATTGTTCAAATTTCTCATAAAAGGATAATATAATAGAGGATAGATAAATCAAAATATATGAAACACAATGAGAAGAAGATAGATGTTGTAACTTCTAAAAAAATTGATCCGAATCTGAAAACTCATCATATTCTATGGTAGAAGACTTCATTGTTAAATCATTTAAGATGTTTGTAATGTATATTCGTTACCTTCCCAAAATTGAGAAAATAATCTAGAGATTCAAAAATCATTAAATCATAAATTGGACTCAATAACCCTTCATATACATAAGATGACCGAGAATGAAGAAGATTTCAAAACCTTCATGGAAAATTATCATTATCACATTAAATCTATTAGGGATATGGCCAAGTGGTCATGGAATATAAATAATGATCATAATTTTTGGATGATATGTCTGATTCAATCCATAATTATTTAGCATAATTTAAATACTCAATCAATGAATTATCACATAGATTTTCTGAGAAAATGAAGGAGGGACTAGACATTTGGTTCCAGGAAGACAAATATTTGTTTTAGAAACTAAATTCAATTATATATGAGGGAAAAATATGAAGTCAAAAAATAAGAGATCATTCTTTTTAATAATTAAAATGAAGATTTGGATAGGAAACTCAAGTCCCAGGAAGAAAAATTTAAAAGTCAAGTAGAAATCATTTAAATCCTTGAAAATAATAATCAACATCAGTAAGTCCTACTTGCAAAGGTTGAGGATTATATAAATGAATTGAAGAATTTGAAGGCTCTTGTGAAATCAATAATGCTAAATAATTATTAATTTATTTTTCATCTATGAATTTTTTTTTGTAAAAAATTTCAATATCATGTATTTTTATCCCTATTGATTCATATAGAATGTTTCCATACCATTTTTGGGTACAATTTATTTTCTAAATTTTTTGTTGTAAATCAAAATGTGGGAGAATGGTTGAGAAAAATAATGAATATATCTTAAGGTATAAGGGAGATATTTATTTTTTGAGTGGAATAAAAATACGTAAATAAATTAATAAGATCCTTAAGGGGAGTTCATATCCTATAAGGGAGTTAGGTGTATTCTTCTTTTTAAGAGTCATAAACATAGGGGGAGATACGTATTTCATTTAATCTCAAATTTGAAATTTTTTTGTCTTAATATTAATTTATTAAATCAGTATGTGTGCTTTCTAAAAAGGGGGATATTGTTGAGTCAAAATATTCCTTATTGATTTCTCTTATTCCTTTAGCTTTTGGATATCACATATCCATTTCCTTTAATATTAATTTTTCTTTCTATATGTTTTAATGAATAGTTTTTGTCTAATATTATGCAAGACTGGTCAAAATAGTATTCATGTTATTTGGTATCTTTTAGGTTGTTTTCCATCTAATTATAACAAAATATTTCATAAGACTGGATGGAAACAAGAATCTATAAAAATTAGATCCATACATATAATTAGATACATAGTTTATATAATCTGAGATTCACAGTTACTCAAATATGATTCTCTCACAATTTCCAGTATGATTATAGAGTGTCTCAAATCAAATTATCTTATAATATCAAATTTAATTCACATAGACTTTCAAATCTGATTCATAGAGTTTCATAAATCTGATTCTCTCAGAATATTGACTATGATTCTCGCATAATTAAAAATATGATTCTAATGATTTATCGAATCCATTCTCAGAATTTATCGAATTATATTCTCAAACTTTATCAAATCAGATTCCTTTACATTCTGAAAACTGTTTTGTTACTATATTTTATTTCTTATTCTTATACATATAATGGGATTCATTCATATTTTAAATATTGATTACATGATAATGTTTCCCATTATAGTTATCCTTATGCTAAAACGATGTCGTCTAATCTACTATATTATGACCATGGTAAGGGTGAATGGTACAAGTCCCAATGAATGTTTTGGAAAAAATTTTCTATTAGAGACCCGGTCAGAAATTTTTTTCCATGCCTATAAATATCTAGTTCCTTTATTATTTGTAAAAAAACTCAACTATAATGTGTGTCTACATGTGGTTGATTTTCTCTCTTGTGAACCACTTGTTCCCAATTTTTTAACTATATTAAGAGATTGTCAATCTAAATAAATCATTCCAGGTTTTCTCCAAAATAATTTCTTCTTGTGTCATATTCCTTAATCGGGGGCCTCCAACTGAAGGATGAAAGATGTTCTGATTACCTTATTAATAGAGGGGTTTTAAGGATAACAAAACAAAAGGACATATAATCATTCATGAATTATGGCCTTACCCATGTGTGGGTAAGGCATTCATGTGTGAACGTATAAATCATGGGATGTTTTTTTCTAATTCATTGGATACCTTCTATTTAGGTTAAATTATTTCACTTCATTTGATCAACATGTTCTATTATAAGTTTATTAATTTTGTTGTAGTTACTTTTAAATATAAAGTGATAGTTTATTATCTTTATCTATGGAATTAACTCCAATTTAAAATTCTATATGATTTAGGGTATAATATTATTTAATAAATATTATGTTTTAATTAAACTAATAAAAGTCACCTTAAATATGATAAATCTTTTTATTGTAACCAAAGTGACTATGATACTTTTACAATCACACTCAGGTCCATTCTGATATCTGTGTTAATTATAGAAGATTTCTTAGGGAATTCATTTTTTTATCCTTATAAAACGATGTTTTCTTTATGATTGGAAATGAAGGGTTTAAAACATACAATTCACCCCCTATTTTAATTGTGCCATCTTTATACATGTTTCGATCCAATAAAGGGTGATTCCCTTATTGTGTTATGTGACTGTTTTAGATATTTTCCTCATATATATAATGACATGAGGTCATGAGTTCATGAATAGTTTTAGGAACCTATGGATATGGGTTGCATGAATCACGATAGGCCCACACGTGATGGGTTTATAGGACATGAATGTTAGAATACATTTTATATTTTTCAAAAATCTAAAGTAAGTAATGTCTAATAATGGTGATTCGAATGGGTGAATGAAAACACTGTTAGTGAATTCGTAAATAATTGTGGTTAAAAAAGAGTTTTAAATGAGTTAAAATGTTTTTTGTAAAATGTTATGAAGTTGGAATTGTTTTTAATATGATTTATTCATGTTGTGAGTGTGGAAATGGTTTTAAAGAAGTTTTTAATGAAATAAATATTACAATGTAAGTTTATTTACCACATATTAGTAAATACCTATGATAGGGATGATATTTGGTATTGTTCTTGATGTGACGATGTTAGTTGAAATAGTATATGAAAAATTGGGTTTTTTATGCATAGTGTAGAGGCTCCTTTTATGTAAATTTCAGAGGATATATTTTATTTTTTATAAGAAATATATTAGGAAAGATATATGAAAATTTTTGTTCGTTTACCAATTGGTAGACAAGAACATGTCACTGAGAATGATAATTCAGATGTGGGGAAAAATCATAGTGGTTCAGAGTATCTGAGGAGGGGAGAATTTACATGAAAACATTTCTCATTTTATGAAGATTATGGAATGGGAACCAGGGTGGGCCGGGATGACTATGTTCAATGTAACCAAACAATTTCATTTGAAACACCCTCCCATATTTTCCAGTTAGGGTATACATGAGGTTTTAATGTTATAGGTAGACTCCATCCAAACTATTTTGGATGACATGGCTACTACTGTAGTGAAGAGATTCAAGTTGTAAGGATATGTGTTGTGGGGACCGGAGAAGCGCTATTGGTATATCATGGTGAAAACTCCATAGGATGATCTCATGTTATGGAATAACATCTAGTAAGTGTATCTAACACACATCTGTCTTGAGAAATTTAGAATGGATCAGGATGTAGAGCTTTTGTGGTTGTAACATTAAATGATGTTAGTGATGGATTATAAAAACCACATTCTAAACTTGAAATGATATATTCCATATTTTTTAGGGGATGAGGCTACTATAGAATGTAATTTTAAGGGTGGAAAGAGACATGATATTATGTCCCAGGTAATCATCTTCTAAATAAATAGGATTGCAGAGGTATTGGATCGGGATATTATTTTAGAATACATCTTAAAGGAATATTTAGGAAGTGGGTTTGTAGTTCTATCACTGTGGAAGACTTGGACAAATTTAGGGTTTGTTCATTTGGCAACCAGGTGAGTATCGACCGTACAATAGAATGTGGAATGCACATAGGTTCTATAGAAAAACTCAATAGATGGGAAAAAATTAAAGGATCATGCCTAATTCAATGTGTACAAAGGGGATCAGTTACCCATTATTAGGTAGGTAGTTGGTGTATGACTTTCCATACTAGTAGAGGGCGTACATATGGTACTCTATGGTGGTATATTACATATTATAAGAGCATTGTAGCATCAAGAACTTAGATAGGGTCCCATAGTACAGGGGTGGACCAGCTTTATTCATTTTCGTCAAAACCTAGAGGGGTCAATGTTGGATCATTTATTGTTCAAGGTATGGTCCATGTAGCTTCCACACACTTTAGTAATTTATTTTTCACACGTGTCTCAAATTAATTTGTTTCATCTCTATTTATGGTTGTGTTGTGTCTATAATTGGATCTTCTGTGTGGGGTTAGGTCAATTGATACACAATTATTAGTGTGAGATGAAAATATCATGATGTTTAAGGGGATTTAGACTGATATTTGTGGGTACCAATTCCTATACGACATGTATGTAATTGAGATATCAAGTATTGATTTCATTTTGGGTATGGAATAGATCGTATTGTACCAAGCCCATATTGACTGTTACCATAACTGGGTAACATTTAAATCTCATGAGGGATATATTTATATCCATTACAGGGAAAGGTATGTCTTGTTAGGCCATACATGACCATTATGTATGAAAATGGGTGAACTCACATACCATGTTTCTTGTGTTATGCTTCATGGTGGGGGAGTAGAGAATCATGTATTTCATCATTTGGTTCATAAATTCTTGAATGTGTTTTCTAGAGATTTATCACTAACTCCTCATAAGAGGGATGTTGATTTCATAATTGTGTTGTTTCCATGGGAATAACCAATACCCTTTTCTCTATATAGAATGTCATCAGAAGAACTCTATGAACTAAAAACTCAATTGGGGGAACTAAAGAACAAGGGATTCTTTCATCCAAGTATGTCACCCTAGGGATCTATAAAGTTTTTATCCATAAAGGCTGATGGATCATTGCTATTATGTATTTATTATATGAATCTGAGTCAGATGACAGTTAAAAATAAGTACCATCTACCTCAAAATGATGATATTTTTCACAGGATATGAGGTGAATCATTTTTATCCAATATTGATATGATATTGGGATATTATCAGCTAAGGGTGAGACCTTTTGATAAACAAAAAACTCAATAAATGTGTATGTATAGGTTGCCTGATTTTTTTTAAGTTTTTTATGTTGACTAATGCATTGAGATTTTTTATAGAGTTGATGAACCGAATCATTAACTATTACCAGGATTATTTCATAGTTGTTTTTTTGAGTAAATATTTGTGTACTCTAAGACTAAGGATGATCATGAAAAAAATATTGAAAACATCATGTGTAGATTAAGAGACCATTATAAATATTTTGAGATGTGAAAATGTCATTTTATAGATCAAAAAAGTGCATTTCATGGGTCATATAATCTTTGAGGAAGGTGTGTTAGTGGAACCAAAAATGGTGCCGATAGTTGTGTCTTGTGAGAAGGCTAATAATGTTTCTACATTCTGAATTTTCCTAGCCTTGGTATGCTATTATCAAAGGTTCATTAAAGGAATATCCCATTTGGTGGCACCACTGTTAGGCCTGACCAAGAAGGGAGTTATGCTTTAATGGTCTGAATAATGTGATAATTCATTCTAAGAGTTATATAAGTGATTAAAAATACAACTTTTATGATATAACCTCATCCAAGATAGTATTATACATCATTTTGTGATGAATATGCGGTTGGAATTGGGGTGTATTTAATGAATATTTTTCATGTTCTGGTATCTGATTAATTAAAATGGAGGAATCATGATAGATATTATCCTACTTATGATCTAGTGTTGGTCGCAGTGGTTTAGGCCTCAATGTTTTAGCAGAATTACTTTTTGGGAAATGGTTTTGGTTGTACACCAATCATAATGTGTTGATATATATCTTATCCCAGCATGATTTGAATCTTTTTTAGTGGTGATGCATTGAATACATGAAATACTTTGACTTTAAGCTGCCATTCATAGTAGTACAGGGATACAATGTTGCAAATACCTTGAGTATGAAGAATCAAAATCTGGTGGTTCAAGAATCATGTAAGGAATTGATGATAATGGCATTGTTTTATAATATGTATCTTTTGGTGAGCAGTGGAAAAGGGAATATGTACTTTGTATCCTTAGTAGCCAATCCCTAGTTTTAGGGAAAAATTAATGAACGTGAGTTTGATGATCTAGAATTTTTGGCTTTAAAGGGGAGTCATATAGGTGGGGAGTCACCCTCCAGTTTGACTGTTGGGGATGATGGGACAATTTATGTTATGATCACATGGTTGTTCTTACATGTATGTGAGAAGAGTTGATGCGAGAGTTTCATATATCAAAGTGGGAATTGCATCATAGTTTTACCAAAATGAATTCTGGCCTTTTTAGGCAATATGGGTGGCCACAGATGAAGGAATAGGTTACATTATAGTAGGTGAAGGCCGCGCATCAGCAACCTAGTGGTTTTTCACAGTAATTTCCCATTCCCTAACAAAAATGGGATGATGTAATGATGAATTTTGTATGGGGTATTCTGATTATGCCTCGTAAGAATGATTTTATCTGGGTAGATGTTCATCATTTGGAAAAGGTGGAACATTTATTACAATTTCCAGGGATTTCACCATGGATCACATGCATGATTTGTATGATCGATATAATTTGAGATTTCACAGAGTAAAACATGATAATATTTAGGATCATGATCTATGTCTTACATCATTATTCTAGAATGGGTTATAGAAGTCACTTATTAGTCATGTGTTTTTAAGTATGTCCTTTCATCCAATGATGAATGGGATGTCATAGCATTCGATTGAGGTACGTGAGGACATGTGGAGGGAATGTGTCAACGATTTTGGTGGATCATGGGAATAAAAATTTTCACATATCATGTTTTCCTACAGAAAAATTATCATTATATGATTCAGATGGAACTATTTGAGATGATCTATGGTAGACCATTTTGATCTATGTTGTGTTGGATGAAATTTGGGGAATCATATTTGCTGGGATCGAGTATCATACATGAGATATTGGAAGAGATTTTCTTGATTCATAAATGTATGGAAATGTCCTAAAGTAGAAATAATTCATATTGGGATTGGATTTATAGACCTCTTGAGTTTGTGATGGTTGATATTTTGTTTCTTCAGGTGTCACCATGGTTGGGTCACCATCGAATTCAAAAATCGGGAATATTGGCACCCAGGTACGTGGGGTTTTTTGGGATTTTGGAGAGGATAATAGTGGTGTCCTACATATTGGATATTCCATAGTGGTATAGTGGTATGCGAATATTTTTTCATGTGTCGTAGCTTTAGAGGTATCACCCTGACTAATCTTGGAATATCTATCTGCAGGACATCGAGCGTGAGTCTGATGCGTCCCTAGAGAAGCATATAGTTCATATTGTGGATAATAGTGAAAATGTATTGAGGGGAAATATTGTTCCATTATTTTGAGTTTTTTGGAATCATGGTAATGGTAATGAAGAAACTTGTGATATGGAGTTAGATGTGTGGGCCCAATGTCTTGTTCTCTTTTCTTCAGAATCTCAACAATGCTTGGAATTGCGGCTTCAGGATGAGATATTAGAAGGTTGAGATGCTCTGATATTATAGCATTCATGGAGTTAATTAATTATTTAAATTTCGAATTAAATCTAAAAAAACATGTTACTAGTTTTTTAATGGGTGTATGATGATTCCTGAGTGTAATATGGGGGTTTGGGACACTAAATTAGAAGAAAAATGGTCATCTAGTGCATGTTTCAATATTAGAGAATGGAAATGAACAACTATATACACATGACATGCTAACCATGAGAATAAGTGCATAGCTAATTAAACCATTCCAGATATCATACCATGTTGAAATTGTCAGAGAAATTCGACATGGTTTTCCAAATGGTGCAGAATCCCCAGATAACTGTGTGGCATAGACCCCTCTTGGACCAAGTCAGACACACTGTTGGATCATGTTTTGGAAAAATGTGTGGCTAAATCATGCACCCTATCTAAAAGTGAGAAATTTCCAATTTCCCTATATGTATTTTCTGTTCCTCACCTTTTCACTCCCAATTTTTTCTTCATATGTCCCATGTGATGAAACAATGCTCCCAAATCCCCCAATTGGTCGATCTCCTTTGATTCTAGGTTAGTTGGAGTGTCATTTGTTTTAGAAGAAAGAATTATGTATGTCTAATTTTACCTTTTTATTATCTTTTCTAGATTAGAAATTGTGGTAACATTCTTCTTCTTCTTCTTCTTCTTCTTCTGATTCCCTATAAAACATATTTTTATAGTGGATATTATATTTGGGATTCAAAGGGTGCTTGAATCTAGATCTAAGGCTGAGGTTAAGGGTGTTTTCATCTTCAAGTCTGAGGTAGGTGGTCAACATGTTATTTCCCTTGGTGTTGGAGATAATTTGTGTATGTATGTTTGGGTTAATTGTTCAATCTTATTGTGATTTTCATTCTTTTAAAAGTATTTGGTCGTGTGGTTGGGTAAATAGCGAGTTGTTCCCCTTATGATTCATGTAGGATTCATTGAGGGTTTTTATACAGATTTAAGGCAACCCATGGGGTCTGACAAAACTTTTGAACATTGAAAATGGTAACATTGAATATAGTATTGAACCATAACAATGTAAATCTCATGAAGAACATGTTGAGATGTCAGTTGAGTTAAAATGATAATATCGACAGTGTGTTAGAAATTTGATAATTGCATAAGGGATTATTTTGATTAATATGAAATTGGTTGGGCGAACTGAAGTGATTGTGCTAAATGGATTATGACTTATACTAGAATTGAATAAGATATTTATTGCATGTTACAATTATAAATATTTTAAATCAGTAAATTCTTGTGAATTGACAACTATGTAAATTGACTTAGTGTAAAGGAAAATTGATGAAAATGGGAAATTGGAAAATATATGAAAATTGATGAATATACTAAATGGGTTAGTGAATGGGAATGTGAATTAGATTAAAAGGTCCATGTAACATAATTGGAAATTTTTATAATTGTATAATTCTTGATAACAATTCATGTTTGGAATTAAAATTGAGTTATAAATGTTATGTTTATTGATTGGGAGTTGTTTTAGTTGAATTGGATAAAACTATATGGACCGAGTCTACAAATTAAGTGAGATATACATGTTATGAAATGTTATCCCTAGTGAGATGGGGAACAAGATTTATTTATTTATTGATATGAATTAACCGGCTTAGGTAGTTCTGCGAAAGATGTAAATTTGTAACTCATGTAACCCATTATGAAAATGGATTTCATTCACTACAATGGTTAATTTGAATAATGTCAACTGATGGAACTCAATTTGTCTCCGGTTTACCATTTCATTTATTTTGAACTTGCATAAACTATCTATTTATACTTGATATTTTATAGAAATTGTTTATGGAGACCTTCTAATTTGTACTCACACCCTAATTTTGATGCCATTGGGTACTATAGAAGATTAGATGGTTCTAAAAATTCCCCCACCATATGGGTAGGGTTTCTCCTATACTTATATTACTTATTCAATAATTATTTCCTTACTAATATTGTGATAATTTTTTAAATCATGAGTATGGTGAAATTCAAGATCTAAATGTGATATTCTTTCTATTTGAGGAAATGATGTCCCTTATGGTTTATCTCTTCTAAAATGAGAATATTTATTGATATTATTGGATAATTATTTCCTGATTATTTTAATGTATCTATCTTATGGGGTCTGATTATTATGATATTCCATCATAGATGATTCCTATTGGACATAAAAATTGACAATGGGAGGAGTTCAATCCTAATAGTCAACTTGAATAGAATAACTCTCATGATATCACTTTTCAAAGACTTTTTTTTGTAGGAGAGAAGGGTTAAATTTAGTGTTCCATGTTCTCACCATTCCCTGACATATGTGTTGGTTGGAGAATTAGTTATCAACTTCTATAGATTTTCCAAAGAAAAAAGTAATATATATTGAACATTTTCACACTACATTCACTATATAGGATGTTATAGAAATAAAACTGAAACCTATCCAATTTTTTGTGAAATTATTTAATTTTCATAATATGATTCACATATCCTTTAAATGTTTGGAATTTCCCTATTTTGGGTTGAATAGTATTCATTGGATTCAGATGAATATTGTGGGTGAAATCATCTCCCACTGTCATTAGCATGTTATACTAAGGGGTAGTAATGGGCCAAATCATGGCTAATGTATTATTTTTGAATTTTTTTACACATAATCGATGTGTTTTATAAATATTATATTGATTATTTCATTACTTTATCCTTTAAAAAATTGTTATTTTTTTCTTCCTTATTGTAAAAAGTATTTTTGGTTTGAATATTATATCATATAGTGGATGCTATGAGTTGCTAAGTTGGTTAAGTGAATGGAAATTTCATTAGGAAGCCTTCAAGGTGAAAATCAATGTCTCTTAAAATTAAAATTCATCAATAATGGATGGAATCATATTCTCTAGTGACTCATGATAGAAGGGAATTATTGTAGTGGATTATAAAAGGGGGTATATTTTGGTTGAAATGAAATATCAATACAGGGATGTTCATCACAATGAATTACATCTAGGAGACGACAACCATTATGGGTAAAAATATTACCAAAGGTCAGTGGCCTACTATATTTACCCTGAAGAGTTCTTTTAAGGTATATAATGGAAAATATAGGACCTCCTAACCTCTTGATCTCCAAAAAATATGGCTGAATTCTATGGTAATCATCCTTATAAGTTCTCTTATGACCAATATTTGTTAATCCATGAAGGAGGTCATAACGTTAAATTCATCACGGAGGACCTCCCTATATAAAAGTAGGAAAATTGCAGAGAGGACCTTCAGAAATTAAACTATGAAATATTTTATATTTAAATGAGTTAGTATGATCTTTGTCCACCATGATAAATGTTTGAGGTCCCCGATAACACTAGGATAAATAATAGCATGAATGTGGGTCTTATTCTGATATTTTTGTCACCCTTCATGATATTTCATATTATATTTTCTCAATCATGTGGTAAGAAACACATGTTTTAGACATTTAATTTCTTACACAAAATCCCTCTAGGAGAAATTACATGTTTTTTCTGATTAAATGATGATTTTTTATTTAATTTTTTCTCAAGTGTATGCCTACCCTGAAGTGGTATTTGGAATGAGTCAATTATCTATAATTGGAACATGGATGTGTTCCCAATACTTTTTGAAATTTGAAACATAAGTGTATTGATGACCCTCTTAGATGGGATAATGAATGTGTCACTTCTCATGAGTAACCCAAATATAATGTTGAAGACAAACTATGGTGGGGGTGGTTGGGATATTTTCCAGCTTCCTAACTGATTTTATACAATTATATAATAAAATACTTTTAGACTGTTGGTAGGAATGTATGAGTGCGCCTCTATTATTTCTAAGACATACCTCTCATGACCCCTCCCTACAAATATTCCAAAATTTGGGGATAGAGATAATGACCCATGAGTCCCACCACCAGTAGTCCTTGGTTTGGAATCTAGGTCTAAGGGAGTACTAATCTCACAATATATGAGTCATTACCCTTTATAATAAAAGAAGATTAGGAGATAGAAAGAATCATAAAAATCTATAATAAATATTATAAATGATAAACGAGAACCTTTCAACATGCATGTATAAATATGACTAACATAGAAAAAATTATCCCAAGTAAATACCCATTAGTGATGCTAATGTAGAGACCCAAAAACTGTCCTATGGTTTGATGTAGAAAAACCCAGAATGATCCTCGAAATCATCATAGAAACCTGAAAATTGTTTTATATACATTGGGTTATTATACAAGTGTACCTAATAGTAAATTCCAAAGTCTATTTCACCCATATGATAGATGAATATTAATTCTCATGTTAGAAAGTAGTAGAATGAAACAACACCTAAATGGGAATGATAGCCATCCCAACCTCACCAATGCATGCTAACCAAATAACTAACATCATGTAATGTAATATAAAGTAAATCACATCAATCATAGGGTTCCCCAGTCAACTTTCCCATAGATTATCCATTCTCACACACCTACTACAAATGTCCCCGAACTCCCACCTTTTCATAATATACCGCATCACATACCTCTCGAACACACCTGGGCCACACACAACAAAACATCCATCTCACACACACCTGGGCTGCCACAACACATCAGATCACACCCCACACTTACATTGGATCTCACAACAAATCTCAGCATACCCGCACAAACCAGGGATATCAAAACACATCTCATCCCAAATACGACAGGGAGACATATCACATCTCATCTTGAAGACTCTCAGACCACACATAAAAACATACTCGATGAAACCTAGGACAATATAACCTAGAAGAGGGAGCAGGGAAGCGTGGGTGGCCAACCATCCATCCTCCAACCAAAATTTCAGGAAAAACACCCTTGAATGACTATGTGGGTGTCCATAACATAGTTATTAATGTGGATGGGGGTGAATATTAAAATCACAAGGAATATACATATACATATGTATATATATATAGTATCAAACATTAACTCCCAACATATGGCTTCTAAAAAAAAACAACAAACTCACCACACTATCAACTTTTCTAGCACCTATAAATGCATTATTTATAATCTGAAATAGTTATTTTAAAAGGTGATGACCCTATATAATTTAATTGTGATTCACATTAAACACTCATTAATTTAATTATTCAACATCATCCCAACATAATCACAGAACCAATCATTAATTTTTCCATTTGAAAAAGTTTCATCCATTTTACCAGTAAAAACCATTCCTGTTCAAAAATTATTAATAATTACTTTATTCCATCCCTACATCGGTATATAGAAGAATGAACTTAAGAAAACATATCATCCCAAACAATTTCACCTCATCGACCCACAAACATGACCAAACAATCATCACCTCACCACCTTAATTGCACGAACCACAAACCATCAGCCCCAAAAGACCCAAGCACACTTCATTGTCCCACATGCATAGCCACACACATCCCAACACATGAAGATAAAAATGAAAATTTACAAATTTCCATTCAAAGTATTCCACATTATTTCTTTATAGCATTATCACATAAGTTGAAATCATAAGGAAAACAGTTAGTATCCAAATATAATTAAATAAAAAACATCTATTTTCGGTGATATCACAACAATTACAACCAAAGAAGTAGTAATAGAAAATATATCCAACACACCCAAAGACTATAATGCCCACAAATATTTTTGGGGGTCATCAGGCCTGTATAATCCATAATATGAAAATAATATCAATGTCGTAAAACCATGTAAAACAAACGCATCTACCATTCAATTTTAAATCAACTAATTATTTATTTTTATTTAATCTTGAATAATCATAACACATATGTAAACAAAACAATCCCACATGAATGATAATTTATAAAGAGAAATGATGGATCCCTACCTGAAAGAATATTTTCAACTCATTGTGCACCACATGGTGAATAAGAATGCTCGCAAACCAGAACTGCACCAAGAGAAAACATGGATCAACTTATACCATAATTTAAGATCATCAAAACACATCACAATATCACAACCCAAACCAAACATCACCACTATAGAGAAAATATAAAGAAGTAGAGAAGGAAATTGGTGAGTTTGAGAGGAGATGTTGCGACCCATCAATGAAGGAATCCCGAGGATAAATCCCTATTAAAAATAATATCTGAACACTAAATGATAAGGTCATCAGAAAATAGGTAAGAGAGAATATATGTTGAACATAGGGTCTAGAAAAAACCCGAGCTTCTAAAATCATAAAAATTTCAAATAATTGGTGAATTACATGATTCTAAATCCCCTTAGAAACATTGTAGTCCTAGGATTCCAGTTTTTTCTAAAAAAATGTGTCTCCCTTTTATTAGTTATCCCCAAAAACTACTCATCATTAAAAGGACCTGTATAAGCCGTGAAACCAATTTCTAGGTCATGTAATACACAAAAAAGAGATGTATTTTATAATTTAGACATGTCAATGAAAGGTGATGTCATGGGTACTCTCAAATGAAGTGTGATTTAAGGGTACTTAGGTGATGCTGAGTGGCTAACCAAGGTCTCTTCTCAAAGGAGGAAGTAAATTTAACAACATACTGAAGGTATTATAATAAAAACAAAAGAGAATAAACACACTACTTAAAAGGGATTGGGATTTTTTACCATTTATAAATCTAGATGAAATATGCTTGAATAAGATTTAATTTTCTTATTATTTTTGTTTTTGAAATGAGATTAAGAATATGGAACGAGAAGATGTTTTTTAGAAAATATTTTTTAGAAGTTGAAATCAATCTAACTATAACTATTCATTTACTTATTAATAATTATCATTTAAACTAATATTCACCCAATTTTTATACTCTAATTTTTTAACCAACAACCCCTATGAGAATTATGTTTAACAAAAATATGAATTAAATTAAATCATATGTTATCTTCAAAACAAGAAATAACAACACCCTAATTGATTTCTGTTCTAAGGATTGCTTATGGTCAGTGGTATATTATGGAACATATCAATTATAAAAAATAGGATGAATTGGTTTAGGGACTGTATTTTAACTCTAAAAATTTATCCCTTGAGGTCTTGTTTTACTGATTAAGTTTTTAACTCTCACAATTTACAGAAATATCTATCGCGCGTGTTTTTGTGTTATTTGTTCAATTTATTGCATAGATTATTTTAATTTAAAAAATAAATATAGGGATCATATTTTGTGAATTATAGTAGCTCATTGATTCAAAAAAATGAATGAAGAAGGTAATAATTAGTTCGATTACTAAGAAAAACTACTCTTCTGTTAGTGGTGTAGTCATCATAGATTCATTTTTCCTTCGCATGGGTTTAGAAATGGTATAACCCAATCTTGTTTCTAATGTTGAATTTTATTCCAAATAGTAATATTAAAATAATAATAAAATATATAAATATAATAAGAAATTTAATAGAAACTAAGATCTTCATGAAATCACCAAAATATTACAAAGTAAAGAAGATGAAGAATGCTTTGATGAAGAGATCCTAGCTTCAATAGCTATCCCTCTTGAAATTCCTAGAAAAATGGAGTGAAACAAATTCTTATATGCCTTAAATATTCTATTTCACATCAAAAATCCTCAAAATGAGAAAAACACTAATTTATTGAGTGGAGGGGAAGGTAGGTTTGAAAAGGTTTCAAGTGTGAATGGGGAAATTCTGCCAAATAAGTTAATCCAAATTCCATCACTTATTTGGATAAAAAAATGGGTGACCATTTTGACCTTTCATAAATAGGATTAGTTAGAAATTGTGTTATATTTGATCCCTCCAAATTTATGCCTATTCCATGCATGGATGAGGAAGTAATGGCCAAAATACTTGTGTGATGTCTAATTTGGAGAGTCCAAACTAGCTTTGACTTCACAACCAATTTTGTCCTATCCAATGCATGATTTAGGTCAAATTTTATGACTTAAAGTTGTATCCCATTAATCCAGGAACATAAGTGAAATTTTTTTATTTTAAATAATTTAAATAAAAAAATTTATGTTCAAAATACTACAGTGAAATTGTAAAGGGTAAAACTGGATTTTTCATCAAATTTTTAAATAAATGAACTAATCAAAAATATTTTATAAATATACTTATTTAACACAATTTAAGGAAATTTTGTCCTTTTTTATCAATAAAATATTCAGAAAAGTGTTTTTTATCAACTCCCCCACACTAACCCTTTAGCTATCCTAGGGAAAACCATATATCATATATTTGAAAAAATGTGACAAGATATGCATGTTTATATTTATTAATACATAGTGGAAATATAGGAAAAATAATAATTGCATCAAAATACAATATCAATAAAATTTTAATTCATTGTCACATAAATTGTGTGAAAAACAAATCCAATTAGATTTGTAACACCAATCATAGGGAAACAATTCATGGGTCTACCATCCCACTAATTCTCCATGTGTCGGTGTACCAACTACTCCAAGCTCATAAATCCACCCATTATTCAGTATATTTAGTTCAAGTAAAATTATTCTTCTTAATTGATTTAATTCAATGAACCTATTCTACATTCTTTTACAATTAGTTTTCTAGACCAACTCACATAAGAATTCCTTAAAGTCAAACATTAAACTCCCGACCTAGCTATCCTCATGTGTTATACATTTCAGCACTCCCCTAATTTATTATTATTTTTCTTATTTTATGTTTCACATGGAACAAATATCACACTCATATCTCAATCTTTGTTTGATATCCTCACGATAATAATTGTAAAATTTATAATAAAACCTATGGTAGAGGAAGTGTGGTTTTGACCATCCCAAGACACAACCCATAATTTTTCTAATTTTTATTTTATGTTTGATTGTGTACAATAGGCAAATAATAGGTACACTTTCATAGGTCAATTTGGTACAATAATGAAACCAATAAGAAGAGAAAAGAATGTATGGATAAAACAATGATTGTTTTACCTAACATGACCAAACCTTCAATTGAGTAGGAAAAAATTCACAAGTCATGGTTGAGTGAATTTTTTGTGGATAAATCATTGACACAATTTACCAAAAGAAATATCACAAATAATGGTATCAAAATATAAATTATTTTATAATGACACAACCAATCATATCAATGACAACATCAATTTTTATAAAAATCAACCCTTGACGATTTAATATTACTAATGATTACCATTCTTCTAGTGAATTTTGAAAACATGCATTTACCATATATTCCATATCTAAATTATCATGTTACATGATATGGTTTTTTGGGTTTTTGGGTTTTTTTTGAAAATTATGACAAAAAATGTAACATAAAACATTCACAAAAGACACAAATGAAAATCTTAAATTACTACCCCAACATGTTGTTCCCTCCCCCACACTTTAAAATTTTCATAGTTCTAAATGTGAATCCATGAGAAGATATGTGCATATTTAATTCATAATTTTATGTAGGACAAATAATATAAAAGTGAATGGTATAGAAACATCCTCATATGCTCAAGTGATGTTGGGGTCATGCAGTGTCATGAAATCCACTTCATCAGTATGAAGTCCATTATTGTGTTTCTTTAAGCGTTGCATGTTGACTGTAAATCTCCTTCTAGTGTCCTATTGTGATACCTCCACTACTCCATAGGGAAAAACATTAAATAAAATATAAGTACATATACATCTAGAATAGTACTCACTAGGAATCATCTTTAGCCGTGAACTATAGATAAGGAATTTCTCTTAAACAAGAAACACCCATTTTTAGATAATTATATAATGATATCCATTTGATATTTCCTTATAAATCATTGATTTCTCATATGATGAAAATCAAATATCCACAAGATCTTGAATTTGTAGCTTCCTTAAGATTCCAAATTGGGGAAAATCAACGTTGCATTTCATTAGAGACCAATAAGACCGATGCTCAAATTCCACCGGGATATGACATGATTTCCCAATAAAATCCGAAATGGGGACATATAGATGGGTTTATTGTATACTATCCTATTATCCCATATGACATTATCCAAGTGATTTCCCCAGTCCTTCATATTCTGCTACACGATCTTCTCCAAAATTTATTTCAACTCACGATTTGAAACCTTAGCCTGGCCATTTGTTTGGGGGTGGTATAGAGTTAATGTTTTGTGTGTTATCCCATACTTATGAAGTATAGAATCCAAATTCTAATTGTAAAAGTCTGTCTCCTAATAACAGATGATATCCTTTGGTACTCCAAACCTACAAAAAATCTGCGCCTTGGAAAAGTTGACTATAACATGAGATTAATCAGTCAAGGTGGCCTTAGCCTCCACCCATTTACTCAAAAAATCAACAACAACCAATATATACCAAAAATATATACTATGGAATGTACCCATAAAATTGATACCCAATACATAAAAAAACAAATAAAATATCATGGGTTGTGGCAATCTTGTTTCTCCTAGAAATGTTCCCAATGTGTTGGTGACATGAGAATGATTTAAAAAACACTTGAGAATCATTGAATAATCATGTAAAATATAATATGGATTCTAAGAATTTCCTAGATATTTGTTTGCGTCCAAAGTGTCCTCCACATGAATGTGTATGGAAAAAATGCAGAACAGAATCAAAATCGTGATCAAGAACACACCTCCTAATAACCTGATCACTACACATGCACCCGCGGTATGTATCATCCCAAACATAAAATATTTACTCACTATTTAGGTTTTTTACAAAATGTTTCTTAAAATATGTAGGAATTTCAGAGGAAACTAGGTAGTTAACTAAATCAACATAGAAATGATGCCAACCTAAGATGGAATAAAGATGTTCATATGGGAAAGTGTCCCAATGTAGTAAATGGTCCACAGTGTCATCCTATTGTGTGTGGATAAGCCTACTCATGAGGTATATCACCATGTTATTTGACCCCCATTCATGTCCTTTATCTCAATATCGAATTCCTGAAGAAGGATCATCCATCGAATAAGTATGGGATATGCATATGGCTTCTTAAAGAGGTAGCTTAGAGCTGAATTTTCAGAGAAACCAACTACTTTAAATCCCAATAAATCTTAATGGAATTTATCTAAAGAAAATATGATGTAAAAAACTCTTTTTCCAATGATTTTTAGTTTTATTGGGCTGAATTTAGTGTCCTCGATGCATATACAATCACATGTGAACATCCCTCCACCCTCTAAGATAAGACTTCTCTGACTGCAAAGTTAGAGGCCTCACACACAAGCTCAAAAGGATTCTCCCACCAAGGAGGATATATGTTTGGTGGAGTGGTCAGAAACATCCTTAGATCATCAAAGGGAGTATTGAAAGAATCATCAAACTCAAAATCATAATCCTTTTCTGTAATATTGATAAAGGAATAGGAATAATACTAAAATCATTGATAACGCAACAATAAAATCTTGCATGACTTAGGAAATATCTAACACCACACACTCATGATGGATTGGGTAAGGATGAAATAATATACGCATTAGATATATCAACCTATATCCCATGTGTTTACACTACATTCCCCAAGACAATCCCATTATCTACCATGAAATGACACTTTTCAAAGTTCAAGACTATATTTTTCTCAACACAAAGATGCACCACCTTACCAAAACTAGAGATACAATCATCAAATAAAGACCCATACTTATTAAAAACCTACATTATTACCTAAATGAATGTGTCAATAAGATCAAAAAAAATACATTCCATGCATCTTTGGAAGGTAACTTGTGAATTTAAAAGAAAAAATGACATCCTATGGTAGGAAAATGTGTCGAATGGAAAAGTGATTTTTGGCTTCTTCTGATCCTCCAAAGCAATAAGAACCTGAAAATATCTAGAAAATCCATCCAAGTAACAATAATTTGTCTTTCAAATTAGTCTCTCTAGAATTTGATCAATAAATTGGAGGGGGAAGTGTTCTTTGTGAGTGGATTTATTTAGTTTTTTATAATAAATATATACTCACCAACTATTTTTCACTAGAATTGGAACTTACTCCTCTATATAATTTTTAACGACTATAACACCACTTTTCTTAGGTACAACCTAAATTGGACTCACCCACTGGGAATCTGAAATGGGATAAATTAAACATGCCTCGATCAATTTATCACCTTCTTTTTTGAATACTTTCAAATGATTTGGATTGAGTATCCTTTGTGGAAACCTCACTGGGTTTTCCCCATCCTCTAAATAAATCCTATTCAGGAAAATAGTGGGTATAATACCAAGTATATCATCCATGTTCAACCTAATTCTTCTGATGTTCTACCACAAAATATTCAAAAGTTTTTCTTCATGTTCAAAAGGGAGATCAGTAGAAATGATAACATGTAATTTATCACCACTTAACAAGTATGAGTATTCTATATTTGGTGGTAATGTATTGAGTTTCAATGTTAGGGGTGATGTATTTATGGAGAAATTGAAGGAACTGAAATATGTTCACAATGAACATTAGTAACAGAATATACATAATCAAAATTAGTGATTCAAGCATCAAACCCATCTTCATAATCAACTGACTTTTCATTATCAGAGTTCACATGGTCTAAATCACAATACTAATGTATTTAAATATCAAATATAAGATGTTTTTTTTTTGAAATATAAATAGGTGTGGAAGTGATCTTTGACATCAAACTAGAACCAATACTCATGATCACCCCATGATTAGGATAATAAAATTCCCAGGGGTTTTTTTCTTGATTAAAAATGGGAGATAAAAAAAGTGGAATGGTCCTAGGAGGGGTACGTCATGGATTCCACAACATTAAATATCTTATCTTCATCTCCAAATTCTATGGAATGTGAACCGCCATGGGCATTTATGAATGTTTTGGTGGTTTTGAGGAAGGGTCTACCTAAGATAATGGGGGAGTGCCAACTTACCTAATCATCCTCCATGTTATGTACATAGAATTATACTGTAAAGATCATGTCTCTTACCTGATGAATTACATCCTCAAGGACTCTGCTAGATATGTTGTAGATATTTTTTCGAACTGCACAAAAACTCTTGTCATCTTCCTCTCACCAAACTATAAAAAAGAGAATACATAGTGAGGCATCACATCAATGGAAACTCCTAAATCAAATAAATCAAAAAAAAAGTGTGAATCCCATATGGTGCATGGTAGGGTGAATGTCATGTGATCCTTGTACTTTTTTTTGACATTGTTAGAGTTGGTGTAATGAGTGTTGGCACATTCCTTCCAAGATTGATCCTCTCATTTCCATTGATCCCTCTTTGATTGGTATGGTGTTCATTCTAGAATTTCTCATACCTTGGGATTTTCTTGATGGCTTCATGTAAAGGGATGTAGATCTCCAGCTGATTGAATGCTTCCACAACCTCTTTTCTGTATTGCCTCTTTATCCATATTCTTGGTTTGTACAACTCTATTTGTAAATGGAATTCGTTTAGGTGGAACATCCTCAATATTTTTCATACCTTTTTATAACTTTGTAGGATTCTCATTAGTTGGTTTTGAATGGAGATTATTTACGGTTGAGTTAAATCATTATGGAATGACAAGTATAGATTTATGAGTTGTTTTCATACCCCTTATCATTGTAGTGGCACTGGAATTCCCCGTGGGAGTTGGAGTATTATGAAAAAGTAGATTTTATGAATTCCAACTTAGCAGTTCATGGGGGCAATAGAAATCTGGATCATTTAAGTCTTCAACTCCCTCAGCTTCGATCCATGAATCCCCATCTCATTCTGTTGATTAATTTTTTTTTTCAAATGGTCATTAGTTTTAGAATCTACCTTTCCGGGGGGATTCCCTATTTTTGTCTTGGTGATTATTGGGAATAAAATCTCCTGTGGGGTTGTTCGAAACCCTGTTGGTAAGGCAGAGGCTTCTAGAAGTTTTTTTTGAAAAGGGGAATTTTCTTGTTTTCTATATCCATACATCATATCTGATTGATTCTTCCACCCTTGGTTGTATGTTGGTTCAAAGGAATCATACTTCATGGGGATATGTGGCTGTTGTTGGTGCTGATATGGTCTCCTTGGGAATACTACAACATAATCCTATGAATCTTGTAATTGGGGGAAACTATTAGTTGGGTGGTCTGTATTAGTGAAAATTCCACAAGGTCTCATAGGAGTGGGTTGGGATGTATTTTGAGATAAATAAATCTATGTCACTATAATGGTAAATTATTATAACTTGGTATCAATTAAATGAATTTAAATAAAATATAGACTTACTTGGTGTACTCCTTTAACATGTTGTGTACCTCGATCCCCAAATTGTTGGGAGGTTTGTGAAATATTGTTGATCAATGCACATGTAGTTGCTAGTGCTCTGTTTAACAATGTCCCTCCATCCATAAAATCTAGCATGATTATCTCCATAGGTGTGAGTCCTTAATAGATGTATTGGATGAATATT
Source organism: Viscum album (assembly GCA_963277665.1). Lineage (NCBI taxonomy): Eukaryota > Viridiplantae > Streptophyta > Magnoliopsida > Santalales > Viscaceae > Viscum > Viscum album. The sequence continues at coordinate 997,215,336 of OY728132.1, forward strand.
TTCTCACAGATTTGGGTATATGGACATCATTCTCAAAACTTCTTCAATCACTCTCAGTACTCATACATTGACTCCCCATGGGATTTTCTAATTACAGATATCTTTATGCAAATGGATGTGGTCCTTGATGCTGGAAAAAATCTCTACAAAAAAAGAAATTTCAAATTATTCCAACATGTGACAACTTTATGTTGTATGGAATACATCCATTCCTTTGTAGTACCATCACATCATAATGGGAATACTCTTAGTTTTATTTAATCATCAGATTGATTTATTAGTTTTAATGTTGATAAAACCACATTAAATTCTTCTATATTTTAATTGGGATCCTCACTAGGGAGTCTATGATATTTTGGAAGTAGTTGAATTATCCCATATTTTAGTTCAATGTCTTATTTGGGGTTTTGTTATGTAATTCAATTTGGTTGATAGTTAATGTGGGGTGAAACCAATTCTCAAATGGATCTATTAAGTTCACCATTATTTTCTTCATCCATTGGTTCTTATTTTATGTTGTATTCAAAATTGTTTCCAATTTCAATGTTCTTAGGGTTTAGGAAGTTCCCAGTTGGGTAAATGCCGACACTTCTTGTATACCGAGATTGTATGATTCAATCCCTAAGGATACATTCAATCTCAGTGTCTAGATCAAAGAGACCCTTAAGATGTGATAATGTCATAGAACATAGTAATTGAGAAAAGTATACCATAATATCAGGAGAATAAGATTCAACTGATGGTACAATAGAGCTAAAAAGTGAGAGGAAGAAGAAAGAGAGAGAAATAAAAACAAAAAAATATTTTTCAAGCGAGTAAAGAAGGAAGAATGAAGATAAAAAAAGATAAAATAAAAGTTATCAAATACCTATATTTAGTTGAATAAAATACTTGCCTCCCTAGAAATGGTGCGAATTCGAATGTTTATGTTTTGGGGGTTCTCAAATGAATTGTGATTTAATGGTTCTTAAGTGCCGTAGAGTGTCGGGCCAAGGTCGTGGCGGGCCAAGGTCGTCTCTTGAAGGAGGAAGTAAATTTAAAAAAAATTAAAGGTACTATAAAAATAAAATAAAAGTGAAGAAACACACTACTTAAAAGGGATGGTGAGTTTTAACCATTTATAAAGATAGATAAAATATGATGGAATAAGATTTCATTTTTGTTCTATTTTTTAAATTAGTTTAATAAAAAGGAACGAGAATATGTTTTTTAGAAAATATTTTTTTAAAAGGAATAATTAATTTAACTATACCTCTTCATTTAATTATTAATAATTATCATTTTAATTAATATCCACTAAATTTTTATCACCTAATTTTTAACCCCCAAATCCTATGAGAATAAACTTTATCACAAAGATGATGTGAATTACACCCTATGCTATCTTCAGAACGTGCAATCACAACACGCTGCTTTGATTGATATTATAAAGATAGCTTATGGTCAATGGTAAATTGTGGGATATATACATTCTAAAATATTATGATTAATTTTTTTTGGGAAATCTATTTGAACTCCACAAATTTATCGTGCATGGTCTTCTTTTACCGATTAACTTTTCACTCTCACAATTTACACAAATCATGTCCTTGCGTGTTTTTGTGTTATTTGTTCAATTTATTACTTAGTTTGTTCTAAATAAGAATATCAATTCATGGATGATATTAATTAAATTACAGTATCTCATTGATTCAAAATAAATGAATTAATAAGTTAAGAGGTAGATCGATTGCTAATAATAACTACTCTTCCATGGGTGGTATAGTCATCATAGAAACGTTTTGCATTATCAAGGGTTTAGAAATGATATTTTCCAATATTCCTTCTAGTGTCCTCTTATGTGGTCTCCAATGTGTCCTAATGAAATAAATAGATACAGTATAAGGACATGACCATCTGTAACACAACAAACCAGGAACCAGCTTCATTCCTAAACTATAGAGAAGCACTTTCCCTCTAACATGAAACTCCTTTTTTTTGGATCATTATATCATGATATGATTTTTATCGTTCCTTGTAGATCCATTAGTTCTCATATGATGTCAAAAGAATATCCTCAGGCACTTTAATTTGAAGTTTCCTTTGGATTATAGCTTGTACCAAATTAATGTTGAATTTCTTTATTGACCAATAAGACTGATGCTCGATTTCCATTGGGAGATGAAAAAATTTCCAAAATATAATCCGAAATGGGGACATACCGATGGGTTTCTTTTTTTTTTGTCTTATAATCCCATATCACATCATCCAAGTGCTTGCTCCAATCCTTCTTATTTGGCTGCATGATTTTCTCCAAAATTTGATTCTAATAAAAATTTGAAACCTCATCCTAGAAATTTATTTTGGGGTGGTATGGTTTTGATGTTTTTGTGTCACCCCATAATTAAAAAGGTGGGAATACATATTTCGATTGAAAATGTGTGTCCCCTGATCAGTGATGATAGCTTTTGTTACTCCAAACCTGCAAAAAATCTATTCCAAGACAATGTTGACTACAAAATGAGAGTCATCATTCCTTGTGGAATCCCCCCAATTTACTCACATAATATATAGAAACAAAAATATACAAAAAAATTAACTTGGAAAATGACACATAAAATTGACACCCCAAAAATAAAAAATCTCATAGTATAATATGGGTTGTTGGGGCATCTCTTGTCTCCTTGAAATTTTCCCAGTTTGTTGGAAATGTAAGCAGGACTTACAAACCACATAAGCCTCTTGTAATTAGAAAGGAAAATATAAAACAGATTCAAAGACATTCAAAGCTATTATTTAGAGTCCAAATATTCCTCCACATGAATGTGTATGGGAAAAATGCAGAACAGACTCAAACTCAGGATTATGAACAGACCTCCTAATTTCTGGATCACTACACTTGCACCAAATGTATAGATCATCCCAAAAATAAAATATTGACTCACTCTTTAACTTTTGTTGTATATTTTTCTTTAAATTCACAGGAATTTCAGAGGTAGAGAGGTTGTTAACTAAATCATCATACAAAGGATGTGTACCCGAGATGTAATAAATATGTTCATCAAGGATAGTGTCCTGATGTGGTACATAGTCTAAGGTGTTATCTTATATTGTGTGAGTAAGAATGTTCACGTGGTCTGCCACCATGTTCTTTGACCCCTTATTTCATTTTATTCAATATTGAATTCAAGAAGAAGGAGCATCAATTAGATAAGTATGGATTTGCATCTGGATTCTTGAAGTGGTACATTAGAGTTGTGTGGTCAGAAAAAACAACTACTTTAGAGCATAATAAATATGAATTTATCTAAAGATAATATGACCACCAGAAAATAATTTTTTTTGGTTGTGGAGTTTTATTGGGATGAATTAAGTGTCCTCAATGCATATACAATCTCATATGAACGTACCTCCACCATATGAGATAAGACAACTCTAATCACAATGTGGGAGGTGCCACACATAATCTCAAAAGGAAGCTCCCACTGTGGGGGCTGTATGATCGGTGTAATGGTTAGAAACTTCTTTATCTCATTAAAAGAAGTATTTCCAAAATCATTAAACACAAAATTAGAATCTTTTGAATGTAATTGTGACATCTGAAGAGAAATATTACTAAAATAATCGATGATGGGATGATAAAATCCTACATTCCCTATGAATGATCTAATATCACGCATGCATGAAGAATAGGTTAAAGATGAAATAATATATATCTTATATCTATCAAACTCTATCCCATGTTTTGATACTATATGCCATAAGATCATCCCATGCTCTACCATAAAATGAGACTTTTCAAAGTTTAATACAAGATTATTGTCAATACAGTGATTATACACCTTTCCCAAACAAGAGATATAATCATTAAAAGAAGACCCATACATTGTAAAATCATCCATAAATACCTTCACGATGGTCTTAATAATATTAGAAAAATTAGTCACCATGCATCTCTTGAAGGTACTTAGGGCATAGCAATGTCCAAACGGAATCATCCGGTAGGAAATTGTGCAGAATGGATAAGTGGAAGTTGTCTTCTTCAGACCCTATGGAGATATTGAAACCTGAAAATATCTAGAAAATCCTTCCAAGAAACAATAATGTGCCTTCCCAGCTAGTATATGAAGAATTTGATCAATAAATGGGTGGTGGAAATGGTCCTTGGGAGTATATTGATTTAGTTCCCTTTAATCAATACACACTTGTCAACTGTTTTTCACCCTCATTGGAACTTAATTCTCTGTATCTTTTTTAACAACTGTAACACCACTTTTTATAGGCACAACCTGAATAGGACTCACCCAGTAGGAGTCTGAAATTGGATAAATTATACATTCCTTGATAAAACATTCAAGTTATTTTTTAACAACTTCCAGAAGAGTTGGATTGAGTATCCTTTTTGGCCACCTCAATGGTTTACCCCATACTAAAAAAGAATACTATTCATGAATATGGAGGGGATAATACTAGATATGTTATCCAAGGTCCACCCCATTACCCTTATGTTCTCCCTCAAATGATTCAAAAAAATTTGTTCATGTTCAAAAGGGAGATTGTTGGGATTGATAACTGATAATTTCTCACCACTTAACAAGTAAGAGTATTTGAGATTAAGTGTAAATGGATTGAGTTCCAATGTAGGGGGTGACTAATGGATGGATAAATTGAGGGAACTGAAATATGTGTGCAATGAAAATCAGTTTCAGAATATACATCATCAAAATTAGATAATATAGAATCAATTTAATACCATAATCTACAAACATGTCATAATCAGAGTTCACATGATCAAAATCAAAATACAAATCCATTTCAAAATAAAATCGTTTAGAGTTTTTTCATTAGAAACATGTGTGTAAGTGATCTTGGACAAATAACTAGTACCAATACACATAATATTTCTAAGAATAGTAAAATAAAATTCCAAGGGGTTTTTATTTGGTGGTCCAAAATTGGGGATAACAAAAGCAGAATGGTCCTATGAGGGTTAGTTTAGGGAGTCTATAACATAAAATATCACAAATTTATCCAAAAACTCCATGAAATGTGTACCCTCATGGACATATATGATAGTTTATCAGTTTTGAGGAAGGTCCTACCTAAGATAAAGGGGAACGAGAATATACCTGATCATCCTCCATGTTAAGCACTTAAAAATCTGCTTGAAAGATATTGTCTTTTACCCAAACAAGTAAATCCTCAAGGGCACCATCTTGATATGCTACAACTCTGTTTTCATATATCGCCACTACTCTCATATGCTTCAAATTACTAACCTGAAAAAGAGATAATACAGAGTGAGTCATGACATTTATAGAAGCTTATAAATAACATAAAGCATAAAAAAAGTGTAATTCCCCTATGGTGCATGGTATGGTGAATGTATTGGTATCCTGCAACATTATTGGAATTGTAAGAGTTGGTGTAATGTAACGCCCCGACCCCAGCTACCCGGAGTTGGTGCATTACTTCGTAACATTGGCATGATCACAAAAGATCAAGTCTCGAAAGACCGATTAGTTTAGTAGCCTTGGAAACACTAGATACATTCATAAGTCTTACATTACATCATAAAGTGAAAAACTAATAACAAAGTCTTCATAGTCCACATTCATATCCTCTTCTGACTATCCCTGCAGGTCATTCATAAAATACTTCTTCACATCCTGGAAAATATTAAAACATTGAAAGGAGTGAGCTCAGATGCTCAGTAAGGATAACAATATTTGCGGAAGCTTTCATAAATAAACATAAAATTCTAAGGCAATGTATAACTAAAACAAAAGCCTTTTAAACTTGAACATCAACATAATATGGCAAAAGTAAAATGAGATAATGCCATTCACTTCTTCACATGGATATTCTACTGGTCGAATAATCACATGAAATATCAATAACCACTTTCATAATGAGGGAATGTATAATGCCGGACATTCTGAAACATTTTGTCAAGGCCTCGGCCAAGAAGTCTAAAATGATTAAGGCCTCGGCCAAAACCATAAATCAAATTGGGAAAGGGCCTCGGCCAATTCCACGTCTAGTTGTCTCATGAGACCTACCGATGCATCGAGGAGCTATAGCGGGCTCCACCCGTCACTTATTAAGTCCAATACATTCCTCATATGAATAGGTTTAAACATATCATAAACCATAACATAATCGTATCACATAAAACATGCATAAAGGAAACATAACATTTCCACATTTCAATCACAAGATATCAATACAACACATTGATATAATAAAAATGCTTTCAAAACCATTTTCAATACCAAAATAAAATAAAAGTATAACATGGTATTTATTTTTCATTAAAAAAGGTATGGCTTGAAGAGGAAGCCGAAACTCAAATAGTGGTCACGGCGGCGGAGAAGTCATTGTCGCCGCATACGTACGACCAAAACATTCCATTTTGTCGTTTAGTAAACGCTTCGTATAAAAATATTCCTTTTGAATAAACGTAAAAGTCAAAGGGGTTTATACACCATATAAAATAAATTCGTGTATAAAACAAAGTATGCCTCAATGAAAGGAGATTAAGACGAAGTCCTTAAAAAGATCATTTTTAAAATGAAATAGATCTGTTATGTGTATTCACTATATGTACACATAAATAAAGTACAAATACAATATAGGACATAATAATATCATGACATAATTTGAAAGTAGGAGATTAACCCAAATAATGGAAGTTGGGTTAAGAAGTTCCCTTACCTCGTGTCTGACTTGACTCAACCGTTCTTTAACCTCCTGAATAATAAACTAGAGTTAATATATACCTTATTAAGAACCATTTTCAATTTCATTATCCTTATTATATCACTTATTACAATGATATGAACATTATGTAATTATTTAAGTTAATAACGGTCGTTTTGTCGATCTTTGGTAATTTGAGTCAACAATAAACTTCTTATAATTACATGTTGTTCATGTGGTAGAATATCCATTATATCCAGAATTATATTCATGCTTTAGATGTCATATATATCTTATATATCCAGTATATACATTCATTTATAATATTATGTAACATTTAGAGGTAAGAAATGAAATGCACCGTTCATGGAGACGGTAAGCCGTACGTACGCATGAACGCTACTTTCATTTCAATTTCATATTTAATGGAACTAAATCATAATGATATAAATGTATAATATAATTCCAGTATAATATAGTGTATAAAACCATTTACTCCATCCTTTATACATCCCACATATGGCATTAACGATTCAAATCACTTTGAGGGGGCGGTAGTCCGCACTTCCTAAAATGAAATTATCGCGTTTTACCCATAATGGAAATCATAAAGTATGCCATAAATGAGAAATACAGAAGCATAAGTAAAACATAAACATATTATATATCATATATAAAAATAGTGACATCTTAATGGCCACCTTTGAATGTGTTATATGAGTGTTGAACAATCATTGTTTCGTGAGGCAGAAATTCGCCATCCACAGAAACCGTATGTTCTTTAACCATTAGATGTAGGTGTGTGTAAGTGTAGCTCAAATCCTTCTTATAACAACATCCTAGTATATTGAGGATACTGGTGTTGTTTCAAAAGAAATGAATAAAAAGAGTTTAGGGGTTGGAGAAGAAAAATAAAACAAAACAACAATAGAAAAGACATTACCTCAAAATCGGGTCACTCTTTTTGATTTGAGCCAAAGGCTTCCTTGGGAAGAGTTCTGCCCAAAGTGAGGCTTCTAGGAGTAAGGGAGGAATGTTGGGAGAGTATTTGGGTAGAGGTTGGCCGAGCCAAATGGCTTGAAAGTGTAAATGAGGTGGGAGAGGTGGGGGCCTTTTATAAGTGGAGAGGAGGGGCACTTTTGGAAAGTAATGAAATGTTATTCAATTATACAATGCTTTTCGGTTTCTAAAGGTCCCAAACTTATATAATTCGAGGCTAAGGTGATAAGGTTTCTAAATATCTTCATCCAATAGGCTTTGGACAAGTGTAAGCCTTGGATTTTTCATTATATTCTCATTTTATTTAAATCGTTAAATAATGAGGTCATCACTGCATCATCATGATGTCATAAATAATTTAATTTATTTAATGTGTAAAAATTATAAAAAAAAATACTATAATGTAGGAAATCTTTGTATCTTTCTAATGAATATTTATAATCAAAATTCGGACTTTTGTAACCCTACATAAAAATTGTTTTAGTAAAACATTTTATGTTTGTGTCATTTTTTACTTTAACATTAAATAAAAGGTGTTTATGTCATTTTCTAACTAAAGTGGATCCATGGGGTCCCCAAGTTGACCCATGGGTTGTCTTGGTCGGCCATGACTCATCCAATAGGAGTAGGACAAGTGTCATGCTCATCTCATATTATTAAAACATTATTTGTACCTTAAACTACACAAATTACCTCTAATCGCGATTAAGAACTTAAAAGTTACTATTCACCAAAAAATTATTTTGATCTCATTGAACCACATTTTAATTCTTAATGACAACCATGTATGTAGGATTTTTGAAAATCAAATCACAGAAGTGGTAATATTTCATTTAAACGAAAAATCAGTTATTTAACAACCACTTAGTGGTTTCACTATTCATCAAAAATTGAAGTTTTTCAGAATAAGGCCAAAATTTCACCCTAAGCTATAATTGATATTCTAAATTCAAAAATGATGTCTATTTTAAATAATTCCAAACATATTAGTTGCATTAATTAATTTTATAATTAATTCCCGCTGTCACAACAAATAGCGTGTTTTTAAGAAACAATTTATATCAAAAGATTGGCAATTGTTTATGTCCAATTTCAATGTTAAATTAATTTTAATGACCACCATTGGATAAAATGGTAAAAATATATTCTAATTATACTTTAAAACCACCAAATATTATAATTTATCACTATAAATTATTTTGATTAAAAAAGTTGTTTTAAGTATTTTTCACTATTCATAAAAATTTTGAAGTTCTCAGAAAATTACAAAAAATTCAACATAGGCTAATTTCAATATTAGGAATACAAAAATGAAGTCCATTTTGAAATATAAAATTTCTATAATTTTAAAAAGTGGTTATTACTATTCATAACGGCTACTTTGATTTGTCGCGATGTTTTAGAACTCGAAGTTGCGTACAATGCAAGCTATTGTATTACTGAATGAGAAGCGTATCGTGGAAGCTCGGGGTGTTACATTCTCCCCTCCTTCAATAAATTGCGTCCTCGCAATTTGAAATTTTTTTTTGGAAAATAAAAGGTTGAAAAGGGAAAATACCTTTGAGGAAAACCCACATCGGAAATAGGGTTAATAAATATATAACATTAAAAGAAAGCAGGATAAGTACAAAGGTCACCCGATATAGCCCATTCTAGGATTATCTGAAAATATGGATATGGAGGAGAAACAAACCATCAAGGTCTGATGTAGAGTTATAGAAAACAGGATTAGGAGAAAGTTTAACCATAAGAAAATCACAAACTTGTGATTGGTTAAACGGTCATTGAATCCCCAGTTGGAAAAGTTAACCGACAACATTTTTGTTTTAAGTTACCTTTTATAATGTTGAGGAATTTATTTAGAAGATTTACTATGAACGTAAGGGAATATACATACTTGTTATGTATACTTTCATTCGTTAATAAATTTTTACCACAAACCCAACTTTTACTCCAAATGGTAACGGAACTCAAAAATATTCTATTTATCCTAATTGTATAAGGTTCCAAATGTTAACACATACCATTTAGATTAGTAAAACGATTTTGTAATAACCAGGGACTTCCTGTAGGCTAGTGGTAGGAAATAAAGGCTTGTCGCACTATGGTTGTGGGTTCGATTCCTGCAGCTGTGTCCGACGCGACGGGTTATTCCCCACCCTGCAGGTTGTCCTTTTCCTAAAAATATAGTACTATACTATTCCAAAAATAATCTTCATAAATGTTTTAACCTTAAACAATACTATCCAAAGTTCAACTTAATCCACTCCAACCTTTATAGTTATCCAAAATACCTTCATCCAGACTTTCTCTAAAAGGTCTCTAAATTCCAAAATCAATTGTAACATCAGATTCCCCAAACAAAGAAAAGTTTCTCTTATTGTCACATACTAAAAATATTATTACCTTAATCATATTAAAACCTTACTGAAATCAAAAAGTACTGCAGTACAATCCATATATATATATTACATTATTCTTATAACCAGAATATAATCCTTGAGTCCAAAAGCACCAATACATTAGTTATTCTGCTTCAACTGTAGTAACAGCATAAGATTGTCCTTGATCCCTTGGCCTTTTCTGAGATAAGTTTCCCTGACGCTTAGGACATTCATTTGCATAATGCCCTGTTTCCCTACAATTGTAGCATTCAACTTTGACAGCCTCTTTCTTTCCCTTGCAATCACGAGCCTGGTGACCCTTTTCTCCACATTTATAACAAACTCCCATTCCTTTTAGGAAAGTACCAGGGTGATTCTTCCCACAATTATCACATAATGGAAAATCCTTCTTTCCCTTTTTCCCTTTATCTGTCTCTTGTTCCACCGTTCTCTTTTTCTCTTGCTTTACTTTGTTGTCATAAGACTTAGAGAATTCCTTTTCTGTCTTGATAGCACATGAGACAATATCTTCGTATGATGAGAAGGATTGTGATACTAAAGCTCGACGGAGAAATGGTTTTAACCCATCAAAGAAACGATCAATCTTACTCCTTGGGTTACGTATATAATCGGCAGCATGCCTCGCTAACCTTGTAAAGTTAGCCTCATACTTTGCAACATTCTCATCCTCCTTCTGCCTCAGACTCAGAAATTGCCTTTCCATATCTGCTCGATGGTCATGAGGAAAGTATTTTTCTAAGAAAATATCTTTGAACTCCCTCCATTCCATATTCGATACGTCATCATCTTCCTTTGTGTTTTGAATCAGCGACCACCACTGATCGGCATCTCCAGTGAGGCGGTAAACTGCCATGACAACCTTCTCCCTTTCACTACTCCCCAAGGCATGGAATATTTTCTCTAAGGAATTTATCCATTGCTCAGCTACTATAGGATTTGTACTCCCATTGAAGGTTGGTGGTTGTTGCCTCATGAAGCGGTCTAACATTGATCCTCTACGTTGCGGATCAGGGTGCTCCATACGAGTAAGGTTATTATTCATAACCTGAGTAAGTTGTCCCAGTATGGTGATTAGCTGATCGTCCCCAGTTGCATCACCAGCCCCACTATAATTATCTTGAGCAGGAGGGCAATCCCTACATGGAGTGCGTGCATTGATACGGTTTCCATTCCTTCCACTAGGCGCCATTTCTAAACAATGGCATAAACTAGATTAGTTTATGAATCAAAATACATAATCCCATACTTATAAAACACTTAACATAAATTGAACTATTTATGGATATAATCCATAATCATAAAAAGAAATGTTTTCTTTGAGAAAGTATATACTCATAACTCTTCATAGTGGTTTGTAAATAAAATGAGAATTATCCTAAGCATATCCCCCGGGAGTGTCGTAACCAAGAGTGCAGCAAGGCCCGTTGTCGTGCACCAGTTCCCGTTCGAGTCTAGCTCAAAGCGGTGTTTTCAAGTTTTACCCCTAGGTACATCTGTGCCAGAGCCGCCTCTACCTGCTCGTATCCAGACATGGATGTATTGCTCGGAAAACTCATAACACCTCTATAATACCAAAATTCTAGGAAGTTCTTCTATACTAATCCTCAAAGTTCATCTTAGGTCTACGTGCTCTAATCAGAGTTTATCTAAATCTAGCTTCCAAGGTTTGTACTAAACTGCCTCTGATACCAACTGTAACGCCCCGACCCCAGCTACCCGGAGTTGGTGCATTACTTCGTAACATTGGCATGATCACAAAAGATCATGTCTCGAAAGACCGATTAGTTTAGTAGCCTTGGAAACACTAGATACATTCATAAGTCTTACATTACATCATAAAGTGAAAAACTAATAACAAAGTCTTCATAGTCCACATTCATATCCTCTTCTGACTATCCCTGCAGGTCATTCATAAAATACTTCTTCACATCCTGGAAAATATTAAAACATTGAAAGGAGTGAGCTCAGATGCTCAGTAAGGATAACAATATTTGCGGAAGCTTTCATAAATAAACATAAAATTCTAAGGCAATGTATAACTAAAACAAAAGCCTTTTAAACTTGAACATCAACATAATATGGAAAAAGTAAAATGAGATAATGCCATTCACTTCTTCACATGGATATTCTACTGGTCGAATAATCACATGAAATATCAATAACCACTTTCATAATGAGGGAATGTATAATGCCGGACATTCTGAAACATTTTGTCAAGGCCTCGGCCAAGAAGTCTAAAATGATTAAGGCCTCGGCCAAAACCATAAATCAAATTGGGAAAGGGCCTCGGCCAATTCCACGTCTAGTTGTCTCATGAGACCTACCAATGCATCGAGGAGCTATAGCGGGCTCCACCCGTCACTTATTAAGTCCAATACATTCCTCATATGAATAGGTTTAAACATATCATAAACCATAACATAATCGTATCACATAAAACATGCATAAAGGAAACATAACATTTCCACATTTCAATCACAAGATATCAATACAACACATTGATATAATAAAAATGCTTTCAAAACCATTTTCAATACCAAAATAAAATAAAAGTATAACATGGTATTTATTTTTCATTAAAAAAGGTATGGCTTGAAGAGGAAGCCGAAACTCAAATAGTGGTCACGGCGGCAGAGAAGTCATTGTCGCCGCATACGTACGACCAAAACATTCCATTTTGTCGTTTAGTAAACGCTTCGTATAAAAAGATTCCTTTTGAATAAACATAAAAGTCAAAGGGGTTTATACACCATATAAAATAAATTCGTGTATAAAACAAAGTATGCCTCAATGAAAGGAGATTAAGACGAAGTCCTTAAAAAGATCATTTTTAAAATGAAATAGATCTGTTATGTGTATTCACTATATGTACACATAAAGAAAGTACAAATACAATATAGGACATAATAATATCATGACATAATTTGAAAGTAGGAGATTAACCCAAAGAATGGAAGTTGGGTTAAGAAGTTCCCTTACCTCGTGTCTGACTTGACTCAACCGTTCTTTAACCTCCTGAATAATAAACTAGAGTTAATATATACCTTATTAAGAACCATTTTCAATTTCATTATCCTTATTATATCACTTATTACAATGATATGAACATTATGTAATTATTTAAGTTAATAACGGTCGTTTTGTCGATCTTTGGTAATTTGAGTCAACAATAAACTTCTTATAATTACAAGTTGTTCATGTGGTAGAATATCCATTATATCCAGAATTATATTCATGCTTTAGATGTCATATATATCTTATATATCCAGTATATACATTCATTTATAATATTATGTAACATTTAGAGGTAATAAATGAAATGCACCGTTCATGGAGACGGTAAGCCGTACGTACGCATGAACGCTACTTTCATTTCAATTTCGTATTTAATGGAACTAAATCATAATGATATAAATGTATAATATAATTCCAGTATAATATAGTGTATAAAACCATTTACTCCATCCTTTATACATCCCACATATGGCATTAACGATTCAAATCACTTTGAGGGGGCGGTAGTCCGCACTTCCTAAAATGAAATTATCGCGTTTTACCCATAATGGAAATCATAAAGTATGCCATAAATGAGAAATACAGAAGCATAAGTAAAACATAAAAATATTATATATAAATATAGTGACATCTTAATGGCCACCTTTGAATGTGTTATATGAGTGTTGAACAATCATTGTTTCGTGAGGCAGAAATTCGCCATCCACAGAAACCGTATGTTCTTTAACCATTAGATGTAGGTGTGTGTAAGTGTAGCTCAAATCCTTCTTATAACAACATCCTAGAATATTGAGGATACTGGTGTTGTTACAAAAGAAATGAATAAAAAGAGTTTAGGGGTTGGAGAAGAAAAATAAAACAAAACAACATTAGAAAAGACATTACCTCAAAATCGGGTAACTCTTTTTGATTTGAGCCAAAGGCTTCCTTGGGAAGAGTTCTACCCAAAGTGAGGCTTCTAGGAGTAAGGGAGGAATGTTGGGAGAGTATTTGGGCAGAGGTTGGCCGAGCCAAATGGCTTGAAAGTGTAAATGAGGTGGGAGAGGTGGGGGCCTTTTATAAGTGGAGAGGAGGGGCACTTTTGGAAAGTAATGAAATGTTATTCAATTATACAATGCTTTTCGGTTTCTAAAGGTCCCACACTTATATAATTCGAGGCTAAGGTGATAAGGTTTCGAAATATCTTCATCCAATAGGCTTTGGACAAGTTTAAGCCTTGGATTTTGCATTATCTTCTCATTTTATTTAAATCGTTAAATAATGAGGTCATCACTGCATCATCATGATGTCATAAATAATTTAATTTATTTAATGTCTAAAAATTATAAAAAAAAATACTATAATGTAGGAAATCTTTTTAGATTTCTAATGAATATTTATAATTAAAATTTGGACTTTTGTAACCCTACATAAAAAGTGTTTTAGTAAAACATTTTATGTTTGTGTCATTTTTTACTTTAACATTAAATAAAAGGTGTTTATGTCATTTTTCTAACTAAAGTGGCTCCATGGGGTCCCCAAGTTGACCCATGGGTTGTCTTGGTCGGCCATGACTCATCCAATAGGAGTAGTACAAGTGTCATGCTCATCTCATATTATTAAAACATTATTTGTACCTTAAACTACACTAATTACCTCTAATCGCGATTAAGAACTTAAAAGTTACTATTCACCAAAAAATTATTTTGATCTCATTGAACCACATTTTACTTCTTAATGACAACCATGTATGTCGGATTTTTGAAAATCAAATCACAGAAGTGGTAATATTTCATTTAAACGAAAAATCAGTTATTTAACAACCACTTAGTGGTTTCACTATTCATCAAAAATTGAAGTTTTTCAGAATAAGGCCAAAATTTCACCCTAAGCTATAATTGATATTCCGAATTCAAAAATGATGTCTATTTTAAATAATTCCAAACATATTAGTTGCATTAATTAATTTTATAATTAATTCCCGCTGTCACAACAAATAGCGTGTTTTTAAGAAACAATTTATATCAAAAGATTGGCAATTGTTTATGTCCAATTTCAATGTTAAATTAATTCTAATGACCACCATTGGATAAAATGGTAAAAATATATTCTAATTATACTTTAAAACCACCAAATATTATAATTTATCACTATAAATTATTTTGATTAAAAAAGTTGTTTTAAGTATTTTTCACTATTCATAAAAATTTTGAAGTTCTCAGAAAATTACAAAAAATTCAACATAGGCTAATTTCAATATTAAGAATAAAAAAATGAAGTCCATTTTGAAATATAAAATTTCTATAATTTTAAAAAGTGGTTATTACTATTCATAACGGCTACTTTGATTTGTCGCGATGTTTTAGAACTCGAAGTTGCGTACAATGCAAGCTATTGTATTACTGAATGAGAAGCGTATCGTGGAAGCTCGGGGTGTTACATGTAATGAGTGTTTCCACATTCCATCCAATATTGATCCTATCATTTCCCTTGATCCCTCTTCGACTAGTACAAAGTTCTTTTTAATAATTTTTCATACCTTTAATTTTTTTGATGGATTAATGTAGAGGGATATTGATCTATAAATGCTTGAATGTGTTTAAAACCTCATTTTTCATTGAATATACATCCATAGTCTTTGATTGTACAACTATAATTTAAAATGGATGGTGTTTAGGAGGAACATCATCAATATTTTTATTAACTTTTTCTATCACCTTAGGCTGCACATCAGTTGGTCTTGAATGGGGCTTCTCTGGAGTTAAGGTGAATTTCGGTGCAATGATAGGTGATGATATATCAATGGTTCCTTCCCACTTCTAAATGTGATGGAAATAACATTCCCCAGGGGATTTTCAGTAGGTTTGGAAGGTATATTTCTAGATTCTTACCTTCTAGTTCATGGTGGGAAGCAGAAATCGAGCTCATTTGAGTCTTCAACTCCCTCAGATCTGAACCTAGACCCCTCAGCTCATTCTGCTGAATAAGAATTTTTTTTACAAAAGTTCATCAATGATAGAATCTACCTTGGGTGGGGGATTCCCTTGTTATTGGCTGGTTGATACATGGGATTCAAATATCCTTTTGTGTTTTTGGAAACCCAGCTGGTAAGGCATAGGCTATTGGATTTATTTTTGAAAAGGTGGCCTTTATTGTCATCCAGAGACATACATCATTTCTGATTGACCCTTCCATCCTTGGATGTATGTTAGTGCAATGGAATAATAGTTCTTTTGGGTATTATTCTTACTGTAGTTGCTGATATGGTCTTCTATGGAATACTACTGCACAATCCTCTAACTCTTGTAATTGGGGGAAATAGTAAATTGGGTGGTTTGTTTTAATACCAATTCCATGAGGCCTAACAAAAGTGGATTGGGATGTATTTTGAGATAAAGAAATCTATCTCACCATAGTGTTCAATTTTTTCATTTTGGAAACAATTAAATGAATTTTAGGAGAATATTTACTTACCTGGTGTACTCATCTAACATGTGGTGTACCTCGATCTCCAAATCAAAGGGAGTTTTCCCCCATATTATCGAACAACACTTGTGTAGATTTTGGTGTTTTGTCTACCAATTCCCCACCAACCGCGGAATCCTCCATTATTCACTCCATATGTGGGTGTCCTTCATAGAAGGACTAGATGAGGAGTTTCTCACTTATTTGGTGATGGGGATACCTTACACAGAACTTCTTGAGTCGCTCCCAGTACTCATACATTGACTACCCTTGGGATTTCTTGAATACTGAGATCTCTTTGTGAATGGAAGTAGTCCTCGATACTATAAAATATCTCTTCGAGAAAAGCCATTTTAAATCATTCCAAAATGTTACATCTTTAGGTTGTAAGTAATACATCCAAACCTTTGTAGTTCCATCAAGTGAGAATGGGAATACTCTTAGTTTTATTTGATGTTCAAATACATTTCATGGTTTAAATGTTAAGAAAAATACAAAATATTTTTTTAGAAGATTATTTGGATCCTCAACAAGGAGGCCACGAAATTTGAGAAATAGGTGAATGAACCCTGATTTTAGTTCAATGTCTAATTCGAGGTTTGTGTATGAAATACGGGTTGGTTGATAGTTGTTGTCAGGTGCATCCAAGTCTCAAATGGTTATATTATGTTGGTTTAAATTATTTAATGCCACTGGTTCTTATTTTCGGTTGGATTTAGAAGTGTTCCAATTTAAATGTTCTTTTAGTTTTGTAATTTCCCAGTTGGTTAAAAGTCAAAACGTCCCGTAGAGTGAGATTTTCTGATTTGATCCCTAAGGCTACGTTCAATATCGGGTTCTAGATCAAATAGATCCTTAGGATGTGATCTCTTATAAATAATAGAAATTGGAAAAAGTAGACCATAATATCATGAGAATATGTTTTAATTGATGTTCTAATAGAGAAGAAAATATAAAGGAAGAAGAAGCAGAGAGAAAAAAACAAACAGATAAATGAGAAAGGGGGAAGAAGAAGGAAGATTGATGATAAAACAAAAGGATAAAACAAAAGTGAAACAATACATCTAATTATCGGAATAAAATACTTTCCTCCTAGGAAATGGTGCCAATTTTAATGGAACTATCATGATTTCTCTCAAATAAACTCTGATTTAAGGGTACTTAGGTGTAGAAGAGTGGCCGACCAGAGTCATCTCTCAAAGGAAGAAGTAAATTTTACAACATATTAAAGGTATTATAGAAAAAATAAAAGATAATAAATTCACTACATAAAAGGGATGTGTAATTTTTTTTACCATTTATAAAGCTAGATGAAATATTCAAGAATAATAATGTATTTTTTTGTTCTTTTGGTTTTTGAAATGAGATTAAGAAAACACAATGAGAAGATGATTTTTAGAAAATATTTCTTTAGAAGTTGTAATAGATATAACTATACCAATTAATTTACATATTAATCATTATAATTAAAATTAAAATCCACTTAATATTTATCACCTAATTTTCTAACACCTGAACCCTATTAGAATTAACTTTACCACAAAGATGAAGTGAATTAAAACCTAGCCTATCTTCAGAACATGCAATCGCAACACCATGCTTTGATTATTGTTCTAATTATTGGCTATGGTAAATGGTAAATTTAGGAAGATATCTATTATAGAAAATGAGAAATAATTTTTTTTGGATTATATTTGTACTCTACATGTTTATCCCATGTGGTCTTGTTTTATAGATTATGTTTTCACTCTCACAATTTACACAAATCTCGACCCCACATGTTTTTATGTTAGTTGTTTGACTTCTTAAAAAGATTATTATAATTAAAAATATCAATTCATGGATCATATTAATTGAATTAAAATATCTCATTGAATCAAAATATATTAATGCAGATGGTAAGAGGTAGATCAATTACTATAATTAACAACTCTTCCATGGCTGGTGTAGTGATCGTAGAAAAATTTTTCATTCAAAAGGGTTTAGAAAGGGAATACCCCAATAATGATTCTACTATTGAATTAAGGACCAAATAAGAAGATTAAGAGAAGATTAAAATTAAAAATAGTATATGAAATTTATGTGATTATAATAGTTTAATGAAATCACAACTATATTAAAAATTAAATAAAATAAGAAGGCTTTGAGGAAGGGATCCAAGCTTCCAGCACTCTTAATCTTGAAATGCCTAGGAAAATTGATTGAAAACAATTATACTATTCCATAAATATCCAAATTAATGTAAAACCCCCATAATGATAAAAACACCAATTTATATAGTGGAGGGGAGGCTAGGATTAAATAGGTTTTACATGTGAATAGGTAAATTCATCCAAATAAATTAATCCAACATGAACTGCCTATTTGACTATGAAAATTCATGAACCTTATGACCTACTAGATAGAGGATTCATTCGAAATTGGTCTGTTTATCTTCTCTACAAATTGGGGAACAAAACATGAATGAATGAAGTTATGGACAAAATTTTGGAGTGATATCTAATTTGGAAATATCAACCCATCTTTGAATTTATGGCCCATTAAGTCCTATCAAATTAACAATTTACCTCATATGCCTTGAATGGAAGTTCTATCCTATTACATCAGGAAGACAACAGCAAAATTTATCTTTAAATAATTCAGATAATGTTATTTATTTTCAAAATTCTACAGTGTATTTGTAAAGGGTAAACCATGAATTTTTATCAAATTTTCTAATGAATGATATAATACCATATATTTTATAAATAAACATATTTAACAAAATGTTATAAAATTTTAAAATAATTATCATTTAAATATTCAAAAAATCGTGTTTTATTAGCTATCCCTCTAGATCCCACGAAAACTCCCAGAACCTCCGCTGGACACCGCCAATAACCCAAATTGGAAATGTAACAAACCTGGTGGGAACGAACAGTTACATCCGATACCACTCCAATGATTATCACCCTAGAGAATCCAAAACTAAGCCCAGAGGTAAAGGGGATCCATAAAACCACCCCACGAGATATGTCTCAAGAATCTCACCACACCTTAATCGCTACCACCATCCAAACACACCAACCCAATTACTACAAAACATAGTACAAAACCAAAAGTCTACACCTCTCACACAACCACACTACCATATAGGAAATACCTATCAATATCAACCTCAATGAATCCCAAACAAAAAATCGCTAAAACCAATGAACCATACCATCTTGAACACAGAAATATGGGAATTTCATCATCCATGTAATGGTATTATCTTCTCTAGATGACACTGACTCACCCACACGAGTTCAATCACATCTTAAGTAATGTTTCTCAATTAGGAATCATGTCTTACCCTTATTGTATGTTAGAAAATTCTCACACATCATTCCACAAACATCAAAAACCAAGTAAAACAGTTCATCTAATAATAAAAAAGTTCAAACATATCCTCTCAATGAATAAAATTAAAAATAAAAACTGAAAATAACTCCAGGTACTAGGAATGTATCCTCATATCTCCCTTCTATTTACTCTCCTCTATAAAACCATGAATCCAAAAAACATGAAAAAATTATATGGTCCTTCCACACAGTGCCTTCTCATGGTGATCCTGAATCTATAATGGTTGTGTAACAAAATTTTACTGCATCCACGATATCCAAAAAACCTCAGTCAATGACATTTGATTCAACATGATGATATTAAAGAGTATAAGAGACCCGAAAGACATAATGGATCCACTGCTACATAAGGGGAAAATAAAACTAGAATTGAACCATTCCAACTCACCCCTACACCACAAAGGGCAGAATAATCATTGTAGAATTCTTGTCCCTATGTCAAAATTCAGCTTCCCACATCGAGGGGAAAAAACTTCAAGAACACATCATCCCCAACCTCAAACTCTAAGGTCCACCTCCTCAAATTAGTATATTTATTCTCCTTTTATTGTAATCCATTAATCCTCTCATGAAAAAATGATCCTTTTTATTCACGCTCTCCAGCACATCAGGACCATGAACTGTTGTCTCCCCAACCTCTGTCCAACAAGATGGAGAACGACCCGATCACCCATAAAAACCCTCAAACTGAGTCATGAAAATATAAAAGTGATATCTATTGTTATATGTAAACTATAGCAAGGGAAGGTGTCATACCCAAGATCCAAAAATGTCTAAAATTCATGTCTGCAACATATCCTCCAATATCTGGATAGTCTGTTCAATTGGCATGTATATCTAGGGGTGGAAAGCAGTTCTAGGGAATAACCGATTACTGAAAGAATTATTCAATTCTCTAAAAACATGTTAGGTATAACATGAATCTTGATAATAAAAAATTCATCTTAAAACACCATTAAACCACACCAAATAATCCACATACCTCTTATACAATACATCTACTAATCCTAACTCTTTGATCGCTAAGATGTGGGCAGATTTTTTCTACTTATCCACTATCACCCAGATATCATCACAACCTTCTTGAGTTCTGGGTATTGTTGTATTGAAATCCATTTAAATTTCATCCCATTTACACTCTCTAACATACAATGGCTACATAAAAACCACTAGGAACATTATGATCATACTTTATTTACTGGAATACTATGAAATGTTCGACACACTCTACCACATCTAGCTTCACCCCATGCCACCAAAATTCACCCAAATGCCATAGAACATCTGGTAAAATCCTGGTTGTATCAAAAAAGGTGATTTATGAAACTCACAAATGTCTCCCTTTATCATTTCTAAAGAAACCAAGATCATTACTTGGAACAATATCATATTCTAACTATCCTCCAGCTATCCCTCCAAAGCATCGCCATGGCGAACACGATTGTGCTCCACCTCTACCGCTGAGTCCACCCTTTGATACATCTCCACTAGCGACATCATAAAATACTATAACTTTATCTGAAACAATCAGCCTATACCACCATCAACCTTTTAATATATGTGAAAGTGTCAGACTCCTCCATTTATCTCCAAGAATCCAAAGACTTCTGAACACACCCTTCCACGGATTCCTACTCAAAGTTTCGGGCACAACATTACCCTTTTCTAAGTTATAGGTGATCTTAAAACAATAATACACATTAAAATACATCCTCCATTGCTACTAAAAATTCATAAAATGCAGAGAAATGATATAGATCAAACTCTTAAGATCTGTGAAGACCACAAAGTGTTACACAGTGAGGCAATTCCACCAAAACATTAGTTGAATTTTTTTTTCTAGCTATAGATCATGGGAGGAATATTTGTGCTAATAGAGACATAACTTCCTAGACCCATAAGAGATAACTCCCACTATTCCATTATCCTACATCACAATAAAAGATTGGATGTGTCACTAAACACCTCAAAAAACACACCCTCCTTAGATAGATGAAGCATTGAAGCATTGACTAACCACCCCTTTAGGTAATACAATGTTTCCCATCACAAATAATTACACACAAATATTTGGTCTTCCCTAGTCATAGATGTTAAGGGGGGGTGTAAATCTAGTGAAATTGGGTAAACAAGTTTTATAATAGACCAAAAGACCACTGAAATTGTGAAACGCTATCACATTCTAAAGTGATACCCAATAAATAACAACTTAAACCATCAATGGGTCTATATTAACACCCGTTTGAGACACAAGATGCCCACGGAAATGGACCCATCATATCCAAAACGTGCATGTAGAATAACTTCCATAGATCTACTGACATCAAAGATCCTCTAAGATAGCTTGGAGTATCTCAACATGCTCGTTTTTATGGATTTTTGTAGATTAAAATATCATCAATGAATATGATGATGAACAGATCTATGAACTCATGGAAAATGGAGTATATAACCCCAAACATAGGGCTAGGGAATTCATAACACTTAATTAAATAACTAAAAACTTAAAGTGCCCATACCTAAAAATGATTGTAGTATTTGAATTATTTCCCTCCTTCACCCTCAACTAGTGATATCCAGACCAAATATAAATATTAGCAAACCAACTTTCCCCTATCATTTGGTGAAAATGAATGGTTATCCTCCAATGATGGTAACATTTTTTGTCTATCTCCTAATTTAACCCCTGGTGGTATATACACAAACTTAGTCTATAATATTCATTCTTTGCGAATAACACTAGATCACCCCATGGTGACACACTTAGCTGGAGAAAACACTTATGCATCATTTCATCTATTGGTCTCTTCAACTCCCGCAACTCAGAAGGTGTCATCTGATAAGGATGCCTCGAGATTGGAGAAGTGATGGGATGAAAATCTCTCTCAAAATTACCCTGCCATTCAGGGGGTAGTTTTACAACCTCTTCAGGGGAAAAATACAACAAATCCATGAAGAACTTTGGAAAATCTACCATCCTAGTGATCATTAATTCCACCAACAACTCAACCGAAAAGAAAATAAGGGGCTCTACCCAGTGACTGCCCACGTGATAACTCCAATCACCAATTAAAACCACACACTTTCCATTCACATCAAAAAAATGATTATATTTTGATAATAGTAAAACATTTAACACATAGAGTAAAATAATTCAAAGACAAGGATGACATTGTATATCATCATCTGATGTTGGAAAATATCCCTATAGGATTGATGTATCCCCATTATCGGTCTACACCCTTGGCATGCATTAAAAAATATGGTCTAGCCTCTAACTTGCATATTCCACCCTAGGGGAACATGAAGCCTCACTACGTCTATACCCAGACCATGGGATATAGAGGCTGAAAAGAGGAGTTCAAGGCTCTTAAATCGAACAAGGTACAAACAAGGGTACTAAATGAACTGATCATACCTCTGATGGTCTATGGTCCCTCTCTAACTGCTACCTCCATAGCATGAAACTGAAAACACCAAACATCTATGCCTCTCTACTGATGGATTCCTCTATGGCCACATGTGGTCCATGGTCCCTGAATAAGAGGACCATCCTATGGTCGACCTGTACCTACTCTATCTCCCCTTAATAGAGCAAAAACATGCTTCCCCTATGGTTGAAATGTCATCACGACAAACTGCTGTTGTGGATGATGTTGAACCAATCTACCTTAACAAAATAGAGCATGAGTAGACCCTAGGAAATAGGCTCTAAGATGAAAGAAAACTTCATAATATAAACACATCATATTCAATCAAACATGAATGGCATGGAAACCAGAAGGTCTAAAGGAAATATGCTGATATCAACACATGGACGATTGAATCCTTGAAGGACATGGTGCTAGAGACCTGCTAATGACAACTTCGCCACTCTATGAAAACTTTTGGTTCCATTCTCATGACAATCCACCTCATGACTGAATTATCATGATCACTTTTTTCTTTTTCTAAACCTCTAGGTATGTTGGTAGTGTAAAAGTTGTAGTTTCATACTGAATAGAAGGTTTATGTGCTTACACAAGATTCCTAACAAGAGACTCCTCATATTGGAAAACATATGGTAATAAAATAAGAAGACACTTGAACATGATTCCCAAATACTTCATTGACATGCAACCTTGATGAAGAGTTATAATATCTTACCTCTTCACTTAGTTCATGGTTGATGAAAGGAACTCTTCTTGGAACTCATTTTGGATTATGACCCATGAAACTTCTGCCTCCCTCTACTCACCTTGATAAAAGGTCCACCATTGGTGCACATATCCTCACATTTAACTAACATCCAGAGGGACAATGTTCTTTTTCAGGGCTCAGATCACAGTAAAAGTGATCTCCAGATCCTCTAGCCCTATATCTATCTCCTTTTCAAAAATTCCCCACTCATACTATTCCACAACCTACCATTAAAAAGTTTGTGACATATTCTACCACTGATCATCATCCATATCCATATCAACCCTTTCCCAATCATTTGAGTTAGTATAATGATCCTCCACTACCTAAAACACACCATGATAATGACCATGAGCCATATATATTAGAAAAACAAAAATTAACTAAGCCAGGTAGTATGGATTTTTATTTAAGATTCATGTGATCAAAATTAACTTTATTTTACCCATTATGAATTTTTCCAATGAACCTAATTGAAACAATAAGACATGTCATAAATATGAATGTTCCACTGTTAGGAATCTTCCCAGAAATAGGTGTAGCATCACTTTGTCATTTGGTAGGCTTAGTGTCCTTGAATCGAAACACGAGGGCCCCTAAATCACTTTTCGTAGTAAGTCTTCTATGCCAATGTCACACACCAAGATCATTTGACACTATTCCCCTACAGTCCAATGTAATTTTAACTATGACTAACTCTTAGATTCTTCATATTTCTCTACCATCACCTTTTATACCACACAGTCATTACCCCACCCTCTATAGATACCACAATTAGGGGAGAGAGATAATGTCCCCATGAGTCTCTCCGCCTCTAGGCATCGAGTTTGAGACTAGCACCATTGGTGTAAAAATCTCCTGATATGGGAGGCATTACCAATTATAAGAAAAAAATTGGAGTTTGAACAAATCAACCACAAAAACTCCAAAAAATAATATTAAAGAGAAAACCAAACCATCCCACATGCAAGTATATATTAAACTGATATGAAAAAATATATATAAATTAAATACCAGAAACTAATACTAAAGCAGTGGCACCACAACTATCCAAAGGTATGATCTTGAAATATCTAGCTCGGTCATTGAAAGCCTCATGGAAAACGGAAAACATTCATTTATACGTCTGGTGAGCGTACATGTAACTTATAAATAAATGATCAATTCCCTTGTGCACATGTGACAGAAGAATACTAATGCTGTTTTAGAATATAGTGGAACCAAATATCACCTAAACAGACATACTAACCATCCTAACTTCACCAAGACACGCTCACAATATAACACATGACAAGTAATATAATATGATATAAATAACATCAATTATAGAGTACCCCACACTAATTTACCACTTATTATCCACTGTCACACCCAAACGAAAAACATCATGGATCTCCCGCCTTTTTAAAATATACCACATTACATCCCAACCGCACATGCCTAGGACACACACTATAGTACATCCCTCAATCACACACCTAGTCCATACACCAAAACTCATCCTGTCTACACATACCTTGGAAACACATGGCAACACATCATGCATACACACACATAGGCTATCACAAAAAATTATATCTCTACAACACAAACCAAACCTATCCGAGCACATCTCATTCTAGTTGCATCCACCTGGGCTATCACACAACAACTTATCATAAAGTCACCTAAGAAACCTATCACATCTCATCCCAAATAAATATAGAACCACACATCACAACTCACTCAAAGACACATGTGGTACTATCACCTAGAAGAAGGAGAAGGGAAAAGCGTTTGGCCCGCCAACCATCCTCCCACCCATATGATGCGAAAGACAACCCCACCCCGATGACTATACATGTTTTCAAAACATACTGATCAACGTGGGTGGGGTGCATGGTGCATATAGAAATAACCATAATGATTCATATATATATATATATATATTTTATCAAAAACCCAAGACCAACATTTGAGTTATCAAACAGACAAGAAACTCAAAACATCATCACAATTGATGCCACCTATAAATGAATTTTTTAGTATTTGAAACAGTCATTTTTGATGGTGACGATACATGATAATCCAATTTGGCTTCTCATTTCTTCCACATTTAACACCCATTAATTTTATTATTTAGTATCAACCACAATTAATCACAAAACCCATAATTATATTTTTTTAATTGGAAAATTTTCTTCTCACAAACCAATCCAACCAATTTGATTTTAAATAGTATTAAAAATTAATTTATTCTTCCATTACACATTAATCAAGAAGAAAACAAAAATATATCCCAATAAACTATATCATCTCCATCAATCTCACCTTCCTACCCCGCAGACATGGCCCAATAACTACCACCTCACCATCCCCAAATAAAGGCCCATAAACCATTAGAACCATCAGATCCAACCACACATATTCATCCCACTATCAGGGACTCACACATCACACAACATCAAGATCATATGACATATTTACAATTATCTGTCTGCCACATTCCAGTTTATTTCTTTGGGGTGTTATCTAACAAGTAGAAATCATTGGGAAACCATTTTATTATCCAAATATATATAAATAACCGATTTTTATTTCGGGTTATATTACAAAAATGGAAAACAAATAAGTAATCATATAACATATATCCAGCAAAAAAATCCCCCAAAGACATTAATTTTCAATGGGGTATCAGGGTCATACAATCCAAAATATCAAAATAATATCAAAGTTTTAAAATACAGAAAACAAATACCTTTAACCCTCACTTTAAAATAAACCGATAATTTATCTTTAATAAATTCATCACAACCATAACACATAGGTAACAACAAAAAACCCCTCTAACATGAATGATAATAAAGGGAAATGATGGAATCCCTGCCTTAATAAAGCTTTTCCAGTCACTGCTCACTATAGAGCCAAGAAGAAAGCCTAAAAAACACAACCACACCATGAAAAAACACAAATTGAACTATAAAACAACTAAACACCACAAATCGTATCCCAAACACACAGTCCAAACCAAAACACACCACAAAAACCAAACTCCAAAGAATAATGGAAGGAAATGGGTGAGAATGGGAGGAGAAATTACCATAAATATAAGAAAGAAGTCCAAGGATCTGTCCTGGTCGAGAGGAATCTACAATAACTAAAGGATAAGGTCTTTAGACACCTATGACAAGAAAAGATATGATGGTGATAGATTTTGGTAAATACCCGAGTGTCTAAAATCATTAAAACCTTACAATATTGGAAGGGTACATGACCTATAATCCCTTTTCACATCCTGTAATCCATGTAATTTAGTTTCCACCAAAAAATGTGTATCCTAATTATTATTTAAGAAAAAAAAACTACACATCATAAATAGGCCAAGGATATTCCTTGAAGAAAACATTAAAATTGTGTAATACACTTTCAAGATTTGTATTTACTATAGAACTTCTAATGAATCTCCAACTCCCCCATGAAACTCCCAGAACCTCCCTTAGACAACATCAATAAGTAATAATGGAAATTTAATAAACATAAACGGAATTTATTGTTATAGTAAAAATGAGATTCTAAAGTTGTAGTGGAAATGACAACCCATTTCTTTTTTGTATCTAGGACGTGTGACAAAACAGTTCTTTAGTTCCTATTAAATAATTAGAGGGATTTATGTTTAAGGTTGGGAATGTGGGAATTAACAAATCAATTATCAGGATATAGAGAAAAAATTTATTTAGTTATTACCAAAATATTTTTTTAGACATAATGGGAAGGGGAGAATATATTTCTTATAAACAAAATGGGGCCTGAGATGCAACTGACCAAATCTATCCTCCAATAGTTCTGGGGCTAGTGTTTACTGACAAGAAGGAATATCACTCACATGGGAGCTATTAACCAAAAATAACTATACACATGCACAAATATCTAGGACCATGTAACAAAAAAATGTAAAAAAATTAATTAAAATGTATATATAGATTTATAATCCCACACTAAAAGTAAGAAGTAATGTACTAGGAATAATGAAAGAATTGGGCCAAATGAAATCCCAACCAAAATTTGAAATCATCTTAAACCTTCTCAAAAGGAGTGTGTAGATTTCAAATGCAACATCAGTACAAACCATGTTCTGTGTAGACCAAAATAGGATCTACCTCCTACTTCCGCCCTTATAACATCAAAAATATGTCTTTGATCTTCACAAAGCATGACATTTTTTGGTAGAAACCATGTAGGTGTCAGTATAACAACACCCATTATGACTCCCAAAAGTCACCAATAATATATCAACAAGAGTAGTAATCTTATCATAGGATATGTTCATCATAATCTGATACATATAACAGAACATCTAGATATACTAATAGAA
This sequence comes from Viscum album, assembly GCA_963277665.1. Classification (NCBI taxonomy): domain Eukaryota; kingdom Viridiplantae; phylum Streptophyta; class Magnoliopsida; order Santalales; family Viscaceae; genus Viscum; species Viscum album. The sequence goes on from OY728132.1 coordinate 997,243,793, forward strand.
ATCACTGATTATCAAAGTCTCAACCACTTCTATCCATGGTTCCACGTTATGGTTCCAAGGTAATGATCATCAATATGATATAAATCTATGAGACCTTACAATGTTGATAGAAATATACTAAGAGATATGAATCATTAGGTATCATTAATATAATGGCACATATGAACAATCCCATAGGTCACACTCATCAAGTCTAGCTAAGAATAATCACACTTGAATCTTTGAGGGTATATCTAAGATTCACACTACATTGGAATAATACCATATCAAAAAGATCATATTTTGATATAGAGGTATGGATAAACACCCATGGCTCACATGGGGGACACAAAACCCTAATAAAAATATACTCCTATATAGGGGATCTACTATAGTGTAAATATTGATCATTCCAATTCCAAAATATCATATCTAAGGAAACAAAAAGTAAATAGGGATTGCACTGGGCCTCATAGAGAGATATGTGCTCCATTCCACTGAGGTACCTCTCAATTTAGATAGAAGAATTTCAATCTAGAATAAGAGAACTCACATAAATGTCACTATTCAACTGGATGTTACATTATGTTTAACATCTATGAAGTTAATGGGATGATACAAAAAATACGAATTGGAATATATCAAGGGAGCATACTCAACTAATACTTGTTTGGGAATCACAAACAAGATCACAACGATGTTAAGAGATGATGAAAGGGAAATTTGACCAATCCTAAAAGGAGTACAAAGAATATCCAAAGGTTTATATTGCATATCTCAAAAATCCTAACACTTCCCTTGCCTAATTATTATTTGACATGAAATTTTCCATAATACATAGTGTTCCCCAGTGGTATATGGCCTATGATTTCCCTTGGCACTAGGTATGTTGTTTTTCCCATGCCCTTTTACACTATTCCATTACTATATATATGGTAATGTTTGAGAAAACGACTCTACCAATATACTACATCCTTCCAATGTGCTTCCCTTGTACATGACATGTCGTGCCAAATTGCCACATGTTCGGGTACCCCCTATAGATTCCATGTTTATCGACTAAGGTTTGCATAACGTGTGCCATGAAATAGTACAAAACTTATTTTTAACATCGTCATTTATATATAAGTACTTCAAGAACAATGTTATATTTATTTGTCATGTAATATTAACTTCAGTTCTAAAAAATTATGTTAAAGTCAATCTTTTGATATTTTTTCTTGAAAAAAATGTTAAAATTCCTCCTAGAATACTATTAATGTAGGTTTTCTCAGGATCCAATTCTAAAGGTAAAATTTCACAATCATATTTCAAAAAATTAAATTTAAATATGTTTCCAGGTTGAATTTAATTTATCAAGATATGATTTTACTATTAGAGGATCTAAAATGGACTTAAAATCAAAGGTTGTGGAAATCAGAATATGAACATGTTTTTCCAAAGTGTCGGAGAAGAATTGATTTTTAAATAAAACATTGTCTTCTCCATTTCAAAAAACCAAAATTAATAATTTTGAAAAAGATATATTTCATTTAAAATGAATCTATTTCGTTGTTAATGAAGTTAAAACAGACTTACATATCAAAATGCATGAATTATAGAAGATAAAAATCTATCAAAAAATATTAGACATGTGAAACCTTTGAAAGCCATCACTTTTTATCAATAAATCCATTTGATCTCATAGATCTGTAATGATGAAGATTGGTAAATTAAAAATAATATTTTTATACACTAGTAACAATTTTTTTTGAAAAACTGAGGCCAATGATTAATTTTACCATTAGTTCATGAAAAAAGGGACATTCAAAGGATGTTTATCATATTATTTATCGTAAAACTGAGTTTATAAACTAGTTTTCAAATCATTAATAATAAAACGAATGATAAAATTGATAATTTCAAAGGATATTTTTATATAACCAATAATAAAAACTATATTTTCATGATGGTTATCAAGAAACAGATGTGAATGTTAAAATTTGATATCCCTCCTCTGTGGAATTACAATTTCATTATAGTACGAAATCGGAAATTTTAATTGATTCCTAAATTTTATATTACTAAATTATCTTCTACCATTTAATTTATATTTTTTCACAGATTAAAAAAATTTATTTCATAATCAAGTCTTTCGATCAAGCTCATTCTACCAACTCAACTCGTTAGATTTTTTTTGATTGAAAAATGTATTTTTATTATTCTTCACTTTTGAGGAAAAAGTGAGAAATCACATAAGACTTCATTGACAAAAATAATTCAAAGCACAATGGTAAAAAATTCAAGAGAAAAATACTCATTCAAGCTTACACCGAAGAGCTCCACACAACAACATAAACATTAGATCATTTTCCCCTAATCATCACTCTATGGGAAGTACTCTCGTGTATGATGCACTGGCACTGAACCATTGGAAAAGCCATACCCTCTAAAAATTTTAGACCCAAAAGAAAATACTAGGAGAAAACCTCAACTATGAACCCTATATAAAGCACTTCTAGTAAGAGAGTAGTTGAATTAACTCTCAAACTGAAAATAGTAGGCCACCAAAACCCCATCCTTAAACCAAAAATCTTTATCCATTGAAAAATGAAAAACCATTCCCCACCAGTACCATAATCACCAACAGAAAACAAGTCAATGTCGAGGATCACATCTTGGACACCTGAAAACACTTGAAAGAGCCATGCCACAATGATCTCACTATCCACCCTTCGTCTCCAAATTATCCAGAAAATTGAAGGGGAAGGAGCTCCAAGATGTGAAATACCAGGACAACAACAATGAGGGATAGGGGACCCAAAAACACACCAGAGGAACTCCTATGTGGAGGGGAACCAAGCCGACCTAGACCAGAAGCACCGCTCTAGGCTAAACTGAGCCGATATGGACCACAAATTCATATTTTTTTTAATTCTCATGGTATTTGTAATTATTTTTCCATTATATTTTTGTAACTTACACTCTTAATTTTTATGCCAGTTAATGATGTATTTTTTCTAACAATGATGAATCCTACTTTTGATCATGGTAAACCGAAAATTATACCTTTGGATTTTAAAATTCATTCAATGATGAATCATTGGTTTCCCCAGAAAAACATTATTTGAAATAAAATTATATTCAATAAGAATTAGAAAACCATTAAAATTATTCCCAAGATTTATGTTTTTTATATATATTTTATGGTTTCATTGATATGATTTTGTTTATCAATATTTTTTTTCCATTGATGGAGTAATTGACATTGCAATAAATATTTTATTATTATTACCATTATGTTATTGAATGTACCATTTTATTTCAACACTATATGTGTAAAATATTTATTTTATAATTTGTAAAAAAAATTCTTGTTTATTTGGAAAATCAATTATATGAAATATTATAAGAACTAAACTAATATTTTATAAAAAAACTCACATTGGCTTTCAAAAAATTAATACACAAAGTTTGTATTTCACATTTGTTTTAAAAAACAATGTAAAATTTTCTTTTCCATGTTGGTTTTATAAAGAAACATGATTTTTTAATGTCATTTTTAAAAAATAATGATTTTAAATGTACTTACATGTTAATTTTTAACAAATAGATGTGAAAAATAAAAAAAATACCTTTTATGGTTAGTTTTAATAATCAAGGCTAAAAACATATTTAGAATGTCACCATCAAATGAGTCACATTAGGAAATGACATTAAAAATATAATGAATATGATATAAACAATCTATTATTTTACTAGTGATGTGTCAAAAGTTTTGTGATAGTTATCTCTCTGGATAAAACATACCACCACACATAATGAAATACCTAGAGTGTTTTCATAAGACTACATTATTTGTAGTTGGTAATTTCCAAAAATATATAGAATGTTCATATGTCTTCACCTGAGGTGTCTAGAACCATTGATTCTTCCAAGAATCGCATCACATTTCATGGATTTTGGGTTGATCAAACCCTCTCCCCATTGTTGGCTAGATTCTGGGTATTAGGCTTCATTGCATTCAAGTATTTCTGATTCCAAACACCGAAATCATGAAAAACAATATCCCACCCATCCAAGGATATACTTACATATACAGATACCAAATCAGTAATGTTGAATCTCTTCCTAAACATATGGAAAAAATCGATTGCGCCAATGAGGTATTTCACAATGATAATTCACTTGGTAGCCATAAAATAATAGGCCAATAGAAAATTCCAATGATGAATGTACATAAAACATGAAGAGAAAATCATAAACCAAAAACATGAGAAAAAAGCCTTGTATAATTTTATATATCACCATTAATCAATTGCTATTGGGAAGAAAAAAAGAATAGGTATAAAAAAAGTTAACAAACACTTAATAATTATCCCCAATTCCCATAATTAATCACATACATGAAAAACAATAAATCTAGGAATTAATATTTTAGTTGATTGTTTTGAGTTCAATATGGGATAGGTAAAATATGGATAAATCAACCAAAACTATCTGCATACAATTGGACCAACATCTAAACATTATCGATCACATGTCATTGTTTTTTTATGAGATCTAATAGTTGTGTTGGTTCACGATCCCTGATCTGACCTTGTCCTAATGTTTCCTTCCAATGATCCTCCAACAGTTGAACTCATCACTAGTAATGTGATTAAACCTTGTAATTAGTCCTAACTATGTCTAAATAGAGTATTCTAAGTCACTACATCTAATTATATTTTTTATGCATGACTTTATTATTGTGATATTCTATTTTTTTGGAAAAATGAACACATGGGTTCCTGAATATATTTAATATATTTCAAAAATTTATTCTCAACTCTATGGGCCTGGAATCATGCTCCGTCTCAGACTAGATCTGAAAATTTTCAGGTGAATATTACAACATCTTATAGAAAACATTAAATTATATTATATCCTCATTCTTTTCTATTCATACTCGAAAATAACAATCTATGAAAAATATTGGGATACTATGCTCTAAAATGGGTATCCTTCTCCCTTGAGATCTCCCAATATTTCTCTATAATGTCACCAAACCCACCCCCACGAAAAACAACTTCCACTGAAAGGTGTTTCTCAACTAGTAATCAACATCATAGGCTATTTGAAAATGGCAACTCCACTCTCACATCCTAGGTTACCCAGGGCGATAGGTTATAACATGTTGTGCTCACACTTCCTTAGCTATGACACGTATAGAACAACATGAAACAAAAAATACATTGGTCATGAATTTGTGAGGTACACCACCTCACTAACCCAACATTTTAGTAGGTATATAAATGACCTAAGATCCCAAGATACTGTGTATCACTCTCACTAAAACATTGAAACTATTTAACACTAAATTCTTATATCATCAGTTTATAAACGAGTCCAAAAATTTATTTGGAAGTCATCATCCTCCCTTGGATGAACTAAACCATTTAAAACTATCACTATCATAGAAAAATTTAACCATCATTGTTTCCCATTAGATTCAACCTGTATAATAATATACTTCAAGGAATCTCTTACATGGCCATGAAAAGGCGCTACTCTAGTGGTCAAGTGGAAATAATCATGATATGAAAACTTCACCAATTATAGATCACCCTCCAATCTATGGCCCATCCCAACATTAAATATCAAAATATGTTCACCTAAATATAAATGGTAAACTTTTACGTGGTTATATGGAAATGTTAAAACATTATGGACAATTATAAATTAGTCCCAAAACTATTCTTGCGTCACCTATTTAATTGATCCATGATGTAATCATCATAGTGTGCAATGATGTTTGGGGGAATCCCATGATTTTAGACTAACTCCTACACACAGAGGTGTCCCAAAATCTCAATAAATTTTTATTGACCACCAACCATAAAAATATAAAACAAAAAGTGTTTAACTCAAAAAAATTCTATAATTGTATTGGATATCCAAATTATTCCATGGGAACATTATACATCGTCACCTCAACATTATTTTAAGGTAAAACAACCTCAACAACACATATACAAGAAGCATGATCAAAATAACAATATATCTCTAGAAAAAGGTAGACATGATTATCATCTTAAAGGAATTAATCAAGAAGGTTTCCATTGGATATATTTTCACAAAATATATCACAATCATCATCTACAAATTGGACATCCCATGTTATCTGATGAAGCGAAGGGGTAACTGCTGTCATATGAAGGTGAAATGAATCATCCCCATCTGTCTCATGTAATACCACTCTAAGTAATATCACACACATATATCTTCTAATATGATTAAATAGAATATATCTATGAAGGTTTAATAATCCAGGCTATAGTCTCATGATTCTATTTTGGTATAGCACTCACCAAAGGGTATAATCACTAACTCAAAAAAATCACAATGGATTTGGAAATCCCCTTATAGTTTATCCTTATACTAAATTAGATTTGGTTACAATATTTCGTTATGTTAAACACTAATAATCCTTTCTCCCAAAACCAGTGGTCAATGAATCCATTAATATGAATCAGTGGATACTTTCCCCTCTTCTATCTGGTTCATGTGACACCAGTCCACACGAAATGTTAGGAACTGAACTCCCTCCCAGGTGATCAAATATTGAATTCATAGATGAACTAACTAGGTATTAAAACATCCATTTTCATTGAATACTCACAACTAATCCTTAATATAATGAAGCTCAATCAATTTTATTTAATGCATTGTCACAAAAATCAGAGTCTATCCTTGCTTCTAGTTGTAGTAAAAGCCCAAAAATATGAGTTTATATAATCATGGTATGTCCCTAGGAATGAATTAGTCATACTAAATAACTTTATAAGTAAAAAAAGATATATCATATCTTCCATCACTATAAGTGTATAACTAGCCAACTGAGGATAAATCCATCGTAACCACCTTCACATGAGTTCGTCCTACTATTCCACTAATCACCCCATATCAAAAGTGGAAAAAATCCATCACATTAATTGGAATAAATACTATTTTCAGTCATGAAAATTATTATAATGGATTGTAGGAAAAGTCTATTATCATAAAAACATCATAGGTTATCACCACCACTAAGAAGAGATTCAATGTGAGGATCTCTCTCTCCTCACAGAGTTAGGTATCATTTTCAATGGAAGTGTGTAATCACTAATCCTAAATATTGGAAACTACAAAAAAAGTGTCAAGTAAATGTATCCATTGGTATCAATAGGTCACAATAGAGGGATAAAATATGGAAAATATGGCTCAAAACTTTGTGATAAAAATTCAACCGGGTAGTGAAGACACACATCGTACCTCAAACTTAACTTGAATCCTCTACGAGATCATAATTATTTGAACCCATTCATTTCATTTACTGTATTTTTACCAAATAAAAGTATATTTGAAACACTTTATAAAAACCAAAATCCTCCAAAATACATGTCATAGTAACTTGTCCACCACACCAGGACATTAACCTCTTTTGGTAGGCACTGACTCCCCTGTATGGATTTGGATTGTATCATAATAAATTGACTATGTGGGGGAAATGATATTATTATTTACCTGATAAATTTCATTGAAATAATCACCAACAAAGGGGTCAGTAAAATATACAAATCTCCCTAAATATGAACTCAAAAATGATGTAAAATGAGTGTATTATACTGTAATTTAATAGTACCAAAATAATAGTAGATGGAATACAAATCAAGCATAAAAAAATCATGGATACTTAGGGTAAGTAGCCTTTAACACATAAATCTTTTGAAGATACTCACCCATAGAATCCCAAGACTGGGGTGGTCCACTTGGGTCTAGTGGTGGTATCAATCCATTGTGTCTGACACCTCATCCTACTCCCCCATCTCTCCCATAATAGCTGTTGTCATGTGGCCCTCCGTACTCTAGCCACTAACTATTCATAGGAAGTTCATAAACCATCCCTTTGACTATTGTAACATGAGTGGGAAAGACCCACATTATATTTCATCCCCCATCAAAAAATTATTAACATATCTTCTTAGGATAACTGATCCTCTAGTGAGATCTTGTATGAAACCACATGTTTCATGACATGTTTCACATGTATTCTTTCAGTAGGTCCTACTGAACATGTATCCCAATAAATTACTTCCATATAAGATCATGATATAACCTAAAATCCTTCACATCACAATCTAAAACTATAATATATGACCAAAATTTTCTCTGGAATGCTGCATCCACGTTTTCCGCTCTAGTTTCGTATACGAACTCATCAATAAGAGAAAATACCACTTACTAACCATCCGAAAGATAGACTGCCTCATGATCGACCCCCTTTAGGGATGAATCATCACTCATAGGGTTGAAATTTCAACTATTATATGGAAAACACATTGGATTTCATCATGAATACATCCTAAACGATAGAATGATGTACCATAACCAATGTGAAAATATGGTCAGATTACTCAATATGGACATGGAATATACAACCCATTCATTTGGGATGTATATACCAATATTTTTCCAAAAAAACATTGATACATATACTGGGTCAAAAAGAAGTTTATCAAGGTACTAGTGAATAGATACTTCATCCACCACCCCAAAACTAGACACCAATTCTTGAGAGATTAAATCGAAACATTTTAACAATGTTTCCCTAATCCAAAAGCCAAACATCGCAACTAGAAAATAGAAACTCCACAATATAGTCATACTTTCTACTGGTTTCAAAACAAAATAGGTTGGAAAACCTCTATGATACCATTATGTCATTATCCGAATATACGGGGCCTAAGATGAAACTACCCCAATCCCACCTTTAATAGGCCATGGGATGGTGACTAGCCACACAAAGTTATATCACTCACATGGGAGGCATTTGCTTAATGTTCTCGTAGAAACAAACACATCTCCAATGCCCTAATCATTATGAAATTTAAAAAATGATAATAATGTATACATATATAAAACAAACCCCATAATTATAGTACGATATAACGTACTATAAATCATAATCCAAATGGGATAAATACAATCCCAACTAAAATTGGAAATCATGTTCGAACTTCTTAAAAGGTGAGGACTACTGTCAAATGAAACACCAATATAAACCTTAGTATTTCAATCCAAAAATAAAATTTATATACTCTTGATTCTCTAGAAATTATGTAATGAGGTTCAACATATGCATAAGATACAACATGTGCTGGTAGAGCCCATGCATGAGAGACTATAACAATGCCCATTAGGACAACACGTAATCACCCAACATAAAGCATGAATATATGTTATCTCACCACATGATATTTCAATCATAATGTGATAAATATAACAAAACATTCATATGTATTGATAAGAGACTCAGAGTCTCAAGATCTCAACCACTACCAACTATGGTTCCACAATAATGTTTTAATGTAAAGCTCATCCAAGAGATCTCACTCAAAGTTCCATTCCATACCAGATGTAATTATACCCTGACCCATTACTATTCTAATATCTCTATTCCAATAGAAAAGAACTCTTATTGTATATTTGAAACTCATCATGTCCATCCAAGAACATGAATACATGAAATTGAGAGGTTTTAGGTGAGTTAGACACTCAATCAGACAAATAAACCATTATAAAGAATATATATTGATAAATAAGAAGGGATTCATTACCTTAGGATCAATGGCAGGACACTAAAATCTTTTGGAAGCAACCACCTAGATAGGGGATCAATGCCTATCTAAATATTTATCATTCCAATTCTAACATACCATATCTATGGAAGCCCAAAGGAAATGAGGATCATACCCGACCTCTATCTGGGGATACATGATCCAAGAAATAGAGGTAACTATCGATGTTTATTGAGGAAACTCACTCAAAAATAATGGACATTGAACTGATCACTAGGAAGCTAAAGTGGGATCACCCCCCATGATGATTATTGAATAAAGCACTAAACACTCATCAGAATGGAACAAGGGAACATAAAAACATTAAAAAGTGAAATTAAGATCACAAAAGATATCAAATAAGTTTTTTTTGAAGAAAGAGGAAACAAACTTATCCTCAATGGAGTACACGACATGTCCCTCAGGGTATAGAGAATGTCTCGTTATGCATGGACCTTCCAGTGTCTCACTATCACATAGAATATAATTTTCCACAACACAAGGTGTTTCCCTGAGGTACACAACTAATATATGTCTCCCAAGCACTCAGAGTTTTATTCATCCCATGAAATTTTTACAATATTATGCTTTCATGTACATGGTTGTGTCTGAGTATATGGTTTTTCCCATGTACCCCAACCTGTCTATGACATCAAATCTACACGGAATATGGTCCACATGTCCAACTAGTAGTGTACCCCCTATATAAGCCGAGCATTAAAGCTAAGGTTCACATGATCTATTAAATGTTTCAAATGACATGTGATTCAAATCACATCATGGAAACCATAGAACTGCACTGAAAGAAAAAAATGGTGTGTGTTCATAGGGATAAACGTCATGTAGTTGGGAAATTCGTAGAAAATACAAAAAGTTCACACTTCTTCTACAGATGTGTCTGCATCCCCAAATTCCATTAGGAATCGTACCACACAACACATATCATGGGTTGATTCAACATTAACACCATTTTTATATGGATTCCGGTGTTTTGGAACCACCGCTATCATGCATCATTGATGCCTTATTTTCAAACCATGAAGAACATCACCCAATCAATCATCATATCATCTTCCACAATCATATAACACAAATGTGACGTCAAATCTCTTTTCCAAACCCATAATAGTGATGTGTTGTTCTATATACTAATTGTTCAATGATTTTTCATTGGGTATCCCTCGAATCGTTGACCAAAAGAAGACACTGACAATAAACATACATAGAACCGGAAGAGAAAAACATATATCATAATAATAAAGAATGAACCAAAAAAATTATCAGTTCAACCCTAATCCATTATTTTTGGAAATAAAAATTATTTTTTAATAATAAACAAATAAAAAATAATAATTAACCAAAATTCCAATAATTAAACCCATAATCGAAAAATGAATGATCCAAAAATCAATCGGTTTGTCGATTTGTTCACATTCATAATGCAATTGTATAAACATGTATAAATCAAAAAAAATCCTACATTTATTTGTATCCATTTCTTACAGAGAAAAATTCCGAGTAATTTTATATAGAATGATCAGAATGTAGCGTTGGCTCACAATCGTCGATGTAACCATGATCTATTGTCATGTTCCAGTGATCCTCCAATGGATCCTTTTCAATGGTTCCTCATTATCAATCAGTTATATGGATAACCTTAGGGAGTATGAGTTTACTTTTTTTTAATATTGAATTCTATGTCAATTTTTTGAAATAATGAAATAAATTAATTTAATTAGATTATTTAATCATTTCCCCCCATGATAAAATATTAATAAAACACCCGATGCAGAAATATTTATTTTCAGACTAGTGTAAACATTGTGTTTTGAACACTATGTGGTATCAAATTTCTGATATGAGACTTTTTTTGAGTTATTCAACTTTTTTTTATAAAAATGTTCATGTGTGATATTTATTATAGTTAATGTATTTTAGAAATTTACTATAGGGTCATTGAGCCCCAAAATCACATGCCATATCAGTACCTAGATCTAGAAATATTCTTAGAAATATTCCAATGTCTTACTAGAAATTAATCAGATTCTTCATACCCCTAGGTAACTAATGTAATATTTTTCTAGATATATTTGCGGAATGTGAGGACGTGGGCTTCCTCTTAGTTGTTTAAGGGTTACAACCATTGATTGGGTATCTTAGCTAATCATATCTCAGTGTCATGTGTCGAGACCTGAAGGGTGGTGTCCTTAGTGGGTTGATGAAATTGATTCTTTAGGGCCTATAAAATATGTATTGTTTGGAGTTCTTTGGGGTGACTCTTGTTCAATGGCATGGACACAATCAATATCTTGTTACAACTTCATAAGATAAGGGAGATAGTTTCAACAACATTCTAAGGATTGGCTCCTAAAATAGTTCAAATTGGCATAGGGTGTACTAATCTTCTCCACTATTGGTCATCATTAGGATTAAAATTGGTGGGATTTCAATTACTAGAGGCATTCACATGTAACTTCTTATTTTGGGACAGTTCTATTCAATTGGTACTCCTTGATTAGTGTATTTTACACCTAGCTTGAAGTCATTAGGTCGGTGACGGTGCCCAATGGTTCAATATGGACTTGTCCCATAAGATTATAGATTTGTAGGTTCATCATAAATTATAGGATGTCATTTAACTCCATAAAGTGCTGGTGGATGTGCCTATTTATAAAAAAGAAACAAAAACAAGTAAAATAATAAATGAATCATCATATGTATAATAATTCTTGTATAATTGATTTATTGAAAAGATCCAAGTTGCAATAAATCTTATTTCATAGGGTGAAAAAGAAAAAAATTCTGAATGTGTGGGGAAATAATTTATTTTAGTTAATGAAATATTCAAATTGGGTTCATCCATTTTTTGTTTCAGAAATTTTTTTTTGGATTCTTGGTTGTGCGGGTCCTGTACTATTTCTCATTCATTCATGGCAGGTTCATAATTTTTTGGCTTGAATGATTTGATTTTTCATATATGGATATTTTACTACACTCTTTGGAATGTTTATATCATGGTTTATTAATGGAATTAGAGACAAAAAAGGGTTCTCATATCCTTGATATGTTATAGACTTACTTTATAATGCAATTTGGTCAATGATATACTTTTTTATAACACAGAGGAGCTGAAATTGGGAAATAGGATGGGTGTTCAGGCTCATCATACCCTATTGGGGAGAATTATAGAATGTTCCACAACTCCATTATAGATTGTAGGTCTTTTTTTGAATCCTCCAAAATTTCTTGTGTGATACCAATTACACATCCAAAATTAGAAATCAATTATTAGCTTGTGTTTACTTGAATATTCTTCATGTATCATGGTTCTCCATCTTATGTTATTATTACTTTATGAAGCATTGTTTAATAGAACTAAGGTTTAAATCCACACATATGAGAACTTTGTAGTTATCGTACATCTAGAAAGGTGATGATTGGTTTGTATGAGGGAGCAGTAACATGTAAGGGATTTATAGTTATCCTTGTGAATGGAATCAGAATCCATGTATAGTTTGATGCTACTTAACTGGACACATAATTCCATTTAAATGAATGTTTCAAGGACCGATCGATGTAGTTTAATGTCCTGATGCAATGTTTACTAGAAATAATGTACATATAAAGGGTTGGAATGGGACTTACAATGAGCTTCCACTTATGAATGAACTTGAATAGAATTTTTCCCTATGGGATAAGGTTGATATTAAAAGTAATATGTCCCAGTGAATATGAACCCCATCAATAGTGTGGCATAAAAAATATGAGTTAATAATGTTGTTTTTGATCCATAGTGAGGTATAATTTGTAAACCATCATGATGAGATTAAAATTCCACATAGTCTGCATTTAAATGGTGCTTACATATAACATTGATTACCAAGATTAATTCACTATCAATGTGGATCATTGAATAAATGTCTCATGGGGAATGAGACACAACGAGAAGAAGGTTTATGGTCAATGTTTATTGCTCAATAAAGATCCATATAGTTGGAAGCATAACCTATTAGTGGTATAAGAACCACAGTTCCATAAGCCCATGGAATCCATGATTGATGTGCGAAAAAAGGGATAATACAATATCAGTCGTATTCCAGGAATTTCAAAATGAAGGGAACATATAAATAATAAAAAATAACATATTTATATTTTCTTCATTCCCACCTTATATAAGAGGTATAAGTATAGAAATATGGGGTGATATAACATATTTCAACAAATTATATGGGATTACTATAGGAGGGATGACCATAGAAATATATACCCCAACCTCTTGTGGATTAGGGAGAAAAAATGATGGGGTATCAAAAAATGAAACACTAGGGGATTCCTATAAAAGAAATTTTCATAATTGTATTCTTATCTATTCCCAACCCCCATATTAGGGTTTATATATTAAACTAATGGAAAATATAATGTGTGGATACTTCCAAATTCACCTAATGTTCTTAAAATTTTCCACGAAAAAAACCTCTTATCCTCAAATAGGAATATTCATACCACTACCTGTAGGATTAGGGTCCTCTTTGATAAGGGAATGTATGTTTTTAAACATCATGAGGACCCAATCAGTTATGGAGGATATGTGTGGGATATAAATTATTAATATAATTCATGATTTACATGGGGAACATTGGTGTGCCTAATAACCTTATCATATCGATTTACTAGCCTTAGGGGTGGCCTTAATAACCACATTTGAAAATGGGAGATTTTGGTAAAGGAGGATAAAGTGTTTGGGACGAAGAAACCATGGGATATGTGTTGAAAAAGTGAGATTCCATGGGATATGCATTGATTAAGAAGGATTTCATATGGGAGGGTCCATTTATGTGGGTTTCCTTTGGAAATGAGTCACTTATGTGTGATGAAATGTAAAAAATATCACTTAAGAAGATAACCATCGAGCGTTTGGTTTCTAAGGTAGGTAGAACCAGGAACTTGATTACTTAAGAGGATTTCTATATGTTTTTATTCACCTAGGTGTGGGCCCTATGGTGGTTGGTCACCTAGGTGAGGGACCCCGATATGTTAGTCACTGAGTTGAACATTTTTTGATCACTAATAACCACTACTCAAGTTAGTTTTTATTAATTATTAGGGTGAGTTAATCTATCTAGGTGATGTGTTTCAGACATGAAAAAAGAGTCCTAGAGAGTCTTTATGATAATTACATATGTGGGAAAATGTTTTGTATATATTGGAGAGGGTGTGTATTTATTGGAAAAAATATGGAGGTCATGCAAATATAGATAAGTGAGGAAGACATTTAAAAAATGTGAAATCAAAATGTTAGACTACATATCCAAAGGGGGCCCTGAGTAAGGTAGGATATACAATGAAAGGAGACATTAGGTGAGGCAGACCTAGAAACCAGAGGGTACTATGGTCAATGCATTATGAATTCTCTTTAGTATTTATTGGTCTACTCTTCCTTTCCCATTTTCTTTATAAAAGGGGAATGAAAATTTTCTATGAATACAATGTTTACTTCCCAATAATCATCAGTAAAGGAATATTAATATATTGAATTTAAAAAAAAAATCCTCATATCGATAAATAAATGTTCTTTCTTGGTGAAAATCATCCAATCTGGATTTGTAAAATTAGAGCTTCATAGGGTATACATTAATGAGTATATGGTTAATTCAATGATATAAGAATATATTCAAAAATAATCTCAATAAATAATTTGTGTGGATTATAAATAACATATCCCTAGAAGAATAAAGGAATCATAAGATAGTTTTTATATAAATGGACACTGTCTCAGTAAAATAATGCTTCAAACTATATCACCCCATTATGGATCATGATAAAAATAGTTTGATATCACATGGTCAATCACCCAAATGAATATATATATAGGAGGATAAATCATCAAGAATAAATAGTAAATATGTAAATTATTTTTAAAATAATAAATTTAATTGAAGTGAAAACTTAACAAATAATTTATAATACCTTTTCAACATTTTCATATAATATGAATTTATATTTCTCTTTTGAAGATAAATTTTGAAATGGAGATAAAAAATCATTTGAACACCCATATGTTTAAATATAATCTCAAATAATAGAACTGTTGAAAGGAAAACAATTTATCCGAGCAAAAATAGGTGAGGTAGACAAAACCTAAAAAAGTTAAAGGGAAAAACAATTTTTATTATTTAAAAAATAACTTTGTTCAAAATTCACATTATAATAAGTGTAAAAAATTAATTCTTTTTTACAAATTATTTTTCTAAATGCTTATTTCTTTTAAAAAATATAATATAATATTTGGGTTGAATAACCTACGCATGGAAATGAAATGACCCAGATGGGTCATTATAACTCAATGATATGATATTTAGGCGATCAGTATCTCTTATAGGAAACATATTCCCTGAAGAAGGTGATTATTGAAATGTGGTGTATTTTGTAAAAATTAAAATAATGATGGATTAAAACATAATAAAATTATGTGTATAATTTTACTAACATATATGAAATAAGTTCAAGAGAATGGATGTAACTCAATGAATTAAAATTTTGTTACGAGGAACTCTTATGAGTTAGGTAAACCTTATGTCAAATGAGATTTATTGAAAAGAAATTGATTTGAATTAGTCTATCACCTAAATTATATGGATGTTATATATATTAAATTAATGGGATAGTAAATCAATAGAAAACTATATAGAGAAAACATCGTGTATAATATGTAGTGCATCTCAAAGAATCATAATTCAGGCCAAGAAAACCCATATGGATAGAGGAACATTTTAGTCCAAACCCATTGAAAGAGATGAAATATAATTGAACATATAATACCATTATTAAAAGATAATTCATTATATTATATATCAAATAGGTATTATATACCTGAGATAAATTAAATTAGGTTCATAATAACAAATATACCATATCAAGAGAAATTTAAGAAGAAAACAGATTCCCTGTTCAAGATTCATTCATCAGATGCACCTCACATCCTAAAAATCAAATTATGTTTATCATATTCCTTTAAAGGAATTTTATTATTCTATTTTTAATTTAATATTGACGATTTATTATACTAAACAATTGATTTATTATATTTTTTCCTTATGTTTTCATGTGAAATGAATCACTGTAGACTTTTTTGGGTAAATTTTTATATCGAAGATGTTATTTTAATAAAAATTTCAAAAAATAGTATAATAATTAAAAAATAAAATATATATTTAATTTTATGTTAACATATAATAATTTTATTTACATAAGTTCCCAGAGTCAACCATGATAGAATTTTAAATAATTATTCGAATACGTGTTCACACTGGCTGAAACAAGAACAGTCTATATCTCATTGGGTGAGTATTGCTAAGGATGTGTATAATATCACTATAAAATATTCATAATGATATTATATATATTATTTTAATATCTTAGTCCTATTTTATGTGTTTTTGATAAACAAATTAAATCGAGATGAAAAATATAAAAAGTTACTTCTAGGAGGCAGTAGTCCACACAATCCATTATTAATGTTCTTTTAGTTTTTAGGTAGATGAAAATGAATAATTAAAAGTGAATAATTTAATTAAATAATAATTTAGTTTAATAAGGGTACTATATTCACCATATTACTATGGTAATTATAGGGTTTGAAGGGAAATATTAAAACATTATAGATTATGTAATACTCAAATTGGGTCTTTTAACATTCTCTAGAATGTTTCCTTATAATTGAAGGGATTATGATATATTATACTGACCATGAGATTATTATATGTAGAGATTTCTCTATGTGGATAAAATGGTATAGTATTCTTATGTAATTAAAAGTAATGGGTGTGGCATTAATGGGTGTATGTTTCCCGTATTTTAAGTTATGTAAAGGGAGCTTCTGATAATACCCTTTAATTTTCAATGATATCATTACACATTTAAATGATCAAAGACTCAAAAAGTTGTAAATAATTTATTTTTGGGAAATATTGGGTATGTTATGTTTCAAATAAATTTTTTTCACAATTGTTTTAAACTATTTTCATATCATCTATTGGTAGGATCTCACTTTTACAATTTATTGTTTTTACCTTGGTATATAGTATTTATGTAGTTAATTTATGTTAGACTAAAAAAATAAAATAACCTATATCAACAAAATTTGGTTTGATAAATATAAATTTCAAAGTAATTTAGTATAATTTAATTTATAAATACATGGAATAAAGAAATTTTACATTGAAACATTATATGTACATTTTTATTTGAAAAATTCTTCTTCAAAAATTATGTGTTCTTAATATTATTTATCATTTGTTTTAAATTAAATTATTTTTAAAAGAATAATATATTTTTTAAAAAATAATATTATATTCATCCTTTAAAATATCTTAATTTAATCAATTAGATAAAATCTATATAATATTTATAAAATAATTCTAGGAAAATAATATTTTTTCCATTATCATGGTCATTAACTTAAGTGATATTAATGATAATTTAATGCCCAAAGATCAAATTGACCATATTAAAAAATATGTTAATGAGAATTTAAAATATAAAATACATCTTGATATATATTTTTTATTCTAGTGATGAAAATAAAATTTAAATATTAGTGAATTAAAAAATATATAAACTACTAATTATATTTCAAAAATAATATACATATATTTTATAATAACAAATATGTTAATTTTAAATAATCTAGTTTAGTTATAAAATTCTATATTTTATAAAAAAAATGTTTTAAAATAATTTAAGTCATTCATGTATTATTATATTCCCAATAAAGTGACTATTTTAAGAAAAATTGGCATTTTTACTATTTAATGAAAACGAAATTATATTCTTTTAAGAATGAATAATATGATAATATTTTTTAAAAAAAGAAAAAATTATTTTTTTAATAAAATACTAATTATAAAATTTATAAAATCAATTTTATTCTAGAATCATAAAATATAGTGAAAACACATTTTTATTTTAAAATGAAATATTTCAACGTTAACTATTATTATTCTTATATCATATATTTTACCAAATAAAAATGTTTAAAATAATTTTAAATATAAAATATAATTTATCATATTTAATCAAACATTTCATGAAATATATATGAATATGGCATAAAAAGAAATTTCGTGAAAAATATTTTTAAAAATAATAAATGATTTTATCAATTACTCTAATTAAACGAATGGCACTTAAATAATTTTCTATTTATAATTTATTTTTTTCCAATACATATTTAATAAATAGGTTACTATGATTCATTCATGTTAATTCATCAAATGAATTTTAATGAACATACTTAAAAATGTATATTTTATTTAAATTTGTTATAGTTTTCATTATGTTCTGTATTCCCATTCGAGAATTTCTTCAAACCCATTGACCCTTTTAAAGTAATTATTTTATTAAAATATTATGTTTTTACACTAAATATCGAATTTGGATCCATGATGGATTCATCCACTCAGGTACAAAAGTGGTAATTTTTTATATCACTTTGATGTACATGTCAGTTTTGAGGTGTTCCAATATGGATAGAGTTTCATTGGTGAGGTGTCAAGTGGTGGTGAGGAGATGTGTGAAATAATAGATGATGTATATTGGTTAAATATGGGTATTTTTGTTAGTTTTGAGTAGTTTAATGATCCATGTTTCCCAAAAAAATTGACGGGAGGCCTTTTGTATAACATGTTTTATTTGGAAAAATATTTTCGAAAAATCATGTTTTCCATCATAGGGTTGTTATAGAAAATAATTACTTCTTATGGTAGTTTATTCATACACGTTTTTATCATTTTTATTCTATGTGTGCTTGGCCCATGCATCCTAGTATGGCCACATAGTAGATAAAATGACCATATATTGTGCTACTAAAACCAAATATTGCACCTTTGAGTATTTTACATAAAAAATAGAAAACATTTTATTACTTTGAAATAATTGATTTTATTTTATATTTAACCTTAAAATAATTAAAACAGATAATGTTTGGAAATATTTCTAAATAATTAATGAAATTTACTAATTTTTTATTTTAAAAATTATTCATAAAACTTATAGATATCCAAATAATAATATTCCTTCTAATATGTATTTAAATTATAACCTTATTGTTTTTGACACATATTACTAACATTAATTACATCATATGAAGGTTATGAATCACCAGAAATAATAAATCTCTAAATCCATAATAAAAAATTAATACAAGAAATTATCTTTAAAACATAATTTATAAAAATTAATTCCCAAATCACGTTTAAATTGTAAAATGTAAATATTTTATCTATAATGATTCCATTATAATTATATAGATTCATTTTTTAGGATAAAATAATATATTGTTCCTTGGATGATAAAAATTTAAGAAGAATCACAACCCAACGGGGAAATATTAATTATATCATAGAAAAATCTAGTTCTAAATCATTGTTTGAAAATTTCTATCTAGATAAAAAATATGAGAGAGAGAGGAGGGGGGAGTGATTTCAAGATAGAATTTTTATATTTTATTAGATAGTTTTTTTAGAGATATCAACCCAATAAATTCGAGGAATATAAACTCTATAAAATAATCAATTGTCTAATATATGTTTGATCGCATTTCAATGATATTTTAGTGGTAGCCCTGAAGTATATGGTCATATTTTTGAGGGATTACTAGGGTTTTATAAGAAGGATTATTAGGATTAATTTATTTACATGGTGCAATAAATTTATAATTTCATAGGTTTTTTGGTGATTAATATATATATAGAATGTATGGATGTTATTTTAAAAAGTTCTCATATATTGTAATCACTCATATTTGAATGTTAAAAAAAGATTTATATATTACCTATATATAATTAGTTTTAAAAATTTATACATATTCTATTTAAAAATTATAATTTAGATATATATATATATATGGAAATTTTACTAATAAACATTAAATATAAAAAATTTATATGACTTTTTCAAAAAAATCATTTATTTTTCATTTTTATGTTTCCAAAATATTATCATTAGATGATTTAAAAATCATATATCATTTGAGACATTTAAAATAATCTTATAGAATGTTTTTAAAAAATTATTTTTAACCCTTTTATAAAATATTTTATATGTTCCATTACAAAAATATATCATTTAAAAAATAAATTTTATCATATATATACTATGGGAAATTTTTTTATATAAATTTATATAGAGTTCATAGAAATAAAATTTATCACATGTATTAGATTAAATAAATTTCAAATAAATTGATAAATAATTTTGAATAAAATATTATTTCATTTAATAGATAAGATAAATTTTAGATATGATATAGTTTTTTTAAAAATTTATCTCACTTGTGAGATGAGACATATTTTACGCACAATAATATATATTTTTCAATGTATAATTTATCTCACTATTTAGTTGAGATAAAAATTATGTACAATTCTATACCTAAATAAATTACAAATGTCTAAAATGAAATAAATTTTAGCTATAATTATATATATATTATGAAACAAAATCTAATATATGTACAACATGTCTTAAATTACATTTTTGATGATACCTATTTTATAATATGAACTTTATCTATTATTAGTGATAAAATATATTTTACATACATTGATTCATCTTGTACGTTAATTTAATGTACAATGGCATAAAATTAATTCTTTTTATGTTGGATTGTACAAGTTTTTTAAAAATATAAGTTATTTGATGTATGAGATTAAAAAATATTCTATGATATTTATTTTATAAAAGAAAATTCAGCTCATGATTGAGAAGAGATTAATTTCAAGTATAATGATAAAAATTTTATAAAATGAATGTTATCACAAATTTAATATAAGATAAATTGTTTATACCCAAATTTTACTTTAAAAATATATATTTATTCAACTATGTGATGAGGTAAATTTTACCTGCTTGAAATATTTTTAAAATGTTAAATTTATCTCATGTATAATTCCAATTAAATTTTACATATTTTTAGTTATCATTTCACATAATTAAATTTATCTCATCCATGGTATGATAGAAATTTCAGATATAATGATTAAATCTTTATATAATAAAACATAACTCATTTATGTAAAGAGATAATTTTCAATTATTACAAAGCATCATTTAAAACTTAATCTATCTCATGTGTGGTATGAGATAAATTTAATATATAATGATCAATATCTCATATAAAATGAGGTAAATTTGAAAAATAACCAAAAAAATTTTAAAATGTGTAATTTGTCTCATGTAATATATGAGAAATGTTTTTTATATAATGATAAATTTCTTAAAGAAACATGTTAACTCATTAATGAAATGAGTGATATTTCATGTAAAATGATCTCATTTAAAAAAAATATCATGTATCCAGTTATATATTTTTATATAAATAAATATTGTTTGAAGAAAAATTTTATCTCATGTATAAGATGTGATGAATTTAAGTTTTAGTAATTGTTTTGACAAATTCTATTGATCTTGATAACGAGATATGATAAATTTGTTAAACAGTAATAAATTATATTTTAACACATATTTTAAAATATATAATTATCTTATGTGTGGTAAGAGATGTAATAAGTATATAATTATATGTCTCATATATAAAAATAGATAAATTTTACAAAAGATAATAAATTTTTATATAGTGTAATTTATATCTAATAAAAAATGCAAAAAATGTTATATATAATGATAAATATTTTATAGAAACATGTTTATCTATTTAATGCAGTGATATATATTTCATGTAAAATGATATCATTTAAAAAAGGATATTTATTTCATTATCCTATTAAATAATTTTTTTATAATGTTATATATTATTTTAAAAATAAATTATATCAAATGTATAAGATGAGATAAATTTGATTTATTAAAATTTTTTCAAAAAATAATATACTTATATGATGTGATAAATTTATTATAGAGTAATAAAATATATATGATATTTCATTTAAAAAAACACACTTAGTGGGTGATGTTAGTTTAACATGTATAATAACAGTCAAATTTGGGGTTAGTAATTTCATTTAATTTCAGTTTATATAAGTGATAATCTAGTATTAATTTAAGTTGGAAGAAAAAGGAAGTATAAATGAAGGATGAGAGTGAATATATATTTGTGTTTAAGTGCTACAATAACATTCATGGCTCATTAAAGGGATACCAGTTACTTTGAAGTTCTGGTATTATCATGAAGATATTTTATAGTAGAACTAGATATATAAAAAACTTCTATATTGTATCTTGTGGAAAACCTTCTTAGATAGCCAAAAAGGAATTTTTGTCCTTTTCACTCAAAAATTATAACACTTGTTAATGGGGATTCAAATATTTTACATTAATTTACATCTGTAACATCTTATAGGATTATCTCAATTCACTCTCATCCTCTCTAATGAAATCCACCTACAATAATAGTTCTGGTTGTTTGGAAATATTTCATAGATTCTAGATTTCAGTGAGATCATAAATTGATCTTATATTATCTATATAATTTTTTAGTATTTAATGGAAGTAATTAAGAGCCTTCATATCATGTTTTATTACTTGTTAAATAATATAATTATTATTTTTTCATCAATCTAGCTACCTTGGAAGTTATGATTTGGTTATACTAAGGTCAGAACATTGTTTCTACCTCTGATTTCATCTATTCTTTTATATCAAGCATAATCCATAAATTTTTATTTTCCAGTTCAGTTTCAATAATTAATCAATAGAGTCGTTATTGTTTTGTAAGAGTACAAATATTATGTATCAAATTTTTTATGTGACACACTCTTATATTATTGACTTTATTGGATTTAATGAAATTGGCTGGAGTTGGAATTGGACTATTTTTTCCTATTAAAACGTTAAATTATTTTTATTAATATTGATTGTAAAATTTTTAGGTCAAAAAATTATTATTATCACGTGTATTCTTATTGAAATATGTTCATCAATTACATTATAATTTTTCCAGTTTTTAATTAGTATGATACCATGAAATGATTATTCAGTATTATGATATACTTCTTGTATATGAAGGGTTCCATGTATGTTGACCGTGGTTGTTATGTGGTATATAGATATTTTAACTAAAGTGAAAAATATAAATGTATTATGTAAATGTTATTTCAATTTTACATAAAACCACATATATAATGACAATAAATGGGAATTTATGTTCCAACTACTCATAATCATGGATACACAACCTTCCAAAAATTATTATACACTTGTACGCAATGGGTTGTGTGTTCTAATACCCTTCATTCATTATGGGATGGGTACATAGGTTCCCTAAAATAAATTATTAAATGTATTTCTATATGGTATGGGTTATAATATACATGAAATTAATTTATGATATGTTCTTACATATTCTTGATTTGGTTATACCTGGGAAATATGAATAAATATTCGCTTACATCCTTTGATGCAATGATGTTTTTTCCAGAATTTTGAGCAATGGAAAAGGATGATATGAGTTATTTATTTGGGGGAATATAAAACACCTAATTATAGTCCATTATTAATCTCTTGTTTTTTTAAATTCACATTATATTATAATATAGTTATATATTGCGTATTTCTTTCACTATAAATTTTTTATTTTTAAAACATACACTCAGTTTTATTAACTGTTGTAACTGTTTTTTAGTTACCACCTACAAAAAATTATGTGGTCATTCCTTATGCATGTCTCACTAATTTTTTACATTGTTTATAATGATTCGATAAAGGTAAAAGAACTAGGGAAAAGAATTTTATAAGATAAGAATATTAGGGGTGGAGAAAGGATTTTGGAAACATTAGGGAACGATCTAAATTGGGATGATAAAGAAAACCTTATCTAGTTGGCCTAAATAAAACTAAATCGGGTGTAATACATGATCACAAAAATGCCTCCTAGAATGATAGTGGATTCTGACTATCATTGAGGTCTTATTAAAACCAATGAGAGACAATACACACCATTGTAGAATCCAAAATAATTTTAGAATTAAATTTCATCATTAGTCTGCAATACATAATAAATTATGTTCATTAAAATTATGTACTAACTAGAAAAAATATATCTCCTATAATAAAAATAATACATATACTCATTATTATGTCATATATGGAAAAATGAAAATTAGATCCCATCATTTTGTAATCATATTTTATCCCAAAAGAGTTAATGAATATAGATGTACTAAGTAATGTAAATCCAATTCTATGCCCAATCCAATATCCCAATCTAGTCATCCAACCTTCTCATCCATTGACTGTAAGGATATGTTCATACCTTTCTCCTAGAACATAAAGTCTCCATTACCACCAAGGGGAATGTCTAAAACAACCCGATTAGTTAATAGGTTCATATACTATAAGATATTATAAAACAAATATACATATTTTTTTCACATCAAGGGGTGCTAGAAAACTCCAAAAGTAAATAACCATACCTACATTTCCCAATTTCGAAATGAGAAGATAATAAATTAGTTTGATATGAATAATAGGGTTAATGATGTATCACCACAAAAAAAAATAATATGTTGAATGAAGATTCATTGAATATCCAAATATGTTGAATAAGGGAACACTGGTAAAACTATGATGAATGTTGAATTATCATAATACTTCATAATGAATGAAATTTCTCACCCCATATCTAGTCAAGGATGAATGATATATCACAATATCACTACAAAATATTGAATTATGTTTAAAAAATCTATAAATAAGGTTAATTATGCAAGAACAATACACTTTACAAGGTGAATTATATAACACCGAGCTATATAAATAGTGAATGATATATTAAAAATTCACTTGGAATGGTGAAAAATTATCACCAATATATACCTATGATGAATGGTGTTTGAAAGATATAATACCCAAAACTAAATGATAATTCACTAATTTAAAAATAGGGGTTTATGATCAAGCATTGACCATATGAGTTTGCTGAATTTTGCATCAATAATTATATTATATGTGACATTGATTTTCCAACAACATAATTTACCAGGTGAATGGAATATCACTATTATATATCAAGAAAGATTAAATGATATATCACAAACTTCATAAATTAGTTGAGTGGTCTTCACCACATGAATAATAATATATGTGAATGAATTATCACCATTAGAATAAACAATATAAAAAACATATTAATGATCATTGTGAATGATATACCACCCAATATAGTGTTTTATTAATCCAATTTTCTTTCCTGGATACCCATTGATGTGATTTTATACATCTAGATCAATGATCTCAAGATTAATCAACCATTGGAATGGATTTGGATCCCCAAAAAACAGATTAATCAATTGTGTGTACTATATTATAAATTAATCATATTAGTGTCTGACATATATTATATTTTTACACTCATATTACCTATATATAATCTTATAATCAATAAAGAAATATTTAATAATGACTTCCATGGTTAAATAGTTCTCTTAATAAACTAAAACACCTTTCATGGGTTAAATTATCTCAGTAACTCGCCATGTTTTAGTGGATATGTGGCTATTAACAACCTAATTTTGAAAATGTAAGCTTTTAGGAACATATCACCATTATGATAGTCCATACTCAACACTGAAAAATTAGTAAAACATTTTTGTTCTATATTTGAACATTTTCACAAATTCTCATATTTCTATTTATCATAAGTGATATTAAATAAAAAAATATATTTTAAGGACCACTTATCCCTCCAGTATAGTGGAAAATCATTGAAGATCAAATGTAAATTCGACTTCAATTAATGAATATCCCAAAATCCAATGGAAATCCCATTTAAGTTCATTTTAATTGAGAATGATGAAATAATGAGAGATAACTCAAGTAGAATATAGGGGATCCATATAATTAGCTACCATAATCCAGCAGTAATAGTTAAAATTTCATTAGAGCATAAATAACAATGATACTAAGATTTAGAGGAGAGAAAAATGAGGAGAAAGGGGATCATGTTCATGTCTATCCAATGAATGGGAAGATGAGAAAATTTTAATTTTTTTGAAATACGTAATATTAACTTTCACTAAAAAAACATATTAGGACATCAGCATGAACCTAGTGTCATATAATCTATTCGGAAAAGATCCATTAGCTAGTTATTGTCCATCACGAGAAATTACCCTCCATGTTTTAGCCCCTAGGTACTGAATATAATGTCACTAGGAGACCCGTGATATTTTTTATCCATAATGAATATTCTAATTCAAATGTTTCCTCAAATATTGACCCCAACCTCATTCTACAACTCCAATGGTCAGAAACCACAATGATAATTGTGAGTTGACAAAAATTTCAGAAAAATAATACTTTTATAAATGGGTTCACTATAAAATCCACACCATATTGTATCTTATACTTCAGATTCATCACCAAGGGTCTTTGAAAAAAAATTCAACCACTATTCTTGAATTTCATACTCCTTCTCTCATTCCCATCCAATCTATTTCTTTGTTTCAAAAACAAACACGATAGAGGTGTTGTCCCCCATAAAATAATCTACATATCATAATACACTATGAATTTTTTATGTTCCTTGGGAGATCAATTAACATCTAACATGACATCAAATCTAGTATATATTAGTTATTAACCATCCATATATGGAATGGTTCAATAAATTTCTAATCCTCCATAAAGAGACATGTGCATAAATAAACAACCAATACTTTATCATGGAAACTAATCCTACACATCATGGTGCTAACAAATTCATCCAATTCAACCATGATTTCCCACTAGATATGAATTTAATATGAAATCAATACATAAATTTCATATTCAACTGGATTAAATAACTGTACTGCACCCATCAATGGATCCCTTAACACTGTACTCAGGCATAACCCAATCATACACCTAAAATGATATATTCTCCTCCGAGTATATCTTACTATATAATGCCTCACGGTTTATTATTTTTCACATCCAAATACCCAAATAAAAACCTATCCAAGAATCAATTACTTAACTAAACCAATATCCAAATCCCACCTCGAGTCAGTTAATTAATGTATTTTCCTTTCCTTATAATCTCATATTGACCGAGAAATAAAAATTTTATGAATATCTCAAATATATATAGTGATGTTTCAAATAATTGAAGATATGAATGGTCAACCACTATGGGTTTTGGTTTATCTTACACATCACATATATATACAATCAAAATTCCTCTTAACTTTCGATCCCATCGTCAAGATTTTTTTTGCATTCTCCCAACAATATAATTTCCCTTATTTTTATTCACATTGATATAATTTAACAAATAAAATCCTAATTCTAATTCCAATAAACACAAACCTAACTTATTTTAACCCATTATGCATATCCACTATGTCTCAATCATGGTCCTATGTCCATCACAGTGATCCATTCTACCAATACATAATTTCATTATTAATCCATAACTCTAATAATCTAGTCCTTAACATTTCAGTTAATAATGAAATATTTACCTCATTTTTACATGACTCACAAGTTCCAACCAAATATGAACATCCCATTGTCTTGTTCATGGATTTACCACGCTAATGAGTGACTAAATCCCCAAAAAATATCAACTCTCCCAATAGCCATACATGTGGTGAGAAAATCACGCACTACATATTTCACTAAATTCCAATTTTATCTCACTGATAATCACTTACAATAAAATGTCACACATTATAAATCATACCATATAACTATATAATTTTAACTATATATTTTAGAACCAATAGTTATTTTCAAATCACAATATAATGAACACATCTCTATTAATTGTTTGTGTAGGACAAACCACAATCCACTATTCCTAGAGAAGACTTTTCTTGAAATAATATATAATAAATCATCATATTTCTAACTTCATCATCAATTACGCATCCTAAAATGGTGTCTAATACCATTCCAATGTTTATCTTAAACCCACTATCAATAACATAATTTTTTATAATCCATTAATTTGTATATATCCAAGGATATATACGGTAAATCATTCTAATCTAATCAATAATACCACATTCTAAGGATGATATTTGATCATTTTAATGAGTATACTACATATGGTGAGTGAACACTCATTATATACTCATAAACATGAGAATGTATACAAAATATGTAATCAAAATGATAGAAAATTGTCGTTGTTCATTCATGAAATGTAATCGCATGAGTCAGAACCCCCTATAGTTCTATAAATCCAAACAACTCAACTCATGTCATTAGGATTTATATACTATCAATACTATCCCCACACATCCAATCACTAATCATACTTACATAAATATCCTTCATATCGTATAGATGTAACTATTCATGCTTTTAATCCAATATAAATCTACGGTATCTCTCTTGTAAAGACTAGTACTTTTTCACACATCACTCATGTGTCCCTCACAAGAGATAAATTATTTATGAATATAGAATTTGAAAATGTTTTCATGTTACTAGTTTATATCCTATCTCTGTCCCAGGATTCCCTCCTCCTTCATAAATCGTCTCAAAATATAATTAAGAAATCATTATTTTATTCTAAAAACATAATTCATTCAGTAATATCCAATTTCACATCTCAATATAACTCGGAGCTCCCACTTATTTTTCACACCAAAACACACATTGGTATTATTCTTTAAAATATAACCTCATTATTTGACCATAATTAACACATGGAAATCATGTCTAATCATTCTTATAGATGATCATGAATAAACCAAATCCTCTGATTAACTCATCAATATTTTTGTATGTATTCAAATTTTAAATAAATATTGGTTTAAATAGAAATTTTCACACACAATACCTAAATAAAATGAATTTTGATATGTTTTATTAGGTAAAAAATATTACAATAATAGATAAACATTTATATATTATAAAAATATGATAGGAAATAACAATAGGAAGACTATAATTGGAACAAAAACAAAATAAATAAAAATTTTGAGAACATGTAATCAATGTCATTATGATTTTCATTAAAAATAATACATAAAATTATAATTAGGGAAATTAGTGAAATAATAATAAATATAATATAAATTGTTTGAGATAATAAAACATCAAAAATTAATGGTATTAGTAATGTATGTATGTAAATATATTGGAATGAAATATGATAGTTATATATACAGTCATTAGATATATGGTTATTGAAATTATGATTGTTGGATGTATAGTCATTGGGTATTTCAAATGTGTATGTTATGTAATAAAAAATAATATAAAGATAAATTATTTTTGAATGAATAAAAAACTAATATTAGATCAAAATAATTTAATAGAAAAATATTATTTGTGTGAATTAATTAATATTAATAATATTATTATTAAAGAATAGTTTTTTGTATTTATAAATTAAAATAAATATTTTATACCATTGGATTGATATAATAATATATATATTATATATAATTTAATATAATATGTTCTTTTTAAAATTAATTTCTGTTAAAATTAATTTTTCGAAGAAAAAAACTTTTTATGTGTTGTTCATTTTTCTATAAATAAATGAAATTGATCAATTTGTAAGAATGAATATAATTTAATAAATAAATACATATAAATTTATTAACACTCATTTAATGGGTAATTTATAGGCAATTGTATTTATAAAAATTATATTTTAAAATCAACCTTTGTATAAAAATAAATTTTATCTGTATTTTATTTATTTTTTAAAAATGAAAAATCTCCCATTTTTAGAAATGGAATTAGATTAAATGGAGTCATATTTTTTAATCTGAAAATTGAAATTATATGTTGATTTCAATTTCATTTTTTTCATAAAAATAAGACACTATTCTAAACACAAAGTTACATAGTTAAATGTAAAATGAACTAAAAGGAGTTAAAATAAGTAGTAAATAATTACAATATCATAAAAAATAAATATTTTAATTTTAATTATGGGTTTCAGGAAAAAAACATATCCCACCACAATTATTTTCCACTTTTCATCCATATTCTTTTTTAAAATGACATCATTAAACATTTAGGAGTGAATATTAACATAAATTCTACTAAAAAGATACATATAAAATGACCCCTCCAATAAACCTCTAAAACCACTTAAATAATTTGATTATATATATATTATATATCCATTTCACCTCTCCAAAATAATTCTAATAAATTTTAATGCTTTGGTTTTAAATTTAAATAACTTTAATCCTTTATTCGAAAGAAAACTGTGTCGAGAAGGGAAAAATTCATCATATAAGTATCGAGGTTATTCAATAACTTTTTCAATTATCATATAATCTATAATGATTAAAAATATTTTCACCACTATAAATATTTTACATTAATTTCATTAATCATATTTTAAAATTATACTACTATTATATAACATCTATATATTAGTTAGGGTAACATGTTTTTTGGGGGTGGTTTTACCACATACCAGAACGATGATATATCAAAATCATCATTTTCACCCTAAATAATTTTTACTAAATTAATACATCTAACATATTATATTAAATATTAATATATTTCATTAATATAATTGTTTATGTATGAAAAAAATAATAATCAACATTAATTCACTTATTATTTTTTTAAAAATTATCAATAAAATGTTCGTTATGGATTCCATTATAATGACCATACCTATGTTTTCCATAAAATAATCATTGGAATGAAAAAAATAACTATAAAAAAATGAGTTAAATACCTATAATAATATATGAATGATGAACATGGTATAAAATAATGAGTACTGACATATCTATTATGAAATATATTAGAAACAATAAAAAACACATGTATCCGATAAAGAAAATAAACATTAACTAACCAGTAAATGTGTAATGAATGACTATAATTTTAGGGTATAATAGGTAATATATATCCATATTTATATTAAAAAATCTAATAATATGATATTTTTTGTAATAAATGATGTTAATGAGCTTTCATGGAAATCAGGGGATAATTCAAGGGTTTCTTAACCACTCTCATTTAAAAATAGGGACTTTTTATGTCAAAACATCCATATAGTGAAATGATATATTAATAAATCATTAAAAAAAATTAATTTTCTTATACAATATATTTTCATTGGTCTCATAGGTACCCATACCACATATTTTTCATTCATTTTAATTTCAACTGAAAATATGCATATAAGTGGTGCCGACCATATCTCTTATTTTTTGTCAAGAATAATTCTCCTTCATGTCCATATTCATGATTTTGTTTTATGTTGTTGTACATATCTATGATTCTATTATTTCCTAATGTATTTCCAATAAAATTATTTTTTACTATAAATGTAATTTTCTTTTAACATTTTTTTGTATAGTTTTCTCTACTAAATT
Organism: Viscum album; assembly: GCA_963277665.1. Lineage (NCBI taxonomy): Eukaryota > Viridiplantae > Streptophyta > Magnoliopsida > Santalales > Viscaceae > Viscum > Viscum album. Next base: position 997,275,699 of record OY728132.1, read on the forward strand.
TTCTCTCTTTACAAAAGTGAAAAAATAATAATTTTCAAAAAATTATGTATGAATTCTCCATCTTGATTTTATAAAAAAAATTTAAAAATAATATTTATATGCATATTTTTATGGTTCTCCAAATTAATTTATATTTCCATTATTATTTTCATTTTTGATTTAAAATTTCAACTGAAAAAGATAAAACAAATTCAACCAATTGTTTTTAAAGAAATTTTATTTTGATCTTATAAAAGGGTTTATCATTTTTGATAATATAATTTAATGATTATTATGATTTCCTAGGTATATAACTATATGATAACAATGAAAATATCAAAACCCATCCAGATTTTTCCATTAATAAGATGCGTAAGCTGAACTATGATACACCTGAGTGGCATCTATAACCCCCACACATGTGACCAACATCTTTGTATCAAATGAAATCATTGTAGTTGATATCACCGAAAGAAACTAAATTCAAAAAAGAATAGAAATTTTAGGAAATTATGAGATAGATCATCCATATATTTAATTTACATCAGGAATTAATATATGGAAATATAGAAAACAATCATAAACAATAGAAGTAGAATACATTAGATAAAATAAGATAATTCCCCTCCTCTCTCCCCCAACACCCCCAAACACGAAAACCCATGTTCAATCCTCTACAAACCTATATATATAATGTATTAAGGTATTATAGTTAATTTAACTGAATATTTTATTTTTTATACCCCAAAAGTCTAAAACGTGTATAATGATTTATGAATTGGAGATACATATTCTTACAAAATATAATAGGGTGATATCCTCTCATATTCAGAGTGTGATGTATATGAGCCTCTATTAAACTCTCTTCCAACCAAAATTGTGTATATCTTATCTAAGAATCCACTAGAACCCCTGAAATATATTTTTTATAATAATTAAAATATCATGGATCCATTGTGAAGTTTGTCACCTCTGATTTAGGTTGATTACATTCTCCACTCTTCGTGATAATCCACAAACACTCTCTGTGGGTGGTAGATGGAAACGACTATTATTCATGAATTTTAGGAACTTTATTTTGTGATTATTTACATGTTTATTTATTGAAGATATGTTGAATTTGTTTTAGGTTTTATTCCATTTGAAATATTCATTATAAAATTTCATAAAACCAATTAGTGGTAGGAAAGGGATGGTAAAAGAGTTAAATGATTCTTGGGAACTCCAACACATGAATAGAGTTGAAGTGTGGATATCTATCTAAGAGATCCATTTTTCATCAATGTGTTGGAGAAATGGAGTTATTTTATAGGTTAATATGGACTTCATGTTATAAATTTTTATATAAAATAGATATTCCACCACCGATTAGTCATATCAATGGAAGGTTCTTCAAATTTTAAATGTGATTTGATTACTGTTTTTTAAAATAAAAAAACATGAAATAAAAAAAATGTTTTCCTAAAAAATTTGCCTTTAATAAATATAAATATTACTTGACCTCACATAATATACATTCTAATAAGGTCTTTTCATGGGTAACTATATTGTTTTATTTAAGAAAATGTGTTGTGTAGTTGTAATTCCCATACTCAAAGGGGCCTACATAAGAATCATCGAAATTATTTCCTTACACATAATGGTTATAGAGATACTTCATAATAATCCAAGATGATTAACATTTAAAATAATATAAAACATTTAGTGTACCCTTACACAAATTTTTGGTGAACAGGAAAGAACTTTTAGTGAGGGAGGTGTGTAAAAGTAATTTATGTATTGACATTTTCAACGCTTTTCCAATCGATCAACATAAATCCATCATTTACATTACCTATATTATGGACCAAAAAATATTAGTTATCTATACCTAGATATTTTACGAAATATTAAAAGGGATGATTTCTTTATATATAATTTTTATTCTATATAATGGCAAGTAAAATCCATATTTTAAAAAATAATTTAAATAGTAAATGAATTTTATGGTTTATAAAATGTTTAGAAATCCTAAAAAATATTTTTGAGATATATATACTTGTAAGGAAATTATAAATTAATTATGTAATTACAAATTGTTTATAGGGTATTAAATAATTTCTTATGAATCATTTTCCCCAAATATTACAGGTTATTATTTTAAATAAAATATTGAAAAAGTAAATGGAATTCGTTATGATGATTAAATATATGGTTTATTTATAAATTTTAAGAGTTGATTTATAAATTATTTATAAATTACAGGTTATATGATATTAAGATTATATACAATATTTATATAATAAATAATTAATGATAAAAGGGTTATATTTCATTGAAATATATTATAAATTACATTAAATATAAAATACAAAGGGGTTCATATTGAAATGAATATAAAATTTATATATTATAAATAAATTATAAAATTGTTAATATTAGAATTTATTTATTGATAGTTCATAACTATCACATGTTTTGAAGAATAAAAAAATGATTATTTAGTTGTAATATACCTTAACCTTAGTTTTTTAATTTTAAATATGATCTTCAAAATAGTTATTGGGTATTGTTTGTGCATATTAGATGCTAGAATATGATGAATTCAATTTTATATAGAATGATTTCTTCCTAGGTAAAGGGACGTGGTGTTTGACCACCTGCATTTCTATATTATTTCCATTTCCATGAATGTGGATGGGTTCTTCTATATATTTCTTCAGACTTCCTCATGTGATGTTTTCAATCTCGAATAACTCTATGCCATTACATGAATCGTTCATATACTATATGCAGATGATGGATTTGGATATATATAGATATACCTGACTTTTATATTTTGGTGATTAAAATGTAATCATTGGTTTTTTATAGAGTTACACATTAATGTGGTATGAAAATATTAATTTAGTGGATGGAATAGTCATTTACAAAACTAAAGCACAATAATTCATAAAAAACTGAAATAAAACAAGAAAATATTTTAATTACACAAGTTGTAATTATTATGAACATAACATAAATATGATGTATATTAAATTTGTGATACATTAAATAAAAAACATTCAAATAATATGTTTGATATTCCTTACAAATAGTATATTATCAAGACCTCAACCATCCAACAAGGACGGTAATTCCGAATATAGGTCCACTAGATTTTCTTGTGTAAAGTAATAAATTTATGAGAAAATATGGATTATTTTATTATTTTGGTCATGAAAAAGATCGGTTATCCTTTATCATTAAATGTTATCCAATTCTTGGTATTTTCATGAGGTTACACCTGGCGGGAGTTAGTATATTCATATGATGGATTTGGATAGAGGGAAATCCACAAGACCATTTAATATTATCTTATGTTCTCATTATGATGAATCCATTCATAATTAACTATACAGTGAGGGATATAACAAAGTAGAATCATTTCATAGTGAAACATGGGTCAAAACTCACTAAATGGATATGATGTACAAGGTAATAATTTTTATTGGTAACACATTCATTTAATTACCTTAATTAAATTACATAATACATGAATCTCACATACTGATATGTAATTGTTATAGATTATGGTATAATTCCAACTATTCAAATTGAGATAATTAATAGGTATGACCTATAAAACAACTACATATTTATATCCATGATTAAAAGATTTTCTTAGGGATAAATATTCAAATAACACAAATTTTAATGTCATGGAAGTTAATTTATCAATCTCTTAGTCATACGTAACAGGTACGTTATATGCATCAATGCTTTTTTAGAGAAACAACTACATAGAGATAATATCTAATTGACAAATGGTGAAGTAGATATTATTTTTGACAGTAATCATAATGCTGTTTCATTATATATTAACACATATGTTTAATTTTTAGCAAGTGTATTGATCCTATAATTGAGAAACTATTATTTTATTCCAATCGTAAACGAGAATTTTTATTATGTATCTTGATTGGACAAGATTGGATTTTTTTTCATTATTATGAAAAAATGATTTTATATATATAAGAATGTAATATTTTATGTTAATGGGAATATAATTATGGTGTTATAAATTATAGATATGCATAATCATGTTTATATCATTTTGAGTAAGAAGTTATCTATTGTTTTTATCCCACCTAACATTGGAAATGCCTCATTGGAGATAAAAATTAGAAATAAAGTCAAATAATCAATAGAGATGACATTTTGATTTCATTCAATAATAAATTTTCTAATACATGTAATTCATATATATTTTAATTGAAAACTAAAATTTGGTGTGAAAATTGTGAGAGGGATAGTGGACTATTAGATCACAAACATAGTAATATAATTAGACTCATGAGTAAAGTAGGAAGTAGTGGTTTTAATTACTTAATTACTTTTATGAATGAATTTATTTAGTATGGGTACATGTTTTTAATGAAACAAATGTTTGAAACTTTTAAAAAGTATAATTATTTTGAAAAGAAAATATAATCCTGGGGTAAACGAATTTAATTTCATTGATTATATCGGGGTGGTGATTACTTGTGCAATGAATTCATAGCTCATCTGAGAGATTTTGGAAGAATCTCACAATTCAATCTTCCTAGAACACCACAATTAAATGTTTTATCTTAAAGCTAGAATATTTCATTGACTCTATCTATGATGATTTTATTTAATCTTCCTATTTCATTTTGGGATTATGATATGGAGGACTTTTCAAATCTGTTAAACCGTATTCAATCAAAACCAATCATAAATTCATAAAAATAGATATGTTCCAATAAAAATATCTATATGTATTATGTGAATATTTGTGGTTGTTAATATTACATGTGTCATTTTTTTGTGGATAAAAATAACCTGAAATCTAAAATATTTTTATTTATAGGTTATCCCATGGAACCCAAGGGATATTATTTGAACCACCATACTAAACACATCAAATTTGTGTATTAAATAGGTATATTTCTTCATAAGTATTATATATAATATATAATTAGTGGGATGAATATTAAACTTTGATAATTTGAATACAAAAAAAGAAACATTATTAAGAATTTTGTTTATCTGTTTACATAAAGAGTTGGTATAAAATAATTTACTAATGTTACAAAAGAATCTGAAAGGTATCATAGGATACATCATGAACCTGGGAGATATAGATTTTTCTCCTCTAATTAAATTTAAGTAACATTTATAGTATATAAAAATAATTCTTACTTTGAGGCCATTAATAGTTCAGATACTAATAAATTTTTAAAATACATGGAATTTTATATGGAATGCATATACTCTAATCATGATTAGTAATTGGTTGTTGTGAGAGAAGGGACAATACCAATTGGGTGGAAGAGGGTTATTCATAAAAATATGAAATAGATTGAGAGTGTCTACTTATAAAGTTAGCCTTTTGAAAAAGGTTAATAAAAAATTTCATGGTACGGACTGTTAAGAAACTGTTTTACCTGTAGTGGTGATAAAATTCAATCCTATTTTTATAGTCATATAATATCATTATTATTATTATAATATTTATCAAATGAATATAAAAAATTTAATCCCTAAAAATATTTTATCTAATGATTCCTATATGATAGGACTAGAGGTTATTGAATTTAAAAATTAGAATGATAATGCTTTTATGTTGAAATTGTTCATTTTTTTACTATAGAAAACTTCTTAGAGTTGGAATTTTTGTTTTGATGATGCAATCAAAGCGTTTTGTTTCATAAAGAGTGCATATTATTCTAGTGGATTAAATAACATATTTTTGGGTATGAATTATTTTTAATATTATGTGAATATTACATAATTCTTATTGGAAATGATATCATAACACATCACTATTTGAATATGTTATAGGGTAAATGATTCAAAATGAAATACATGGGTGAATAAGCTTACATACCCAATATAAGTATTTTTTGGGATATATCTATGAAATTAATAATAATGGGTTAGAAACAATAAATTTCAATAGTTTTAAAGAGTATTAATATAGAAAAACACAAGAAGATATATTTAACATTATTTCCTAAAACATATTTTTTGGAAGATTCAGGATCCTTTAAGAATTTTACAATAGGTAAATTTAACTCTTAATATATCCATTATAGGGTCTATCAAGTTTTCTATGTTATGCACTCATCCGGGTGTGTCATATAATTTAATCATAAAACGTAAATATCAATATATTTCTATAAATAGTGACTAGATAGATATAAAACAACCATTATGTACTTCAGAATGACTTAGGATATATTCTTTGTAATTAAAGAAGAAGATTATTTTTATGTAAAGGGTTACATAAATAATAGTTACCAACATTAAGAATATGATATGAAATCAAAATATTGTTTTTTCCATAAATTTTGGAGTGGTTAGTCATAAATGTTTTAAAAAATTCATGATATGAGACTCAACAAAAAATGCATAACACATCACTGTATCAGATACTACGATAGATGCTATTTTGATCAACTAGTTAATTATTTAACAAGGGTTGTTCAAACCATCGATTGAGAAATTGAGAAATATTTAGATAATAATGTTGTTGTTTCCCAAGATATGGAACCCTTGTACCATCTAAGGACTAAGTGTTCCCTTCATGAATACCATCTTATAATGCATATCATTGAGAGGAGTGATGTAATAATCATTTGTGTGGCTACACATGAGAATTTAGATAATTCATTTTTAATACTATTATTAAAAAACACTAGGTACATGTAGAATCTATGGGTGTTATACACCTGAGTCATTGGTTGTAATTTCTATAAATTATTCATGTTTTTATATTAAGGAAATATATAATTATCATTCATTCATGTCTGCTGCAATATTTATTATACATTAACAATTGAATGATAATATCCCCTCAATATAAAACTATGAGTTTTCCCTAAAATTTGATTGTTATAGATTAGAATGGGTTGTAATGATATGATAATGTTATCATGTTTATAATCTTACATTCATTTGAAAATGTATATATGAGATACAAAGATCAAATCAAGATGTAATAAGTATACAATTTAAACATGGATTGATTTGTTAATGTATTTCTCAGAGAATTTCATACAATTATTGATATACTTCAAGATGTATAATTATTATCAATATTTTCCCTATTTTTAAATAGATACCTATAATGAGAGTATTCATAGTTTGATACCATATTTATGCATCCCGATATGTTTAATTTTTCAGCATGGGGGGTGGATGGGTATGTTTTTGGTCGTGTCACTAGTAGGAGCATTGCCTATATGAATTTTATACACCTGTATGATGTGTATAATACATCCAGCCATTTATTGAAATATATAGGTGAAATTAATATTGACAGTCCAATACGAGATTGACATGTGTGATGTATAATTCCATTTACTCAATCTTTTTTGAAGAATCAATTAATATTGACAGTCCAATACGATATTGACATGTTCTATACCTATTGGTCTGAAAATGTCATTGATAATAGGATTATATAGGTATAAATATTATTTATAGTTTATATCTTATATTGGAAATGTTTATATAGTGAGATGATTATGTATGATAGAGACCACACAAGGTGCCTTAGTAGCTTGGGTATCACTAATTCTTTTCTAGAGGCCTCTCTTTGCATACTTCTATGAAAGATGGATTTCATTATTGTTTTCAATGATACAAAGGTCCGTACGGTCACATAGTTAGGACCTTGAATAATGGGAAATATTTTTTCAATGTTTTGTTCTAAATGGATATATTTTGTTAAAACCCCATATACAAGAGAGTTTAGATTGAGTTTTGCAAAATGTAATTATGGGATTTAAGTGAATGTGGGTTATTTTGGGATGTTCAGTAAATATGTGTACAAATGAGATGAATTTAATCATTCATATGATGCATGGTAAATGTATATATATATATATATACTATTATATATATATATTACATTTAATATATTCATATGATGCATATATTATTCATGCATGTGACACATTAATAAAATAAATAAATAAATAAATATATATTTAATAATTTATCCTTACTAGTTTATTAATTTTAAAAATATATTATTATAGGATTAAAGGATATAAATTAAATTAATTTCTATCATTTAATTAATTTTACACATGCATTTAGAAACACATACAAGGAATGCGGAATATGAGCTTTATCGGGCTCCAATAATATAAGATGATGAGATCCTCTCATGTTGGGTCCGTGATGTGTATGTTACTTTTCTAAACTGCATTCCTACCAAAATTATATTTTACAAATATTATAAGGTCTTAGAACCCATTCATACTTTGGGTATCTTTAATTTTTGACCATGAATTCAGTTTATAGTGTATCACCCTGGGGGGGAAACGTTTATACATTTACATCTCCTCATGAACATCCTTGAACACTCTTAACATAAAGAACATGGAAACTATTATTGTTGATGAATTCTAGGTAATTATTTATATGATAACTTGAACATTCATTTCATGATTTCTGATTTCCTATGTTTTGGGTTTTCTTCCACAGAAAATGGTAATTATAAGATCTTATGAAACCCATCACCATCAATACCATGGTGCGACTATTCCCATAATTAGATAACCATAAATAATTTAAAAAATAAAATTATAACTTTATCCAAAATGAAATGAATATGATAGATATTATGACTACAAAATTACTATAACCAATACATCACATTTAATTATAAAATATGAAATTATTGTTATTTCATATGAGATATACATACAAAATTAGCTTCCATTTTAGGGGAAATAATATACAATGAAATACAAAAGAATACAATAATCTATATTTGAAATAATTTTTGTTCTAAATTTCTACCCATTTTTTGTCTTTTTCTTCCCATCCAACCTTCTCATATGTTGACCACATGGAAATGTCCCTTATTTACATATATGATCATGATGTTTTCATATCCATAATAGTACTTGTATAGGGTGTGAGAGATATACTAATTTTTCAACCATCAATGATATTCTTAAATAAGTGTAGAGATATATGTTTTCATTCAGAATGTGATATGACAATAAAAATAAGAACACTACATCTTTCATATCATATGATGCTATATAAACACACAAATTATGGACCATACCAGATTCAACCAATGAAAAAAATGGGATATTACTATTATAGGCTAATAATTAATTTTGGATGAACAATATATCTGATTATATTATACCCTAAATCCTTTCATGTACATGTTTCTTATTAGAATATTTCATAGTGTATTATATATGGGAATTATATGAGAAGATACCATTATTTCATTACAATTGAGAATTTTCATTATGGGAATTTCAATTATTATGATATGAGGATATCATAAACTATTATATACATCAAACCTGAATGGTATAATTTAATATTTAGGAATAGTCCACCTATGGTTATGATTACATGAATATTTATTGTGAATGAGCTCTCAAGATAAAAATGTTCTCCTGAAATGGATTCACGCTCATGGTGAGTAGATATTAGTCCTGAATTATAACACACGATTAAATGAATATCAACTAATGTTTAATCCTCAAAGGATATATATAAATATCTGGTACCCATTCGATGGGTGTGGGGAGACATTTTTTATGTACCTAAATGACACTCCCTTACTCTAAAAATCTCTCTTTTTCTTTCAAACCATGATTTTCTCGGATTAGGGTTTCCTATTTTCTTTCTTTGTATAATATATGTTACATAAGATTTTTTAAATCCTAGAAGTAATGTTTGATACAATCCATGCATTTTAATTATTAAAATAATTCATTACCTTACATATTTAAAAGAAAAAGTGTATCGTGATTTGAAAAATTTCATATCATAAATTATGATATGTTGTGGTATAGTACAATTCATTCAACAAATCATAAATTGTTTATGTTATAGCTTATCACAATTCTTGATTATATTTTTGCACAGATATATGGTATGACTAGTTTGTGTTGTATACTAATATATAATGAAAACCTTGTGTTTTTTTGGAATTAAAAGCTAATATATAGGTGATATCAGTGGATTGATTTAAATCTTGGTTAAAAGAAAATATATCGTGTTATCATAATGATGGTAAAGTTAATATCAATAAATATTTAAGGTGACTTAACTAGGATTCACAAGGTTTACACCACTGGTAACATTTTCGTATTCCACTATGTTGTGGATAAAGTTTATGTATACCTCCCATACTAAAATTAAATGAGTTGTATCCTTAAGAGTTTCAATTTTACAATGGATGTGAGAAGATAATTTGTAAGGATTATAATGCATACTTTTATATATGTAACAGAAAACGTTTATAATTTGTAAGGGTTATACTATAAGAGCATGAAATTTAAAAAGTTGGTTTTTTTATAGTAATGAAATAAAATATTAGATACATATGCATCCAGATACATAAGGTTTACATTATTGATGTTTAAGAATTGTAGGACTCATTGAATTTTCTCTAAGAGGGAAAATTTTTTATAAACATTGGTGATATGATTATATATATAAAATAATGATTGATATCACATAAGTGGTTTAAGAGATTTTTCACAGTCAATCGTATTATAAGATTCCATATATCTTTTAAAATATGATTCTAAAGTATTTTTTGGGATTAAATTATATTATAAATTGAATAAAATAATTTATAATATTTTTTTAAATTATAATAAAAGGTGTTCAAAGATATTTATTATATTATAAAAGTGTAAAAAAATTAATTAATTAAAATTTATTTATAATGAACTAATAAAATCGCTATGATTCGTATATTAATTAATATTACATAATATTTAATTTCAATACTCAAATACTTTTTCATTATATGGTCTGACTAATAATTTAGATTTATAAATTTTATATTTATAGTAGAAGGATAATATTAAAAAAAATTAAAATTACAAATGAAAAAATATAAAAGAGATTATATTTGAATTATGAATTTTCCATCATTAAAGGATTTAAAATGATTGAATTTAAAGACATATTTTATAAATTATTTTAACCATATTGAAATAGAAATTGATAAATGATTTGTTCTAGTTTTATATAACATTAATATGTGATATTTGGGTTATATAAATTGTTACATAATAGAATTGAAATATATAAATTTATATACCATGTAATTCTATATTTTTTTAAGATTAATTCCATATAATTGTTAATATGATAGAGCTCATATTAGTGAACGAGTATAATGTTTTTATTTTGAATATTATGAAACATTTAAATGGTTAAAAATAAAAATTTATTATATTTATCATTTGTTTAATAATTGTTCATAAATGTTCATATCATGATTTAATACATAATGGTCCATTTTTTTATGTATTCCATTATTTAATTTTCATAAATATTACTATAATATTACTAATATTTTTATACATTAGATTAATTATTAGCATACTTCTATAGATTACCATATGTATTTATATGGGGTTACATGTTAGGTAAGACGAACGATTATGTTTTATTCTACCATGACATTGCCTTGTATTATGTTATGTGATTAAATTATGTCACTGATTACAATTAAAATATTTAATGTGTTAAGGTTATGATTTAATTAAATTATCGATTGAGTAAAGTATCCTTTGGTAAATGGACTTTATGTCGGGATTCCCAATGTGTTGGACGCTTATGTCAAATTCAAAAAAAGCGAGGGTTTAATATCTATGGTTCTAAGTAAAATTATGCGGGGAATGATTATTTCATATAATATTAATCCTTTAAAATAAAGGGTATTATGTGTGTTATCTATATGATTCATTTGGATATGTATTCATATACATTTATTTAAATCTGGGTTGGTAACACATGCAATGTGATATTTAAATAGTTATAAATCAATATAGATTGTACTTAACAATTTGTTGAATGGAATAATATTCGACACTAATCACGAGAATAATGTATATATGTAAAATTGAGTATCATGAGATATTTTTGTGTGGTTAAATCTTCTTTATAATACTAAGTGTCATATTTATTACAATGTGACACTTATCAAGATTTCGATCATAAAATTGCTAGGTTAAGACATAGGCTGGTGACCCAAGATTATATTTTACTTGAAAAATAAATAATGGGTAAGTGTAATATGATCTAATATATGTTATTTCCCTTTAGATTTGGGTAAATTTTACGGTGAAAACCAAACAATAATTAAATATCATGGGTATATAGATGAGTTTATCCATATATTCAATTGGAGAATAAGTTTTCTACATAAAAATCTACGAATCACATATGATATGATTGGGTTGATATCTATATAAAAAACTAATTGGTGAGAGATACATCATAGGAGAATAATGTCTTGGTGAAAAAATGGACATTAACCTACTGAGGGGGTACAATTTATTTTAAATTTTTTTATCATTCATGATTAATCACATTTTATGAAATTACTTATTAAATGTATTTTGAAAATTTATTTATTTGGTAAAATAATTAAGTGTAGATAAAATAAATTATTATCCTAAAAATTTCTTTTATAATAATCCTTAAAAAAGTAATTATTAATATAAAAACCCCCTAATACTTATGACATAATAAAAACTATTAATTAAGTAATGATTATTTGTGTTATGAAAACTGCTTCATAAAGAATTGATTATTGGTGATTTGTAGAAAAGAATCAATATTTCTATGGGAGAAGAAAAGGATTAAACTAAGGATTGAAAGTATTATTTAGATGATTATATTATTAATTTTATACTCCACTCATATACTCTATATAGTATGATAAGTAAATGGAATGGTTATACTATTTGTTCCTTAAGACTTATTCTAGTATTTGAATTCACATTTCTTCCATAAATAAAAATGTTTTGAAAATGTGAACATGTTTAAGGAATTTTTTGTCAATATTTTAAATGTTGTGAGAGTATTTTTACAAGTAATGTGATTTTTATGTCCAGGTGTTGTGTAGAATGTATAAGTTTATAAATATTATAAAAAAAAGATGAAATAATAGTTAGAGAGTCCAAAAATGATTTTTTCTATATTCAGTTACAGTTGTTGAAACCTTGAGGTTTGGGGAAGGGGGAGTAGGGTTTTTATATGGTATAATGTTCTATGAAAATTTAAGGGGATTAAGAAACTCAAAGGAAATATATATGAGTCCAATACCAGGAGAAGAATTTATTGATCTTATATATTGTTTCAAGTGAGGATGAAAATGCATTCAATATAAATTATTTGAATGTAAAAGAATATATCGAGATTAGATTAATATTATAAAAGTATGTGTATCTTTATCTCATTTATAATACATTGTATGATAAGTTTATTAATAAATATGTGTTGTTATTAATAATATGATGTGATGGATTCTATACATGTTGATTATGATTTATTAAGTGAAGAAAATGTTTTTAGAATAAGATAAATAAAATAATTATTTATCAATGATATATTAGTTTATCCATATACATGTTAAAATATATGGTATGTGATATCACCACCCATCAATAGCACATTTTAAATAAGAAACTATATTTTAAAATGATCGTAACACATTGATTACGAAATATGATATAGATCCAATATTTTGTTTAATAAAAAGTAATACTAATAAGAAATATGTGATATTTCCTAACCAGAAAATAATTTTCTGTATCATAACATGAAATTATGAAGAGAATATAGTTTCTAGGATTTTACAAGGTGTGTTTTCAGACTAAGTGAAGTCAAAATTTAGATAATAAAAGATTATACCATTCAAAATTAAAATCAAATGTAACTATAAATTCAAATGGATATTATGATATGTTTGTAATGTAATAGTGGAAATTGTTACATTATTTACCCAAATATGTCAAGGAATGGTTTAATGTAAAGGATTTCAAGTATTTTTATAATTATATATATTGAAATATTTATAGTTTAAAAAACGTTATAATAATTATAGCGTTTGATATTGTCAAAATCTAAGGTTTTAATATGTCTATAGAATTAAAAATTAGTAATATGATTCCAAATGTGTCACTGTATCTTATATACATACCTGATAGGGATGGATCAGTTGTTGTCAAATTATTTTACCAGAAAAAAATTTCTTTTTTATTCCCTGGAACCCTATTTGGTTTTTAACCCTTATAGGTCGTTATCATTAAATTTGATCTTCATTTTTTACACAAATGATATACACAACATAAAATAATGTAAAACAATAATTCAATACACACAATATTTTTTAATGGTCTACCCATAGTGTAGGAGAACTACTCCTTATTGTGATGGATTTGTCTCCTTAATAAAGTAATATTCTATAATAAACATATTATAATATAAAATTACTTTGTGATATTTTTTGCTTTACAGAGTATTATTAACATGCACACATAGATTCCCTTTGTGTTACAATTTCCATCTTCTCACTGGACTTCCCATATTAGTGTCACACTTATATTCATATTATAAGAGTCCATCTGAAAAAACACGTTCGATCCAAAAACATGAAAAAACTACTTCTTCATACTTGAGGTAGATATACCTCTATGAATAAACTATATTTTTGTTCTATATATGTGAACTGCTTCAATATATTTAATAGCTAATGATCTCAGTCATAACTACTATTCGCAAATATCCACTTGAACTTACAGTAATTGAAATCCATGAGGTATTCACTGTATCTTCTTAGTAATCACCCTTACTCAAAAATTCAGGAATGTTAAATCATTTATATACTCTATATGATCTTATGGACATTTTATTTCAATTTTTTCCATCTTCATTCTTTCATTCTCAGATATCTTTGACACACACTAGAGCAGCTAAAGTCATAATCATCCAATTATTTTTCTTTTCTTCTTATTTGTAACCGAAATATTATATTTTGATATGTATAGGTTTAGAAAAAATTATCTTCCATAAGATTCCTATATTTTTTAGGATAAAACCAATTACAATTAACTCTTGGTTACTATATATTTAATTATTCTCAATAGCCTCATATTTTACAAAGAGACCCATGTACATTAACTATATATGTGTCGTCATTTATTTTTTATGGTGTATTTATTGATTCCTAAAAATGGAAATAACTAAAACATTACTTTAATTATAAACCACATGTACTATAAAAATTTTCATATACCCATAATTTCTTATCAATAATTTTCAATGCTTTACTTAGAATTATTCCCATGATATAAATTTAGAAATTCAAACTATATTAGATAAATACTCTAACTTATGTTTTTTATCATGGTAGAATATATCTTATTATTTATTCAAATGTAGTCTCGTTATCATACTACTTAAAAATCACCCACAAAGATATGAATGTCAGATAATGTTATAATCTATATTAAAATCATGTTACCATAATAATTTTGACATGAATACTTCTTCGACAACATGGAACACTATAATTCTAAAAATAATCTTTTACTCATGTCATTAGTCTCCTATAAATATTTTATCATGGGTTATTAATGATTTTTAATTTTTTCAACAAGATTTAACAACAAAATAATCACCTCATATTATTTTCTTATTTAAAATTTAAATTAAATATATCTATATTTTCCATCCATCATCGATATTAAATTATTCTTGTTATTGAATTCAAATGATGTCCGTGGAGACATACACTGATTTATAAGTTTAATTTACTACGTCATGTTATATTATGAAAACTTATAACTAATAGAAATCAATGTCTGACATGGAACTCATAGTCATATACCACTATCTCTAAATAATCATGTGGTGGAATGTCTTTCATAGTTATTCAAAAGTAATTCAGTTTACAGAAAACACATTTTTTTTTTGAATTTGAAATATTATTCTAAGAGAAAAATGGGGATTCATAATGTCATACATGATACTCCAGAATAATAGGAAGACAACAAAATGTGATATGTTTTACTTGAATACTTAATAAATTTTATGTCATATGAAATATATTTAATGTCATATGAACCACTAAAAGATATTAAATTTTTTCAAATGAATCCACAAATAGACAAATAAACTCTCGAGCATCTTAATAACTTTAACTCACATGATAAATTTTTCCCAAAACCATGAAATTAAGTCATATAAACCATTAAACTCAAGAACCTTTAGACAATTTTCTTTTTTAGATTTAACTATTCAATAATGAAATTTTCTAGATTTTAATTAATTTAATAACAACCTCAAAAGGTGTTATCTAGTATTCATCCCTTTAGGGACTTTTAAACTCAATTATAAAACACTCTACAATCATAGTAAATGTCATTCACTTTAGTACCATATATCTAATTATCTTATTTTTCAGATTCTGTTTGAATATTTATAGATAGCTACTCAAAGGCAACAAATTTATTACAAAGGAATTTTGGGAATATCCTAAACCAAAATTAGGTGGAAACTGAATCCATCATAAATGTTCTCACTATTTTATGATTAAATTAACATGAATAAAAATTCTACTAGATAAAAAATAATACAACAAATCATGTTCACATTAATCTTTCTATTTGGATTTGTTCTTAACTAAAAATTGTCTCTAATATTGAATATAATTCTATAAACACTAATTGATAAAGAATGGAAATGGGAAGTTTTATACTCCCTTTATTGTAACCATTAATGTTGGAATGGTACTCCAAGGGAATTTTAAACTCACAATTATTAACAAAACATCTTATCCCCAATTATATCTACACATATTAATGTTCTTAACCAATAACTAGAGAGACTATAAATCTTAATAAGAGATGTGAGGCAACAAATTTTCTTTGGATGTATATTATAAAATAATCCAATTTAAGTCTTCGAGGTCAAAAAATATAGAAACCCTATATTTTCATGCAACAATATTACATAAATTTTATGGAATACTTAAAATATTGTACAAATAGTGGCCCAAAGACCATACTAGTCTAGTGCCTTTTGAAACATGAAAATATAAACACTGGTACATAAATGAGCTTAATCATATCCCACTTGGTTCTTCTTTTATTTCACCCTTATTAGACACATCAAAAATAATACATTACTTCATAAGAAAATATTATGAGAACATGTTCATGAAAATAGAATAACATACCTTTAAAATCCAAGATCATAATCCTAAATCATGACATAAATCTCGGTAGTTCATAAGACATGAATCATAATGAAATAAATAACATAATCCATAAAATCATAACATATGAATAAAAAATGGAATTATGGCTTACGAATAAGTATATATTATGATTTCTATAGTATCTAAGGAATCTCTTACAAGACTATCTTGATAGTCTATGTTCAGTCCCCCAACCATCTTGGTATTCATGGTTCACTCCCACAGGCTTCTTAGTATCATGAGTTCACTCCTCAAACAATCTTAGTAATCATGGTTAATTACCATGGACATCGTATTAGTAATGAATCATTATAAATACCAAAATTTTCAACCTCATGAGATATAAATGCTTACCCAATTAATTTTTGGGAGATATACGAAACCCCAATCTCATAATGAAATCATACAAAAATGTTCCACTAGATCATAAATAATCATATCACAACCGAGGATGTGAAATGGTTATCATAAAATTGTAATCATATCATAACCTCTGAAAAAAAAGACATGTTTTATAATAATTTAATCATAAAAAACCCCACTAAAAGAAGGGGGTTTCAAAATAATATAACTTATGAATGAGAAATGGGTACCATACATAATTCCATAAAAAAATAAACCATTCAAAGAAATAGTATAAAGGGAAACATTAAAGTATTTCCACAAAAAAAGGAATGAGTATCACTAATGGAAGTTATATATTATGGGAAATAATTTAGATAAATATTTTAAAAACATTTTTTGTGGTAAATAACCTATCTTATTTGAAATAAATATTTTTTTAAACATAAAAACATTTGAAGAAACATTTCATTGAAAAATTAATTCAACACATATAAAGAAAGACAAGAAAATCATAAAAATATTTTAAAATACTTTTCCGTTGAAAATTATCATCAATTATGATTTGATAACAATTTGTAAAATGTTTATACATTTTCCTCATGTTTATTTAAATAATAACGATTTCTGACTGAAGAGAGAAATACAGGCTGAAATTTAACACAATTATTTTCTATATTATGATACGTAATGAAGAGTTAAAAATGGAACTAATACATTGATATAACTTTAATAAAAATACTATATGGAAAATCATGACTTTTATTGAAATATAGATCATTATATTTAATCAAAGGAAGCATAAACATAAATAAACTTTAATTGTGATGAGATTGTTTCAATAAAATTTTATAACTTGGTAAAATACCATAATACTATCAATGTAAGAAAAGGAATTTCCTTGAAGATTAATATATCATGAAAATACAGATATTCTTTATACAATAATTAATATTGAAATATATACACCTCTAAAAATAAATTTGGTACATACAATAACATTAGTCTCAAAGGAGGAAAATTAAGAGAAAACTATTTGACCACTTTGGTATCTTTGGAAACATAAATCCCATGAACGGAATATCATAAAAAGGATATGTAAATACCAATAATTGTTTTTATAATATACATATAATTAATTAATGCTCATCAAATTCACCACACAAAATATGTGAGTGGGGAAGAAGGCATGTATCTCAAAGAAATAAAAGTGAGATGAAACTCTCCTACCTTGTGTCTTGACTCTCATCGTACTCATTGAAACCACCGATATAATAAATATAAATTTATTATAAATATTATAAAGAACCATATTATTATATCTAATAGCATATATATTTTGATTTCGACCTTATATTACACTCCTTTTATCAATCTTGTGTGAAGGTTTCACATTGGGTAATATTCTCTTTATTCTTTATATGTGTCTAATTTTTTTATATCATTGGTCCTTATACTTACATAATGATTTCCATAATGTCCAAAAATATATAAATATAATTTATATTCAGTACATGGGTAACATAATAATCTATATAATGTAGTAGTATGAAATGGAAGACATTTTTCATGGAGATGGTATATGGTACATACACATGAACGTCGTTTCTGTTTTTATTGTCGTAATTAAATAAATAAGGTAAATGAAATATATATATATATAATTATTAAATTAGATTTCTTGTATCATATATACAATCAATGTTCAATAATCACATCCTTATTACATTTCAGGTAGTGTGTGGATGAATAACATCAATTTAAGGGGGCGCTAGTCCACACTTACACGAACAATATTATCGTAATTACACCAAATGTAAATTATAATGATATGTGATAATATAGGTTTAAATAATATTAAATAAATAATAAATATAATATATAACAGATATAAACAAATTTTCATTCATAATTTCTACCATGAGACATTTTAAAGGAAAACTGAACAGTTAGTATTTTGGGAGGCGGTAGTTCTTAAGTACACATAAATAATATGTTTGTTACCCATTAGATGGAGGAGTGTGTAAGTGTTAGTAGAACCATTTGCATAACAAAATACTATTATATTTTTTGATTTGGGTTGTTTTATACATTCATGGAAAATAGAGATTGGAGGGGGTTGGGAAAGAAAATAAATGATAGGAGTTTGGGGGAAGATGTTACCTCTAAATTGGGTAACTCCTTCTGGTTTGTGCCAAAAGGCTCCCATGGACTTTATTCATCCTAATGGGAGAATTCTAGGAGTAAGGTATGGATATTGGGAAAATTATTCATTAGATCATGTCCATACTTATGTTGTTTTATAGGTGTGATGAATAGGGGGATGTTGAGCCCTTTTATAGGGAAAGGAATGGACACGCATGGAATTTTTGAAAAACAATTAGGTGTACCCATGTTTTTACCTATTAAAGACATATAAAACCCAAAAAAATAAAAAATTTAATGTTCATGGTTGATTAAAGGCCATAAATGTTTTTGAAAAATTTTCTTGGACGTTGTGGGGTCATAAATATAAGTTTTAGTACTTTATTAACATAATTTTTTCTCTTAATCGTTTTAATTAATTTTAATCAGCCTCACTAATATATTAGGAAAAAAATTATTTGAACATATAAGATATTATAAATTATTAGGGTTAAAAATATGGATTCCATTTTTATTTATTATAATCATAAAAGTGGTAGATATGTATTTAAAAATAATTCCACGGACGAGACGACACTCTGAGTTTTTAAAGTGGAAACGTTTAAAAGTTTGCAATGTTTTAGTAATCAATTTGAAAGTAAAATTGATTTAAATTACATAAATTGGATTGATTCATATAACTACAATCTAATTAAAAATTTAAACAAAATTAAAATATATTATAACCATTTAAATAAATTATATTAAATGTCAGTTTCAAATTGAAATCCTGTATTTTTTCACTATTTATCCAGAAATGATGTTTTTCTGAAAAATCCGAAAAAATCACCAAATGATAATTTCAAAATTCTAAATATAATTTTTTGGAAATTTAATTTATAAATTTTTATAAAATTAATTATTATTATTTTTCACAAAAAAGGCATTGAAAGTAGTTCTTTTGAGAATAAAATAATTTCAAACATATAAGGACTTCACCAAATACTATATATTTCATTATCAGTAATTTTTTTAATAAAACCATTATTAAATATATTTTATTGGTATATATTTCTATTCCTATAACTGTGTTTAACGGAAATGTGATAATTATCTTATTTAAATAAATATAACAATAAAATGAAGTTTTATTGAAATATTGGGATTATGTCTAACATATACCCAGTCGATGTTCCATTTAAAGCATGCCTAGTCAATTTTCTGTGTAACATACTATGTGTAAGATCTATTTTAATAGAATATTTCATGAAGTTCATTTCAATAAATAATAGAAAATTTATTTTATTCTATAATAAATGGTCCATAATAAATTTGGGTTTTACCTTCTTCCACTCATTAAATGAATTTCGCCCTAGAAATTCATCACTCAGTTAAAAAAATGAGGGTAATTATACATCATCATATACTAAAGGTTGCATGTATCTTCCTATAACCAGTAATTTATCAACCAAAAATTTATCGGGTGAGTGATCTAGTTTTGTAGAACATTATCAATATGATCCAGAATTCCAAATGGATGTTCCTCATAAGAAATATCCTGATCCAGTGGTATGACCTATAAATTTTGTATATAAATTGAGTATAGTATGTACTTTCTCATGAGAGATTCAGGGAAAAAATCACAGACTTTATAGAGATTTGGAGGAATTTTAAGGTGATTGGATTCCATCTTGATACCGTCAAGAATCTCAACAAGACCAATATACCTGGGGATTAGTTTCCCATTCTTTCCGAACCTCATAACATTATTACTGGATTGGATTTAGAGTAACAAGTTTTCACCAACAACAAATTATAGATAATTCTATCAATTATCAGTATAACATTTCTTCTATCCTTGGCCTACCCATATATGATGTTGAATGGTTCTAACCATCTTGACAATTTCTTTTGCGATCTCATGTCCTAATAGATTACTTTATCCATACTAATACCAACACGTTGGTGCTCTAAATATCATCCCATAGATAGATTCTTATGGTTCCATATGAATTATTGTGTGAAATTTATGGTTGTAATAAATATAAACTACTGGAACTTGTTGATAAAAACCATCTATGAAATCTGGAGATAAATATCTCAATATATGCACTTGGTTTTGAATTGATTATTCATATTTTCTATCCATACGAGGATGATAATAAGGGATAAAACTCAATCCATTATCACATAATTTGTTTAGGATTTGATAGAACATTGAAGTGAACCTCATATCCTGATTAGATACAATGGAATGTGTTACTCCATGTATCCTTACCACTTATATAATGTATATCCTGGTAAGTTGATCAAGAGAAAAAAAAATTTTATTGCAATGAATTTTTCAGAAATAGCAAAGAGATCAATGACCACCCATATAGAATTAAACCCTTTAGAGTTTTTGGGTAGTTCAAGGGAAAAATCTATTGTGATGTTGTACCATTTTAATTCTTTTATGGTTACTGAATGCAACATCCCCATAGAATTATTTCTTCCATCTTTTGTTTTTTTCATAACATGCTACGATATACAAATTATGTGACATCACACTTAATACCATCCAACTAGAAGTATTTTTTTTTAAAATCCCAATACAATTTTAAACTTCTTGGATGAATAGAGAATGAAAAACTATAAGCTTCCCCTAACATCCCCTTCTTCAAATTTGTTTTGGAAGGAATACATTCATGTTTCCTGAATCTCATCATTCAATTCGAATCAAGGATAAAATCGGTAAAAATACTAAAATTTTTATTTATCTCTTCATATTCCTTCTTCACCTCCTTAATCTTCACTTAGATATATGTCAAACATTCATTTTTGAATGTTAATACTTTACCCCTTCCTTCATAATTTATATATAAAACATTTGAAAATCTAGAAATAATGGATTAATTTTCATTCTCATCATGGATAAGCAAGCATGGTCATTCCTACTCAATGCATCGAAATCCTTTTTCTCTTTATTAGGGTGAAAATGTGTTGAGCTGTATTAGTACTTTATTAACTCTATATGTATTCTACGGAGCATGTTCAAACCCTTATATGTGAATATATATTTAGGATAATTTTTAATCAGTATATATATCCCAATTTTATCCATATACATAATCCCACTATATATTTAATGAAAAAATTACCTCTTCTTAATTGAAATCATGATTTGGGTAATTTCTCTCATGAATCTTCAACAACCATGAGTCATAAAAAATAAGAATATTATTCTAGATAATAACAATCCCAAAAACTTCTGTTATTCATCATTATAGATTTGAAACCTTTCAACACTACCAGCTAATATATTCCAAAGTTCACTGACTAACCTTCTCATCAGTTCCATGTAATATTCCTCACATTCATCTATCCAGAGCCAACTTTCACCCATCTTAGTTAGAATAGTTAGATGATCAAATTTTCATGATAATTTCTCCAAAAACCATTTATAATATCTTTCTAAACCAATAAATTTACTAATCTTGGTCAATGTGTTCAGTATATTATAATATTTAATAGCCTCCATATTTTTCTAATGCACTATTATACTATCTCTGGAGATTATCTGAGCCAAAAATGAAACATTTTGCAGCCAAAATTGACAGAGTTATTTTTTTCATATATTTTATCCTTAATTATGGCCTTTACTAAAATAATCAAGTGATCTTTATACTCTAACTTTCCATTTTAATAGATATTAATATAATCTCTAATGACTAAAAAAAGTAATCATAGTAATCCTGAAAGACTCTATTCATTAAATCAGTGAATATAGAAGTGGAATTATTAAGAACAAAAAAAATAACTATATATTCATAGTGACCATACATTTTATGGAATTTATTTTTTGTTTTATCATCCATATTGAACCTCAGTTGATGATATCTAGAATAAAGGTCAATCATGGAAAAGTACTGAGCTCCATGAAGTTGGTAAAACAATTCCTCAATACAAGGAAGATGATAAATTTTCATGATTTTGATATTAGTCAACTCTCGATAATAAATTTACAGTCACATTGATCCATCTACCTTTTTTTCTCACAAAATGTACTGGTTCACCCAACATTGGCACACTTGGGTGAATGAATCACCTATTATGGTTTTCATGGAGTTGATTCTTCAATACTTTAAACCCAATAATGAAAACTCTATAAGGAGTCTTTAAAATTAGTCTGGAACTAGGTATGAGTTTTGTTTAGAACCAAACATCACATTATGGCGGAAGGATATTCAACTCCTTCAAAAATACATCCATAGATCCTTGAACATTATGAATATCGTCAGTATCAATTTTCTCCCCAATCACTTGAGATAAGATACCATTTGAATTGGAATTAAGACCCATACACTAGGTCTAATATCCATAGGAAGTTCATGAGTATCATCACATTGATCGATGATCCTATGAGGGTTTGAAATATCAAACATATCTTTACATTCAAAAAAAATTGATATGGAATTTATGCAGAGAAATCCAATTCATGCCTAATGTTACATAAAATTCAACCAATGTAAAGAAGATAATATTTATAAGAAGAACATTCCCAAAAAGGTCAACTAGAGAGGACAGATAGATTTGTGATGTAATCCTTGTACCATTAGGGTTTGTCACTGGTAATTCTATAATCACCTTAACTTTTGGATAATATTTGTTTCTTGAATTTGTGGGTTATTATACTTTTTACTGAACAAAACTATATCCTTTTTAATGATGAAGTGAGTATAATTTAAATAAGACCATTGGATTTGGACGATTATATGATCATTGGTCAATATGACCATTGGAATCTATACTCCTAACATTATAATTATTATTTATAAATAAAAATGATCAGGGTTAATTAATATAGAAAGAAGAGTCAATGAACTAATCTAGTATACTCAAGTTCTACGAATCCCATCTTTCAGAGCTTGGGAAGGAGGTAGTGTCACCCAGATTTTATTTGGACCAATCCCAAGCTATGCTTCAATATGTTAATCTTGAACATAATCACCTTCAAGATATGTTCAGGCTAATAGAAATCACCACTCGGGGAATGTTGTCTGAGCCTCTAAAAAATTCTATCACCATTGCACACCATACTCTTAGGTCCAACGAATGTGTTATAAGGGGCCATGTAACGTGGCCTTAGTTACTTTGTGTATTCCTTTTGTACAAATAAAATTGTTATTTATTATTATGGTATAATTTTTTAATTTGAAATTTCAATAAAAATATTGGATAGACTTTTTGAAGTTTCATAATAATGATGAATATAAAAAATGAGATTATTTAAAAATATTTTTTACACACAAATTAATGAATAATTATAAATAATTTTCTAAAAATGGTCTTATATAGTTGCGATCAGTATGATATTTTGAGTCTAAAAAGATAAATATAGTTTTTGGTAAATAGTAACTTATTAATAGTAATATCACCCTTATGAATAGTAATCGGACCAATGGAATAATAAACTCCCTCATGAAAGTAAAAATATAATTTAGGAATTTTAATAGTAATGATATATAATAGCATATGTAAATAATTGTTTCAAAAATTATTAGTTAAGTATTATTTTTTTGGGTAAATAGTGTTTTTAATAAAAAAAAAAATATCACAAAATTAGAATTTTTTTATAAAATGGAGCACATTTTTGAATTCATAACATCAATATTAGGTTAGGTTGAATTTATGATATTTTCATAAATTTTTTTGTTTTTAGTGAATAGTAAAAACATAGTTTTTGAGGTTTCAATATGTTTTATGACATCAAAACGATGTAATAATTAATATAAAGGTATGTTAGACTTGTGTAATGTAAAATATTATATAAGGTGTACCAAGTGGATAATACCATGGGAAAATACCATAGGAAAACCTATGTTTTTACAATTAACATTAATGAGATGTCCCTTAGAAATTAATAAAATATTTTCTCATTTTTGTTATAAATAACAACACATTAATTCATTACATTCATTCCAAATTCATCCACAACATTGATATGGTCTTTTTACCTCCCACATAGTCCTCCCAATGTGCTCTTAATCCCCACAATATCCCAACCATTGAGTTTTCTCTTATGATACTTATCATGTTATGAGAATATTTCACCCTCCCCTTTTAGTCAACACTTATTTAATGTTATGTCTTTTAATATCCATTTTTACATATTGGGGGATGATATTATGTATCTATTATATTTTAATTTTTATTTCCATATTATGTGATTCCATTTTATCTCGAATCAAATCATTTTTTAATTTTTTAAGTGATATCGTTTGGCTGTAGAATTTTCATTAATGAAATTGCATCTTCTCTTTTCGTTCCATTTTTCTTTTCATTTGGTATGTCAATAAAATATCCATATCATGATCTTATTTACATTTTAATATGTCCATGTACTGTATTATGTGTTATTTATGAGTGGGTGACCCTTCTCCCCTCTATTTTTAATGTTTTATAAAACTATTTTACAAAGCTGTTATACTGTTGAATTTATATTCCCAAATCTCTCTCTTTTAATAAATAAATTATCTTATTTTATTTATTTGAATTCCCAATGATTTTTAATTTCCAAGGGTATTCATGAAGACATAAAAATGATATTTTTTATTCATGAATTTACATCATAAAACCCCAATCCCCTTTCCATGGGTTAAAAATGACATAATTATCTTTTTGAAGAACTTCTTAAAATGTCACAATTTTTATATGAAACCCATTTATTTTCTTCTATTGAGTTTATTTGTGAACTTTTTTATTATTATCCTGGTTTATCACAAGAAAATAAAAAATCATTATTGGTGTTCCCTGATTTCACTCTAATTCATTAGGCAAAGTAATTAATCTATAGTTATGATAGGATTTATGATACCTTTGTGAATAAAATTAGTAATTTTAATGAGACCTTGGGGATAGACTGTGGTTTTATAATTATGAACGTCTAAATTAAATGTTTTATCCACATTTTTTAGTTATTTATCATGTTATTATTATTATTATCATGTGACTTTTTATTCCCATTCTCTTATTGATATCGGTAATGTTCACATGTAAACTGTTTCACATGTTTTCCTTACATAGACTTCTATTCACCCTTTCTTTTGATGCAAGTCTCCAGGTCATGAGATGAAGTAATTGTAAATAGGATGAACTTTTAAAGAAGTTTTTGAAGTGGATTAAATTAATGTTTTAGGTTTTCATGTATTATCTTCCTTTTTCAAACACAAAATACATTAAAAATCTTATATTTGTAAAACGAAATGAAAAATTTCGTAATAAAAAGGTAGGACACCATAGTTATTGTCAAATGATAGTTTAGTTATTTATTGAAATTATGCTACAAATGTTTTTCGAAGAACCCTGCAGAAATTTTTATATATATGAAACTTTCTTATTATTTTGGTGGAGTCTTTTGTAAATGGATTCTGAACAATGAAATCTATGTCTGGATACGAAAAAGTGGATGTTTGTCTAGAACATAAGTATATATGGGTAAAACCCAAAACAAATTTTTTTCGCTAGAATCAAATGGGAACTGGTGCATGAAAATGGGCCTTTCTCCACTCCTAGTTTGACACTCTCAGGGGATATGTTTGGTTTTTAATAAGCTATTTGTGAATCATTATGAATGATTTATACAGAAAAGTAATTGTAGTCAAAGAATAATATGTTTACGCATAATGTTATAACACATAAAAATCCTTTATAGTTTAAAGATTCATAAATGAAATAAGATTTAGACTAAGGGGTAATTGTTTTAGAAAATACTGGGAAATATGAGGAACCAAGAAAATAGTGACCGTAATGGACCATGCCCGAACATCCCTTTTATGGATTGTGAAATACAAACATTCATGAGAATGATGAAAAATAAGAATCAAGTAATGGGAAATAAATTATATCAAGATGAGAGACCTATTTCACTGCAAAGGGAACAACATTCTGTTGAGTCCATTATGTGTCAAAGAACACCAACCTTCAATGGATATACCAACCCATTGAATGTTGAATAATTCATCAGCTCTATCGAGAAGATCTTTTTTGTGCTTCGCGGTTCAGAACAAGAGAAGGTCACCCTGGCTCTTTACCACATAAAGGGAGAGAATGATCAATTGTGGGAACAGATTAAAAAAATTAGTCCAAGAGTGGAGGTTGAAGCTATGATGTGGGAGGATTTCATAGGGATCTTCTTTAATAAGTATTTCCCTCATTCTATGAGAACAAAAACTGAGGAGTATCTTGAGAAAAAGTTGTTGGAGAATGAATCAGTTGGAAAATACGAGATGAACTTCACAATACATTCTTGTTACACCGCAATATATTTAATCGATCCTAATGAGAATGTTGATGGATTATTTGGGGGACTAGACCTCATCTGCAAAAGAATCTAGCCAACCAAGACTATGATATCTACGAAGAGAAAATGCAGAGTGTAATGAAAGTTGAACTAGAGTTTGGTGAGACGCAATGGTCTCATAAATCCAATGAAATGAAGAGATCAATGGAATAATACTAGGGAGGAACTTGATCAGTGATGATGAGGAAATCAAGTGAAACAACCCCTAGGTTATAAATTCTGGGACAAGCATTTGGGGAAATTCTTGCTCCGGAGTGGCAAGTTCTAAAATTGTGGATGAGATGGCAATATCCGATGGAATTTTCATAGTGAGGTGAAGCCTAAAATTACCAACACTAACAACAAACGGAAGATAGTAAATGACCTGCTAGAAGTCCAAATCAATAAGTGTGGAAAACATTGGCACGTTCCCAATCACTCCCCAAATCAGAGGGTAGTGGAGGGGAATCAGCATTAGACTCAAAAAATGGAAATTGAAAAAGGTTGTTCTATTTCTATCACTATGGATGAAGTTGAATATCTAAATGGTGTGGTGGAAGGTTCTATTTTTGTTATCTTAAAGATAGAATGTAATTTTTCTGATTCAAAAACTACACATTCCTTTATAACTTCCATGATTTCAAGGAATTTAGAATCAACCCCAAAATTTATAAAAGTAGAGATATCAGTCAAGACTCCTGGTTGGATTATCCAAATGTAGTCAGTGTCTATAAACACTAGTATTTACATTAGTGATCAAAATATTATCAAAAATCTATTAGACATTCCCATGATGAAATTTTACATTATACTAGTGGTTGAATAGATCTCAAAGTACAATACTAAGATCAATTGTAAAACTATATATATATTAGTATATTTGAATGGAAAACCTATAATTATCTTCCAAGGAGAGATATCTCAACCTGATATTTGTCTATAAGAACCTCCTATATCCTTTTTTATGGAGTTGATCAGTGATGAAAAAGAATAAAATGATAATATAATGATACAAAATGTCCCCATCATCTTGGAATACATTGACGTCTTTCCCAAAGAGTTACTCAGACCTCCCCCAGAAAGAGACGTACAGTTCTCTATTGAACTCATACTTAGTTCTCATTTGATTTCAAAGAACCCATATAAGATTGAAAATGTGTAGTTGGATGAATTAAAGAAACAAATCCTAGATCTTTTGGAGATGGGTTTTATCTCACCAAGTATGTCTCCTTGGGGAGAACATGTTCCTTTAATGAATATGAAGGAAGTGATCAATGTGGTTATGCATTGATTATACAGAACATAATGGGATCATAGTAAAGAACAAATACCATATTCCAAGAATTCATAACCTATTTGACCAACTTCCTAGAGATCAATTATTTTACAAGATTGATCTTTAATCTGGTTATCATTAGTTGAGGGTGAAAAAGGATGATATTCTAAAAAATTCTATCCGAACATGTTATGGGACTTATAAGTTTATTGTTATGCCATTCAGACCGACTAATGCACCTTCTATTTTTATGCATTTGATGAATAGAGTTTTTAAGGACTACCTTGAAAATATTGTGGTAGTTTTTATTGATGATATTATGTTATATTAACAATTCCTAGAGGAGCACGAGGATCATCAAATGGTTATATTAAAAACTCTATAGAAGGAGATGATTTTTAGAATGTATAGAAAATATGACATTTGGTTACCAGAAGTTCATTTCTTGGGGAAAATTGTAACCAATGAAGAAATCACAACTATCCTTATAAAGATAAATGTTTTAGTGGAGTGGCCCAAACTATAACAATAATTAGGACTCATTGTTTCCTTGGATTAGAGGGATATTTTGGGAGGTTTGTGAAAAATATTTCTGGAATTTATAATCCATTAACCATGTAAACTCATAAGGGGGTCATGTTTTCACGACACGTCCCGGTGGGGCCCGCATCATGACTCCCCAAGCCCGTCTCCAATAGGCCAGGGGCTGGTGACTAGCACCGAGTAGGCATGTCACTAATATGGGAGGCATAGCCTAGGTACCTGTACACACAAACACTCATCTCCAACCCCACAAATGCTAAAATGTAAAACACTAAGGAACAAAAAAACACATGCATACAACTAAGACCAACCAACAGATCACAACGAAAGGTAGAGTAATGTAAAAGTAAACTGAGCCAGAATACAAGCCCACCAAAAACAAGAGTCTAAAAAAAACTGCAAAGTCCAACATGTAAGCACAAAGGTGATGGGACTACTGCTCGTAGCCGTAGGAATGCCTCGGCCTGTAGGGAACATAGAAAGCTCGGTCATGTCCTGGTCTGCCCTGGACTCTGTCAAAAGGCTGCTCCTCTGTACAAGACACCAGACATGCAGGCAAAGCCCGTGCAGGGGTGTGTATAAAAATACTCAGTAGAGGACCCCGAAAACCACAAAGCAGAACACAAAGTAAAGTTACAGTCAGTTATGCACAATATATGTATACAGAACATATAAACAAACCAGATATACTCAAAACCCAGACCCGCGGTCTAGAGACAAGTCACGCAACCGCATACCCTGATAGGGATTCTGTTTGAAGATTCTCTGATGCACTCATCCCAGGAGAACACACTCCACGAGTCTTATAGTTCTGATGACGTCCGTCTGAGGAGTGATGTTCGTCAGGAACCGTCACGAGATATAGCTACACTCATTACGGGAGATGCACTCCTGAGTGGAAGGGTTACGATAGATATAAGCACTCATTACGGGAGACACACTCCTGAGTGGGAAAGATCTCAATACACAGATGAGAATCACTGCCAAGGCCATGGCGGATACCGTGACTCATCCGGAATTCACCTGCTAGGTATAGGATCAATGCCCCGAAAAAGTTGGTCGTGCCGATGCCTGACTCTACCTAGGGTCTGGAATGGATAGAGGAGCTCGATCCGGGCCTCTCGGATGGATGCCTGACTCTACCACAGAAAAGTCCTGCTGAAGGGATCATAAACCGGTGTGAGGGAATGATGTCTGACCTTCAGGGGAAAAGAAGAAGGGGGCACTAACCCAAACGAAATATGTTCAAGGCACGGTGAACAAAAGGACCAAGCCGTTCTTCAAAAAGTACACAGCGTGTACAAATGATACACGTCATGTTGTCCAACCCCAGGTACTACCCATGTACAACGGCCCGTGTTGAGAGGCTGGTCATGTAGAAAACTTTATACATGACTTATAGTATGGAGTACACGCCGTGTCTGGGTCACTGGGGTTGGCTCCGTGTACTCTGGCCATGTCCTCGTACACGGTCACCAACCCATGTACTCCAACCCATGAAATATGCACAAGGATTGACCTGTGCTGGTGAACTCGCCTGGCCGGGTGAGGGAGTACATGGTCGTGTACTCCATCCAGTGTCCGTGTATCCCCGGGATACACGCCACGCTCCACGTAGCCGCCTCTGCCGAGTTGTACAAGTCGTGCCGCCTGAAGCCGTGTAGAGCATCCCGTGCCCGTGTACCACCCGAAGTACACGCCGAGCTTCGAGGAAGGTCCAACACGCCGTGTGACCGGGGTCACACGCCGTGTGATCCTTCTCTGACCCCGAAACCCTAGCCGCCACAATTAGAACTACATGGCGTGTTCTTCAGAAGTACATGCCGTGTATTCTAGAAATTTCCAGAAATGCGGACCTCCATCGTCGCGCCTCCCATGGTGCTCTGATCATTGATCCGGCCGTCTGATCATCACCAAACCATCAGGTTTTGGTCGTACCGACACCATCAAGCTATTTCCGTCATTTTCGGGCCTCCGATCGGCTCCAAAACCATTATTTATCTTCCTGCGCGAATAACGCTCGAAGAACGCCCATTCCGATCTGGTTCGATTTTTCGTCTGCCATCATTGCCGCACCTCCACAAGAACGTTGCGATGTCGAACCTTCGGTTTGGGATTGTTCCGTCGCAGAACGGATGCGCAATGATCCATTGTTCTTTGCCCCGTGAAGAACGCGAAGAACACACATGGAAAGGAGGAAGAAATCCATATAAACAAAATGAGGAACGAACCTCCACCGTCGTTCTTCATAGCGTTGATCTTCTCCCGTTAATAGGCTTAAACAGAGAAGAGATCAACATGAATATAAATCATGGATTAATTCCCCAAAATCATCCCAAAGAAAA
Organism: Viscum album; assembly: GCA_963277665.1. Lineage (NCBI taxonomy): Eukaryota > Viridiplantae > Streptophyta > Magnoliopsida > Santalales > Viscaceae > Viscum > Viscum album. The sequence continues at coordinate 997,307,666 of OY728132.1, forward strand.
CCCTCCTGCAAGAACGTACAAATCTGCGTATCAACTTGTTCGCGGTTGACCCACATTCGTCGTTTAAACTCAAAAATAGGGAAAAGAAAATCAAAACAAAAACCCCTACCTTTTGAAAGGATCGATCATTGAAGAAGGCGTTGTGCTGCCGTTGTCGTCATGATCCTTCAACGTCGGTGCAACAACCCTTGGTTTCGATCCATTGTCGTTCGTCGTCGAGAATTGCTCCAACACCTCACGGATTCAGCAGAGGATCTTCCCAAGCGTTGCCAACGATTCAACAATTGGTTAACCCATTAAAAGGGGAAAATGATGACATTTAATTACGTGGAATCACTAATGATGTTGACTTGTAATTTTGAATTTATTATGACGCTTCATTAATTTAGGAAACAGCTCCACCGTCGCAATGCTGCAGCAGATGTTTCCTTAAAATAAAATAAAATAAACTGGTTAATTTATTTTATTTTATTTTACTTAAAACGCTAAAAAAATAACTTTCTCCCTCGACCCGCGCCGGTCGAGGTTAACCTTATTCTTAGGTAGAGTCGTCGTCCCGGACGCAACAGTGCGCTCAGATTTTTAATCCGGGCATCCGTTAGGAAACCGCCACAACCGCGCACAAGCGCCGACTCACTTAACTAAAAAAAAGTTCAAACCACCATTCCGGGCTCACTCGACCTCGAAATGATGTGCCGTCTTCGCGCTCAGTCTCAAAAGAAATTCATATAATATTTAAAAATAATAAACATAAAAATCCGAGACATTACATTCTCCCCACCTTGGGGATTTACGTTCCCGAAAATCCAAAACAAAGCCTGCTCAAAAAGATGAGGGTACTGGGCACGGATTTGGGCCTCCCACTCCCACGTGCTCTCCTGAAGATTTCCGTGATGCCACTGGATGCGCACTAAGGGAATCGATCACCCACAAAGGATCCTCTCCATCCGATCACCGATCTCCACCAGGTACTCAGCAAAGGTCACTCCATCCTCGATGTCCAGCTCGCCCCAGTCGATCACGTGCGATGGGTCATGCACGTACCTCCTCAACTGTGACACGTGGAAGACATCATGTACTCGATGCAACTGTGGCGGAAGAGCCATGTGGTACGCCACCTCGCCAACTCTGCCCAGGATCTGGAAAGGTCCGATGAACCTCGGAGATAACTTCCCACCTCGGCCAAATCTCTGCAACCCATGTCAAGGTGAGACCCGAAGAAAAATTTGGTCTCCCTCCTCGAACTCCAGGGGCCTCCATCGTCTGTCATCATAAGACTTTTTCCGTCTCTTTGCAGTCTTCATCCGCTCTCGGATGATCTTCACCTTCTCTGTGGTAGTTCACACTAACTCTAGACCCATGAGTGCTGAATCTCCGGGGTCGGTCCAGTAAAGCGGTGACCGGCAGGGTCTCCCATACAAAGCCTCGAACGGTGCCATGACAATGGTGGAGTAGTAGATGTTGTTGTACGCAAACTCAACCAGTGGTAGGTGGTCCTCCCAACTGCGACCAAAGTCCAAGATATATGCCCGCAACATATCCTCCAGAACCTGAATGGTCTTCTCTGTCTGACCATCTGTCTGGGGATGAAATGTTGTGCTCAAGCGTAGCTGTGTCCCAAAAGCCTCCTACAATCCCTTCCACAACAGGGATGTGAAGCGGGCGTCTTGGTCTGAGACTATAGTCGAGGGGATGCCATGAAGTCGAACTATATCGTGTACATAGAGGCATCCCAAGATCTCTACGGAACTCTTTTCCCTGCTATCTAGGAAGTGGGCCAACTTGGTGAGTCGGTCAACGATCACCCAGATGGAATCGTGCCCCTTGGACTTATGTGGTAAGCCCGTCACGACGTCCATCGATATTCCATCCCACTTCCACTCTGTAACTTCCAAGGGGTGAGCTAACCCTGCTGAAGCCTGGTGCTCAGCCTTCACCTGTTGGCATGTGAGGCATCGAGAAATGAACACTGCCACTGCCTTCTTCATGCCTGACCACCAGAACTGTCGTCAGAGATCCTGGTACATCTTTGCCACTCCAAGATATACCGCTAAAGGGGATGTATGAAACTCTCTCAAGACCTCCTCGTGGAATGCCACTGGTACAACAGTGCGTCCTCTAAAAAGAAGTACGTGCTCCCCACCTCGCAAAAACCCATCAGGAGCATGTCCTGAGGTTAACTGAGCAGGTGAAGCCACACAGTCGACATCCCCAAGATGTGCCCCCCTAACTCGTTGTATGAGTGGAGGGGTGACAACCATCGACTGTAGGTAGGTTGTGACCTCACCATCCACGAAGGATAACTGTAACGCGGCTAATTGTTGTCTCGCCTAACTCAATAGCTGTGAGCTCGACCTTCTGCTAAGAGCGTCTGCCACCGTGTTTATAACGACCCACACTTTACATACATTGTTAATACTTCAAAATTGAATCACACTTATTACAACATATGACAAAACCACAAAGGACCGTATAGGTATAGTGTCTTTAGAAACTGGGAAACATAAACAACTGGTTCATAAATCTTCTACAGTGTCTCCCATTTATTTCATCATATCTAGGGTCCCTTTTAGCATATTCTACTTAATATCCATCTTCCTGACCTGGGGAAAAGAAAACATAAAAGGGTGAGCTCAAATGCTCAGCAAGGGAAAATAAAGGAAATAAAAATCATATCATATCTTTTTGAAAATCAAAACCTGCAAAAGAGATCATAATATCTTAACATGGAATAAATCATAGAAGTGAAAATGAGATCCCCAAAATCATAACATAAAACTTGAAACTTTGTGGCATGCACACATAATCATGGAAAATCATTTCTTGTTAGTCATGACTCATTGCCAAGACTATCTTAGTGGACAAAGTCCCTTTCTGAACCGAGTTCACTCCTCGTTTCAGTCCTGTATCACTAAACCGAAATAACCTTCTGTTCCAGCCATGTCTATCTCATGAGATATAAAATCATTACCCAATGCATTGGAGGGAGATATAGGTCCCACCCATCTTATAATGAATCCTTTCTTATGTGTGCCACATAATCATAAAACATGCATCATGGCATAACACATGTAACAAAAATGGAATTCTTGAAACATCATGAAATCATAAATCAATTCATATATGATAAAGGAATTCATAAACATAATTCCATCACAACATAGTCAAACCAATGTAAAAATATGGATAGAAACAGAACCCTTTATTATCTTAGATGGAAAATAATTTTGATAAAACACTTGAATTGAATTCTTGAGGAAAATATCCTTTCTTCTTCAAAAATATTTTTCCTTTCATAACATGTCATACAACTTTAAAATAAAAGAAGTTGATTAAAAATAAACTTGAAAACTTGTAAAGGAAGCTTCTTTGATGTAATGTTTTAAAAATCCATTCATGCCGTATAAGTTAAAAAAAACATTCTTCGTACTTTTGTCGGAAAAAGTCAAAAAGTACCTCGTACGGAAAAACGACAAAAGATTCCTTTCATATTCTTTACTAAAAACTCACCTAAGGGTAAAATTGGATTTAAACTATTTCAAGTGGATGGAAACAATATTACATATTGAGGGAACATGGATGTGGATGATAAAATACACCCTAGTAAATACTTACGAATAAACAATCTCGGATAAAAATGAGATTGTGATATTTCCCTTACCTTAGGTCCGATTTGCTTTGTTCGTGTCCGAAGCTCCTGTATAATGGTTTAAATAATGTTATTGACTTATTCCAGAATCATACATATTGATATGAGATCATATATGGTCATATTATTAGCTTCTTGTTAGTAATATTTCATTGTTACTTGTTACTCGGGTCTTTATAACTTTTTGTTCTTATGCGTGTTTTGTCGAATAAATTCTTATTCTTATCTTTAGGTTATAGATAACTTATTTCCAGAATGGTATTAGTGTATTATATACCATATTCATTCATTCAATTCATTTATATAATCATTATGAAATGAAGATCATGTAGAACGAGTCGCATCACATCGTGGAGACGGTATTCCGTACGTACGCACGAGTGATGATATCGTTCCTATGATCGTGGAATTGTATTGGAGTATATATATATATTATTTCAGTATCAATATTACTTAATAATAATCATATATAGTTACTGATTACACCATTATACCCATCCTTGTAAGGTTATGGTGGAAAATAGATTACACCACGGCGTGGAGACGGTATTCCGTACGTACGCACGCGCGGTGATTTCATTTTTCCGTAGGATGGATAGAAGGTGAATTAGGGTTGTTTCATATTTATAATAACATATCAGTATGTAAGTAATACTGATGTTATTACTTTATCATGAAACAACTAAAGAAGAAGAAGTTGAAGAAGAAAGAAATTGAAAAGATCGGTAATGGATATTACCTCTTCTTTGGAACGCCTTTTTGAATCCTCCACTTAAGGAACTAAGATTGGTCTTTGGAGAAGACCAGGACCTCTAGGATTATTCTAGGGAAGTGGAGAAGGGAAAATGGCAGGGGTTGGCCGAGCTTGAGTGCTCAAATTGGTGTGAGGAGGAGGGGGAGGAGGTGCCCTTTTATAAGGGAGGAGAGGGGCACCTTAGGAATATCTCAAAATATTATTTTATATTAAAGTCAAAATCGGTTTATAATGGTTCCAAAGGGTCTTATTTCGAAGCCAAAGTGGGGATGGGTCGAAATCCTATCAACCAATAGAATTTAGACAAGTTTAGGGTATTATTTTAACCTTATCAATTAGATTTAACTCTAAGTTAAATAATTTAACTTTTACCATGACTTTTTGTTTTCTTTCACTATATGGTTAATACACTTACTATAACATGCCAAACGAACCCCAAATTGTTTATTATTAAAATATATATCCTTATCTAAGTCATTTGGCCGAACCTTAGATTTTTAGGAATAAAATAACAATTAATAATATAATATTTGATTTAAAAACTATTTTGTGTCAATTTTGACACTATTTGATATATGATTTTTGTCAAAGTCATAACAGAATTATATGTTCGAACCAAGTTGATTAAATCAATACTAATATATCATAGTAACCTAGAAAATTAGTGGAATTCATAAAACGTCTCAAACTACATTTATTTTGGTATTTATATTATCAATTTTGTCAATATTTCATTAATAAGATAATTACTGCATCATCTTTGTGTCATAAATAAATTAAATTATTTGATGTCTAAAAATTACAAATAAAATACCATCATGTAGGAAATCTTTTTAGCTTTCTAATGAATATTTACAATCGAATTTATCTTATGTATAACCCTATATTAAAAATGATTTACTTATTAAACTTTGATTTTAACTATTTTAACCCTTCTTTAAATAAATTAATAATAAATGTCCTAATCTAATCCAAGTGGGCCTAAATGGTCATATTTTATTCCTAAGTTTGTTTTTGGTCGAATTACACTTGTCCAATAGAATTAGGACATGTGTTAGGGTAATATTAATATCATAATTACCCTTAGTTACCCTATTTACTATTAACTGCGGTAAAAATAGTAAAAAGTTACTATTCACCAAAAAATTATTTTCATCTCATTGAACCACATTTTAGTCCTTGATATTAACCGTGTCTCTCGGATTTTTGAAATTCCATTCACAGAAGCGGTAAAATTAAGTTTTATGCAAAATTCAGTTTTTAACCTACCACTTAGTGGTTTCACTATTCATCAAAAATTGAAAGTTTTCAGAAAAATACCAAAATTTCACCCTAGGCTAATTTCGATATTCTGAGTCCAAAAATGAAGTCCATTTTGAAAAATAAAATTTATAAAATTTCAAAAAGTGGTTATTACTATTCATAACGGCTAGTTTTAATAGCATATTGTTGTTTAGTGAAACTCGGTATTGCGTACGACACAAGCTATCGAGGAAGGTCGCGATTGCGTGTAAAGCAAGCCAAGCAAGTGTTGTGTAGAAAAATATTCCTTTGATGATTTATATAACATAAAAGTCTCGGGTGTTACATTCTACCCCCCTTAAAAAGAATTTCGCCCTCGAAATTCGTCACTTTGCAACAAACAAATGAGGATACTTCTCCCTCATCATATCCTCAAGCTCCCATGTAGCTTCTTCAAGTTGGTGGTTTCTCCATAAAACTTTCACCAAGCGAGTGGTCTTGTTTCGTAGGACTTTTTCGCTACGATCCAGAATCTCTATCGGCTGTTCTTCATAAGAAAGATCTTGCTCCAGTGGTACAACTTCTGAGCTGAGTACATGTGAAGGATCTGGTATGTACTTTCTCAGGAGAGATACATGGAACACATCGTGAACTTGAGAGAGATTTGGTGGAAGCGCCAATCGGTAAGCTACCTTCCCAACACGATCCAGTATTTCAAAAGGACCGATATATCTAGGGCTCAACTTCCCCTTCTTTCCAAATCTCATAACCCTCTTCCAGGGAGATATTCGTAAGAACACTTTATCACCCACTTCAAACTCTAGGTCTTTTCTTCGGTTGTCGGCATAACTTTTCTGTCGACTCTGAGCTGCTCTTATGTGTTGTTGAATAGATCTGACCTTTTCTGCCATTTCATCAACGAGATCAGGTCCTAATAGCTTTCTTTCCCCAACTTCATCCCAGCAAGTTGGAGTCCTGCATTTCTTTCCATAGAGAGCTTCATAAGGAGCCATCTGAATACTGGAGTGAAAGCTATTATTATAAGAAAATTCCACCAAAGGTAGGTGTTGATCCCAACCTCCTTTGAAATCCATAGAGCAAGCTCTCAACATATCTTCTAGGGTTTGAATTGTTCTCTCAGACTGACCGTCTATCTGGGGATGATAAGCAGTGCTGAAACTCAACTCTGTATCCAGAGTATGCTGAAGACTTCGCCAGAACTTCGAGGTAAATCTCGGATCTCGATCAGATATAATAGAAAGTGGTACTCCATGCAATCTTACCACTTCCTTTACATATATCTTGGCAAGCTGATCTAGAGAGAAATCCTCTCTAATAGCAATGAAGTGTGAAGACTTTGTAAGACGATCAACTATGACCCAGATAGCATTATTGCCTTTGGATGTTTTAGGAAGTCCTGTGACAAAGTCCATAGTGATGTTTTCCCATTTCCATTCGGGTATGGGTAATGGTTGTAACATCCCCTTAGACTTCTGTCTCTCAGCTTTAACTTGTTGACAAACGAAGCATCGAGAGACATATTCAGAAACATCTCTTTTCATGCCATCCCACCAGAAGTACTCTTTCAGGTCCCTATACATCTTCGTGCTTCCAGGATGAATAGAGAATGAAGAACTATGAGCCTCATCCAGCAGCTCTTTCTTTAATTCGGGGATGGGAGGAACACAAACCCGATTCCTGAACTTTATTATCCCATCACAATCAAGGTTGAATTCAGGAACATTTCTCACCTTCTTTTGTAACTCGACATCTTCTTTCTGTGCCTCTTTAATCTTCACATGTATAGATGGTTGAACATTCATTTGATAAAGATAAGATTTTTCCCCTTCCATTATAATTCCAAGATCCATCCTTTGTAAATCCATAAATATTGGATCTTTTGTGATCCTCATCATGGATAAACTAGCATGGTCTTGTCGACTTAATGCATCTGCCACCTTGTTTGCTTTCCCAGGGTGGTAATGGATTGAGCAGTCATAATCCTTAATCAGTTCCAACCATCTTCTTTGGCGCATATTCAGCTCCTTTTGTGTGAAAATATACTTTAAACTTTTATGATCAGTATAAATATCACACCTTTCACCATAAAGGTAATGCCTCTAAATCTTTAATGCAAAGATTACCGCAGCCAACTCCAAATCATGTGTTGGGTAATTTTGTTCATGGATTTTCAACTGTCGTGAGGCATAAGCTATCACCATATCATTTTGCATAAGAACACACCCCAATCCCTTCTTGGATGCATCACTGTAGATCACAAACCTTTCTCCACTACAAGGCAGTGTGAGCACAGGTGCACTGGATAACCTTCTTTTCAACTCCTTGAAATTCTCTTCACATTCCTCTGTCCAGACAAACTTAACTCCTTTCCGAGTCAACTTGGTGAGTGGATTAGATAATCGTGAAAAATCTTTTACAAAACGTCGATAATATCCAGCCAAACCAAGAAAACTTCGGATCTCAGTTACTGTTGTTGGTCTTGACCATCTTTCGATAACCTCTGTTTTTGCTGGATCCACAGATATCCCCTCTTTTGAGATTATATGACCCAAAAATGCAACTTTTTGAAGCCAAAATTCACACTTGGTAAATTTGGCATAAAGCTTCTCTTTTCTCAGGGTCTTCAATATAATTCTCAAGTGATCTTCATGCTCTTCCTTTCTCTTTGAATAGACAAGAATATCGTCTATAAAGACTACCACAAATTGATCAAGATAGTCTCTAAAGACTCTATTCATTAGATCCATGAAGATAGCAGGGGCATTAGTAAGACCAAATGGCATCACTATAAATTCATAGTGTCCATACCTTGTACGGAAAGCCGTCTTTGGTATATCCTCCCTTTTGACCCTTAATTGATGATACCCTGAACGAAGATCAATCTTGGAAAAGTATTGAGCTCCGCGTAGTTGGTCAAATAAGTCATCAATGCGTGGGAGAGGATATTTGTTCTTGATAGTGATCTTGTTAAGTTCTCGATAATCAATGCAGAGTCTCATTGATCCATCTTTCTTCTTAACAAATAGAACAGGTGCTCCCCAAGGTGACGCACTAGGGCGTATGAATCCCTTATCAAGATTCTCTTGGAGTTGCTTCTTCAATTCCTGCAACTCAATTGGGGCCATTCTATAAGGTGTCTTTGAAATAGGCAAAGCACCCGGTACGAGTTCTATTGAAAACTCAACTTCACGATTTGGTGGAAGACCCGGCAATTCCTCCGAAAAGACATCATCAAACTCCCGTACAATGGGCATATTCTTAATCGTGAGTTTCTCACCAACCATTTGAGATAAATAACCTTCATTTAGTGGAATCAATACCCATAAGATGGAAGAAATTTCCACTGGAAGGTTATGTTCATCCTTGCATTGATAGACGATCGTAGGTTGATCTGGAATATGAAATGTGACTTCCCTTCTTTGGCAATTGATATGAGCTCCATGTAGAGAAAGCCAATCCATGCCAAGAATCACATCAAATTCCACTAAAGGAAGGATCACAAGATTTGCAGGAAGCACTTTCCCACAAACTTTGATCGGAGAAGAATTATAAACTTTTGATGCGATTGATGTGCCATTAGGTGTTGTCACAGCTAACTCAACATCTAATTGTTGAGGTAGTACGGTGATACCCTTAGAAAAGTCTTCAGAAATAAAAGAGTGGGTGGATCCAGAATCAAATAAAACATTTGCTACTTTAGAGTGGATGGTAAGTGTACCTTTCACCACATCGTTATCGTACTCCACATCGCTGATAGAAATTGCATGTGACTTTCCTTTGTCTTTAGCCTTAAGAGTTTATTGACGTCGACCATCATCATCAACCCTTGGATTTGGGCATTGATTGGCATAATGCCCCATCTCCTTGCACTTGAAACATTGAAGTGTAGCAGGTTCATTCTGTGTATCCCTTCCTTTGTTTGCATCATTAGACATCTTCTTCCCATTATCACGGCATTCAAATGCCCGATGACCTTCCTTTCCACATTTAAAACATTTACTTGTCCCTTTAAGACAACTCCCTCCATGTTTCTTTCCACACTTTGAGCATAAGGGAAAGTTCATCTTCTTTTCCGTGTGCTCTTTAGATTTTTCTTTGAATTCCATCTTCCTCTTCTTATCAAACCCATGTGACTGATGGGTTACTCCAATCTCCATCTCGACTTTGAGAGCACATCGAACGATTTCTTCGTAGCTATTGAAGTCCCTTATGGCTAACGCCCTTCGAAGACTTGGTTTTAAGCCACTAAAGAATCGATCGATCTTACTCTCAGGTTGGATAATAATACCAGAAGCGTACCTTGCAAGTCTTGTAAAATTTGCTTCATAGGTACTAACAGATTCATCATCCCTTTGCTTCAGTTCAAGGAACTCTTTCTCCATCTTTGTTCGGAGAATACGAGGGAAGTACTTATTGAAAAATAAGTTCTTGAACTCGTCCCATTCCATAGACTCAATTTCATCCCTTTGCCTCGTATTCTTAACAAGATTCCACCATTGATCCGCATCTCCTTCCAAACGATACACTGCTAGGATGACTTTATCATGCTCAGAACATTGAAGAACTGAAAATATCTTTTCAGTAGTACTAATCCATTGTTCAGCAACTAATGGATCAGTAGACCCGCTGAAAGATGGTGGACGCTGCCTCATGAAGGATTCAACAGAATGTTGCTCCCTTCTTTGTTCGTTTGGAAATCCTGCATGATTCATAGCTTGAGAAAGTTGTGTGAGCATGGCTACAAGATTTTGCATTCCAGCTCCCATATCGTTTGGTTGCTCAGGGGGACAATCATTGCATTGCCCATCGTATTCCGCATTAACACGGTTCCTTCGGGTTCCAGCCATTGACTAAAACCAAGAAGAATAGTGTGAGCAACACTAATTATAATAGGAAACCACATAATTCAAGAATAAAATTTTCATGCTTATGGTCTTATCCTAGGTTATTCATGGCCATTTCTAAGATTGTGTTCTATTCTTAGACTTATCCTTAGGGTTCTTACTAAGGCTTTCACATCCTAGTTTCCAAAGGTTGACTATACCTTTCCTCTGATACCAACTATAACGACCCACACTTTACATACATTGTTAATACTTCAAAATTGAATCACACTTATTACAACATATGACAAAACCACAAAGGACCGTATAGGTATAGTGTCTTTAGAAACTGGGAAACATAAACAACTGGTTCATAAATCTTCTACAGTGTCTCCCATTTATTTCATCATATCTAGGGTCCCTTTTAGCATATTCTACTTAATATCCATCTTCCTGACCTGGGGAAAAGAAAACATAAAAGGGTGAGCTCAAATGCTCAGCAAGGGAAAATAAAGGAAATAAAAATCATATCATATCTTTTTGAAAATCAAAACCTGCAAAAGAGATCATAATATCTTAACATGGAATAAATCATAGAAGTGAAAATGAGATCCCCAAAATCATAACATAAAACTTGAAACTTTGTGGCATGCACACATAATCATGGAAAATCATTTCTTGTTAGTCATGACTCATTGCCAAGACTATCTTAGTGGACAAAGTCCCTTTCTGAACCGAGTTCACTCCTCGTTTCAGTCCTGTATCACTGAACCGAAATAACCTTCCGTTCCAGCCATGTCTATCTCATGAGATATAAAATCATTACCCAATGCATTGGAGGGAGATATAGGTCCCACCCATCTTATAATGAATCCTTTCTTATGTGTGCCACATAATCATAAAACATGCATCATGGCATAACACATGTAACAAAAATGGGATTCTTGAAACATCATGAAATCATAAATCAATTCATATATGATAAAGGAATTCATAAACATAATTCCATCACAACATAGTCAAACCAATGTAAAAATATGGATAGAAACAGAACCCTTTATTATCTTAGATGGAAAATAATTTTGATAAAACACTTGAATTGAATTCTTGAGGAAAATATCCTTTCTTCTTCAAAAATATTTTTCCTTTCATAACATGTCATACAACTTTAAAATAAAAGAAGTTGATTAAAAATAAACTTGAAAACTTGTAAAGGAAGCTTCTTTGATGTAATGTTTTAAAAATCCATTCATGCCGTATAAGTTAAAAAAAAAATTCTTCGTACTTTTGTCGGAAAAAGTCAAAAAGTACCTCGTACGGAAAAACGACAAAAGATTCCTTTCATATTCTTTACTAAAAACTCACCTAAGGGTAAAATTGGATTTAAACTATTTCAAGTGGATGGAAACAATATTACATATTGAGGGAACATGGATGTGGATGATAAAATACACCCTAGTAAATACTTACGAATAAACAATCTCGGATAAAAATGAGATTGTGATATTTCCCTTACCTTAGGTCAGATTTGCTTTGTTCGTGTCCGAAGCTCCTGTATAATGGTTTAAATAATGTTATTGACTTATTCCAGAATCATACATATTGATATGAGATCATATATGGTCATATTATTTGCTTCTTGTTAGTAATATTCCATTGTTACTTGTTACTCGGGTCTTCATAACTTTTTGTTCTTATGCGTGTTTTGTCGAATAAATTCTTATTCTTATCTTTAGGTTATAGATAATTTATTTCCAGAATGGTATTAGTGTATTATATACCATATTCATTCATTCAATTCATTTATATAATCATTATGAAATGAAGATCATGTAGAACGAGTCGCATCACATCGTGGAGACGGTATTCCGTACGTACGCACGAGTGATGATATCGTTCCTATGATCGTGGAATTGTATTGGAGTATATATATATATTATTTCAGTATCAATATTACTTAATAATAATCATATATAGTTACTGATTACACCATTATACCCATCCTTGTAAGGTGATGGTGGAAAATAGATTACACCACGGCGTGGAGACGGTATTCCGTACGTACGCACGCGCGATGATTTCATTTTTCCGTAGGATGGATAGAAGGTGAATTAGGGTTGTTTCATATTTATAATAACATATCAGTATGTAAGTAATACTGATGTTATTACTTTATCATGAAACAACTAAAGAAGAAGAAGTTGAAGAAGAATGAAATTGAAAAGATCGGTAATGGATATTACCTCTTCTTTGGAACGCCTTTTTGAATCCTCCACTTAAGGAACTAAGATTGGTCTTTGGAGAAGACCAGGACCTCTAGGATTATTCTAGGGAAGTGGAGAAGGGAAAATGGCAGGGGTTGGCCGATCTTGAGTGCTCAAATTGGTGTGAGGAGGAGGGGGAGGAGGTGCCCTTTTATAAGGGAGGAGAGGGGCACCTTAGGAATATCTCAAAATATTATTTTATATTAAAGTCAAAATCGGTTTATAATGGTTCCAAAGGGTCTTATTTCGAAGCCAAAGTGGGGATGGGTCGAAATCCTATCAACCAATAGAATTTAGACAAGTTTAGGGTATTATTTTAACCTTATCAATTAGATTTAACTCTAAGTTAAATAATTTATCTTTTACCATGACTTTTTGTTTTCTTTCACTATATGGTTAATACACTTACTATAACATGCCAAACGAACCCCAAATTGTTTATTATTAAAATATATATCCTTATCTAAGTCATTTGGCCGAACCTTAGATTTTTAGGAATAAAATAACAATTAATAATATAATATTTGATTTAAAAACTATTTTGTGTCAATTTTGACACTATTTGATATATGATTTTTGTCAAAGTCATAACAGAATTATATGTTCGAACAAAGTTGATTAAATCAATACTAATATATCATATTAACCTAGAAAATTAGTGGAATTCATAAAAAGTCTCAAATTACATTTATTTTGGTATTTATATTATCAATTTTGTCAATATTTTATTAATAAGATAATTACTGCATCATCTTTGTGTCATAAATAAATTAAATTATTTGATGTCTAAAAATTACAAATAAAATACCATCATGTAGGAAATCTTTTTATCTTTCTAATGAATATTTACAATCGAATTTATCTTATGTATAACCCTATATTAAAAATGATTTACTTATTAAACTTTGATTTTAACTATTTTAACCCTTCTTTAAATAAATTAATAATAAATGTCCTAATCTAATCCAAGTGGGCCTAAATGGTCATATTTTATTCCTAAGTTTGTTTTTGGTCGAATTACACTTGTCCAATAGAATTAGGACATGTGTTAGGGTAATATTAATATCATAATTACCCTTAGTTACCCTATTTACTATTAACCGCGGTAAAAATAGAAAAAAGTTACTATTCATCAAAAAATTATTTTCATCTCATTGAACCACATTTTAGTCCTTGATATTAACCGTGTCTCTCGGATTTTTGAAATTCCATTCACAGAAGCGGTAAAATTAAGTTTTATGCAAAATTCAGTTTTTAACCTACCACTTAGTGGTTTCACTATTCATCAAAAATTGAAAGTTTTCAGAAAAATACCAAAATTTCACCCTAGGCTAATTTCGATATTCTGAGTCAAAAAATGAAGTCCATTTTGAAAAATAAAATTTATAAAATTTCAAAAAGTGGTTATTACTATTCATAACGGCTAGTTTTAATAGCATATTGTTGTTTAGTGAAACTCGGTATTGCGTACGACACAAGCTATCGAGGAAGGTCGCGATTGCGTGTAAAGCAAGCCAAGCAAGTGTTGTGTAGAAAAATATTCCTTTGATGATTTATATAACATAAAAGTCTCGGGTGTTACAGTGTTCCCCTTCCCAGGAGTATAGATGATCTCGAAATCATTGTCCTGGAGGAACTCTAGCCAATTAATCTACCTCATATTCATATCATTTTGTGAGAATATGTACTTGAGGCTCTTGTGGTCAGAGTATACAATGAACCGCTCGCCGATAAGGTAGTGTCGCCACATCTTCAGTGCGAAGACTACCGCTACTAACTCAAGATCATGGGTCGCATAGTTCTTCTCATGCAGCCTAAGCTGGCGTGAACCATAAGTAATCACCGTGTGCTGCTACATCAGGACACAGCCGAGCCCGGTCCCTGATGCATCGCAGAAAACTATGTACTCGACACCCTCCTCCGGTAATCTCAAGACTGGGGCGATCGTCAAACTCTGTCTTAGCTGCTCAAAAGCCTACTGGAACTTTTCTGTCAACAGGAAGGGTTTCCCCTTCTTGGTCAAGGCCATCATCGGTACTGATATCTGGGAGAAATCAGGAATGAATCTCCAGTAATATCCTGCAAACCCAAGGAATCTTCGCACCTATGTCACATTCCAAGGTGGATCCCATGCTAACACAACCTCCTCCTTGAATGGGTCCACAGCTACTCCATCTGTTGAGATGAAATGTCCCAGAAAGTGGACCGCATGAATACAGTACTAACACTTCGAGAGCTTTCCATAAAGCTGGTGCTCTCAGAGTACGTCCAGAACCATCCGTAGGTGTCTCGCGTGCTCCTCCTCTGACGCCGAGTACACAAGGATGTCGTCGATAAAGACCACTACGAACTTGTCCAAGTACGGTTGGAAGATCCAGTTCATCAACCCCATGAACACTGCGGGGGATTTCGTCATGCCAAAGGGCATCACCAAGTACTCATAGTAACCGTAGCGACATCTGAAAGCCGTCTTCGTTATATCCTCATCCCGCACTCGTAGCTGGTGATAGCCTGATCGAAGATCAACCTTCAAGAACCACTGATCCCCTCTTATTTGATCGAAGTGGTCATCAATTCTTGGCATTGGATACTTGTTCTTCACTATCACCTTGTTTAGGCGCCGGTAATCTACGCACAACCTCAGACTCCCATCTGCCTTCTTGGAAAAAAAGACCAGGGCCGCCCACGGTGAAACTCTTGGTCTCACGAAACCCTTGCTCTGCAAATCCTCCAACTGCACCCTCATCTCACGAAGCTCTGCGTGAGACATCCGATAATCCGTTGAGGAAATCGGTGTCCTCCCAGGGTGTAAGTCGATGCAGAAGTCAATTTCCCGGTGGGGAGGTAACCCTGGAACATATTCTGGAAAGACGTCCTCATACTCCGCCACCACTACTGGGAACTGGGAGCTCACAACATCTACTCCTCCGAGGGTAAGGCTAGCCAACTCATGAGTGATCGACTGCCCCCTCCTATGCATGAGCCCACTTTGTGCTTCATGGGTTTCCTTTTCTCTGACAAAGGAAAACCTTGTTCCATCACGGCGGACACACCACACTCTTCGCCTAAAACAGTCAATCTGGGCATGGACCGAAGATAACCAATCCATACCGAGAATGACGTCATAAGGCGTCGACGCTACCACCAAGAGGTTCCAACTGAAACCCTCGCCTCCAAGGGTAAGATCACACTGTCTGCAAAGGTGCGTGATCCTCGAGTCTCCTCCCGTTGGTGTCTCCAAGCGTAAGGATCGAGTCAACAGTTCTACTAGAATCTCAAGGTTTTGTACAAGACATGTGGAAATAAGGGAATGACTGGCACCTGTGTCTATGAGTATGGAAGATAAGGTAGAAAAGACACAGATCGTACCTCGAATCATCCCTGGAGCCCCTGGGTCGTATGCCTCGACCGCATGCAGCTGTCCCCGTCCCTGTCCCCCAGCTCCCTGAGCCTGGTGCGGACCTCCTGGGGGCGGTGGTGGAAGTAAGTCGAAGCGTCTACCACCACCTGCAGCTCTCCCTGCTCCATTCTCTGCCTCTGGCTCGGTGGCCCATCCAACACTTCCCTGTCAGCAGCCCAACGTGTCGTGCAATTTCCAGCGTGATGCCCCCTACCGTCGCATGGGTAGCATCACTTCTCCCTAGACTGACTGGATCCAGCCTGAGGGCCCTGGACTGTCGATCCTCTGTCCTGGGTCCTCCTATGATGTCTCCCACGTCTAGATCCCTGCGTCTGACGTCCCCTCCCTACTTCTGGTGTCTCCGCACCTGTCTGCCAGCTGCTGACTACCGACGGCTGTCTCTGCTCCGCCAAGAATCTTTCGATCACCAAGGCCCGCTCATGAACTCCAGCATAGGTCGATATGCATAGAGTCACGAAACTAGCTCGGATGTCTCACCGTAGACCTCGCTCAAAGGTCTGAGCCCTGAAGTATTGATCCCTGACCATATCCATCAAGTACCCAGCGAGGTTGGTGATCCTTGATGAATATTCAGCCACTGTCATACTGCCCTACTAGAGCTGAGGAAGCTCCTGGATGCGCACAGCTCTCATCATAACCGGAGAGAACTCCTCCCTGAAGAGTCGCTCAAACTCCATCCGCGAAAGAGTCTCGTCGTCGTGAGTCTGTGTGGTCAGACTCCACCATCGTCCGGCCGAACCCTGATGAGGCTCGCTTCTAGGACCACCATCTGGTCTGCTGGTTTCCTCACTAGACGGAAAATTCCGGTCACCACCTCAAGCCAGTCCTCAGCCATCTAAGGGTCGTGCTCGCCTAGGAACCTGAGGGGCCTCTATCTCTGAAACTCATAGAGTGCACTGAGCCTGTTCTCCTCACCAGTCGGTACCACTGGTACAACTGGCTGCTCCACTGGTGGTGGTATAGCTGGTGCACCACGTGGTGGAAACTCTTGGGGAACTGGTCCCTGAATCGAAGCCTCGTCGCTGAGGGGGTCATCCTCGTGATCGTGCTACTGAATCCTAGCGGGTACACGTCGCGGAGGAATCATGTAAAGAAACAAGATGTGTCACGGTCAAAGAGTATATCTGGATAGCTGACACCAAGGATATGGAAGACACAACTCATTCCTATATTATGCATGTACCCTGTATTTCCCCGCATCAATTGTTTTCGTGAACCGAGTCGAAAAGTAGGCTATCAGAGTCCTGGTGTATGGATACGTTGGTCGTCGCACCAACACTAGAGTCTCTGGCCTGAAAGACGAACCCGAAACTCTCAACACTGTTGCCCCAACCAAACTCACATACTCTTGGTCCTAAGGTAGAACCGACCAGCTCTGATACCACTCTATCATGACCCGTCCCGGTGGGGCCCGCACCGTGACTCCCCAATCCAGCCTCCAATAGGCCAGGGGCTGGTGACTAGCACCGAGTAGGCATGTCACTAACTTGGGATGTATTTCCTAGGTACCTCTACACACACACACATCTCCAAGCCTACAAATGCTGAAATGTAAAACACTAAGGAACAAAAAAATTCATGCATACAACTAATCCCAACCAACAGAGCACGACGGAAGGTAGAGTACTGTAAAAGTAAACTGAGCCAGAATACAAGCCCACCAAAAACAAGAGTAAAGAAAACTATAAAGTCCAACTTGTAAGCACAAAGCTACTGGGATTGCTGCTCGTAGTAGTAGGAATGCGTCGGCCTGTAGGAAACTCAGAAAGCTCAGTCCTGTCCTGGTCCGCCCTGGACTCTGTCAAAAGGCTGCTCGTCTGCACAAGACACCAGACGTGCGGGCAAAGCCCGTGCAGGGGTGAGAATAAAAATACTCAGTAGAGGACCCCGAAAACCAAAAAGAAGTACACAATGTAACGGTACAATCATCTATGCACAATATATGTTTACAGAACATATAAACAAACCATATATACTAAAAATGCAGACCCGCGGTCTAGAGACATGTCACGCAACCGCATACCCCGATAGGGATTCTGTTTGAAGATTCCATGATGCACTCGTCCCGGGATAACACCCTCCACAAGTCTTATAGTTCTGATGACATCCGTCCTAGGAGTGATGTTCGTGGGGAACCGTCACGAGATATAGCTACACTCATTATGGGAGACACACTCCTGAGTGGAAGGGTTACGATAGATAGAAGCACTCATTACGGGAGACACACTCCTGAGTTGGAAAGATCACGATACATAGATGAGGATCACTGCCAGGGCCATGGAGGATACCGCGACTCATCCGGAATTCACCTGCTAGGTAGAGGATCAACGCCTGGTAAAGTTGGTCACGCCGATGCCTGACTCAACCTAGGGTCTGGAATGGATAGTGGATCTCGATCCGGGCCTCTCGGATGGATGCCTGACTCTACCATAGAAACGTCCTGCTGAAGGGATCATAAACTGGTGTGAGGGAATGATGCCTGACCTTTAGTGGAAAAGAATAAGGGGGAACTAACCCATATGAATGATGTTCAAGGCACGGCGAACAAAAGGACCAAGTTATTCTCCAAAAATTACACGGCGTGTAGAAATGATACACGCCTTGTTGTCTGAACCCGGGTACTACCCCTGTACAACGACCCGTGTCGAGAGGCTGGTCATGTAGAAATCATTATACACGGCGTGTTGTACGGAGTACATGCCGTGTCTGGGTCACTGGGGACGGCTCCGTGTACTCTGGCCATGTGCCCGTACACGGTCACCAACCCGTGTACTCCAACCCGTGCAATATGCACATGGGGTGACCTACACTGGTGACCTCACCTGGCCGGGTGAGGGAGTACACGGTCATGTACTCCATCCCATATCCGTGTATCCCCGGGATACACGCCACGCTCCGCGTAGCCTCCTCTGCCGAGTTGTACACGCCGTGCCGCCTGAAGCCGTGTAGAGCATCCTGTGCCCGTGTACCGCCAGAAGTATACACCGAGCTTCGAGGAAGCTCCAACACGCCCTGTGACCGGGGTCACACACCGTGTGATCCTTCTCTGACCCCAAACCCTAGCCGCCACCATCAGAACTACACGGCGTGTTCTTCGGAAGTACACGCTGTGTATTCTGTTAATTTCTAGAAACGCGGACCACCACCGTCGCGCCTCCCATGGTGCTCCGATCATTGATCTGACTGTCTGATCGTCACGAAACCTTCAGGTTCTGGTCGTCCCGAGACCACGAAGGTTTTTCCGTCGTTTTCGGGCCTCCGATTGGCTCCAAAACCATGATTGATCTTCCTACGTGAAGAACGCTCGAAGAATGCCCTTTCTGATCTGGCCCGATTTGTCATCTCCCATCATTGCCGCACCTCCACAAGAACGTTACGATGTTGAACCTTCGGTATGGGATCGTTGCATCGCAGAACGGATGCGCAACGATCTATTGTTTGTTGCCCCGCGAAGAACGCGAAGAACGCACGGGGAAAAGGAGAAAGAAATCCACATAAACAAAATGAGGAACGAACCTCCACCGTCGTTCGTCACAGCATTGATCCGCTCCCGTTAATAGGCTTAAACGGAGCAGAGATCAACATGAATATAAAGCATGGATTAATTCCCCAAAATCATCCCAAAGGAAACCCTCCTGCAAGAACGTACGAATCTGCGGATCAACTTGTTCGCGGTTGATCCGCGTTTGTCGTTTAAACTCAAAAACGGGGAAATGAAAATCAAAACAACAACCCCTACCTTTTGAAAATATTGATCGTTGATGAAGGCATCGTGCTGCCGTTTTTTTCGTGATCCTTCAACGCCGACACAACAACCCTTGGTTTCGATCCGTTTTCATTCGTCGTTGAGAATTGCTCCAACGCCACGTGGATTCGGCAGAGGTTCTTCCCAAGCGTTGCCAACGATTCAATAATTGGTTAACCCATTAAAAGGGAAACAAGTTGACATTTAATTACGCGGCAGCATTAATGATGTTGACTTTTCATTTTGAAGTTATTATGATGTGTCCTTAATTTAGGAAACAACTGCACCGTCGCAATGCTGCAGCGGATGTTTCCTTAAAAGAACATAAAATAAACAGGTTAATTTAATTTAATTTATTTTACTTAATACATCTGAAAAAATAACATTCTCCCTCGACCCGTGCTAGTCGAGGTTAACCTCATTCTTAGGTAGAGTCGTCGTCCCAGACGCAATGGTGCACACATATTTTTAATCCGGGCATCCGTTTGGAAACTGCCACAACCGCGCACAAGTGCTGACTCACTTAACTAAAAAAAAGTTCAAACCACCATTCCAGGCTCACTGGACCTCGGAATGATGTGCCGTCTTCGCGCCTGGTCTCAAAAAAATTCCATATAATATTTAAAAATAATAAACGGAAAAATCCGAGACATTACACACGTTCATTTGGAAAAAGGAGTGTGAGGAGAGTTTCCGAGAGCTATAGAAGAGATTGGTTACTGCACCCATGTTAACTCTACCCTCAAGTAGAGAATTATTTTTTAATTTTAGCGATGGATATATGAATGAGATTGGGTGTGTCCTCGTGATAATACAAATATTCATTGCCTATGCATCATGACATTAAAGACTCATGAGCAGAACTATCCTTCGCATGATAAAAAAATAAATGTGGTTTTTTTCTCTAAATATATGGAGGAAATATATTTATTGGGAGAAATGTGATATATACATAGAACATCAACTATTAAATTGTATTTTCACCCATATGTAATTTGTAATGAGACAGAGAAGATGGCTGAAACTTCTTAAAGGCTGTGATTTTTCAAATCATTATCATACCATAAGAGAAAATTGATTCACTAATACATTATGTTGGAAAGAACCAATATCTCTATCCATGATAGGGATTTAGAGAGACCCCTTGATCCAGGAGATTTTGAATATTAACATGGGAAATATAAGGGAAGGGACATCATCAACCATATCCCAATTGATTTCTCGACTATCATTACTAGAGAAGAACAAGAATTATCAGAAAGAAGATCCTTTGTTACAAAAGAATTTCGAGGATGTGAAGGATGATAAGTTTCATGAGTTCAATATTGATCAAGTACGTGTGCTGAAATTTCATACAAGACTATGGGTTCCATCTATTCTAGAAATAAATAAGTAGATAATAGATGAAGCTCATAACTCTAACTTCCATATAAAACCTGGAAGTGTGAAAATGTAAAGGGACCTTCGTGATCATTTTTGGTGGGATAATATAAAAAATAGATCTTTATGACTACACTATAAGGTTCCTAGTATGTTAGCAAGTGAAGGCAGAGCAATAAAATTATAAAGGGGTATTACCACCACTCACGTATCAGCATGAAAGTGAGAAAATATCACTGTAGACTTTGTCACTGTTCTCTTGAGAACATCCAAAGAAAATAATTCGATATGGGTTATAGTGGAAAATCTTACCCAGACAATCCATTTTATCACTATTTCGGTATGATTTATATCTTGATCAACTTTACAGGATATACATGAAGGAATTGGTAAGGCCGCAAGGAGATCCAATTTTTATCGTATCTAATTGTGATCCAAGGTTCACATCCAAATTCGTTAGAATTTTTCAACATGATATGAGTACTAAATTGAATTATAGAATGATATACCACCCACAACCTGATGGATAGTCTAAAAGTAGAATTCAAACACTCAAGGACATCATGGGAACATGCTCAAGGGAATTTAAAGGGGGGATGGGATTAACATCTCCCATTAGTTTTGTTCTCTTAAAATAATAGTTTCAATTCAAGTATTCAATATTACCCTATGATGCTCTATATGTGATGTGATTTAGAACTCCTACATGTTGGGATGAAGTTGGTGAGAGAAAGTTTCTTTGGGCCAGATCTTGTCCAAGAGATTACAAAAAACGTTCATGCCATCCAGTAACACATTAAGGCGGCTTAGTGTTGGGAAAAGATCTATACCGACAAATTTCAAAGGGACATGGATATTGGTGATGGGGAAAAAATTATATCATCTAATTTCACCTTATAAGAGATTCATGAGTTTTCGGAAGAAAGGGACACTCATACCTAGGTACATTAGCCCCTATGAAATCCTTGATCTTGGAGGAGTAGTGGCCTACAGGCTTGCACTTATTCCAAATATAGTAGAATTTCATGATGTCTCCCATGTATCCCTCTTGTGAAAGTACATACATGACCATTAACATGTACTAAATGCAGTAGTCCTACAACTATAACATGATATCTCTTTTGAGGACCAGTTGTTGGAGATCTGGGATCGTAGATACAAGTTTCTACACAAGAAGACTACCCGTCTTGATATGGTTTTGTGGAGGAACAAAAAATATGAAGAATTCATATGGGAACCAAAGGAGTCTTTAAGGAATAAGTACCCACACATTTTCTCTTCTAAGGGTAGGGGTGAAATTTTGATGACAAAATTTTTTATATCGGGAAAAATGTAATGACATGAACTTTTGAATAGTATTTGTTTCCTGAATTTGTCAATTATTTTATTTTGTACTCAATAAAACTGTGTCCTTTTTTAGTTGATGAAGTGATTATAATTAATATAAGGCCACTTAATTTCAACTATTATTTGACCGATGTTCAATATGATAATTGGAATATATACTCTTAATATTATTATTATTATTTATAAATAGAAATGGTCATGGTTAATTAATAAAAAAAAGAGTGGATGGCCTCATTCAGAAGACTCAGGATGTAAGAAGCCCAACTATCAGAGTTTGGGAAGAAGTAAGTATCATAGGAATTTTCTCTGGACCAATCCCAAGAGGAGCTTCAACATTTTTAGTTTGAAGATAATTTCCTTCCAGGGACGTTGAAGATGATATAAATTACCACCCATGCAATATTATCTGAGTCTCCCCATGATTCTATCACTATTTCACACCAAACTCCTGGGACCTATGCAGGTGTTATAAGGGTCCATGTAATGAGGTCTTAGTTACATTGTGTAATCCTTTTGTATAAATAAAATTTTTATTTCTTATTGTAGGATTTATTTAAATTTAAAATGTTGAAATGAATATAGGTTGAATATTTAGATGTTTCATATTATTGATGAATACAAAAAAAATAGTATTTTAAAATATATTTTCTACATTAACTAATTAATAATGTGAAATGATTTCCCAAAAATGGTCTTATAATGTTGTGATTAGTATGAAATTTACAGTCTAATAAGATCAACATAATCTTTGGTGAATAGTAAATTATGAATAGTAACATTACACTTAGGTATAGTAATGTGACCAATGGAGTTGTAACCTAACTTATAAAATTATCAATATAATTTAGGCATCATGAATGGTAATGTGATATAATAGCATAAGTGAATAATTGTTTTTAAAATTATTAGTTAAGTAATAGTTTTTTTCAAATAAACATTGATTTTACTAAAAAATTCAATTTCTCATAATTAAAAAATTATTTTCTTAAAATGGGGCTCATTTTTTAATTTAGAATATAGTTATTAGGTTAGGATGAATTTATGATATTTTTATAAAATGTTCTATTTTTTGGTGAATTGTAAAAATACAGGTTTTCTGTTTTCGGTGTCTTTTATGAAATCATAATGATGTACTAATTAATATAAAAGGATTGTCAACTTTTTTACAGTAAAATATGATATGATTTTTCCAAATTGGATAATTCCATTTGAAAATTCTATTGGAAAGCCTTTGGTTTTGGAAATACTATTATGAGGTGTCCCTTGGAAACTAAAACAATATTACCTCAAATTTTCTATAAATACTAACCCATTACTTCATTACATTAATTAAAAATTCCAAATCAATGAATCTATGATATTTTAACATCCCATAGAGTCCTCCAAAGGTTCCCTCAAGCCCCCAAGTTTCCATCCTCGAGTTTTTCGATGTTACACTTCACGGTAAGGGAACCTTTAACCCTCCCCTTTTTGTCGACCCTTCTTTTATGTTATTTGATTGAAACTGCATTTTCATATTTTGGGGTACGATATTATATCTCCATATTTCTATCCTTTTTATGTCCATATGATGAGGTACCCTTTTTCCACTCATCAATTTATATTTTGAATTTTTTTGTGACGATGATAGGCAGCTGAATTTCTGTAAAAGAGATTTCATCTTCTCTTTTCTTTTAAGTTTCCTTTTCATGTGGTATTTCATTAAAATATCCATACCATGATCTTATTTAAATTTTATTATGTATCTATAATGTATTATAATTTATTTATTATTGTTTGGACCTTTTCCATTCTATTTTTAATGTTTTCTAAAACCATATTGCATATCTGTTATAAAGGATAATTTTTGTCTCAAAATCCCCCTCTTTTTCTCATAGAATTATCTTATTTTATTTATGTGAATACCCAAAAATATTTAATTTATAGGGCTGTCAACCAATAGATTAAAATTATATTTTTTTCTTTAATTGACAAAAATAAAACCCTTATCCCTATTTTGTGAGTTATAAATTACATAATTATATTATTTTTAAGCAATTCTTAAAATATCATGATTTGGATATGAAACCAATTTATTTTATTATATTTGGGTTATTTAGGAAATGTTTGATTATGATATATGTTTATCACATGACAATAACGGCATATTAAGGTTGATTCTTGACATCTCTCTAATGCATTGGGTAAATAAATTAATCTCTAGAGATGAAAGTTTTATGATACCTTGGTGAATAACCTTTTAAAATTTTATGAAGCCTTGGGGATGGACCATAGTGATATGTTTATAAATTTCTAAATTAAATTTTGTATCCCAATTTTCATGTGATTTTTCTTGTTATTATTATTTTAAATGCCTCTTTATCCCCAAGTTCTTATTGATATCTCTCAAGTTCACATGTAAATTGTTTCACTTGTTTTCCTTATAAGGAATTTTTCCCACACATTACTTTGATGAATATCTCGAGGTTATGAGATGTTGTAATTATTCATATGATGAAATTTTCATGAATAATTTAAAGGATATTTAAAAAATGTTTTATTTTTTCATGTATTAAGTATGTTTTTTCCCAGACACTAGACTTTGATGATCCTATTTTTGTAAAACGAAATGAAATTTTATTTAATAAAAAGGCGGGTTTCATTAAATTCCACATATAATCATTTTAGTTTAATTTTAAAACCATTATGAAATTAATTATATGTGAATTTGATGGTAGATATAGAATCACGTAAGACATTAGAACTTCTACAGTGGATTGTATGTGTACCTTTCACCACATCGTTATCACACCCCTCCTTAGGAATAGTGATTGCATGATATTTTACCTTAATCCATGGATTAAGAGGTTAAAAATATATATTCTCATCACCAGAACGTAATTTTCGATATTTGTTAGCATAAATCCCATTCCCCTTACACTCGGAGCACTAAATTTCTTATGGTGAATTCTATGCAATTATTTTCCATTGGAAATGTTAGCTAACTTTGTCCCATCCCATTTTAAATCAAATGGATGATGGCCTTCCCCTCATCATTTAACACATTTATTAGATCCTTTAAGGAAATTTTCACCATGCTTCGTCCCAAAAATAGATAATAAGTGAATGTTCATCTTTTTCTCTTCATAGTTTTTTATTCAGCTTTAAGATATATCTTCCTCTTCGTGTCAGACCAATGGGATTGATACGTGACTCCAACCTTCATTTCTTCCTCGATTTTACAATGTAAAATCTTTTCAATTATACAAATAACTTTTATATATAACAAATTAGTTTTACATGGATATAATCAATTGAAGAATCTATCAAATTTACTTTTGGATTTGATGATAATTCCTGAAGCGTACCATGTAAGTCCCATGAAATTAGCCTAATAAGTACAAATAGATTCATCATACATTTTCTTCAAATCAAGGAGCACTTTTTCCTTTTTGGAATGAATAATCCTAGTAATTTACTTATTGAAAAATATGTTCTTAAATTTATTTTCATCCCTATACTCAATCAAATCTTTCTGCCTCGTATTCTTGATTAGAGTCCACCATTGGTCAGCTACATCTTTTAAATGATAAATAGCCAGAATTAAGTTCTCCTACTCCTAACACCATAGAATGGAGAATATATTTTTATTCTTAATGATCAATTTTTCTGTAAAAAGTGCAATCAGATTCCCTCTAAAATAAGGGGGAATTGCCTCATGAAATTCTCAACAAAATGTTGTTCCCTACATTTCTTATTTCGAAGTCCACTATGTTCATAGCATGAGAAATTTTTTTGATCATAGAAAATAATTTTCATTCATTATAAATCCAATAGTATTTTGTTTCTCAAGAGTAAATTCGATGCATTTTCTACCACAATCACTATTAACATGGTTCCATTTAGTTACAACTGTTGATTAAAACCAAAAGCACATATAAGAAATAGTTTTCATTTTGAGGAACCATATAATCGTGAAAATTCCATTATAGGATTTTTAAATTATGAAACCTTCATTAATAAATGAATCCTTAGGTTTACCCAAGGTTATTCATATCCAACTTATATTAAATCCTTCATGATAGTTTGTGAAGAGATTTTGAATTTCTAATGTATATAGCAAGGGAGTGTCAAATCAGGTGTTCATCAAGGCCCAATTTTTGTGTACAAAAAAACCACATGTTAAGCTCAGGACATATTGTCTAAGTTTTTACCCCTTGGTACATATATTTCATACCCTCTTCCACACGTTGTATCCAGAAAGGTATCTATTTCTTGGAAACCAATAACTCTATCCTTCACCAATATTCCATGAAATTTCATATATTTCCCCTTTCTTTATAATTATCGTCTGATATTTCCTTAGGGATCCCAATAATTTTTTCTCTTCATAGGATCCAAATGTTAGCTAACCCATTTATTGGATACCAACTATTGAGATGATAAATTTTATATATTATCATTATATAACTTTTTCATAATACTTACAATTATATACAAATAGACACCCAAATTCTCTATTGGTTAATTACATTTGGAAACAAGGAAAAATAGAAAATAGTACATAAATCACCGACATCATATACCAATATATTCTTTATTTATAAATAAATTCTCTGAAAATTCAAACATAATACATATCATCATAACCTGGGGGATGAAAACCTATATAGGGGTGATATCAAATGCTCAGTAAGGGTAAAAACGGGATATACAGAAACATAATCATGAGTACAAGGGTATGATAACACGATCTAGAAAATAGAATATCAAAAAAATCATACTAAAGATTATAAACCAGGATCATTGAATAAATCATGGTAGTTCATATGTAATGAATCATAAATAAATATTGAAAATAATATATGAAAGTATAATATTGGGACAAGACATGGAATTGTGTCACAAACATAATCATATAATAATATTTTTATAACATCCAAGGTGTCACTATGAAGATCATATAGTTAGTATGGGTTCACTCCCCATACAATCTTGGTAGTCATAGATCACTCCTATGGCCATATTAGTGCCATTAGATCACTCTTCCTACCATCTTGGTATCCATAGTTCACTCTCATGCATATCTTTGTACTCAATGTTCATCCCCATGGAAATCTTAATCTATATCACGGGTTATAAATATTTAACCAATACATTGGAGGGACATATATGTCCCACCAATCTCATTATGACATTAAACATACATGTACTGCTAGATCATAAATAATCATATCATATCCCAATAAATGAATTTGTTACTACAATCATGTAATCCTATCATAACCTATAAAAAATATAGGTTTGATAATAATTTCATTTTATTCATAACCCATTAATATATTACGGATTCAAAAGAATATAACCAGTGAAATATAAATGGGTATCGTAAACATCATACTATCGAAACATAAACCATTTAGTGAATGAGTATGAATGGAAAAATTTACCAGTTTCCCCCAAAAGGGATGTGTAACCCCAATTTATTTCATCTTCGATGGGAAATAATTTTTTTAGATCTTTTAGAAACAATTCTTGAGTAAAATAGTCTTTCCACATTGAAATTTTATTTTTTAGACAGAAAACATTTTGAAAACCCTTTTCATTCAAAATTGCTTTCCAAACTTTTCAATATAGATTTTAAAAACATAAAACATTATTAAAATCATATTTTTCTAGAAAATTATCTTCGTGGATTATTTGAAATCATTTTTTAATATATTTTTGACTTTTTTGAAAACATTATTTTTTGAATTAAACAGATTTCAGACGGAAGAGAGAAGTATAATAAGAATTTTTTTAAAAAATATTTATTAATTATCTTATGTAAAAAAGAGTGTAAAATTATTATAAGACATAGAGATACCTTGTATAAAAATTGGAGAAGTAAACACATGAGTTTTATAAAGATATTGATCATAGTAATTCATCAATGTAAGCATAAATAAAAATAATATTAAAATGCAATGGGATTGATTTAAAAAACTCTTTTAACTCATAAACATGGGATCATAATACCCATGAAAGTAAAAATATTACTTAAAGATTAAATTATCATGAAAATAAAAATATTCAATATATAAGATTTAATATGTAATTATATTCCACCTAAAAGAAATTTAGGTGGATAACCAAACATGAGTTTCAAAGAATAAAAATTGAGAAAAAACTATTTTAATGATTTAGTAACTTTTAAAGCTTCAAGCCCAAGAAATAAAAATCATAAAATAAATAATCAAATAACCAACAAAATTATTATAAGTAACTTATAATAAATTAATTGGAATCATATAAACAACAAAAATTATGTTAGTGGAAAATAAGGCATGTAGCTTATTGGAAATAACAGTTATATGAAATTCACTTACCTTGTATCTAGACTCTCTTCGTACTCATTAAAAATACATATAAAAAAAATATATTTATTATTAATATTTTCTAGAACCATATTATTTTATCTAATAACTTATATGGGTTTATTACTACATTATATTTCCTACTTTTTGATAATCCTATGTTTAGATTTTACTTCGGGTAATATTGGCATTGAAGTTCACATGTGTCTTAATTTGTTATATCATTGTTCCTTATACTAATATCATGATTTCGAGAATTTAAAAACTGATATAAATATAATTTATTTTAATTATATTTTAATTATTATAATCTATAAAATATATAAGTATTAAATTGAGTACACCATTCATAGAGAGGGTATGTCATACATACACATGAAAGCTGTTTCCGTTTTTATTGTCACAATGAAAGAAAAAATGTAAATTTAATATGGGTATATATATGTACGCATATAATTATTATAGTATAATTATTATATCATATATATAATATCATTTCACTAAACCCATCTTTAATACATTCAATGTAGTGTTTGAATGAATCACATCGCTTTGAGGGGATGGTAGTCCACAATTCCTCAACTGAAATTATCATATTAACACCTAATGAAAAATATAATGTTATGAGTAGAAAAAGGATTAAATAACCTTAAATATATAATAAATATACTATATAACACATATAAATAATTTTTCCATCATAATGTCCACCATGATAGGTGGTAATGGAAAAATTAACAATCATAGTTTTATGAGGCAGTAGTTCTCTATACTCATAAAAAATATTTTCATTACCCAATAGGTAGATGTTTGTGTATGTTTACGTAGAAAAAATAACATAAAAAACATAGTATAATTAATTTAATTTTTTATTCATTAATGGAGTAAATAAAGTGGAGGGGGTGGAGGGAAAAAATAATGGAAAGAAGTTTGAGAGGAGACATTACCTCTTAATTAGGTAACTACTTTTGGTTGGTGAAAAAGGGATTCCATGGATTTCATTCAACCTAATGATAGGATTAAAAGAAGAAGTTAGGGACGTTGGGATGTTTAATGGGTATATCTTGGCCGAAAATATGTTTTTTGAGGGATATGAATAAGAGGGAGAGTTGGTGGCCTTTTTTAGGGAAGGAAAATGACACAAATGGAATTTTTGAGAACAAGATATATATACCAACAATTTTAACTAAAAAAATTAGTAAAAATCCCATAAAAACTCAACAATGGAATGTTAAGAGCCTAATAACTTCCATAATATGGGTTTTTGACAAAGGTCATATTGGGGTCTTAAATTGATGGTTTATTACTTTGTAAATAAATATTTTCACTTCATTATTGTAAATAATTTTAATAAATTTCAATAATATTTTGGGTCAATTTTTTTACCATATTAGACATTATAAATTATTCTTATTAAAAAATATTGAATTTATTTTTTAAAATTCTAATAACAGAAGTAGCTAAAATTAATTTAAAAAAATTCCATTGAAGGGTCGACAATGTATATTTTTAATGTAAAAACATCCAAATGTTTGTTACATTTTTATACCCAATTTTAATGTAAAATTGACTCAAAATAAATAAATTTATTTAATAGATAAAAATATGATACAATTGAAATTTCAAAAAAAAATTAAAATATTATTTTACCTTATAAATAATTTAGATGAAAAGGCATGTTGGAATTAAAATCCTATATTTTCACTATTCATCCTAAAAATGAATGTTCTGGGAAATATCCCAAATGATTTTATTATGTTAACTTGTACATTCTAAATGAAAAAAGTATGTTTATTTAAAAAAATTTAAATTTTAGATATGTCTAAAATTCAATTTATTATTTTTCATAGAAGGTCATTAATAACATTTCATTAGAGAAAATAGTATTTTTAAACATATAATGAATTTATCGACAATTATATCATTCATCATCAATATGTTTTATTTCATTAAAACCCTTATTAAATATATTTTAAAAATTAGTTATTATTATTCAAATATTTTTGATTAACAGATAGGTTATAATTATTTAATTTAAATAATTTTGACAATAAAATGTTGTTTTTTAGAAACATTGGTTTTACGTTTAACATATGTCAAGTCGATGTCCCATGTAACAATGCCAAGTCGATTATCAATGCAACTTATAGTGTGACACTTCTAAGTGAAAATAATGGTTGACTTTATACATTGCACGATATAAATAAAAATTTGATTTACTAAATAAAAAAGTCTTATTATAACTCACGGTGTTATAAACACTGTGTCAGAATCAGGTTTTATGATTTTAGAAATCCTATATGTCAATAAAAATCAACATTGTGAAAAAAATATATTTAACCATATTGGGTCTATCAAAACAGATTCTCAATGATTTCCATGATCATTTACTCATTTGAACACACATATTAAGACAATTAATGTGCAAACATGCTTCTCAATATGGATAGATAATCACTTCCCTTAATAATCCTGATGAATATTTCTTTTAAAAAGTGATGGTGGAATTATAATAATAACTTATACTTAAATATTTATTAATGATATCGATATTTATATAATCAAGATGATGTTTTTGAACTATAAAAACATCACAAATTTTGGTATCTCTTACAAAGAGAATTATCTCCATTTCCAATCAAATTTTATTAAAAACATTGGAAAACCAATGAATATTGGACTAGGGAGTAAGTTGGATTAGCCATAACCATTAATTTGAGACCTAGGGATTAGGTAAATTTATCAACACATAAAAGTTTTTCTCTAATGGTCTAAACTATCTAGATCTCTCCATTTCTTCTCTCCGATTTCATTTTATAAAAATATTAATATATTGGTCATATGGGTTTCCATTATTTCTCATATTTCCACTTAGTAAAAAATGGGTCCTACATTTTAGAAAATGAAGAAGTTTTATTTTTTTAGATTTTTTCATATTTCTAGCCTCTAAACTAATATTAATTCTTTGTAGTTTAAAATATTATCCTCATTGGAAACCTTATTCATGTATGGGGACTCATTCATAAGATTTATTTCATAGAAATAGGTGAAATTGGTTCCTTCCCCTTGTTTTTCATTTTCCTTTTAAATTTATTCGAACACATTTTAGTAATATGTTTTGTATTTAAGAATATTATACACACACCCAAATTAATAATGAATGTGTAATTATTGGTACAATTATTAACTTATTCCAATATAGTTCTAACTACAAAAATAGTCATATTATATCTCTCTTAGATGGATTCCATTTGTGATTGTATATTGGTCCCATTCACATTGATATTCATGGAAATCTTGTAATGGCCTATTCTACTAAATATAATTCATAATATAAAATTTTCATCCACATTGATTTTAATTTATTATTTCATTTATTTACAATCTTCTTCGGAATAATTATTTTTGGAATATATATTTATTTGATTCCATAATAAGAAACACATTATTTTCTTCTATTTCATTATATGCTATTTTGGCCTTATCCTATTATCAAAAAAATAATTATTTATTTTTGGAACACACCAAAATTATTTTGATTAATGGAAACATCCTTCACAATACTCCTAGATTTTTTCTCAAATATTCACATATATGTTTCCTTAACAGATTTCCCCTTTTATATAGAGAGTATTTTATATTAGTGAATTTTATGATAACATTTCCTTTACTTCCTTTTACTTCAGGACTTATATAACTTTTAAATATTGATATATTATGATATAAATCCATTTCCATATACCTAAACCTCTAATATCACCAACATCATCAAATTAATCTAGTAATTTTTTATATAGTTTAAATCTTTCTGAATAATTACTCTTATTAATTTTTGGAATGGAACCCTATATTTTTAAGTCTGTTTGGTGGAGAAATTTCAAGTACATGATCAACTCCAACCATGATTATGTGGTGATTGTATCAACTATTAAAATATTCCATATTTTTTTGTCTTTAACATTTTTACCACACATAAAAAATCATATTTTTTGTGTGAACCGAATTAACTAACCAATGACTTTTATTTTTTAGCTATTTGTGGGATATCCATGAGTTAATTCCCATGTCTTCATAACACATTTTTATTCTTCCAAGAATGACCACAAATTTTTTATGATTCTGTGAAATTATTAATTTTTAAAACTATTTAGAGGACATATTTTTCTATTTTAGATCCAAATTATGTCTCTTAAAACCGAGAGTTGAATTTTTAGATATAATAGAGGTCAATAATTCCTACCAATACTCCTTAATTTTATTAATTTTATCCGCATAAATTTTACCAATATCTTTAAATATATTTTCATGATCATTCAAAACCTGTAGAAACACATATTTCACCCATTCATCCCAATAAAAATTTTCATATGCAGTTGAAATTATTTCCCTATAAATTTTGAAGCATTCTTCTTTAGATTTTACAACCACTGTGGGAATGTTACAAAATCTCAATAACATTAAAATCAATTATTCTATTAATATAGGAAAAAACATATGTGACAACTTAAATGGTAATTATATAAAAAAATCACTAATTTCTAAATAACTATAAGTAAGGGACTCATCAAAACAATCTTCATCACAATTATATATATGTATTTCAATAGAAGAATAAAAAAAATTGGATTTTGTATAATAAATAAAACCCAAATTTCATTTTTATCAGGGTTATTATATTTTCCTTTTTAAAATTTTGCTTATATTTTTCGACACTTTTTTCTTTATATTACTCAGGGTATTATCTAAGAACTCCCACAATACTATTATATTGACTGATATAGATTATTTTATATGAGGAAATAATTAATTCTATTATATAATATTTTCAAATTATAACTTCATATTTTCATATCCAAATAACTGGCTATGTAATTTTATATCAAATTGGAGGAAAATCTCTTATATCGAATCTCACGATCACACTTGAGAGGGAGTGAACAAGGTTTTGTTAATTTCTTTTAACAAAAAACTAATTATATTTAATCCTATGATACCCATTGTATTTTGAACCTATATGGTAGGTTAGGAATATACTGGATCCTTTTTTATCCTAACCCACAAATACATGAAAAAATACAGTAACAAAAGGATTGTAAATAATGTGGTAGTTTTTCCTGATTCCGGCATGATGTAGGAAACCTATTACATAAAAATATTTAATTAGTATCTCTAGTCTTGGGTTTTATTCTAATAATATTATTAAAAATTACATGTTGTGTTAGAGATTTATATGCTAACCCATGGGGCTTCACACACCAACATTGAGTCCCAGAGTGTCACAAATTATAGTATCAATCTATATTTCCCCAGTCAATTTCACCCAATTATTATCGTTGAAAGATTCCACCATACCATAAAAAATTAGATCCAAATATAGGAAATACATCCTTCTTATAATCGAGTTATATCTACATCACTGAAGCCACTGGATAAATGAATATCTCAGGTACAACAATTCAAAAACATCAATTGTTGTTTTCTAATTTAAAAAAATTGTCTAAAATAATCACTTCAGCATAAGGGATTTGAAAACTACTATATATTCATTGGATCCTTATTCTAATTATCATTCCTCAAAATATAAATAAATTAAAATATTATAAATAATCAATAGAATATTATACACATTATCCTTGACTCAACTTATTCTTCTTTATTTACCACCCAGACTAATTCTTCATTCACTAGAGTTTATAATATCTTCCTATTCATCATTTTCAATTATCCTTTTTTATAACCTAAAAAGTATTTAGTTATGTGAAATTTCATCCAAATTCATGTTACTTTTTTTCCTTATTATCTATCAGTATGCTCCATTTCACAATTCACTCATTGTTAATAAATGTTTTTTCTCTCAGGATTCACACATTTCAATGAGAGACCCACTCGAATAATTTATATAGGGAGACTAATTCATTTTGTTGTTCTTATTCTAAAAAATGGAAATAACTCACAAGATTTTGTACAGGATAAAAAACATGAACTACCTCACTTTCTCACCCATCAAGATCTCAAATATTTCATTCTCAATTTTACTCAAGGGAGTGTTGCAATGTTATTTTTTTCTCAACTCAAAATGTTTTACCAAAATACTCACAATTATTTGAAAGTTTTTTTATTTTTCTCAATTGAATATGTCTTTTACTTTATTATCTTATGTTCTTGGGTTTCTTCATCCTCAAAATCAGCAACACAGATTCATATGTCATTTTATCTTATCTTTTTAAATAAAATCATGAAATATAGTTCGACAAGGAATGAGTCCTTCCTTTACTGTGTGGAACTCTTGAATTCATATATTTATATTATTATAATTTTATTAATATCTTATCAATAATTGATCATTAAATTTTAAAAATTCATGATGTTTCTAACATGATCAAAGAACCCAAATATCATATTCATTTCTATTATCATTGAAAACTAAATCCATGATGTTTTCATTTATCACATAGTATCAATATCAACATCTATTATGTATTGATGTTAAGAATAAATATATAAATTCATACACTATATTAAATGTAGGTTATGATACTTCGAAATGTGGAACACAATGTAATAAGTGATATTAGATGAATACAGGTGTGGTACGAAAAGACATATGCCATTTTCTCTAATGTATTAAACAAAAAATATCCATACACCATTACATAGATGACTTATAGTTTTTGAGCAAACACATTTTTTATTAAATTGAATTATTAAGACCAAATTCATATTGTTTTTTATGAATTCATATGTTTTTCTCCAAAGTCATACTCATACACCATAGAGTGTTATTTCTTTCCACAAAGACCTAAATAATATAACTCATATGAAATATAATCAAATTATTATGATCTAAACAAATAAATTCTAACATTTTTAATTTACTCTAAGACTTATTCAATAAAAACTATATCTTCACGAAAACATTAATTACTAAAAAATATCAAGAAAACCCTTGAATATATATCTCAATAACCAAGAAAATAAAAGACCTTTATATTTTTTTTACAAATACTAAACTCTTAAATATTCCATTCATCGTGATTTGAACTAATTTATTAATAGTTTTCACATGATTAATCCTATGAAATCACTTTAGAAATTTTAACCAGTATTAGAAAACACTCAACAACCTTGATGAAATCATTTACTTGATGAAAAATCCCCAATCATATGATTTTATGTAATTTATATGAATATATACATAAGAATATTCAAAAGGTCAAAATTTATTACCCACGTCATATGGGTATTGAAATTAATTCATTTAGGTGGAAACTCGGTCCGTCACTCCTGCCTAGACCATTGCATAATAACAATAGAAAGAAAAAATATATAAACTCAACCTGGGGGAACATCACTAAAGTTTAATAAATATTTAATAATTATGAGTGTATATATATTACCTAGAGAAGATTATAGGAGGAGGGTTTTATCAGATTGTTATATCATGATTTAATTGGAATTACATTGAGATTAAATGACTTTTAACAAAACCCATAAAAGTGAAATTATTATGAGGATGTTATGAAAACATATCATATAATATATATTAAACTAGATTATATATATATATTTACTTATTATTATTAATGGATTAAAAAAATGTATAATTTTTTATGAAACACATTATCCACATTATGATTCTTTTACATTTGTTGCATATATGTATATAATGATATACATGTCTTGTAGTGAAATGATAATTTCCCACTCATTGTGTTACTTTTATATATACATAAAAAAATTCATTATAGATTGTTATAGGTTGTGAAATAATGTTAAGGGTGTAATGAGTATGATTATTGTATTGGGATACAAAATTTTCTCACAAGACACAAAACATGTTTCATGTGATGGTTGATCCATGAAGTATATGACATAGAGTGTCATAGAAAATTTATTTAGTATATTATGTATCTTTATATAATATTTATACATCACACTAACATAGTATGTTGAGTTACCAATAATGATAAAAAAAATTTTTATATCATTTTTATTCAACCATCAAGCTCAGAAAAACATGGGGGGTTTCGATTTGTTTTTGATCTTGTCTTCAATTAAAGACAAAAAATGATTGGATTTTCCCACTCATGTGATGAGTATTATGTATGGAACCATTATTAATATAGAATGAGGATGTTCCGAGATATACCGAGATATATCTATGATGTTCTTATGAATTTCGGTATGGGACATGTCATGTGGCTTTCAAAAAAATATGAATTTCATCAATTTTATCTTATAATATAGTGAGTTTATAAATAAAAATATAGAATTATTGGATTTTTTATGTGGGACTAACATAATATATGTCCCATGGTCACTCGATTTCTTAGATAGAGGGATCATATGATAATATATGCTTTCGTGTGATGTAGATAAACTATACATAAATAGAGATACATTGGTTTTGTGGATATCCCACCAAATCCATTTTTAGCTTAAGTTGTATTGATTATTTTCTAGAGTCCACCATTATCATATATTTATATATTTGATTATTCCAATTAATTTTCAATTTTATAAAGGACCATATGGTTTAAAATGAAATGCATATACGAGGATTGTTTTTTTACATAGTGATATACTCAAAAAGTATTTTAGAGTTTACCCAAAATAGGTTTGGAAGGATATTATCAAGGTACAACATATAATTTAGTACATGGTAAAGGTAAACGTAGTTTTAAAAATATGTTTTGAGAGATACCCACGAGGTTTTTTAGATATTGTTTCTCAAGTAATTATATATTAAACAATATAATATTAAATGTAACAAAATAATACAGGCATTATTGAAAGTCGGATATTGATGGGGATATTCAAATAATCGAGGACTTTATGTGGTTTATATTATCTTTTATCATTGTCTATGACAACATAGTATCTATGAGATAATATATTTATTTCTTGGAAATTCAAAAATGGAATTATAGTATATACTTTATTATGATATGGATTTATTATAGAATATCATAAGAATGGATCCCAAACCTTAAAATTTATCATTTCGGAATCTTCCACTTATGAATATCGTTATATAAATATTTCAGATGATGAAATAATTAGGAACTAAATTTACCAAGTTTATAGTTAAATTAATAGGATTAATTTTATTTAGTCATGGATTATAGTAAATTATAATAAGATTTTTCACTAGAGGATCATCATTAAGGGATATATATAATGAGTTAATACCTATTTAGGGGGTCTATGAGAAAATTTTATGCAACTAGAGAAACAACATCATTTTAAATATTTTTCTTTCATAGATCTACACCTAGATAGAAACTTGCATACAATGGTGTGAAATGAAATTCTTGTAATGTGATGAGTGAACCAACTGACCCATGGATACACAATGAAGGATTTCTATCATTTGACTACCTCGTATGTGATCTTCATTGACTATAAATAATAAACATGTTTATAGAAGTAATTAAGTATAAGTTACACCAAAAATAGTTTCATCATTTTTGTAGTGGCATGATTTTATTTATTTATCATGGTGTTCGTAAATTTGTATTTCCTATTTTCTACTAATTTATTGTACAATGTTTTTACTATGGAATAATGTATATCCCTATTACCAATTGTATTTATAACTAGGTAAATAAGGAATCACTAAATAAACAATTAACATAAATGAAGTATCACAAAATAAATAATTAAGATGAATAAAGAATTACATAATTCAACATGGAGTGAATGCATTATCCCCACATGACTAGTCTAGGGTGAATGTTATATCACTATATTACTATATAATGGGAAATTATGTATCATAAAAACATACTTGGGGTAGATAATTCCTCAATAATACTCTATCCATGATGAAATATATAAATTTGACCTATACCATAGGTGAATAATGAATCACTAATATATTATCCATGGTTATGATATTTTAGTATTATATACCTAAGGTGAAGGTTGAACAAAAAACATATTATCCAAAAGTGAATGATAAATTAGTTGATTTATTGTAAGGGTGGGTGATCTACTATAAACCTAATTAATATGGTGAACTTTCCATCATCAACTATATTGTATTAGTGGTTAGTTTACAACTAATATTATAAACACGGTAAACCAAATATCTCCCATATTTAAAAAGTAAATGTGAATGATATTTAAATAGTTCTATAGACATGATGGGAAATTCACTAGTTTGAGAATGATAATATAATTTAATAGTTAATCACCATAAGATTTAACATTATCCAAAACATATTAATAAGCATGACAAATGATGTATCACCAAATCCATGAGTTCCATTATTCAAATTTAATTTCTAGGATAATCAAACCCATGAGATTGTATACCTATAACATATATGTTAATATTGGCCATTGATTGGAACATATTTGGATACCAAATAAACTACAATATTCCAAGGGTCAAATAATTATGGCCACTAATCATATAATTCTTAAATATTTGAGATAATTATCTACTCACATAACCAATAACAATGTTTACCATCATCAAATAATTCTCAAGGAAGCATCCAAGGGAACACTAAGTATATTCATTGAGATGGAATCCAATCATGGATTCCATTCCTTTAAAAACTCACCACCTTCCAAGATGACAATTATATAATTAAACTCTTTAAATAATATTTTTTAAAATAACTATCATGATTTTTTAGGACAAACTAATGGCACATAAATGCAGGAAACATGATTTATTTCAATATTGAGTAGTCTACACTCACCCGTCTATGCCTACATAAGATAAGGAAAATTCATTTTTTATAAAATAAATAAAAACTTTAAGAACCACCAATATTAAAATTATAGTTGTGAACTCATAAAATATAATTTATTGATTCACCAAAAACCAATATCAATATTTAATTAATTTTAATAACCATAATATATGTAATATATAATCATGAATGATGAAAAATGATAAGAAAATAAAATATATTGGATTGAAACCTTAAACTCAGTCACATGAATCCAAAAAAACTAATGAAACAAAAATCAATGAAAAACCAGGAAGATATCAAGATTTAGAGGGTAGAAAAATATATAGTAAGTGGATTAGATTTGTTTTTGGATGAAGGGGTGTGTACGGGATGTTATTTATAAAAATTGAATTTTGTTAAATTAATCTTAATTAATCTTTTAGAAAATATTATAAAAATCTATTGTACCTGATTCATCACCAATTGGCCCTAAATATCCTACTAACCGCATCACCATGGGACACTAGTAGGTATGGGGTAAAATTAGTCTATATACCTTCATATTTTATTTATTGGGTGACCAAAAACAAGCCACCAACCACTCTGTGTTGTCTATCATCCTTGAGTGATATTCCATTTCCAATATATTTCCTCAAACACTGAACCCATTCTTCTTCTATGTTCTCCTATGGACGAAAACCAACAAAATACAAGTGGTTTGTCTAATATTTTAGTAAATTCATACCTCAATTTATGGTGGTCACTTTAAATGATATCGTGTTGTCCATAATCCTTCCATATGAATTATTACGCTCATGGGACATCTTAGTTCAATTCATAGGCTTTATTTGTTTCATTATTTCGTAATATACATCTTTTTTTCCTAGTATTAGTTAATTTATATTTTAATGGGTATTTTTTGATTATATATTTTTTG
The DNA here is from genome assembly GCA_963277665.1 of Viscum album. NCBI lineage: Eukaryota > Viridiplantae > Streptophyta > Magnoliopsida > Santalales > Viscaceae > Viscum > Viscum album. The sequence goes on from OY728132.1 coordinate 997,348,275, forward strand.
ATTTATAATTGTATTTATAATCTAACACACACAAACAATCACAGATATATATATATATATATATATATTAATGTCTAGGATGCACAAGTATCCTTGGATTTTAGATTCCCTTTATGCATAGGTTTACTTTTTTCATTCATCGGTCATCTAGGATGATCTTAGTAAATTTTTTACTAATTTAATACTATTTAAAATTTAAAAGAGTAAAACACTCCTATAATATATATATATATATATTCCCATAATTTTTACAAAATTGAATGATAATTGGGATGTGTGCTTGGGGTGCTTTCACAATTTAGTTTAGAAAATAATTGAGTATCTATATTGTGGTTGTAAAAAAATTTATCATATTAGAATTTTTAGCTATATAAATCCTAATGTTAAATTTGAAACCAAGTTGTCTCTATAGAGTATTAAATTTTACAAAATTAAATAATGTTATTGTATTAATATACAAGAGAGAGTTGGTCCAAGAGTGAAAAGAAAATATCTAGGAATATTACTCTAAATTTAATAGATTTTTTTCTATCATCTATTTGTAGGTTTGGTGAAGGATGAAAACATGGTGGAAAAGGATGAAAATTGACTTGACCAAGCTCTATGTATATCGTACCACTTTAGGGATGAAAGGAGGGAATAAACCAATTATATGGGGATATGAAATCCATGAACTATATTGGTGAGGTTCATTCAATAGTTTATGGTAATATTTTGTTATCTTATACACTAACCATTGAACTATTTCATTAAAATACCATTCATTACTTTATTTTTAATAATATAGTGTATTTATGAGGATTAAAATAAATATTATTATTAATGTTGATGGAGATAAGAATTCCTTGGGTAAATAACTAAAATAATGTAAGAGATGCCTTACTTGTGAAATTGTTGAAGGACCATATAAGAATTTATAAGATATATCTATTCTATATACAAATTTTTTTGACATCAATCCAGGAGTTTATCAGATAATACATTTTCAAGATCTATTCTTTATTATAAAATGTTAGTTTGTTTTATTTATTTAAATGATATTAAGTATACATTTCTTATAGAATATATATTCAAATCAATTCCTGCATGGTAAATATATAATAATGTGGGGGATATTACATAATATATGGTTAGTAAATTATTTGGGATTAGAGACATAAAATTTAGATGTTCTATAACACATAATTTATTATTTTTCTTTTTTAATCGATAAATATTGTTATAGGATACAACCAAATTTTTAGTTGTAATTCTTAATAGAGTTTTTACCAGGAATGGAAAAAATTATATACCACTCTATTAAATGGAATCGACTGAGTTATAGAATTATAAAATTCAATTAGAGGAGTATGAGTTGAATTTATTAATTGTAATTAAAACATATCTTTGGGTTACAATAGTTATTTTTTGATAAAGCTGATGAAACCCTCTGACTATGTCTATAATAAAAATGGCTAAACAATGAGATTATCAACTACCACTATTCTTTCAGTATAATTAATTTTTTGTTTAATCGGTGATAGGGTTAAAATTTTGTTTCAAAGTCAAATATAATCTATGGGTATCATTAAGAAAGTGTGAAATTATAAATTTTTATTAAAAAATTAGAATTTTTATGAAGAATATGGGTATTTAGTCATTACCATTCGATTGAAAACCATACTCTTATTAATTTCAATGATCTTACGTTCAAATTATTTTATCATTTTATTTATTCATTCATAGTTCTTTCCTGGGAGGATATCCTTTATATTCATGATTTCCTCATGAGTATGGTAAGAATCATTGAATGTTATTAGATACCCTTTGAGTTCTTTGATTATTTATCATAAAATTTAAATGATCATTTCCGATTCATAGACATGTGTTACTGGATATGTGAATCTACATTGATTCTAAAATGGTAATGTTATCTATGCTAGGGAATTCTATATTTTTTTAAATGTTATGGTTTCTAGGATTAGAATAATATTAGCATCATAGTATCTTCTTCTTTTCATGAGTTTAAAATTCAATGACATCCTTCATCATGAAAGGATTCAAATATTTTTTCCCAATAAACGTGAATAGGAATTTAGGGAGAAAAATAGGATACTGGTCACTACTCATATCTAGATTATACCTCATCCATGTAAACGAATTGAGGATTATTATGATGCTAGTACGATTGGTCTAAGATGTCTTTTAATATAGGACCATAGTGTTGTGGATTTTAAATATATGAAAATTAAACCTCATGATATGAAATACATGACCCATGGACTAGGTTTAGTTGTTATAATTTAATAGTTATTGTTTCAAACCATCCTACCTAGGATATGAGCTTCATCATGATACCCCATAGGTATCCTATGATACCATTGTTATATTCTTAGCACATCACAGGCTATTGAAATATGAGATAACATATTAGACTAGTTACTATTTCCATAGGGAACCACATGTTGTTTTAGATTCTTCCCTCAATCACAAACCCCATGGGAAACTTACCATGAGATCACCCATCCCGAAACAATTCCAAGAGAATAATTCTTAATAATAGAGTTCAAAAAAGAATAGATCTAAAAAATAAGGGTACACATTTTTGACATGGACAGTACCATCTAGCCTTTAAAATGTCACTTTTACATGGATATTACACTCTCCCACCCACAAAATCCCAATTCCATTTTTAAGGATCAGAATTCATAAATAATCGTTGAATCACTAAACTTATGACTAGGTATATATTAAATTACCATTTTTTATGACCAAACATGCCTTTCCCATGACCCTAATCTAATGAATCCATAGGTATCATATAATACCTTGGTTACCATCCTTCCACATCACAAGATATTACCCACCAGAATCACATATCAGACGAATTATTATCCCAAAATTATAACTCATATTATATTTATATTTCTTTTCCTCTCTCACACATATTCTAGAAAATATCAATAAGGTCACCCGTCATAAAACTAATCCAAGGCAAGAATGATTTTCTATAGGGTTATTATCAAATATGATCTTGAAATGGAATTTAAACCATTTTACAAGGGTGAACCATTCGGAATTTTCTGTCATTCAATTTTAGAGTTGTTAAACCCCAGAAATATTGAATGATAACACCCTTTTGAGGACCCCAGACTACAAACTGAAATGGTTTTTTTTCACTTCTGAATGGGAATTGAATCTAAAATAACATTTAATGACTTGATAAAACTTCAAAAAAAAAATATTCTTAACTAAGGGTTTATTTTAATTTATTATCCTAAAATGAAAATTTTACCTTATTGGAATGGGTAGAAACTTTTATGATTCTTTGGGTCACATTCCATGGGGTCTTACACTATTGTTTCATCACAGTTTTTTAAATTATAATTTTTGTTTAATATTTTGATTCTAATAGAAGGAAAGTTATTATACTAAATTGTACATATTATTTTTGACATTATTTGAATTGGTATCTGAATCATTTTTGTTTTGGAATAGTAGTTGGGTGTATAAAAATAATAATCGTGTACATAATATTATTTTTATTAATAAAATTAGTTAAAACATAATTTTATATATATAGATATATATAAGAAATAATTTATATTTGAGTTTTTATAAATTATTATTAATAATCTAATAATAATAATAATAATAGGGTGATATTACCATTGTTATTTTAATCATTATACTCTGTTTTATTGGTTGTGTTTTTAAAAATTATATGGATCATAAAAATAAGGAAAAACACCTAAAATAAAGAAACCAGGGCATTGAGTGTATTAGAGAACGAGGGGAATGAAATATAGCAACGGAAAGTTTTAAGGATGTATTATGAAATTGATAAAAAAAAGGTTAAAGGGGCTATGCAAGAAAAGAATAAAATGTTTAAATTTTTTAAAGGGGGATTAGGGAGGTGACATATGCTATAAAAACAGCATTTCACCACTCTATCCCCCTCTCCCAGTCTCTCACCTCACTCTAAAATTATTCGGTCTTATTTATTTTATAAGTCATTATATATTTATCTAAATGATTTTTTTTATTAGTGATGGATTTATGTTGATAATTGGAAGTTATGAATTAATTAGTTTCTTACAATCATGAAAATATATTTTCTCAAGGTTTAATTAATTATAAATTTCTTCTTTAATTATCTAGGATAGATTGTTTTGTTATTGAATATTTAATTTATATCAATATTTATACTATTGTTTTAAATTAATAAGAATGATATGTGTTTGATGGAATATATAAAAGGGTTTAATTGGGGTTTTTTGATATTTAAATGAATCATGGGACTTCCATATGATTTGACATTAATCATGTTATGTCATTCAAATAATTCATGATTTTAAGTACATTATTCATGGATTTCATTGTGTTTTCATAATATATTTTTATGTTATTTTCCTGAAACTTTTTTTAGGAAATTTCATATATACATTCATGAATGTATTATTAATGTGTATATTATATGAATGTGCCTTAAAATTATGTTTTTAATTTCATGAATTTAATATGGTTTTTAAAATGGGACTTGGTTCAGAAATCGTTCCAAATGTGATTTTGAATGGAATTTTTAAATTTAAGAATAAATGCATGGTCGATATATTTATGAATAATGTTTAGAAATATCATTGGTTTCGAAATGGTTTCAAAGGAATTATGGAATTTTATTATTTTTTAAAAATACAATGCCTAGAAATAACATTCTACTAAAAGGTTTTCCACAACTGAGCTACACCCTTAATGGTATCCCCATATTACAATGATAGATGATTTTTTTTAAAATTAATTGTAATATTGTAATCTTTATAAGAAAGTGAACTTCAATAATGGGTGTATGGAGCATGGATGAAGATTTTTTATAGAATGTTTTGATTTAAGAATGACATGAAATGGGTGTTTCAAAACCTCCTATCACTAAATTCATGAGGATCATAGGATTATGATTGAGATATTCCTATGTAATTACAGGGTTAATTATATTTGTGAACTAAATAGAATCCTATGCAATAGGGTACTCTTTAACTATAGGGACCACTACTGGCGAGGATGGGTAACGAATATTGGGGTGTTTTGGTCTACAAAAATTATTTACTAGGATGATAGATGGTTTTGATCATATACGTATAGGATTATCTCACTAAAAATATAAAAAATTACAGTGAATATGTATATTATATTGGTTATAATTCATTAAACTTGAAATTAATTTCCATAATATCCAATGATTTTATAAGTAAGGACTATGTTTGATGGTGTGCATGATACACAACACCATCATTAAACAAATAACAAAACATTATTATTTAAATGTGACCATCATAAAATTACAGTCAAATTGGTGTTGATGAATATTTATTTGAAATATATATTATTATTATACAAAATTTTAATATATAAATTCATTGTAAATAATTACAGGATTTTTAGTAAAGTCATTTTATACATCAGCAACATATTTTCATCAAAAAATAATTTATATTGATTTTTTGTAAAAGTAATATAATTAAATGAAGTGAAATTTATATATTATTTGTAATTTTTACTTCAATTTTTGAGATAACCATATCAAAATTTTATTAGGGAGAAATTTGAAAATTTTATTGAAATGTTTTATTTTTTAACAAATATTAAAAAATAATATTTTTTTGTGAATAATGTTATTTTTTTAATGTTTTTGAATGTAATATTACCTTTCGTATTAGTTTTAAAATTTATTCAGTGAGAATTTTATTTAAAATAATCTTATTATGGTTTCATAATTTGAATTTTTACTTCAATTTAGTATAAAATCATGTTAAATTAAAAATTAGTTTATACTTTGAAAAATAATATTTCATTTTATTTCCCTTAAATTAAATTATCTTAATTTTTTGATATGAATTTTGAAAAATAAATATAATTTATCATTTCCTAAATTATAAGTAATTTGAATATGACCCCTTTATTTATTTCAATACGAATTGTAACCTTGGGAAATTTTGTTACCAAGTTTAGGGGTATTTTAGGTAATTAAGGTTAAAAAAATGATATGGACAGTAAAATGACACAAAAATAAGACAAAATATTATTTTATAGATTTAATTTTACCCATAACTCATATGGATCAAAATTGAGTTGTATAATGGACACTTTACTTGAAAAATGATTTATATAATATTTAAATAAAATAAATTCGCAAAATGCCACTTTCTTTGTCTTCAATTTCTCTTATGAGTCAAAATAGGGAAATCATTAGGTTATGAACGAATATAAGTAATTTTATTAAGAATAATTTACTTATTGAAATGATTGTAATTTATTTGTATTTTTATATGATATAATTATCTTTATTTATTTTTCAACACTGATGTTGGGCTTGTACAAGCAGATCATAAAAAAATAAAATTATAATAATTATAATGATATGTAAAACTACAAGACCAAAATGCATGAATAAATATTACTAGGTGACTATATATCAACCAAAATCATCCTAACATCGAATTAATGATCATATGGAACCAAATAATATGATTATAACCATAATGTTTTTAATAAAATGAAAATTCAAACATATCACACATATATTTTCAATTAGTATAAAATTTATTATATTGGTTTATATAGATGATAATATTGACTAAAAATATTATTATTTAATATAAACGGTCCATATACAGCATGGAAATTTATTTATCATTTTTATTGACGTGATATTTATCAAAAATTATTACACAACGATGATGCCGTAATTATTAAAATAACAAAATGATCAATTATGTGATAATAAAAATCTTAAAATAAATATAATTTAAATTAATTATGGTTCAAAACAGTTTTTAAAGGTGTATATGAAAAATTTGGGGATTATTAAATGAATTTGGTCGATGTTATCCCACTATATCGATTTTCTTATTAGCAATGTAATGAATAGTTTCAAAATTAACACTATTAAAATTTTATTAAATTAATATTATATTAAGTTTGTTAGAAAACCATAACAATAATAATTAAGGAAAAATTGGAAAAATTATGTTCTACAATATCATAAATTTATCCCTTACCATTCAATTGAAACCTTTTACGTAAAAATATTTACCCTTTAATTTTAAAAATGTTTTATCTGTAACTAAAATAAAAATATTCTAACTAGTGGTTAATAAAAAATATAAGGATTAAACATAAAAAACAATTTGTATAAAATCAATTAGTTTATACGATTACCACCAAATCCCAAAATATATTCGAATAATTTTTCATTGGTAGGTACCTGGATTGAGAATAAATTTGATATAAATTAATGTAATGAGAAATTACAAAAGTGCCTCTCAGCTTCATTATTAAAGGACACCTCATTCAATATCTCATTTCACCAAATTGAGTTTTTTTAATGTAAAAAATAGTAATTTTTTTTCTCAATTTCTCCATTAAAATTTAATATTTTCTTTTCTTCCGAAAGGACACACTTTTGAGTAATTTAGTGGAGATTAAAATGAGGCATTTCAAAGAAGAAGTAATTGCTCTAACTGATCACTCTATTTTTCTAGTATTCTATAAATCCTCTAAACCAATTAAATATATGACATAAAATAACAAATTATTCATACTAAATATGATGAAATTTTAATATTATTAGATAAAGTCAATTATACAACCCATTTCCAATTGACCAAGAAGTGTAAGTATTGCTCGTACCTATATAGGACTTACCGTCCCCGCATTGCGATAAAATTAATTTTTCATCACCATATTTTATGAATGGGTATTATTATTGTGTTCATTAATATATATATTATATAGTAATTATTTTTTAATATTTAAATATTATTTATCATTCTCTCATACTATCAATTGAAAAATGAAAATATTGTTTATGTGTACGTATGACCCACTTTCTCCGTGAACGGTGTATTTCATTTCATAAATTTATATTATATATATTAATATAAATAAATATATAATAAATATATATTATATTTATATCATGGGTTTAATTATATATATCATGATATGTATGAGAGAACAAAAAATATAAGAAATCAGAACTTATAAAAAAACTAAAGGATTATTATTTAAAACGCAAATTTAACAGAAAATTATTAATAAATGGGAAATATAAATTCATAATAAGATAATATATCATTAAATATATAATAAAATTTTTATTTGGTATATTTATAAAAAAATAATACATATTATACATGAGTTTTTATCAATTACACGGAATGTCAAGACTTGACGTAAGGGTTTTCTCATCTCACTTTTATATCTGTGAGATATATGCTATATTCACCACTTATTCTTTTTTGTGTGGTGTATGTACTGAATTATGAAATTTTGATATAATTAATTTAATTAATTAAATTATATTAAATGTTTTAATTGATTTTAGTCTTTCAGGGGCCTCTTGATTTAAAAGTTACTCCATTAGTAAGGTAAATTTTAACTGAATTTTGGATTCATTGAGATAAAGTACTATTTTATTGATTATGTATCTCAATTATTATGTTTAAAATTAGTTTTTATTATATTATAGTTTAATTAAGAAAATTATGTGTATTTATTTTTAATTCAAATAATCTATTCATTGGATTAATTGTCACATCAATGATATGATAATTGTAATGGTATTTTAAGTCTCACTTTTATTTTTACAAGACATATGTCTTATTTCTAAATAATTAAATATTTGTGGTGCATATAAAACCCATGAAAGTATTATATTATTATTATACCTTAATTTAATTTAATTTACATATTCATTTTATGATCTCTATTTCATAGTGTTCACGGTTCGAATGTTACCAAATCTGTAAAGGAATTTTGTCTCAAATTCACTTCTTTGAGACACATGTTATGTTATGAACATATATAAATTTAATATGTGAATATTACAATTTTACATGTTTTATCATGAATATATTCATTTCCAGGATATTATAACATTCATTTATTTCTCTATTCTGTATGAAATCGGTGTTCCTTTAAAATGATGTTTATTAAAAATGTTTTAAAGTGTTTTTATTGAACGGATATGAATTTTCAAGGAAAATGATTTCATATATGATTATAGAAGTTTTTAAATATTTATTTATATGTTTTTAGGACAATTTTCCAGGAATAAATTTTTATTATTGTTTTATGCTTTAAAATAGGGTTTTTTCAAAGAGAAAAGTGTATTTTCACCGATAATTATTTCAAATGTTCTTTCAAAACCAGTTTCCATTTAATAGAAAATTATTTGATGGTATATTTTATTTACTACGTTTAGTAATCAAGGATTCTATCCTTATTATTTATATGCTTAGTTTATGTTTATGATAATTATTTATCTTCATTTGTAACACATATTTATGGTTTCATTATTTTATGGATGGTACCTACATCTCCCTCCAATGCATTGGGTAAAAATTTATATGTCAAGAGATAGTGATGGAAAAACGTTTATGGGATTGATCCACTATGGGGAGAAGGGAAAACCCAATAAACTATGTGAAGATAAGGATATCTAATCTAGAATAATGAAAAGGACAAAAACTGGTGATGGAGGTGTGTACCACCCATTAGGCCGAACCCTGATTAAGTGCCCTATTGCATTTTCAAAATGACCCTTGACTTATATAGAATGATATTATATGTTTATTTATCTAACAAAAATTACAACCCTTGTTCCTATGTTATGATATCATGTATTATTATCTTCATTTCCTCTGTATTAATGTCTTATGAACTGGAAATATTTATTCCATGACACAGGTATATAATAATTGGTATTTTTTCATGATCTTATAATGTTATTCACATGTTCTTATACCGCTGTGTTAATGATTATACTTATGTATAATACTTGTTTATAATTATTGACCATCTGAGATCACCCTTTATTATGTATCATTTATCCTGGTAATGAAGAAAGTATGTAAGTAGTATATATCAATGTAAGGATCTAGATGTGAATAAACATTTGGAGATAATAAAGATATTTATGGGTTAATTGAATAGTTTTATAATATATGTATGATTATTTACTAACTACGTAGAAATATAAACCTAAAAGGTGATTGAGTATTAAATTGATCCTTATTTCCAGTTTATTTTGTATGATTTGATGAAAAAATTGATTCGAATTTTTTTACGCCTATTAGATGAGCATAAATGAATGCACAAAGAAATAAACATGAAGATATGAGTATTATTTTTCCCTAATGGGAGAAGGAAAGAGTATGTGGTATATTCTTGTGGATCGAGTACGACTCTATGGGTCACCTGATCTCATGACCATCATAAAGTCACATGAAGGAACCATTTGTAGTGCATAGAGTGTGAAATACCCCATGAAGTCACTTCAACAATCCATTTTTCTCTCGAGAAGATTCCCTTGGCCACTACAGAAGTACATGGATGAGCTCCCCTAGGCCATGAATTTTTTTAACCGTCAAGTAACTGGAAATACATCCCAAAATTCCTTGAAAATAGGAAGAAAATGTACAAAATCTAGAGGCTGCGTGTGGTCATATAACCCATGTGATGGATCAATTATGGGGATATTTTTTTCCACAACATGATTTTAGAAAACTTGTGAGACCCCCCCCCCCACTATGTTTTTGTAAAACAAAACGATAGAAATAAAATGGTAGGAGTTGGTAGAATATCTTCATCATATACATCATGTGACATGCCCTAGGTGATCCATACGACACCTCGATACCCTATATACATGTCCACCTTATCTTTCTAAACCTAATTGGAATGGTGTCATTATTGTGTGAAAATAATTAGGTAAATCCAAGAAACCCCTCACTTCCTATTTGGATACCTATAGAATAACCGTTGAAATATTCCATGAATGCTTGAGTGTCTCCATAGGAACATTATTAGTCAAGTGATTCATCACAAAGAGGTAGATTATTTTTCTTCAACATTAATCATTCAATATATCATTACTCTTGACCTTGGTAAAATGAAAAAATAGAAATAAAAACAAGTTGAGGTAAGAGCCTCTTGTTGTAGTAAAACCCTTCTGACGTGGAATGGACATTCAAAAAATGGTCTCACAAGGCACCTTGGAAATCCAACCTGATATTGTGAAGTCTCCTTGAAAAGATTTCAGTTTCCCAGTGAACGACCAAGACATGCCACATGGGATCACATGAATTCCTTTAAACATGTATCATGATCTCGTGATGACATATTTCCATGTCAATATGACAATATAGAAGTCCTATGGAATTGTACCATGGTTCGGAAAGTCCCCATTAATTTGAAATAATTCAATAAAGGAGTATTTGATCACATGGACTCACAGTCACTGGAAATCAGGCAGTGACATCAAAGAGATCCATGACAGAGACTCACGATGATATGAGACACTGAATCCTTCACAATCCCCCTCTTAGACTCCATGGATATATATGAAAAAATGTTTTAAACAAATGACGTGGATATTCGTACAAATCCCCTACTCCATCCTGAAAAATTCACTAATACCACAATGACACTAGGGATGATATGTTGTATCATTTTCATAAAATCCCTATAGGGGATTTCTCGGTACAGTGGATCACACAACCAGTATAATTCCCATCAAGTAAGATACCAGATAATAGCTGGAGAAATCATGAAAAATTAAATGGAGAATCACTTGATCACTCATATATCAAATGAAGGCCTCCTAAAAGGCAACATGAAGAACATCCCAAACACCTACTTGATCATGTGAGACAAAATAAAATCTAACATTGAAGGAATATAATTTATTCTCAATATATAGCTCATAACAAAGTCTAAAGGTGGGTGAATTATGAAAAGAACACATATGTTGGCCATAATGCATTTCTTGTAATCCACCTTGGACACCTGAATGCACCATGAAATTTTACCTAGATCTCACGATTTTCCCTTGGTATATTATCTGGGTCATGTGAAGTCCTCCAGACATGTCAAATCATGTTATATGGTGCGTCGTGGAAATTTTTCCCATGTCCCATGAAACCTCTTGGATCAACACACAATCCCTACGATTCCCTTCAGATGTCTCTCTAGACTCATATGGTGACACCAATTTTTCTTAGCTAAGTACAATTTGGGTGTGAAAACTATTTTATTGAATTACATCTAGAAACACCATCCATGGATTTTAAAGCATTCAAGAGACGAAAAAAATGAAAAAATACACCCTATTAGTCATGTTTCAAAAATTATCATGATTTCCTCTTTGTGTGTTAGCCATCACTTATGATGAAACCATGGAAAGTCAGCCAAATCATGATACACCCTATAAGAATTCCATCCATGTCATGTGATGGCTTCCAAGACCATCCTTCAAGGTATTATGATGTCTTATCGTAAATACATCCTTGATCATGCGACAATATTCGGTCATTCCATCCAGATATGGGACTTCCTCCATAAAAGCTTAATGGATCATAAAATTTCCTTTACAAATTTCAAACAGACACTTTCCTGTATTTTAACCAATAAATAAAGGAGTTATGAGTGCACAATCAGGATTTGTCTGGCTGGAATGTAGTCCATATAATCAAGGGAATCCAATGACATGATACCATATTCCATCCTTAAGGTGTAATCCTCGATCAATAAGGAAAACATAGAGTGTAACCCATGATCAATGACATAATATGATATGTACCAATTATAATGGTCACATCGGTTTTAATTTCCCAATCAATTGAACTATAAATTATCTAATTCTTTCCATGTCAAATATATGTTGGACACCGCCTTGTGGATCGTGAACTATATCAAACACCCAATGAGTAGACCCAACACAGAAGCCCTACATCAACAAGATATGAAAATTATTTTTTCATCTATCTTTTCTCACAATGATCATGGCTCAAATTGACTTAGGGAGTTTCAATAATCATATGATCTACACCATATACATATACAAAGTCCATTGAAATTATAATGTGTAATCCCCACCCAATGGAACTATAGGAAATATGATCCCTTCCATAACTATGATATGTAGGAAACATTCCAAACTCTCAATACTAAATTAAAATAGTAATCGACCTTTGTGTGGGACCTGAAAATCGATGACATTTCAACCATCTGGACCTATTCATTCTTATTTGCAGTGAAGTCTACCTCAAAACTTCGTGAAATGATAAATTAATTGTACTATGATGACTCTAATTCATTCCATAACCAGGATACATTGGACACCTCCTTATGGTACATGCTCTATATTGAACATCCCATGGGTATTCCCAGCACATAAGCCCGACATCCATATGTAGTGATATTGATTCCATGTAATAAATTATTTCACACACTAAAAATTTCTCATGTGGACTTAAGGAATTAAAATATCTATATAGATCTCATCATGAATTCCCATAATCTAGGGAAATGCTAGTATGTAAGCCCAAATTAGTCTCATCAGATGAAACTATCTCATATGATGAAATATACCTTGGGGATTGTCCCGAGGGTGGGATTTAGGTATGAGAACACTAATTAATAGAATAACCAAGAGATTTAGGGACTATTTCTAAGACACTAGAACAAACGTTCACCCACCTTAGGGTGGGTTCCACCTTTCCTCTAACATTTCTACTATCAAGACACAATTATTCCCATTGGATGATCATCTTATCTCATGTGTCAGTGGTCTGTGAAATTAAATGAACTTTGAAACATCTAAATCCCTATACAATCAAGATATATAGGATTCCCTACCACGCATCATTAGATATTGATCTTGAATACCTGTTTCCTTAGAGCATTTATATATATCTATTGGTGTGATGTTAAACTTCACAATTCTAACAAACTAGTTAGGTGTTTATTCCTATAATTACTTGGATATGTAGGAATCCTTATAATGGTCCAATTCCATCCTCATAATACTGAATACCTCCCCACATTGAAGCATATTTTGATTCTCTTGGATATATGGATTCATCACATAAAAATCTATATAGTGACCCATGATTGATACACATGCATATTAGATCACATTAGATGAATATTCAGGACAATACAGAAATACGTGCCTGAGGACTATAATAGTTTTTTGTCTTTGGAACATGGAAAAGAAAATATTTTATCCTAGTTAATGTTATTTAACATATATAATTAATATCTCTATGTATAAAACTTTTATGTAAAACCTTCCCTCATAACCTAGGGAAGGGAAACATAAAAATGGGTTAGATCGTATGCTTATTAAGGGTAAACAAGGAAGGCATGTATGGATAAGCATGAACATAGGGGGAATGAGAACATGATTGTAAAATTATGAAATCATACCCTACATATCAAATATCATAAATATTTGTTTTGGGATATACCTTGGATGTTTATAAGTTTCAAATCATAAGGAATTGTACATAATGAGCCATGAAATCATAATGGATGAATAAGACATGATATTAGTTTCATACATATAGGAATATAAAATTTAATGTATAGGCTACCTATAAAAAACATTTTTACATGTTAGGTTTTGGATAAGATGGTGTTTGAGATAACAGTCCTTGTACCATCTCACATTTAGGATTTGGCTAAAACCCATGTACCTTCTTGTTTTCGGACTTGGGATACAACTCGTGTACCCTCTTTCTTTTTTGATTGAGTTAAAACTAATGTAACACATTGTTTTTGGTTGTGGGAAACAACTAGTGTACCCTATTTATTTTATGATTGGGTTTAAACCCATATACCATCTAGTTTTTAAGCTTCAGATACAACATATGTACCCTCATTAATTTAGTCTTGGGCTACAACCCATGTAACTTTCTAATTTTGGGCCTAGGCTACAACCCATGAACCCTTTGATCTCACTTAAAACATTTTATTACCCAATGTATGGGAGGGATATATTGGTTACACCTTTTACATAACAAAAGCATACATAAGTTTGAAACAACAATATAAAAGATTCAGCATATCATGACCCAGAAAAATAGATGGGTTTAAAAAACAAAAATCATAACCCATGAAATGAGATTGTTATAATTAAAATTTCATCAACTCATAACCTATTGAAAATAGATAGGATTCCTTATCATAACATTAAAGAGTAACCCATGAAATTAAATAGGATTCAAAATCATATAACCAATGTTGGAGGAATAGATTTCCAAAATATATAAATATTGAATGAGAATAGGGTTTCATGTACATATAACCCTTGAATGATATATAGGTTTCATAAAGACGACAAAATAAAGAATAAATAATATAATTGTAACTTTAATACATTTTACTAGAAAGTCAAGAATAATGTTAACATCTTTCTTCTTTTATGGAAAATAATTTTGAAATATATATTAAAAATTGTTTAATGAGGAAAACATAATTTCTTCTTTGAAAAAGGATTTTTAAGGAAAACAACAATTTGGTAATACTTTTATTATAAATTCCTTCAAAAAATGTAAAGAATAATTGAAATTACATTGAAAAAAAATCCTTGAAAACATATATAATAATATTAAAAAAAAATTAAAACTTTTTTATTTGAAAAAACATTGAAAATTTTAAAAAAACCTAGAAAATGTTTTCAAAACCTTGTTACATTAAATAGTAAGAAAGAAGATTGAAATCATTTTGAAAAGAATTTTCCATGGATACTATTTTTAAAAAATTTCCTTAAAAACTATTCTTTATACTTGGAAAGCATCTTTCTTTGAAATGGCACCGGGTAAATCCACAAATGTTGTGTGAGGTAAAAAAAATATTCCTTTTGCACAATATAATAGGAAGAAAAATGACTTGTCTAGAAAGTGGAAAGTAGATCCATTTGAAAAAAAAATTCAAAGAAAATAAGGGTAAAATTTTATTTTAATGATTATAGTATAATAGTAGAATATTCAAGGAAACCCTATTCAAAGAACTAATTTCCAACTTAAGATATGGTTATGTTGAGATTTTATAAAAAAATCATGACTATGTTATGCACCAAAGAGTATAAATATTTTACCAATACATGAATATATCATGAATAACATGATGAGAATAAATTTCATGAATTTTCATGATATATTGGTTATAATATTTCATCAAACCAATCATAAATATAAACAATCTCAAAAGGCTATTACATTATTTCAAAAAACTCTTATCATATGGTTACATGGGATAATACTCTCCATGTAAGAAAATGAAATTTCATAAGGCATAAAATATTATGAAAATTAGTATATTCATGATAAAACAAGTAAAATTTAATTATATACACATAAAAGTGAATTTTGGTAGATAAGAAAAAATGAGTCTCAAAGAATGATAATTGAGAAAAAATTATTTCACCGATTTGGTACCTTTTGAAACTTAAACCCATAAAATAAAGATAAAAAATGGATATGTAAATACCCATAAATATTAATATATAAAACATTGATTAATTTCATCGTCATTATGCACACCACACAAAAATTAATGTGTAGTGGATAAAATATGTATCTCATAGAAATAAAAAGTGAGATGATATCCCATTACGTTATGTATTTACTCTGATCACAATCATTCAATCTAATTGCGTAATAAATATAAATTTTTTATAAATATTTTATAGAACGACATTATTATATCTAATTCATTATATGGTTTTATCATGACCTTACATTATCCGCTTATTAACCATCCAATGTTATAGTTTCACTTCATATAATATTCGCTTTGTTCATCAAATGTGTCTTAATTTTTTATCTTCGGACCTTATACTTGTATAATGATTCCATAATTTAATACATGATATAAATATAATTTATATTTTTTATGTTTTCATAATAATATTCAATATTATATTGAATTATGAAATGTAATACACCATTCATCGCTAGAACAGACCGTACTTACTAATGAATGTTGTTTCCTTTTTAACCATATTTATTGAAAGAAAGAAAATATCTTGAGTGATTATATATATATAATATCATTAAAGTAGAATAATAATTTAATATATATCTTATAATTTCACTAATCCCATCAATATTATATTCCATGTAGTCTGAGAAAAAATTACAGCACTATGGGGGGTCGTAGAAAAGCACTTCGTCAATCAAAATTATCATATTTACATCAAATTAAAAGTTGAAAATAAATTCATTGGAAAAAGAATAATGAAGAATAATGAAATATTAAATATAATATATAACATATATATAGATAGTTCCCATCATAATTTCCACCATGATATGTGGTATGTAAAATTAAACAATCATCATTTAGGGAGGTGGTAGTTCACAATACACATAAACAATAAGTTTGTTATCGATTTTATGAAGGTGTGTGTAAGTGTAGGTTGAAAACATAGAATAAAAAAATCATAATATATTTATGATACTGTTTTTATATTGAAAAATGAATTAATGAATTTGGATGGGGTGGTGAATGAAAATAAAAGAAAGGAAGTGAGAGAAGACATTGCCTCTTAATCGAGTAACTCTTTTTGGTTTGTTGAAAAAGGCATCATTGAATTGCCTTATTACCAAGGTGATATTAATAGGAGGAGGTGAGGGATTTTTAGAGGTGGATTGGGCTGATATTTTCTTATCCCATGAGTTTTGATGTAGTAAAGAAGTGGGAGAGATGGTGATCTTTTCTGGGGTAGGAAAATGACTCACATGGAATTCTTGAAAACAAGGTATGTGTAATCATGTTATTTCCTAAAAATGATAAAAAAATAATTCAATAATGTTACGTTTATGGATGAAATATTTATTGAAAATGTGTTTTTGATAAGGTTATATTTCATCCGGGATCTTAATATTATGGTTTAGTCTCTTATTAAATATAATTTGACCTAAATCATTGTGATTAATTATAATAACTTTTACTAGTCATTTTCTTACAAAATAACAATTATTTATTTATAATATAAATATTATAATTATTATATTGATGCAGGTCTATATTATTTAGTAATTTTCATATAAGCCACAAATTTAAAATTAATTCCAATCATGCCCACATGACAAAATATTGGGGTTTTAAAGTAGAAAAATGTTGAATTGTTTTACGTTTTTATATTCAATTTCAAAGTGAAATTTTTTATATTTACCAAAATGTTTTTAATATACATATATTGGATATAATTTGACCTTAAAAAAATATAAAATATAATTTCACAATTATATATAATTATACTAATAGGTAGCTATTAACTAAAATGAAATATTTTCCACTTTGAATATAAAATGGAAGTTTCTCTGAAAAAAACATAAAAATCACCCTAAGAAAATTCCAGCACTCTAAATTTAAAAATGATATTTATTTTACCAAATTCAATTTCTTGGTGGGCCAGAGATTAAATTTATTTTTTTCTGTAGAGGGACATGAAATGTAGTTAACTTGAGAAAATATAATTTTAAAACATATAAGGTCTTTTCCAAAAAAATATACATTTCATATCAATATGTTTTATTTTTATAAAACATTATAAACAATATTTGAAATATTTTTTTTTTATATTCATGTTAATAAGTTTAATATCTGAGTTAAAATTATCTGTTTTACATAATTATAACAATATAATGATGTTTTGTGGAAACATCATTGTTTCATGTAACACATGATAAGTCAATGTTGTGTCTTTCATATTCAAAGTCGGTGTTCAGTGTAACGTATGCCAAGTCAAAACTAACCTCTATGTTCATTATAGTTCAAGATAAAATTTGTGCGGTGTGTAGTGTAAAATTACATGGTGTTTCTTAAAACATAATAAAAACATAGTATTTTTATATAATACAAACTTCATTTAATGTTATGTGAAATTTAAAATACCTGAAAGGATAAAATAATTCAAAAAAATAATTTACCAAATATCTGGGTGATAAATTATACCACCTCAAAATTAAATTCTTCCTCGATATTTGTAGTGGTTATCAATGTATTAATAATTTAATGATTTATAACTAGAAACGATCATTTCCAAAATTAATACTAAAATATCCATTAAAAAGGGAGAGGTAGAACCATAATGGTTACCCAAAGTAACATATAACTGGGTTAACACATACGAGAACATCGGTTGTGATTGAATATTGCATATGTCGGAAAAGTGTAAATATTTATTTGGAGTGATTGAGGTAATCAATAAAAATCAAGTGAATGATCAATGAAAAGTTGAGGGCCTCAAAGTCATAAATCTGTGATGATTTAAAAGGACATTGTTTCAACAAACGCAAGGTATTGGGACAATATATTCTCTCTTTATCATTATCCTATCATTTATTCATTCATTTATTGACCAATAATATATGGAAATATACTTACATGAAATATTTCTATAAACAAAATATCATTATTTAGTTGTGATTTTAATTATATCTAATTCATCTATTACATCATGTTATGGATATCCATAAATTAATCGTGATTCCTTATATGCTAAAATACACTTTTAACAAATCCTAAGGCCCATTAAAGAATGAAAAGTATATCTATTTCTCTACAGCTACTCTTTAAAATTAATATGGTAAATACATTAATCGATAAATATAAAATCTAATTTTATTGGTTCATCATTAATTTTCATTCTACAAATATAATTACAAATTTAGTAGGACACTGCATAGGTCAATGGTATGCGTGAAAACATTATCATCCTTCTCTCATGGGTTCATGATCCTTGGACCTTATAGACATGATTGGTTGTCACCAAACACATATGTTTTTTGTTTATAAAACCATACTATAATACTTTTCAAAATATTATGGACATACTTGAAATAAGTCTAATAACTAAATTTCCTTTCAACCATGTTTTTTAATTAAATCTCAATACATAAATACTTGATCTGAAGTTTGACTAAAATGTTTAAGGAATGGTTACCCATTTAACCCTTCTGAAAGATGATAATCCAATATGTAAGATAGAAATCCCCGAAATCATCTTAACATTGGTTCCCCAATATTGCACGCATTTCTACATGGTTGTCACATTCCAAACATGTGAATTACATCATTGTATATTCCTGTGGAACATGGTAATAACATTAATTTCCATAAATCCATTGGGAATACATTATTTATTCATTATTGATATAATTATTAGATATATTTAGTAAATACATGAATTTGTAAACATTATAATTGATAATATAGACCATTTTATCAATAATCAGTTCAAGGGTAAACTGTACAATCCAATTTACTTATTCATATCCACCATATCATTACTCAGTGATCATTATCTAAATGCTAGGAATTAATTATGGGTTAGCTTCACTTAATTTAAGTATCACCTTCCGATGAAATATCTTTTCTATTTCATCATAACTATTCAAAATTTCCCTTTCAATCCTTAATGAAATCTTATAATAAAAATACTTATACATTCAAGGTTTCATATTAAATAATCATTGAATTACAAAACATAAATACTTTATTAAAACAACTTTATTATTAATACATTACCCAAGATTCATTTAATTATTCTTTAAAAAATATTTCCTATAATATTTAATTTTATTAATTTCTTAAGGTTCCTCAAACAAGATCTATTCCTACTTCATATGATCAATGTAAACAACAATAGAAGAATGTCACATACTATTCACAAGTAGTTTGTTGACTATTTATCTTAATAAGTATTAACAATCCCCATAAAACTATCTTGATTATACTTTATAGATTTCCACTTGGTAAATTGATTTTTATAATGACCATACTTTTCAAATCTGAAACATTCAAATTTATCCAGGGTTCTTATTGTTCATTCCAATGATTAATACCAGAAAGCACGGGGTGAAAAAAATATATCATATTTTAAAGATACATAATCATTAAAAATTAATTATAGGATGTCTCAATCATGAGACCTACCATTTTATTGATACCACCATAGGATTATCCTAGGTTATTAATAGTCATATTTTCATTAAATTGTTCAAAATGGTTCATGAAGTGTTTCAAAATATTTAAATAATGTACCACTGGAGTGTCAAACTAGGTGTCCAGCAAGGCCCAATGTCATGTACCTGATTACCCTAAGTCAAGACCAAAACATATTCTTGGAGTTTTTATGCCTATACAAATGTCTTCCAGTTCCATATAAACTTATAGTATCCATATTGGGATTCATTTCCAATAAACCACACACTTTATACATTACCAAAATACTTGGACGTTTTCTTAAATGTTGACCCATCCTTGTAGTTATCTTTAGAGACACTCATAGATATATCCTTATAAATAAACCTTGGTATCTCACTAATGTTTAATCATTCTACTTTCTAATGGTTGACTAAAAAATCCCTTTGATACTATCTACAAGGGAACATGCTAGACATCCATGGATATTACATCATTTTACAATGATTGAATTAGATGTTATATTTTATAAATTATTTAAACCATACCAAAATTGTAATTGATAAACGATTTGGTCTAGGATTAAATTAAATTAATATGTGATATTTGGGTTATATAAATTGTTACATAATGGAATTGAAATATAAAAATCATATATTCCATGTAGTTCAACATTTTTTAAGTTTAATTCCATATAATAGTTAATACGAGATAGATCATATTAGCGAATGAATATAATGTTTTTATATTAAATATTATGGAAAGTGTAAATGGTTAAAAAATATAAATTTTTTATATTTAGTTTTTTTATTAATTTTTTTCTAAATTTTTATCTCATCCTTAAATACTGAATTGATCATTTATTTATGTATTCCATTGTTTCTTTTTTGTGAATATAACTATTATATTACTAGTAGTTGTATACATTAGATTAATTATTATCATACTTCTACAGATTATCATATGTCCCTCTATGGGGTTAAATTTTCTGTAAGATGAAGGATTTAGATTTCTCCTACCATGAATTTTCCATGTATTATGTTTTTTGATTAAATTAACTCATTGATTACAATTAAAATATTTTATGTATCATGGTAATAATTGAATTAATGTGTCAATTGAGTAAAGTAGCCTTTGGTAAATTGACATTATATCAGGCTTCCCAATGTGTTAGAGGATTATTCATCATTTTAAAAAATAGGGCGTTTACTATCTATGGTTCTAGGTATAATAATGTGGGGATTAATGATTTCATATAATATTAATCCTTTAAATTAAATGGTTTTATGTACCTTATTAATACGATTCATCTGGATATGTATTCATATAAGTTTATTTTAATCTTGGTTGGTAGCACAAGTAATGTGATATATAAATAGTTATAAATCAATATAGATTTTATGTAATGATTTATTGAAAGAAATATGATTCCCTACTAAATCACTAGAATCATGTATATTTGTAAAATGGAATATCATTGGGAAGTTTGGTGGGGATAAATATGCTTCATAATAATATGTTTCATATTTCATACAAAGTGAAACTTATCAAGATGAAGATCATAAAAATTGGTAGGTCATGACATAGGTGGGTGACCCCAGATTATATTTTAAATGGAATAAAAATAATGGGTAATTGAAATATGATGACGCATCTGTTATTGTCCATTACATATGGTTACACTTTGTTGTAAAAACCATTTAAGAATTGGATATCATAAAAATATATGTGTGTTTATCCATATGATTGATTGGATAATAAGTTTTCTATATAACAATCAAAGAGTCTCATATGATATTATTCCGAAGATATCTACATAAAATACTAATTGGTGAGAGATACTTCATGAAAGAATAAATTCTTGGTGAAAAAATTGATTTTTTCCTACTAATAAGTATGATGTATCTTACAAAAGGGATATCATTCATGTGGAAGCACATTTAATGAAATTCATTATTAAAATTACGTAAAAAATCTGCTTATTTGGTAAAATATTTATTTGTAGATAAAAGAAATTATTATCCGAAATTTTTTATTTTATAATAATCCATGAAAATGTTTTTCTTAATATTAAAATCCCTCAAGACCAATGAAATAATAAAACATCATAATTATGGAATGATTATTTGTGTTTTGACAACTTCTTCCTAAATAATTGATTATTTATTATTTATAGAAAAGAATCTAGATTCTTATGGAAGAATAAAAGTTTTAAACTAATGATAGAAAAAATTATTGGGATTATTATATAATGAAATTTATCCTCCACTCATATACTCAATTTAATGTGATATGTATATGACTTGGTTATACTATATGTTCCCTGGGTCTTATTCTCGTAATTGAATTCACATTTCTTCCAGGAATGATTTTTTTTAAAATGAGAACAAGTTCAAGATTTTTTACTCAATATTCTAAAACTTATGGGAGTATTTTTATAAGGCTTGTGATTTTTTAGGTCCTGGTTTTTTTAGAATGTATGAGTTGATAAAATTTCATAGAAAACGAATAAATATTAGTTAAAGAGTCCAACAATGCTTTTTTCAGTATCCATTAATTCTTATTGAAACATAGAACTATGGGGAAGGGGGTGTGGGGTTTTTATATGGTATAATTTTCCAAGAGAATTTATGGTCTTTAAGAAACTCCAAGGGAATATATTGGATTCCAATACCAGGAGAATAATTTTTAGATCTTATAGATTGTGTTCAGGTGAGGATACAAATAGTTTCAATATCAATGATTTGAATGTAAAAGAATATATCGAGAACAAATTAATATTAGAAAATAATGTGTATCTTGATCTAATTTATATTATATGATAAGATAATTTTCCTAATAAATATGTTTGGTTATGGACAATATGAGGTGATGGATTCTATACATGTGGTTTATGATTCATTACGTGAAGAAAAAGGTTTTGAGAATAATATAAATATACTAATTCATTATCAATGATAAATTAGTTTATCTATATACTTGTTAGAATATTTAGTATGTGATCTCACCACCGATCAATGGCACATTTTAAATAATTAACTATATTTTAAAATGATCGAATCTCAAGAAATACGAAATATGATATAGATGCAACATTTTTAAATTAAATAGTCAAACTAATATCAATTAATTTAAATTTATTAAGCATAAAAGAATTTTGTTTATCATAGCATGATCTTATGAAGAGAATATAGTTTCTAGGATTCTAGAGGATCTGTTCTTAGACTATGTGAAGTCCAAATTTTTCTAATAAATTATTAAACTAGTCAAAATTAAAATTTAATGGAACTCTAAATTCAAAGGGATTTAATGATATGTTCATAAAGTAATAATGGAGATTGTTACATTATTTACCAAAATATTTCAAGGAATGATTTTCGGGAAAGGATTCCAAGTATGGTTATGATTATATACATTGAAATATTTCTATGTTAAAAAATTTATTTGCATTATATCATTTGATATTTTCGAAATTAGAGGATTCAATATGTTTATAGAGTTAAACATTTGGAATATGATTCCAAATGTAAGTTTCATTGGATCTTATAGACACGCCTGATATGGGGTGAATATGATGTTATCAAATTATTTAACCAAAAAAAATATGTTTTAATCTCGAAAACCCCATTTGGTTTTAAACATTTACAGGTTGTTAATAGTATATTGGATCTTTGTTTACAAAAAATGAGAAACACCACATAAAATTATTTAAAATAAGAATGAAATGCACAAAATATATTTTTTATGGTTTAGCCCTAATGTGGGATACATAATCCTTATCATGATGGGTTTTCCTCCCTAATAAATCAATCTTATATAATAATCCAATTATAATATAAAATTTTAGTGAGTCATTTTTTTATTTACTGAAATTGTTTAACACGCCCACAAAGAGTCCCATAGTGTTACTATTTCCAACTTCTAACTAGACTTCCCATATCAGAGTCACACTAATATTCATTTAGATAGAGTGAAACTGAAAATACATGTTGGATTAAAAAACATGAAATAACTATTTTTTCTACATGAGGTAGATATACCTCTAAGAATAAACTATATTGTTTTTCTATATATGTAAAATGATTCAATTACATTAATATCCAATGATATCAATCAAAACTATTAGTCCCAAATATCCACTTCATCATACGGTCATTGAAATCCATGAGGTATTCACTATATATTATTAATAATCATCCTTACTAAAAATTCCAAGAAAGTTAAATCATTTATAAACTGTATCTAACCTTATAAACATTAGAAATCAATTTTTTTACTTCATTATTCTATCTTTCTCAAATATATTTGACACTCACTAGAGCATCTGACATTATACTCTAACAGTTATTTTTCTTTTCTTCTTATTTGTACCTGATATATATTTTTTGTTTTATATAATGTTAGTAAAAATTATCTTCCATAACATTACAAGTTTCCTCTAGAATAACCCCTATAAAAATTCACTCTAGGTGGAAATATATTTATTTATTTTCAAGAGCCTCATATTTTATAGATAGACACATGCACATTAACTATAAAGGAATCCTAATTTATTTTTTGGGGTCTATTTATTATTCCCTTAAAATAGTAATAACTCAATAATTAAAATAATTATAACCAAAATGAACTATATAAATTTTTCTAATCCCATGATCTCATATAAAACATTTTTAGTTTTGTACATAGAAGTGTTCCCATTATATAAATTTACAAATTAAATGTGTATCAGAAAAATACTCTTACTTATGTTTTTTATCTTGGTAGAATACATCTTATTATTTATTTTAAAGTATCCTTAATGTCATTTTTCATCAAAATCAATCCAAATGATATGAATGTCCTTTAATATTCCCATCAATATGAAAATAATGCAACCGTATGAATTTGGACATGAAGCCTTGCTCCACAACAGGGAACACTATTATTCTCAACAAGATATTTTACTAATGTCATTATTTTCCACTCAATATTGTATCATGGATTCTTAATGATTTGTGATGTTTTGAACATGATTGAACAAAAAATAGTCACCCTAGAATATTTTCTTCATGAAAATTAAAATTTAAATTATATACATTTTCATCAATCATTGATATCAACTTATTCTTAGTAATGAATTCAAATTAAGTCTCTAGAGTCTTACACGGATTTATAAGTCTAATTTACTACTTGAAGGTATATCATGAAAACTTATATCTAATATAAATTGTAGTCTAACATGGATATTGTAGTTATACACCACTATCTCTAAATAGTCATGTGGTGAAAATTCCTTCAGAGTTATTCAAAAGACATTCAATTTCCAGGAAAAACATTTTATTTGAATTTGAAATATTATTTTTAATGAAAAATAAGGATTAATAATTTCATACATGCAACTCCAAAATAATTTGAAGATAATAAAATTCCACATGTTATCCATGAAGACTTAATGAATTTTATGTCATATGAAATATAGATAATATTTTATGATCCACAAAAATATTATAGAAGTTTTCAAATGAATCAATAAATACACAAAAACATCTAGATCATCTTAATAAAATTAATTCACATGATAAATTTATCTGAAAACCTTGAATGCATTTCATATTAAGCCTTAACCTCAAGAATCGTTAGACATTTTCCTTCATAGATTTAACTATTCAATCATTAATTTTTATAGATTTTAATTAATTTAATAACAACCTCAAAATGTATTATATAGTATCTATCTCTTTAGAAACTTTTAATATATATTATAAAACATTCCACAACCTCAGTAAATGTATTTTACTTTACTAACATCTATCGAAACATCTTGTTTTTATGATACTGTATGAAAATTACCAGCTAGCTATTCCAAGGAAATAACTTTATTACCTAAGAATTTTTATAATATACTACACATTAATTGGGTTGAAACTGAATCCATCATTAACATTATTACTATTTCATGATTAAATGAACATGAAAAAGAATTCTTGTCGATAACAAATAAAACTTCAACTCATGTTCACATTAATCTATCTGTTTGTATACGTTTTAAAATACAAACTGACACTAATATTGAATATAATTCCCTACCCACTAATTGAAAAATAATGGAATGGGAATTGTCATACCCCCTTTATATTCACCATTATTGTTGGTAAGGGACTCCAAGGAAATTTTATACTCAAAATTATTCAAGAAACATATTATAGTAGGAGAATGTGGTCATGAAAAATAGACAACCTATAAGTATTCATGGTCTCAAAATATAGACAACCTCTATTTTCATACAGTAATTTAACATATATTTTAGGGAAAACATAAAACATTGTACAAATAGTGGCCCAAACACCATATTAGTCTAGTGCCTTTTGAAACATGAAAATATATAAACTCATACACAAATGAACTACATAATCTCCCATTAGGTTCTTCTTGACATGAACCCTTGTGTAGACACAACAAACATAATATAATAATTCATAAGAATATAGTATGAGAATTTCTTCATGAAAATAGAATAACTTACCTTACAAATCAAAAAATTGTAATATTTAATCATGTAATAATGCATGGTAGTTAATAAGACAAAAATCATTAAGCAATACGGAACCTAATCCATGAAAAAATAATATAGGAATAAAACAAGGAATTATTACTTAAAAATAATTATGATTTCCATAGTAGCCAAGGGATCTCCACCAAGACCATCTTGATGGTATATGTTCACTCCACCAACCTTCTTGGTATTAATGGTTTAATCCCACAACCATCTTAGTCATATTATTTCACTCCTCATAAAATCTTGGTAGTCATGGATCATTACCATGTACATATTATTAGTAATGGTTCATTATCACTACCATCTTTTTCTACCTCATGAGATATAAATCATTACCTAATTCATTTGTGGGCGATTTAGGACACACCAGTATCATAATGAAATCATACATAAATGTTCCACCAAATCAAAAATAATCATATCAAACCCCCTTATTGAGATGGGTATTATAAAAATGTAATCATAATATAACCTATGGAAAAAATAAATGTTTTATAATCAATTTTTCATAAGGAAACCCATGAAATGAATAGGGTTTCAAAAGAATATAACCTATGAATCAGAAATGGGTATCATACATAATGCCATCCAAAAATAAACCATTCAGAGAAAGTATGCACGGAAACATTGAACCATTCCCACAAAAAAGAATGCTTCTCACCAATTGATGTAATATAATATGGGAAATAATTTAGATATATCGTTTAAAAACTTTTTTTTATGAAAATATCATTTTACTTTGATTTTTTTAAACCAAAAACCATTTGAAAAATATTTTATTTGAAAATATGTTTTAAAACAAAAAAAGGATGACTTGAAAATCATAAAATTATTTTAAAATAAAAATTTCCATTAAAATTATCGTCTTTTATAATTTGAAAAATTTATTGAAAAAAAATTGTTAAATTTTTATCATATTTATTTAAATAAAAAATATTTCCGAACAAAGAAAGAAATACTGTCGGATTTTTATTAGAATCATTTTCTAAATTATGATATAAAACGAAGAGTTCCAAATGAACTAATACTTGGATAAAAATTTAATAAACATATTATATGGATAATAATTATTTTTCTTGAAATATTGATCATAATATTTCATCAAAGGAAGAATAAACAGAAATAATGTTAACATGTGATGAGATCGTTTCGATAAACGCTTATAACTTGGTAAAAAATGATCATACTATCCATATATGAAAATGAACTTCCATGAAGCTTAATATGTCATGAAAATAACAATATTAATGATATAACCTGAAAATATATATATATACACCTTGAAAAAGAATTTAAGGGTATATGAAAACATGACTCTCAATGAAGGTAAATTGAGAGAAAACTGTTTTAACGATTTGGTAACTTTTGTACCATAAATTCCATGAATAAAATATCATAAAATGGATAAGTAAATACCCATAAATTTATGTATAAAAGACATATAATTCATTAATGGTCTGTAAATTCACCACAAAAAATATGTCGGTGGGGATGAACACATGTATCTCATGGAAAGAAATGTGAGATGAAATTCTCTTACCTTGGGTCTTGACTCTCATCGTACTCAATCATACAACCTATCTAACAAATCTAAATTTATTATAAATATTATAAAAAACTATATAATTATATCTAATAGCATATATTGTTTTATTACGACCTTATATTACCATATTTTTAACAATCTTGTGTTAAGGATTCGATTTTGGTAATATTTTCTTTATTCTTCATATGTGTCTTAATTTGTTATATCCTTGGTCCCTATACTTATATAATGATTTCTAGAATGTCAAAAAATATAGAAATATCATTTATATTCAGTATATGGGTATTATAATAATATATATAATATATTAGTATGAAATGGAATACAATGTTCATGGAGAGGGTAAGTCATACGTACACATGAACATCGTTTCTTTTTTATTGTTTTATTGAAAGAAAGAAGGTAAACGATATATGTATATATATATATATCATTATTAAATTATAATTATATTATCATATATAAAATCTTAGGTCACTAATCACATCCTTATTACATTTCAATTAGTGTGTAGATGAATCACATCACATTATGGGGGAGGTAGCCACATTTCCACAAAGGATATTATCGTATTTACAACAAATTTAAATTATAATGATATGTGATCATAAAGGATTAAACAATCTTAAATAATAATAAATATAATATAGAACCTATATAAAAATATTTTCCATCATAATTTCCACCACGGGACACAATAAAGCAAAAACGAACAGTCAACATTTTGGGAGGTGGTAGTTCCATATACACATAAATAATATGTTTGTTACCCATTAGATGGATGTGTGTATAAGTGTTGGTTGAACCATTAGGAGAACAAAATACTATAATATTTTTTTGATATGGATTGTTTTATACATTCATTGAATACAGAGAGTGGAGGGGGTTGAGAAAAAAAATAAAAGATAGATGTTTGAGGGAAGATGCTACCACTTAATCGGGTTACTCCTTCTATTTTGTGTCAAAAGGCTCCCATGGACTTTATTCACCTTAATGGGAAGCTTCTAGGAGTAATTTAGGGATATTTGGACGTGTATTTTGTAGATCTTGGCCATACCTATGTGTTTTGATAGGTGTTAAGAACATGGAGATGTTGAGGCCTTTTATATGGAAGGGAATTGACACACTTCGAATTTTTGAAAACAAGTAAGGTGTACCCACATTTTTAACAACAAAAGTTGTATAAAACCCAAAAAATTCACGAGTTGAAGGTTCATAGATGATGAAATGATGTAAAATTGTTTTTGTAAAATTTTATTGGTCGTTGTAAGATCTTAAACTTATGTTTTATAACATTACTAACATAATTTTTCAGTTAATCGTTATAATTAATTTTAATCAATCTCACTAATATTTTAGAAAACAAAAAATTTGACCATATTAGATATTATAAATTAATATAGTTCCAAATATGAAATCCATTTTTATAAATTATAATCAATTAAGTGGTAGATATGAATTTAAAAATAATCCCAGTGATTGGACGATACTGTGGGTTTTTAAAGTCCAAAAGTTCAAAAGTTTGCTATGTATTTATAACCAATTTAAAAGTAAAATTGATTTCATTTATTTAAATTGGACTAATGGATAAAAATATTATCTAATTAAACTTTTTATCCATATTGAAATATAATTGATCCTCGAAAATAAATTATATGAAAAGTTATTTTTGAATTGAAATCTTATATTTTTCATTATTCATCAAAAAATGACGTTTTTTGAAAAAATACAAAAAATTAACAAAATGATAACTTTGAAATTATAATTATAAAAATGTTTTTTTTAAAATTTAATTTATAATTTTTCTTAAAATTAATTTTATTTTTTTCATAGAAGGACATTGAAGGTAGTTCATTTGAGAAAATAGTATTTTCAATCACATAAGGACTTCGCCAAAAACAATAACTTTCATTATCAATATATTTTATTTATATAAAACCATTGTAAAATATATTTTAAATGTATATATTACTATTCATATAACTATGTTTAATGGAAAGGTGATAATTATCTAATTCAAATACTTATAAAAAACAAAAGGAGTTTTTATAGAAACATCGGGATTGCGTGTAACATACGCCAAACTGATGTTCCATGTAATGTATGCCATATAAATTTTTGATGTTACATAATATTATTAGGATCCATTTTAAGGGAATGTTTCTCTAAGTTCATTTCAATATATAACTGAAAATTTATTTTATTATACAAAAATGGTCCATAAAAACTCAGGGTTTTACCTTCTACCACCACTAAAATGAATTTTTCCATCGAAATTCATCACATAGTTAAAAAATGTGGGTAATTATACATAGTCATATAATAAATTTCCCATATATCTTCTTCTAATGATTAATTTAACAAAAAAAATTTGATCATGTGAGTGGTCCAGTTTGGTTGAACATTATATAAATGGTCAAGAATTTCAACTGGATGTTCCTCATAAGAAAGATCCTGATCCCATGTTATGACCTATGAATTTATTATATGTGAAGAGTAGAGTATGTACATCATCATGAGAGATAAATGAAACACATCACAGACATCAGAGTGATTTGTAGGAAGTTCTAAGTGATTGGATTCCATCCTAATACGATCATGAATCTGAATAAGGCTGATATACATTGGGATTAGTATCAATTTCTTTCTAAAACTCACAACTTTATTATATGGTAGAATTCAGAGAAACACCTTTTCATCAACATCAAATTATTGAACATTCCATTGGTTAACAACGTCAATATTCTTCTATCCATGGGCTACCCTGATATGATGGCGAATTGTTCTAACCTTCTCGACAATTTATTTCGCGATCTCATGTCCGAATAGATTCCTTTATATATCCTAATCCCTACACGTTAGATCTCTAAATTTCTTCCCCTAATGATATTAATATTGTTCTATATGAATTCATGATGGAAATATATGTTTGTATGAAATATCAACTAGAGGAAGGTGTAGTTAACAACAATATTTGAAATCTAGAGAACAAAATCTCAACATATCCTCATGGTTTTCCATTGTTCATTCATATTGATCATCCATACGAGGATGATAATAATTTCTAAAAATCCATTCATTATTGTGTTCATTCTTAAGGATTTTCTAGAAAATGGAATTATGCCTTATATCCTGATTAGATACAATGGAATGTGTTACTCTATGTATCCTTACCACCTCCTTAATGTATATCCTTGAAAGATAATCTAGAGATAAATATTTTCTAATTGTAATGAATTTTTATGTCTTAGTAATGATATCAACTAACACCCATATATAATTAAAACATTTACTGGTTCTGGGTTGTTCAATGAACAAATATATTGTTATGTTCTTCCATTTCCATTCCTGTATGGTTACTAAATCAAGCATCCCCTTTTAATTTTATCTTCCATTCTTAACTTGTTTTCAGAACAAGTACCGATATAAAAATGTTGTGATATCTCTCTTTATACCATCCAATTGGAAGTATTTTCTCAACTCCCGATAAAATTTTATACTTCTTGGATGAATAAATAATTCAGAACTATATTCTTCCCCTAACATACCCTTCTTAAAATTTGTTATAGAAGGATTATATACATGATTTTTGAATCTCATCATTCCATCCCGATCAAGGTTAAAGTAGAAAAAAATTCTAAATTTGTTATTTAACACTAAATAGTCCTTATTCACCTCCTTATATTAACTTAGATATAGGGAATACATTCATTTTTTAAATTCAATAATTTACCCTTTCCTTGATTATTTCTATATACAACCCTTGAAAAAATAGAAATAATGGATCATTTTTCATTATCATCATGGATAAGCTTACATGATCCTTCCTACTCAAAGAATCAGAAAACTTGTTCAATTTCATAGGGTGAAATCGTATTGAGATTCCTTAATACTTTATCAACACTATCCATATTCTCTATAGAATGTTCAACCCCTTTTATGTGATTATAAGTTTTGGACATTTTTTTCAGTATATATATCACAATTTTTCCATAGACATAATTCCATAATATATTTAAGGAAAAATTTACCTCTTCTAAATTGGAATCACGATTTGGGTAATTTCACTCATGAATCTTCAACTACCATGAGTCATAAAAAATTGGAATGTCATTCTACATGATAACACATCTAAAACCATTATTTGATGAATCATTATAGATTTTAAACCCTTCACCACTGTAGGGTAGTATAAGAATAAAATCACTGACTAACATTCTCATCAGTTCCGTGTAATATTCCTCACATTCATCTATCCAGATGAAACATTCACCCTTATTAGTTATGTTGGCCATATGATTATATTTTCATGATAAATTCTCCACAAACCATTTATAATATCTATCTAAACCAAGAAATTTACACATCTCAGTCAATGTGGTTGGTCTATTCAAATATTCAATAGCCTCTATATATTATGGATCTACTATTATACTATCTTTAGAGATTAGGTAACCCAAAAATGAAACCTTTTTCATTAAAAAATCACAAATTTATTTTTTTTCATAGATTTTCTCATTACTTATGGTCATTAGTAAAAATTATCAAGTGATCTTCATGCTCTGCCTTTCCCTATGAATATATATTTATATCATCTCTATAGACTATCAAAAACAGATCGTGGTAATATCAAAAGTCTCTATTAATTAAATCCATAAAGATAGAAGTGGAATTATTTATACCAAAATGAATAACTATATATTATTAGGTTTCATACCTTGTTCGGAATTTCTTCTTGGGTATATCCACCTTCATCAACCTCACATGATGATATCTAGAATAAAGATCAATCCTAGAAATGTTTTGAGCTCCATGTAGTTTATCAAAAAATTCCTCAATACATGGAGGATGATACTTTTTCATGATTGTGATATTGGTCAACTCTTGATAATAAAAGAAAAATCTCATTTATACCTCTTTCTTTCTCCCAAAATGAACTGGTTCACCCCACGTTGGAACAGATGGCTAAATGAATAACCAATTAAGGTTTTCATGGAGTTTATTCTTCAATCCCATTAACTCAATCAGGGCACTTCTATATGGTGTTTTTAATATTGTTGTGGAACTAGGTTTGAGTTCTATTGAGAACCCAACTTCACAATAAGCTGGGTGGATATTCATCTCTTTTGAAAAGAAATCCACAAATATCTGGGCATTATGTATATCATCACTATTGATTTTCATCAATTGATGTAAAAAACCTTTTAGGATTGGAATTAAGACCCATACACTATGTGTAATTTCCATAGGATGTTCATGATTATCGTCACATTAACCGATGATCATATTAGGGTTTGAAATATCAAACATAACTTTCCATCCTTGAAAATTGATGTGGAATATATATAGAGAAATCCAATTCATGGCTAATGTTACATAAAATTTTTCAATAGTAAAAAAGATAATATTTTTAGGAAGTATATTACCACAAACATCAACTAGTGAGAAAAAATATACATGGGATGCAATCATCGTACCATTAGAGGTTTGTATAGGTAATTATGTAATAACTCGAACATTTAAATAATTTTTGTTTCCTGAATTTATATGTTATATTATTTTGTACCCAACAAAACTGTATCCGTTTTTTAATTATGAAGTGAGTATAATTCATATAATACAACTGGATTTCAATAATTATATGATAATTTTTCAATTTGACTATTGGAAATTATACTCTTAATTTTATGATTATTGTTTATAAATAAAAATGACCATGGTTAATTAACATATGAATAAGAGTCAATGGCCTCATATAGTAGACTTGGACAGTACAAAGCCTATCTATCAAGGATTGAGACGAAGGTAGTTTCACATGGCATTTATCCGGTCCAATCCCAAGACAAGCTTCAACACGTTAACCTTGAACATAATCTCCTTCAAGAGAAGTCCAGGTTGATAGAAATCAACACTCCGAAAATGTAGTCCAAGCTGCCCCAAAATTATATAACCATTGCACACTGTAATTTTTTTTCCTATTTAGGTGTTATAAGGGGCCATGTGAAATGAACTTAGTTACTCTGGGTAATCATTTTGTATAAATAAAATTTTTATTTTTTATTATGATATATGTTTTGTATTTCAAATGTTATAATAAATATATGATGAATTCTTAGAACATTCATATTATTGAAAAATATAGAAAATGAGAGTATTTAAAAATATTTAATTATACTTTAAATAATAAATATTAAGAAATTATTTTCAAAAAAATGGTCTTATGGACTAGTGATCAGTTAGAAATTAAGAGTCTAATAAGATCAACTTATTTTTTTTGGTAAATAGTAAGTTATGAATAATAATATTAGCCTTTTGAATAGTAATGTGCCAATGGAATAGTAAAATTGCTTAAGAATGTATATATAAAATTTAGTCATCTTTAATAGTAATGTGATATTATAGCATAAGTAAATAATTGTTTCAGAAATTACTAGTTAAGTGTTACTATGTTTTGAGGTAAATAGTTATTTTAATACAAAATAAAATATCCCATAATTAGAAAATTATTTTCATAAAATGTAACTAATTTTAGAATTACAACCATAGATATTAGGTTAGGGTGAATTTTTGATATTTTTATAAAATGTTTTGTTTTTTAGTGAATAGTAAAAAATGCAGTTTTTTCAGTTTTTGGTGTGTTTTATGACATCATAATGAAGTATTAATTAATATAAAAGTATGGTAGACTTTTTTACAGTAAAATATGACATGAGGTCTCCCAAGTGGATAATACCATGGGAAAATACCATGGGAAACCCCTTTTTTTCATATATCACAAATGAGTTGTCCCTGGGAAATTATTAAAAAATTCCCTCACTTTTGCAATAAATACCCACACAGTACTTAATTAATTTCATTCCAAATTCCCTATCAACAAATATTTGGTCTTTTTTATCTCCAACTTATTCCCCCCAAGGTTCCCTGAAGCCACACATGTTCCCCACCATTATATTTTTTGAAGTTACTCTTTATGGTAGGAGAACCTTTCACCCTCCACATATAGTCAACCCTTATTTTATGTTATGTCATTGAATTTAAAATTTCATATGTTGGGGAATGATATTAAGTAACCATGATAATTTCCTTTTTATATCCATATGAATAGATACCATTTTTTCTTATCAAATAATTTTTTGATTTTTTATGTGACGTCCTCTGGCGGGAGAATTTTCGTAAAAGAAATCGCATCATCCCTTTTCTTTCAAGTTTCCTTTTCTGGTGGTATGTCATGAAAGTATCCATAGCATGACCTTATTAACATTTTATTCTGTCCTTATATGGTATTATGAGTATTTTATGAGTGGGTGACCCTTATCCCATCTCTTTTTAATGGTTTCTAAAACCACGTTGCAAAGCTGTAATGCTACAGAATTTTTGTCCCAAAATCGTTCTATTCTTTCATTAAATTGTCTTATATTAGTTATGTGAATACCCAAAGATATTTCATTTATATGTTATTAACATGTCATAAAAATGATATATTTTATTCTGGTATTGACATACATAGTCCCCTCATTCCCTTTCCATGGGTTGTAATTGACATAATGATTTTGTTTTAAGAACTTCTTAAATCATCACAATTTTTATATTAAACCAATTTCCTTTATTCTATTTATTTTATTTATGAAATTTTTGATTTTTTTTATGTGGATAACATGAAAATAAATACATATTAAGGGTGTGACCTAATTTCAATCCAATTCATTGGATGAAGAAATTAATCTATAGTGATGATAATTTTTATGATAACTTGGAGAATAATCATGGAAATTTTTATGACACTTGAGGGATGGACCTTGGTGATATTCATATGAATGACTATATTAATTATTTTTGCCACATATTCATGTTATGTCTCATGTTATTCTTACTACTATATGCCTCTTTATCCCTATTTTCTTACTGATATCACTGAAGTTCACATGTAAATTGTTTCAATTATTTCCCTTATAGGGTCTTCTACTCACCCTTTCATTGGATTTATGTCTCTCAGTTACGAGATGTAGTAATTTTACATAGGATGAACATTTTTAAGAATTTTTTAAAGGGGATTAAATTAATGTTTTATGTTTACTTTTTTTATTTGTCTATTTTTCCAACACACTACACTTCAAAGATCCTATTTTTGTAAATTGAAATATACAATTGTGTAATAAAAAGTTATTATACCATAGTTTTTATCAAGGATAGTTTAGTTTTTATACAAATTAGGCAATGAATACATTAGTAATAACCCCATCCAAATGATAAAATATAGGAAAATTTACTGGTATTTTGGTGAAATTTTATGTAAGTTGCTTCCAAAAAATAAATCCATGTCTGGATATGAAAAAATGCATGTATCTCTAGTAAATATGTATATATGGGTAAAACCCAAAAACACAACATTGAGCTAAACTCAAACTGAAACTGGTGCACGAGAACAAGACTTTTTGCGCACCTATTTTGACACTCAATGGGGATATTTATGGTTAGTCACAAGATTTTTGTGAATCATTTTGAAGGTTTTGTAGAGAAATGTAATTGTTATGAAAGAATAATATGTTTAAGAATAATGTTTTAGGACATAAAAATCTATTATAGTTGAAATATTCAATAATGAAATAAGCTTCCAACTAAGGTTCTATTATTTTAGAAAATGTTGGGCAATATTAGGGATCATGCAAATGGTGACCGCAATGGACCATGCACTGACAGCCCTCCTATGGATGATGGACTAGAAACTATCCCGATAATGATGCAAAAACTGACTCAAGTTATTAGAAATAATTTTAATCAAGCTGAGAGACCAATTTCAATGTGAAAGGAATAACATTTTGTTGATTCATTTATTTTTCAATGACCATAAACCTTCAATGAAACTACCAACCCATTTATTTTGGAACAATGGAACAGATCTATTGAGAAGATATTTTCCATGCTTCGAGGTCTAGAATAAGAGAAGGTCACCCTGTCTCTTTACTTAATAAAGTGAGAATCTGATTAGTGGTGGGAACTGATTAAATAAAGGAGTCCGAGAGTGGTTGTTGAAGCTATAGAGTGGGAAGATTTCAGAGGGACCTTCTTCAATAAATATTTCCCTCGTTCTTTGACAACAAAAATTGAGGAGTTTCTCAAGCTAATGTAAAAGGAGAATGAATCAATTTGAAGCTACTAGAAGCACTTCACAAGAAATTCCTATTACACCTAATTATTTTTCCTTGATCCTAATGAAAAGGTTGATAGATTAATTAGTGTACTAATACCTCATCTGTAGAAGAATCTATCCAAATAAGACTATGATATCTTTAAGGAGATCTTATATATTTCAATTAATGTCGAACGGGAGTCTGGTGAGACCTAGTGGTGTCATAAATCCAATGACAAGAAGAGATCAATGAAGCCCAACTTAGAGGGGAACATTGATCAAGGATAAAAAGGAAATAAAGTGCAATAAACCATGTGTAATAATTAAGGGAAGAAGCATTCAGGTAACTTTATGATCAGGAGTGGGATGTGCTACATTTGTGAAAGATATGGCCATGTCTTGTGGAATTTTCATAGTGAGGTGAAGCCTCAAATTCCAAACACATAAAAAAAATGGAGGATAATGAAGGACCTACCTAAATTCCAATTCTATATGTGTGGAAAATTTGGTAATATTACCCATCTTTATCCAAATTTGAGGGTAGGGGATGGGAATCACTATCAACCTCAGTAAAGGACAATTGAAAAAAGTAATGATATTTATTCACTATAGGGTATGTTGAACCTCAAAATTTTGTCGTGGAAGGCACTCTTGTTGTTCACTCAAAGCCAGTAAGTAAATTATTGGATTTTAGTTCTACGCATTCCTTTTTTTACTCCATGTTTGCAAGGAATTTAAAATCAACCCATTAATTTAAAAATGTATTACTATAAGTAAAGACTCCTTGTTGGATTATCCAAGAATAATCAATGATTAAATACTCTAGTATTTACTTTATTGAGAACAATATTATCACAAATCTAGTATTCGTTCCCATGTTAGAATTATATATTATACTATGGATATACTCGATAAAAATGTATAATTCTAAGATAAATTTTGGAAGAAAAGAAATAACAGTAAACTTGAATTGAAAACCTATAGTTATCTTCTAATCAGAGTTATCTCAACCTGATCGTTGTCTAGAAGAACCTCCCATATCAATCTTTTTAGAGATTATTGGTGATAAAGAACAAGTAAATGATAATATAATGATATAAAATATCCCCACCATATAATAATATATTTACATCTTTTTGAGGTGTTACCTGGACCTCCCCCAGAAAGAGAGGTGGATTTCTCTACTGAAATCATACCTGGATATCATCCGATAACAAAGAGTCTGCATAGGATGGAAAATGTGGACCTAGAAGAGTTAATGATACACATCCAATGTATTTTAGATAGGGGTTTTATCTGACGGGGTGTTTCTCCTTGGGGATCACTTGTTTCTTGAATTAATATGATGGAAGTGATCAATGTGGATATGTATTGATTATAGAGAACATAACGGGAACCCAGTGGAGAAAAAAATACCCTTTTACAATAATTGATAACCAATTTGACCAACTTCATGGGGCTAAATGTTTCTCTTAGATTTATATTCGAACTATTTATCATCAATTGATGAAGAAGAAGGATGATATTCCAAATAATTTCTTCGGATCACGATGTGGGCCTTATAAGTTTGTTGTTATGCCCTTCAAACTGACTAATGTACCTTCAATTTTTATGGATTTGATGAAATGGAATTTTAAGTACTACCATAAAAACATTGTGGTAGTATTTACTGATGATATTCTAATATATTCCTAATGTCTCGGGGAGCATGAGGATAATCTAAGGTTTATTTCGAAAACTCTATGGAAGGTGAGGATATTTGGAATGTTCGGAAAATCATAATTTTGTTTACAACTCTTTAATTTCTTGTGGAACATTTTAACTATTAATGAAATCACAACTGACCATGGAAAGAAAAAGGTTGTATAATAGTGGCCTTAACCTATAAAAATAATTGAGACTTAAAGTTTCAATGGATTATAGGGTTATTATAGGAGGTTTTTCAAAAACTTTTCATGACTTTATATTCCATTAACC
The DNA here is from genome assembly GCA_963277665.1 of Viscum album. Lineage (NCBI taxonomy): Eukaryota > Viridiplantae > Streptophyta > Magnoliopsida > Santalales > Viscaceae > Viscum > Viscum album. The sequence goes on from OY728132.1 coordinate 997,388,217, forward strand.
TTGTTAACACGAAAAGGGGTCAAGTTAATATAAAAAATGAGTTTGAGGAATGTTTCCAAGAGATAAAGAAGATATAGGTTACTTGACCCATGATAACTCTACCCTAAACTGTATAAGGATTTTTTATTTTTAGTGATGGATCTATAAAATGGATTGGATATGTCCTCATGAAAAATGACAATTTGATTGCCTATGAATCTTGACATTTGAATAATCACGAGCCGAACTATCATACTCATGATCTGGAGCCGGTTGTGGTAGTTTTTCTCTAAAGATATGGATCCACTGTATTTATGGGGAGAAATGTGATATATACATAGAAAGAAAATATTGAATTATATTTTCACACATAGGTAATTTTTCATGAGATATATCTTATGGTTGAATATTTTTAAAAACTATGATTTAAAAAAAATCATCCCGAAAGAGAAAATAGAGGCACTGATACATTAAGTAGGAAAGACCCATTTGTTCTGTCAATGATGAGGATTCAGAGAGACCAATTAATCCAAGACATAGTGAAAATTAACATGATATTTATAAGGGAAGGGACTACATAGACCCTATCCCAAATGATTTTTTTAACTATCATTACTAGAGAAAATCACAAAATCTCAAAAAATATATCCTTCGTTACCAAATAAGTTTGAGGCTGTGAATGATGAGAAGATTCCTAAGTTAAATATTTATCAAGATGGTGTACTGAAATTTCATACAAGACAATGTATTCCATCCATTCCAGAAATAAATAAGGTGTTGATGAAAGAAGCTCATACTCTACTTTATCTGTACATCCTGGAAGAGTGAAAATGTTTCAGGACCATTGCGATCATTTTTTGTGGGATAATATGAAAATGGAGATTTCTATCTAAACTATAAGATTCCTAGTATGTCTGCAAGGGAAGGCATAGTGAAAACTTCATAAAGGGGTATTATAAACACTACCCATATTAGCAAGTATTTGGGATAATATCACTATAGACTTTGTCACTGGTCTCCCAACAAATTTCAAAAAAATGATTTTATATGTGTTATAGTGGACTGTCTCACCAAGACTTACCATTTTAACTCTATTAGGGAAGATTTCTCTCTTGATCAACCTGACTGGATTTTCATGAAGGAATTGTTAAGGGTGCATGCAGTTCCACTTTCCATCATATCTAATCCTTATCCAATGATCAATCCAAATTTGTGAGAAGTCATCAATATGCTCTGTGAACTGAATTGAATTTTAGTACAACCTATCACTCCTAAACTGATGGACATTATGAAAGAACTATTTCAACACTCGAGGACATGAGGAGGACATGCTCAATTTAATTTAAAGGTGGAATGGATCAACATCTTCCATTAGATGGGTTCTATTACAAAAATAGATTCTTTTTGACCATTCAAAAGACACCATGTGATGCTCTATATGGTTGGTTTTGTAGAACTCCTACTTGTTGGGATAAATTTGGTTATAGAAAGCTTCTTGGACCTGATCTTTGGAAATAGATGACAGAAAAGGTTCATGTCATCCATAGAGACATTAAGGATCCTCAATGTCAAGAAAAGATCTTTTCCGAAAAACATAAATGGGATTAGGGGTTTGATGATGGTGAGAATGTATTTCTTTGAATTTCACCTTACAAGAGAGTCATGAGGGTTGAGAAGAAAGGTATGCTCTGCCCTTGGTACATTAGCACTTATGAAATCCTTGATTGTGGAGAACCAACAACCTATCAGCTTAAACTTCTTCCAAATATTGAACTAGTTCATGATATCTTCCACATATCATTCTTGAGAAAGTACATACTCGACCCTCCAAATATAGTAAATGATGATGTTGTATAGCTATAACATGACCTCTCTTATGAGGAGCAGTGGGTGGAGATATGGGATTGTAGAGAAAAGTTTCAATGGAAGAAGACTACCCACCTTATTATGGTTTTGTGGAGGAAACCAAAATTATGAAGAATTCATGTGGGAAATAGAGAAGTATATGTGGAAGAAGTACCCACACATTTTCTCTTTAGAGTGTACGAGTTGAAATTTAGAGGAAAAATGTTCTTCAGTGTTGAAGAATGTAACAACCTAGGCTTTTGAATAATATTTGATTCCTGAATTTATTTGTAATTTTATTTTGTACTCTAGAAAACTTTATAATTTTTTAAAATGATGATGTGATTATAATTAAAATAATACCACTAGATTCCAACTATTAAATGGCCGTTGTTGAATATGAACATTGGAATCTATAATCTTAACATTGTGATTATTGTTTATAAATATAAATGATCATGGTCCAATAATACAAAAGAAGAGTCGATGGCCTCATCTAGTAGACTTGGGATGTTTGAAGCCCATCTGTTAGAGCATATGAAGGTGATAGCATCACTGGTCTTTACTGTTGACCAATATCAAACTTAGCTACATCATGTTAGAATTGAACATAATATCCTTCAGGAGAAGTTCAAGATGATATAGATCACCACTTTGGAAACGTTGTCTGAGTCTCCTGAATATTTTATCACTATTTTACACCATACTCATAGATCATATGAACGTGTTAAATGGGGCCAGGTAATGAGGCCTTAGTTACTTTGGGTAATCTTTTTGTATAAATAAAATTGTTTTTTCTATTATAGATTTTTTTAATTTCAAATGTCAAAATATAGGATGAATATTTATAGGTTTCATATTATTGATGAATATAAAAAAGAGAGTATTTTAAAATATTTTCTTATACATTAAATACTTAATAATGTGAAATCATTTTCAAAAAATGGTCTTGTAAAGGTGTGATCAGTTAAAAATTTATCGTCTAATAATATCAGCATAATTTTTAGTGAACAGTAATTTGTTAATAATAATATTACCCTTACGAATAATAATGTGACCTATTGAATAGTAAAATCACTTATGAAAGTTCAAATATAATTTAGGCATATTCGATAGTAATTTAATATAATATCATAATAAAATAACTATTTTTGTGATATTTGGTAAGTGTTATTATTTTTTGAGTAAATCGTTTTTTTAATAAAAAAATTAAATTTCTCATAATTAGGAAATTATTTCCATAAAATGGAGATCAGTTTTTTAATTTATAAAATATATTATTTGGTTAGGGTGAATTTATTATATTTTTATAAAAATTACAATTTTCAGTGAATAATAAAAATTCAGTTTTTCAGGTTTCATTGTGTTTTATGGAAACATAATGATGTATTAATTGATACAAATGGCTGGTGAACTTTTGCACAGTAAAATATTGTATGATTTTTTCTAATTGGATAATAACATGGGAAAATACCATGGGAAAGCCTATGATTTTTTAAATATTACTAATGAGGTGTATATTGGAAATTAAAAAAATATTACATAACATTTTCTATAAATACCAACCCATTCTTTCATTCTGTTCATTCTTAATTCCACATAAATGAATATATGGTCTTTTTACATCCCATGTATTTCTTAAAAGGTTCCCTAGAGCCCCACAATGTCCCATTATTCCTGTTTTTTGAAGTCACTTATCAAGGTTAGGGAACCTTTCACCCATCTCTTTTAATCGATCCTTCTTTTATGTAATGTCATAGAATTTCCATTCACAAATGTTGGGGGATGATATTATGTATAAATGATAATATACTTGTTATTTCCACATGATGAGATGCAGTTTTTCTCTCATCAATTAATCTTCTAAATTTTTATGTGACTTTGTTTGGCTGCTGAATTTTCGTAAAAGAAATAAACTCTTCTCTTTTCTTTCAAGTGTCCTTTTCTTGTGGTATGTCATTAAAATATCCATAAAATAATATTATTTACATTTTATTATGTCCCTATAATGTATTTTGAGTTATTTATATGTGGGTGACACTATTCCCCTCTTTTTTAATGTTTTCTAAAACCATGTCGCATTGTCGTTATGCTAGAGAATTTTCATCTCAAAATCCCTATCCTTTTCTCAAGAAATTATCTTATTTTATTTTTGTGAATAACCAAACCTATTTATTTCATAGATTTATTCACCAAGGTATAAAAATTATATATTTTCTATTGTAATTAACATATATAAAACCCTTATTCCCTTTTTTTTTGATACAAATTACATAATTATATTGTTTTTAAGAACTTCTTAAAACGTTAGGATTTGGATATGAAACTCATTTATTTTATTCACTTTGGGGTTTTTATGAAATGTTTGATTATGATACATGTGTATAACATGAAAATAATGTCATATTAAGGATTCTCCCAATTATCTCTCCAATGCATTGGGTAAAGATATTATTCTCTAGAGATGACATTTTTGATGATACCTTGGTGAATAACCTTTGTAAATTTTAGGAGACATTAGGGATGGACCTTAGTGATATTCTTATGAATGTATAAATTAATTTTTTTTCCACATTTTAATTTTATTATTATTAAAATATTCCTATTTATCCCCGTGTTTGTATTGATATCGCTCAAGTTCACATGTAAACTGTTTCAATTGTTTTCCTTCATGGGCCTTCTTCTCACCCTTTTCATTGATGTATGTCTCCAGGTTATGAAATATAGTTATTTTACTTATAAAGAAATTTTTCTAAAGTTCTCAAGGTTATATAAATAATGTTTTATGGTTTCCTTTATTACGTACATTTTTTCCATGACAATATAACTATAATATCCTCTGTTTGTAAAACAAAATGAAACGTTATGTAATAAAAGGGAAGGTAGCAATAATTTCCACATATAATGTATTTTGTGTAATCATAACACATTTATAAAATTAATTATATATGAATTTGTGGGTAGATCTAGTATCAAGTAAGACATTATCACTTCTACAGTGGATTGTATGTGTATCTTTCACGACATCATTATCACACCCCTCATCCAGAATGGCGATTGTATGAGACTTCCCTTGGTACATTGAATTAAGAGGATGGAGATATCGATTATCATCACCATACCATATATTTTGAAATTGGTTAGAATAATTCTCATTTTCCTTGCACTAGCAGCACCAAATTATTGGTGGTGAATTATATGTAATTTTTTTCCATTCTCAATGTTATCTAACTTCGTCCGATCAGTTTGGCAATCAATGGGTCGATGGATTTTCCTTCCTCATTTAAAACATTTATTAGTCTTGTTAAGTAAATTTACTCCATGATTTATAAAACAAATATATAATAATTTAATGTTCATCTTATTATCTCTAGGTGTTTTAGATTCTTCATTATTCCATATATTCATCTTCATGTCAGACCCGTTGGTTTGATATGTGACTCAAACAACCATTTCAACCTAAATTTCACAACATGAAATCTGTTCGTAGATACAAATGACTTTTATAGAAAACACAATTCTATGACTTTTATTTAATCCATTTAATAACCCATGAACTTTACTTTTGGGTTGGGTGATAATTCCTATAGCGTAGCATGTAAGATACATGGAATTAGCCTCATAGGTACGAACAGATTCATCAACCCTTTTCATCAACTCAAGTAACTCTTTATCCATATTGATATGGATAATTATAGTAATTTAAATATTGAAAAATATGCTCTTAATGTAATCCCAATACCGAGACTCAATCACATATTTCTTCATCATATTCATGATTAGTGTTCACCAGCAGTCTTCCACACCTTCTAAATTATAAAGAGCATGAATAACGTTCTGAAACTCCAAATATTTGAGAATGGAGAATATATTTTTAGTGGTACTGATCGATATTTCATATACAAGTGGATCAGGATACACTATCAAATAATTGGGTAATTACCTCATGAAATTCTCAACGGAATATTGTTCCCTACATTTCGCATTTTGAAGTCTACCATGATTCATATCAAGAGAAATATGTTTGATCGTTGAAAATATTTTTCATTCATTCTAAATCCCATTGTATTAGGTTTATTAGGAGTCAAATATATGAATTTTATTCCACAATCACCATTAACATGGTTCCATCAGGTTACATTCGTTGACTAAAACAAAAATCACATAGTAAGAAATAGTTATCTTATTAAGGAACCACATATTCACGAAAATTTACTTATAAGATGTTTAAATTATAAAACCTTCCTTAATAAATTACTCCTTAGGTTTATCCTATGTTTTTAATAACAAAATTATATTTAAATCGTTCATGATAGTTCGTGAAGAGTTTGTGAATTTCTAAAGTATATCCCATGGTAGTGTCAAATTAGGAGTCCAACAATGCCCATTTTGTGTTCCAAAATACCCCAAGTTATGCTCATAACATATTTTTGAAGTTGTTACCTCTAGGTAAATATATGTCATAAACACATCCACTTATTGTATGCAAAAGGGATCTATTTCTATGATACCAATAACTCTATCCTTCGCCAAAATTCTATGAAATTTCATATATTTTTCCTCATCCTTAAAATTATCCTTAGATATTTCCTTAGGGATCCAACTAATGTTTTCCCATCCCATGTTCCAAATGATTGCTAGACCATTGATTTGATTCCAGCTATTGAGATGTTCAATTTTTATACATTAACATTACATAACTTTTGTAGATTACTTATATCATTATACAAATAGACAACCCAACACTGTATTATTTAATTACATTAGGAAGCAGAAAAAATATACACTAGTAAAAAAATTAGCCACTTCATATCCCAATATAATTTTTATTATTAGATACCTTCTTAGACACATCAAACATAATTAATATCTACATAACATGGGGGAAGAAAACTTAAATACGGGTGAGATCAGATGATTAGTAAGGGTAAAAAAGTGATATATATATATATAAATGTAATCATGAATATACAATTATGATAAAATTATCTTGAAAATAGAATATCATAAACTGAATATTAAAGATTATAAAAAAGGATAATGCAATAAATAATTGTAGTTCATTTGTAATTAATAATAAATAAAAAACAAAATAATAAATTAAAGCATACTATAGGAACAAAAAAAGGAATTGTGGCACAGAAATAATCATATAATATGATTTCTATAGTATCCAAGGAATCACTACCAATACCATCTAGTTAGTATGGGTTCACTCCCTATACCATATTGGTAGTCATAGATCACTCCAATGACCATTTTAGTACAATGAGACCACTTTTCCTACCATCATGGTAGCATAGTTCACTCTCATGGATATATTTGTACATAATATGCATTCCAATGAACATATAAATCTACCTCATGAGATATAAATCATTGCTCAAAATATTTGAGTGACATATATGTCCCACCAATCCGAGTATGGAATCATTCAAACATGTACCACAAGATCATAACAAAACCTATCATAACTGATGAAATGAATTTGTAACTATAATATTGTAATACTGTCACAACCTATGGAAAAATATAGGTTTAATAATTAATTAATTTTATTCATAACCCATGAAAAGATTAGGGATTCTAAAGAATATGACCCTTGAAAGATAAATCATTATCGTAAACATCATTCCATCAAAACAAAATCCATTTTGAGAAATAGTATGAATGGAAACAATGAACAATTTCGCCCAAAAGGCACAAGTAACTCCAATTTTTACATCATAGTTGGAAAAAATGTTTTATAGATATTTTAAAAAAAATTCATGTAGAAAATATCATTTCTTCATTGAAATTTTATTTTTAAGACATAAAACATTTTAAAAACCCTTTTCTTTGAAAATTCCATTCCAAAATTATAAAGGATGATTCGAAAGACATAAAACATTATCAAAATCCTGTTTTCCTAGAAAATGATCTTCATGAATGATTTTAAATATTTTTCTTAAATATTTTCGATTTTCTTTAAAACATATTTTTTCAAATAAAACAGATTTCAGATAAAAAAAATTCAATTATATTTTTATTAAAAAATTCTTAATTAACAAACGTAAAATACAGTGTAAAATTGTAATAACACTTTGAGTTACATTTTATGAATATAGAAGAAGTAAACATATGAGTTTTCTAGATATATGGATCATAATAAGTTTTCAATTTAAGCATAAATAAAAATAATCGTGAAATGTGATGATATTGATTCAATAAACACTTATTACTCAAAAATATGGGATCATACATTCCATGAAAGAAAAAAAAATTACATAAGGAATAAAATATCATGAAAAAAATCATATTAATTATATAACATTTAAAATGGAATTATATACACCATAAAAATTAATTCAGGTTCATAACAAAACATGATGTTCAAAGAAGGGAAATTGAGACAAAACTATTCTACCGATTTAGTAACTTTAGAAACATAAACCCCATTAAATAAATATCTTAAAATGGATAGATAAAAACCCATAAATTTAATTATAATAGGAATATAATCTATTAATTTTCATCACACACACAACAAAAATTATTTGAGTGTTGAATAAGGTATATAGCTCAAGGAAATAAAAGTGAGATGATATCCCTTACATGGTATCTTGACTGTCGTCGTAGTCATTAAAAACACCTATATTAAAATATATATTTACATTTAAAATTTTATGAAACCATATTATTATATATAATACATTTTATGGTTTCATTAAAACCTTATATTACCTTCTTCTTAACAATCCTATGATAATAGTTCACTTTGGGTAATATTGGATTTATTATTCACATGTGTCTTAATTTTTTATATAATTGGTCCTTATACTAATATCCTGATGAAATTAAGTTAAAAAATGATAAAAATATAGTTTATCTTCATTATATTTATATTATGGTAATATATATAATATATAAGTATGAAATAGAATACTCCATTCAAAGAGACGGTTTGTTATACGTACACTTGAATGATGTTTCCATTTTTATTGTCATAATGAAATAATGAATGTAAATTAAATATGTGTATATATATGTACATATATAATTTTTAAATTAGATTTATTATATGATATATATCATATAATTTCACTAAACCCATAATTAATACATTCCAGGTAGAGTGTGAATGAATCACATTGCATTAAGGGGGCGATAATCGATAATTCCTCAACTAAAATTATCATATTTACACAAAATACAAATTATAATTTTATGAGTTGAAAAAGGATTAAAAAAGATTAAAAAATTAATAAATATAATAAATAATATATATATATATATATAATTCCAATCATAAAGTCTTCCATGATAGGTTGTAATGGAAAAATTAACAATTATCATTTTATGAGGTGGTAGTTCCCTTTGTAGATGAACAATATGTTCGATACCGAACTGATGGAGGATTGTGTATGTTTAGGTATAATACATAACATGAAAACAAGCATGTATACATTATTTAATTTTTTTATACAAGAATGTAATAAATAGAGTGGAGGGTCGGAAAAGAAAATAAAGGAAAGTAGTTTGAGAGAAGACATTACGTCTTTATCAGGCAACTCATTTTGGTTTGTACCAGAGGGAATCCTTAGATTTTTTTCTACCCAATGAGAGGCTTACAAGAGAAATATAGGGATGTTGGGAAGATTATTGGGAATATATTGGCCAAAAATACATTGTTTTAGAGCTTTCAAGTAGTGGGAGAGTTTTTTTCCATTTATAGGGATGGGAAATGACACACAAGACATTTTTGAGAATGAGTTTGATGTAACCACATGTTTACCTAAACAAGTAGTAAATAAATAAAACATATCCATAATGTAAGGTTAAGGGACTAAAAAATTCTATAATATGGGTTTGTGACTAGTTTCTTGGTCGTTTTGTGGTCTTAAATTGATGGTTTATTACTTTAATAATCAAATATTTCTCTTTATTGTTGTAATTAATTTTAAAAACGTTCATTAATATTCTTGGTCAAAAACTATGTTGAACATATTAGACATTATAAATTATTATTATACAAAAATTCAGAATCCGTTTTTCCAAATTCTAATCACATAAGTGGCTGAAATTTATTTAAAAATAATCCCATGGAAAGGATGACATTGCACGTTTTAATGTAAAAACATCCAAATGTTTATTTGGTTTTTATAACCAATTTCAAAGTGAAATTTACACCATTTACTAAAATTGTTTTAATTTATAATTATATGATATAATTAAACATTCAAACTAAATTAAAATATCCTTTTAATTTATAAATAAATAAGACTAAAATACATGCCTTAATTAAATTCTTTTATTTTCACTATTCATCTAGGAAATGAAGGTTCTGAGAAAAATACCAAATGTTTTCCCTAAGATTATTTCTATATTCTAAATTCAAAAATTATGTTAATTTTATAAAATTTAAAATTTATATATGTCTAAAATTCAATTTATTATTTTTCTGAGAAGTACATTAAAAGAATCTCAATAAAGAAAATATTATTTTTTAACATATAAATAATTTACTGAAAATTATATATTTCATTATCAATTTGCTTTATCTCTATAAAAAACATATTAAATATTTTATAAAAAGTATCTATTACTATTCATATAGCTATGTTTAATGGCTAGGATTTAATTTAATAAATTAAATAATTATGACAATAAAAATATGTTTTATAGAATCATTGGTTTGGAATTTAGAATATGGTAAGCCGATGTTCCATGTCACATATTCCATGTTGATTATCAGTGCAATGTATATTGAGACACTTCTGTGTGAAAAGAATGGTTGACTTAGTACATTGCACGATATAAAATAAAATTTAATTTATTAAATCAAAAAAATGTATGTTAAAACTCAAGATATTATAAGCACATCGTAAAAATCATGTTTTACGATTTTATAAATCAGATATGTCAATTGAAAAATAAATATTCTGACAAAAAATAACAAACTCACTTCGGCCTAAAAAAATAGATTCTCAATATTTTCAGGATCCTTTACTCATTTGAACACACATATTAAAACATTTCATTTAAAAACATGCATCTTCATATGGTTAGATAATCACTCACCTTAATAATAATGATGTATAATGATTTTAAAAAGTGATGGAATAATGATAATAATATCTTATCCTTTAAAATTTTATGGTGCTATCATTATTTATATAATCAAGATGAATTTTTTGAGCCCTTACAACATCACAAATTTTGGTATCTCTACCTAAAATGATTGTCTCCGTTTATAATCACATTTAATTAACATCATTGGAACACAAATAAATATTGGACTTGAGAGTTAGGTGGAACGTCCATAACCAGTAATATGATACCATTGGATTAGGTAACTTTTTCAACACATAATATCTTTTATCTGATGGTCTAAATAATCTTGATCTTTCTATTATTTCTCCCCAATTTATTTTTACAACACTATAATATTTTTTGTCATATGGGTTTCTATTATTTCTCACATTTCCTCTTAGTTGGAATGGGGTCCTACATTTAAGAAAATAGAGAAGTTTGATTATTTTTAGCTTGATTCATATTCGTAGCCTCTTATGAATCATCATCCCTTATAATTAAAAATATTTAAACTCAATAAAAACCTTATTCATGAATGGGGGCTCTTTCTTTAGATTTCCTTTCCTAGAAATATGAGTAATTGGATTTTCCCCATGTTTTTTATTTTCCATGGAATGTTATTCAAACAAATTTTAGTATTATGTTTTGTATTTAAGAATATTATGCACACACCCTATTTAATATTGAATGTATCATTATTGGGATAATTTTTAACTTATTTAGAAATTGTTCCAACCACTAAAATATCTGTATTATATCTCTTCCTTATAAGGATTCCATTGTTAATAGTACAAAGTTCTCATTCATGTTGATATTCATGGAAATCTTGTGGTGACCCATACTGAAAAATCTCTTGCATAATAAAAAAATATCATCCATATTGTTTGAAATTTATTATTCTATTTATTTACTATCTTCTTGTGAAAAACGTTTTTGAACTTATCTTCTAGTCATTTTAGCATTAGGAACACATTATTTTCTTCTATTTCATCATATAGTATTATGGCCTTATCCTCTTATCAAAAAACCTATTAAGTATGATTGGAACACACAAAAATTTATCATATTAATGGAAAAATCATATAAAATTATCATATAATTTTTTCAAATATTCACATATATTTTCCCTCGACCGATTTCATCTTTTCTATAGAGAGTATTTTACACTGGTGGATTTTATAAAAACATTATCTTTACTTCCTTTTACATCAGGACTTATCTAACTTATAAATATTGATATATTTAGATATAAATCCATTTCTATATACATAAACCTCTCGTATCACCAACATCATCCAATTAATATATCGTTTTTTCATGTAGTTCAAATCTATCTGAATCATTACCCATGTTATTTTTTGGAATGGGACCCCATATTTTTTGGTCCATTTGGTGGAAAAATTTCTAGTACATGCACATATCCCACCAGGAATATTTAGTGATTTTATTAACCGTTATAATATTCCACATTTTTATCATCTTTAACATTTTTAAAACACTTATAAAATAAATGATTTAGTGCAAACCGAATTAACTGACAAAGGAATTTTGTTTTTTACGCTATTTGTGGGACTTCCATGTGTTTATTCCCATGTATTTTTAACTCCTTTTTATTATTCCAAGAATCAACACTAATATCTTATGATTATGTGAAATTATTCATTTTTAAAACTATTTAGAGATAGTAATATTTTTTAGAATCCATATTTATATATATTAGTTCCAAATAAAGGCACTTAAAATTGAGAGTTGATTTTTTTTCTATAAGGGAGGTAAATATTTCTTACCAATCCTGCTTAGTTTAATGAAATTTATCCATATTTATTTTATTAATATCTTATAATATATTTTCATGATCTTTCACAACCTATTGAAACACATATTTCACCCATTTATCCCTATAGAAATATTCATTTGTAATTGTAATTATTTCCCTGTAAATTTTGAATCATTCTTCTTTGGCTTTAACAACTAATGTGGGAGGGTTACAAAAGCTCACTAACATTGAAAATGGATATTCCATAGAATTTGATTCATCTAATATCTATTAATTAACATCAATTATTCCATAAATATAGGAAAATACAAAGGTATAAACTTAAATGGAAATTTTATAATAATGATCTTTAATTTCAAAATAAATATTAGTAAGAGACACATTGAAATAATCTTCATCACAACTCTATATATTTCATTCAATATATCAATAAATAGGAATGTATTTAATATAATAAATATATCTTTAATTTCCTTTCTATTTTGGGTTATTAAAATTTCCTTTTTTAGATTTTTTATTATCTTTTTGGACACCTTTTCTATATATATCTCAAGGTAATATCTATGAACTCTGGAAATACTATTATAGGTATTTAGATAGATTCATTTATTTGAGGATGTTTTACGATCTATTTTATACAATATTAAAATTAGAACATCATATTTTCATATCCAAATAATCGGGTAAACAATTTTATGTAAAATTAGAGGAAATTCTCTTAATGAAATTATTTGTACTAATAAATCTCACAGTAACACTTGAGAGGGGGTGAACAAGGTTTTGTTAATTTCTTTTAAAAAAACTAATTATATTTAATCCTATGATACCCATTTGGTTTTTAACCACTATGGTTCATTAGTAACATACAAGATCTTATTTGTTTATCCAATCCCACATACAAAAGATATAAAAAATTAAAAATGGAATGTAAATAATGTGGTATTTTTTAGGATTCCACCCTAATATAGTAAACATACAACATATAAATATTTTTTATTCTCTCCTATTATGGGTTTTATACTAGTTATATTATTATCAATTACATATTGGGTGGGATATTTTTATACTAACCCATGGGTATTCACACACCCACATTGATTCCCCGAGGGTTAAAATTTCCAGTATCTAACTGTATTTCCCCAATCGGTGTCACCCTAGTATTCTCTTAGTAAGAGTCCAATATAGAATAACCAATTAGATCCAAATATTGGAAATAATTCCTTATTATAATCGAGTTATATATACATCCATGAAAACACTGGATCACTGAACATCTCTTATACAATAATTAAAACACATAAATAGTTGTGTTCTGGTTTTAAAATACTTGTCTAAAATAATCACTTCAACATAATGGATTTGAAAACTAACATATATTCACTGGATCCATCATCTAATTATTCTTACTCAAAATCACAATAACTCACCATCTTATAAATACTCGATTGAATATTATACACATTATCTTTGACTCAATTTAGTCTTCTTTATTTACCTCCCAAACAAATTCGGAATTCAGTATATTAGCCAATATCTTCTTATTCATCCTTTTTAATTAATCTTTTTTATAACCCTACCAGTATTAAGTTATGTGAATGTTCATCCAAACTCTTGTTATGTTTTTCTTATTATCTTTCAAAATACTCTATATAAAAATTCACTCATTGTTACTATATGGTTTTTCTCTCTTTGATTCACAGATTTTGTTGAGAGACTCACTCACATAATTTATATAGGGCGGATCATTTATTTTCAAATATTTTATTCAGAAAACTGGAAATAACTCGAAAGATTACGTGCATGATAAACCATATGAAATAACTAACATTATCACTCATCATGATCTATTATATATTATTCTCAATAGTACTCATGAGAGTGTTGAAATGTGATTTTTTTTTTCAACTCAAAGAGTATTATAAAAATACCTATAAATTTTCGCCTGTGTTTTTTATTTTTCACAACTAAATATGCCTTTTACTTAATTCTCTTTTGTTATTGGGTTTCTTATTCCTCCAAAATCTGCAACATAGATTCGTACTTCATCTAATCTTAACATTTTAATATAATCATGAAATAATACAAGGCATGGAATGGATCCTTACATTACATTGTGGAACTATTTTAGTCACATCATTATCATATTATAATTTTATTAATCTCATATCAATATTTGATCACTTAATTTTAGATATTCATGACATTTTTAACATGTTTAGAGAAAAAATACACCATATTAATTTCTATTTTATTTCAAAATCAAAATTCATGATTATTTACTTTTTCAGATAGTATTAATATCAAATTTTATTTTGTTTTGATGTTACGATGTAATATCTAAATTCATACACAATATTAAATGTCTGTTTTGATACTCAGAAATATTACATACAGTGTAATAAGTGATATTATATAAATGCAGATGTGGTACTAAAATACATATGTCACTCTCTCTAATGTCGTACACAAAAAAATCCATACGCCATTATATAAATGACTTATAGTTTTCAAAAAACATATTTTTTTCTGACATTGAAGAATTAAGACCAAGTTTTTTTAGTTTTTTATGAATTCATATGTTTTTCTCCCATGTAATACTAAGAAACCTGAATGTGTTATTTTTTCCTTGAATTCCTTAAAATATTACTCATATAAAAAATTTTCTTAAGATCTAAATAAAAAAAACAACCATTTTCAATTGACTCTAAGACGTATTCAATCAACTATATACCTTCTCAACCACATTAATTACTAAAATATATCTTGAAAACCCCGTGAATAAATATCTCATTAACCATAAAAATAAAAAAAATAAAATGGTTTTTACAAATATAAACTCTTAAGTATTCCATTCATCATGATTTGAACTAATTTAATAATAGTTTTTGCTTGTTTAATCCAGTGAAATCACTTTAAGGATTTTTAAACCACAGTATAAAACACTCAATAGGTTTGGTGAAATCATTTACATAATAAAAAACTCCCCAATCAACTGATTTCATGTATTTTATTTGAATCTATCAATATAGGTATTCCAAGGGACAAAATTTATTACCCATGTCTTATGAGTATCTCTATTTATTCATTTAGGTGGAATCTCAATCCATCACTCATGCCTAGAACATTGCATGATTACATTTCCAATACAAATAAAACAAACGCAGCCTAGGGGAATGTCACCTAAGTGTCACCATAATTGAATCCTTATAAATTTTTCAATTTTACCCAGTGAAGAGTATAAGGGGAGGGTTTTATCAGATTGTTATATTGCGATTTTTTAGGAATTACATTGATATTAAATGACTTTAAAAAACCCTTAAAAGTGAAATAATTATGATGTTGTTAAAAAACTATCATATAATATATATTAAACAACAATATAATGGGGAATTATGTATCATAAAATCATACCTAGGATGGATTATTCATCAATAATAAACTATCATTGGTGAAATATATAACACTGACCTATACCATAGGTTAACAATGAATCACCAACATATTATCCATTGTTATGTTATTTCCAAATCATATAACCTGAGTGAAGGAATCACCAAAAACATGTTATCCCATGGTGAATGATAAATTAGTTGATTTATTGTAAGGGTGGGTGATCTACTACAAACATGATGAACATGGTGAATTTTCCATCAACGTCTATATTATATTAGTGGTTGGTTTATAACTAATGTTATAAAAAAAGTAAACCAAATATCCCCAGCATATAACATGTAAGTGTGAAGGATATTTAAATAATTCAATTGATAGGATGGGAAATTCCGAAGTCTGTGAATGATAATATAAGTGAAGATATAATCACCAGAAGATTTAACATTATCCAAAACATATTAATTACCCTGTATAATGATTTATCACTCAAGGAATGCCTTAAATTATTCAAATTTAATTACAACTCTAATCAAACCCATGAAATTGTATACCTATATCAAATATGTTAATCTTGACCATAGATTGGAATGTATTTGGACCCCCAATAAAAAAAATTATCCCAAGGGTTAATGAATTATTGGAAATAATCATATCATTCTCACATATATGATATAATTATCTACTCACATAACCAATAACAAATTTTACCATCAACAAGATATTTTTAAGATATCATCTTATGGAACACTAATTAAAATCATTAAGATAGAATCACTTTTTGGGTTCTATTATTTTAATAACTCACCAACCTTATAGGTGAAAATTACATCATTAAACTCTTTAAATAATATGTTTTAAAAGGGCTAATAATGAGTTATTAGAACAAAAGAAAGGCCAAAAAAATGTGGAAAACAAGATTTAGTTCAATATTGGGTAGTCTACACTCACCCTCCAATGATTACATAGCATAAGGAAAGATTAATTTTTATTAAATAAGAAACATATTTAAGAACAACCTATATTAACATTATAGACGTGGACTCATAAAATATATTAATTTATTCAACAAAAACCAATATAAATATTTAATTAATTATAATTACCCTAATTTATGGAATATAGAATGGTCAATGAAGAAAAAAAGAATAATAAATAAAAAAATTTGGATTGAAACCTTAAAATCCGTCACATAAATTCAACAAAACCAATGTAAGAGAAATCAAAGAAAAACCAAAAAGATATAAGGCTATGGAGGATAGAAAAATATTGAGTAAGTATATTAGATTTGTGATATTATGGAGATATGTGTGAGGGAAGTTTTTTTTTTAAATTAAATGTTTTTTAAATTAATTTTAATTTATCTTTTAAAAAAAATATTGTAAGAAGCCATCAGACCTGATTCACTGGCACAAGGCACCAAATATCCTACCTACCACCTCATCCGGGGAAAGAAGTAGGAATGTTGCTCAATTAGTCTATGAACCTCAATATTTTATATATTGGGGGACCAAAAAACAAGACACCAATCACTCTGTCCTATCTATGATCCTTGAAAGATATTATATTTCCAATCAATTTCCTCAAACACTGACCTAATGCCTTTTCTAACTACTCCAATGGTCAAAAACCAACAAAATACAAGTGGTTTGTCTAATATTTTAGTTAATTCATACCTCAATATCTAGTGGTAACTATAAATGACATGGGGTTGTCCATAATACTTCTATATGAATTATTACACTCATGGGACATCCTTGTTGAATTCATATGAATGATTTGGTTCATTTTTCATAAAATATAAAATATATGTCTAGTATTTCTTAATTTATATTTTTATCAGAATTTTTAGATTATGTATTTATTTATTTTCATGTTTATCTATAATATAACACACACACATGTATATATTTATATATATATATTTCTATGATGCACAATTTTCCATGGATTATAGATTCCCTTTTTACATAGGTTTACATTTTTCATTCATCGGTCATCTAGGATGCTCTTAGTAAAAATTTTAGTAATTGAATACTATTTATAATTTAAAATAGTAAACCAATTATATAATATATACATATAGTCCCTTTATATTTACAAAATTCAACAGTTACTAGGTAGTGCGCTTGGGGTGTTGTCACAATATAGATTTGAAAATATTTGTGTATGTATATTAAGGCTGTTAAAAAAATGTATCATAGTGGATATTTTAGCTATATAAATCGTTATGTAAAATTTTAAACCATGTTTTCTCTCTACACTATTAAATTTTTCAAAATTATATAATGTATTATTATTACTATACAAGAGAGAGTTGGTACGAGGCTGTAAAAAAATATCTATGAATATTACTCTCAATAGACATGATTTTTTCTAAAATATATTTGTAGGATTGGTCAAGGATGAGGAAATAGTAGAAAAGGATGAATATTGACTTCAACTACCTCTAAGAATATCTTACCATAATATTAATGGATGGAGGAAATAAACTAGATATTTGGGGATATGAAATCTATGAACTATATTGGTGAGGTTTATTCAATAGTTTATGGTAATATTTTATTATCCACTACCATAACCTATGAATTATTTCATACAAATACCGTATATTAATTTATTTTTAATAATATAATTTATTTATTAGGATTAAAAGAAAATTTATTCTTAATTTTGATTGGCATATAAATTCCATGGGTAATAAAATAAAATCATGGAAGAGATGCCTTACTTGTGAAATTGTGGGGGGGACATATAGAATTTTAATGTTATATCTATTCTAGATACACAAATATTTGACCTTCATCCTTAAGTTTATCAGATAATATTATTTCAAAATCAATTTGTAGTTATAAAAAGTTAGTTTGTTTTATTTATTTAAATGATATTTCATATACATTTACTATAGAATAGAAATTCAAATCAATTCATGTATGGTAAACATAAAACAATGTGGGGGATATTACCTAATATATTGTTAGTAAATTATTTTGGAATAGAGATTGAATATATATAAGTTCAATAACGTATAATTTATTATTTTTCTTTTTTTTACATAAATATTGTTATAGGCTATAACCAAATTTATAGGTGTAATTCTCCATACAGTTGTTACCTAGAATTATTTTTTTATTCCATCTATTAAATTGAATTGACTGAAGTAAGTAATTATAAAAATCAATTAGAGGGGTATGGGATGAATTTATTCATTTAAATCAAGACATCTATTTAGGGTACATTGGGTTTTTTTCTGAGAAAGATAATGAAACCCTCTGACTATGTCTAGACTACCAATAGAAAAACAAAGTGATTATCAATTACCACAATGATTTTACTACAATTTATTTTTAATTTAAATAGTGATAGGGTGAAAATTCTGTTTCAAAGTCAAATATACACTATGGGTATCATCAACAAAGTTTGATATTGAAGGATTTTATTGAAAAAAATTAGTGTTTTTTGGATGAATGTGTGTATTTATTCATAACCATTGGATTGAAAACAATACTCATATTCCTTTAAATAGTCTAATGATCCAATTAATTTATCATTTTCTATATTCAATCAGAGTTCAATACTTGGAGGATATCCATGATGTTCTGATGAGTATGGTAAGCATCACTAAATTTTATTTGATACCCTTTGAGTGCTTAGATTATTTATCATGAAATTTAAATGATCATTTCTGATTCTAGAAGTTATATTTCATAGACATGTGTTATTAGATGTGTGAATCTACATAGATTCAAAAATGTTCATGTTATTTATATCTTGGGAATTCCTCATTTTTTTGGAATGTTATGGTTTCTAGGATTATCATAACATTGGAATCATATTATATGTTACTTTTAATGGGTTTAAAATCCAATGACATCCTTAAACATGAAAGGATTAAAATATTTATTTTCAAATTAATGTGAAAGAAAATTTAGGAAGATAAATAATATATTATTCACTACTCATATCTTGATCATACCTCATCCATGTAATCGATTTGAGGATTATTCTGATGCTTCTACTATTGTTCTAGGAATCCTTTTAATATTGGACCACAGTGTAGTGTATTTTAAATCTTGGAACATTAAACCTCATGATATGAAATACATTATACATGGACTTGGGTTAGATGTTATAATTTAATTGTTAATGTTTAAACCGATCCATCCTAGGATATAAGCTTAATAATGAAACCCCATAGGTATCTTATAATACCATGGTTTTATTCCCAGCTCACCACAAGCTATTGAAATATGGAATAATTTATTAGACTAGTTACTATCTCCATAGGGAAGAATATTTTATTTAGATTCTTCCCTCAATCACAAACACCAGGGGAACCCTCCCATGAGATCACCAATCTTGAAACTATTCCAAAAGAATAATTTTTAACTATAGTGTTCAAAGAAGATTGGATAACAAAAATAAGGGGGCACATTTTTTACATGGGTAGTACCGTATAGTCCATAAAATGTCACTTTTCCATGGATATTATACTCCCCACCCAAAAAATCCAAATTCCATTTTTGAGGATTGAAATCCAAAAACCAAGTTTGTATAACTTAACTTATGTTTAGGTATATGTAGGGACCCCACCTTAAAAAATTACTTAATATTGAATTAAATTAATAATTCACATTGAGGATCTTTTCAGGTTTAGAGTTTTAGAGAATTAGGAAACAACTATTGCATCTCAAAAGATTACATAGAAGACACTTCTACAAAGATTCCTTTCTTTTCAAACCATGAACTCTTAAAAAAAGAGTCATGTCTAGTTCCATGTTTAAGACAACATGACATTTCCTTGATCCCATCCTTGACCCTATTCCACATTATGTCTTGTAAAAAACATTTCAAAAAAACATGGGGTGAGCATAAAAAGCTCAGTAAGGGATACACAAAGAAAGAAAACTGTTAGTTTTTCAAAACATCAAGTAAACCATAAATACTTTATAAAATTAATACTTTTAACCTTTAAGAAGTACTAAATACTCTTCACTGAATGAAAGATCATTACTTACCATTTTGTAACCAAAATATTACCATAAACCCATATAATGAACACATAACATATAAAGGTAACTTGGGACATAAACATACTTAAATGGAATAACCATACGATCAACTTCCACCCATATCACTAAATAGAATAGCCATACGGCTAACTTCCATACCCAATTCATTAGAGGTTATAATTTAACAACCCATCATAGTACTTACGGAACCACCCGTCATATGGTTTATCACGTAACCACCTATCTAATGTCCATGATCAATTATAAAATCATAACACATAAAACAATTATAACAGAAAGAATACATTTACACATTTTAAGAACAATATATCACTTAAATATATTGACATAAAAAATCCATTATCAAAACCATTTTCAATACCAAAATACATAAAAGAGTATATGGTATTTATTTAGTTTTAAAAAATATTACGGCTTATTGAGGAAGCCAAAGATCAAATAATACTCGCGGCGACGGAAAGGTTGTTGTCACCTTGTACGTTAAAAAGAAATATAATTTTTGTCATTTAGTAAAACGCTTTGTATATAAAAGATTCATTTTGAATAAATGTAGAATTCAAAGGGGTTTATAAACCGTATAAAAGAATTTTGTGTATAAAACAAAATATTTGTCAAGGAAAGGATATTGAGACGAAGTTCCTTACAATGACGGTATCCTTAGATTAATGATAAATCAATTACATAATTATGTGTGAAAAATATAAATACACCCAATATAAGATGATATTAAGTGTAAAACAATCAGAGTTCATCCACAAATATTCATATTATGACATAATCAAGAAATAGAGGTTTAACCCAAATCATTGAAATTGGGTTAAGAAGTTCCTTTGCAAAAATTCGACAGCCTAACAACATCACGTTAAAATTCATAAAATGAGTTGATGAGAAAAAAAATGGTATCTCATCACTTTTAAATAAAATTTAAATCAATAAGGATATATAAGAACATATCCCAACATAAAAATATGTGAATTAAAAGACATAACAAAATAAGTCTTTTAAAAAGAGGAGGGTGAATGGTTCCCTTACCGACATGGGTAACTTTTGAAACGTACACCCCTTGAAAGAGGGACTTTACAACATTAACGTAAATAACCATAAATATAAGTATATTACAATAAGAGTAGAATAATGGGAATTACATACACCTCTCAAAGGAAATAGTGGAAAATGTAGCATAAATCTCACTGGAATGAAAGTAAGATGAAAATTCCTTTATGAAAACTCGGAAGCCTAACGGCGCCACTTAAAACTTCCAAAAATTAATTTATGAGATCAAATAGGGTCTCTCATAATATGAACATAAAATTTATAGTATTAGGAATATAAAATATAATCCCAAAACATAGGAAATATGAGCTTAAATGGAATGACATAAAATAGAGTACTTAGAAAGAAAGAGAGAGGTAGGATCACTTACCTCGTGTCCGACTTGACTCGATCATTCTTTAATATCCTGAATAATAAACTAGAGCTAATTTATACTTGATTAAGATCCTTTTATTAAGTTCATCATTCCTTTTATATCAATTATTAACATTTTATGAACATTATGTAATTATTTAAGTTATTAACTGTCGTTTGTCGATCATTGGTACTTAAAGTCAAAAATAAACTTCTTATAATTACAAGCTATTCATGTGGTAAAATATCCATTATATCCATAATTATATTAATGACCTAGATATAATATATATAATATATATATAGTATATAAATTAATTTATAATATTTCATAACATTTAGAGGTAATAAATGAAATGCACCATTCATGGAGACTGTAAGCCATACGTACGCTTGAACGCTACTTTCATTTCTATTTTTTATTTAATGGAATGAAATAATAATGATATAAAGTTATATTATAATTCCAGTATAATATAATGTATATAATATCAATAACCCCATCCTTTATATGTCCCACATATGGAATTAATGAATCAAATCAGTTTGATGGAGCGGTAGTCCGCACTTCCTAAAATGAAGATATCTTGTTTACCCATAATGGAAAACATAAAGGTATTCCATAAATGAAAAATAAAGAAGCATATAGAAAACATAAACATAATATATATCATATATAAATACAGTTCCATCATAATTTCCACCATGAGAGGTGTTAGGAGAAGATATAACAATCATCGTTTCGTGAGGCAGTAATTTTCCATCCACGGAAACAGTGTGTTCGTTAACCATTAGACGGATGTGTGTGTAAGTTTAGCTCGAATCCTTCTCATAAAAAATCCTAGTATATTTGAGATACTGGTGTTGTTACCAAATAATGGAATAAAAAGATTTTAGTGGGTTGGAGAAGCAAAATAAAACAAAATAACATAAGAGAAGACATTACCTTTAAATCGGGTAACTCATCTTGGTTTGACCCAAAAGGGTTTCTTGAAGAGCTTTCTGCCTAAGGTAAGGCTTCTAGGATGAATATAGGTATGTTGAGAGATAAAATGAGAAGATTTTATCTAATACAATGTCTTGAGATGTGTGGGTATGGTGGTAGAGGTTGGGGCCTTTTATAAGAGGGAAGAGGGGCACTCTTGGAAAGTCATGAAAATTTACTTTATTATAAAATGATTTTCAGATATCAAAGGTCCCAAAATTAAATATTTCAAAGGTAAGATGATAAGGGTTAGAAATCCAATCATCCAATAGGTTTTTTACAAGTGTAAGTCTTAGAGTTTACATTATCTTTTCATTTTATTTAAATCATTCATTAATGAGGTAATCGCTGAATAATCATGGTTTCATAAGTAAATTAATTTACTTAATGTCAAAAAATTATAAAAAAATACTATGATGTAGGAAATATATTTATATTTCCAATGAATATTTATAGTCATAAATATGACTTCTACAACCCTATATAAATTTTTTTTAGTAAAATAATAGATGTTTGTGACATTTTTATTTTAACTTTAAATAAAAAGTTATTAATGTCATTTTCGTACCCATGTGGCTCCATGGGGTCCTCACGTTGACCAATGGATTGTATTGGTCGAAAATGACTCATCCAATAAGGGTAGGACATGTGTTAAGGTCATTTAATATAATTATAACATTATTTTTACCATAAATTACACTAATTACCTTTAATCGTGATTAATAGAACTTAAAAGTTACTATTCACCAAAAATTATTTTAATTCCATTGAACCACATTTTACTTATTAATGACAACCATGTGTGTTGGATTTTTGAAACTCAAATCACAGAAGTTTTAAATATTCATTTAAATGAAAATTCAGTTTTTTAACTACCACTTAGTCGTTTCACTATTCATCAAAAATTGACGTTTTTCAGAAAAATACAAAATATTCACCCTAATATATATTTGATATTAAAAATTCAAAAATGATTTATATTTTACAAAATTAAATATATAAAAGTTTCATTATTTAATTTAATAATTAATTCCCGCTGTCAAAATAAATTTTGTGTTTTTAAGAAACAACATCTATTAAAAGATTGACACTAGTTTAAGTCTAATTTCAAAGCGAAATTAATTCCAATGACCACCAATGAATTATATGGTAAAAATATATTTTAAATACACTTTAAAACCAAGTAAAAAGATAATCTATCCATATAAATAAATTAGATTAAAATGAGTTTTTGAATTAAAATACAACATTTTCACTAAAAATGAACTTTATTGAAAAAATAACCAAAACCTACACAAAGTAAATTTTGATTTCCCAATTCTAAAGAAGAATTTTATTTGGTCCAATATAACATATAAATTTTTCAAAAAGTGGATTTAAAAAGGGTTCGCCATCAAAAGGCGGTTAATCGACCTTTTAAATAATATTAGAATATTTACGCTTAAAATTTGATTCATTCGCATTTTAATCCTCTAACATTTATTGGATAAAATTAAAAATATTTGAAAAACATATATAATCATTTTGTAGTTAGTTCGGTTCATTCCCTCCTTTACAACGGCTAGGCGTTAACTACCATTTAAAATAATATTATTTTATTATTAGTGTACAACATAAGATTTCAAAGAAACTCATTGTTGCGTATTGGGTACGCCATCGAGGGTAGCATTCCCCTTGAATTAATATTAACATTTTATTCAAAAATATGAAAAAATATGAAAATTTCATATCTTTTATTTAACTGGGGTGTTACATCCTTCCCCCTTTTGGGAATAGCTTCCTCGAAAATTTAAAATTGGGCTCAGAAACATCATTGAAAGTCCCACATCGGAATAAGAGTCAGTAAAAATATTACATTAAAATAAATAGAGGGAAGTACAAAGGTCACCCGAGTTAACCCATACCAAGATTCCATATAGGAAAGTATGGACATGGAAGAGAAAAAAAGGGTTATGTTTTGATGGAGAGTGATAGAAAACATGTTTAGGAGAATGTTAACCACCAAAAAATTACAAACATGTGATGGGTTAAATGGTATCTGATTCCCCAGTATGAAAAATTAACAGACAACATTTTTGTTTTAAGTTAATTTTCATTGAGGAATTTATTTATGAGCTTAACAAAAACATAAGGAAACATACATACTTGTCAGGTTGACTTTCAACTTTTACTCAATTTCTTTCACAAACTCATATTTTCTCCCAAAGACGGGTATTTAGGATGACTTTTTCACATTAAGAGTTTTATAATCAACTTATAGAGAATCACCTAAACCACAAAAGAGAACTATATATTTCCCATATCATTAAACCTTAACCAAAACCAAAATTGTTAGAACAAGATTAGATAATCCAAAAAAGAATAATCCTTTATAAAAAAATATATTCTTAATCTCCAAAATCTATCCAAAAAAAAGCAAAAGTTCAACAAAGACCATTTGATGAACAATTTGTCCATAAAATTCATCAAATAAAACCAAACTAATATTGAAACCCAAATATTTGAAGGATTTAATCACATAGTCTTCCAAGATAAATCTTAACATTTATCTCCAAATAACATCATCTTCTCTTAAAGTCTCGTATTGAAATGTGATTTGCCTAATCACATATCCTCCATGATAGGTTAATCATTTCATAGATAACCCAAAATCAACTTAATCTTGATTCATAAAATCATCTAACAAAAAATAATTAGTCAAAATAACCAGGAACTTCATGTAGTCCCGTGGTAGGCGATAAATACCAGTTGCACTTTGGTTGGCAGTTTGATTCCCACAGCTTCGTCCGACACGACATGTTGTCACACGGTCTGCGTGCGGTCCTTTTTCCTAAACTAAATAATTCTTATAACATTCCCCAAAAAGAGATGAAATCTTCAAAAAAACCATAACATAATTTAACCTCAATTTTACCTCATTACTTTCATTTTCCATCATATATTAACCTATAATTACCTCAAATGTAAGGATCATATAAACCCTAATGGTTACTATTATAATTATAACCCGAACATCCACATCGAGTTGGTTCTCTCATACATGAAGCATCAGAGATCTCACCAATGTTCAAGTGGTTAATCATGACTCCTTGATAGTTGGTTTATAATAACCATGACTTTCCTCATTGAATCCCCCATTTCATCCAATATCTTAATCAGATAACCACCATAGTTTCCTTCATACCCATTGTCACTTTGGTGCATGCTAGATCCATCAATTGACTAAAACAAAAAATGTCAGTATGAGTATATCCACAAAATCATCATGTAATAATGAGGAAGATAAACAGTAAGATATAATTAGTCATTCACTTTATCTAAAAACTATGACTCTTTCTGAAATCATATCAATTATGGTAATGTCACTTATGCTTAAATAATACCCTAACCTCTAAAGTTATCTAACCCAACCTTTGATACCAACTGTAGGGACTCAGCCTTAAAAAATTACTTAATATTGAATTAAATGAATAATTCACATCGAGGATCCTTTCAGGTTTATAGTTTCAGAGAATTAGGACATAACTATTACATCTCAAAAGATTACACAGAAGACACTTCGACAATGTTTCCTTTTTTTTCAAAACATGAACTCTTAAAAAAAGGGTCATGCCTAGTTCCATGTTTAAGACAACATGACATTTCCTTGATCCCATCCTTGACCCTATTCCACATTATTTCTGGTGAAAAACAATTCAAAAAAACATGGGGTGAGCATAAAAATCTTAGTAAGGGATACACAATGAAGGAAATCTGTTAGTTTTTCAAAACATCAAGTAAACCATGAATACTTTATAAAAGTAATAATTTTCACCTTTAAGAAGTAGTAAATACTCTTCACTGAATGAATGTCCATTACATACCCTTTTGTAACTAAAATATTACCATAAACCCATATAAATAACACATAACCTATAAAGTTAACTTGGGACATAAAAATACTTAAATGGAATAACCATACGGTCAAATTGTACACATATCACTAAAGAGAATATCCATACGGCTGACTTCCATACCCAATGCATTAGAGGTTATAACGTAACCACCCATCCTGGTATTCACGACACCACCCGTCATATGTTTTATCACGTAACAACTCGTCCAATGTCCACGTACCATTATAAAATCATAACACAAAAAACAATTATAACGGAAAGAAAACATTTACACATTTCAAGCACAATATATCACTTAAATAAATGGAAATAAAAAATCCATTATCAAAACCATTTTCAATACCAAAATAAATAAAAGTTTATATGGTATTTATTTACTTTTAAAAAATATTATGGCTTGTTGAGGAAGCCAAAGATCAAATATTACTCATAGCGGCAGAAAGGTCGTTGTCACCACGTACGTTAAAAAGAAACATACTTTTTGTCGTTTAGTAAAACGCTTCGTTTATAAAAGATTCATTTTGAATAAATGTAGAATTCAATGTGGTTTATACACCGTATAAAAGAAAGTTGTGTATAAAACAATATATGCCTCAATGAATGGAGATTGAGGCGAAGTTCCTTACAAAGACGGTATCCTTAGATTAAGGAGAAATCAATTACATAATTATGTGTGACAAATATAAATACACCCAATATAAGTTGATATTATGTTTAAAACAATCAGAGGTCCTCCACACATATTCATAATATGAAAAAATCATGAAATAGTGGTTTAACCCAATGAATTGAAATTGGGATAAGAAGTTCCCTTGCAAAAATTCGACAGCCTATAGACGTCACTTTAAAATTCAAAAAATGAGTTGATGAGAGAGAAAATGGTATCTCATCACATGGAAATAAAATTTACATCAATAAGGACATATAAGAACATATCCCAACATAATAAGATAAGAATTAAAAGACATAACAAAATAAGTCTTTTAAAAATAGGAGGGTGAAAGGTTTCCTTACCGACTTTGGTAACTTTCGAAATGTACACCCCATGAAAGAAGAACTATAAAAAATTAATGCAAATACCCATAAATGAAAGTATATTACAAAAAGAGTAGAATAATGGGCAGTACATACACCACTTAAATGAAATGGTGGCAAATGTAGCATAAATCTCACGGGAATTAAAGTGAGATGAAAAATACCCTACGAAAACTCGGCAGCCTAACAGTGCCACATAAAACTTCCAAAAATGGATTTATGAGATCAAATAGGGTCTATCATAATATGAATATAAAATTTATTTTATTAGGATTATAAAACAAGATCCCCAAACATAAGAAATATGATCTTAAAAGGAATGACATAAAAGAGAGTACTTAAAAAGAACGAGAGAAGTAGGATCCCTTACCTCAGGTCTGACTTGACTCGATCGTTATTTAATATCCGGAATAATAAACTAGAGTTAATTTATACTTGATTAAGAACCCTGTTTATGTTCATTATTCCTTTTATATCATTTATTACCATTTTGTGGACATTATGTAATTATTTATGTTAATAACGGTCGTTTGTTGATCATTGGTACTTAAGTCAAAAATAAACTTCTTATAATTACTATTTGTTCATGTGGTAAGATATAAATTATAACCAGACTTATATTCATCATTTAGATATAATATATATCACATATAACAAGTATATAATGTCATTTATAATATAAAATAACATTTAGAGGTAAGAAATGAAAGGCACTGTTCATGGAGACGGTAAACCGTACGTACGCATGAACGCTACGTTCATTTCTATTTTGTATTTAATGGAATGAAATCATAATGATATAAATGTATATTAAAATTCAATTATAATATCATATTTATAATATAATTAACCCTATCTTTTATACATTCCACATATGGAAATAACTAATCAAATCACTTTGAGGGGGCGGTAGTCCGCAATTCCTAAAATGAATATATCGCATTTACCCATAATGGAAACCAAAATGGTATGCCATAAAGGAAAAATAAAAAAGCATATGGAAAACATAAAAATAATATATATAATATATAAATATATTTCCATCATAATTTCCACCACGAGAGGTGGTAGGAGAAGATAGAACAATCATCATTTCGTCAGGCAGTCTTTTTCCATCCACGGAATCAATATGTTCTTTAAACATTAGATGGAGGTGTGTGTAAGTGTAGCTAAAATCTTTATCTTAACAACATCGCAGTATATTGAAGATACTAGTGTTGTTATAAAATAATTGAATAATAAGATTTTAGGGGGTTGGAGAAGCAAAATAAAACAAAATAACATAAGTGAATACATTACCTTTAAATCGGGTAACTCCTCTTGGTTTGGCCCAAAAGGGTTTCGTGAAGAACTTTCTACCTATGGTAAGGCTTCTAGGATGAATAGAGGGATTTGGAGAGATACAATTTTAAGAGTTTGGCCAATCCAATGGCTTGATAGTTGTGGGTAAGGTGGTAGAGGTGGGGGCCTTTTATAAGAGGGAAGAGGGGCACTCTTGGAAAGTCATGAAAATTTACTTTATTATAAAATGATTGTCTGATATCAAAGGTCCCAATATTATATATTTCTAGGATAAGGAAATAATGGTTCTAAATCCACCCATACAATAGGTTTTTGACAATTTTAAGTCTTATATTTTACATTATCATTTCATTTTATTTAAATCATTCATTAATGAGGAAATCGTTGCATCATCATGGTGTCATAAAAAAATTAATTTATTTAATGTATAAAAATTATAAAAAAAGACTATGATGTAGGAAATATTTTCATATTTCCAATAAATATTTATAGTAAAAAATATGACTAGTATAACCCTATGTAAAAATTCGTTTAGTAAAACAATACATGTTTGTGACATTTTAATTTTAACTTTATATAAAAAGTTATTAATGTCACATTCTTACCCAAGTGGCTCCATGGGGTCCCCAAGTTGACCGATGGATTATATTGGAAGTAAATGACACATATAATAAGGGTAGGATGTGTGTCAAGGTCATTTCACATTATTATAACATTTTTTTAACCTTAAATTACCCTAATTACCTTTAATCACAATTAATATTACTTAAAAGATAATATTTAGAAAAAATTATTTTAATTCTATTGAACAAAATTTTACTTCCTAATGACAACCATTTATGCCAAATTTTTTAAAATAAAATCACAGAAGTGTTAAAGTTTCATTTAAACGAAAAATCAGTTTTTTAACTACCACTTAGTGGTTTCACTATTCATCAAAAATTGATGTTTTTCAGAAAAATTCCAAAAATTAACCCTAAGATATATTTGATATTTCTAATTCAAAAATGATGTCTATTTTACAAAAATAAAAACATAATAGTTGCATTAATTAATATAAAAATTAATTCCCACTGCCAAAACAAATAGCTTGTTTTTAAGAAACAATATCTATTAAAAGATTGACACTAGTTTATGTCCAATTTCAAAGTGAAATTAATTACAATGACCACCATTGGATTAAATGGTAAAAATATATTTTAACTAAACATTAAACCCAATAAAAAAGATAATATATCCATATAAATAAATTATATTAAAAGGACGTTTTGAATTAAAATACAACATTTTAACTAATAATGAATTTTATTGGAAAAATAACAAAAACATACACAAAGTAAATTTTGATTTCCCGAATCTAAAGAAGGATTTTATTTGGTCCAATATAACATATAAAATTGTCAAAAAGTGTATTTAAAAAGTGTTCTCCATCAAGAGGCAGTTAATCAACCTTTTAAATAATACTAGAATATTTACACTTAAAATTTGATTTATTCACATTTTAAGTCTATAACATTTATTGGATAGAAGTAAAAATATTTAACAAACTTATATAAAAACTTTGTAGCTATTTATGTTCATTCCCTCCATTTCAATGGCTAGGCGTTAACTACCATTTAAAATAATATTATTTTATTATTATAGTGCAACATAAGATTTCAAAGAAACTCATTGTTGCGTATTGGGTACGCCATCAAGCAGAGCGTTCCCCTTGAATTAATATTAACATTTTATTCAAAAATATGGAAAAATATGAAAATTTCATATCCTTTATTTACCTGGGGTGTAACAGTATATGTTTCATTACCAATTTTTATGACCAAACATGTTATGTCCATGTAACTCATCAAATGAGTCCATAAGTATCTTATAATACGTTGGTTACAATCCTACCACTTAACAAGATATTAACCACCATACTAACATATCAAACTAATTATTATCTCAAAATTCTTACACATATTATTTTTATAAGCCTTTTACTCACTCACACGTATCCTAGGTAATATCCTTGAATGTCGCCAGTTATAAAACAAATCGAAGACTGGAATTCTTATCTATATTTTTTTTATCATATATGATCTTGAAATAGAATTTAAACTAATATTTAATGGTTGAACCATTTGGAATATTATTTCATACATTTTCAGATTTGATAAACCCGAAAAGCCATGAATAATAACACTCTTTTTATGGACCCCAGACCATAAAATTTGGTGGTTCTTCTACACTCTTGAATGGGTATTGGATCTAAGACCATTTCTAATGACGTGATAAAACTCCTTGAAAATTATTCTTAACTATGTAGTTCTTATAATTTATTCTCCTAAAATGAAAAGTGTGCCTTATTGATAAGGGTAAAATCTTTTTTTGTCACATGAGATGGGGGCTTGCACTATTGTAGAGTTACATGTTATTATGTTATAAATTTAGTTTAATATTTTTATTATAATGTATTGAAACTGATTATATTAAATTTTAAATAGTATTTTTGACATTATTTAAATTAATATATGAATATTTTTTTGTTGGAATAGTAGTTGGGTGTATAGTAACAATAATAGTGAACATAGTATTATGTTTTATTAACATATGAGTTAAAAACATAATTTGTTAATATATAGATATATATGTAAGAAAAATATATATTTGATTATATTTAAAATTATTATTAAATAATCAGTAAAAATTATAATGGGATGATATTACCATTGTTATTTCAATTATTATACTTAGTTTTTTTGGTTGTGTTTAAAAAAACACTATGGATCATGAAAATAATGAAAAAAACCTAAAATAAAAAACTATGAAATAGAGTGTATTAGAGTACGAGGGGAATGAAATATATAGATATAAAGTGCAAAGTTTTCATTATGAAATAGAAAATGTAAATGGAAATAAGCTATTCAAAAAATTAATAATTTTTTTTAAAATTATAAAGGTGGATTTGGGGGGTGACTTATGCTATGGAAGCAACATTTCACCTCTCGGTCCACCTATCCAAATCTCTCACTTATCTCTATAATTATTCAATCTTATTTCTTTTATAATTCATTATATATTGATCTAAATGATTAGTTTTTAGTGGTGATGAATTTAATTCGATGATTGAATGTTACAAATTATATATTTTTTTACATTCATGAGAATATTTTTTCTCAAGGATTAATTAAATATAAATTTCATGTTTAATTATCTAAGAAGGATTGTTTAATAATTGAATATTTAATATATTTTAATAGTTACACTATTTTTTAAATTAAAATTTATTTTATGTGTTTGATCAAAATTTTAAGAGGGCTTTTTTGGGAATTTTTTGACATTTTCAGGAATTATTGGACTTCCATATGAATTCAAATTAATCAAGTTGTATCATTCCAATAATTAATGATTTTAAAATTTTGATTCAAGGATTTCATTGATTTTTCATAATAATTTTTTATGTTATTTTTTAAAACCCTTTTTTAGAAATTTTCATATTTTCTTTCTTTGATATTTTATTAATGTGTAAATTTTACAAATGGTGTATTATAATTATTTTTTTAATTCATGAATTTAATGTCGTTTTTTTAAAATGGTACTTGGTTCAAAAATCATTCTAAATTTTATTTTGAGTCGGATTTTTTTAAAAAATTATAAATTTCTGGTCAGTATTTTTGGATGAATGTTTAGAAATATCATTGGTTTAGAAATATCTTAAAAGGAATTCTGAAATTTTATTACTTTTTAAAAACCGAATTCCTAGAAAGAAAATTCTACTAAAAGGTTTTCCACAACTAAGCTACACCCTTAATGGAATCCACATATTATCTTTATAATATGAATGAATTAAAAAAATTCATTCTGATAATGTTTTCTTTATATGTAAGGGAATTGTAATAATGGGTGTATGGAGCTAGGATGGAGATATTTTATTTAATGTTTTGATTTATGATTGACCTAAAATGGGTTCTTCCAAACCTCCTATCACTAAATTCATGGGGATAATAGGATTCTTAGTGATATATTAAGCGATAATTAATAGGTTAATTATATTAAAAAACTAACTAGTAACCCGTGGTATAGAGTACTCCCTAACTATAGGTAGTCCTACTAACGAGGTTGGGTAGAGAATATTGGGGTGTTTGGGTCTACAAAAATCATTTACTAGGATTATAAGAAGTTCTCCTCAAGTATGTATAGGATTATCTAACTAAAAATATAAAATTTGCAATGAATTTGTATATTTTATTGGTAATTATTCATTAAACATGATATTAGTTTCCATAATATCCAATGATTTTAAAAGTAAGGACTATGTTTGATGGTGTACATGATACCCAACACCAAAATTAAACAAATAATCTAAATTATTATATAAATGTGACCATCATTACCTTATAGTTAAATAGGTGGGGATGAATTGAAATATGAAATATATAATATTACCATACTAATTTTAAATATATTAATTCATTTCTAATAATTACTTGATTTTTTATAATGTCATTATTTCAATAAACAACACATTTTCTTCACAAAATAATTTATATTGATTTTTTGTAAATATAATATAATTTAATTGATGAAAATTCATATATTATGTTTAATAATAACTTAAATTTTTCAAATCACCTTATCAAAATTTTATTATGGAGAAATTTTGATAATTTTTTTGAAAAGTTTGAGTTTTTGATAAATATTAAAAATATAGATTTTTAGTGAATACTATTAATTTTTAATGTATTTTATAGTAAAATTATATTTTTTATTAGTTTTAAAATTGAATCAGTAAGAATTTTATTTAAAAAAATCAAATTATGTTTTCAGAATTTGAATTTGTACTTTAATTTAGTATAAAATCACTTTAAATTAAAAAATAGTATTTTCTTTGAAAAAAAGTCTTTCATTTCATTTTATGTAAATTAAATTATCTGAAATTTGTGATATGAATTATAAAAATGGGATATAATTTATGGAATCATAAGGTATAAATATTCTAAATATGACCCCTTTAGTTTGTCAATATGAATAGTAACCTTGGGAAATTTTGTTACCACGTTTATGTGTATTTTGGGTAATTAAGGATGAAAAGAAAACGATAAGGACTATAAAATGACTGAAAGACATAAAAAAAATTATTTTATGGATTTAATTCTACAAATAACTCGTAAGGATCAAAATTGAGTTTCTTAATGGGCACTATTCTAAAAAAATAAATTATATAATATTTAAATAAAATAAAGTCACAAAATGTCACTTTCTATGTCTTAAATTTCACTTATGAGTAAAAATAGTGAAAACATTAGGTTATTAATTAATATAAATTTTTTTATTGAGAATAATTTACTTATTTTTATGATAGTAATTTATTTTTAATTTTTCTATATGATATAATTATCTTTAATAATTTTTCAACACTAATGTAGTGCTTGTACATGGAGATGAAAAATAAATAAAATGGTTTTAACTATATTGATATTAATAATTAAAATATCAAAATAAATGAATAAATTTTAATGGGTGATTATATATAAACCAAAATCAACCATACATCTAATTAATGACAATCTTATACAAAATTTAATATGATAATTACCATTATACATTTTAATATAATGAGAAATCAATCATGTCACGCGTAGATTTTTAATTTGTATAATATTTTTTATATTGATTTAGATTGATGATAATCTTAACTAAAACTATAATAATTAAATATTGAAGGACTATATACAACATTAAAATTTTATTTTCATTTTTATTGTTGAAATAATTATCATAAGTAACTACACAACAATTATGATGTAATTATTTAATTAATGAAAAAAACAATTATTTGATCTAAAATATATTAAAATAAATATAATTTGAATTAATTAACGTTAAACAAAATTTTTAAGGGTTTATATAAAAAATTCGTGGTTTGTTAAATTATTTGGGTTGATGTTTTCCTACTTTATTGATTTTCATAAGGTCACTATGATGAATTCTGCCAAAATTAACATTGTTAAAATTTTATGAAATTAATATTTTAATAAATTAGTTGAAATAACATAAAAATAACAAATAATGAAATGGTGTATAAATTATGGTCTACAATTTCATTAATTTATCCCCTATAATTATATTTATACCTTATATGTAAAAATATTTAACCTTTAATATTGAAAATGTTGTGTTCGTAACTAAAATTAAAACATGCTAACTAGAGGTTAATAATAAAATAAGGTTTAATAATACTAGAAAATTTTTATAGAATAAATTGTATTATGGGATTACCCCCCAATACACAAATATATTTGATTAATTTTCTATTATGAGGTCCTTGTATTTAGATTAAATTTATTATAAATTAATCTATTGAGAAATTGGAAAATTGCCTCTCACCTTCACTATAAAAAGACACCTCATTCATCATCTCAATTCACAAAATTGAGTCTTTTTTATCTCTAAACCCTGAAAATTATTCTTCTCCACTTCTCTATTCATTTTTAAAATTTTTTTTTCTTCCCAAAGGACCAACTCTAGAGTCATATATAGGCGATCAAATGGAGGCATTTCATTGAATATGTAATAGATCTAATAGATCACTATATTTTTAAATTATTCTCAAAATAAATATAAAATATTAAATATATGTCAGAAAATAACTAATTATTGATCCTTAAAATGATTACATATTATTATTATTAGGTTAATACCATTATAAAACCCCTTTCCCATTGACCAATAAGTGAAATTATTGCTTGTGCGTATGTACGACATACTATCCCCACATAGCGATTCAATTTAATTTTCATCACCATATTTTAGGTATATGTATTATTATTATTTTAATTAATAAATATATTATATAATAATTATATTTAAATATTTAAATATTATTTACCATTCTCTCATACTGTCAAATAAAAAATGAAAACTTTTTTTATGTGTACGTACGACCAACTGTCTCTGTGAACGGTTTATTCCATTTCATTTTTCAATATTTTTTATGGTAATATATATATATATATAATCCATATATATTATATTTATATTTCGGATTTAATTATATAGATCATGATATTTTTGAGAGAACAAAAATATAAGAATTCAAAACTTATATGAAAAACTAAGGGATTATTACCTGAAATTTAACTGTAACTTGATGTTGTTAATAAACAGGTAATATAAAGAAGTAATAAGACCATATATAATTTGATATATAACAACATTATTATTTGGTATATTGATAAAAAACTTATAATTTTTATACATGAGTTTTAATCATTTACACCGAAAGTCAAGACTTGTCGTAAGGGTTTTCTCATCCCACATTTATTTCTAGGAGATATATTCTTTATTAACTACTTATTCATTTTTTTGTCGTGTATGAATTGAATTACTAAATGTTATATCATTAATTTAATTAATAAAATTATACTAAATGTTTTAATTGATTTTACTCTTTCAATATGCTCATTATTTTAAAATTACTACATTAGTATGAGAATGTATGACTAAATTTAGGATTCATAGGGTTAAAATATTATTTTTTTGATAATTTAACTCTATTATTATATATGAAATTATTTTTTATTATGATATAGTTTATTTTAAAAAAACATATGTGTATTTTTTTATACACATGATCTATTCTTTAGATTAATTCTTACATTAATGATATGATAATTGTATGGGTATTTTCTGTCTAACTTTTATTTTTGCGAGACATATGTCATATTCATAACTCATTTATTATGTGTGAAGTATATAATACCCATTAAAGTATTTTTTTCAAATACCTTAATTTATTTATATATATATATATTAGATGAGCATTATTTCATGGGGTTCATGGTCCGAATGGTACCAAATTGGTAAGGGAATTTTGTATCAAATTTACCTCTTTGAGACACATATTATGTTATGAGCCTATAATAATTTAATAGGTGTATATACAACCATTTGGCATGTTTTTTCTGGAATATCTTCCTTTTCATGATATTATAACTTTCATGTAATTCACTATTCAGTAGGAAATCTGTGTTTCTTCAAAATGATGTTTTCTAAAAATGTTTTAATATTTTTTTAATTGAACTGTTATGAATTTTCATGGAAAATGATTTAGAGATGATCATAATAGTTATGAAATATTCCATTATATGATTTGAAGATTATTTTTAATGAATAATGTTTTATTATTTTCTTATGATTTAAAAACTGGTTTTTTAAAGTGGAAAGTGTATTTTCTCCAATAGTTTCTTATATCTTATTTCAAACCCATTTTCCATTTAATACAACATTACATGATGTTATATATGATTTTCTAGGGTTATGACTCAGGTATTATATCCTTATTATTTATATGGTTATTTTATGTTTATGATAATGATTTATGTTCATCTGGCACACATTTGTATGGTTTTCATTATATCATTGGTGGGACCTACAACTATCTCCAATGGAATGGGTAAAAATTTATCTCTCAAGAGATAGTGATTTGAAACAAGTCAATAGAAATGATACACTATGGTAATAAGGGGAAACCTAATTATAAATGGGAAGAAAATGATACCAAATCTATAATAACGAAAAGGAATGCGACTTGGGATGGTGGTGTGTACCACCCATTAGGTCGAGCCTTGATTAAGTTCCCTATTTTGTTTTGGAAATGAGCCTTGACTTATAGTGAATGATATTATATGTTTATCTATCTATCAAAAATTACATGCCTTATTCCTATGTTATGAGATCATGTATTATTATATTAACTCTCTCTGGATTAATGTCTTATAAAATGAAAATATATATGACATGACTATATCATACGATATTTGATATGCATGGTGTGATATTGTAATGTTATTCTGTTGTTATTATATCATTATGTTAATGATTATTCTTATGTATCATCATTTTTTATACTTATTAAGCATCTGAGATCACCTTTTCTTATGTATCCTTTATCCTGGTAATGAACAATGTTTCAAGTAGTATATATCTAAGGAATCATTTATATGTGAATAATTTTTTCAAGATAATATAGATTTTTATAGGCTAATTGTATATTTTCAAATATATGTATGATTTTTCATGAAATATATAGAAATAAAATACTAAAATGTCATTATGTATGTAATTGATACATTATTTCCAATTTATTTTGTATGTTTTGATGAAAAAAATTGGTTTAATTTTTTTTACGCCTACTAGATGAGAATCCGCGAATTCATAAAAAATGAAACACGTAGATATGGGTATTATTTTCTCCAAAATAGAGAAAGAAGGAGTAGGTTTTCTATACTTGTGGATGGATAATGACTCTAAGGGACAACAGTTCACATGACCATGTCACTGGAAGAGACCATTTTCAGTTCATATAGTATGAAATATACCATGAAGTCGCTTCAATTATCCATTTTTCTTTTGTGAAGATGCCATAGGGAACTAGTGGCCACACATAGGTAGCTGGATGAGCTCCCATGGTCCATGAAGTTTTTCAACATTCGAGTGCGTGGAAATACATCACAAAATCCATCAAAAATAGGAGGAAAATGTAAAAAAGGAGGAGGCCTCATGTGGTCATAAAACTCATGTGATGAATCACTTATGGGGATATGGGTTGTCCTCAACAAGGATTTAGATAACTTGTGAGACCCCCTATGTTTTTGTAAAATAAAATGATGGAAATAAATGTGGAGGAGGTGGTAGAAACTAATCATCCTAAACATCAATTGATGTGCCTTCAGTGATCCATAAGAAACCATGAGACCTTGTATACATGTACACCTTATCTTGTGAAACATAACTGGCATGAAATCTTCATCACGTGAAAATCCTTAGATATATCCCAGAAACCTCACACTCCCCATTTGTATCCATATGGAAGAACATTTGGAATTTTACATGGAATGATCGAGTTTAATTATTGGAACTTTAGTTTTCATGTGATTCATCACAAAGAGGTAGAGTATTTTTATTCAACATAACTCATGAAATATATCATTAATCCTGACCATGGTAAAATAAATCAATGGAAATAAAATGAAGTGGAGGCAGGAGAATCTTGTGGTAGTAAAACCCTTATTATTTGTTATGGACATCCAAAACATTGTCTCGCTATAAACCTTGGAAATTTGACCTAATATTGTGATGGACCCGTGAAAAGTCATAATTGTCCCTTTGAAAGACCCTCAAAAGTCACATGGGATCATGTGAATGGCATTCTATAGGTGTCCTGATCTTGTGAAAACACTTGGACATGTCAATATGACAATATAGATGTC
Organism: Viscum album; assembly: GCA_963277665.1. Classification (NCBI taxonomy): domain Eukaryota; kingdom Viridiplantae; phylum Streptophyta; class Magnoliopsida; order Santalales; family Viscaceae; genus Viscum; species Viscum album. The sequence continues at coordinate 997,428,188 of OY728132.1, forward strand.
CTATGGAATTCCATCATTACTCAGAAAGTTATCATTAATTTGAAATAATTCAATAAAGGATTATTTGATGACATGCACTCACGGTCACTGGAAATCAGGAAATGACCTCGAAGAGATCCATGATAGGGCTCACAATGATATGCAACCCTGAATCCTTCACTAACTCCAGCCAGGACTCTTTGGATTTGTACTGCGAAATGTTTTGAACAACTTAGGTGGATATTCCTACAAATCCACCAACCCATCATGGAAAAGTCACTAATACCACAATGAATCTAGGTATAAGATGTTGTCCCATTTTAATCCAAGCACTTTATGAGATTTCTCATAGGACTGGATCACAAATACTATATGTTTTCCATCTGGTAAAATACTAGATAAAAGCGGGAGAAAGCATGAAAAATGAAAAGGAGGTTCACATGATCACTCATATATCACATGAATTTATTCTATAATGTAACATGAAGAACATCCCAAACAACCACGTGTTCATGAGAACATAATACTATCTCTGACTGAAATAATATTGTAACGTCCCAGTTCTGGGTGCCACTCAACGGGTGCCCCGAACCCGGTTCGCCACGTGACCTCAAGTGCATTTCCCCAAATTGAAGAGGTTTCCGATTAGCAGCGATGGACCAGGTCTGATAGTGGGGAAACTATACCCTAATTTGTCAAAGTGTAGCGTAGTGGAAATACGAAAATAAAACATACAACGACAGTGAAAAAATAAACCATGCACAACTGAAATAATCAACTGCAGTAGATATAACCAATTGTATATAAATAATGATGCAACATGTCTCATGTTCTAGGAAAACAACCAAAACATGTTATAAATCAATACAGTACAACAAAATGCAGATTATAGAAAAAAAAAGAAAAACAACTAGAAGCTGAATCGCGAGCCTAGTCTCGGTTCCATGCCCTCCTACTACTCAACAACAGTTAAGTACCTGTATATGGACTCTTGACACTATCCACACCCGCAACAATGTAATCTGTTTGGGCCGAAAAGCATGACCCAAACAGTGTGTGAGAAATATATCTCAGTAGGCACCCACCAAAGGCCCATGCTCAAATGCGTGTAAGTATGCAACAACAGTGTGCAATAGTAAAATGAAATAAAGTAAGCAATACTGAAAAAGTCACAAACTTAACCAGTTATATTTCCATTTGAATATATTTTTAATCATTAAATTTAAAATATCACCATAGTGATTATGCTGAGTAAACAGATAGTGTCCTCAGACATGTAAACCCCTACCCTCAGGTAAAGAGTATCCAACACAAGAATCCACCTCAGGCACAACATATTTTTCCCTCAAGCGTAGGTAGTGTCTCCCTCAGGGACATAGTATATTGCTCTCAGGCACAGATGAAGTTTCCCTCAGGCCGAAAATAACTAATGCCCTCAGGCTAAATAGTGCAGTACCCAAAGGATAATCACAACATCACCCTTAGGCTAAATAGGTAACCGGGCCGTGTCCAACATGTAAAAAAGTAGTAAACAAGAAATTCATCTCAAGGAAATTATACAATTACTAATTTTAAGGCATACCCTCAGGTATCCTGGCCAAAGGTCTAAACAGTGGAACACACCCCCGGGGGTGGTCTCGGATCCAAGCACTGATCTGAACTAGCATTTTAATATCACATTTTATTACCTATTCATTTCTAGGAATAAAAATACCCATGGCCTCAGCCACACGACACCCCAAATATGGGTTCGTAGCTCAAAACACGCAAAAGCGCACGACTGTTGGAAAAATTAACACCAAGCCGCCTACCTTATACGCCAACGAGCACTATACACTATCGTCGATCCCAGAAACGCCAAATTACGACATAGATCTGAAGATGAAGAAAAGCTGCTTAATCTCAAATAACTCCCGGTAGGGGAAGAATTGGTAAGAAACATGCAAGGAGAAGGGAGGCATTACCCGTGCGGTTCCAACTAGATCGTCTGAGGCAGAAAAGGATTCCAGATGCTTGATCGGTGGATCTCCCATGGTTTGGCCTCCCTCTTCCGCTCCTCTCATCCGGTTCTAAGCCTTCCCTGTGAACAAGGGAGGCTACTGCTCATTTAAGCGAAAAAAAACAAAGTACATGGCATGTACTTCCAAGTACATGGTGTGTAGTTTTATCTTTTAACTTTTACTCTGGAGGCACCGCCAAACTGTTCATCCGTCGATATGAGTACATGGCATGCACTCATGATTACACGGTGTGTACTGTCACCCACCTGGCAGCTACTCCACCGCCTTAATACTTTGGCCTGCCGACTGACTACACAGCGTGTAAAGGACCACAACACGGTGTGTAGTCGGTTCCTACACCCTTCGTCGCCAACATGGCTACATGCCCCATGTACCCATCCCACACTGCCAAAAGTACACGGCGTGTGGAAAAGTACACGGAGTGTAGTTCCAAAATTTAGGATTTCTACCCATTTTCCAAATTTTCTCAAAAACACTTACGGAAAAGAGAAAAGAAGAAGCTCGTACCTCAAAAATAAGAACCGGGTTCTTACAAACTTCCCCCCTTATATCAATTTGTCCCCGAATTGCCCTTCCAAGGGTGGATAGGATAGAGCTGTGAACAAATCCAGCCACTGAGCACGTACATCGGCCTCCTGCTCCCAGGTTCCGTCCTGCACTCAGCCATGATGCCATATCACCCGCATGATAGGAACTAACCGGACTCGGTGAACCTCCATGCTCCTATCGACGATACGAATCGGATGCACCTCAAAGGACACATCTACTTCCAACTCAACCTCCTCCAGCTAAAAGAAGTGAGACAGGTCTGAATGATAGCAATTCCACTGAGACACATGGAAGACGTCATGCATGGCTTGGTACCGCTGTGGTAATCTCAACCGATAGGAAACTATCCCGAATCTCTCTAGACTCTCAAATGGCCCCAAATACCATGTTGAATGCTTACCCTGTCTCCTGATCCACTTGTGTCCCAGCCTCGGTGAAACACGCAAGAAAACCTGATCCCCGACAACAAACTCCAAGGGTCATCTGCGATGATCGGCATATGACTTATGACGAGATTGTGCCGTAACCATCCGCTTCTAAATCAACTAGACCTACTCAAAAGTCTCCTACAGGAGATTTGGTCCCAGTAAAGCTGTCTCACCTGCCTCTAACCAGCACAATGGTGAACGGCATGGCCTACCATATAAAGCCTCATATGGTTCCATCTCAATATTCTCCTAAAAAATATTTTTATAGGCAAACTTGACTAGGGGTATATGCCTCTCCCAAGAGCCCCCAATGTCTAGGACACATGCACGCAACATTTCCTCTATCAACTGTATCGTACGCTCTGATTGTCCATCTCTCTGACGGTGGTATGATGTGATCAGAAGCACTTGTGTACCCAGTGCACTCTAAAAACTCTGCCAGAAACGAGACATAAAGTGGGTATCCCTATCTGAAACGACAAGATGAGGGACCCCATGAAGACGTATGATCTCTCAGATATAGAGCCTTATGATCTTGTCAACAATGAAGGTTCTTTGATCGGAAAGAAGTGAGCTACCTTCGTGAGTCTGTCCACAACAACCCACATGGCATCATTGCCTCTAGGTGACCTCGGAAACCCTGTCACGAAGTCCATCATGAAATCATCCCATTTCAAATACGGAATAGGTAACTTCTGTAACAGTAAAACTGGTCTCTGATGCTCCACCTTCACCTGCTGATAGGTGGAACACCTCGTAACAAATCAGCCACATCTCTCTTAATGCCCAGCCACCCGTATTGACGTCTCAAGTCACGGTACATCTTGGTAACCCCAAGATGAACTGCCCAAGCTGAAGCATGGAACTCCCGCATTAGCTCATTGTGTATATTCCCTGGAACCCATACTCGTCCATGGAAATGCAGTACCTCATAATCACCCATCGCCCAACCGGTAGGAGGGTCCTCACTTGCCACCGACTCCCATAGAACTAGGCCTTCCGAATCAGATAGTTGTCTCATCCTCAATCTGTCCAAGAGGGTAGAAATTACAACTAAAGATGAAAGATAAGACTACCCCTGACTGTCATGCAACTCCAAATGCATATCAGAGAATAAGGCCATAAGCTACCACTCACTACTGGCCTCCTGAACTGCCTGTATCTGAGTCTTTCTGCTCAGTGCATCGGCTACTGAATTACCTTTACCAGGTGTATAGTCACGCTCAAAATCGAAGGACTGTAGGTACTCGACCCACCTCCTCTACCTCAGATTCAGGTCAGGCTATGTGAAGATATACTTGGGGATTTTGTGGTCGATGAAAACCACAAAATGATATCCTAGTAAATAATGTCACAAACAGCGCAATGCATGCACAACTGCAGCCAACTTGGGATCATGGGTCGGGTAATTCCTCTCATGTGGCCTCAACTACCGAGACTCGTACGCCAAAACTCGATCTCCCTACATCAACACTGCTCCCGTCCCAATACCTAATGCGTCATAGTAAACTGTATATATCTTCCCCTGCTCTGGGATTATCAGGATCAGTGCTGATGTAAACCTTCCCTTCAGGTCCTGAAAGTTTGCCTAACGTGCTTTGGACCAAACAAACTTGACACCATTCATAGTTAGACCCATAAACGGTGCTGCTAAGCGGGAGAAGTCCTGTATAATGCATCTGTAGTAACTACCCAGCCCTAAGAAACTTTGTATCTCAAACACGTTCTTAAGATGCTCCCTGGAAACAACTGCTCTCACCTTCTCTGGGTTTACTAAAACTCCTACCTCTGAGATAATATGACCCAGGAAGTGAATCTGGTCCATCCAAAAGTGGAACTTTGAGAGCTTTGCATATAGCCGATGCTCTCTCTATGCACTCAATACGATATCAAGATGGGCGACATGGTCGTGTTGAGTGTGAGAGTACACTAAGATATCATCCACGAATACTACCACAAAATATTAAAGGTATGGATGGAACACACAATTCATCAGAGCCATGAAAACAGCTGGCACGTTTGTGAGTCCGAACGGCATAACCAAGTACTCGTACAGACCATATCTGCTCTGAAAAGCTGTAGGAGGAATATCTGATGCTCTCACGCACAGCTGATGATATCCGGATCTCAAGTCAATCTTCTAGAACAGTCGTTCTCCATGAATCTGATCAAAAAGATCATCTATCATTGGCAACAGATATCGGTTCTTGACCGTCAACTGGTTCAGCTTCCGATAATCCATGAAAAGTCTGAGGGTATCGTCTGCCTTCTTCGCAAAAAGGACCGGCGAACCCCATAGAGATTTACTGGGTCAGATAAAACCCTTCACCTTTAAATCCTATAAAAACATCTTGAGCTCCTTAAACTTAGGTGTGGCCATCATATAAGAAGGAATGTACACTGGTGTTGCTCCTGGAGAAAAGCTCAATAAGGAAATCCACCTCTCACAATGGAGGTAAACATGAAAAATCGTCCGGAAATACATCCCTAAAATGATCAACAACTGGAGGAAAAACTGTATGACAAGTCTCCTGATCATCCAGATATAAACTAACAATTTGGGATGTAACTCCACCTCACCCATGATGCTCTGGTCCCGCTTGACTTTCCTGAACATACCATTCGCCGTTGTGTGGAAAATCTCCGCCCTCTGGTGATGTGAAGTGAACCATGCGATGATGCCGTCTAAAAAGGCTCGAAAGGGAACCAACAAGTCCATCCCGAGAATGACGTCATAAGAAGTCATCTCTAAGACATAGAGGTCCCAAATGAAGTTACACCCACCAACCTCAAGGGGGAACTCATTGCACTGACACACACTAGCCGTTCAAGACCCCAATGGAGTGTCTAGCGTCCTGATATCAGAAGAAGTAGAAACACAGAGCCCAAGGCTCTCCACAATGGGAACAAATATGAAACTATGTGTAGCACCTATATTAAAATGTACTAAAGATTAGATAGAAGCTACTAGAATAGTACCTATTACTGTATATGTTCTGGGATCCTGATCATGCTGGGTCTGTTGCACTGCCTATGCCTGCCCAGTGCCGCGGCCCAGCAACACAGCCTGGCTACCCTGAGCAGTTTCGCCCTGCTGCCTATGAGATCCTGGTGTCTGGCTACCATGGCCCCGACCACCATCTCTGCTTGCACGCCCTAACGTATTCCAGTTCCCCGACAGGTAAGAAGCCACTGGTCCTTCTCCAGCACGTGGAGTCTGCATAGAACCCCTCTCACTAGCCACTAGTGGAAACACCCTACAAAAGTGCTACAGATGACCCATCTTGCCACAAGCTCGGAAATCCACTAGATCACGTAGACACTGCGTCCTCTTGTGACCCTCTCTACCACACTAGTAGCACCTGACCGGGCCACCTGAAGAAACTGCCTGGCTGTAACTGCCATCCTAAGTGAAGTCCATATGTCTCTTCCTCTTGACAGTAGAAAGAGTACTAGTATCTGGTGATGAACCTCCATGGACAACACCACTAGATTCCTATAGGTTCATCTCTGTAATTAGTGCCTGGTTCACAATAATGTGTACTGATGGAAACCTGAAAACATTCACCAGCGCTCGGTTGTCATAATGAAGACCATCCTCAAAACGTATGCCTCTCAACTTCTCATCACCCACCAGCACGGGTGAGAAGCGCTGAAGCTCTATGAAATGAGAATAATAGTCCATCACCGACATAGCCCCCTGCAGCATATTTATGAACTCTCGTTCTCTATCTACCCTCAGTATCTCCGAGAAAAAGATGTCATAGAAGCCTTCCTGAAAATCTTCCCACGCCATGTCTTTGTGATACTCTGACTAGGTGGTAACATCCAACCACCTCTTGGCAAAATCATGTAGTATATATGTCATGATCTTAACCCTCCCCATTGGAGTCATCTCAAGATGCTCGAAAATAGTCTGCATCGATCCTAACCAAGACTCCACAGCCTGTGGTCCTCCATCCCATTAAAACGTTGGCGGATGCTGCTGCTGGAAGAAACGAGTCAGCTCGGCCATAGATGTAGCAGCCTGGGGTGCTCCCTAAGAGGTATGCATGAACCGCATCAAGCCTTCACGGAACTACACCTCTGCGCCTGTGTCCGGTATAATAGTTGGCGCTGCATCTGGCTCTGCTGGAGGCTAAAACTGGTAGCCCATGGCCTACCATATCTGGAGTATAGTCGTCCCCACTCTCCTGGTGAACAACACACGGTCGTCTAGGCGGAATGACACTACATGGTCAAAAACATGGCTTAGATTCCAGATTTATTAATGACCAAACGTGAAGGAACCACATAGTGAACAAGAGGAAGATGTAATTTCAATATTTTCAAAACAAGACTACACTGCGTGTACTTCACTTTCCTTTCCCTGCCCGGGTCCTTCTACATGGCTAAGCCACATGACTCCCATTGAACAAAAACTACACGGTGTGTATATAATCTACACGGTGTGTATGGTGTTATTTTCCAACTGCCCGTGTCATTTGTAACACGGCCGACTACTCAGTTGGACACTACACGGCGTGTTACAACTGCACACAACGTGTACATCACCCTGTTTCCCAGCCACACGGTTAATTCCACACGGTGTGTTCTCAGACAAAACTAGACAGCGTGTCTCATAGGTACACGGCATGTTCAAGGAGAGGTGACGCTGACCCGTGTTTTTAGTTACATGATCAAGTCCCCAGGAAACACTACACGGCATGTTCTATAAAGGAGTTCACTGACATATGTTGTTAGTTACATGGCTGGACTCCGGGTTAACACTACACGGCGTGTATATGAAGTACATAGCATGTTTTACCCAAGCTCTTCCCTTCCCCGTGTCACTGCCTACACGGTTTGTGACACAAGAAGAGACTACACAGCGTGTACTTAGGGTACACGGTGTGTACTCAAAAAGTTAATTTTCTTCCCGAATAGACGGCCATACATAGCATGTTATAGTACTACACAGCATGTATACTGGGATTTTGGACAGTATGCCTCAGAACGTCTCCAAAACCCAAAATTCTGAAAAACAACACCTAAGTGTCAAATTCAGACCCGTGAGGGGCCATACTCTCCACAAATCAATGTTTGACATCTTATATGTGTTATAACAAAAATAAACTGTTAATGATCCACCAAATTTCGGTCAATGGGGGCCCATACTCCCCAAAAACCAAAGTTTGGAATCCATTCTATAAACAAGCTCACAAAAGGAATGCCCTATCACAAAGTAGGTATTTATCAGAGAAACTATCACACCAACATACTTTTCTAGAACAACAACTATCACAACAAAATGAAATTTCTAATGCACCTACCTGGCATGGAAACTATGCATGGCATGTGATATCTAGCATGTTCCTATATGATGCATGAGACAGAATACCCTCATCTCATCAAGTTGAAACTAAATAGAACCCATCAATAAACTATAACAACACAATCCCATGTGCATCACCCAACGGTGAAAACAAATCAACTGTAAATTGCAAAATCAGTAAAATTGCAACACATGGTAAATTGGATTTTCCCTGTGCACGAGTTAGCTATGCCTGGGCACAACTTATTACCAACTACCATTCGTCATATCCCTAACAAAGGATCCAAATAGTAAGTCAAAGAAAAGAACCTGCCTCTGATACCACTTTTTAACATCCCGGTTCTGGGTGCCACACAACAGGTGCCCCAAACCCGGTTCGACACGTGACCTGAAGGGCATTTCCCCAAATGCCAGAGGCTGTCGACTTGTAGGGAGGGCGCATGTATGATAGTGGGGAAACTATTCCATCATTTTCCAAAGTGTAGCGTAGCGGAAATACGAAAATAAAATATACAACGACATTGAAAGAAATAAACCTTGCGCAACTGAAATAAACAACTACAGTAGATATAACCAAATGTATATAAATAATGATGTAACATGTCTCATGTTCTAGGAAAATTGCTATAACATGTTATACATCAATACAGTACATCAAAATGCAGAGTACAACAAAACAAAGCAAAACAACTGGTAGTGGCATCGTGAGCCTAGGCTCGGTCCCATGCCCTCCTACTCCTCAGCAACTGTCACGTACCTGTATATGGACTCTTTCCCATATCCACACCTGCAGCAATGTAATCTCTTTGGGCCGAAAATCATGACCCAAACAGGGTTTGAGAAGTATATCTCAGTAGGCACCCACCAAAGGACCGTTCCCAACTGCGTGTAAGCATGCAACAATAGTGTGCAATAGTAAACTGCAATAAAGTAAGCAGTACTAAAAATTGACTAACTTAACCAGTTATATTTCCATTTTTGTATTCTTTTTAATCATTTAATTTAAAATATCACCACAGTGATTATTCTAAGTAAACAGCTAGTGTCCTCTGACACGTAAACCCCTACCCTCAGGTAAAGAGTATCCAACACAGGAATCCGCCCTCGGGCATAATATATTTTTCCCTCAGGTGTATGTAGTGTTTCCCTTAGGCACATATTCTATTTCCCTCAGGCACGGAAGAAGTTTCCCTCAGGCCTAAAATAACTACTACCCTCGGGCTAAATAGTAGAGTGCCCACAGGCTAATCACAACAATGCCCTTAGGGTAAATAGGTAATCAGGCCATGACCAACATGCAAAAAATCAGTAAACAAGAAATTCCTCTCAAGGAAATTCTACAATTACACCTTTGAGGGAATACCCTCGGGTATCCTAGCCAAACAGCTAAACAGTGGAACACACCCCAGGGGTGGTCCTGGATCCAAGCACTGATCCCAACCAGCATTTTAATATCACATTTAATTACCTATACAATTATAGGTATTAAAATAGCCATGACCTCATCCACACGACACCCCAAATATGGGTTCATAGCTCAAAACACGCAAAAATGCACGACAGTTGGAAAAATTAACATTAAGTTACATACCTTATATGCCAACGAGCGCTATACACGATCGTCAATCCCAGAAACGCACAATTATGACATAGATCTGATGAAGAAGAAAAGCCTCTTAACCCCAAATAACTCCTGTTAGGGGAAGAATTGGTAAGAAACAAGCAAGGAGAAGGTAGGGTTGACCCGCATGGTTCCAACGAGATCATCTGAGGTGGAAACAGATTCCAGACTCTTGATCGGTGGATCTCCCAAGGTTCGGCCTCCCTCTTCTTCTCCTCTCATCTGGTTTTATGCCTTCCCTATGAACAGGGGAGGCCACTGCCCATTTAATCGAAAAAACAAAGTACACAGTATGTAAATCCAAGTACATTGCGTGTACTTTCATCATATAACTGTTCCTCTGGCGGCACCGCCAAACTGTTCATCCGTCGACATGAAAACATGGAATGTACTCATGAGTTCACGGTGTGTACTGTCACCCAACTGGCGGCTACTCAACTGCCTTACTGCTTTGGAAAGCCGACTGACTACACAGCGTGTAAAAGACTACTACATGGCATGTAGTCGGTTCCTACACCCTTCGTCGCCGACATGGCTACACACCCCGTGTACCCATCCCACACGACCAAAATTACACGGTGTGTGGAAAAGTACACGGCGTGTAGTTCCAAAATATATGATTTCTCCCCATTTTCCATATTTTCTAAAAAACACTTAAGGAAAAGTGAAAAGAAGAAGCTCGTACCTCAAAAATAAGAATTGGGTTCTTACAAATATATTGCATTCTCAATATATAGGCCATAATAAAGACTATAGGTGGGAGAATTATGAAAAGAACATATATGTTGGCCTTCATGTGTTTCATGAAAACCATCAAGGACACTTGAATTAACCAATAAATTTCACCCAAATCCCACAATGATCCCTTGGTATGTTATCTGGGTCACATGTAGTCCTACGAACATGTAAAATCAAGTTATATGGTGCACTATAGAAATTATTTCCTTGTCTTGTGAAACCTTCTAGGCTCACCATAAAAGCCCTACAATTCCCATTAGATGTGTATGTAGACTCATATGGTGACACTAATTCATGTCATCATTGTATAATTTGGGTGTGAAAACTATTTCATGAGGTTACTTACAAACACATCATCCATGGTTTTTGATTCTTTCAACATATATTAAAAAAAGACACCCTTTGAGACATGTCACATAAATTCTCATGATTCCCTCAATGTGTGTCATCCATCTATTATGTTGAAACCTTGGAATGCAAGCCTTATCTTGATACACCCTATAAGAAATCCATCCATTTCATGTGATGGATTCCAAGACCATCCTTCGAGGTCTAATGATGTCCTCCGGAAAATCCATCCTTGATCATGCGATAATATTCTGGAAAGTCAACAATATTTGGGATGTATTCTATAAAATATTATTGTATCATAAATTTTCCTTTAAAAATTTCTTACAGACACTCTCCTACATTTAAATAAATAAATAAAGGAGTGATTAGTTGAAAAAAGGAATATGCCTTGCTAGAATGTAGTCAAAGTAACAAAGGAAATCCCATGACATGATACCTTATTCCGTCCTCATGGTTTAATCCTCGATCAATAGGGAAATCCTAGAGTGCAATCTATGATCAATGACATAATATGATATATCACAATTATAAGGGTATCATCAAGTTTTATTCCCCAATATAACAAACTATGATTAATATAATTCGTTCCATATCCAAGACATATTGGACACCACCTTGAAAATTGATGACCATATCAAACACCCAAATTGTAGTCCCAGCATAGAAGTCCTACATCCACAAGAATTGAAAATGAATATTTTACATCCATCTTTTGCAACGATCATGGATCAAATGGGATTACAGAGTTTCAATAATCATATGATCTAAAACACATGCATCAACAAAGTCCAGGGAAATGGTTGTGTGTAAGCCTTGCCCAATTGAATTATGAAAAATACGATCCCTTCCATAACCAGGAATGTAGGACACCTTCATATGGGCTGAGCATAAATTAAAACGGGAATCCACCTTACTATTGGACCCCCAAATCAATGACATTTCTATAATCTGGAACCATTAATTCCTATGTGTAGTGAAGTATACCTCACCCCACATTGGAATAAGAAATAAAATGTACTATGATGACTCTAATTCCTTCCATAACCAGGATACCTAGGAAACCTCCCCATTGCACATGCTTTATATTGAACATCCCAAGAGTATTCCCAGTACATAATCCCCACATCCATTTGTAGTGATATTGATTAAATGTTATCCCTTATTTCACACACCAAGCATAGCTCATGCGGGCTTAATGAATTTCAATAAGCATATAACACTCGTCGCGAATTCCCTCCAGCTAGGTAAATGATTGTATGCAATCCACGATAGGTCTCATCAGATGAAACCCTCCCATATGAAGAAATCTACCTTGGGGATAGTCCAAGGGTGTGATTGATGTATGAGAAAACTAATTCCTACAATAACCAAGAGATGTTTGGAGCCTTTATGAGACACTAGATCAAATATTCACCGAGCTCAATGTGGGTTCCCCCATTCCTCTAACATTTCAACTATCTGGACCCATTCATTCCAATTGGATGATCATCTTACCTCATCTCTCTCTGGATTGATAAATTAAATGAACTACGAAAAATCTAATTCTCTCCGTAATCAGGATATATAGGATTCCCCCACTCCTCATTCGAGTTCGATATTGAATATTTATTGCCTCAGAGCCCTCATATATACTATTTTGGTATGATGTTAAATATCATGATTCTAAAAAACTTGTTAGGTTTTTATTACCATAATAACTAGGATATGTAGGAACCCTCATAATATCCCAATCCCCTCCTCATAATATTAACTACCTCTCGACATTGAAGCATGTTCTGAATCTCTTGGCTATATGGATTCATCACATAATCAACTATATAGTGACCCAATCCTTATATACATGGATATTACTTCACATTAGATGAATTTTATGTATAATATAAAAATACATGCCTAAGGACCATAATAGTTTTCTATCTTTGGAAACATGGAAAAAAATCTTTTATCCTGGTAAAAGTTCATTAACATCTAAAATTAAGATATCCACCTATAAAACATCAATGTAAAACCTTGATTCATAACCAAGGGAAATGAATCATAATAACAGGTGAGATCATATGCTTCGTAAAGGTAAAAAAGGTAGTAATGTAAGCATAAACATGAACATAGGGGTATTGGAACATGATAATAACATTACAAGATCATACAATGCATATCAAATATCATAAGCATGATTTATGGGATAAACCATGGTTGTTCATAAGACATGAATAATAAGGAAATAAACTTCATGAGATAAGAAATTATGATGGATGAATAAGACATAATATTTATTTCAAACATATATGAATAGAAAATATTATGTTAAGTATATCTACCAACACCATTATAACATGATAGGTTTGGGATAAAACCCATGTATCTACTATGGTCTTGGTTTAAAATCCATGTACCACCTCACATTTAGGATTTGGATAAAACCCATGTCACTTATTATTTTTAAACTTGGGATACAACTCATTTACCCTCTTTCTTTTAGGATTATTAAACAACCCATGTACCTTCTGGTTTTTTGGATTGGGAATAAACTAGTTTACCAATTTTATTTTATACTAGGGATAAAACCCATGTATCTTATTGTTTTCAGGCTTTGGATACAACATTTTTACCCTATTTCATTTAGTATTTGGATACAACCCATGTACCATCTTGTTTTTGTGCTTAGGATACAACCCATGTACGCTTTGAGCTCATATACAAATTATCATTTCCCAATGCGTGGGATGGAGATATAGTTCACACCTTTCACATAACAAAATAATAAATAAATGTGCTGTAAGAAAATAATTTTTTTCTTATCATGAACCATAAAAATATATGGGTTTCATACCCAAAAATCATATCCCAATAAATGAAATGGGTATTATTAACATTTCATCACCTCATAACCTATGGAAAAAAGTTAGGTTTCCTAATATTTTCATTAAATCATAACCCATGAAAATAAAAAAGATAAATAAAAATATAACCCATGTATGAAGAATATATTTTAAAAATATATATTCCATGAAAAAGAGTTGGGTTTCAGGAACATATAACCCTTTAAAGCTATATAGGTTTCATAAAGACCAAAACATCAATCATAACTAATTCCAAGAAAAAATATGATTGGAACCTTAATTCCATTTCCTAGAAAGTCATTGGGAAATTTTACATCTTTCCTCTTATATAAAAAATAATTTTGAAATATCTTTCAAAATGTTTTCTTCAAGACAATATCCTTTAATCATAGAAAAATAATTTTTAATGCACAAAACCATTGGATAATAATTTAATTAGAAATACCTTCAATACTTATAAATAATACATGAAAATATTTAAAAAAAATTCTATGAAAACATATAGAATAATATTAAAAATAGTATTATAACATTTTAATTTGAATATACTACGAAAAGATTAAATGAAACCTTAAAAATGTATTGAAAACCTTGTTACATGAAAGAGTAAGAAAGAATATTGAAAACATTTTGAAAACATTTATCCTTGAAAATTAATTTTAAAATCATTTCCTTAAAAACTATCCTTTAAACTTGGAAAGCATCCTTTATAGAAATAACACTGGGTAAATCCACATATGTCATGCGAGGTAAAAATAATATGCCTTTTGAACAACATAATGGGAGGAAAAATGACTTTTCTGGAAAGTGGATATTAGATTCCTTTTAAAAAAAATTATCAAATATAGTAATGGTAATAATGTATTTTTAATGATTATAGGATAATAGTAGAATATTATTGGAAACCTTATTTAGAAAATAATTTTAAACTGAAGATATGGTAAAGTTGATATTTCAAAAAAAAAATATTAAATATGTTATGTACCAATGAGTAGAATGATGGTTCCAATACATTAATATATCATGAATAACTTGATGAGAGTAAATTTCATGAATTTTCTTGAGATAATATTTAATATATTTAATCAAAGAAATCATAAACATAAACAATCTCAAAATGCGTTCAGATTGTTTCAATAAACTCTTATAACATGGTTACATTGGATCATACTCTACATATATGAAAATAAATTTTCATAAAGATTGAAATAGTATGAAAATGAGAATTTTCATGATGAAACAAGTAAAATCTAATCATATACACCTAGAAATTAATTTTGGTTCATAATAAAAAATGTGTCTCAACGAAGGAAAATTGAGAAAATATTAGTTTTCTGATTTAGAATGATTTGAAACATTAAACCCATAAATTTAAGATAAAATAATGGATATGTAAATACCAATAAATATTAATATATAAAACATTGAGAACATTCATGTTAATTATACACACCACAAAAAAGGAATGATTAGTAGATAAAGCATGTTTCTCATAGAAATAAAAAGTGAGATGATGTCACATTAACTTGTGTCTTGACTCACATCATAATCATTCAATATACGTGCTTTATAAATATTAATTTATTATAAATATTTTATAGAACCATATTATTATATTTAATAACATATATGGATTGATTATGACCTTACATTACCCACTTCTTAACCATCCAATGTTAAGGTTTCAATTCAGATAACATTCTCTTTGTTCTTTATATGTGTCTTGATTTATTATCTATGGTCCTTATACATATATAATGACTCAATAATGTATTACATGATATAAATATAATTTTTATTCATTATATTTTTATAATAATATTAAATATAATATTGAATTATGAAATTTAATACACTGTTCAGGGATACAATAAGTTGTACGTACGCATGATTGATGTTTCCTTTTTTTTACCTTATTTAATGTAAGAAATAAAATGGAATGGCTGTATATATGTATATAATATCATTTTAATAGAATAACAATGTTATTTATAACATATAATTTCACTAAACCCATCCTTATTATACTACATGTAGTGTGTGAAAAAATCACATTGCTTTGAGTGGGGCGTAGTTCGCAATTCCTCAAAAAAAATTATCGTATCTAAATAAAATGGAAAGTAGACAAGAAATGTGTTGGAAAAGAATAATTAATAATAATGAAATATTTAATATAATATATAAAATATATAGTGATAGTTTCCATCATAATTTCCACCATGAGAGGCGGTGTGTGAAATTGAACAATCATCGTTTAGTGAGGTGGTATTTCACCATACAAATATACAATATGTTTGTTATCCATTTGATGTAACTGTGTGTAAGTGGAGGTTGAAAACATAGAATTATAACAACCTATTATATTTATGATACAGGTTTTTTTATAGAATAAGGACTGAATTAATGTGGATGGGGTGGTGAAAGAAAATAAAAGAAAGGATGAGAGAGAAGACATTACCTCTAAATTGGGAAACTCTTTTGGTTTGTAACAAAAGGTGTACTTGGATTGCCTTATTATCAAGTAGATATTTCTAGGAGGAGGTCAGAGATATTGAGAGGTAGATTGGGAAGAAATTTTCCTATCCAATGAGTTTTGATGGAGTGAAGAAGTGGGAGACAAGGTGGCCTTTTAAGGGAAGGAAACTTTCTCATTTGAAATATTTGAAAACAATGTATGTGTAATCATTTTCATTCTAAAAGAATAAAAATAAGAAAAATAATTCAATAATTTAACGTTTATGGACGAAATATTTCCAAAAAATGTGTTTTTATAAGGTAATTGTTCATTTGGGCTCATAAGATTATGGCTTAGTCCCTTATTTAACATAATTTGACCTAAATCACTATGAATAGTTTTAATAACTTATACTATCCATTTTGGAATAAAATAAAAATTATTTATTTACAATATAAATATTATAAATATTATAACTATGTTGGTACATTTTATTAAATTAAATTAATACAATTCACAAAATAAAAATTAATGCTAATCCCGCAGATGGGACAAAATAACGGTGTTTTAAGGTAGAAATTTTTTCAATTGTTTTACGTTTTTATATTCAATTTCAATGAAAAATTTATTATATTAATCTTAGTGGTATTAATATACAAATAATTTATATAATTTTAACTTAAAACAAATATTAAATATAATTTCACATTTATATATAATTAAACTAATAGAAATTTATTAACTAAAATGTAATATTTTTCACTATTAATAAAAAATTGAAGTTCCTCAGATTAATCCAAAAAAAATCAACCTAATATAATTTAAGAATACAAAATTTAAAAATGAAATTTGTTTTCTCAAATTAAATTTCTTGGGGGTAAGTGATTAATTTTATTTTTTCCACAGATGGGCATGAAATTTAGTTCATTAGAGAAAATAGAATTTTTAAACAGATAAGGTCTTTTCCAAAAATAATATATTTCATATAATTTTTTTTTATTTTTATAGAACCATTATAAAAAATTTTAAATATATTTTTTCTATTCATATTACTAAGTCTAATACCTTGGCTATAGTTATCTGGTTTAAGTAATTAAATCTATAAAAGGATGTTTTGTGGAAATATAATTTTATCCTTTAACACATGAAATGTCAGGGTTTCATGTTGCGTATTCCATGTCGGTTTTGTGTGTATTGTATGCCAAGTCAAAAAAGCTACCCAAAGTAACATATAACTTGGTTTACATATAAGAGAACATAGGTTGTGAGTGGATATTTCACATGTCGGAAAAGCATATATATTTATTTGGTGTGATTGAGACCATCAATAAAAAAATAAATGACCCAAGAAAAGTGGAGGGCCTCAAATTCATTAATTTGTGTTGATTTATGAGGCCATTGGTTTAAAAAAATTAATGTATTAGGAAAATATATTCTATTTTTTTCATTATCCTGACATTTATTAATTCATTTATTGACCATTAATATAAGGAATTATACTTACTTGAATATTTTCTATAAAAAATCATTATTTATTTGTGATTTAATTAATTTATAATTCATCTATAACATCATGTATTGGACATCCAAAAATTATCATTGATTCCTTATGTTCTAAAATACACTTTTAACCAATAATATGCCCAATTAAAAAAAATGAAAAGTATGACTATTTCTCTATAACTACTCTTCAAAATAAAAAGTGGTTAATACATTAATCTATAAACATAAAAAGTAATTATGCTAGTTCATCATTATTAATTATTCGACAAAAATAATTACACATTAACCAAGATATTGCATAGGTAAGTGGTAAGAATGAAATCTTTTTCATCCTTCTCTCATGGGTTCAAGACCATTGGCCCTTCTAGACATGATTGTCTGTCACCCGACATACTTTATTTCCTTTTCTAAAACCATACTAACATAATTTTAAAAATAGGATGGAAATCCTTGAAATATGGTTAAACACAAAATGTCCTTCCAACCATGGTTTTGAATACAATATCAATACATAAATACTTCCTCTGAAGTGTAACTAAAATGTTTCATGAATGGTTAACCATTTAACCCTTATAAAAGATTAAAATCAAAAACATTAGTTATATATCCTTAAAATCATCTTAACATTGGTTCCCCTATATAAAAAAAATTACCAATTGGATGTCACATTCCAAACATGAGAATAACCTCATCGTATATTCCCTTGAATCATGGTAAAAACATTAATTACCACAAATACTTCTAGAAACATGTTTTCATCCTTATTCAAATTATTACAACATATATTCTTTTAAAACAAGAATTCATAAACTTCATCCTTGATGACATAGACCATTTTATCATTAATCAATTCCAGTGTAACCCTTACTATCAAATTTACTTTTTCATATCCACCATATCATTACTCATTGACCGTTATCTCAATGTCAGGAATCAATAATGGGTTGCCTCACCTTAATCAAAATATCACCATCCCAAGAAATATCTTTTCTTTTTCATCATCACTATTCAAAATGTCCTTTTATATCCTTAATGAAACCTATACTGATAATACTTATACATTCCAAGTTTCATATAAAATAATCATTAAATTCTAAGACATAAATACTTCATTAATACAACTTTATTATTAATAAATAACTCATGATTCATTAAATTATTCCTTAAAAAATATTTCCTAGAATATTAAATATGAATAATTTCATAAGGTTCCACAACTGCAATATAATCATTCTTCTTATGATCAATGTAAACAATACTAAAAGAACATCACATACCATTCACATATCATTTTCAATATATTTATCTTCATATGTATAACCAAAACCCATATAACATTCCTGATTCTCCTTATTTTATTTCCAATTGGGAAATTGATTTTCATAAGGACCATACATTTCAAATCATAAACATTCAAATTTATCCAAATTTCTTCAAGTTAATTCCAATGATTAATACTATAAATCACAAGGTGAGAATAACATATTATGACAACCCTGCTTTTTATTACAACTTAAACATGCTTTATTACATAAAACATCACTTGATACAACAAAAAAGATCGAGAGGTTTAGTGTCTTTGGGGCTTAGGATCATTACATAAAAAACTTAAACTTGAAATACAACATCCTTATTGAAAACTTCCTTTACATGACCACTACATTCCTTCGTACTTAGCATTGCATGGGATAACCTGAGGACATGCATAAGAAAAGGGTGAGCTATAAAGCCCAGTAAGGGAGTACACAATTAATAACATGAGGAGTACAATACATGTTAGGCAATAGTCATATCAATAGAGCATAAGAGAGACATGAACATAAAGGCATGATAAAGCATGATAATCATAACATGGAAATGTGGCAACAACACTTAACATTGAATTAGCATGAGCCAAGGCTCATTGCACATGGAGCATGAGTAAACCCTCATTGCACTTGAAGCACGAGTAAACCCTCGTTGCACTTGAATTATCATGAGTCAACACTCATTGCACATGACGTATCATGATACTATACTTTACCCAATGCATTGGAGCGCTATCAGGGCGCACCCTTCTTAAACATTTCATTTCATGCATAAGTGTGCCACATGGATCATAAAACATGGATTCATAAAACATAATCATTTATTCCACGATAAAGGAATGTGGAATTCATACATGAAACTTTACAATCAATATTTAAATGTGCATAAAGGTGAATACCCTTGATGGAGAAATGGGCATGGTATTCACTACACAAAGACATTGGCTTAGAAAATCGGTGCGATTTCGGCAGCATAATGGCGTGACATAAGAATTCATAAAAAAAAGTTGATGAGAGAGAAAGGGGTTCCTCATCATATTTACATGTAATGGACAGTAAGGAGGTCATATATATACATGTCCCAACAATTGAAATGGAATTTAGATTCATGATACAAAAGTATTGCTTGAATGTAAAAGAAGAGAGAGAAGTTCCTTTCAGAATTTCGGCATAGTAACGGGTGTACATGGGAGGCATTTAATGAGAGAGAAAGGGTTCTCCCATCATTCAAACAATAAGAGGGCAGTATGGGGGGAGGTGCGAAACCATACCCCAACATTCATAATTGAAATAAAAAGGGCAATACAACTTAAAGAAAATTGACAAAAAATGAGAACGGAAGAAAACCCCTTACTTGGAAGTGTGCTTCCAAAGGCTAGAGAGAGGCTTGTGAGAGGCTTCTTGGGAGCTTGGGGCACCTTGGGAGGATTATAGAGAGAGTAGGGCAGAGGTTGGATGAACTTCAAGGGCTTTGAGTGAGGAGGAAGTGGGAGATTGGGTGGGTTTATATAGGAAAGGTGGGAGAATTCTTTATTATTTAGGTTTGGGACCCCTTATATTAAAATAATCCAAACCACAAACCATCCCATGGTATTTGCCCATGTTTTCTGGAAAAGGAAAGAGGAAAACAATATTTTACAAGGCCAAGGTCCGAAATTATTAAAAAATTAGGGTTGCTTATGTGGAGGTGAGTCACACTCCCATGGAAATTAATTTAAAAAGACAAAGTGTTGAATAAGTCTTGAGGGCTCCATTAATGCTTTGAAAAGTGAGTCAAACAAACCCAAAACCTCATTATTTTAATGATAAAACACATATTGGCCGAACATAAGGATTATGGTATTTTATTACATCACCATTGGGTCATTATGATGTCATAAAACACATTATATATTTAAATGGTATTTAATTTTTACCAAAAAATTTGACTGTCTCAGAAAATTATGAAAAATTCACCGTTGGATAATTTCGACGTCCTGATTCCAAAAATAATATTTATTTTATCTAAATTTTTTTCTAAATATGTGAATTTTTACTTTTAAAATAAAAATCGACATTTATAAAAAATTCACGTGTTTTGACAGAAATGGCTTTCAAACCTTAATAAAAATTTTAATTGCATTAATAAAATTATAAGATCATTTATATTTAATAAAAATTAATTTAATATTAATAATAATATTTTATTAAAATATTATTTAATTCAAAAATCCTTTAATTTAATAAAATATAATTCTTAATTAAATAATAACTAAAAACATCATTTGTACTTTTAAAAACTAATTACAATGCATCAAAAATGACTAGAAATTATATTCATTATTATATACAAAAATAATGTACGTGAACATGGTGCTACTTATTTGTTACATAACCCCTTAAAATAGCCGCATAAGAACTAAGGGTAAGGTGTGCGATGGTGACAGACTCTTGGGGTTGCTCGGATAACATCGCTCGAGTGGTGATCTCTATCAACTTCCATTTTTCCCGTAGACGATCACGTTCGAGCTTGACTTGATGAAGCTCAGCTTGGGCTTGGCCAAGGGCAAAGCCCAAATATGCCACCTCCTTTCCGAGCTCCGACAAATGGGCTTCGTAAGGGGCAATTCTACTGGATGAGGCCATCGCTTCCTTTGTCTGAGTAGAAAATTGGTTCGTTAAAGCCTTATATTTAAACTACCCAGACGATCACTGTTCAACGACTATAAAAGTAACGGTCACAAATCTTAACGTAAAACATAAAGAATTTGACATCTTATAAAAACATTTTTCATAAAGAAACATTTAACTGGATCAAGAGGGATTTTCCATTAATGAAACTTTGGGTCGTTACACATATCATATGTGAAAGACACAAAATCATGAAAAATTAATTATAAGATGTCTCAATAATGAGACCTACATTTTTATTGATGCCACCATAGGTTTATCATTGGTTATTAATAGTCATATTCTCTTTAAATCCTAAAAATGGTTCATGATGTGTTTCTAAATTTTAAAATCATATCCCCCAAGAGTGTCAAACCAGTTGTGCAGTACGACCCTTTGTCATGTACCTGATTACCATGATCCAAGACCAAAACATAATGTTAGAGTTGTTACACCTATGCGCATGTTTTATAGAGCCACATACACTTATAGTATCCCTATATGGATTCATTTCTAGGAAACCACACACTCCAATCTGTACCAAAATTCTAGGACATTTTCTTAAATGTTGACCCATCCATAAAGTTATCCTTAGATACATACTTATAAATATCTTTATAAATATACCTAGGTATCTCACTAAATTTCAATCATACTAGTTTCTAATTATTGACTAAAACCTCCTTTTGATACTATATATAATGGCTTAGGCTAGACATACATGGACATTGCATCATTTTAGATGAATATTATGTACACTATAAAAATAAATGCCTGAGGGCCATAAGAGTGTAGTGTCTATGGAAACATGGAAAACGAAATCTTCTAAAATGGTGAAAGATCAACAAAATCTCCAATAAGGATCTCCATATTTAGTACTTCTACCTAAACCCATTCTTCATAACCTGGTTAAAGGAAACATAAAAAGGGGTGAGCTCAGATGCTTAATAAGGGTAAACAAGGGAGGTATGCAAGCATATACATGAACATATGGGTATAAGAAAGTGATCTTAATATCAAGAGATCATACCCTACATATCAAAGATCATAAACATGAGTTATTGTGTAAATCATGGTAGTACAAAAGTAAAGTAAAATTAGGAAGTAAACATCATGATCCATGAAATCATAGTTGAAGAATAATACACCGGAATTGTTGCATATACATAAGAATAGAAACATTTATGTCTCAAATACCCACAAGAACCATTATAACATGTTAGGATTGGGCTATGACCCATATACCTACTACAGGATTGGGATAAAACCAGTGTACCCTCTTACATTTAGGCTTGGGCTATAACCATTGTACCTTCTTGTTCACATGCTTGGGCAACTGTAACATAACAAGTAAGTAATGAATAATATATTTTCTTATATATGTCTATTTATGAATTATATAATGTTTTAGATGCTTAAAATGAGAATACATCCAATCTTAAGCATTGAATACACTAATATTTTTAAATGATTGTTTTACTGCATTTTGATGGAAATCCATTTTTAAATCTATATTTTGACAATATTATAAGCTCTATTTGTCAAAGTAAACTTATTCTTTATGTTTGGGACATTGAAATTTACTTTGGATTAATTTTTGGCATTTTTTTGACAATGTTCATTTTTTTATGAATAGTGAAAAATTCTGCATTTTACATCAAAATTGCTTTTTCATCTAATATAATTATATGGATAGGTTATCTTTTTAATTGGTTTTAAAGTGTAATTAGAATATATTTTTACCATTTAATCCAATGGTGGACATTATAATTAATTTAACTTTGGAATTGGGCATAAACTAAAGCCATACTTTACATAGATATTGTTTCAAAAAAACCCGATATTTGTTTTCACAATAGGAATTATTTTTAAATTAAATAGTGAATTTTATGTGTTTGGAATTTGGTAAAATGGATTACATATTTGTAATCATAAGTTTTAAATTATGTAATTAATACACTTTTGTTTTTGGACATTGTGAATAGTGACAACGGTAATTATCGTTAATTATCTTGATTAATTAGTAATTGGGTAGTTAAGGATAATAAAATAATATCATAATAATTATAAATGAAACCAATATGTTTCCTAATACTACTTGTGGTGTCATGGACGACAGTGGGAGGCCTTGTTCCAACCTTGTGGACCCCATGGAATCACTTTTCTGTGACAATGACTTTTTATCCTTTTATTTTTTAATGAAAGTAAATATAACAAAGAATGTGTCACCTAAGTAAAACATTATTAATTTTGTCTAAATAAATGATCTATTGGAATATAAATACTCATTGGAAATATAAAATGATTTCCTACATCATAGTATTTTTGTTATAATTTTTGGACATTAAATAAATTAAATTATATATGAGACCATGATGATGTAGCGATTACCTCATTATTTAAAGATTTAAATAAAATGAAAAGATAATGTAAAATATAAGACCTAAACATGTAAAAACCTATTGTATGGGTGGATTTCCAACCCATATCACCTTATCCTTGAAATACTTCAATGTAGGACCTTGAAAATCCGAAACTCATTTGAAAATAAAGTAACATTGTATACCTTTCCAACAGTGCCCCTCTTCTCCTCTTATAAAATCCCCCCACCTCTACCTCCTTACCCCCACCTCTCATGCCTTTGGATAG
Source organism: Viscum album (assembly GCA_963277665.1). Lineage (NCBI taxonomy): Eukaryota > Viridiplantae > Streptophyta > Magnoliopsida > Santalales > Viscaceae > Viscum > Viscum album. Next base: position 997,452,592 of record OY728132.1, read on the forward strand.
GCCAATATCTTCTCATTTTGTCTCTCCACATCCCAATATTCATCCTAGAAGCCTCACCTTAGGAAGAAAGATCTTCAAGAAACCCTTTTGGTGAAAACCAAGAGGAGTTGCCCGATTCAAAGGTTAAGTCTTCTCTAATTCTCTTTTGTTTTATTTTTATTCTCCAACCCCCTAAACTATTTTTATTCATTTCTTTTGTAACCACAACAGTATCTTACATATAATAGGATGTTTTTATAATAATTATTAGAGCTACACTTACACACACCTATATCTAATGGTTAATGAGCATATTGTTTCTGTGGATGGCGAATTTCTGCCTCACGAAATGGTGATTGTACAGTATTCTTCTAACACCTTCAAAGGTGTCCATTAAGATGTAATTATATTTATATATGATATAGAATATGTTTATGTTTTCAGTAATCTTCTTTGTTTTTCATTTATGTCATACCTTTATGGTTTCCATTATGGGTAAACGCGATATCTTCATTTTAGGAAGTGCGGACTACCGCCCCCTCAAAGTGATTTGATTCGTTAATGCCATATGTGGGATGTATAAAGGCTGGATTTAATGATATTATATATGATATTATACAATAATTATATTATATCGACATTTTATTATGATTTAATTCCATTAAACATGAGATAGAAATGAAAGTAGCGTTCATGCGTACGTACAGATTACCATCTCCAGGAACGGTGCATTTCATTTCTTACCTCTAAATGTTATGTAATATTATAAATGCATTCATATACTGGATATATATGATATATATGATATCTAAATCATTAATATAATTCTGGATATAATGGATACATGAACAACTTGTAATTATAAAGAGTTTATTTTTGACTCATGTACCAATGATCGACAAAACGACCATTATTAACTTAAATAATTACATAGTGTTCATAACATGGTAATAAGTGATATAAAAGAAATAATGAACTTGAAAAATGTTCTTAAGAAATTAAAAATTAACTCAAGTTTATTATTCAGGACATTAAAGAACGATCGAGTCAAGTCGGACCTGAGGTATGGGACTTTGTCTCAATCTCCTTTCATTGAGGCATATTTTGATTTATACACAACTTTCTTTTATACGGTGTATAAACCCCTTTTACTTTTACGTTTATTCAAAAGGAATATTTTTTATATGAAGTGTTTTACTAAACGATAAAAGGAAATTTTTTTTGTCGTACGTATGCGGTGACAACGACTTCTCTACCGCCGTGACCATTAATTGAGTTTCGGCTTCCTCTACAAGCCATAACTTTTTTTAAATGAAAAATAAATACCTTGTTTTACTTTTATTTTATTTTGGTATTGAAAATGGTTTTCATAATGATTTTATTATATCAATGTGTTTTATTGATATCTTGTGATTGAAATGGGGAAATGGTATGTTTCCTTTATGCATGTTTTATGTGATGCGATTATGTTATGGTTCTTGGGAATTGTTATGAAGACGGGTGGTTCCGTGATAAACTAAGGGCACGTGAGCCCGATATAGCTCTTCAATGCATTGGGTAAAATGAAGGGGTTAAATGTTAAGGTTTCTCCGAAGAGATTTAGGGAATATACTGTGATGGGTATTCCAAACGTAACCATGAGGGTTACTCCCTATGTAAGAATGTTATAAAGGCCTCAAGTCACCTTTATGTCCTATGATTTATATGATTTGTTCATGATTTGATGAGGTATGTTAAAATGTTTATGTTTTATGTGTAATGTATGATTTCATACATGGACTAATGTTTTCTTTTCGTACTTTTATAACCCTTACTGATCTTTTTATGCTCATCCCATGTTTTTGAAAAACAATTCACAGGTCAAGGGAAAGGTACATGATGTTATGATAGTGTTAAGTAAGTGTCAAGAATGAATCCATGTTTTATTTTAAATATGTTTCTATTGATGGAAAAAATGATTACTATCTTTTATGTAACCATTTTGTTTAAATGTGGAATGTAATGCATGTTTTATGATCTAATTCTCTAAAACTCTAAACCTAAAAAGATCCTCAATATGTATTCATGAAATAACTCAAGATTAAGTAATATTTAAGGCTGGGGATTTATAGTTGGTATCAAAGGTCATTTTAGATTACTATAGGAGTTTGAATTATATAAAATGATTATCCAAAAATATTTTTTTATGGTCAAATTTAAATGATATAGCATTTAAATATTACCATGTTGCTTCATCTAACACATGTTTGTTCATAATAGTTTTCCACAGAGGAAACCGGGATGCAGTGCTAGGAAGGAATACAGAAGAAAAATGACCATCCGAATTAGCATCCTGAGATGGTCGGAATTGGAACTGAACAGTTTGTTGCAGTAATGGTGCAGTTGACTCAAGCGATAAATGCTGGTGGTATCCATGCATGAGATCAGCCAGATCAACCGCAGAGGAACATGTCAGTGGTGGAACATTTCATGAGGAAACATCCCCCATCATTCAGAGGATCATCTGACCCTGTGCTAGCTGAAGGGTGGATTAAAGCACTAGAGAAGATTTTTGATGTCATGGGGTGTTCAGAAAATCAAAAGGTTAGTCTTGCAATTTACCGTTTGGAGGGTGAAGCAGATCAGTGGTGTTCGATGGCTAAAAATATCAGGGACGCTGACGATATTGATACTCTCGACTGGGATGAATTCAAAGGTATGTTTCTTGAGAAGTATTTTTGTAATGTTGTTCGACTTAGGATGGAAAAACAATTCTTGGAATTGAGGAAAGAGGAAGACTCAGTGGCTACTTATGAAGAAAGGTTCACTCGATTGGAATGTTATGCTCCAAATTTTATCTGAGACCTTGATAGTAAAATCAATCATTTTTACTCAGGATTAAAGCCAAAATATCGAAGGGAATTGGCTTCTCATGAGTTCAAAAGTTATGAAAATCTTGTTCGATGTGCTGAGAAGGTGAAAATGGAGTTTTCCAATGATCAAGTGTTCTATAACAACCTATAGAAGAAGAGAACGAGGTGGCAGGAGAAAGGGAAGAATTTTTCAAAAAGGTCTGATGGTAAGAAAACTAAGTTTCTAGTTTTTGATAAATGTGGTAAAAGGCATGCTGGGGAAAGTCTTCTGAATTCTGGAATGTGCTACCGATGTGGTAAGATGGGACATAAGCCTCGTGATTGCACTGAAAAAGATCAGGGTGATGGTAAGACCAAATTTGCTTTATAGATAGTGAAATGTTTTAAGTGCAATGAGATGGGACATTATGCAAATGAGTGTCCGACAGAGAGCTCGACTGAGGGGAAGTAGTTAGACTACACGCAGAAAGGGGTGGTGAAATCATTTGCAACTACTTCAGCATATGTTGGGCCATCAAATGAAGTGGTATCAGGTACTTTGTTTATTTTTTCAGATTATGCCAGTGTGTTGTTTGATTCGGGGTCTACACATTCTTTCAACTCTGAAAACTTTTCTAGTAAAATGGGAATATGATCTCAATAAATTACTCCTGTACTTGTGGTAAAAACACCTGGGGGAAATTTTGAGGCAAAAATAATTTATAAGAATCTTCCTATCCTTATCCGTGGAAATAACCTACTTGCAAACCTTTTTTGTTTTACTTCTAGTATAGTTTGATGTTATCCTGGGTATGGATTGGCTCTCTATTTACCATGCTAAGATTGATTGTAGAGCTAAAGATGTTTCTTTTCAGAAAGTATTTCAGTTAATGTACAATAATGAACCCTTACTATTGAAAACATATGACGAGGCTGAGAAACATGTAAAAGATGGAAATTAATGTTACATTACACATATTGTTGTAAACAAGGGAACTGTTCAGATTAATGATGTGCCAGTGGTAAATGAGTAACCTGATGTTTTTCCTGATGAGTAGCGTGGAATAATAATAGATCGGGAAGTTGAGTTACTATTGACATAGTTCCTGAGGCTAAGCCAATTTCAAAACCCTCTTATCGAATGTCTCAAATTGAACTTTTAGAGAAGAAGGAGAAACTACAAGATTTATTAGAGTAAGGTTTCATTCGACCTAGCACATCACCATGGGGTGCCCCTGTTTTATTTGTTAAAAAGAAATATGGTTCTATGAGACTTTTCATTGAGTATATAGCATTGAATGACATCACTGTTAAGAAAAAATATCCTTTTCCTCGTATCAATGATTTGTTTGATCAGCTCCAGGGAACTCGGTTTTTTTCCAAGATTGACCTAAGATCGGGGTACCATCTGTTGAAGGTAAAGGAAGCAGATTTTCCGAAGACATCATTTCATACAAGATATGGCCATTATGAATTTTTAGTCATGCCTTTTGGGATAACCAATGCACCTTCTGTATTCATGGACATAATGAATAGAATTTTCAATGAGTTCTTGGTTAAGTTTGTGGTTGATTTCATTGATGATATTTTGGTGTTTTCTAAAATTTAAGAGGATCATGAAAGACATTTAAGGGTTATTTTTCAAACCATAAATAAAAATAAATTGTATGGGAAATTCAGCAAGTGTGAGTTTTGTTTGCAACAACTTTCTTTCCTTGGTCACATTGTCTCTAAAGATGGGATAACAGTTGATCTTGAAAAATCAATGGTTGTTGAAGAATGTCCAAGACCCAAAAATGTAACTTAGATTCTTAGCTTCCTTGGTTTGGCAGGCTATTACCAAAGGTTTGTTAGAAATTTCTCTCGGTTATCTAGGCCAATGACAAAGATAACTCGGAAGGGTGTCATGTTTATCTGAAAAAAAGAATGTGATGATTGTTTTCAGGAACTGAAAAAAAGATTGGTGAATGCTCTAGTTTTGGAACAACCTTCCAAAAATGGGGAGTTTATTATCTACAGTTATTCTTCATTGAAAGGACTTGGTTGCGTCTTAATGCAGAATGATCAGGTAACTGCTTATGCATCACGTCAGTTGAAAACTCATGAGGTAAATTACCGTACACATGATTTGGAATTAGCTGTTGTTGTTTTTGATCTAAAAATTTGGAGGCATCATTTGTATGGAGTAAAGTGTGAAATATATACCGATCACAAATGTTTAAAGTATATATTCACTCAGAAATAATTGAACATGAGATAGAGGATATGGATAGAATTAATTAATTATTATGATTGTACAATTCATTACCATCTAGGAAAAGAAAATAAAGTGGCTGATGCTTTGATTCGAAAAAGTAATTCTTTATTAACAGTGTTGCATTTGGAACATGATCCTTTGGTTAAGGATTTGATGGAATTTGGAATTGAAGTTGTTGGAGCAGGATGTCCTTCTATTTTGTTTCAGGTATCTGTGAAATCTTCTCTATCAGACAAAATTAAGCAAGCACAGAAGCAAGACAGTGATTTGCCGAAAAAGGTATACCTGGTTCAGAAGGGTATTTTTCAAGAATTAAACATTAATAATGATTGTGTTTTGAGATTTGGGAAGAGAGTTTGTGTGACTTGTGATTCATAGTTGAAGAGAGAGTTGTTATGTGAAGCTCATAGTTCTCCGTTTTCAGTTCATCCAGGATGTACTAAGATTTATAGAGATCTTCGGGAGTATTACTTGTGGGACGAAATGAAAAGGTATATTGCTGATTTTACTGTCAAGTGTTTGACATGTCAACAGGTGAAAGCAGAATGACAGTTACCGAAAGGGATGCATCAGCCTCTACCAGTACCATAGTGGAAATGGGAGAATATATCCATTGACTTCGTTGTGGGATTGATGAAGACTCCTCAAGGTAATAATTCAATCTGGGTTAGTGTTGATCACTTGACTAAATATTCTCATTTCCTTGCTATACGAGATAATTTTTCCCTAGATCAACTTTCCTGTTTGTATCTTAAAGAAATAGTCAGGTTACATGGAGTTCCTCTCTCCATAGTATCTGACCGTGATCCCAGGTTCACTTCTAACTTTTGGAAAGGCCTTTGGAAGTCGTTGGGTACTGAATTAAATTTTAGTACAACGTTTCATCCTCAATCAGATGGGAATTCAAAACGAACAATTTGGAATTTGGAGGATATGATACGTTCTTGTTAAATGGATTATCAGACAAGTTGGGACCAACATCTTTCTTTGGTTGAGTTTTCTTATAATAACAGTTTTCATTCTAGTATACAGATGGCACCATTTGAGGCATTATATGGGAAGTGGTGTCGAAATCCAGCATTCTGGGATAAGGTGGGTGAATGAAAGTTGATAGGGCTGGAATTGGTAGAAGATTTGGAAAAAAAAGTTCAACTGATACAGAAACACATGAGAACAGCTTAGAGTAGGCAGAAGGGTTATGCGGACAACATGAGGAAGGATCTCTCTTTTGAGGTAGGTGATCATGTTTTTTTTCAAAGTATCACCATGGAAAAGTGTGATGCAATTTGGTAAGAAAGGAAAGATGAGTCCAAGGTTCATTGGAACATATGAAATTCTAGAGAGAGATGGATCAGTTTCATACTGATTGGATTTACCTCCGAGTTTATCTCAGGTACACAATGTTTTTCATGTTTCAATGTTAAGGAAGTATATGCCAGATCCATCTCATGTTTTGAGTCTAGAGGTAGTTCAGAAGGAAAAGAATCTATCTTATGAGGAACAACCGATCCAGATTCTTGACCCCATGGAGCAAGTGTTGTGGAATAACGTGATTCATCGAGTAATGGTTTTGTGGAAGAACCACATGAGTGAAGAGGCAACATGGGAATATGAAAATGCAATGAGGGATAAATACCCCCACTTATTTCGATAAGTAAATAAATTTCGGGGATGCAATTTTCTAAAGGGGGGAAGGATTTAACATCCCAAGTATGTAATGAAAAATATATATTATTATCTATGTATATTTATTAATTAGATATTGTTTTAGATGCTTAAAATGAGAATAAATCCAATCTTAAGCATGGAATACACGAATATTTTTAAATGATTGTTATACTGCCTTTTGATGGAAAACCATTTTTAAATCTATTTTTTGTTAATTTTATGAGCTCTATTTATCAAAATAAACTTATTATTTATGATTGGGACCTTGAAATTTAATTTGGATTAATTTTTGGTATTTTTTCTGACAATGTTCATTTTTTAATGAATAGTGAAAAATATTGCATTTTATATCAAAACTATTTTTTCATATAATTTAATTATATGGTTAGATTATCTTTTTAATTTGTTTTATAGTGTAATTTAAAGATATTTTTACCATTTAATCCAATGGTTGTCATTAGAATTAATTTTACTTTGGAATTGGGCATAAACTAATGCCAAACTTTTCATAGATATTATTTCAAAAAAACCCGCTATTTGTTTTGACAATGAAAATTGTTTTTAAATTAATTATTGAAATTTCTGTTTTTGGAATTTGGTAAAATTTATTCCATATTTGGAATCAGAAGGTCCAAATTATGTAATTAATATTCTTTTGTTTTTTGTCTCTGTGAATAGTGATAACGGTAATTATAGTTAATTATTCGGATTAACTAGTAATGGGGTAGTTAAGGATAATAAAATAATATCATAATAATAAAAAATCACAGCAACATGTGTCCTAATACTATTGTTTGTGTCATGGCTGACCATGGTATTCCTTGTGCCAATCTTGGGGACCCCATGGAATCAATTTTGTGTGACAATGACTCTTTATCTTTTTATATTTTAATGAAAGTAAATATAACAAAGAATGTAGCTCCTAAGTAAAACAATTTTGATTTTTTCTAAATAAATGATCTCTTGGACTATAAATACTCATTCGAATGTTAGAGATATTTCCTACATCATAGTATTTTTTTTATAATTTTTGTACATTAAGTAAATTAAATTATATATGAGACCATGATGATGCAGTGATTACCTCATTATTTAATGATTTAAATAAAATGAAAAAATATTGTAAAATATAAGACCTACACATGTAAAATACATATTTAATGGGTGGATTTCGAACCCTTATCACCTTATCCTCAAAATACATCAATGTGGGACTTTAAAATCTGAAACTCATTTGAAAATTAAGTAACAGTTTATACCTTTCCAAGAGTGCCCTCCTCTCCTCTTATAAAAGGCCTCTACCTCTACCTCCTTACCCACACCTCTCAAGCCATTGGCTCGGCCAAAATCTGCTCATTTTGTCTCTCCACATCCCTCTCTTAATCCTAGAAGACTTACATTAGGCAGAAAGCTCTTCAAGAAACCCTTTTGGTTCAAACCAAGAGGAGTTACCCGATTCAAAGGTAAAGTCTTCTCTAATGCTCTTTTCTTTTATTTTGCTTCTCCAACCCCCTAAACTCTTTTTATTAATTTATTTTCTTACAAAACCATTATCTTACATATACTATTATGTTGTTATAAGATGTTTTTGAGCTACACTTACACACACCTACATCTAATGGTTAAAGAGCATACTGTTTCCGTCGATGGGGAATTTCTACCTCACGAAATGATGATTGTTCAATATTCTTATAACACCTTAAAATGTGTCCATTAAGATGTCACTATATTTATATATGATATATAATATGTTTTTTCCCCTTAAATTTATTCATTTTTCAATTATTTCCTTCATTTATGGTTTCCATTATGGGTAAACGTGATATCTTCATTTTAGAAAGTGCGGACTACCGCCCCCTCAAAGTGATTTGATTCGTTAATGCCATATGTGGGACGTATAAAGGCTGGAGTTAATGATATAATATATGATATTATACCATTATTATAGTATATCTTTATGTCATTATGATTTCGTTCCATTAAATACGAAATAGAAATGATACTAGCGTTCATGCGTACGTACATCTTACCGTCTCCATGAACAGTGAATTTCATTTCTTACCTCTAAATGATATGTAATATTATAAATGCATGCATATACTGGATATATATGATATATATGATATCTATATAATGAATATAATTCTGGATATAATGGATACATTAACAAATTGTAATTATAGAGAGTTTATTTTTGACTCATGTACCAATGATCGAAAAAACGACCATTATTAACTTAAATAATTACATAGTGTTCATAACATGGTAATAAGTGATATAAAAGAAAGAATGTACTTGAAAATGGTTCTTAATCAAGTAGAAATTAACTCAAGTTTATTATGCAGGACGTTAAAGAACGATCGAGTCAAGTCGGACCTGAGGTATGCGACTTCGTCTTAATCTCCTTTCATTGAGGCATATTTTGTTTTATACACAACTTTTTATACGGTGTATAAAACCCTTTGTCTTTTATGTTTATTCAAAAGGAATATTTTTTATACGAAGAGTTTTACTAAACAACAAAATGAATGTTTTTTTGTAGTACGTATTCGGCGACAATGACTTCTCCACCACCCTGACCATTATTTGAGTTTCGGCTTCCTCTACAATCCATAACATTTTTTTAAAATGAAAAATAAATACCATGTTTTAATTTTCTTTTATTTTGGTATTGAAAATGGTTTTCATAATTTTTTTTATTATATCAATGTGTTGTATTGATATATTTTTATTGAAATGTGGAAATGTTATGTTTCCTTTATGCATGTTTTAAGTGATACGATTATGTTATGGTTCTTGGGCATTGTTATGAAGATGGGTGGTTCTGTGATAAACTAAGGGCAGGTGAGCCTGATATAGCTCTCCAATGCATTGGGTAACACGAAGGGGTTAAATGTTAAGGTTTCTCGGAAGATATTTAGTGAATATACTGTGATGGGTATTCCAAACGTAACCATGAGGGTTACTCCCTACGTAAGAATGTTATGAATGCCTCAAGTTACCTTTATGTCTTATGATTTGTATAATTTATTAATGATTTTATGAGGTATGTCAAAATGATTATGTTTTATGAGTAAATTATGATTTCATACATGCACTAATGTTTTCTTTTTGTACTTTTATATCCCTTACTGAGTTTTTTATGCTCATCCAATGTTTTTGAAATGTATTTCACAGGTCAAGGGAATGGTACATGATGTGATGATAGTTTCAAGGAAGTGTCAAGAAAGAATCCATGTTTTATATTAAATATGATTCCGTTGATGGAAAAAATGAGTACTATCATTTATGTACCAACTTTTTTTAAATGTGGAATGTAATGCATGTTTTATGATCTAATTCTCTAATACTCTAAACCTGAAAAATCCTCAACGTGTATTCATGAAATAACTCAAGATTAAGTAATGTTTAAGGCTGGGGCCTTATAGTTACCACCAGTGCACACTCTTTGATTTAGGGTTAAGCTAAAACCCATGTACCTTCATATTTTCAGGCATGGGATATAACTAGTGTAACCACTTTCTTTTAGTCTTGGGATACCACCCAAGTACATTCTTGTTTTTTTGCTTAGGCTAAAACCCCCATACCCCATTTCTTTTTGGATTGGGCTAAATCCCATGTACCTTCTTATTTTGAGCATGAGCTAAAACCTGTGTACCCTTTTGAACTCATATAAGACTTATCAATAACCAATGTATTGAAGGGAGATATAGTTTCTATTAGTCACATAAAAAATCATAAATATTTGTACCATAGGAAAATATTACATTCATCATATCATGAACCATAAAAAATATAAGTTACATAAACAATAATCATAATTCATGAATTGAAATGTGTATCATTAACATTTCATCACATCATAACATATGGAAAATAGATAGGTTTCAAAATTATTTAACTAAAAAATATAGATTAAAAGAAGAGGGATTAAAAATTATATAATACGTGGACGAGGAATCGATATCATAAACATAAATCCCATGAAATAGAAATGAGTTTCATAAATATATAACTCAGGAAAGATAAACGGGTTTCATAATCACTATGACATCAATATTAATCCATTAAGAGAAGGAATATGAATGGAGGCTTTAGATTAATTCCTTTAAAGGTGTGAGTAACATCAATATATGTCATCATAGCTGGAATATAATTTTGAGATATTTTTCAAATCCTATTCTTGGGGAAAAGATCTTTTCTTCATTTAAAATGTGTTTTAAATGCATAAAACCTTTTGAGATTCATTTTATTATAAAATAACATTTTAATTTTATAAAGAAAACTTGAAATCATTTTGAATAACTTTTTCCATGAAAACCTATAGAATAATATTAAAACAATTTAAATAAAATTCATTGAAAACAAATTGAAATCTTTAAAATAAATTATGAAATTTTTTTGAAAACCATTTTACATAAACGATTATGAAATTATCATGAAAATGTTTTGAGAAAAATTTACATTGAAAATATCTTTTAAAAAGTTCCTAGAAAAATTCACCGTTTAAATATGGAATGGAAGTGTTAGAGAAATGGTAGTGAGTAAATAAATACATGTTGTATTAGGTAAGAAGAATATTGCTTTTACAGGGTAAAATGGAAATAAAATTTATTGATTAGTAATTGAAAATAACATTAATTTTAAAACATTGGTAACATACGATAAGGGTAAAAAAATTTATTTCATGATTATAGGAGAATAATTGAATATTTTTTGGAACCCTTTTTATAAATCATATATTTCCGACCAAAAAAGTGGGTAAAGTCGAGCTTTCTTAATAATACATTCTTAATGATATTATATAACATAGAGTAGAAAAATTATATCAATACATGAATATAACATGGATAACCATAGGGGAACCAATTTGATGAATTTTATTGAGAGATGGGATATATTATTTCATCAACTTAAGAATAAACATAATCAATATTGAAAAGATATCAGATTTTTTCAATAAACTTTTTTTACTTAGTTACATGGGATCATACTCCCCGTGTAAGAAAATAAAATTAGATGAAACTTAAAATATAATGAACAGAAATATACTCATGATATAACATGTACAATGTAATAATACAAACCTTGAAAAATAATTAAGGTGGATAAGATATCATGATCCCCAAGGAAGGAAAATTGAGTGAAAACTATTTTTCTGATTTGGTAAATTCTGAAGCTTAAACCCCAAGAAAAAAAGTTTATATAATGTATATTTAAACAACCATTAACTAAACTATAAGAAACATTTATAAAATCCATATAAATTAAAAAAATCCCACAAAAGTAATGGGTGGTGAACAAATCTTGTATCTTATTGAAATAAAATGTGAGATGAAATCCCCATACCTTTTGTCATGACTCTCAAGGTACTCATTAATACCACATGTATAATAAATATAAATTTGTTATAAATATTTTATAGAACCATATTATTATATATAATATAACATATGATTTTATCACAAAATTTATATTACCCACTTTTTCACCATCCAATTATAAGGTTTCACTTCAGATAATATTTGTTGTACTCTTCGAATGTGTTTTAATTTGTTATATATTTGGTCATTGTAATTATATCAGGATTGTAGAATGTAAAACATTATATAAATATAATTTATATTCAATATATTTATATAATAATAATCTATATTATATTTTATTATCAACTGAAATACATGATTCATGGAGAAAGTATGTCGTACGTACGAATTGACGTTGTTTCTATTTCTATTGATGTGTTGAAAGAATGAAAGAAAATGTCCTTTGAATGTATATATATATATATTAGTATGTATATAAAATAATAAATATAGTATTTTAATATTTTATATATCATATATATTCATAAAACCCTTACTTATTACATTCCATGTAGTTTTGGATCAAATCTCGTCACTTTGAGATGGAGGTAGTCCACACTTCCTCAAACAGAATTATCATATTTACATCATATGGAAAGTTTAAAAGATATCTCTTTTAGAAGGAATAATGAATATTAAAGAAATAATAACTATAATATATAACATATATTAATATATTTTCCATCATAATATCCACTATGATAGTTGGTAATGAAAATTGGTCAATCATAGTTTAGTGTGGCGGTGGTTCACCGTACAGAAAAACAATATGTTCATTATCCATTCGGGGGAGGTGTGTGTAAGTGTTGTTTGTAACCATAACATAAAAAATTATAGTTTATTTCTGATATTTTTTTGCTATAAACTTTTGGAAAAAATGAATTGTATTGGTGGAAAATGAAAATATAACAAAGTTTTAGAGGGAAGATGTTACCTCTTAGTCACGTAACAACTTTTGATTTGTGCCAATAGGATTCATTGGATTTCCTTCTACCCGAGTATATGATTCTATGAGTAAGGTAGGGATTTTTATATGTTTCTTGGTTAGATATTTGGAAACAATATTTTTTTTATAGGTATAATGAATTGTGAGAGGTGGTGTCCTTTTATAGGGAAGGAAATGGACTCACATGGAATTTTTTAACACAAGTTTGGTGTACACATGTTCGTACCTAAAAAAAGTCATAAAACCCAAAAATAAATCATTAATGTAAGTTTTATGAACTAAATATTTCCATATAATTTGTTTTGGATAATTTTACACGATATTTGTGCCTCTAAGATTAATGTTTAGTCCATAATTAATCTTAATTTGACCTTATTAGTTTTATTAAATTTAATCACATTTATTAACAATTTGGGACAAAAATTAACATTATTTAGTTAGAATCTATATATTCTACTGATTAAAAGGGTGTATATCTATTTTTTAAAATTCAATTCATAGAAGTGAACAAATTATGATTGTTTCTAATCCTGTATATAAGACAAAATTACCGGTTTTTAATGTAGAAAAATGTTCCAAAGTTTGTTACATTTTTATATTGAATTTCCATGTTAAATTGATTATAACAACATAAATGGTTTTTATATATCTATAATTTATATAACGTGTCATTAAATATATTTAGAGCAATTTAATATTAATAATTATTTAAATTAAAATAATTTTTTTTACTAAAATGCAGTAGTTTTCACTATTCATAAAAAATAAGGTTTCATATAAAAATACAAAAAATTCACACAAACCCATTCTTAGATTTATAAATTTTAAAATTTAGTTTCTTCTATAAAATTAAGTATCTAGATGTTTATAAAATTAATTTTATTATTTTTATAGAAGGACCTGAAATGTAGTTCATTTGTGAAAGTAGTATTTTTAAACATATAAGGTATTTAGAAAAATTATATCTTTCATTATCAATAAGTTTTATTTTTATAAAAATATTTAAAAAAACTATTTTAAAAGTATTTATTTCTATTAATCTAACTATGTTTAATTGATACGTAATAGTTATCTCATTTAAATAATTATAACTATAAAATTATGTCTTATAGAAACATATGTATTGCATTTAATATATGTCAAGTAGGTGCTTTATGCAGAATACGCCAATTAGGGGTTGTTTATAATGTCTTCCAAGTCATAGAAAGCCTTACTGAAACATGTAGAGTAAACTAAAATTTATTTTTTGTATAGTGCACACTTACTTGGTGTTGTTTTTAACTCAAGTCAAACTTATTTCATTAATATAAAATAAACTACATTCAATGTGACATGAAATAGAAAAAAATATCAAATGAAAAAAAAATTCACTCTAAAACAAATATAAAAAATCATGGGGTTCTAAAGGTCATTTATTACCATGAAATGGGTGCAAACATCAGATAAATACAGATGCATTATAATATAAGATCCATGTATTTTTTCACAAAGAGAGACTAAATAGACACTTGTTTTGTTAGGTTAACTGATCCTGTTTTGGGATTAGGAAGATATTCATGAATGCATCTCAAATCTATTAGAGAGTCATAGTTTACAAAAAAATTCCTCCCAATGGGGTGTGATGAGACTAACCCTCCATCCTGTTGAGCAATGTGAGTCTATAAGCATCGTTGGGTGTGAAACCCAAATTGACCCCCATCCATTGGAATAATCTTTTTCTACCTGGTATTAGACTAGGGAATCATTGAGAGGTTGCATTAAGACTAAAAATCGTGGTTGGACATATTTTTTTCCATTAAATTCCCCCCACAATCATCCCTCGGGTTTAACCAGATACACATATCGGTCTTCTCTTTCCATCAAAGAAATAGTGAACTTGATGTGAATCATACAAAAAAAATTGTTATGTTATTATCCATCATGTCATTTTTTATGCACACTATATTTGTAAAAATTTGTGAACCCAATGTGAAGATCGTTTATAAAAAATAGTTTGGTTATTATCCATTGGGAAATTATTTTGCACCCAATATACAAAAAAATGATGAACCTCACGTGAAACTCCCAAAAAAATTAATGATCTACTAATCATTTTTCATGCCACATTATTTTCATTATCCCACATAAGTGAAGAGGATAATCCTGAAACAAATCATACTGGTGATCCTATATAAATTTTGTTCTCATTAGAGAAGTCCGTCCTCACATTGAAAATTACAAATGAGAAGAATGGTTGGATAGGTAATATATGAACTATTGGGTAAACCATGTATATATGATTGTGAATACCATTCCTACAATATTGCATGAATTGGTGACCATATTATCTATTTTATATATGAATCTAGATATTACTCTCATCAATACCATCCTGATCCAATATAATGAAATCTTCATCCAACAATCCATTTGGTAAATCAACTATAGATGCAACACCCATGTGTCGGAAAAAAATCTCACATGCTTGAAAACGCAATCAGCAGGTGGAGAATAATATGGTATGGGATTACCATGGATGTGGTACAATCTTGAACCAGCAACCATCCCATGAGGTTATCCATGTTTAGAAGCTCACGAGTCTACATCACCTAGTGAAATATGTATCTAATACAATTTCCCTCATCAACACAAAGAACTAGTTGGGAACTTATACCTGGAGCACAAAAATTGATACCATCTATATCTGATGAAGGTAGGACAAGGAGTCAAATACAGAACCCTTATAATTTATGTTTCAACAAGGAGGGAACCTATCAACAACCATCCCACCAGTACCCACCAATCTCTTGATTTGGGTGCCACCTGACACAATACCACCTCTGATGCCTATGTTTCTACAGTAAGGAAGAAACCTAGAGTGATGAGAGTTCTAGATAGTATTCGATGGGCACCAATCAACACTCTTGCTAATGATGCCTGATGGAATATTATGGCAGTAACCAGGAAAAAGTCTCATAATCTTGTTCACTTAGAACAAGCCCATGGGCATATTCCTAAGACATGCATAAGGTTTGAAAATATCTCTACCCCCGTCCATGAATCCCATTGTCGTATAAAGTGGAAGGAGGGAATATTTGGGAACATATATCTGAATTAATCGAAGACGTCATCCAGTATATAATAGTGACAAATTTTTTTGGGCTTATATCCCTACACACACTTTTCTGGATTGAAAATATATATTTTAAATTATGAATAATACTTTTGACATATTATAAAAGTGGTTTCAATGTAGGGACAAGATCATATTCCTATACCTATAGTAAAGATAGCTCAACACTCAGATCTTCTTGAAGAAGTGGTTACTCTAGTGAAATTTCTCATTCTTTCTGAAATCCGAGATGATTATCAGTATATTATTGTAATGGTCATGGAATCTGATTGGGCATAGACTCTCATTCCAACTGTGGCACACTATGTGAGAGGGGAACATGCCTTGAGATAGGGTCCCATGATTAATAAAAAATATAGCAACAAATTCGAATATCCCAGGATCATGTTCATATCCACATTCTGGAATGGTCTCACCATTTGAGAGGGGATCAATCCTTAGCATATGCTCATATTAACATCAAAGAAGTACATTTCCATACTACAATGGAACGAGATTCATAATATATCCTAGTTCTAGATGGGGATTACTAATTGATAATGACAAAATCCACTAGATAGTCTCATACAACTTTTATAGAATTTTTCTATCAAATTTTAGCTGATAATTGAATCCAAGCCCATATTCCTACTCCCTCAAGAAAATGAATTCATTAGTATCATGTTGAGGAAATATATGAGGAGCCTCATCTCCCTTATCCCATTTCAGATAAATTTTGGGATATTTAATGGGTGAATGAATATTCAGAACAATCTTATATTCCTATTCTAATTGGAGGATACTAGGTGTGAGGGGAAGATTCCTCAGGATAGGCTTATATCTATGTCAAGAAAGAGTAACAACAAATTCCAATGGCTCCAGATCATGCTCATACTCCCATTGAGAGTGAGGCTCTCTAAGATGGAAGAGCACATTCATTGGGACATTCTCATAGTCCCATCAATAACGTAAAATCTCATTGGAATATTCCAGCTTCTTCTAAGTAGGGGGTGCATATTCACATAGCATGAGATGGTTATAAGATTTTTATAGAAACCATGATACATCCAGATCATATCCATACAAAATTTCAAAAGGTAGTTCGTCATATTCCGGTTACAATATAGATTGATACGCTTATTCCAAATCTGTTAAATTCTAGTGTCCTTGAGGTCATTCAAGACACATTTCAAACACCCTAAGCATCCATAAAATCTTTAAATAAATTCGAAGATGGTTATTACCATGATATTCCTCATCGTGGTAATGTGGAGAAGGATTGTGGGGTCTTTACATTTGGCATCCACCGTGGTCAACCTCCCCATGGTGATATCTCCTACAGACAACAAAATCCTCCACATTCTTACATACCTCCATATTGAGAGGTATTCTAAACATATAATCATTTTTATAGAGAGGTTCTTTTAACACCTTGGTCAACTGCGTGCGATTCCCCATAAACATCCAGCACCACTCCTATTATGTCACTAGGTGAATGTCAAAACCATCTTATATGGTATGATAGAATAAAGTTGTGTATGTCTGATAAACAGGAGGGTGCCATTAATATTTGGAGAGAGTTATCCATAATAAAACTCCCCATAAAATTTTAGTCCCTCTCTACTTCTGACTATTAGATCCCAGATGACCTAAAAAGAGATTGTATGCCTTATCTACACTAAAATATATGGGATACGAATCCATGATTAATGTCTTGAAACCTCCCTTATCTAGGATATGAGCTTCACCCTTAGAAAATCATGATACCCTTTTGTTAATTAGAACTGGCCACAATCTACATAGATCACAATCCTTAACTAGAAAATCATAGCTCAAATCTAAAACACTAATTCATACATTACATCATAGCTCCTTTGCAGTTGATCTCAAGAGCCTCATCATGCATTTGTATTCATGGATGAGAAGAGTAATGAGAGTTAAAATTTTCCCCACTGCCATAATAGTAGAACCCCTCATATTTGGCATATTGTAATGTTATATTGTCTAATGAAATCATGGTATTGGGTAATACTCAGGCCATTTTGCCTCTACAATGGAACTCCCTCACTTTATTGTTTCCTAGAAATTGCAAACAGATAGTAAGAATAAATGACATGACATAAAACTATGAGACAAGAAGCAATGATAATTCACCATATACATGGACAACAAATTTTTAATCATTTAGAAAACACCCCATAATGAATGGTTCCCATCATGGGATTCCATGGCATCGAGCTCCTATGCGAGAAAAACTACATCAAATAAAATATTTTATAGTTGTAGCTACCATAGCGGTAATCTAGGAGTACATCTGTCCCACCAAACTATTATAATTTATACCACATCCTCTTCCCCTCATATCATCAATTTTTTAGAGGATTTAGGACATGTCCTTAGAAGTTGCAACCAATCCTCAACCCTCTTGGCTGGGAAAATATATATCTCAATCATTTTATCATGGTTTATTATCCCCTATGATGGTATTGAGGACATCAATGGTGATTCTAGATCCCCACTAATTTTATTGGTTATAGAATTTATATCTCAAAGTGTATACAGGGAAACATAAGATCCCCGACATGAATCATTAGATCCTCATCAATAGAACCAATCAATTCCGTTTTTATCCCTGAATAAACCCCAATCCACAAATATGGGGGAAGTTTCCCCAATATCATTACCGTAGATAGAATTAGTCATCTACAGGTCAGGAGGATAAGACCAACAATCAACATCCCATGAGTTCATCCCACCATAAGACAAACCTCTACTATTCGGGGCCCGTTAAAGAAAAAAAAGACAGAAACTCCCTCATTGTCATTAGTGACATGCCATGATGGGAGGAGAATACCTAAATGCTGATCAAACCCCACCGAGGTCACTAATGAAAATGGTCTGATATAATAATTTTTCGAATAACAACCCTGATGAAGGAAGTGTATAATCATCATACTATGTAGAAAGTATTTAAAAAACCACCATTTCTAGATATTCTCATATAAATGTTGTCACTGATAATATTGAATATATTCATGACTATGGAAAAGATATGGGAAGTCAAAATATAGAAAACATACATATAGAAGAGGGTGATCTAGATGCACCAACCGTGTCTCTGTGTAGATAGAACAATGGAAGGATACAAAATATAGTGCCTCCAAATAATGAGCTACCACCTCCACTTTATAACACCTTCATAAAAAAGGGAATGGAGTGGCCACATCCCCATCACCACCCACAAGAGTTGAGGTTCCTCCAATGGAATAATAGCTATCACAATATGAGAGTGACATAAAAAATCATCAAAAACAAAACAAGGAGCTACTTTGGGGAAATATCCTCAGTAGGTATCATCATCAGGATGAGGAGAATATCCCACATCCAAAAGAGGCGATCCACCAACAAAATAATCATATGAGCATAAGACCAGATCTAAATGTAGGACACCTATCTATATAGATAAGGAAATAAAAATGATCATCATGTCCCTTTTTGTAGTGAATTTCTCTACCTCATGACAGTAGTCATTAAATCATATGATGAACCGAGATTTAGCTAGAGATAAAGGCGAGTCCACCTAATTGACCCCTTCCTTATCTTTAATTATACGAGGATACGTAAATGAATATAATTTTGGATTTATATAGGGTCATCAAGTCCATGTATACATAAATGGAATCCAAGAATGGGTGATGTTCACCTTTGAAACCTTAGAGGAATCCATCTCTTGTTGGTTTGAAAACACTTTTCCTCCACCCAATTTGGAAAATTCTATGTTCTCTACCTATGAAAATGAATATGATCCTGAAGAACATATCAAACACTTATCATGATTTGGGCCAATGATGGGCCCTCACGATCCACATGAGGTGATAAAGCTGAGGTGTTTTGTGTGACTCTAATTGAGGTAGAATTTTTTTGGTGTAACAGCTCACAAGTGAGATCCATTTTAGGATGATAAGGCCTTTATTGTTAGTCCCTTTATCAGTTCAACTTCACACTTTTGAAGACCATTTATTTCACCCTAATGGATTACATGAAATGAGAAAATGAGATTATTTCTAAAATTATGTCACGTTTTGTGGGTTTAACCTATTCACTTATAATTACCCCCTCAATGGAACAATTTATAAAGATCTATAATGATAATATCCATGATGATACGAAGACGCATTCCATCCTAATGAAATATCTAGTTGGTTCTATGAGTTTGTAGAAACAATACACCAACTTGAAGATTCCATTCATCGAAACCAATCAAAATTATTGGCCATGAACTCCGCACTACATATAATATTAGGCAATGAATAATCCATATATAATCCTATTATGCCAGCAATGGTTCCAATCCAAGAACCTATACTAGTCTTGAATTTCCCATACCCTCTTTTTGAGTGGGTATAACCATAAAATCATCATCGTCTTGAACCGAAAATTAATCACATTTTCTCAGTATTTGAGGAATGGATGAATAAAACATATTCCCTACAAAATGAATAAGTAACCATTTCTTATAGAATCAATGGACAACAAACTTCTTAGACTACTACAGTCCAGGAAGCTCAATAATGTAAACCTCACTGAATGTCCAAACTGCTACCCTTAGTAATGATGTTTGAGACATAATGTCCCTAATTTCTTGATCTTCAAAGACATCATTAAAGGAATGGTTGATTTTGGATAGGTGGGGTTAGATAAATCCTCTACGTATGCAAAATATATAACTATTTCCCATTCAGAAGAAGAGGTTGGATGGAATAATGTTCTGGTAAGGCGCGTATGGATGTTTCACTACTAGATGATTTGAAACACATTTGACCATGTCCATGAAACCATGAGAGAATAGATTAACAGACCCTCAATTTTTTTGTGGCCTAAAGGGGTAACATCATATATCAATTCCAAGGATGGGAGGAACTGTCAGAAGAAAATAGATATAGAAAAAGAAGAGTCATATTCTACTCCAAAACAATCTCTAACTATATAAAAAAATTCCCCATCAATATTTTATGTACAATGACAGCAATACCAAATAGAATTATCATCAGATGAAGAGATCATATTTGGTTCTGTCAACCTAATACACTTCTAAGAACATTACATCAATGATGCATATATATCATAATATCAGTTCCCCACATATAATAGGGGACCAGGAGGCCACATTCCTAGGATGTTAGAATGCAGTGGACACCACATGCACTGTCTATAAAGACCATACCTTAAAACATTACATAATCTTGAATAAAATGAATAATTTACATTGAGGATATTTTCAGGATTAGAGTTTTAATGATATAGGCCATAACTATAAAATTACATTTCAAATAGTACAAAGTATACACTTCTACTAAGTTAATTTTTTTTCATTAAATAAAAACTCTTGAAGAAAATCCATGTCTAGTTCTATGTTTTAAACAACATGACTTTTCCTTGATCCCATTCTTGACCCTTTTCATCTTTATGTTGTTTGAAAAAACATTTCAAAACATGGGATGAAGTTAAAAATCATAGTAAAGGTTATAAAATAAAGAAATAAAATATTAGACCATCAAATAATAAACTTACTAACATACCTCATGAAATCCTATGATTTATGAATAAAACTTAGAAAACATAAATATTAAAGTTTACTTTTGGAACCCATAACGTACTTACATTGCAGATTTCACAGCTACATAGGGAGATGCATTTGGAATACCCATCACTATATATTTCCAAAAGCTCTGAGGAGAAACATTATCATTTTCCTCCATTATGTTACCCAATGCATTGGAGAGCTATCTCAGGCTCACCTTCCCTAGGTTTTTCATGGAACCACTCGTATATGTAAACAATTACCAATAACCATAAAATATTCATAACATATAAAAATAAATAAAGGAAAGATAACATTTCCACAACATTTAATTATATTGACATAACAAATAAATTATCAAAAATATTTTTAATTCACAAATATGTAAAAGAGTATATTTAATTTATTAATCTTTTAAAAACATTACGGCTTGTTAAGGAAGCCATATATGAAATAATACTCACGATGGTGGAAAATGTCCTTGTCCCCGCTTATGTTAAAAAAACATTTTTTTCGTTATGTTATACGATTTGTAGAAAAATATTCCCTTGTAATTAAATTAAAATTGAATGGTTTTTAAACATCATATAAAATAATGTCATGTATAAATCATTGTATGCCTCAATGAATGGAGATTGAGAAAAAGTCCCTTCCTTGTGTCTGAATTGACCCATTTATTATTTAATCTGTTGAATAAGAAACTAAAATTAATTTCAACTTGCTTAAGAACCCTTTTCAAGTCTATTATTCATTTTATATCACTTATTACATTATTATAAACATTATTTAATCATTTAATTTAATAACAATTATTTTGTCGATATTTGGTACTTGAGTCAAAAATAAACTTGTTATAATTACAATTTATTCATGTGGTAAAATGTCCATTATCTCAGGAATGGTATTAATGATTTATATATAATATATATCATATATATGTCCAGTATATTTATGTATTTATAACAGTACATAATATTTGTAGATAAGAAATGAAGTGCACTGTTCACGGAGATGGTATGCCATACGTACACACGAACGCTACTGTCATTTCTATTTCATATTTAATGGAATGAAAAATTAATGATATAAATGTATATTATAATTACAATATAATATCATATATATTTTCAGTAATGCTATCCTTTATACATTCCATGTATTTCATGGACGATTCATATCACTTTGAGGGGACAGTAGTCTGCACTTCCTCAAATTAAATTATCACGTTTACCCATTATAGAAACCACAAATGTATGATATAAATGAAAAATAAAGAATCATACAGACAAAATAAATATAATATATATAACTTATAGATACAATTCCATCATAATGGACACAATAAGATGTAGTAGGAGATTATTGAACAATCATCATTTTGTGAGGTAGTAGATCACTGTCCATAGAAAAAGTATGTTCTTTACCCATTAGATGGAGGTGTGTGAAAGTGTAGTTAGAATCCTTCTCAAAACAAAAATCTAGTATATTAAGGATAATTTTTATATTAAAAAATAATTTAGTAAAATAGTTTAGGGCATTGGAGAAGTAAAATAAAATAAAATAATTTAATAGAAGATCTTACCTTTAAATCGGGTACCACCCTTTAGTTTGAACCAAAATGATTTTTTGAAGTGCCTTCTGCCTAAGGTAAGGCTTATTGGTGGAAGAGAGGGATCTTGAGATCGTATTTGGGCAGAGGATGTACAATCCAAAGGGCTGAAGAGGTGTGAGTAATGGGTTATAGTTGAGGGATTTTTATAAGAGGGGGAGGGCCTCTATAGGAATGTTTGAAAATATTATTTTATTATATAATATTTTTTGATTTCTGATGGACCAAAACATATTAAATTCTAAGATAAGATGACTCTTGTTCAAAATAAAACCATCCAATATGAATTGGACTGGTTTTGGTTATTGTTTTAATTTTTATAATCTTATTTATTTTAATCATTCATTAATGTGGTAAACACTGCATGATTATTGGGTCATAAATTATTTTATTTATTTGATGTCTAAAAATTAAAAAAAATAAAACTATGTAGGAAATTTTTTTATCTTTATAATTAATACTTATAGTCTAAGATATATATTATATAATCTCACATAAAAAATTAATTTACTAAAAGATATATTATTATGTTATTTTTGTCAATAATTTTAATTTATTAATATAAAGTGTCATTATCACGCTAAAGTGGCTCCATGGGGTCCCAGAATCGACCCAAGGATACCCATGGTCGGAAATGTATCAACCAATAGGATTAGTACACATGTTAGGTTAAGTTAATATTGTTATAATGTTATTTTAACATTGAATTACCCTATTTACCTTTAATCGCGGTAAATAAAAGTCAAAAGTTACTATTCAAAAAAAATATTCTCATTTTATTGAACCACTTTTTAATCACTAATACAAACAATGTATGTCATATTTTCTAAATTCAATTAACAGAAGTGGTAAAATTTCATTTAAATGAAGAAATCTTTTTTAACTACTACACTCTGTTCTCACTATTCATAAAAAATTATAGGTTTTCAGATAAATACCAAGAATTAAGCCTATGATATATTTGATATTCCAAATTATAAAATGAATTATATTTTACTAAATTAAAAAATAGAAGTTTCATTGACTAATTTAAAATTAATTCTCATTGTCAAAACAAAAAGCGTGTTTTTAAGAAATAATAACTAACAAATGATGGACACTTGTTTATGTCCAATTTCAAAGAAAAAGTACATCCAATTACAATAATTGGATTAATTTGTAAAAATATAATATAATTAAACTTTAAAACCAATTGAAAATTTAATCTATCCAATAAATAAATTAGATTAGAAGGCAGTTTGGAAAAAAAATACTGTATTTTAACAATTCATTACAAAATGAATTTTATCAGAAAAATACCAAATATTTTCCAAAAGTAAATTTTGATCACCCAATTCTAAAGAAGAATTTTATCTTTTAAAATATAACATATTAAGGTGACCAAAACTAGATTTAACGAGAGTTCTCCATCAAAACGCGGAAAATCAACCTTTTAATGAATATTAGAGTATTTATGCTTAAAATTATATTCATTCAAATTTTAAGCCTCAATATTTTATTGGATAATTGTAAAAACATTTAACAAACATGTATACTCATGTTTTAGTTAGTTTTCTTCATTCCTATCATTACAAAGGCTAGGCATTAACTACTATTTGAAATAATATTATATTATTATTTTTCAGTACGACTCTGCATTGTGTGCAACATAAGATTTCAAAGAAACTCAGTGTTGCGTCTTAGGTATACCATCAAACATAAAATCCCCTTTAAAGTAAAATTAATATCTTATTAAGAAATATTAATGAATATGAAAATGTATTATTCTTTCTGTATATGGTATGTTACATCCTTCCCTCCTTTTGGAAATTGTGTCCTCTCAATTTTATTCACTTATAAAATAAGTTGGGGTATTTATCCCTCATGGCATTTTAAGATTACCACATTGCCCCTTAAACCATATTTATTTCCACCATAACAGCAATCTATGTTTGATATTCAAAATTTCATTCACATATGTGGTAAACAATCAATTAAATTGAGATGTCGGGTTTTTAACTAATACTCAATGTTATCACTATTCATAATAAATTGATTGATTTCCGAAAAATACCAAAACATCAGCCTAAGATATATTTGTTATTCCATGTTAAAAAAAGTTGTATATTTTACCAAATTAAAGTCATTGAATTTTAAATATTTAATTTAAAATCAATTCTCGTTGTCAATAAAAAAAGCGTGTTTTTATTAAATAATAACTATCAAAATATTGACACTTGTTTATGTCTAATTTCATAGTGAAATTACTTCCAATGACCAAATTTGGATTGAATGGTAAAAATATAATTTTACTAAAATTTAAAACCAATTAAAACTATAATCTATCAATATAAATAAGTTATATTAAAAGGATGTTCTGAATTAAAATAAAGTATTTTTCACTATTCATTAAAAATGAATTTTATAAGAAAAATACCAAAAATTTACCCAAAGTAAATGTTGATGTCCCGATTATAAAGAAGATTTTTTTTTCAAATCCAATATATAAAATTGACAAAATCTATATTTAAATTGCATTCACCATCAAAAGGCGGTAAATATACCTTTTAAAGAATAATAGAATAATTATGCATAAAATTAGATTCATTCACATTTTAAGCCACTGT
The DNA here is from genome assembly GCA_963277665.1 of Viscum album. NCBI lineage: Eukaryota > Viridiplantae > Streptophyta > Magnoliopsida > Santalales > Viscaceae > Viscum > Viscum album. The sequence continues at coordinate 997,478,526 of OY728132.1, forward strand.
CATTTATTGGATAAATGTAAAAGTAGTTAAAAAATGTATACTCATAATTTATTTAGTTCTGCTCATTCCCGCCATTACAACGGCTAGGCGTTAACTACTACTTATAATAATATTATATTATTATTTTTCATTATAACTCAGCATTGTGTGCTTCATAAAATTTCAAAGAAACCCATTGTTGTGTGCCAAAAATTCCATCAAAGATTGCATCCCCTATCAAGTAAAAATAATATTAAATTCAAAAATATTAATAAATTATTTTCTTACATGGTATGTTACACTGTTTGAGGTCAATATTATGGTATTATCCCCACCGTGGACATATATACTACTGATTCCTATGGGAAGGAACTCCAACAAGGCCAAACAATACATGGAGGTGTATAAAAACCTTCCAACTATCATCTGTTCCCAATAATATTGTATTTTTTCCTATCAAGGGTACAATTTTCTGATCAACTGAGGAAACATATAATTCCAACAGGAACTAAACCACTAGTGGCTAATAATATTAGTACCCATTCATAATCATTGGGAACTTATTCCTCAAATTCATCAGTTCCTGAGCCCCATTCCCATGTGAAACCCCATATTAGGAAGCACCGACCTATGTCACAAATGTACGAGTTTCTAAAGCCTCTAACAAATTTCCTAGCCATGTTCTCAATCCTAGATGCTCAACATATTTCTATATAAATCAAGGATTCACTCGTTAAAACCATCCAATGACCACATGAATTTCAGAGAGAATTCATTATAGATGAGGTATATCGAATGGAGACCATGTCAGTGGAATGTCATGTCTCCATCACATTCATAGAGCATGACCTAGAGGAGGCCATATATGGACACATTAGAACGATATATGTTTTTGGAAGACATGATAATGTCATTAATTGAAGGGATTTTATTAAAAATGGATCTAGTATTAATCTCTTCCCGATTTGAACCCTCCTTTGATTGGGATATAGTGAATTTGATTTGTCTCTAGCAAAGCTGTCCATTCAATGGTACAATAATCATGACCATGTACACCTTGGGAATATCAATCTCAAACCTCAATTTCTATTGATCATAAATGAAATAGAGTTTATGGTTATCCTGAAAGACACCACATTCAATGTCATGCTTGGAACACACTGGATCTATAGCCACATGGAGGTACCATCAACATTACATCATTCTTATAAATACCCCATTGATAGAAAATTCATCATAATACATGTTGATTGTGTCCCTTACAAAACATGTGATTCCAAATATTAATAATCATGTTTCTAAAATATGGGATGAAATAAACCAATGGTGGATGACGATACATAGGTTGCTGATCACAACATCATCGATACAACCCCAACAAACCACTAGAGTGTTGTATATAGTGACTATGTGATCTAAATAAATCTAGTTCTTGTAACAGAGTTAGTCCCAAAGATATAAGATCCTCCTATCCCCATTGACAGTGTAAAAAAGTAATTAGATATAGAATCTCTATTCGATGGCTCAAGCAATAAGGGATGATAATGTCACTTATCAGGGCCTCCCCCACCCTGATATTGATGAAGAATCTTGTAGATTATGATCTTCATTAGAAAATATATCTACAGAATCAAAGTTGGTGGAGGAGTAGGATGATCACCCGATGACCCCTCACATATTCGAGGAAGGTTTCTCCACTACTATCTGTGATCTTTGAAAGATTAATCTTAGAAAGGGAGAAGACCCATGACCTACTATGATTAGTGCATACATGCCCCTCAACAAGTAATATATGTAAAATTAATTTCTAACGAATCCATGATATGATACAAATGAAACTATAAAGAAATTATGGGAATAAACCCAAATGCATCTATGAACAATCTCAACCTACCTGATGAGAACTGATGCTTCAGGCATGAATCCATGATGATGAACTATTCTCATACCAAAAATGAAGAGGAAAAACTTGAACATTGTTCATTTTTTTGGAATAATTGAAATATCCATTTTCTTCACAAAATCACACATGTCAATAATATGAATGGTAAGGTTAGGGACGAAAATTATTTCATAGAACTTAATCCAAATTTCCCAGAGGGTTATTTCTAACTACAGATCACAAAACTCTTGATTGATAAAACTAATTTCTTCTAAGACCTTTTATTCATATAAAATTATTCATCCTCTAGTCTAATAAATATGGACCAAAAATACGAGGAATCCACATCCCTCAAAGCACCTCAGTGGATCTTCTTCTTTATGGTCATTCCAAATTGGTTAATGAATGATGGAACTACATACCAACATTTCATGAATCAAATAATTAAGCCATTATGGGGAAGAACATGTAAATATTAGGTTAGATATCAGGTTGTCAAATCTATTTAGGAATTTCATCACTTCCTGAATCTTCAATGTGTCTTCCACAAGATACGACAACACAGTATGAAGATGAATCTTCTGAAATTTATATTCTAGATGACAATAGGGATGCACTCTTTCATTTTGTTAAACCACCGTGACAATTTGGTTGACCCAGATAAGAAAATTTCTATCTTAGTAATGTCACCCCCATCAATCTCATAGAACATAGGGGTGTATAATAGAACCTTTCTTATATTCGGCCATTCATTGACAACATGGATGGAAAATCCCTCTACATTACCAGGCTAATTAATAATGTAATATCCTATAAATTTTCCAATGAATGATAATAAGACATTGAATGTCTCAAATATTTCTTACTGAACCCACCAGTTCTGATTCCATCCATGGAAGGGTGGGCACCCAGCTTATATTTGGCCCCACATAATTCTCACTAAGCAACTTACTCACACAAAATAATATTGTGGGGAGAGAGAACAATATATAATACCTCAAATGAATGATTTTTGTTACTGAGAACAGATACCCTATTGTCGAGTAGAACTTCCTTGAACTCATCTCAGAAGTTCCATGGATCCCGCATCACATGCAGCACCAAGATGTCTAAATGGCCACTCATGTTGACCCTCTCATGTATGTCCTTGGACACACTGTGTTGACTGTGACCATGGAGTATGGGATGGTCAATATGTATCAATAGTACATTTAGTTCAGGTCATATAGGTTATTGAAATGGAAATACCTAGCCGATTTCCACACAGCACATCCTGACCTTGAAAATACACCGGTTGACACTAAGCTTCTCGATGGGGAGATCTTCTATACCCATGATACTCACAGTAAATGAGATATAAATTTTTATGGATCCTCTGAATTTACTATTGGTAAAATAATTAAAAAACCAAATATTAATCTATTTGGTGAAGGGATTGTATTTTTCTCCCAAAAAATAAGTTTTTCTTTAAACATTCTCACTATCCAAAGGCTGCACAAATAGTGAGGTGGAATACCAAGCCCCCATCGCTTGGTTGGAACTATACCTATTGTTTCCCATAGACTACCTAAATGTTAAAGGGTATTCATAACAATTGATAAAGTATATAAATGGTTAATATTACATCAAAAAGGAAGAATTTTCCCTTATCAATAACAACACCAGGGGACTAATAGTATATTTCTCTTTTGACCCCACATTACAACATGTTCCCTGATCACATAATTCTTACACTGATACACTGGATAATGTAGCCACTATCTAGGCCGACCTTCATTAAGAAGAATAAATCATCCATATCACACATTAAATAATGGTCTCATCAGTAGTATTATGTGATAAAAAATCAATCTTATAAACATCACACCATTTCATAATGATCCAATGAAAACACCTAGAGAGATAGATCCCATAATCTGTTATCTCACAAATGAGACTCTCCTAAAATAAAAATATACAAAGGAATCTATTCTGAATCATGCAGTGAACTTCCCCTCGTTAGAAAACACTAATGAAAAAAATTCTCTCTAAAAATAAGTCTTTGATGGAATACTCCTCATATGAATAGAAGTAGGATAAATTTCCACTGACATGGAGGAAGTATATAGAGGCTCTTATTCCACACATTAATCTAGGACCATGCTCTATAATAAAATCTATAGGTTTGGATATTACTATAAAATAAGGACAACTAACTATGATGAATTCACCAATAATTTACATCCATTCTAGATCAATGAAAAATTCACCTATCGTCCCCTGATATTTCTATATACGGTTTATTATTCCAAGTAGTTTTCCATTTGGGGGATGAATGTTGTGGGAATATACCACCACCATAGTTATTTACTTCATGTACAGCCTCAATACTACAAAATTCTTCTCCATGTGGGATTAGGAAAAACTAATCATTGAAATTGATAAAAATAACATTATCAAAATTCAAAAGTTTTATATCATCACCAGGTTTAGGGTACATTAAACAATTTTCTGTGGAAACAACACCATCTTTTATTCAGCAGAGTTGAAGAAACATTACTAGGAGTAAAATATCAAGTCCAATCACCCATCCCACTATCATGCATCATAAAATGGATAGATAGAGGCCTTTAATAAGACTCTATCAATTATATTCTAAAATATATTAAATAGAGAAAAATGTTTACTATATTAGATTTTTCAGGTTTTATGGGCCTACCATTCCACTATATGCATTAATACAAAAGAAACACCAAAATCATTACAATGTGGGTATGAAGAAGTGTTACCCATATAAGTCCATTTACCCTGGTTCGAAATATCCAATTGATGAAAAATAATTGAAGATGAAAAATATGGAAAGAGAAAAGATGAATTGGAGTTTCTCTATGAGAGTTGTTTGAGCATGCTACACAACCTGGAGGTCCATTATAAATTCACCACAAAATCATTTAATAAGACGTTATCTATAATTCATTATAAAAAGTATAATTGGTGTTGTCTTTCTGGATAGAAATGATACCAGAGAAGAACCCTACAAAATAAGAACCCAAGTGGGAAGGTACTTATAACATGCATTCAATCTATCAAAAGGGAACCTAATTGTTTCCCACCATGACAGAGAGCATGTTACACTGCCAAACAAAGTGAGATTTCTAATGAAATAGTTTTCATATATATCCTCAAGAATAAAATTTCTAACAAAAAGCTTTTAAAAATATAGATATCCCTCGTCCAGACCATAGGATGATAAACTATACAGAGATGTTCCAGACCACATGAAGATAAAAAATATAGAGATAGTTATAAAAGCATGAAGATCATGTGTATAAAGATTGTCCAGACCACATGATAATAAAAAATATGTAGATAGTCTTGGGAGAAAGACAATATACTATTTAGCATGCCTCATTTCCTAACCATAATAATTTAAGCTACATTATATTCTCTATCTTTAATTCCTGAAATTAGACAAAACAGTTGAACACCTTATTGAATGATGTTAATCATTATGGTTCAATAAGAACTATGTATTGGTTGATTCCTATCATTAAAGGATAAATATTGATGCATGAACCTATAGTTTTGGGACCATCCACATTTTTCTTTCCCCTCATGTCAAATGACCAATGTATTTACCACATGACGTTAAAAATGACATCTAATTTTTTTTCTACATGAAGTTAAAATGAACGGGTTTTCTAGAACTATGTAAAACATGATTAAAATTCATATGAGATATGTAAGGAAAAATCTATCATGTATCTTGTTCTGGACACCGGATGAAGAAAAAAACCTTGGTCCAATCCTTAATTTCCTCTGCATAGTGATAGTATCCCATATCACTCATTATTTCAAAAATTGAACATAGATCATGTGATCTTATGAATTTTTGTAAGGGATCCCTCACAAAAATAAGTCATATAATAATGTGTTAGACTCATCATGGTCATGGATGCAATGAAAATTAAATGAAATTCAATATTACTCAGTGCATGACATTAATGTACATGGTTAATATCCATTACTTGAAATAAGATGATATATTCTTATAGAACACACCTAAGAGGAGAAAAAAAATAATGTTGTCCCTCTGACAAGTATAAAATCACACTTGACGTACATGGTCATTAAATTACTTTGGGGGAATACTTTATACAATTCACAAACATATGACCAAAAACCATATTATTTTAGTTACTTTGGAAACATGAAAAAAACATTAAGTCTAGTGAAATATTTTCAGTGTTTCCCACAAATAACACACCCTTTAATAATCCGACTAAAAAACATTATTTAGAATCTAGAAAAAAGGAAACATAGGAAAGTGTTTGCTCAAATTATCAGTAAGGGTAAAAAGGTGATATATAAACATAAACTGGATCACAAAGGGTTTGATAATGTGATCATAACATTAGAAGATCATTCCCGTAATGTTAATGGTAAACATGAATTTTATGTAAATCAGTGAATATAATCCAAAAGATCCCAAAATTGACATATGATAAGAAATTGTGGCATACACATTCACTTGTTACTTTTTGAACACATTTAAATAGTAACAGGTTCACTCACTAATCACACGAAATAATCCCCTTTCATAAAAATATAGACAGGATAACCTAGTCCATGCATAAAATTAAGGATTACAAAACATGTTCCATGCATAGAATTGTGAACATGAAATCAAGTTCATATATAACATATAAACCTCATGAGTTATACATCTTTACCCAATGAATTGGAGGGAGATATATATAGCAACCCATACTTTAGATACATGGATAATACTTCAAAATTGAAGCATACTTATTACAACATATAAAAAAACCATGAAAGGACCATATATGTATAATGTCTTTAGAAACTGTGAAACGTAAACAACAGGTTCATAATGCATCTACACTATCTCCCATTTATTTCATCATATCTATAGTCCCTTATTGGCATATCTTACTTAGTAACCTTCTTCCAGACCTGTGGAAAGAAAACATACAAAATGGTGAGCTCAAATGTTCAGTAAGGGTAAACAAAAGAAATATCAATCACATCAAATTCATAAGAACATAACATTTTGGAATTATTACCCCGCAAAAGAGATCATAATTTCATAACATGGGATAAATCATGGTAGTGAAATATAATCCCAACAATAATAACTTAAAACATGAATATTTGTGGGATACACACATAATCATAGATAATCGTTTCTTATTAGTCAAGACTCATTTCCATGACTATCTAATTGGACAAAGTCCATTTCTGAACCGAGTTCACTCCTAGTTTAAGTCCTATTTCACTGAACCGGTTTAACCAGCCGTTCTAGACATGTCCATCTCATGAGAAATAAAATCATTACCCAATGCATTGGAGGGGGATATAGGTCCCACCCATCTCATAATGAAACCATTCATATGTGTGCCACAAAATCATAAACCATACATCATAGCATAACCCATGTAATAAAAATGGGAATCTTAAACATCGTGACATCATAAAACAATTCATATAAGATAAAGGAATTAATAAACATATTTCCATCAAAAAATAATCAAATCAATGTAATAATAAGGATAGAAACAGAACCCTATATTATCTTAAATGGAAAATAATTTTGATAAAACACTTGAACTCCATTGTTGAGGAAAATATCCTTTCTACTTCAAAATAATTTTTCCTTTCTTAACATGTCATAAAATTTTAAACTAAAAGAAGTTGATTAAAAATAAAAATGAAAACTTGTAAAGGAAGATTCTTGGAAATGATGTTTTAAAAATCAATTCATGCCTTATAAGTTAAAAAAACATTCTTCTCATACTTTTGTCGGAAAGGTCAAAAAGTACCTCGTAAGAAAAACGACAAAAGATTCCTTTCATATCTTTTACTAAATACTCACCGAAGGGTAAAATTGGATTTAAACAATATTTGGAGGATATAAATAATATTACCTATTGAGGAAACATGGATGTGGATGATAAATATTCCCCAGTAAATTCTGAAGTATAAACAATCTCGGATAAAAATTGAGATTGGGAGATTTCCCTTACCTTAGATCCAATTTACTTTGTAAGTGTCCGAACCACCTGTATAATTATTTAAATAATGTTATTGACTTATTACAGAACCATACTTATTGTTATGATATCATATATGGTCATATTCTTAGATTCTTATTAGTAATATTTCATTACTACTTGTTATTCGGGTGTTTATTACTTTTTGTTCTTATGCGTGTTTTGTCAAATAAATTCTTATTCCTATTTATAGTATATTGATACATCATTTACAGAATGGTATTAGTTTAATATATATCATATTAATTCATTCAATTCATTTATATAATCATTATTCAATTAAGATCATATAGAACGAGTCGCATCACATCGTGGAGACGGTAGGCCGTACGTACGCACGAGCGAAGATATCATTCCCATGATCGTGGAATTGTATTGGAGTGTATGTATACTATTTAAGAATAAATAAAAATTTACAATAATCATATATAGTTATTTAGTTTGACCATTATACCCATCCAAGTAAGGTGGTGGTGGAAAACAGATTACACCACAGCGTGGAGACGGTATTCCGTACGTACGCACGCGCGGTGATTTCGTTTTCCGTAGGATGAATAAGAGGTGAAATAGGGTTGTTTAATATTTATAATAACATATCAGTATATGAGGGATACTTATGTTATTAACTCAAGAATAATGGAACTTGAATAAAACGGTAGAAGGCATTACCTCTTTTTCGAAGAGCCTCCTTTAAAGTTTCTCTTAAGGCACTAGAGTTGGTCTTTTGAGAAGACCAGTACCTCTAGTATGTTTCTAAGGAAGTGGGGATGTGAAATGGGCAGGGGTTGGATGAGATTTAAGGCTCAAATTGGTGTGAGGAAGAGAGGGAGGAGGTTCATTTTATAAGGGATGAGAGGGGCACCTTTGGAAAGTGTGGAAATATTATTTTATTATAAACATATCTTCAGTTTCAAAAGGTCGAAAAAATATTAAAGATGAATATAAGATGACTCATGGTCGAAATAAAATTATCCAATCAGAATTGGAAATGTTTTGGAAAATATTTTAATCATTATAATCTTATTTATTTAAATCATTTATTAATGAAGTAAATACTTTATCATTATTGTTTCATAAATAATTTAATTTATTTGGTGTCTATGAAATATAAAAACAATAAAATTATGTAGGAAATATCTTTAGATTTCCAATGAATATTTATAGTCTAAAATAAATTTATATAGCCCCTTATAAATATTAATTACTAAAAGATTTTTTTAATGTCAATTTTGTCTTTACATTAAATTAATTAATCCAAATTGTCATTGTCACTACCAAGTGGCTCAATGGGGTCCCAAAATCAACCCAAGGATGCCCATGGTAGGACACTACTCATAGAATAAGGTTAGGACAAGTGTCAATGTAATTTTGAATTATTATAATATTCTTTTAACCTTGATTTACCCTATTTACCTTTAATCGTAGTAACTAAATATTACTATAGTTAATATTCATAATATAAAAAAATAAATTAAAGCAACATATAAACATAATTTGGACCCACTGATTCCAAATATGGAATCCATTTTTCAAAATTCAAAACACAGAAGTTTTAGTAATTAATTTAAAATTAATCTCGTTGTTAAGAAAATGGGTTTTAAAAGTTAAAACATTGCCAATGATTGAAATGTTTTTACCTATGAATTCAATGTAAAATAAATGATAATGACATAAATTATATTAAATGGTAAAAATCTATTCTATTTATACTTTAAAAACATTCAATATTATAATTTAACCATATAAAGTATTGCGATGAAAAAAGTTGTTTTTAATTAAAATATAGCGTGTTTTTTCTATTCATTAAAATATGATAGTTATCAAAATAATATGAAAAATTTCTCCAAAGTAAATTTTTATATCTTGATTCTAAATAAGAATTTTATATTGTCAAATTGAACTTATAAATTTGTCAAAAACTATATTTAATGTTGGTGTGCCATCAGAAGGCGGTAAAACTGCATTTTTTGAAAAATACTTCTTCTATCCTAAAAACTGATTTTGTTTTCATACCTCATTCTAGAAAATGTATAAGATGAATTAAAATGTTATCAAATTCAAAATTCAGTTAATACTATTCATAACAACTAGTGTATAATATTATAATATATCGTTGTTTAGTGAAACTCTGTATTGCGTACTACACACGCTATCGAGGAAGGTCGCGATTGCGTGTAATGCAATCCAAGCTAGTGTTGTGTGTAGTGGAAGATTCCTTTCCGTATAACATGTTACATTAAAAAAATACTTCTCATAAAATATCAGGGTGTTACATTTTACCCCCCTTAAAATGAATTTCGCCCTCAAAATTCATCACTTCGTAACAAACAGATGAGGATACCTCTCCCTCATCATATCCTCAAGTTCCCATGTAGCATCTTCTAATTGGTGGTTCCTCCATAAAACATTCACCAAGCGAGTGGTCTTGTTCCGTAGGACTTTTTCTCTATGATCCAGAATCTCTATCGGTTGTTCTTCATAAGAAACATCTTGTTCCAGCAGTACAACATCTGAGCTGAGTACATGTGAAGGATCAGGTATGTACTTTCTCAGGAGATATACATGGAACACATCGTGAACTTGAGAGAGATACGGTGGAAGCGCCAATCGATAAGCTACCTTCCCAACACGATCCGGAATTTCAAAAGGACTGATATATCTATGGCTCAACTTTCCCTTCTTTCCAAATCTCATTACTCTATTCCAAGGAGATATTCGTAAGAACACTTTATCACCCACTTCAAAGTCTAGGTCTTTTCTTCGATTGTCGGCATAACTTATTTTTCGACTCTGAGATGCTCTTATGTGTTGTTGAATAGATCTGACCTTTTCTGCCATTTCATCAACAAGATCAGGTCATAATAGATTTTTTCCCCAACTTCATCCCAGCAAGTTGGAGTCCTGCATTTCTTTCCATAGAGAGCTTCATAAGGAGCCATCTAAATACTGGAGTGAAAGATATTATTATAAGAAAATTCCACCAAAGGTACTTGTTGATCCCAACCACCTTTTCAATATATAGAGCAAGCTCTAAACATATATTCTAGAGTTTGAATTGTCCTCTCAGACTGACCGTCTATCTGAGGATGATAAGTAGTGCTGAAACTCAACTCTTTATCCAGATTATGTTGAAGTCTTCGCCAATACTTTGAGGTAAATCGTGGATCCCGATCAAATATAATAGAAACTGGTACTAAATGCAATGTTACCACTTCCTTTACATATATCCTAGAAATCTGATCTTGAGAGAAATCCTCTCTAATAGCAATGAAGTGTGCAGACTTTGTAAGACGATCAACTATGATCCAGATAGAATTATTGCCTTTGGATGTTTTAGGAAGTCCATTGACAAAGTCCATAGTGATTTTTTCCCATTTCCATTTAGGTATGGGTAATGGTTGTAAAATCCCCTTAGAATTTTGTCTCTTATCTTTAACTTGCTGACAAAACAAGCATCGAGAGACATATTCAGCAACATCTCTTTTCATTCCATCCCACTAGAAGTACTCCTTCGGGTCCCTATACATCTTCGTGCTTCCAGGATGAATAGAGAATGAAGAACTATGAGCCTCATCCAGCAGCTCCTTCTTCAATTCTGGGATGGGAGGAACACAAACCCGATTCCTGAACTATATCATCCCATCACAGTCAAGGTTGAATTCAGGAACATTTCTCACCTTCATTTGTTACTCAACATCTTCTTTCTGCGCCTCTTTAATCTTCACATGTATAGATGGTTGAACATTCATTTAAGAAAGATACGATATTTCCCCTTTCATTATAATACCAAGATCCATTATTTGTAAATCCATAAATATTGGATCTTTCTTGATCCTCATCATAGATAAGCTAGCATGGACTTGTCGACTTAATGCATCTGCCAACTTGTTTGCTTTCCCAAGGTGGTAATGAATTGAGAAGTCGTAATCCATAATCAGCTCCATCAGTCTTCTTTGGCGCATATTCAGCACCTTTTGTGTGAAAATATAATTTAAAATTTTATGATCAGTATAAATGTCACACTTTTCTCCATAAAGATAATGCCTGCAAAACATTAATGAAAAGATTACCGCAGCTAACTCCAAATCATGAGTTGGGTAATTTTTCTCATGGATTTTCAACTATTGTGAGGCATAAGCTATCACCATATCTTTTTGCATAAGAACACACCCCAGTCCCTTCTTGGATGCATCACTGTAGATCACAAACCTTTCTCCACTACATGGAAGTGTGAGCACAAGTGCACTGGAAAAACATATTTTCAACTCCTTGAAATTCTCTTCACATTCCACCATCCACCTGAACATAACTCCTTTTCAAGTCAACCTAGTGAGTAGATTGGATTATCGTGAAAAATATTTCACAAAACGTCGATAATATCCAGCCAAACCAAGAAAAATTTGGATCTCAGTTACTGTTTTTGGTCTCGACCATCTTTTAATAACCTCTGTTTTTGCTAGATCCACAGATATCCCCTCTTTTGAGATTATGTGACCCAAAAATGCAACTTTTTGAAGCCAAAATTCACACTTGGTAAATTTTGCATAAGGCTTCTCCTTTCTTAGGGTCTTTAATACAATTCTCAAGTGATCTTCATGTTCTTCCTTGCTCTTTGAATTGAAAAGAATATCATTTATATAGACTACCACATATTGATCAAGATAGTCTCTAAAGACTCTATTCATTAGATCCATGAAGATAGCAGTGGCATTAGTAAGACCAAATGGCATCACTATAAATTCATTGTGTCCATACCTTGTACGGAAAGCCATCTTTGGTATATCCTCCCTTTTGACCCTTAATTGACGATACCATAAATGAAGATCAATCTTGGAAAAGTATTGAGATCTGCATAGTTGGTCAAATATGTCATCAATGCGTGGGAGATGATATTTGTTCTTGATAGTGATCTTGTTAAGTTCTCGATAATCAATGCAGAGTCTCATCGATCCATCTTTCTTCTTAACAAACAGAATAGGTTCTCCCCAAGGTGACGCACTAGGGTGTATGAATCCTTTATCAAGATTCTCTTGGATTTGCTTCTTTAATTTCTGCAACTCAATTGGGGCCATTCTATAAGGTGTCTTTGAAATAGGCAAAGCACCCAGTACGAGTTCTATTGAAAACTCAACTTCACAATTTGGTGGAAGACCTAGCAATTCCTCTGGAAAGAAGTCCTCAAATTTCCGTACAATGGGAATATTATTAATCGTGATTTTCTCTCCAACCATTCGAGATAAATAACCTTTATTTAGTGGAATCAAGACCCATAAGATAGAAGAAATTTCTACTGGAAGGTTATGTTCATCCTTTCATCAATAGACGATCATAGTTTGATCTGGAATATGAAATGTGACTTACCTTGTTTGTAAATTGATATGAGCTCCATATAAAGAAAGACAATCCATGCCATGAATCACATCAAATTCCACTATAGAAGGATCACATGATTTTTCGGAATCACTTTCCCACAAACTTCAATCGGAGAAGAATTGTAAACTTTTGATGTGACTGTTGTGATATTAGGATTTGTCACAGCCAACTCAACATCTAATTGTTTAGGTAATACAGCGATACCCTTAGAAAATTATTCAGAAATAAAAGAGTGGGTGGATCCAGAATCAAATAAAACATTTCCTACTTTAGAGTGGATGGTAAGTGTACTTCTCACCACTTCGTTGTCGTACTCCACATCGCCGATAGTAATTGCATGTGAATTTCCTTTGTCTTTAGCCTTAAGAGTTTGTTGGCGTCGATCATCATCATCAACCCATGGATTTTTTCATTGATTGTCATAATGCCCCATCTCCTTGAACTTGAAACATTGATGTGTAGTAGGTTCATTCTATGTATCCCTTCCTTTGTTTGCAACATTAGACATCTTATTCCCATTATTTCGACATTCAATTGCCCAGTGTCCTTCTTTTCCACACTTATAAAATTTTCTTTTCTCCTTAAGACAATTTCCTCCATGTTTCTTTCCACACATTGAGAATAAGGGAAAACTCATCTTCTTTTCAGTGTGGTCTGTAGATTTTCCTTTTAATTCCAGTTTCCTCTTCTTATCAAACCCATGTGACTGATGGGTTACACCAATCTCCATCTCAACCTTGAGAGCACATCGAACAACTTCCTCATAACTATTGAAGTCCCTTATGGATAACTCCCTTCAATGACTTGGTTTTAAGCCACTAAAGAATCGATCGATCTTACTCTCAGGTTGGATAATAATTCCTGAAGCGTACCATGAAAGTCTTGTAAAATTTTCTTCCTAGGTACCAACAGATTCATCATCCTTTTGCTTCAATTCAAGAAACTCCTTCTCTATATTTGTTACAAGAATACGAGGGATATACTAATTGAAAAATACATTCTTGAACTCGTCCCATTCCATGGAATAAATTTTATCCCTTTGCATCATATTCTTAATAAGAATACACCATTGATCAGCATCACCTTCCAAAGGATACACTGCTAAAATGACTTTATCATGATCAGAACATTGAAGAACTAGAAAATATATTTTCAGTGGTACTGATCCATTGTTCATCCACTAATGGATCAGAAGACCCGCTGAATGAAGGTGGATGCTGCCTCATGAAGGATACAACAGAATGTTGCCCCTTCCGTTGCTCATTTGGAAGTCCTCTATGATTCATAGCTTGAGAAAGTTGTTTGAGCATGGATACATGATTTTTCATTCTAGCTCCCATAACATATGGTTTCTCAGGGGGACAATCATTGCATTGCCCATCGGATTCCGCATTAACATGGTTGCTTCGGGTTCCATCCATTGACTGAAACCAAGAAGAATAGTGTGAGAAACACTAATTAAAATAGGAAAAACACATAATCAAGAATAAAATTTCACACTTGAGGTATTATCGTGGGTTTTTCATGGACATTTCTAAAACACCCAGATTGAGTTCTATTCTTAGACATATCCTTAGGTTTCTTACTAAGGATTTGACATCCTAGTTTCCAAAGGTTGACTATACCTTTCCTCTGATACCAACTATAGCAACCCATACTTTACATACATGGTTAATACTTCAAAATTTAAGCATACATATTACAACATATAACAAAATCATGAATGGAACGTATACGTATATTGTCTTTAGAAACTGGGAAACATAAACAACTGGTTCATAAAGCATCTACATTGTCTCCCATTTATTTCATCATATCTATAGTCCCTTTTTGGCATATCTTACTTAGTAACCTTCTTCCTAACCTGGGGAAAGAAAAAACACGAAAGGGTGAGCTCAAATACTCAGTAAGGGTAAACAAGAGAAATATCAATCACAACAAATTCATAAGAACATAACATTTTGGAAATCTTACCCTGCAAAAGAGATCATAATTTCATAACATGGGATAAATCATGGCAGTGAAATGTAATCCCAATAATCATAACATAAAACATGAAACTTTTTGGCATACACACATAATAATAGAGAATCATTTCTTACTATTCAAGACTCATTTCCAAGACTATCTTAGTGGACATAGTCCATTTCTGAACCGAGTTCACTCCTCATTTCAGTCCTGTTTCACTGAACCGGTTTAACCAGCCATTCCAGCCATGTCTATCTAATGAGATATAAAATATTTCCCCAATGCATTGGAGGTAGATATAGGTCCCACCCATCTCATAATGATACCATTCTTATGTGTTCCACAAAATCATAAACCATACATCATAGCATAACCCATGTAATAAAAATGGGAATCTTAAACATCGTGACATCATAAAACAATTCATATAAGATAAAGTAATTCATAAAAATATTTCCATAACAACATAATCAAATCAATGAAATACTAGGGACAGAAACAGAACCCTATATTATCATAGATGGATAATATTTTTTATAAAACACTTGAACTCCATTCTTGAGGAAAATATCTTTTCTACTTCAAAAACATTTTTCCTTTCTTAACATGTCATAAAATTTTAAACTAAAAGAAGTTAATTAAAAATAAACCTGAAAACTTGTAAAGGAAGATTCTTGTAAATGATTTTTTTAAAATACATTCGTGCTATATAAGTTAAAAAAACACTCTTCTCATACTTTTTCGGAAAAGTCAAAAAGTACCTCATACGAAAAACGACAAAAGATTCATTTCATATCATTTACTAAAAACTCACCAAAGGGTTAAATAGGATTTAAACAATATTAGGAGGATATAAGTAATATTACATATTGAGGAAACATGGATTTGGATGACAAATATTCCCCAGTAAATTCTGAAGTATAAACAATCTCGGATAAAAATTGAGATTGCGAGATTGTCCCTTACCTTAGGTCCGATTTTCTTCGTAAGTGTCAGAAACTCCAGTATAATGATTTAAATAATGTTATTGACTTATTAAAGAATCATACTTATTTTTATTATTTCATATATGGTCCTATTCTTAGCTTCTTATTAGTAATATTTCATTACTACTTGTTATTCGGGTGTTTATTATTTTTTGTTCTTATGCGTGTTTTGTAGAATAAATTTTTATTCCTCTTTATAGGATATAGATAAATAATTTAAAGAATGTTATTTCTGTAATATATATCATATTAGTTCATTCAATTCATTTATATAATCATTATTCAATGAAGATCATATAGAACGAGTCACATCACATCGTGGAGACAGTAGGTCGTACGTACGCACGAGCGATGATATCGTTCCCATGATCGTGGAATTGTATTTGAGTGTATGTATACTATTTCAGAATAAATAACACTTTACAATAATCATATATAGTTATTTATTTTCACCATTATACCCATCCATGTAAGGTGGTGGTGGAAAACAAATTACACCACGGCGTGGACACGGTATTCCGTACGTACGCACACGCAGTGATTTTGTTTTCCGTAGGATGGATAAGAGGTGAAATAGAGTTGTTTAATATTTATAATAACATATGAGTATATTCAGGGTACTTATTTAATTAATTCATAATGAAACAACTAAAGAAGAGGGAGTAGAAGAAGAATGAGACTTGAAGAAAACGGTAGAAGGTATTACATCTTTCTCGAAGTGCCTCCTTTAAACATTCTTTTAAGGCACTAGAGTTGGTCTTTTGAGATGACCAGAACCTTTAGTAGGTTTCTAAGGAAGCGAGGAAGTGAAATGGGCAGGTTTTGGCCGAGCTTGAAGGCTAAAATTGGTGTTAGGAAGAGAGGGAGGAGGTGCCTTTTATAAGGGAGGAGAGGGTCACCTTTGGAATGTTTGGAAATATTATTTTATTATAAACTTATCTTCGGTTTAAAAATGTCCAAAAATCGTTAATTATGAATCTAAGATGACTCATGGTCGAAATAAAATAATCCAATCTTAATTGTACATGTTTTGGAAAATATTTTAATCATCATAATCCTATTTATTTATATCATTTATTAATGATGTAAATACTTCATCATTATTGTGTCATAAATAATTTAATATATGTGGTGTCTAAAAATTATAAAATACTATCATAATGTAGGAAATCGTTTTATCTTTCAAATGAATATTTATAGTCTAAAATATAATTTATATAACCCCTAATAATAATTAATTACTAATAGATTTTTGTTAATGTCAATTTTGTCTTTACATAAATTTAATTAATCCAAATTGTCATTTTCACTAACAAGTGGCTCAATGGGGTCCCAAAATAGACCCAAGGATGCCCATGGTCGGCCACTACTCATGAAATAAGTTTAGGACAAGTTTCAATGTAATTTTGAATTATTATAATATTCTTTTATCCTTGAATTACCCTATTTACCTTTAACCGTAGTAAATAAAAATTACCGTAGTTACTATTCATAATATCAAAAAATAAAATAAAAGATACCTATTAACAAAATTTGGACCCACTGATTCCAAATATGGAATCCATTTTTCAAAATTCACAACATAGAATTTGCAGTAATTAATTTAAAATTAATCCCGTTGTTAAGCAAACAGGTTTTAAAAGTTAAAACATTACCCAAGATTGAAATGTTTTTACCTATGAATTCAATGTCAAAATTAATGATAATTATGTAAATTATATTAAATGGTAAAAATATATTCTATTTATACATTAAAAACATTCAATATTATAATTTAACCATATAAAGTATTGTGATGAAAAAAGTTGTTCTTAATTAATATATAGCGTGTTTTTACTATTCATTAAAATATGAAAGTTATCAGAATAATATGAAAAATTTATCCAAAGTAAAATTTTATATCCTGATTCTAAAGAAGAATTTTATTTTGTTAAATTGAACATATAAACTTGTCAAAAACTATATTTAATGTGAGTGCGCCATCAAAAGGCGGTAAAACTGTATTTTTTGAAAAATACTTCTTTTATCCAAAAAACTGATTTTGTTTTCATACCTCATTCTAGAAAATGTATAAGATGAATTAAAATGTTATAAAATTTAAAATTCAGTTAATAATATTCATAATGGCTCATTTATAATATTATAATATATCGTTGTTTAGTGAAACTCGGTATTGCGTACTACACACACTATCGAGGAAGGTCGCGACTGCGTGTAACACAAGCCAAGCTAGAGTTGTGTGTAGTGGAAGATTAATTTCCATATAACATATTACATTAAAAAAAATACTCCTCATAAAATATCAGGGTGTTACAATATAGGTCCCCCACATCATATAATGATAACCATGGATATTTGTGATCCAAGAACATAATTCAGTCGTCATATCATAACCCATGAAATAAAATGGATTTCATAGACATCATTCAATCATAATAAAAACCATAAAATGGAATGATTTTATTAAATATCATTCCTTCACAAACATAAATAACTAATAGAAATAATATAAATATAAACATTGAATCATATCTCTAGTAAATCATAAGTTACTTGAAATAATGTATTCTTATATGGAAAATAAATTTTAAAGAAAACATAATTCATTAAGAAAATAACACTTATTCTTTGAAAAAAAAATCTTTACCAAAAATGACACAAAAATTTAAAATAAAATATTTTCATTGAAAATAAATTTTTAATATTTTAAAGCAATCATCATATCAATATGGTTTCATGAAATCATAAAAATCAGTTCATTTTGAAAAAGTTAAAAAACATTCTTCTCATACTTTTGTAGGAAGAGTCAAAAAAGATCCTCATTGTGAAAACAAAAGAAATATTACACTCAAACCATGTATAAAATATTAATAAAATGGTATAAAGACATTAAAAATACATAGTAGAATATTGAACATTTTAGGAATTTTTTTAGGAAATATGGACATGGGAGAAAAATATACCCAAGTAAATACATATTTACAAAAAATTTGGATATTAATGGCATTGTAAAAATAACCCATAAATTAAGTGTTATTTCATTTATATGTATCAGAAAATCTAATATAATGGATAAAATAATGTTATTATCCAATTACAGAACCATATTTACATTAATGGTATAATATATGATCATATTAACAACCATTAATAATATTTTATAATTATGCTTCTTTCAGTTGATAACTGCTACATTTTCTTATGTATGTTTTTTAAATTACCAGTTATTATTCATAATATCTTATAGTTATATGAAATCCATAATTATAATAATATAATATTAACCCATTATATACATTTATATAATTCATTCTTTAATTGAGATCATTTAGAATGAATCTCATCTCATTGTGAATATGGAAGTCTGTATGTACTCATTAGCGACAATATGATTCCCATAATTATAAAATGATATGGAAGTGGATGGTATAAATTTTTTATAGAATCAATATCATGTTGTAATAAAAATTTATAATTATTATTTCTAGAATTATACACATCCAGGTAAATTGATGGTGAAAACATATTACACCATGGTGTGGAGATAGTAATCCATACGTACAAACGTGTGGTGATTTTATTTTCCATAGGATGGATAGAAAGTGTAATATTATTATTAATAATAGTAAAAAAACCACGTAATAAAATTTATACTGGAGTAATTAATTTATAAAGTAAAATTACATGGAGAGGAAGTAGAAGAAGAAATATGTTTGAAATAATCAGTTGAGGAGATTACCTCATTTCCAACAATCTCCCTCAAGATCACCTATTAAAGGCACTAGAGTTAATCTTATAAGAAGAATAAATCCTCTAGAATGTAATATAAGAATTTTAGAAGTAAAATGGGATTGGGACAGCTAATCTTTGAGGATCAATATGAAGTGATTTTTTTTTATGTAGGATGTGCCTATTAATAATTGAGGTGAG
This sequence comes from Viscum album, assembly GCA_963277665.1. Lineage (NCBI taxonomy): Eukaryota > Viridiplantae > Streptophyta > Magnoliopsida > Santalales > Viscaceae > Viscum > Viscum album. Next base: position 997,498,697 of record OY728132.1, read on the forward strand.
GGGCACATATGGAATCTCCAAAAATGTTAATTTATAAAAAATAAAAACCCATAAGGAAACACTAAATTGAAATATTTAATTGTATTATATGAGATACTATTGAAATATCATCAACTAAAAAAATTTAGACAATTGTTTTTCAAATTAAACTATATTCTTTTATTTAGAACTTAGTTATATTATTTAATATTTAACAAAGGTAACAAGTATTTAAATATTATAATGATTATATCTTAACTTAGTTGAGGTCAATTAGAACATTAATAAATATTTTATAAAATTTTCCACCATAAATTAATAATAACATATATTTAGAAATGATTTATTATTTTTAAATAATTTAATAATATATTATTCTGAAGAAAAATCAATAGTGTAAATTCTGACAATATTCAAATTATTTATTTTTAACAAATATCAAGATTAGATGTTATCCAAAAAACAAATATTTTATTATATCTATAATGATTCATGTACGTTTATAAAATTATATATATATATATATATTATCTCAAATTATATTTAATTTAAAATTTTTTAGAATATTAATTTGATATATCTATATAAATTTTTTTTTATTACATCCATTTTATGTTAATATTTAATATAATTTTATGTAGAAAAAAATGAACAAAAAATTTACTATTACAAAGATAAATCTTCTATAATAAATATAAATACCTATAGTAGAATATATATTTTGGAAAATCCTTCATAAAAAAATTATGTATATTAAAACATGAATGTGACATCTTTAATTGCACTTTAAATAAAATATCATAAGGGTCATAATTTTATCAATATGGTTCCAAATGGTCAATAAATCATCCCTTGGATTAATATAGTCTTGATATACATGAAAAAAATGATTTGTTCATTTTTTTCATCATTAAATATTTATTATGATTTTAATAAAAATTATTTTCTCGATAGTTCATCCATTAAATAATGTATGCATCATCAATGTGATAGCCCTTATGGTCATTATTTATTTCCTAAATATTACAAATAAATTAAGAAGGAAATGGAAAAAATTATCTCAAATGAGTATTTATATTCAAACTTATCTTCTTTATAACCTTATATAATAAATTACTTAGCTATTAAATGTTCATTATGACAAGTATAATCCTTCTTTAAATTAAATATATTAAATGTCTTAATCTCTTCACAGTGGCATCCAAAGAATAACGTTTTGACCCAATGATGATTTATACCAAAACAAAACCATCCACTAATATTATGACAAGTGTTATCGTATTTTTTTAATACATATTTACCTTTAATTATTTGATTTACCTTTTTATCGTGTCAATAAAAAATTTATTGACGTTACTATTCATAATTCTCAAAAATAATAGAAAGTTATTTACATAAAATGGAACCACTGATTAAAAATATGGAATAAATTTTTAAAAATTCAAAACATAGAACATTTATTAATTAATTTAAAATTATTCCCATTGTCTTAATAATAAAATATGTTTTATAAGTTAAATCATTAAAAAAGATAGAGATATTTTAACATCAATATACAATGTAAAATTAATTAAATTTCCCTAAGATACATTAAATGATAAATATATAATATATTTATATCATTAAAACATTAAAAACAATAAATTAATAATATAAATTATTTCAATGAAAAAAAATCTTTCAATTTATAGTGAATTATATTATTATTATTCCAAAAAATTGAAACACAACATAAAAATATAAAAATTCATAAATTGTAAATTTCTATATCCCACACCCAAAAAAAATTTATTTGGTTGCATATAATAGAAAAATATTTTAAAAAATATATATAAATTGGATGTGCCCTTAAAAGGCGTAAAAACTATAATTTTTTGAAAAATATTAATTTTATCTAAAAAATTAGAATTATTTATTGTATCATATCTAGAAAACTAATTTTTTTTAAACATTTCATTCAATTCATTTTATATATATTTCACTAGTAAAATCTGTCAATAATGATTTTATTATTTTAGGAAATCAATTATTTTCATTTAAATAGATTTCTTTGAAAACCATTTCTATCTATCTTAAAAGTGTTTTATTTACATTTATGATTAATTAATCACCATATAGTTAATTATATAAACATGTGTAAATAATATTTTTCATAATTATGTTAATACTTCTCATTCCCTCCATTATAATGGCTATGTTATAAGTTAAAATTATAATATTTAGTTGTTCTATTAATGTCAGTATTGCAAGAAATGAAATATAGAAAAAGAAAATGAAATTATGTGTAGCATAAGCCAAGAATAGTGTTGTGTATACTCAAAGATAATACCGTGTTTTCATGTACTTCATGTATCTTGGTGTAGTGTAGAACACATTATATCAATTAAATTAAAAAAATATCACCTAAAAATATTGGGGTGTTACATTCTTCCCCACTAGAAATGAATTTATCCCTCAAAATTTATTTGGGTTATAAAAGGATTAATACTTGGAAGTTTCATTCCTAGAAATTCAAATCATAAAAAAAGACTCAAACATCCTTTTAAAAATGAATAGCTAGGAAATAAAATCATTGAACCTGGGTAAGGATGTGGGTATGGTGGAAAATAGATAATAATCAGAGAGATTGATAAAAGATCACTGATCATAAGAAAAAGAGTGATATATATAATGTTGAAAATCACAAAACCATAAACTAAAGAAGTAACAAATAGGTCATTTATATAATAAATAATGATGATAACAAGACACCATTTTAAACTATGATCCATTTTTTTAATGTTCAATAATTTTCATTATATGATATACTTCATTTTGGTAAAATCTCACCATTGGTTGAGCCTTAAAAAGTTTCAACTTTGTCACTTATTCATATAAATGAAGATGAATTTTCCTTCTTGAAGAATTTATAGATCATTCTATCCATAAATATAATGATAGGCCTTTCCATCGTTCTTTAGGGAAAAAAAATTCTGCACAAGCTGTCAAATTTATATAGGTCCACCAATGGTGAGATAATACATTATTCTAACAAAATTCATCCCAACATTGACATAAACATTCAACAAATTTATAACCTTACCTATAAGTTCTCAACCTTAAACAATAAATATTCTTGACTTATGTCAATAATTCTACATTGAGTATCATTTCAAGTTTATAGTTTCAGAAAATTAGGTCATAACTATTACATTACTTCTGAAATATTACAATGTAGACACTTCTACTCTGTCCAATTTTTTTCAAGAAAATAAAACTCCTTAAAAAAGAATATTTATTTTCCTGGTTAAAATCTTCTCTGATTCTTCTTTTCTATTATCCTTATACCATAGGAAAAAAGTTCAAAAACGTGGGATGATAAAAAATCTTAGTAAAGAATATAAAATAATGAATAAAACCATTATTCCATGAATATTTAAACCCAATGAATTGTTTTTCACAAAATAATACTTTTCACAAAAAAACATAAACTGCTTAGCTTATATCATGTAATCATGTCATTTCTATAAAACATAATTGAAATCATTAAACATAAAGGAAACTTGTGGCATTCAAATCATAATTACATTATAGAATTAACATATACATAGGGAGTAACCATCATGGTTACATTTGGAATACCCATCATAGATTACTCAATATATCTCTTAGGATATACCTTAATGTTTATCTCTTCCACATTACACAATTCATTGGAGAGAAATCACTGGCTCACTCACCCTAGGTTTATCATGGAATCCCTTAATTTAGTATATAATGTAACCACCAGTCAACTGTTTAAGTATAATTACAAAATCTAACACATAAAATATGGAAATTATCAACATTTAAATCATCAATCACAATAAATAAATTCAAGATTTTTAAATATTCAATCCATTTCCCTAACAATATATTACATTTAACAAATATAATTTTTAATCCTAGTTTCCCAAATCACATTGATGATTTTAAAGGAATTAAAATTTTAATACATTAATTTACATATTAAAAAATCCTTAAAACCATTTTGAAAACATTGAAATTTATGAGAAAAAATTAGTTGAATAAATATTCAAAACATTTAAAATGGTGTATTAGTTAAGGAGACCCTTACCACTAGAGAAAATTCATGAATAAAAATAATTAAAGACCAAAATTTAAAAACATATGATATCAATATAATAATAAGATTCATGATATAAAATTTCAAAGGGAAGTATATACACTATATAAAAGTGAATTGGTGTATAACAATAAATAAGTCTCTATGAAATATAAATTTAATTAAAATACCATATAAAGATCATATCCGAAGAATAAAGATAAATAAATGAAATATTTATGTGTGAAAAATATAAACACACCCAATATATGTGGATATATAGGTTAAAACAATTAGAGGTCATTCACACATATTCATGGAAATACAAATCCTATAACAAGTATATTTAACTCAATGAATGGAAATTGAGTTATGATTTCCCTAACGAAGTTTGTATAAATGGTGTAAGAATTTTTCAATAAGGTTTATTATGTGTATTAAAATTATATCCATACAAAGGTAATTGGATATTAAAAAATAAATAAATAAACAATTATTCCACACATAATAATGACATAATATAATCAATGAAGTATGCAAAAAACCCAATGAGTGGAAATTGAGGTTAGAAATTCCCTTACAATGATCATTTTGTTATGAAATTAGATAGATTATGTGTATTCCCTATAAATAAACAAAAACCAATTAAAAATACAAGATAATATATAAAAATTTATTTCTCACACAATCATAGCACTATAAAATCAATAAGTACAAGATTAGCCTAAAGAATAGAATTTGGGTTAAGAAGTTCCCGTACATCAAGTACAAATCTTCATGTAGGTACCTTGTTCATCCTAATTAATTAACATAAGTAAATTTATATTCTTTAGGGAAAAAATTTCGAGTTTATTATTCCTTTTATATCACTTATTACAATGTTAGAATCATTACATTATTATTTAAGTTAATATCAAAAAAAAAATCTATATTTAGTACTTGAGTCAAAAATGAAATTGTTATGATCGCAACTACACATGTGGTCTAAATTCCATAATCTCCATAATTAAATTAAAAATTTAAATATCATTTATATACATTATATATTTATCTATAATTGTGTATAACATTTGGAGATAATAAATTAATTGAACTATTCATTGAGATGGTAGGCCGTATGTACGTATGAACTCTACATTCATTTATTTTTCATTTTAAAGGAATGAAATCTCAATGAAAAAATTATATGTTATAATTAAATTATAATAATTATTTTATATATGTTACATAATTTAATTAACTCCATCCTTTATATGTTCCATTTATGGCATGAACGATTTGTGTCACTTTCAGTGGGCGATAGTCTGCACTTCCTCAAATTAAATTATCATATTTACACATTATGGATATCATAATGGTATGCTGTAAATAAAACATACAGATGAATAGAGTGAATATACATATAATATATATCATATATTAATAAATTTCCATCATAAATTTAACCATGAGACGTGGTAGGGGAAAATTGAACAATCATCATTTAATGAGGTAATTGTTTGTCATACAAAGAAACAAAATGTTCGTATCCATTAGATAGAGGTGTGTGTAAGTGTAGATAAAATAATTATAATAAAAATTTAAAGTATATTTAAGTTAATGGTGTTTTTATGTAACCACAGAATAAGAATAGCATAGGTATTGAAGAAGGAAGATAAAGGAAAGAGAATTGAGAGAAGATGTTACATCAAAATCGGGTAGCTTCTTTTGATTTCAACGAAAATGATTTTAGGAATTTTTTATTCCCAAGGTAAGGCTTTTAGAAGTAAGGGAGGGAAATTGGAAGCTTATGTGAGAATATTTTGGTTGAGAAAAAAGTATTTATAGGTGTAACTATGTGGTTAGAGGTGGTGTCCTTTTAGAAGATGGTGGTAGGGAACTTTAACAATGTATTGAAATATTAGTATATTTTAAATTTATTCTCGGTTTCAAATGGTCCCAAACTAATTTATTTCAAATATAATAGGATTTGAGGTTAATAAATCTCAAAAAATAGTTTTTAGACAAGTTTAGGTAAAAAAAATTAAAACTTATATTTTGGATTGAAGCCTTATATAAAAACATTAACTCCTACAATGTCTTCATGAATTTCCATAATATATGAATACTATAGTTACTGTAGAATGACAAGAGAATAATAATTGTCCCATTACTGACATTTTTAACATTATATAACCCCGTTGGATGAATAATTGATATTTTGGACTATTATATCATTTAATAAAATATATTTCTGTTGAGAACTCATATATGTCAATTTTGACACAATTTAGAAATTGATTTCTGTTAAAGTCTTAACTACTTGATTCATTATAAAAAAAGACATAAATCAAATATAATATTTAAATATCAACTAAAAATTATTATATGGAATCAAAGTATTCATGTTACATTTATTTTAATCTTTATAATATCATTTATTAATATATTTCTTTAATAAGCTAATCCATACATCTTCATTGTGTCATAAATAAATTTATTTTTTAATGTTCAAAAATTATAAATAAAATAACATGATTTAGGAAATATTTTTGGGATTATATTAAATTTTTATAGTAATAGATATAAATTATATTACTATATATTAAAATTGTTTAATTAAAATATATATGTTTATATTTTATTTCACTTTACATTAAATTAATTATTATAAGTTTTCATTTTCACACCCTAGTGGCTCAATGGGTCCCAAAATTGACTGAATGGATCCCATGGTCGGATATATCTCATAAAATAGGATTATGATTTTTTAGGTTAGTTTAATATTATTTTAATATTATTTTTTACCCTTATTTACCAGATTAAGCCTTAAACCATGGTAAATAAAAAATAATTACTGATGTTAATAATCAAAATGGCCAAAAAATAAATAGTTCTTATTTAAAAAAATTGGACCTTCGGATTCAAAATATTGAATCCATTTTAATAAATTAAAAAAACATAGTTGGAATAAATTAATTTATAATCAATTCTCATTGGAAAAAAGGATAAAACAAATTTCCAAAATGTTATAACCATTAAAATATTAACGAGCATTTATATCTAATTTTTGGGTGAAATTACATCAAATGGACATAATAATATTAAATGATAAATAATTAACACAATTAAACGTTATATCCAATTAAAAGGACTAACTAATGATATAAATAAATTATATGCAAATGCAGTTTTGAATTAAAATGCAGTATTTTACACTATTCATAAAAATATTGCTTTTATCAGAAAATACCAAAATTTCAACCATAGTAAATTTTGAAGTCCTTATTTTAATATATTATCAAATAGAACATATAAAAGTGAAAAAAATATTTTTAAAGAGGGATCTCCATCAAAATGTTGTAAAACAACCTTTTAAGAATATTACCATTTTATGCTTAAAATTGGATTCATTATCATTTTAACACACTAAAATTCATTGGATAACTGTAATAAATTTAAAAATATATGTGTACTAATAATATAGTTTATTATTTTCAATCCCTCTAATACAACAACTTGGCATTAACTACCATTTAAAATAATAAAAATAATATTGTATTATTTTGAGGTATAACTCAATGTTGTGTGCAACATAAGATTTGGGAGAAACCATTTTGTGTGTGTCAGGTATGCTATCAGGGAAAGTGTCTTATTTAATGTAAAATTAATATCTTATTCATAAATATTAATTGATATGAAAATGTATTATTCTATAAATTCCTGGGTCATTACATCATTATTTTAAATTTCATCCTCACAATATTAGAATTTGGATCGGTAATTTCATTAAAAATCCCACCTAGGAAAATTTTTAAATAAAACTATCACATTAAAATAAAGGAAAATAAGTTCGAATGTCACCCAATATAACACACTGTAAGATTCCATGTAGGAAAACATTGCTATTTGAGAGAAAATATTCATCTTGTTCTAATGGAGGGTGATAGAAAACTTGAACATGAGAATGCTGAAAACCAAAAAATCATAATCTTGTTATGGGTTAAATGGTCATTGATTTCACAGTAGGAAAAGTAAATGGAAAACATTTTTTTTATGTTCCTTTTCATAAAATTGATGAATTTATTTATGATATTGAATAAAAACATAAGGAAACATACTTTATAACAATGTTTAGTTTCATCCTTTAATAAATTTCTACCACAAACACATATTTTCTCCAAACAATGGGTATTCCAGATGACATGTTCACACCTGAAGCACTAGAATCAAAATATCGAGAATCAATTAAACCATAAAATAATAACTATATATTATTCATGTCTTGAAACAATAACCAAAACCCAAATTTTTAGTAAAAGATGAGATAAACCCCCCAAATAAGAATAATCCATTATAAAAAAAAATCTACAAAAAATCTCTAAAATTCAACTAACAATACCCAAATTTCAACAAAGTCCATTCAATAAACAATTTTACTTAAAATTATGGGAAATAATCCAAACTATAATTGAAACCAAAAATTAAGAAGGATTAGATCACATAGTATTCCATGATAAAGCATAACATTTATCTCCAAATAACATTGGCTAATCTTAAAGTCTCATACATAAAAGAAATTTACCAAATCAAATATTCTCCATGACAGGTTAATTATTTCAATAAATAACCCAAATCGCCATATTTCCATAATAAAAACATAGATTCATCCAAAATAAAATTCAACCATTACTTCTCATATTAAATCCCATAGTATTCTATTTTCAATAGTCATTTAATATTCCCAAAAGAGGGAACATAATCCAAAATAACATTTTTCACTTAATCACTAAATCATTTTCCTATACTATAGATATATATTTTCTGAAACATAAGTTCAAAAAATAAATTTATTAATGATCCATATAATCATTTAACTAAAAATAAAATGTCATACTAACCAGTTACTCCACGTTGGCCACTAGTAGGTGATAAATATCATTCTCCCATCAGCTTTGGGATTAATTCCAAAAAAAAGTGTCTGACGTGATGAGTTTTCACATGGTTTGTTTGTTTTCCTTTTTTAAAAAACTATATAATTTTATACCATTCCCAAAAATGAGGTAATTTCATCATAAATAATCATTACATATTTTAACCTCAAATTTTATCTCATACCTCACATTTTCATCTCAATACGTAATAACTCATAATTGCCTCAAACTCAAGAAGCATATAAACCATAATGGATCATTATAACTATATCCATAAAAGAAAAGGAAATTCTTCATCAATTAAAATTTTTAGATAACAAATATAAGGGTTAAAAATACTATAAAAATTCCTAAGATAACCCTTCATTAATACATTTAAACATATCATCATCCATAGATCCAACATAACCATTCAATTCTTAGAATGTATACATCTTTGTCATATAAAATTCATCATGATCAATTATAAATGTTTTTCCATATTATTATTTAATACATATTTACTACACAGAAAATCTTTCATAATGTTCTAAGATTAAATAATTTCAAAACATGAGCTAAGAAATAACCAATACCTTCATTATGTCATTTTCATTTTCCTTATCTTAAATTGGAATGGAATTAGTTGTTGGTAAACATATATTTTTATTATCCCACTTATCCCATTCTCGATCCTTCTTTATTGGACATCTATTTTTGTAATGACCAAGCACACCACATTTAAAACATTCAATTAATATATTTAAAATAACTTCTTTCCCTTTCCTGGAGTTAACTGAACGCTTCTTTTTTCCATGGAATGTTATTACTTTATGACCTTTATTACCACATCTATAACATCTTCCTACCCAATGAAATATTTTCCTAGGTGTTTATTTCAATATATTTTACATGTAGGTTTTTTAATATACATAACTGTATTATTATTACCATAACTTCTATAGTGATTCATTTCTCACATATATGATTCCTAAAAAAATCATCAAGGTTCATGTGGTAAATCAGTGCTCCTGATAGTTGGTTTTGAATAACCAAAATAGTTCTCATTGTAGCTACCATTTCATTCAGTTACTTATTATAAAAACCACTAGAGTTTCCTTCACATACATTGTTACTTTGGTCCCTGCTATATCAATCCATTTACTAAAACCAAAAAGGTCAGTGTGGGTATATCAGTAAAACCATCCTATTGTATCTTATGATAACTGTAAACACTAACATATATTATTCATAATATCATAAACTCATTCAATTAATCTAAAATAACTATGAATCTTTCTCATATTCTAACCATTAAAGTAATATAAAACGTGTCACTTATGCTTAAATAACACCCAATCCTCTAATGTTATCTAATCCGACCTCTGATACCAACTATAAGGCCCCGACCATAATCCTAACACAATCTTGAGTTTTGTCAATAATTTGAAATTGCGGAGCTTTTAATGTTTGGAGTTTTATAAAATTAAGACATAAGTAATAAATATCATCTCAAATATTACAAAGTAGACACATCTACTCTCTCCAATTTTTTCACAAATATAAAACCCCTTAAAAACAAGAATTATTTTCTTGATAAAAATCTTCACAAATTCTTCCCTTATATCATACTTCCTTATACAATTTGAAATACGTCTAAAAAATTTGGGATGTGAATAAAAATCTAAGAAAATAATATATAATAATGAATAAAACTGTTAACCCTTGAATATTTAAAACTCATGGAAACATTTTCAGAAATCATAGATTTTATACTAAAACTCAAACTACATAGCATACATCATGTAATCATAATATTCCTACAAAACATCATAGAAATCCTAAAACCTAAAGGTATATTATGGCATCCATATCATATATACATCGTAGCTTTCATAGTTACATAGGGAGTAACCTTCATGGAAATATTTGGAATACCAATCACATTATATTTCCTATATCCCTTATGAGAAACCATAAAGTTTACCTCCATCATCTAACCTAATGAATTAGAGAGCTATCTCGGGCTCACCCTCCCTTGGTTAATCAATGAACCACCCGTATTTGGTTTATCACTTAACCAACCAACAAATGTCCACATACCATTAAAAAATCACAACTCATAAAAGAGTTATATTATCGACATTTAAATCATCAATCAGACGAAATAAATTCAAGATATTGAAATATTAAATCCATTTTCAAAACTATTTAATCCATTTAATAATGATATTTCTTAATCAATTCATCATATACCACATTGAAACTTTTAAAGGAATTAACATTTTAAAACATTAATTCCTATATAAATAAACCCTTAAAACCATTTTGAAAACATGGAAATTAATGATAAATATATATAACAATAAATAATTAAAAAATTTCAAACATTGTTTTTGTTAAAGGGTCCCTTACCACTTGAGAAATTGTTAAAAAAAATTAAAGAATATTATTAAAAAATTCTTATAAAATCCTGAGAATATTAAGATTCAAGATTTAATATATCAAATGGATGTATATACACCATATATTAGTTAATTGGTGCATAACAAAAAATAACTCTTAATGGAATGTAAATTGAGATGAAATCCCATACAAAGATATTATCTATAGATTAAGGATAAATCAATGAAATAATTATGTGTGAAAAATATTAAAACACCCAATATAAGTGGATATTATGTGTGAAAAAATTATAGGTCATTCACACATATTCTGGGTAAAAAAACCAATGACATGAATATTTATCTCATCGAATGGAAATTGCGTTAAGATTTCTCTTACAATGATTGTCTAAATTTTGTAAGAATTTATATGTGGGGTCATTATGTATAGAAATAGTATATCCATATAAAGGGAAGTGGAATCTAAAAAATAAATAAATCAACCATTATTCCATACAAAATCTTGTCATTAAATAATCAACAAATTATATGTAAAACCCAATGAGTGGAAATTGAGTTTAGAAATTCCCATAAACATATCACATTGTAAATCAAATAGATCGATTATTTGTATTCATAATAAATCCGCAATTATAAAATATAAATTCAAGATAAGATATCAAAATTTACTTCTCATATAATCATAGAATAACATAATCCAGAATTAGATGATTAACCCAATGAATGGAAATTGGTTTAAGAAGTTCCGTTACCTTGATTCCAAATCGTCAAAAATGTTCCTTATTATTCATGAATAACAAAAATGGTAATTTATACTTGTTTGGAAAAAAAATTTCATATTTATTATTACTTTTATTACACATATTACCATGTTATAATAATTTTATAATTATTTAAGTTAATATCAGATGTTTTGTCAATATTATGTACTACAGTTAAAAATGAAATTTTGTTGATGTTATTTATCCATGTGGTTATATGACCATCATCTCCAGAATTATATTTATGATTTTAATATCACATATATCTAGTATATATATATATATATATTAATAGTCCAGAGAATTTGGAGATAATAAATGAAATTCACTTTTCATGGAGACGGTAGGTCATACATATGCATGAACTCTAATTTCATTTATTTTTCATATATATGTAATAAAAAATAATGATACAAAGATATGTTATAGTTCCAGTATAATATCCAGGTTATATATGTTAGATACATTCATTAACTCAATCCTTTATTTGTTCCATGTATGGAAAGAACTATTCATATCACTTTGAGTGGGCGACAGTCCACACATCCTCAAATAAAATCATCTTATTCCAGGGAAATATGAATTTTTTGACCAGCTTTATGGGGCTCAATTATCTTCAAAGACTAAACTTTGATCTGGTTACCAATAATTGTGGGTAATGAATAAAGATATTCCAAAGACTACTTTCCTCACAAGATATGAGAGTTATGAATTTTTTGATATGACCTTTAGTTGACTAATACACCTTATATGTTTATGGATTTGAGGAGTAGATTATCTAAGGACTACCTTGATAACATAATGGCCATTTTCATTGATGATATTCTAGTATATTAAATATTTCTCAAGAACATTGAGGATTATATAAGTGTAATATTCCAAACTCTTTGGAAGGGTAGGCTATTTGGAATGATCATAAAATGTGAATTTTGGTTCCAATATTTTTCTTTCTTGCGGAACAATATAACAAATAAAGGAATCAAAGTAGACCCTTCCAAGATAAAGGTAGTGGAGGATGGACCTCATCCTATAAAAGTAACTGAGATTCATTGTTTCCTTGGTTTAGAGTTATATTAATGGTGGTTTTTGAAAAAAAAATCATGAATTTATAATCCACTATCAAAATAACAAAAAATGGGTCCACGTTCATCTACAAAAAATTGTGAAATGGAATTCTCTAATAGAATAAGAAGAGATTTCTTAATAAACCCATGTTAACTAAACCCTCAATCATAATAAGATTCTCTTTTTTTAGAGATTCATCTATGGAAAAGAATGGGTTTTTACTCAGGAAAAATTAAATGCTTATTTTTTAGGCATCTCCAAAGTTAAATCCACTTGTAAAAAATTTTCCTACACATTACCTAGAGTTAGATATGGTTGTGTTTTCTCAAAATATATGGAGGCACTATATTTATTGGTTGAAACACGATATATACACAAACCACAAACTTTAGAAATATATTTTCACACTAAAGGAAATTAACATGAGACATATGATATTGTCAAATATTCATAAAGACTATGATTGTTCAATTCATTATCACCCTAGAATATAAAACAAATTTGATGATGAATTAATTAAGAATGACCTTGTTAATATGAAAATGATGAGGATTCGATGAGGTCCTTTGATCGAAGACCTAGTTAAGCTGGACATGGGATCATATGGGAAGGGGGAACATGAACCCTATACCAAATGATTCTATACCACTATTACTAGATAATATCGATACACTTCATTTATAATATAATTTTTTAAGAAAATGATAGTGTCTTTGCAGAATGGGATGTCTCATAAGTTCAATAATGATCAAGAATGTGTACGGAAATTTGGTAAAACACTTTGTTTTCCATCTATTGTAGAAATAAATAAGGATATGATTGATAAAACTAATAGTTATAAATTATCTATACATCCTGGGAGAAGGAATATATATGGGGACATTCATGATCTGTATTTGTGGGATAATATGAAATGGGAGAGTTGTAGACTATACAATAATGTTCTTGGTGTTTCAACAAGTTAAGGAAGAGAGAAAACTTTCAAAAGGGGTATTAAAACCACTACCCATACCAACATGGATATAAGACAATATCACTATGGACTTTTTCACTAGTCTCCTGAGAACATCCAAACTAATCAATATTATATGAGTTATAGTGGATCGTCTCACCAAGCTACCATTTACTTACTATTTGGGATGATTTCCCTCTTCTCCAACATTCGATGTGTTACAAAATGGAAGTGGTACGGTTTCATAGGGTTACACATTTTACTGTTTCTTATCATGACCCATGGTTCATAGAAACATTATAGGGAAATCTCCAACTAGATCTGAATTCTAAATTTAATTTTAGCATGGAATATCACCCAAAAAAGTTTTCAATTCTAAAAGGATAATTCAAAAACTCAATGACATGTTTAGAACCATCTTAATAGACATAAAAGGTGTATGGTAACAAAATATCCCATTAGTTTTGTTATTATACAATAAAATATTCACTTTGAGTATTTAGATTGAACCCTATGAAGTTCTGTAAGGGTAGCGATATTGAACTACTACTTATTTTGGTGAAGTTGGTTAGAGAATGATGTCTGGGACTTATATTGTATAGGATATGAAAGAAATGTTTCATGCTATCTAATAATATATAAAGGCTTCTCTAAGTCGGAAGAAAAGATATGATGAAAACTATTGAAGGGACATGGATTTTGATTTTGGTGAAAATGTTTTCCTTCAAATATCATCAATGAAGAGAGTCATATAGTTTGGGAAGAAAGGGAAGCTTAAACCTTGGTACATTGGGCCCTATGAAGTCTTTGATCACATTGTAGAGGTTTCCCATATGCAAGAAAATCATCTCAATCTATCTCAAGTTCATGATTTATTCCATGTGTATCTCTTAGAGAAGTAAACACTTTACCCTTCACATGCATTGAATCCAAACATGGAACAACTGGAACATGTCGTCAAATTATAATGAGTTGTTAGTAGCTACCATGGAACATAGAGACATGTTTCTAAGAAAGAATACTACGCACACCATTAAAGTGTTTTGTGGAAACCATTAACTTGAATAATTAATGTCAGCACCTGTGGAGTCACTGGGGAAGATGTACCCGCGCCTCCTCTCAACTGAGAGAACAAGTTAAAAATATTGCGGTTGAAATTTATAAAATGGGGAAAATTGTAATGATGAAAACATGTTGAATAATATTTTCATTCTGATAAAATATTTGTTAATGTATAGTATTCACAAAATACCATATCACAATATTAATTATGTGAATTTAATTGGAAATGTGAACATCTAGTTTCAACATTAATTTTACCATTGGTATGTTATGACCATTAGTATATACGCCCATTGGGCACTATAATCTTGATAATAATTTTGAAATTTTAATTAGTATTAATATGTATAATTTTTAAAAAGGAAAATTTATATAGAAGGAAGTGTCAATGAAGTCAACCAGTAGACTTTTCCATTTGAAGACTGTTTTTAGGAGCCTGGGAGGGAGTTATGATCCCTAGGTTTCACCATTGACCAATTCCAAGATTACCTTAGATAATTGAAGACGTAGTGAAATAACCATTGGGAGATGGTGAAGTTAGTATAGATCAACACTCGGTCGATTCCACAACCCATCCCAATGGGGCACACATCGTGACTCCCCAAGCCCTCCTCCAATAGGTCAGGGGTTGGTGAATTGCACCGAGTAGGCATATAACAAACATGAGAGACATTTTCTAAGTACCTGTACACAAACACACACACGCATCTCCAAGCACACAAATATTGAAAATTAAATACAACTAAGGAAAAAATTCATACATACAACTAACCCCAACCAACAGAGTACAACAAAAAGAAAAATGTGTAATGTAAACTTGTCCAGAATACACGCCCACCCACAAAAAGAGTCCGCAAATTGCAAAGTCTAAACTATAATAAGAATGAGGTATTGGGATTTCTAATCATAGTCATAGGATAACCTCGGCCTTTAGGGAAATCTGAAATCTTGGTCAGGTCTAGGTCCACCCTGGACTCTGTTAAGATGAAGCACACTTGTGCATGACACAACACGTGCAGAAAAATATCGTGCAGTTGTGAGTATAAGAACACTCAATAGAGGACCCCAAAAACCACAATTAAACAAACAATGTAAAGATATAGTCATATCTACATAGTATATGTCTTCTAAACATATAGAAAGATAAACACATCATGTTATAATTGAATCCTAGACCCATATTCTACAATGATCGCATACCCACGCTAGGGATTCAATTCAAATATTCCAAAAAGCACTCTTCCAGGAGAACACACTCAAGGAGTCTGATAGCTCTGATGATGTTCGTTCGAGTAGTATTGTTCAATGGGAAAATTAATAAGATTGATCGATGAACTGATATGTCTGAAGAGATAACATATACACTCATTCTGGGAGAACACACTCCTGAGTTGGAAAAGATCAAGACTCACAGATGAGGATCACTTATAGGGACTTTGAGGGTACTGTAACTCATCCGGATTCACCTGATTTGTAGAGGATTTGGGTAATGTAGGATTAGTCACATTTATACCTAACTCTCCCTAGGGTCAATAATTAATATAGGATCTCACTGTAGGCCTCGGGGAGGGAAAACTGACTCTATCTCGGAAAGTCTAGCTAAAGGGATCATACTCTTGCAGATGGAATTGATACCTGACCTTCAGGGGAAAGTGAAAATGGGAATTAGCCGAACTGAAACTTGTCCAAAGAAAGGGGGAAAAGTGGATCAATCCATGTATAGGGAAGTACACAACATTTAGAAGGGTCACACACCATGTCCTTTGACCCCAGGTACTGCCCGTGTACAAAAACACGTGTCGTAAGACTTTTCAATTAGAAGAAGGTATACTCGGTCTATAACAGCACGAAATGTGGTGTTGCACTACCCGAGGAGGACTCTATGTACCGTGGTCAAGTTCATGTACACGGCATTAACCCATGTGTCTCTGATCATGTACCCATACATGAGGTATTCCACGTATCCAGCCCTCTCTGGCCATGTGGTGGACTACATACTCTGTACTCCACCCTGTGTCTATGTATCTTATGAGATACACAATGAGTCTTCATATAGAGCCCCATGCCATGTGACAATGTAAAAACATCGTATTAATTATTTCATTTTACCAGAACTCCATATACAGCTGGGTGGGGCCCACACATCGTGTCTTCCCGGGATCGCACCATTTTTTCCATTGTGTGAAGTGCACGAATAGTAGCTACCACTGGTTTCACATGGCATGTTCTTCAGAGAACACACTATGTTCTTTAGGATTTTACAAAATCACAAGTTCTTCTTTCCATGCCTCTGTCGATCTTCCAAATTCCATTCTAGCAATAAGATGACCAAGAAACTAAAGGGTCGATGTCGCCCCAACACCATGAAGATTCTTCTGTTGGTTTCAGACATCCAATTGGCTCTAAATATAGGTAACGGTCCACCCGAATGATGAACGATCGAAGGATGATATCCCTCGATCCATGAAGATTCATCATCTACCACCACTGCCACACCTCCTCTAGTTCATCATAATGCTAAATAATCAATTTGAGAATCTTTCATTTTCAAATGGGCAAGAAAGGATTCAAAATCCCAAATGTTATGAAAAAACAACACCCTCCTGTGAAAACGCATGATCCTCAGATCAACCTGTTCATGGGTTGATCTGTGTTCATCATTTGATCAAAAAATAGGGAAAGAAAAATTTTAAAGAAAAACTACTGCCTCTATTTAGTTAAATAATGATCACTATATCATGGTTGTTGGCAAGATCCGTTGAATCCAAGATGCACCGATCAATCACATCGTCAGCGTCCGCCAACAAGTTCTCTTTCAAGGCTCTAATGGAAATCCCCAATTTTTCGGGTTATGCGGCTAACCCTGCGAACATTCAATAATAATTTATTAATAGGTAAGGATTTTGTGTCGACATTTAAGGAAACATTTAAAATAAAATATATTATTAATTTATTTAATTTCCAATAAAATTTACAAAAAAAACTTTAGCAGCTAACCCGCACCAGTCGATGTTAGTCCCGACCTATGGTAAAGTTACTAATTTTAATGCAAGGGTGCCCTCAGATTTCTAATTTTTCACCCATTTAAAATTTATCCATATTTTTATGAAAATTTCCCACACGTGCTGTTTAAAATTTATTATTATTTCAATCATTTATTCTGGGCACTCCTGGTCTCGGAATCACACGCCATCGAAAAAATGGTCTCATAACAATTCTATATAATATTTAAAAATAATTCACCGAAAATAAAAGAAAATACATTATCACCAACATAGGAATTTAAATCCTTAAAAAGCCAAAACAAAAGGCCACTCTAATAGATGGGAGTACTATGAATGAATCTGGGCCTCCCGCTCCCATGTTCTCTCTTATAGATTCTTATGCTACCAGTGGACATGAACCAAGGGAATCAGTCAGCCACAAAGGATCTTTTACTTCTGATCCTTCATCTCTATCGGGTACTTTTTGATGGTTCCTCCATCCTCGATGTCTAATTCACCCTAGTCGATGTTCTGTGATGGGTCCTGCATGTACCTCATCAGCTGCGACACAAAGAAGACATCATGTAATCAATTTATTTTTATTGGTGGATCTAGGTAGTATTCCACCTCTCCAACTCTTCGAATTATCTGAAAAGGGAGAATGAACCTTGGATACCATTTAACACCCTGAGCAAATCTATGCAACCCATGTCAATGTGATACCCAAAATAAGGAATTGTCTCCCTCCTTGAACTCACGAGGTCTCCGTCGCCTGTTAGGATAAGACTTCGGCTGACTCTATGCAGTCTTCATCCTCTCCTAGATGATCTTCACCTTCTCAGTGGTATCTTTCACCAACTTTAGAACCATGAGTGCTGAGTCTCTGAGGATGTTCTAGCAAGGCAGTGACCATAAGGGTTGCCCGTATAAGGCATTGAACAATGTCATGCCAATAGTGGAGTCATAGATATTATTGTATGAAAACTCCCCCTGTGGTATGTGGTCCCCCAAACTATGACCAAATTCCAATATATAGGCTTGAAACATATCCTCTAGAACCTAAATGGATCTTCATGTCAGACAATCGATCTGGGGATGGAATGTTATGCTCAAGCGTTGCTGAGTCTCGTTCCACTTGTCGTTCCATCCACAACAAAGATGTGAAACTATCATCCCAATATAAAAATACAATCAAAGGGATGCCATGAAGCCAAACTATCTCTTGTATGTAGAGTCGTCCCCAGATCACTATGGAACTCTACTCTCTGATTTCTAGGAAGTGGGCCGACTCGGTGAGTTGGTCAACGATCACCTAGATGCAATTGTGTTCCTTGGATGTCCATGGTATTCCCATCATGAAGTCCATCCATATTCCATCAAACTTATACTTTGGAACATATAGGGGTGAGATAACCCTACTGGAACCTAGTGCTCAACCTTCACCTGCTAGAATTCAATGTTTCAAGAGATAGACTATGCCACTGCCTTCTTTATACCAGCCCATCAGAACTAATGTCGGAGGTCCTAGTATATTTTTTCCACTCCAGGATGTATGTCCATGGGGGATGTATGCAATTCCCTCATAACCTCCTCCTTCAATTCCAATAGCTTGATCATGCTTCCTCGGAATATGACTACATGCTCCCCACCTTGTGAATATTTATCTAGGGCATGTTTTGTGGATAACATAGTATGTAAAGTCTCACAGTTGAAATCCCCTAGTTGTTCCTCTCAAAATCGTTGTAAGAGTTGAGCGGTGAAAACCTTCGAATAGAGATAAGCTACATCATCTACATCCACGAAGGATAACCATAGAGAGGGTAACTACTCAAACACCTTTCTCAGCAACCGCGAAATAGATATCCTATTGAGATCATATTTCACAATGTTCCCCTTCCATGGAGTATATAAGATCTCGCAGTAATAATCCTAGAAGAACTCTAGCCTTATCCTATTCATCTAATTAAGATCCCACTATGAGAATATTTACTTTATGATCTTATGGTCAAAGTAGACGATAAACTTTTTGTCCATCAGGTAGTGTCGCCACATCTTCGATTTGAAGACTACCGCTTCCGACTCAAAATCATTGGTCACATAGTTCTTCTCATGTGGCCTAAGCTGGTGAGAACCCCAAGAAATCACAACATGAATCTGTATTAGGAAACAGCCAAGAACGGTCCCTGATGCATCATAGAAAACTACATACCAGACACCCTCCTTTGACAATCTCAATACTGGTATGCTCATCAAACTCAACCTCTACTACTGGAAAGCTTGCTAGAACTTCTTCTTCTAGAAGAATGGTTTCCCCTTCCATGTCAAGGATGTAACTGGTGTCGATATGCAATAGAAATTAGGGATGAATCTCTAGCAGTATCCAGCTAACCCAAGGAATTTCCACACCATTCTTACACTCTAGGGTGGATCCAATGCTAACACAACCTCAACCTTGGATGGGTCCACTACTACTCCAACTGCTAAGATAATATGTCCCAGAAAGTGAACTTCATGTATCCTAAATTAGCTCCTCAATAGATTCGCATAAAGCAGGTGCTCTCGGAGTACATCAAGAACCATACAAATGTGACTTTCATGATCCTCCACTAATGTAGAGTACAAAAGGATGTCATTGATGAATACCACAAAAAACTAGTAACAAATGTCTCCCCGTGACAACACAAACACCCCACCTTAACACTTCCATCGGGTCCTGGCCTACCAAGTACGTCCAGTTGCACTGTAGACACGTTCTCCCCACCTTGGGACCACCCATGTGCTCGCACTGGTCATCTAACTAATGATTTTCCCCACATGCCAACACATTTTCTTTTGAAGTTTCCTTTTTCCTCACTCACACACAACCTAAGAAACATCCCAAAAAGTCACATATCTTGATCACTAATCTGGACAATCATGCTTAACTATAGATTTATAATCAGGTAGGCTCCAAAAAAGGATGTTCGACCTTATTAACATGAGTCATATAATTTTTTGATTTAAACCCTTATCATTCTGGGGTGTTACATTCACCACCCTTTAGAGCACAACCTCTATGTTGTGGGCCCTACAATGCAACCCAGGTAGTGTTCCAAACGTAAGGCTAGGTTCCTCCTCTGATACCACTATGTCATAACCCGTCCCAGTAGGGCCCACACCGGGACTCCCCAAGCCCGCCTCCAACATGCCATGGACTGGTGACTAGCATTGAGTAGGCATATCACTAACATGAGAGACATTGCCTAAGTATTTATACACACACACACACACACACACACATCTCCATGCCCAAAAAATATGAAAAGTACAAACCACTAAGAAACAAAATGCATGATACAACTAAACCGAACCAATATAGTACAACATAAAGTAAGATGAGGAAATTAAACTGGGCCAAAATACAAGCCCATAAAAAACATGAGTTTTCAAACGAAAATGTCCAAATAGTAATGAAAACGAGGTACCCCAACTACTGTTCATAGTCATAGGAACACCTCGGTCTGTAAGGAACTTAGAAAGCTTAGTCCGATCCTAGTCCTACTTGGACTTCGACAAAAGGCTGCTCGTCTGCAAAAAAATTAACACATGCAAGATATCTCGTGTAGGGGTGAGTATAACAATAATCTGTAGAGGACCCCAAAAACCAACAAGCAATACACACAGTCGAGGTAAAGTCATTTCTCAATAGTATATGTCTACATAACATATAGTAAATGAAACACCTCCAGATATACTCAAATTCAAGAATTTTATTCTACAATGATCACATACTTGTTCTAGTAATTCAATTCAAAGATTAAAAAAAGCCAACATCTGGGAGAACACACTCAAGGAATCTGATAGATATGATGATATCCGTTTGAGAAGTACTATTCATATAGAAAAGCCATGAGAGTGTTATATGATCCAATAGGTCGGAAGATAGAATATATACACACATCCTAAGAAAACACAATCCTATGTTGGAAACAATCATGGTACACAAGTGATGATCTCTTAAAGGACCTTGTCAAATACCACGACTCATCCGGATTTACCTAAAAAGTAGAGGACCAGCGTCCTGTATGTTTTGTCATGTCAATACCTGACACTACCTAGGGTTAAAAATGAATAGAGGATCTCATTATGGGCCTCTCAGAGGGATACTTGACTCTATCTCAGAGATTCCTTCTGAGGATATCGTACCAATGTGGATGGGAATGATACCTAAACTTTAGGGGATTGAGAAAAGGGGCATTATCCAAAAAAAACTTTTCCATGGAAGGGAGGACAAGAGGATCAAGCCATTTATAGAGAAGTACATTGCGTATAGAAGTGTTACATGTCGTTTCCTTTGACCATGAGTACTGCATGTGTACAATGGACCATTTCATATGGATTTTCATGTAGAAGAATGTATACATGTCTTGTGAGAGTGAGACACATCATGTTCCACTAATCGGTGAAGGCTCGGTGTACACTGGATATGTGCCCACACATGGCTTCAACCCGCATCTCCCAGACCGTGTAATGGTACACATGGAAGTTTATGTATCCAGCCATGACTTGCCGTGTGGTGGAGTACATGATATGTACTCCACCCCGTGTCCTTGTATCTTTTGAGATACATGTCAAGTTCGCGTAAGGACCCACATGCGATGTGATGATGGTCACACACAATGTTAGTGATTTCCATCACTCAGAACTCCTTCTACTACGGGGTGGGGTCCCCAGATCATGACTTCCTAGGAACACACCGTGTGCAGCATGCAAACCCTAGCCAAAGCTACCAGTCCCACATGACATGTTCTTTTAAGAATGTGTTGTGTTATTCGAGATTTTCCAAAACTTCCAGTTCTTCGTTTTGTGCCTCCGTCAATCTTGTAAAGGTCATTCTGGTGATCTGATCGCCATGAAACTAAAGGTTTATGGTTTTCCTAACACCATGAAGCTAAATCAGTTGGTTGAGGACCTCTGATCATCTCCACAAATAAGTATCGATCCACCCACATGATGAATACTCGAAGGATGATCTCCCTTTATTTTTGCTAATTTGTCGTATTCAACTCCCATTTTTCATCCTCTAGGTCGTCACAATTATCGATCATCTATTTGGGATCAATACATTGCAAAACATGTGCGCGATGATTTATTTTTCGTCACCCTATGAAGAATGTGAAGAAAATTGGGTGAAAAGGGGGAACAAATCCAATAATCCAAATTGAGGCACAAACCTCCACCATCATTCTTCTCGGCATTGATCTAATCCGACATGAAGAATTAAATAGTATGAATCAAAATTAAAATTTAACAATTATCAAAAAATCAATTTTGAATAAAATCCCCAAAAGAAACAAAAAAACAACACCCTCCAGCAAGAATGAATGATCTGATGATCAACATGCTCATCTGATGATCTACTCTCATCATTTAATCAAAGAATTGGGTAAGAACAAATAAAAAAAAACCCCTACCAATATTTTGTTGAAAAACTATAGCTACATATTGTTCATTGGAGAGGTCTATTGAATCCAAGATGCGTTGATCGATCACACTATCATTATCTTCCAATGGCTTCTTCTCCAAAGTTCTAATAGAAATTCTCAATTCGTTGGGTTATGAGAATAACCCTGCGAACACCCCATAAGAAGGTATTAATAGGGGATGATTTGGTCACTCGTTTGAGGAAACATTTAAAATAAAATAAAATATTAATTAATCTTACTTCCATTATAACGTCCAAAAACAAACATTGGCCGATGACCCATGCAATTCATTTTTAGGCCCCACCTAAGGTAAAGTCGTTGTTTTGAACGCAATAGTGCCCTTAGATTTATGATCTGGGCCCCCATTAAAAGTTAATCCAATTTTTCTTGGAAAATACCTATGCATGATGTTTAAATGTTTAATCTATTTAAAATATTTATTTTGGGCACTCCGAGCCTCATAATCGCACACCATTCAAAAACTGGGTCTCGTAATAATTCTATATAATATTTAAAAATAATACACAAAAATCTGTGACATTATAGTTGATGGTTGCTATGACTCCCCATGAAAATACCTTTATCACACACCATTCTCTTAGGGTGTATATAGGTGTAATAAGGGTTTATATGATCATGACATAGTGAATTAATGTGTAATATCATTGTATAAATAAATTTATTATTCTATCAATTTTGTTTTATGAGTAGTTATTCATAATTAAATAGAGATAGAATTTTATAAATTGATTTTTTTGGTTAGAAATTATACAATGCATAAAAGATAAAAAATTATAATAATCTATAATATTATGAATAATACATATATTAATAAAATATTATTATTGATAAAGTAGTATTTAAATTGAAATAATAAAAAAATTATTTTTTCAATTGATTGAAATTTATCTACAGATTTTCAATCCACTGTTATTTTGAAAAATTAATTATTTTTATATTTAAAAGTTATAATTCTTAGGTTTCTATAATTATTTATATAAAATAAATATCACTTTTGAAAACATAAAATTTAAATTATTTAAGGGTAAATTTATGATAATTGTCTATATTAAATTATTTTTTTGAATATTAAAATACAGTTTGAGATTTTAGTGTGTTTAACGACATCATAATTATTTCATAATGATTTAATAATTAACTAAACACAATCCATGATAATAAATATTATATTTTATTTAATATCTAGTATTTTAATATATTTTTATAAATTTTCATATATATAATTTATTTTAAAATCCGAAAATAGAAACATTAACATTAAAAATATTATTCTGAGTAAAAATTACATTCCATTACCAAAATAATAATATTAAATGATGATATAATCTAGAAGATTAAAATAACATAAAAGGTGTCATAATTGTCCAATACCATGGGAATATACCAGGGGAAAGAACATGGTTTTTTATTTTCCTCATCCTATAATTTGAAATTAATAAACAAATCCTCCACATTTACTATAAATACCTACCCATTTATCCATTTTCGTCCACTCAAAATTTATCATCTATTTTTCCTAGATAGTTTTACCTCATATGGAGTCCTCCCAAGGTGTCCAAAAACCCCCAATGTACCAATCATAATTTTTTTCGAGTTACTCTTCAAGGTAAGGGAAGTATCCTTGTTTTCTATTCCATTAAAGAACCTCTTATTGTATATGTCTTTTGAAGGTTATGGTAAATATTTGTTTTTTAATTTATATTTATTCCCTTAGTTGAAAATATTGTTTTTTTACATGGGAGATCTATGTATCCTATTTCTTTACTATTTTCTAAAACCACATTTTATACATGTTTTGATGATGATTTTAATTCTCTAAATTTTTCTCTTATCCGAATTAAATCTATTATTATTTTATTTTTTTGAATACGCAAACCTCATTAATTTTGAGGATTATTAACCAATATATAAAAATGATTTATTTTATTATGATATTTACTCACATTAAAATCTAATTCCATTTTCATGGGTTAAAAAGAATATAGTTATCTTTTAATTAAATGATGTTTAAAATACCATTATTTTAATATTAAACACCTTTCTTTTATACACCATGGGTAATTTATGATTTTTTTATTACAAAATATGTGGATCATATTAATTAATACATATGAATAACTCACCACAATATTACTCTAATGCAATGGGTGATGAATTTATTCTTGAGAGATAACATGTTTTACGATACCCTGATGAATTACCTCTGTAATTTCCATAACAACTAGGTCATAAACAGTTGTAATCTTCCTCTAAATGTATGTTGTAAATGTAGTAGACAAATTTACATGTTATGATTCATGTTATTTCTATTATTATATTCCCATTCATTATTTTTATAATGCCTTTATGATAATTCTAATGTTCTTATCATTATTCCTTATGGTTGCATGTAAAGTATTTCTCCTTGCATTCCATTAGATGAACATATTCTCAACCATTCCTACGATGTATGTGACCATGTTATTAGATGAATTAAATGTACTTAAGATGGACATATGACGAATACTTTAAAGAGGATTATAATAATGTTATAATTTTTCATGTATTATGTTCTTTTTTTCCAGGAAACTAAAATTTAAAATATCCTATATTTGTGCTATGTAATAAAAAGATTATGTAATATAAAGAAGGATACAATAGATGAAATTTGAGGGAAATTTAGTCATTTATGGAAATTATAACTTTCAAACATTAGGAATGAACCCTATATACATGTTTAAATATATGAAATCATCCATGTATTTTGGTGAAATTATATGTAACTGTGTTTCGGGAAATAAAATCACTTTAAGAATATAATCAAGATGATGTGGCTCTGACCATGATATATCTAGCGTTAAAACCACCAAAAAATCTATTTGATATAGACTGAAATTGGAACTAATACCTTAAAACTGTCCTTTTTCCACTCCTTGTTTTTCACTCCTATGGGATATATTTAGTTAATCACCAGATTTTTATGAACCTTTATGAAGGATATATAGAAAATATAATTATTGTTAATGAATAACATATTAAAGGATGATTTTTTAAGACATAGTATTGCTTTATGATTAAAAGATTCTTACAATAGAAACATTACTTACTATGGTTTTCTTCTTTTATAAAATGGAGGGAAATAAGAGGAATCGGGTAAATGGTGACAACCACATAAAATTAGCTTACAACCCTCCAATGGAAGAAAGAATAGAAAACATGAGGAGAATGATGAATCAACATAATCTAGTTATGATCAATAATATGAATCTCGTAAAGATACTAGATTCAACTTGAATGTAAAAACATTACCTTGAGTACATTATTCATAAAAAACATCCTTATTTCAGTGGATTTACTAACCCATTGATTGTTTAACAATTGGTAAGCTCTTTACAAAACATATTTTCTGTACTTAATTATTTAGAATAAGAGATAGTGACCCATGATTTGTACCAAAGAGATAGAGAAGTTGATCAGTGGTGGTTTCTAATTAAAAACATGATATTGAGTCAAAACAGTTATGGAGATCTCTTTTCAAAAAATATTCCCCCATTCAAAGATAAATGAAATGGTGATGGAATTCCTAGAACTGCTGCCATTGGAGAATGAATCTATGGTTATCTAGGATATGAATATCACAAGACTTTCTTATTTCACCCCAATATTGGTCATGGGTCATAATAGAAATGTTTATAAATTAATTTATGTGCTAAGACAACATATACAGAACAATATAACCAATCTAGTGTATAATAGATATGAAGATATATTATGGAGTGATTTGAAGGTTGAAATGGAGTTTATAAAGAGGAAATGGTCCCATAGATTGATTTAAAAGATGATATAAATGGGGATAAGATTTTTGGGATCTTTGATCAATGAAGAGTTGGAAAGAAAGTGTAACTTCCCACATGAAACAAATATGGGAAAGAAGCATTCATTGAACTTCTTTCTCATTAGTTGGAAATCTTATAAGGTATAAAGAGATGGCTATATAGCACAGAACCATCATAGTAAGGTGATGCCTCAACATATCAAAACTAATGACAATGGAAATTTGAGAAAGCCTATCCCGAAGTCCAATGATATATGTGTGGACATCTTACAAATATTTCTATCCATTATTCAAATAATAAAGTAATGGATGAGAATAACTATAAACCTCATCTTATGCCATGGGAGAAAGGTCGTGATTTTGGTAACATAATAACTGAAGATTAATCAACAAATGATGTGGTGGAATGTAATCTCATTGATCTCACAATTCTAGAAATCAATTTGTTTGATTCTAGTTCTAAACATTCTTTTATTTTCTCAATTATTTTAGATAATATATATTCAATCCCTAAATAGATATATGTAATGATTTCAGTTATAACTTTTGTTGGGATTATCAACGCATCAAAAATATATAGATGCTCTAGAATGGATTGTTGAAATCACAATATCATCAAAAAGCAGCCATTACCACCATGGAATATGATATTAAACTAATGATGGATTGGATCTCAATGTGTAAGACTAAGATAAACCATGGTAATAAAGAAAATATTTGTATTCCTAAATGGATAACCTACATTTTTTTCAAAGGAGAAATATATCAACAAGGTCGTTGTCTAAAATATCCTCTGCATCCATATTTATGGGTATGGTTGGTGAATTTGAGGGAGTAAATTAAAGTATATTAATTGTATATTTCCCCATATTTTAGGAATACATTGACATATTTCTTGAGGAGTTACCTAAATCTTCCCTGGAAAGGGAGGTAATGTTATCTTTTTAACTCATAAATATATCCAACTGATATCAAAGACCCCATATAGAATGGAAAATTTCAATATTGGGTAATTGATGGAAAAACTATAAGTTATTTTAAAGATGAGTTTTTCTGAATGAGTGTGTATCCTTGAGGATTAACTATTCTCTTTTTGATGAATATGGATTGGGAAAGGTGTCTATTAATTGAGTATAGAGAACTTAGGGGAATCATGGTAAAGAAAAAGCAACTCATTCCAAGGATAGATGATTTAGTTGACCACCGACATGGGGCTCAATTCTTACATAAGATTGTTCTACGATTTGGTTATCATTAATTAAAAGTGAATAAAGAAGATATTCCAATGGCTACCTTCTTATCAAGATATAAGAATTATTATTTTCCTGTTATTCCCTTCATATTGAAAAATTTACCTGCTATATTTATGGACATGATGAATAGATTATCAATGGACTACCTTGAAAACATTGTGGTTGTTTTCATTGATGATGTTCTCATATATTCATAAATTTTTTAGAAGCATGAAGATCATCTATGGTTAATATTTCAAGTATTATGGAGGGAGAGTCTATTTGGAATGTTCTGCAAATATGAATTTTGTTTACCGTACGTTTTCTTTTTGTGGAACATTATTACCAAAGAAGGAATTTTATTTTACCCTCCCTAGTTTAAATTTGTGGATGAGTGGAATCATCCTAAAAAAGTAATAGAGATTGGATGTTTCCTTGGTTTATAAGGATACTAAATTTTATTTCTAAAGAGTATTTCCTAAATATCTATTCCACTATCAATTAACTAGAAAATTTGTCACGTTCATCTATACAAAAGTGTGGGATTAATGTTTCCATGATCAGAGGAAGATATTGGAAACTTCACCCGTGTTAACTCTAACATCTCCTGAATAAGGATTGATTATTTTTTGCAATGAATCAATGAAAGGGATTGGGTGCATCCTCATCAAACATTAAAAGGTGATTTCTTATGCATCTAGATAGTTAAATCCTTATGTATAGAATTTTCTGACACATCACATGGAGCTTTATATTATTGTTTCTTCTCAAAATATATGGAGACACTATCTTTATAGGTATAAATATGATATATACATAGACCACCAATGTTTTAAGTATTTTTTCACCCAAAAGGAAATAAACATGAGACATCTAAGATGGTTGGATATTTGGAAATACAATGATTAATAAATTCACTATCACCGAATAAGATTAAAGAAATTTACCGATGAATTATTAGGAATAAACTTATTGAGTTGAAAATTATGAGTATTCAAGGAAATCCATTGACCAAAGACCTAGTTAGGTTATACATGGTAAGCATAAGTGAAGGGATGTCATCAATTCTATCCTAAATGATCTATCAAACACCATTACTATATATTAACAATAAACATCAAGTTAAATATACTTTATTAAAGAAAATGTTGGAGGCTTTGAAGAGTGGGATGTTTTCTAAGATCAATAATGATCTTGAAGGTGTACAGACATTTTTTACAAGGCTATGTGTTTAGTAAATTCTAGAAATAAAGAATGTTCGGATAGATTAAGATCATAGATCTATATTCTCTATACATTATAGAACCTTAAAATGTATCGGGAGCTTTATAATCATTATTTGTGGGATAATAAGAAAATGTAATTTGCGGACTACACAACAATGTTTTTTGTGTGTAAACTTATAAAGGTAGGGAGAAAACTTTCAAAAGGGGTATTTTCACCACTACCCATACAGACATGGATGTAATACAATATTACTATAGAAATTATCATTGGTCTCTTGAGAACATCAAGGGAAAATACTATGATATGGTTTAAAATGGATTGCCTCACAAAGAATACATATTTCATTGAAATTCAGGAAGATTTCTCTATTCACCAAATTTCCAAGAGTTATGTTATGAATGTGATAAGGTTTCGTTGGGTACCACTTTCTATTGTTTATTATCAAGATTGAAGGTTCATATAAAAATATTGGAAAAACCTTAAACTAGATCTGAATACTGAATTGAATTTCAGTATGGAATATCACCCAAAAAATAATTTCCAATTAGAAAGTGCTATTGAAACACTGGATGAAATTTGGAGAACCGTTTCAATGAAATTTAAATGTTTATGGGAATAACATCCTTCATTAGTTGAGTTATTATACAACAAAAACATCTATTATAGTATCCAATGGAACCCTATGAAGCTATCTATATATAGAGATTTATAAATACTACTTTTTTGGATGATTTTGGAGATAGGAGGATGAATGGCCCCGATCTTGTGTAAGAGATTACAGAAGAGGATCATGCCATCCAAAAATTCCAAAATCCTAGTCATAGTTTGAAGAAGAGTTGTGGTAACAACCATCGAAAGGATATATATTTTGAAGTTGGAATAAAATTTATTACTTTTAATATCATCAGGTAAGAGAGGCATGCAGTATGGGATGAAATGGAATCCTAGACACAAGTACATTGTCCCATATGAAGTCCTTTTTCGCATATTAAAAGTTTTTTATCCGTAAGAACATCGACCAAATCTATCTCAAATTCATGATTTTTTTCACGTATCTCTCTTAAGGAAGTAAATAACTGACCCTTCACATGTAATGAATCTAGAGGTGGTACAAATTGAACATGAACTCTCTTATGAAGAGCTGTTAGGGGAGATCTTGGATTGTAGAGACAAGGTTCTACGAAACAAGACTACTCAGCTCATTAAATAGTTATAGAGAAACCATAAATATGAAGAAGCAATGTGGGAACCAGTGGAGTCATTCAGGAATAAGTAACCAAAAATCCTCACTACTGAGATAACATGTTAAATATTTTTTGGATGAAATTTCATAAATGGAGAAGAATGTAACAACCAAAAGTTTTTGAATAATAATTTCTCACATAGAAAAGTTTTATAATGTTATATTATACCCAACAAAACCTCATCATATTAATAATAATGAGAATATAAATGGAAATGTGAACATTTGGTTTCATCTTTTTTTACCATTGGTCAATATGAACATTGGGAACTATACTCTGGATAACAATTTTGATGTTATAATTAGTATTTATAACTATAAGTTTGAGATATGATGATTTATAAAAAAAGAATAGTCGATGGAATCAACCAGAATACTTGTTCCTTTTGATGACCACTTTATAGAGCTTGGGAGGGACTTATGATCACTAGTATTAAACCTTCTCAAATTCCTAGACGTGCTTCGACAAGTGAAGCTTGAATGAAATTAGCATCAGTAGATGGTGATGTTAGTGGAGATTACCACTAAGTCATTGTTAGCTGAGGCGCCGCTCGAAACTATCACCATCACAAACCTTACTCTAATAGAGTATGTGATTTTAATAAGGGGTTATGTGTATAGGACATAGAAACATAATGTATAATTTCATTGTATTAAAAATTTATCCCAGCAATTATTGTTTAATAATGGTTTTCCCTAATTAAATATGGGTAGAATTTGGAAAATTAATTTTTTGGTAAAAATTTGTACCATCCAAAAATGTTAAAAATATTCATAATAAACAATGATATTATGGATAATACTTATATAAATGCAATAGAATTATTGAAACACTATTATTTAAATTGAAATGATAAAATAATGTTATTCTTTCGAGTGACGAAAATTTTAATATGCTTTCTTAATCGATTTTTATTTTTATTAAACAAGTATATTTATATTTGAAATATATAACTCAAAAATTAAATAATAATTACGATAAAAAATATAATTCCCTAAACAATTATGTCACAAATAAGATAGAAATAATTTATGAGAATTTTCTAAAATACATTATTATTTTTTTGAATAATAAAACTACATTTTGAGATTTTCATCTTGTTTAATGACTTATTAATTGTTTAATAATGATTAAATAACTTATAAACCACAATCTATGACCAAAAATATTTTATTTTTTAAAATCAATTATTTTATTTCATTTAAATCAATATCAAAATATATAAATTATATTCCAAATCCAAAAATAAATTATTTAATATTGAAAATGTTATTTTGAGTAAACGTTACATTCTATTTCCATAATAAGTAATGTAAAGTGGTGACATAACATGGGGATTAAAATAACATAAAAGGTGTCCCATGTGTTTAATACCAAGAGAAAATATAATGGAAAATCCCATGGGTTTTCATTGTCTGATTCCTAGTTTTCCAATTCATATATATGGAAATTAATAAACAAATCCTCCACACATTCTATACATACCATCACATTTCTTCATTTCCATTCAATCAGAATAATTCCTCAATTATTTCCTTATTTTTTAACCTATATATAAGTCTTACCATGGTGTCCTCAATCCCCTAACATCCCAATCCAAATGTTTTATGATATACTCTTCATGGTAAGGTAAATATCATTCTTTTCTATTCATTTCAAGAACCAATTTCTGTATATGTCTTAGAAATGATTCGGTAAATATATCTTATTCCAGTTATATTTATTCCCTTTTTTCCATAATATGTTTTATCAATGGGAGATACATGTATTGCCCTTTTTTACCCATTTCTAAAAACACATTTTATAAATGTTATGCTCCTAATTTTAATTCTCAAAAATTATATCTTCTCCTAAGGAAATTCGACGTAATTTTGTTTCTTGGAACACCCAAACCAAATTAATTTAAAGGTGTATACACCAATATATAAACATGATTTGTTTTAATATGTTGTTTCCATTCATATAACCATCATTCCATTATTGTGAGTTAAAAATTACATAATTATCTTATCTTTAATGGCCTCTTATAATTCCTTGATTTGGAAATGAAATACTTTTATTTTATTCCCCATGAGTTATTTATTAAATATATTATTATGAAATATATTGATCAAATTAATTATGAAAAATTAATGCTTCACTATAATTGTGATCCAATGAATTGGGTAATGAAATTAATCTCTAAAGACGACATGTTTTACGATACCTTGGTGAATGTCCTTAGTAATTTTAATGACACATCAGTTATAAACCTTAGTTATCTTCCTCTAAATGTATAAGAAAAATGATTTATCCACATTTCAATGTTATAATTCATGTTATTATCATTATTATATTCCCATTTTCTTATTCTCACACCTATATGACAATCATATTGTTCTTATCGATAGTTCTCATGGTTACCTGTAAATTGTTTCCCTTACATTCCCTGATATGGTCTTATTCTCAAAACTTCCTTTGTTATTTGTCCTAATGTTATGAGATGATGTAAATTAAATAAATATGAACATATATTGATGCCATTAAATTAGGTTAAAATAATCTTTCAGGATGCTGATATATTATGTTCATTTTTTCCCTGAAAATATACATTAAAAGAACATCTATTTGTATAATGAAATAAAAATATTATGTAATAAAAGACGAGATACCATAGTTTATATTTGAGGATGTTTTAGTTATTTGTTTAAATTATGATTTGGAAACATTTAAATGAACCCTATATACATGTTTAAATATAGGAATACATCTAGGTATTTTGGAGATATATTATGTAAGTGGTTTCCATGAAAAGAAATACTTTTCTGGATAAAAAAAATTGATGGGTTTGTAAAAAAGATATATCATGTGTTAAAACCAATTCAATCACTTTTATAAATACTTGAATGGGAACTAGAGAACAAAAACGTGACATGATGCACTCCTAGTTTGACACTCCTAAGAGATATGTTTGGATAATCACATGTTTTTTATGAACCATTATGATGGATATATAGAAAAAGTAATTGTTGATAATGAATACCATATTAATGTATAATGTTTTAATACATAAATTTTTTTTAGACATATAAGATCCATAAAAGAAACACAGTACTCACTAATCTTTTATTTTTTTGGAAAATGGACAGAAATAGTAAGAACTTTGTAAAGGATGATCACAATAGACCATGACCTGATGACCCTCCTATGAATGATAGAATGAAAAAAATCATGAGAATAATGAATAAATTTTTTCATGTTATGATAAATAAAGTGAATCTAGCCAAGAGACTGCATTCACCTATAAGGTAAAAACATTATGACTATTCCTTTTTTGCATCAACAAACAGTTTCATTTAGTTGATCTACCGACCCATTGATTGTTGAACAATTGATAAGTTCTGTAGAAAAAAACATTCTATACTTCATTATTTAAAATATGACAAGTTCACCTTTTCTATGTACTAAGTAGATGAATATTCTCACCAGTGGTCGCTACTAATTAAAAAAACAAATCTGTGAAGCTATATTGATGAAATAGAGTCGGAATAGTTGTGAGGATCCTTTTTCAATAAATATTTCCCCCTTTGGTTGAGAATTATAAAGGAAAAGAAATTCATAGATTTGAGGCATATAGAGAATGAATCTATGGTAATCTAAAAAATGAATATTACAAGACTATCTCATTTCACCTCTATTATTATTGTGGATCCTAATAGATGGGTTTGTAAATTATTTATTGTGAATAGTCAACATCTATGGATGAATCCATCCAATATAGTATATGAAAGCTAATAAGATATAGTATGGAGTGATATGAATGTTGAACTAAAGTTTTATGAGATGCAGTGGTCCCATAGATCAATTTAAAAGAATATATCAATGGAGAAAATATTAGTGGGGAACACTGATCCTAGAAGTGGTGGAAGAAGGTGAAAATTTCCACTTAAAACAAATTTGGTAGAAGCATTCAAGAATCTTATTTATAGGGGGTGGGAAATGATATCAAAATAGAAGATATTTCTATATAGCTAAAAACTATCATAGTAAGGTGAAACTAACTCTTGTAATAACAAATGAAAAAAGGAATATGGTGATATCCCAACATGATGTCCAAGGCTATATGTGTGGAAATCATACAAAATTTTCAAACCAATGTTCAAATCATAAGGAAATGGATGGGAATCAACATCAGCCTCATCTTAGGCTAATGGAGAAATGTTTGGTTTTTTCTATCATAATGGATGAATTTGAGGTTTAAAATCATTTGGTGGAAGTTAATATCATTGTTTTCATGAAGATAACAAGTATGTTTTTTGACTCTATTTCAACACATTGTTTTATTTCTTCCATGTTTTAAAAGAAAATATAATAAATCCCAAAATAGAAAGAAGTAAAGTTATCATTTAATACTTTTCAAGGGATTATCAATGCATTATTAGTATATATTGAATCTAGTGATTACATTGTAAGTCATAATATATTCCATAAACTAGTCATCATTCACATTTTGGAATTGAAATTTTTACTTGGGATAGACTATCCCATAAAGTTTAATACTAGGATCAAATCTAGAAGTAAGGAAATATTAGTAGTTTTGAATGGATAACCATCAGTTTTTTTCAAATGATAGGTATCTCGATATGACCATTGACAAAAATAACATACCATATTCTTATTTATAGAGATGGTTGGGGAATATGAAAAGTAAATGATAGTATATGATTTGAAAATTTCCCCAATGTTCTAGAATAGATTGAAATATTTTTAAGGGAGTTACAAAAAGCTTCCTAGGAAAAGAATGTAAGGCTCTCTATTGAGCTCATGCATGTATAAAATACAATATAAATGACTGAACATAAAATAGAAAATTTTGATTTAGAGGAATTAAAGAAACAATTCTATGATATTTTGGAGAAACTGTTTATCTAGAAGAGTGAGCCATATTGGGGAGCACCTGTCATATTTGTGAATTATAATGATAGATAAATATAGCTAGATATTGACTATTGATGACTTAGTTTGATAATCGGGGAGAAAAGGTCACATATTCCATTGAATCATGGTTTATTTGACCAGCTTCATGGGGATTAATTATTTAGTAAATTTGATATTCAATAGGGTTGTCAATAATTGTGGGTGAAGATAGAAGATATTATAATGACTAAATTTCTATCAGGATATAAGCATTTATGAGATATTTATTCTCATCGTCATGACTAATGCACCTTCAATATTTATATATTTTATGAATAGATTATCTAAGGACAGTATTGATAAAATTTTTATAGTATTCATTGAATATATTCTCGTATATTCATATTTTCATGATACTCATGAGGATCATCAAAAGGTAATAATGAAAACACTAAGTCAAGAGAGGCAATTTGGAAAGTTCAGAAAATTCGAATTTTAGTTACAATATTTTTCATTATTTGGGTAAATTATAATAAATGAAAGAATCTTCCTTGACCATTCATAGAAAAAGGTTTTAGAGGAGTGGCCTTATCTTGCAAAAGTAACTATGATCCGTAGTTTCATTAGTTCAGAAAGATATTAAAGGTGGTTTCTGAAAAACAAATTAATGAATTTATAATCCACAAAGAATTTAACTCAAAAAGAGGACATATTCATCTATTAAAAGTGTGTTATATATGTTTGTAGGAGAAAAATAATATATTTATTACTACACCCATGTTTACTTTACCCTCTATCATAGAAGGATTCATTAATATTTGTGATGAATCTCTAAAAGGGATAGGGTAAAACCTCCTAAAAAGTGAAAAAGGGATATTTAATGTGTATAAACTACTAAATCATCATGTGTATAATTGTACTACACATTTCTTGGAGCTGTATATGGATTTTTATTCATTAATATACTGAGAGACTATCTTTATAAGGTGAAATTTGATATATACATAGACTTCCAATGTTTGAATTCTATTTTCATCCAAAAGGAAAGGAAAATTCGAAATATGAGTTGGTTTGATATTATAAAATACTATGATTGTTCAATTAATTATAACCAATGATAAAAAAAGGTTAATAATGAATTAAGAAATAACAAACTTGTTGTGGTGGTAATGATAAGGATTTAAGGAGGTCCTTTGACCAGGGACATAGTTATGCTAGACACGAGAATCATAAGAGAAGAGACAACATAAACCCTATCCAAAATGATTTCTCAACCACCATTAATAGTGAAAATAAATAACCATCAAATATATTATCATTTTTCAAAGAAAACGGTAGAGGCTGTGAAGAATGGTATGTTTCCTAAGTTCAATATAATTCAAGAAGGTGTACTGACATTTTATTCAAGGTTATGTGTTCCATCTATTCTAGAAATAAAGAAGGATATGATGGATGAAGTTCATAGCTCAATATTCTTTATACATCATGGAATCCTGAAATTATATAGGTATCTTTGTGATCATTGTGGGTGGGATAAGATGAAAAGGGAGATTGTAAACATTACTAGGTGTGTCAATAAGTGTATGTAGAGAGATGTGTTCCAAAAGGGGTAATACAACCACTACCAATACAAACAAGAATGTAGAATAATATCATTATGTAATTTTTCATTGGTATCTTAAGAACTTCCAATGAAAACAATTTGATATGGGATATAGTGGATTTTCTGACCAAGACATCCCATTTCAACACTATTTGGGAGGATTTATTTCTTGATCGACTTGATAATAGTAACACAAATTAATGGGTAAGGTTGCATGGGGTACCAATTTCAATTATTTCTGATCTTGATCCAAGGTTAAAATCAAAATTCTAGAGAAATATTCAACATGCAATTAATGACAAACTTAATTTTAGTTTGTACTATCACCCTGAACTGATGAAATGTTTTATAAGACTATTCATACATTTGAGGAAATTTTAAGAACATACCAAATTGAATTTAATAGTGGATAAGATCATCATATCCACATAGTTGAGTTCTCATTCAACAATATCCTCTGTTAGAGTATTCAAATTGTTCCTTGGAAAATTCAATATAGGAAGCAATGTATATCTTCTTCCTTTTGTGATGAAGTTGGTGGGAGAATTATTTTTGGGAATGATCTTGTGAAAGAGATTATTGGAAATTTTAGTTCTATACAACAAAACAAAATGGATTCTTAGATTCAGAAGAATATATAATGTAAAAACCATTTAATGGATAAGGAGTTTGATGCTAATGATAAGGAAACCCTTCAAATATCATAATAGAAGAGAGTGATGCAGTTTTAGACGAAAGGGAAGCTTAATCACATGCAAATTGCCCCCTATGAAATCATTGATCCCATTAGAGAAGTGGCATATTTTCTAGAACTTCCACCAATTTTTTCTCATGTTCATGATGTATTCCATTATCTAAATTGGGTAATTATATACATAACTATTCACATGTACTGAATCCAGATGTGGTGTAATTGGAACTTGATATCTCTAATGAGGAGAAACCGGTGAAGATCGTTGACCATAGTGATAAGGTTATTAACAAAAATACTACACACCTCAATAATATGTTACCTAGAAAACAAAAATATGAATAAGTAATGGGGGAACCATATAAAATAACTATATAGAAGTTACCACACAACTAATCAACTGATAGAACAATTTAAATATTTCAAGGACAAAATTTATTAAGGGGGAATAATATAAAAAACTGAACATTTTGTGTAATATTTAGTTTCTGAGAAAATGTGTGCTAAATTATATTATACATAATAAAACCATATCTCTTTACTAATTAAGTACATATAAATGGAAATGTGAACTTGTTTTTACAAATATTATTTTACCTTTGGTCAATATGACTATTGAGAACTGTACTCTTGATAGTAATTTTAATATTATAATTATTTTTTGTAAGTAATATTTTGACAACAAATTATTGATATAGAAAGAAGATTTGATGGCCTCAACAAGTAGGGTTGTTACATTTGAAACCCATTTTTTAGAGCTTTCAAGGGATGAATCATCACAAGGTTTGTCACATGGCCTTGTCCAAGATAATATTATACAAGTGAAACGTGAACTAAATCACATTTCTGAGAAGTTCAAGTTAGTGGATATTACTACTCGATTGATGTTACCTGAGGAATCCCACAAAAATACCTCCATCGTACACCTTAATCATACATTGTATACTGTTGTAATAATTTGTTACACGTGATAGATGTTTTACTATGAATTTTCAAACCACAATTTTTTTTCATAAATAAGGATTTAAATATTTAAATATTATAATTCCCATATTTATTGAATTATTCTTTTAAAATGGATATAATTTATAAAAATATAATGTCAAAATTATGTTACGGTGAATTTATGAGATTCTAATAAAATAATTTATTTATTAAGGAATAATAAAAATACAGTTTGAGTATTTTAGTATGTTTAATGACATCACAATTAAGTCATACTGATGAAATAACTAATTAACCACAATCCAGAACCTAAAATATTTTTTTATTAATATCACTTATTTTAATATATTTAAATAAATTTCTAAATCTATAATTTACTTTCCCAATTTTTAAAAATATACTTTATCATTAAAAATGTGATTTTCAGTAAACATTAATTTCTCTAGAAAAAGATGTAATATAAAATGATGATATATTATTCTAGTTTAAAATAAAATAAAATTTTTCTTAGTTTTTCAATACCATTGGCCAATACCATGGTAATGGACATGGTTTTTCATTTTCGGCATCCGAGGATTCCAAGCCCCATATTTGGAAAATAATAAATAAATCCTCCACTTTTACTATAAATACCCAATCATTTATCCAATTATATTTGCTAAAAATTCATATTAAATTATTATACAATATTTTCAACTCCCATAGATTCCTTATATAGTGTCTTAAATCCCAACAGGGTTCTAATCTTCATGTTTCAGGAGTTACACTTCAAGGTAAGTGAAATATCCTTCTTTTATCTTCATTTCAAAAACCTGTTTTTGTATGTGTCTTATGAATGTTATGGAAACAATATATTATATTCTTTATATTCATTAACATAGTTATAAATTATTTTTTAAAATTGGGAGAACCCTATCCAATCTCTTTTTACCCTTTTCTAAAACAACCATTTACACCCATTAGGCTGTAGATTTTACTTCTCAAAATTTCTATCTCCTCCTCAAGAAATAGCGTTTTTAATACACAATCCTCATTAATTTATAGGGTTATTCACCAATATGCTAAATCTATTTATTTTATTCTTTTATTGATATACATAAAACCCTCATTCTATTCCAATTTGTTGAAAACAACATAATAATCATTTCTTTATGAAATTTTTAAGATTCCATGATTATAATACAAATATCATCTCATTTATTCCTATAACTTATTTATGAAATGTTTTATTATGTTCTTTGTGGCTCACATTAATTTATATATATCATGGGTGAACCTTGATTATGCTCCAATTCATTGGTTAATGAATTTAATACCTTGATATGACTAGATTTATGATACCTTGGTGAATAACCATGGTATGTTTTATGTATCCCCGTATATAAAACATGATCATATACTTATGAATGTATAAAATAAATGTTTTAGCCACATTTATATGTAATTATAAATTTAATTTTTATTATTTTACGCCCCTTATGTCTTTCACCATTGTTTTTGATAATCCTCATTTTCTTATTGATATTTCTCATGGTCATATATTAATAGTTTCTCTTTCTTATTATTACTAGACCATATTCTCACCCATTCCCTTGATGTTTGTTAACAGTTTCTAAGATTTAATAAATTCATATTTTTAAAACATATTATGAAGCCTTTATATTTCATTAGAGCAATATTTAAGGTTTTTATGTATTATGTAAATTTTTTCCATGATACTAGACATGAAAACATCAAATGATAGTGTGATATAATAAAAAGATTATGTAATAAAATATAGGATACCATATTTGTTATCTGAGGATGGTATAATTGATTAGGAAAATTAGGATTTTAGGACATTAGAAAGAAACCTATATACATGTTAAATATAGGATATCATCTTGGAGATATATTAAGTAAGTAAATTCCTGGTAAATATATCCATGTCTGGATATGGAAAAATGCATTAGGATCTAGAAAAAATATATATAAGGGTATAACCCAAAAAACAACATATTGAGATAGAATCAAATGGGATGTGGTAAAAAATAATTTTCCTTACAACAATCTTGGGTTGACATAGTTGGGGAGATATTTTCTTAATCACAAGATTGTTATAAACCGTTATAAAGTAAATATGGGAAATGTAATTATTATTAATAAATAAAAAATTTAGGAATGATATTTAAGACATAAAATTACTTTAAAATTATAAAATTCTTAAATGAAGATGTTTCTAATTAATATTTTCATGTTTTAGAAAATGGGGGGAAATATGAGGAATCATGTAAATGTTCTGTGAAACAGACAATATGCTGACAACCCTCCAATGGAATTTGGAATAGAAAACATCATTATAATGATAAATCAACAGACTCAAGCGATGATAAATATATTGATTCATTTTAAAATCTAAATTCACTATGAATGAAATAAATTTTTATTTAGTCTTTCATGAGTCAACATCTACCATTATTCAGTAGATTAACCAAACTAGTGATTATTGAACAATGGATAAGCTCTATAGAAAAGATCATTTCTGTAATTCATTATTCAGAATAAGATAATGTCATTATAGTTGTTTATCACATAGAGGGAGAAACTGATCAGTTAAATTAAATTATTAAAATAAAAAAACCAAGAAGGGATATTGATACTATTGAGTGGGAAGAGTTGAGAGGATAATTTTTTCAATAAGTTTTCCCACGTTCAATTGGAACAAAAATAGGGAAGAAATTACTTTTGTTGAAACAAAATGAGAATGAATCTCTAAGAATATATATGATGAACCTTACATGTCATTCTCATTACCCAGCTACATTTTTCATGGAACCAAATATAATGGTTGATAGAATTTTTGGTGGACAAATACCACAACTGTAGAAGAATCTAGTCAATTGAGATGATGAAAAAAATGAGGAGATTGTGAGGAGTTCTGTGAAGGTTGAACTGAAGTTCTTAAAGACCTAGTGGTCCCATGGATTCAATATAAAGAAGAGACGAATAGATCCAAACATATGGAGAAACTTTGATCACAGAAGAAAGGGAAAGCATGTGCAACTTCCCACATGTAACACATGTGGGAAGAATAATTCGTGGAATTTCATCTTTGGGAGTAAGAAATGTTATAATTGTGAAGGAGATATCTATATACCTTAGAACAATCATAGTGAGTTGAAGCATAAAACTCTTAATACTAATGAGAAAGTGAAGATGTTGTAATACCAACATGAACTCCAAGGCTATATTTTTTTATAGGTTGGGAACTTTTCTCTAAACTATTCAATTCCGAAGGTAATGGAAGGGAATCATCATCAATATAAGATTAGTAAAAGTGATAATGTTAAGGATTTTTCTATCACAAATGATGACGTTGAAGCTCTATATTATGTGGTGGTGGGTACTCTCATTGATCTCTCAAAGAAAGAAAGTATACTATTTGATTCTAGGACAACAAATTCCTTTATATCTTCCATGTTTTCAATGATTATTGAATCAATCCATGAACTTCTATAAGTGGAGTTATTATTCATGAATCCTATAGGATTATCAATTCATTAATATTATATTTATAATCAAGTATTTTAATTGGAAATCACAATCTCATCGAAAATCATGTTTCCATTCCCATGTGAATGTCAATATTATACCAGTGATAGATATGCTCTCAAAGTATAATGCTAAGATCAAATGTAGAAGCAAATATATCTTAGTTGTATTAAATTAATAACCTAAAATAATTTTCAAATGAAATATATATCATCATAATAATTGACTAAACGAACATCATATAGACTTATTTATGGAGCTGATTGGTGAATATGAACAATTAAAAGAAAGTATATGAAATGAAATTGACCCCTAATTGAGGAATAAAATAACATACTTCCTGAGGGGTTGCATGAGAATCAAATAGAAATAGAGATAGAGTTATCCATTGAACAAATGCCAGGATTGAATATGATGTCAAATACCCCATATAGAATATAAAATGTGGATTTGGATAAATTAATGAAACATATCAAATATCTTTTAGAGAGTGGGTTTATTAAGACATGTTTGTATCCTTAGGAATAACATGTTATCCTTTTGAATAAGAAGGATGGATCAATGTGGCTCTATAATGAATATAGAGAACTTAATGGGATCACTATGAAGAATAAGTGCCTTCTTCCATGTTTTGGTGATTTATTTGAATAGATTCAGGGGGGTCAATTATTCTCTAATATTGATCTTTGATCTTGTTATCATCAATTAAGGGTGTAGGAAGAAGATAACCCACATACTTCCTTATGATAAAGATATTGTCCTTATGGGTTTGTTATTAGGCCCTTCTTCTTGACTAATCTACCTACTATATATATTAATTTGATGAAT
Organism: Viscum album; assembly: GCA_963277665.1. Lineage (NCBI taxonomy): Eukaryota > Viridiplantae > Streptophyta > Magnoliopsida > Santalales > Viscaceae > Viscum > Viscum album. The sequence continues at coordinate 997,542,378 of OY728132.1, forward strand.
AGAGTATTTCAGGACATCCTTGATAACATTTTGGTAGATTATATTAATGATATTCTAATATATTCTAAAATTGTTGAGAATATTGAGGATAATGTAAAGGATATATTGGAAACTACAAGGAAAGGAATGGTATTTGGAATGTTCAGAAAAGGTGGCTTCTGATTAAAAAATGTTTCTTTATTAGGGAAAATTGGAACCAATGATGAGTATCAGTTGACCCTAACATGGTTAAGGTTGTTGAGTGCCCCCATCCAACCGAAGTTAATACAATTTGTGTTTTCCTTAGTTTATCAGGATATTATTGGATGTTTTTGAAAAATTATTCTCTACTTTCTAAAACACCAAACATGTTAACAAGATGTATTTAAAAGTTCATCTTCATAAAATAGTTTGATGGAAGTTCCCAAGAGATAAATAAGAGATCTTTTTCTGCTCATGTGTTAACTATACCAACTATTGGAGAATTATTTTTTTTAGAGATGAATTTATGAATGGGATTGGGTGTTTACTCATGAAAAATGATAAGGTTATTCCTTATTCATGTAAATATTTAACAACTCATGAGCATAATTATCCTACATATGACCTGGATATTTCTACGACTGTTTTTTCTCTAAAGGTATCGAGAAACAATATTAATGGGGGAGCTATTATATATACACTGACCCCAAAAGTTTGAAGTATTTATTCATGAAAAATGGATTAAAAACAGGAAAAATAAGATGGTTGGAACTTCATAAATACTATTATTGTTCAATTCATTATCACCCTAGGATAGAAAACAATTACGTTGATGCATTATGTAGGGAATACATCATTGTTCTTGAAATGATGTGGATTAAAGAAGACCATTTTATCGAAGACCTAGTAAAAATGGAAATCAAAATCATAAGTTAAGGGACATCATCAACCCTTTCGCAAATTATTAATCAACCATCATTACTAGAGAAGATTAATACATCTCAAGGAAAAGTTTATTTATTATAGAAAATGATAGATGCTATGAATAATGGTAATTTTCATGAGTTCAATATTAATCAAGATGATGTACTAAAATTTCGTAGATGGCTATGGGTTTCATCTATTCTAGAAATAAATAAGGATCATGTAGATGATTTTCATAGATCTATATTCTCTATAAATCTTGGAAGCATGAAAATTTTAAGGAATGTTCATGATCATTATTGGAGGGATAACATGAAATGAGAGAATGAAATCCCACTTCATGGTTCTTCATGTGTGATCAAGTGAAGGCAGAGAGACAAATGCCAAAAGAGGTATTACAACCACTACACATACCAACATGTTAGTATTGAAATATCAATATGGATATTTTTAGTAGTGTCCTCAGAACATCTAAAGTAAGCAATGTGATATGGGTTATAGTGGATTGTCTCACCAATAATATACATTTCATCTCTATTTAAGAATATTTATCTCTTGGATGACTTGGTAGGAGTTGTGTAATGGAAGTTGAAAGGTTCATGGGGAACCAATTTATATTATTTCTGATCGATATCCAAGGTTTATTTCAAAATAATGGAGAAATATTCAACATGATCTAAATAATAATGTGGATTTTATTACATCCTATCACCCCCAAAATCATGGAAATCTGATTGGAATATTCAAGAACTCAAGGACATGATGAGAACATGATGAATGAAATTTGAAGGTGGATGTGATCAACATGTCACATTAATTAAGTTCTAAAATAAAAAATACTTCCATTCATGTATTAAAACAGCACCTTATAAAGGTCTATATGGGAAGCGATTATGATCTCATACTTTAGGGGATGATGTTAGTGACAGAAATATTCATGGGACATATCATCTACAATAGATGACAATAATAGTTCATTCCATTAAACACCACATAAAAGATTCTCGGAGTTGGTAGATGAGTTAAGATGACAACCAATGAAGGAATATGGAATTTTATGTTAGGGATAAGGTGTCCTTTGAATATCTCATGGAAGAGAGTCATGTGGTGTGGAAATATAGGAATGATTTTCCCATGTACATTAACCCCTATGATGTATTTGGTCACATAAAAGAAGTGACCAATAGACAAACACTTCCACAATATCTATCTCAAAGTTCCTGATGTATTGCACGTATTCCTCTTATGGAATTCAATACATGACCCTTCACATGTACTAAATATAGTGCTGGTACAACTAGAATATGACCAGTCATATAAGGATAAGTACTTATATATCTTGGAATATAGAGACATCTTTAGATGAATAAAATACATCCAACCACATTAATGTGTTCTGGGGAAACAATAAATATGAAGAAGAGACATAGGTACTAGAGAAAACCATTAGTCAGATGTACCCAACATCTTCTCAAAGAAGGGAAAATGTTGAAAGCTTTGGGGATGAAATTTCATTGGGGGTGGGGAGAATGAAACAACCCAGATTTGTGAATAACACATTTTTTCCTGATAAAATTTATGTAATAATATATTATACACAAAAAAACCTTATCTCTTTAATAAAGAGGTTTATATAAATGGAAATGTTACCATCTAATTTGAGCCTTCATTTGGACATCGGTTAATTATGAAAATTGTAAAATATTTCCATTTGGAACTATACCCTTGATAAAAAATTGTGTGTTATAATTAGTGTTTATAAGTAAAATTCTAACAATGTATAATTGAAAACAATAAAGAGTCGATGGAATCAACCTGTAGAGTTTTCCCATTGAAGACCATTTTTCAGAGTTGGGGAAGGAGGCATCCTCAACGGGTTTCTCTTATGACTAATTCAAATTAGTGAATCTAAAAAAAATATTTTAATGAAATCACCTTCAAGGTAAGTTTATGTAATTGAAGATTACCACTTAGTCGATGTTTTTTAAGCATCCCCACAAAACAACCTTCATTTCTGACCTTACTATTAGGGAATATGTGGTTGAAAAAAGGGGTATGTGTCATGGAAACAGTTACGTAAAAATTAATTCTCTATATAAATAAAATTATTAATCTATCAATTCTTTTTTAAGAATAGTTTTACATTATAAAGTTGAGATGAAATTTAAAAATTTGAATTTTCTGATAGAAATTATACATTCTAGAAAAGATATGAATATTTATAGTAAAATAATATATTATGGATAATAATTATATTCATGAAATAGTAGTATATAAATGAAATTATTTACATTTAAAAGATAAAATAATTTTATTATCTCATGTGACCTAAATATTACTATGCATTTTCTATCCGTGATTATTATTAATAAATTTGGATTTCCAAATTTATAAAATAAAATTATAAGATTTCGATAATTATAATAATAAAATATATATTATATTTTAAATCATTGTGTCAAAATTATTTTATGGTGAATTTATGAGAATTTTCAAAAATAAATCTGTTTTTTTAGGAATAGTAAAAATTCTGTTTGAGTTTTTCAGACTATTTAATGACATAATAATTATATAATAAAGATGTATTAACTAATTAAACACAATCCAAGATAAATAATATGTTATTTTTTTATATAAAATATTTTTTTTAGATTTAAATCAACATCCAAATCAGTAATTTTCTTCCAAATTCCAAAATAGAAACATTAACTTCAAAAATGTTGTTTTGAGTAATCATTAATTTCTCTTGCCAAAATCTGTAAAACAAAATGATGGTTGACTCTTGTTGGTTAAAATAAAAAAAAATTCCATGTCTCTTATATTATGGAAAAATACCCTTTTTAATCCCATAGTTTATCATTTTCCATAACCAATGATTCCATTGGCTATATTCAGAAATTAATAAACTAATCCTCCACTTTTACTATAGATAACCACCCATTTCTCTATTTAAAGTCCCTAAAAACTTCATACTCCATTAAAAGATGTTATTATTACCTCCATTTTATTCCTCTTAGAGTGTCATATAGCCCCCATGGTCTCAATACTAAGTTTTTTTGAGTTATTCTTCAAGGTAAAGGAAATATTTTTCTTTTATCTTTGTTTCAAGAACCACATTTTGTATTTATATTCAGGATGTTATGGTCACTATCAATAATTTTCTTTATATTCATACTTCTATTTCAAAACTATTTTTTAAAAATGTGTCACACATGATCCCTCCTTTTTTCCCTTTTCTAAAACCACATTATATACCAGTTATGCTGCTCATTTTACTTCTCAAAATATCTCTCTTTTCTTCACGAAATTCCCTTTTATTTTAATTTTTTGAATACCAAAACTACTTTATATTCCACTTTTATTCACTAATATACAATTTTTTTTATTATATTATATTATTTTCATGAAAAATAACCATCTTTCCCATTTCATGTTTTAAAAATGATATAATAATCATGTAACAACTCACTTTTCAAAAACATTGTGATTTTTATACGATACCCATTTATTTTTTTCCAATAGGTTTTTATGAAATAATTTATTATGATCTATGTGGATCGCATTGATTAATTAATTTTAAGGGTTCTTTATTATATCTCACCAATTATTTTTTCATATAATTTAATATATAGATATGACATGTTTTATGACACCCTAGTGAATATCCTTGGTAATTTTTAAGATACCATAGTTTTAAACCTTATTGAAATTATTATTAATTTATAAAATAAAATTTTCTAACAAATTTAAATGTTATGATTCATGTTATTTTTTAATATTATATTCCCCTTTTTCTTTTCTCATTCCTTTATGATTATCGTTATGTTATTTTCGATATTTCTCATGCTCAGATGTTAACCATTTCCCTTGCCTTCCCTTACTATGTCGTATGACCGCACTTTCTTTGATGTATGTCCCCAGGTTATTATATGTATTTGGTGTAATTAGGATGAACCTATTATGAATATATTCAATTTTACGAGAATTATTTTTTAATTTTTCATTTATTATGAAATTCATTCAATGAATCTAAACATTAAAAGATCCTCTGTTTGTACAACGTAATAGAAAATATGTATAATAAAATATGGGATGTAATACGATGACACATGGGAAAGTCATATAGATAATATGAAACCCTATGGAAAATGAATCCTGGTCATGCACATGCTTTATATACCACCGATATAGGTCTTGTGATTTTCTCCAGACAGGCTAGCCTTGATCATGTGAAAACCTTTAGACATGCCATCGAGATTTTGTGAATTCCTCTGGTCATGGAAACTAGATCATACAATTTCTTTTGGACATGTTTGGTATATACTCTCATATATTTAATGAAATCAATATGGGTAAAAGGTTATGAAAATCAATTTAGGTCAAGAAGGAACATAGGAGAAGGCATCAAGTCCATCCAATGACATGATAACCTTGTTCGTCCTAATTGGGTAGGAATCGATTAATAGGGAATGCATAGGACATAATCCTTGATAGGAGGAGTAAAATGATATTTACAAATTAAAAGGGAAACATTAGTGTGTAATACATTATTAGAAAATCTATGATGACTCAGATTCCCACCATAATCAGGATACATAGGACACATCCCTAAAGTTCAACATCTATATTAAACACCAAAATGGATGTCCTAGCCCATATTTCCGACATCAACTTTAAATTTAAATGATTACTTTTATACATTTTTTTCTCCAAATGATCATGAATTATATGGTCTTAGGGATTCCAATTATCATTTCATATTCAATATCATTCTCTACAATGTCCCAGGGAACAATAGATTTTATGCCCCACCGGATTGAACTACAAGGACTCTGATTCATTCCATAACCATGATAGGTTTGATGAATTCCTATGAATATTGCCCAAATTCGAACTATAATTCAATTTATTGTATGTACTCCCATATATATAGAATTTAAACCATTTTGACCCAATCATTCTTATGGGATGATCACTCTACTTCTTCCCTCAGTACACTATGACATTAACTGAACTTTGATGACTCTTAATCATTCCATATCCCAGACAAGTAAGAAACCACCTTGAGGCCCAAGATCTATCCTGAGCACCACAATATAAGTCAATGAACAAAATACCTACATGTTTATGCAGTGATACTGATTTATTTTTATCCCTTGTTTCCCACACCAAGAATAGCTCTCATAGGGTAAGGGTAATTCAAAAATCATATCACCTAAATTATGAATTAAAATTTTCTAGGGAAATTCTAGTATGAAATCTTTGATAATAGGCACAATTTAAACCTCCTCCATATGAGGAAATAGAACCTTGGTACAATCCCAAGATCATGAATAAACAATTATAACTCGTATTCATTCAATAAAAAAGATATATAGGTTAGCTTTAGATGGCTAGTGCTCAAAAAAATAACTAACCTATGTGTGGGTTGAACCCTGATTTTTACATTTCTACCATTGGTACATAATCTGTCCCATGAGATCATCATTCAACCACATCCATTAGGGTAATGAGAAATCAAACTAACAATCTATGAGTACATTGATTCTCTCTATAGTCAGGATATGTAATATGCACCCCACTCAATGTTCAATCTAGAATTGCTAGTGCCTGAGAGCACTAATATATGTCATTTCTATATGATGTTAAATACCAAGAATTTAATGAAAAATATGGGATGTTTTTCCATAAAAAAGCATGATATGTAGGATGACTCATACTTTCTTTATCCTCTCCCCATAATATTAACCACCTCTTTGTGTGGCATCAAATTCTGAAGCACCAGGTTATATGGATTTAGCACATAAGCCATTTTTCATTATCGAGTTACGGTTCAAGAACCAATGATTCATTAAAATATATAAAATATGAGATTTACAAAATATTCCCATAGATATACATAACCCTTAATCATTTAGTTAGAGTAACTAGTCTAACATTATGATTAAGAAGATATTTACGAATATATCATAAATCTACAAGAGATGTTTACAGTTGGAAAAAATTTCCCATAATAAGGTATGATGAGACCAACCACCCAATCTACGGACCAATAAATGACCCTAGGAATATTCGGGTATGAAACACCAATTTAACTCATGTCTTTAGAAAGTAGTTATGTACCATGTTATGGATGAAGGAATTGTTTGGAATTTCCATAATAATGAAATTTGAGACTCCAAATTGTTTATTGTAAATGAAATGAACCCCCTAAAATAATCCCTTTGGTCAAACCAAACACACTGATTAGTCATCTAATTCTGTAAAAAGAATTGTAAATTTTATTTATTTATAAATGGATTCATAGGTTCGGATTCTACGCTGTTAAATCTAATATCAGAGTAGGGTTTATATAATAATGCAGATTAGAATTTTTGTCTTGGGAAGTTATCTTAAGGGTTATAGATACCATCATGCATATATAAAACCACGTTTTCAGAGTCTATTCAAACACTTTTATGTTTTATGTGATGAAATTATAATGCCACAAATGATATTTGTGGAGACTTTATTCATGATGGGATTATACGTTATTACATTTTTAGATTCATGATTAAAAGTATGAGATAACCTTTGAGGTTAAAATATTTACTTAATAATGAAAATTTTAATGTTATATTTAAGGTTGTTTATATAATTTTTGGAATATTATTTTGATTATATTAAAATATTTTTAGAAAAATGTCAAATAGCTAGATTCGTGACAACCCGCCCTGTTCGGTATGGTTTGGGGATTTAACCCATAACTGAAGGATTACAAGGGTATATCTCCTACCACAATCCTACGTGAAGACCCCCTCAGTGTTTCATTCTCTTTTTTTTCATTAAATGTTCTTAGAGAAAAATGTTATATTCACATTTTGACATAATTGTTACTATATACATAACCATTGGATTATTAATTGATTTGGTATTAATTGATTAATGTTATGTAGGAAGAATTTCGTTTTTTGGTATACATATACGATTTAATTGAATAGTACACAATAGGATTTTTTGGAATAAATTATGCAATATAATTTAGAATTATATATGGTCTTATTATGGACTTATAGTGATATAGTTTATTTATGAAAATTATTACTTTATCTTTTTTATTATTAGGAATTTTTTGGAATGATACGTTGGGAGAAACTGGAATTATTAAGAGATAATTGTAAAAATTTATCATGGGTCATAGTGTGATAAAATCTTTCATATTATTGGGTTACAATAATTGTTAATAATATTATTAATTAATATTAAGATAAGTAATTTTTTTGATGGTCTAAGTTGGATATTTGGTATTAATGTTGAATTTTTGGAGTTGAAAATTGTTATTTTTCATATAGTGGTTTTTTATTTTTGGATATTTATTATATCTTTTTCGATAAATTTTTGTTTTTCTCAATTTTTCCTGACATGAGAAATATATAGTTAATATTTTAGGGATTATGAGATAATTAGATATTAATTTTTGTGATACTGGGGGTGAAAAATTCATCTTGAATACTTATCATCTAGAGAAAAAGATGATTTTGTGATAGAAATTAGTTAATGTTTGGGACACTAATTTTCACGTAGTACTGTTTCCTGATGTTATTAGTATAGATTGTATAGTAATTATTTATCTTTATTAAAATAATATTAAAATATAAACATAAAATAAAAATGTTACCCCTTTACATTCTTACTATGAAATCAATAGCCTTTTAACCCATCATTGATTTACGGGTTTGAGATGGATAACTTTATGAGGACCATGTTCTGTATTTATCTCCCTAAAAACACGAATGTTAGTTTTTTAATCCATATACATTTTTTCTAACAAGGACTACTAGTATGTGATTTATCATATGACATTTGTAGTTTCCTTTAAATCATTTCAAAAGAAATTTTTACTGACAGTTTTTCTAATGCGGGATTTTAACAAAGGTATTTCGAAAATTAAAACCCTTTCATATATAAAAAAAGATAAATTTTTAGGTCAAAAAATATTTAATTTTTTAATATGTAATATCATGTTATTTTAAAATTAAAGAATAAGTTTGATGGTTTACAATATTTTCAACACTAATCTTGAATAAGAAACTAAAAATTATTATTTAAGTGTGACAATTATAATGAAACAGTATAATAGGTGGGAGTGAATAGTAATTTAAAATATATATATAATGGTCATACTCATTTATAATATATTTATTAAATTTATAAAATAATGATACTTTTAGTAAATACATTTCATTCATTAACCACATATTTTCTTCGAAAAATGATTTTTATTGTTTTTGTGTAAAAATAAAATATTTAAATTATTTCAAAATTAGAAAATATCCATTACAATACTAAAATGAAACTGGAAATAATTTTTTCACAATTTCCCTATAGTGAAATTTTGATACTTTTTGAATAGTTTGATTTTTCAATGTATAGTAAAAAATATAAATTTATATTGAAAACTGTATTTTATTTGAATTAATTAAAAGTATAATTATGTTTTCATATTAGTTTAATATTTAATTAGTTTAGTTTTATTTAAAATAATCCAGTTATAGTTTCTGGATTGAAATTTATAATGGGACTTAGTATAAAAATAATTCATATGAAAAATTAGTATTTTTCAAAAAATTAGTATTTCATTGTGTTTTTACTATTTTATTTTAAATTTAAAATTTCCACATTTATGATATGAATTTTGAAAAATGAATCTAAATTTTGGATTCATAAGGTCCAAATATTATAAATAGAACCCATTTATTATTTATGAATATGAACAGTGACCTTGGTATCATTTTTTACTAATATAAAGGGTAAATTGGGTAAATTTTTTAAATATAGGATAATAAGAACTATAAAATGACCCTAAAACATAAAAAAATTATTTGATAGATATAATTATACCCTAAAATATATCTTATGTGTCAAAATAGGAAAAAAAAATAAGTTAGGAACATATATAATGGAGTATTATGGAATTAGTTTATAAATTTATATGATTTTAATTTATTTTATATTTTTATAGGGGAAAAATAATAACATTTAGTTCTTATGAAACCATGATTCAATTCTTGTGCAAGCATCTGAAAAGTAAATAAGGAGAATTTAATTAAAAAAATAAGACCCATTAAAAGAGAAATTCACATGAATAAATCTTATGGTGTGAGTATATATCGACAATAATTACCCAATGGTTGAATTAATAACTATTTGGATAAAAATTAATATGATTTTGGCCTTTATAGAATTTAATTGAATGAAAATTCAACCATTTCATACTCTAATTTTTAATAAGAATAATAATTTTAATATTGGGTTAAATAGAATATTTGTTTAACAATAAATATTCTTATTAAAAATACAAGGACTATATAAATCAATGAATTTTATTTGAAACATTTAGTGAAGAAATTTTTTTATAAATAATTACATAATGATGATGTAGTAATTATTCGAATACTGAAAATAATTAATTAAGTGATATTAATAATAATAAAATAAATATAATATGAATTAATTATGGTTCTACATAAATTTTATGGTGTAATAAAACATATTATGTGTTTATAAAATGAATTGGTTCAAACATACCTTTATTTATGGAATTTAATAAAATCAATGTAATGAATAGTTTAAAATATGGAACTAATGATATTTTATTAAATTAATATTTTATTAAATTATTTAAAATATCATAAAAAATAACAAAAAAGTACATATGGGATATCATATTTTTTAAAACAACTTTAATTGGAAATTTATAATTCTAATTTAAATATTCTAATAGAAAATATCACCTTTTAATATTGAAACTGTTGTTACATTAGTTAATTTACAATACGTTAACTAAGGGTCAATAAAAAATATAATGATTAAAATTACAAGACAAAAATTGTTTATAAACTACATGATTATAGTATTAAAACCATATACAATAATATATTATATTAATTTTCCATTTATGGTACATTTATTGAGATTTGAATTATTATAAGTTAATCATTTGATAAATTTAAAAACTGACCCTCACCATCATTATAGAAGGAATCATCCTCGTTTACCTCACTTCACTGAATTGAGTCTTATATCTTGAACAAAATCCGAAAAATAAACTTATAATATTCTTTATCTAGATTCTAGTGGTTTTTTATTCTTGAAATATTGACTCTGGAGTTCATTAGAGGAGATCTAAATAATACATTTCAAGGAAGTTGTAATCTCTCTCACTGATCACACTCTTTTAATACTCAGCAATATCTACTAAAAATATATTATATATATCATAAAACTATATTTTAGGAATAACCAATATTATGGAATGTTACTATTGTTATGAACACACCATTATACATCCCCTAGCCCATCGAACAGTAAGCGAAGGTATTGCTTGTGTATAAGTCCAACATACCATCTCCGAGCAGTGATACAATTCCATTATTCATCCCCATTTATTATGAATGATTACTTTTTTTATATTAATATATATATATATATTAATATTCTCAAAAATATGAATAATTATATACCATTATTTCATTGCATCGATCGAAAAAATTAAAATAGTGTTCTTTCATAGGTTCGGCCTACCGTCTCCATTAATGATATATTCTACTTCATATTTATAAATTTTATATATTATTATAAATAAATATATATTGAATATATATTTTATTTATATAATGTTCTACATTCAGTAGATCATTATATAAGTAAGAGGGAAAAAACATAAAAAAATTACGAAAAACAAAACTCTTATTACACGGAATGTAACATTGCCATAAAATTATTAATTAAGAGGTAATATAATATCAAAATCAAGTAATATATATTTTTTAAATATATTAATATGGTTATTTTATATAAGGATAATAAAAATATTCTTATTATATAGTAGTTATATTGACTACTAAAAAATTCAAGGAATTAATGAAGGGTTTTCTTGTCTGATTATAATTTGTGTGAGATATATGATTTATTCACCACATATTATTGTTGTGTAGTATATATACTAAATTATGAAATTTAATTTAATAATTTTTATTTTTCATGATATTAAATATTTGAATTGATGTTACTCTTTCTCACGGATCCGGATTTAAAAGTGACTATAGTAGTCAAGTAATTTTTAACTCTATTTTCAATTCATTGATCAAAAGTAATATTTAAATCACTTTGTAATTATATAATTATGTTTTAAATGAATTTTTATTACACATATTTTATATAATAAAATTATGTGGAGTTATATTAAATAAACATATTTTTTTGTTTGATTAATTCTCATATTAATAATTCATTAATTGTCAAAGGATTTATAGTCTCATATTAATTGATGCAAGAGTTATTCCATATTGAGCACTCATATATTTTACCTGGTGTATATTATTCCCATGAATGTATTATATAATCACTATCCTTAAATTTATGGTTATTTATATAACAATTTGATGATCTCTATTTCATGGAGTTTATAGTTAAAATGTTGCCAAATTATTAAATGAATTATTCCTCAATTAACATTCTTTGAGACACGTGTAATGTTTTGAAAAAACAGTCTTTAATGAGGTGTATATAATTCCCTTTGAAATGCCTTATAATGATTTATTCATTTTTTTATTATAAGTTTAGTGTAATTTTCTATTCATTGGTAATTTTGTGTTCTTTCAAATGAATGTTTTCTGAAAAAAATAAAAGTGTTTTAAATGATATGTAATGAATTTTCAAGGAAATTATTTCATAGATTATTAAAATTATTTCTAAATCATCATTTATATTTTTATAGATAATTATAATTATAAAGAGATCGATAAATTTTATATGATTTAAAAACAAATTCAAAGAAAAAATGATATTTTTTCACAATAATTATTTGAAATGATCTTTCAAACCCATGTTAAATTTTAGATAACATTATTTGATGTCGATAATGATTTACTAGAGTTATGATTTAAAGATTATATCCTTAATTTTTTAATGTTTATTTTATGTTTATGATGGTTTCTTTATATTATGGTTGCCCACATATGTATGGTTTTAATTATTTGATGAATGGGACAAATATCCCCCTCCAATGAATTGGGTAAAGATTAAAACCTCATGGGATAATACATGAAAAATAGTCAATGGGATTGATACATGATTTGAAGATGGGTAAACATGATATATTATCGGATTAATGGGAAATATTATCCACTATAAAAATAGATTTCTACTAGGGATTCGGTTGTGTCCCACCTATGAAGAGCCCTGTTATGTTTTTTAATGAGCCTTGACTTATAGGGAATGATATTGCATCATTAATTTTCTACCAGAAATTTCATTTCTTATTCCTATGATATTTGTTCATGTATTTTTCTTTTTATTCCATCATTATTAATGTATTATGAGCACACGTTATTTTTTTTGTGTATATGATCTTTGATATCTAGGTTATGATCTTTTAATGTAATTCTCATCTTCTTATACCCTTTTGTTCATCAATTTGCTTATTTGGATACCTTTTTATCATTTCTTAGAATCTAAGCTCACACATTATTATGTTTCTATTAACTATTATATGAATACAATTTTCACTAAGGGTATATAAATGAAGTATACTGTATATGAATATTTTTTTGAAATAATATAGATTTACATGTGGCTCTTTTTTATTTTTCTATGATATATAAGACTTTTTCCTAATTCTCTAAATCTCTAAACATAAAAGGTCATTGATAATATAAATCATTCATTATTTCCATTTGATGTTGTAAGTTTTTATGGAAAAAATTGGGTCCCTTTATTAAATATTATGTCTTTTACCATATATTTGGAAGTACATATTATGGGATATTACAGTTTGTTTCAATTGTATTTATTACCATTCAAATATTTTAAATTATTCTTTTCTCAATTATATATTGTGATACTATTGTAATTTTTTTTGTTGTTCAATTAATATTTCCTTCTATATTTTGTGATTGTTATAGTCCTTGGATTTTCTACTATTCAATTCTATATCATGTTGGTTCATAACATTACATAGTGGTACTTTATTAATTTATTAAATGACTTTTAGTTATTTTCTAGATTTATCAACATTGAAATTTTGAGTATTAATTTGAATATAAAATTATGTTTTTAAATGCATCTTATAGTGAATTATTAATGATTTTTATAGGGAAATTCATGTTTTGGGTTTTTTACTAAAAATATAGATATTCTTGTTTTCTTTAAAAGTGGAGTAAATTCCATGTAGTGTGTTTTTTACTTGTTCATAAGGTTTATCTCATGAAATGAAATATACAGACACTATAGTGGTATCTTTATGGGTTATTTTTTTCTAACAAATTACCTATACAACTTGGTCTTGGTAGAATCAAGTTCTTCTTATAGGATCAGGTTTGGGTTTTTGGCAAGCTACTCAGTTTAAGAATTATTTTTTCAGGACACTCATGGAGTGGATCATGTTTAACCTTATACAGTGACCTTAATCAAGAAGTGTTCTTCATGTTGGTATCATTTCTCTGGTTTTCATTAATTTCTATCCAAACCATGATTAGATTCTTTTTGTAATCCATTCATGTAATTTGGATTCTATATCAGTGTTTTTTATAGAATTTTAGTTGTTTGATCATTTTTATTTATTCCCTCTTTGGTTTTTCATTATACTTAAAAATTATTATTTCTTCATGGTGTTTCAATGTATGGACACTCCATACTAGAATTATCGTATATTTATGTACTTTTATATTTCAATTTATTTTGGGGAAATCTATTCCATTATGTGTTTTTGGATGCCCTAGCAGTTGTTGTCATGTAATGGGGACCCGAAACACCCATTTATACTTTCCATTTTTAGGATCAAGTTAGTAGTTCTGATGGGTATCGTGATAGTTCATGAAAAAATTTCATGAGAGATCGATTTAATTTACGATATTTTGGGAATCAATGTGGACTAGAGTTATGGTTATAAGAACACATAATGTAGATATGAAGATGTGTATGTCTATCACTTATAATAATGAACCTTACTTTATCAAGGGATTTCAATAATGGGGAATTTAAGTTTTCTGATTTATTATTGCTTCTTATATTGGTAAAATTCTATCTCGAATGAAGTAAGGAGAGGAACCCATGATCTACATTGGTTGGGAGCATGATCTGTAGACTGTGCACAATGGCCATGTATCCTAGAAAGGTGTAGCTCTATTGCATTTTTTTAACTTTATTAATAATTTTTTAATGTTTTATATTGTTCTAATGGAATTATTTAATTAATATAAATTAATTTTATATTATTTAATGTTAATTTTAAACTTTTTTCTAAAAAGTATGAGAAATATTTTTAGAATTTTGTAAATGTATTATTGTTAAATAATTGTTTTGTACTACCCCTTCTATTATTAATTTTTTTGTATACTTTTCATAAATTGATCTTCTCATCCAAATGTGGTTTCCATGTATACTCAAATTTCAGTTGAATGTTTTCTTTTTTTAGAGACATAAATTTAAAAAATCATTGTAATTGGTGAAAATAAGTGAATTATATTTTCTTGATTGTTTATATATTGATTAATATTCTATTAGATAAATGGGATTTATATTTTATGTTATTACTAAGGGTTAAAGTATGTTACTTTACATTATCTATAGTCTATAAAGATTGTTTCCATTATTTGAATGATTTATAACCCAATTAAGTTTTAATTTTGCATTTAAATCAAGATGTTAAAATATTTTAATTTGTGAAATTTGGATATCTATGAATATCTGGAATTTTAATAGAAATTGTTTAATAATAGTAAAAACATTCCCATATATTGTTTTAAAAATATTAAATAATTTCAAAAAGTGTTCTAAAAAATGGTCTTGTTATAGTTACGTTTTTTTATTAGATGGTTTTTACTTAAAACCATTATAGTTACCAGTGAATTATATTTTTATTGGGTTTCTGAAGTGGAAATTTCTATTTTAGGGTGGGTGTTAATTTTTGGAAAATAGACATAGATTAGTATAATCATTTCAAAATTAATTGCATTGTTTAGTATAAAGGATTTATTTTCATGAAAAAACTATTTTTAAAGTGGCTATGTGTTCATTTTATGGACTAAAATGTTTTAAATAATGGTTGAATTTTTTTCTTATGTCTATATTGTTAATAATGCTATTATTTGTTTTTTCAATTCATAGGAATTTTATTTAAGAATACTCATATGTTTTAATATCTGCTGGAATGTTTCAAAAGTTAATTTTCTCTTTACATTATTTATCATTGTGTTTAATAAATGACCACATGAATTTAAATATATACTCTCATTTTACGTTACAAAAGATGTGGATATTGGGTTTTCAAATACGTTTTTGATTTTTATCATTGGGTATATTAAATTCGATCATGTAAGGTAGATACTATATTTTTCAAATAATATTTTTCTATTCATCAATTTCTAGTTTTAAAAAGTGTATAAATTTTAATTTCAAGTGATTTGGTTTATATATTTTTAATTTTGTTGTACATATCTTTATTATAAATCATTTATAATTATATAATCATTGGTATTTTTAATTGAGTTATAATATCATAATATATTTTCTATAATATAAATTATTTTCTTAGTTAATTCAATTATAATTTGATTCCCCTTTTTAAATGAGTTATTATTAGTTTGGATATGATTTTTATGGTATTTTATTTTAAATAAAAATAATTATTTTTTAATGGGGAGATCCCCGCCTATGTATAAGGTTCTAATGATTTTTTCTATGATATTTTGGTTATAATTTATTTAGAATGTTGGATCTTATTTTGTTTTGTATGGGGGTTATTTCATCGGAATTCTCTTGGAGTTTTGATGGATTAAATATTTTTATAGTTGATAGAATATAAATTCCCATGATATAAAATTGTAATTTTTTTCTTATTATATTTATTCTAATGAAACGAAAGTAATTTTATTAAAATATAAATGATTTTTTTTCTATTTATGAAATTTATATTTAAAAGATAATTGTGAGTGAATTGTATTTGGGTTTGTATAAATTAATATCTTCTTATTATTTTTATCTATGATTAAAAATTAAATTGAAATATAATTAGTATTTATACCAAAAAATATACTTTTTAATACAAATATATAGAGTGTTGTATGAATCATTATTAATTTAGTAATAATAATGATAATTAAATGATATAAATATTGTTATGAAAATTATAATTTGAATTTAATTTGTTTTTTTAGAAAAATAAAGAAACATCTTAAAAGTATCAAATTTTTACAAAAACTATTGAAAGTGGGGTATGTGGTGTATAGGATGATGAAAAGGATATATTGGGAGGGTATTCATTTTGGATGAATTGTGATTGGGATAACGGAAAAAAGGATACGTGAAAATTGAAATCATGTTTAAAATACATGAAAGCGATATGAGGGTAGTGTATAAAAAGTGAAAGTAATAGAAGATCTCTATCACTTTGATGACTCAATACCTATATTATAGTCTCCCCTTATCTAAAAAATTATTATATATTATTTCTATAATACCTTTATTCATATTTATAAGAATTATGTGTTGATAGACTCCAAGGACTCATCAAAATTAGTAAAAGGTAAGCCCTAATATTAATTCCTTAGGAGTGGATGTATTTTTTCCATGTTTAATAGACGGTGAATTTTTAATTTTAATCAATGTAGATGTATTTTCTTATATTCCAATATTTTATTTACATTATCACTTTATGGTGGAACAACATAATGTATTACTTGTTATGTAGAATTGAGGTAGGCGAGTACATTAATTCTCTTTTTACCTCACACCATGATATTATTGCGGCTTTCATAATTTATTTTCATTAAAGACTTTATTTTTTATTGACATTGTGAATTGATTATAAAACTCTCATAAACCTATCATTTTTTAAATGGGTTTTTCATTAATTTTATCCTTTATACTCTTGTTTCAAAAAAAACTTTATGTTTCATATTTGACAAATTGTGTAAGAGTGTTCATTTGGAGAATATTGATATTCAAATGGTACATCGGAATATTTTATTATCTCCAAATAATACAATTATGGGTTTAAATATTTATTTATTATAAAATATTCATTCATGGGTTTTAACAAGTTTTCTTAAAAACATATTTTTGTATCCTATGAATCATTTTTATGAATACTCATATATTTTTTGGGTGTTTTGTTAATATGAATATTATATAAATTATAGATTCATTTTTTTTGTTTTTTTGTGAATTTAAGGAGGTTTTTAAAACGTTACTTGTTTTATAAAGGGTTAAAATATTATTATTAAGTGGGTTTTATAAATTTATAAACAGAGGCATACATGGTATCTTAATAAAGATCATGTAGAAATATATTAATTTTTTAAATGGAAAAAAGGAAGATTGAATATTTTATAAATAGTTTAAAACATAATGAATTGTTCGAAATTGATAAAAAATGGGTTTTCAAATATGAGATACACTATTAATTGAATAATGATAGTATATTGATATGCATGATCTTGAAAATTTATGTTATTGTGATGTTATTTTATTTATTTGGAGTGGCATTTTAAATAGCTCATATCTTTATACTCTATTTATTCTTATTTGATCATGTTAAAATTTTTGGGTAGCCTTGATATTATATACTACATAATTCATATCTCTTATCAAACAAATCTATTTGATATTGGATCATGTCCAAGCGTATAAGGGGATATTTGGGTTGGTAATGATTAAAAAGAGTTATTTTGTTTATTTCTCAGTTGTATTTGGATATTCAACATTATTTATTCCTATAGTTTTTATTATTTCATATATTTATTTTAGAAGGTGAGTTTTATATTTATTTTTATTTATACCACATTTTGTATTAATTATAATTGAATTTTTTTTCTAGATTTACATTGAATTCAAATATATATAGATTATCCATATAATAATTTTGGTTGAATATACTACTTCTTTATTTATAGTTAATTATGTGTAATTATTCCGTTTTTAATGTTTTTTGATTCAATTGACCAAAATTCATTCCCTTAGATATCATGAATTCCCTATGGTATTTTCCATGGAATGTCTGGGGTGCATTTTATAGAGGGATTTCTTGGTTGGTTTATCCCTATTAACGTGTTATTGGCACTACCCTTTTAAGAAATAATGTACAGTATATTTTTAGAATAAAATTCTCAGATACATATTTTCAGAATGATATTTGAGATGGATACAATTTTAGTGGGTGGAATAATTTCACTCATTTGATTTAAGACTCATGTATACATCTATAAAAATAAATTTTGTAAAATAATCCATCTCAGTAAATATAATTGATAAAATAATGTGGAAGACTGATGTAACTTATGTAGAAACATACATTAGATGTTTATAAAGATAAGTATGAATTATATATATATATAATATTATTTTACTTTAATCTATCACCAATTATGTTAATAGAATTTGAATTCCATGTCATGATGGTATCAATATTTGAGGTAAACTTGTTGGTGGGGATAACATTCATGTTTGGTCACAAGATTCTATTTGTCTTCTATATCTCCTTGT
Organism: Viscum album; assembly: GCA_963277665.1. Classification (NCBI taxonomy): domain Eukaryota; kingdom Viridiplantae; phylum Streptophyta; class Magnoliopsida; order Santalales; family Viscaceae; genus Viscum; species Viscum album. Next base: position 997,561,785 of record OY728132.1, read on the forward strand.
AAATAATATGGAACTTATCGGCGCAAGAGAGAATGTGATAATGTAATATTACTCAACAATGTGGGTTTTCATTTTACTATGTTCAATTTGTATTGATATATCAATATATGGTTTTCTATACCTAATATAATGTGATACATTTGATAGTTTTATTTTTTAAGAGATTACATTCCTAGTTGGATAAATATGAAATATAATATTCCACTTTAATTTTACAACCAATTTCTTTAACTTTTTGGAAATGGTATGAAATTAAAAACTATATTTCTTGGATAAATAAAAGTTATAGTGGTAATATTGGTGATTCTGGATCATTTGATAAAGATAACACATTTCCACCCATTATAGAAATCTCAATCTATAGATGAATTGAGAAAATTATATATTTTTGAAATCATATAGTTTATTAGGGAAGTTTCTAGTACCATTTTTGAATGGGACCGGATGTCACATATTAGATTTATAATTTTTTGTAGATGGAACATCAAAATTAAGAAAAATTGAGTATTTATGGTCCCCCCACACTGATGGATAATCTTACCAGGCCATTTGTACCCTGTTGAAAGTACATTTGGCTTATATTCAAGATTTTGGTGGCTCTTAAGACAATCAAATATCCCTAGAACAGTCTACCTATAATAATATTTTTCTATTATCTATTCATATGCCTATATTTTATTCCCTCAAATATAGTACATGTCATTATTGTTTATTGTAAAATTAAATAACTGAATCATCATTGATATGAACTAGTGTCATTCCAGATATTATAGGTCATGTAAAAATTATTCTTAAATGGTTGGTAACTTAAGAATATTCCCAATATTATTATGTTGTTCATATAAGGATAGCATATAATTCAATGTGAGTGACCACTTTCATTCATGTCAAACTCAATTAAATCAACAATAGATGGGAAATCTGGGGAATTTTATTGTGTTTTTTTTGAGTCATTTGACTTCTAATATATAATTTTATAACTTTCTTATATACTTTCATGATAACTTATATTATGATAAATTTATAATTTTCTCCAGGTATTATAACTAAATATATGCATGCATAATCATTCTAATGTTGTTAGGTTAGATAACATGGATCTGAAGTATTAGTATTATAATGCGTATGAACACATTTTGATATTTTACTGATGAAAAAAGGTGTTAAGTGGGAAATAATTTCCCCTAGTTTTAAATATATTGATACAAGGGAAACAACTATCAAAACCTGATGATATGAAGTAGAAATCAATGCTTAAATCTTTTGATTTTTTCCATAATTGGCATGTTGAATATTATGAGGCTTGAAATTCTTTTTGGACGGGTGTTCCTAAAGCCCTTTTATTTATAGTTATGTACTTCCATAATTTGTTATTTCAATAATTATTCATCTAGTAATAATTAAATTTTGAGTATTAAAGAAGCTCTATTGATGGAATATAGAGGAAATAATGTTGATTTTATGTGTTCCAAATTCATTTGGTACATGATGAAGTGGTAACAGTTATATGGTTTTAATATAGAAACTTTGGATAGAAGCACTATGCACCCAATGTGTTGTTACCAAATACAAGATAGAAATAATTTTATTTTAAATAAAAATAAACAAATAGACTTTTCTATAAAAAAATATTACCCTCAATAATGTGGAATCTATGATTTTAGTATTTTATATCATTGATCTATTAAAGAGTTTTTTAAACTTCCTATCAACTTTATAATGAAATATATATATAGCCTTATTCTTGAATGGTTCCCAATCGGTTATAGATCCGAGAATTTTGTGTTGTTAATATAGGAAATCCTATTATCTTCATATATGTTATAACTTTTAATGGAACCAACACATATACTATATCACGACCTATATGTATTATTAAATCAATAAAATTCATTGTGTATTTTTTTACACAATTTGTTTTGGAAGCTTTGTATTGACTAATCAAGGGTAATGGATTTTTTTCATCTTGGGATTTCATCTATATTTTTTTCAGTGAGTATAATCCATGGAAATATATATTATATATGTAATAAAAGTAATATAAATAGAATCAAATTTATGTAAGATAAAATGAATCATTAATCAAAGAGGAATAAATAAACTCTAGCCTACTTAGGTTTCTAAATGAAACTAGGCAGTTCTACCTGCTTCTGCTGAAGGCCAGAATGAGTTTCTTCTTAGAATATATATATATACTAATATATATTTATATATATTTATATATTTCATACACATATATGAACCACGTATATACTAACGTAAGTGGCCATATACCTTGAAAAAATGGTATTGGCTGGCATGGGGAGTAACTCAGATAACTATATCTAGTTTAAAAAATGCTATAATCTCCAAACGATGGTAAGATCCCTAAATCTATAAATGAGTGGGATATGTCTAGATTGTCACTTGATAAGGTGGGTGATTCATCATGTTAAAACTAGAAACAAGGAATACAATATATCATTCCCACGGTAAAAATAGTTTCAATGGTGTGAGATGCCTCACTCAGCGCCTGATGTAAGGGATCATGAATCATCAAACCCAATAGTACCCCTACCATTATTCTATAGAATATATCAATTTAATAATCGATTTTATATTAATATCAATGAGGCATTATGTCTCATTAATTATAATCACCAAGCCCACCATAACCATGGAATTATAATTTAGTAAATGAATTTAATAAAGTATGAAACAATTTATGTGGTCTCTCAACCCGTTATAAATAATTTAAATGAAACCATATAATTCATTTATGGATTGAAACCACAATGAACTTTACATTCCATTTAATAAATTCATTTAATAATCCAAGACATGGATTTTGATTTTATATTGATATCTGAGACACTTAGAAGGTATCATTTTCAATTTGGAAACTACCTACATAGAGAATTACTTATATTAGTTTGGACATGATCATAATAGGTTTCTTAGGATCATTCATCATCCATATAAATTCGGGTAATCAATTATAGCCCATGATAAATTCTGGGGAGTTTTTTCACCAATTTAAACGATTTATTATAGTGGGGCTAATTCCAGACAGAACACCCAAAAGGTGACAATGATCATGGATGGAATCTTCAAACTTCTAAACAACGATTATCTAAAGTACAACAATATGAATGTAAAAATTTATGAAGATGAAATAAATGTTTACGAGACACGTGGATAATGTCAACATGTATAAGATCATATAATATACGAAAACAGTATAACTATTGGGGAAAATGATGAGACCACCTACCTTAGACAAATTAGTGACTCTTCATCCGATCGTGACCTCATATTTGAAGTCTGTTGTGAGAAATAAAAGAAATGGTCAAAATATTTGAAAATATTGAAAATTATCTTGCAGCTAAATAGTCTAACGAATCTTAAGATAAATATAGAATAAAAGGTATAGGAGAAATAAGGTTTATAATTTCACTAAGATAAAAAAATTCATTTCACCTTCACAAATATGGGTGCAAGTTTTGGCCACCATGTTTGGTAAAACCATGCGCAAACCATTCTATATCTACTAGATAAAGAAATACCATTCATGGTTAATGAACATAGATTCCCTAACCATGTAAAAACCAAGAGAAATCAAAATTTACAGCCTTTGTATTTTTTATCAGGGGCTTCCGCCTCAGGTCATAAGGTTACAAATAACTTATGTGGTCTATTATTCTTACAAGGTCTCCTAAATGGTTACCTCTACATAATTAATACTAACTGTGTCATAACCATGAGACCTTTCCTAGTTTCCCATTTCCTACTGATCTAGGCTCTCAGAAATAACTAAATTCTACTGTTACCTTCATTAGGATGTATCTATTTCTTACTAAGATTAAAAAAATGAATTTAAATTTAAAAACAAATTAATTGTACCTTTTAAACATCTTTGATTTCCCCGCATATAATTTTAAAAATTATTATGGATTAATTTAGAGACCAAGCAATGAGACAACATGTTATTCCAAGGACCAATTTTCCTAGAACAATTGTTTGAAAAATATTATTCTTTTAATATCATGTGCACACATTTTTAATGAAATTGTGGAATAAATATTAAACGGGTGCCCAAATAAAAAATTAGAGGCCACCGTTGACCTAAAAATGGGGGCCATACCTAAGGCGCGACCACATCTTGGTCAGCGTAGGTCATTTGTAGAAAAATAAACCAAGGAAATAAACAAAAATTCAATTATTAAATATATTTTTTTAATATACAAATTAATCATTAATGATAACATGGAATGGAAATCCAAGACCACAATTGAGTTTTTAATGTGATTTTTCCCTTATCATGACATAACATTAGTCGGTGAGGGTTGTTTGTGAAGAGGTTGTCATGGGATGTAATCATCATTGAGTAATTTATATAAATTTTAATTTATAACACAATTAGATTTCATTATATTAGGTATTTTTATCGAATATAGGTTTAACATCATAACCCCAGAATTCCACTATGACATGGAGAATGAACATTCTCAAACAAACATTGATGGATCCTGGATTGATGATCAACGCAAAGCTAAGAAGAATGAACCTCACAAATGAAGATGACACAATGATCCCCTTTCATCACTGACAGATCTGAATTCGGGTAGGGGGTTGTTTCATTATGGTTTCCCATTATTGATTTCTATGAAGAACATGGTTCAATGAAGGGAATATGTTGTTCTTCAGTTTGATTATCGTCAGACGGTTGATAATTGTGGGGATTATTTATTGAGTTTTCCTTATTCTTCTTTGTTCTTCATTATAAGAGAAATAATTGAGGCTGACATGAACAAAGGATGAGGTTCATTCATCTAGGTGTTTTTGGTGGTTTCTTTTCCATTGTTTTTTGTGTCCAATTCCATTGGACACCCATGGACACAGTTCAACTCTCGTGTGGATCCAAATGAGATTAGACACCTGGATTGGAGGAAAAATGACAATAAGGATCAGGTTTATATAGACCAGGACCTGAGCATATCAGATCTGTGCTCACGTTGAATTTCATGCCTCAAAGGTTGATTGATTTTCCATTGAAGGGACCACTAGAGTGGGATAGGAATAAAATTCTAATGAGGCAAGGCATTGGACATACGAGGTGAGGCAGTGGCGGTGATCGGGGTGGTAGAAGAGACATGAATAAATAGTGGTCGACGCTAGTGTGGATCGATTGGACCTCGAGTGATGGCCTTTGAAGACCTTTCTCAGGTGAGTCGGGGCAAGGGAGATGATCCAGGCCTAGGTGGAATAGGTCAGGCCTAGGTATATGGGGCCAAGATTAACAAATTAGATGAGCCCAATGGGCCGAGACAGGCTAACTGTGTTGGACCCTAGGTGGGAGCTAGGGTGACTGGGCTAGAGCCCAGCCACAGTTGACCATGGAAGTCTGATTTGCACCATGATCACTCCATCTAGTATGTGGCAGTGGCAATTTGGGGTGTAATCGACCATGGCGGTTGACTACATCGGTCGAGGGGTGATATATACGAATAGTCGCCCGCGATGGTCAGTGGACCGACCATGTGGTCAATCCACGGTCACAGTGACCCTCCCTCTCAAAAACATCGATCAAGAATAACTTTAAAATGGTATGTTTGTTTGGAGTGTCATCTATGGAGTATAGTTCCTGATGTTAAGATAGTAATTTTTAGATAATGAATTGTGTTTTTAGTTTGTACCATTTTACATTGATTTTGTTCCCTTGTTCCATTTTTTAATTGTCCAGTAGGGAATTTCATCCACAGTGCTGGATTGGAGTCCCCTCTATAAGCCATGTCCAATATAGAGTTATGGTTTTCCTCTATGAGACTAGTGAAGGATCATCTATCACCCTAATTAGAGTTTTATGGAATTGATGTAACCTCCGAGAGCAAGGCATTGGTCATCTATCCAGTGGGCCACATCACTAGGGTTAGTGGTATTCTCTAGGTAGAACCACTTATGTTTTGGGTCTATCCATATCGGCTTCTTAGTATTCCCCAACATGGTTGTGAAGGAACCCCCCTATGTGTATCATAATCATCGTTGAAAAATAAATTCTCAATTAGGAGGTCCCCAATGAGATATACCTATTCGTGAGTTTCTTCAAAGATATCAATGCTCGAGGAGTGAGTTCTCTCAAAACAACCATGCTTTGAGCAGAATCATGTGGCTGGTAGTTGGTTATGAACACCTAATGGTGTGGTGTATCTCTTGAGTTTATCTAGGTGTTCCTATTATATGTTCTATAGAAAGTTACTCATGTGAAGTTGACTGTATTTTTTTAATGGGTGGTATCTCCATTCTGGTATTTCCATTGTGGTTTGGAGATGTCCTACTGGATATTATTATACTCACCCCTGCACGAGATTTTCCCACACATGTCATGTCATATATAGATTTTCGACCCTATGATGGTGTCCTAGATGGACTAGTACTAGGAGGTGCTTATCCCGGCCAGACAGATAAGGCGATTTCCAATGGTTCATACAACAGTCCTAGGTCCTATTTTCTTATAAGTTGGACTTGTGGTTACAGTCACGTTGTGGTGGGATTATTCTAAGATTTTTTTACTTTCCATTACATTCATTATTATACTCTCAATTTGGGATATAGTGGGATGAATTATTTTTTTACTTAGTGTTTTTACATTTTAGTATTTTTTTCATGGATTTGTGTGGGTGCGTATAAGTACATTAGGATACTTCCTCCCATATTTTGGATATCCCAACTCAGTGATAGTCACCAAATCCTATCCAATTGGAAGTGGTATTGGATAATTCATGACATGGTAACCTCTAGTATGTGCATAAAATATTGGTATCAGATGGGGTTGGTTCTATATTTGAATTAAGAGTCTTTTAGATTGGATTGGGGAAACAATGTTATGTGTTTCGTGTTTCGATTCGAGGAAAAGGAGTCTAGTGTTAGTGTGGCGAGCAACGTATCCATACCCTAGGACTCTAATTACGTAAATTTGTACTTGATACATGAAAAAACTAGATCCAATAAAATAAATTTCACATGCATCATATAGGGAGGGTTATGTTTTTCCCATGTCCTTCTTGGTTTTTCTATCTAGATACCCTCAATTTACCATGATACATCTGGTTTTATTTCAGGATTTCTCTACATAGAAATGCATCTTGGATTCTATCACATGATTACGAGGATGGTCTACTAGATAAAGAGGAATCAGTACATGGCCATGTACCATAAATAGAACTACTAGGTTGTGCACTTGACATATCATCACTCTTGGAGAAGCACATGGTTCCCATAGTACTAGTAAATAAGGTGCACAAGATGAGTGTTCTTAACGAGTTATAGTATAAGATACCCATTAGGATCTAAGGAATTCATAACCCCTAGGATGTTGAGGAATGGATTTAGGAGCTTACTTTAGTTTTCCATATAGTCAGGACACCAGCAGATCAGATGGAGGTCCTGGAAGCGAGACTTCTGTATGGCTCACTAGGATGATAATAGAGTTCAGTTACTCAATATTATTATGAGGTGAGACTCCCATTGAATGAGTTTGAGATACTTTTTATAGAGTACTTATAACCTTTAAATATATGTTCTTTGTGTATCCAATAGAATCTATTGCTCTAACTTGATGAAATTTCAATATTTGAGTATTCAGTATGGCATTCCAAAATCTCCATGTACTCAATGGATATGATGCACAATCATTACATTAGGGATATGACCATCGATCAAGGTTTGCATAAGGATATCTGAGCCTATTTTATCCCTTTGATAATTCATTTATATACTGGGGTGCATGAAAAATACTTTATAGTAGTAATTTTATTGGTTAATTGGATACAACCAATGATTTTCTGTATTGGGTGAGCAGGAGAAGGGCCCTCAGATGAAGAGATTATACATCAGTTACAGGTACATGGTAATGCGATAAGTTTCAATAGGAGGTCCCAAGAGAAATAATCTACAGTTCATAGATCATCGGGTGGGTCAAGTCACACTAGAAATATGTTGTTTTATTTAGGTGGTTGAAAGGGACATTTCACCCAATATTTTCCAACCCATCATATTACAGTCAGTGAAACTGTGGATAGAACACTATGGTAGAGTCAATGACTAGATACAAAATATCTATAAGGTGGAAGATGTTGTAGGGGATATTGGGGATTAGTAGAAAGTTGATGAAATTTTGACAAGTTACCACCACCACCCCTAGGTTTCCCATTCTAGGAACATGGAGGTGGAGGATAGGGGAAAGGATAACTACATGTGGTCGAGACATATAACCCAGTGTATCAAGATTGATTTGACATATGATATGTGTATTTTGTAATTTAGCTAAAATTTTTATTAACACATGGGGTACCCATTATTTTCATTCAGTAAATATAGTTTGGCACCCAGGGATTTAGGTTGAAGCCTTGAATCCACCATAATGCTGGAGACTCATAATTGAGGAGACAGAAGGATAACACACTGGTGCTGATAGTGTGACCTAACATTGTAGGTTAGATTTTTGGTGGGATATATTGGGAGTCACATTGAGGCCTTACAACATCATTATTAGTTATGTACTTTTTCACCACAGTACATAGTCAGATTGATGATTTTAGATGAATAGTGTGGTGTGTCTAGAGTGATGGAACTAGGTTTTCCTTGATATCAGAAGGGAAACATGGGTAGTGTAGGATGGACTAAAATATTGGACATTGCCACGATTTACTCATTGGTTTGACTCCAACACCATCAGTGTAGTGTATGATATGAGTCCCCAATTTCATGCAGTGGTGGTAGAGTATGGGGACATCTTTCTTGATGATATTATAGGTTTAAATCCCAATAAAGAGATGGAATTATTCATGGACTTCCACCATGGGATAGAACCAATGTCTACACTAACATATCATAAGGCGCGTGCATAGCCTCGATAACTGAGAGTGTACATAGAGAACTAATAGAGGAAGGGCTTCATGATATTCAGTGTTTCTCCCTGGGTATCCATAGTTTTTCTTTCCAAGAAGGCATATGGAAGAATTAGGTTTTTTGTGGATTACCAGCGATTGAACCTGGTGACTGTGAAGAACAAATATCCACTAACAAGGGTCAACGACCTATTTTATTACATTACCGGGGAATTATGGTTCTCTTAGATCGACCTTAGATCATGTTATGACTAGTTGCGAGTACGTGAAGGGGATATACCATAGACAACCTTTATATGTTATTATGGGAACTACGATCACAGGGTGATGTTGTTTGGAATTAAGAAAGAACCAACAGTGTTCATGGGAATCATGAACAAGATATTTTAGCCTTACATGGATAGGTTCATGGTTGTATTCATTGATGAAATGCATGGGTACTCAGTGTCTGAGAAGGAGCACATGAGACACTTGGGGATGGTCTTGGACACATGTTGTGAGAACCAATTCTACAGGAAGCTCATTAATTGTCAATTCTGAACTCTAATGGTTCATTTTATAGGACATTGTAAGATAGAAATATTAATTTAGATGCTTAATTACAAGAGGGGGAGAATTTTATGTTTAAAAACATTAGTTTTTAACATTAAAGAAAAACTACATTTAACAAAGTTAAACAAGGTAAATTCACAAGACCTCTTTTAGTTCTACAAACTTACAGGGTTACGAAAATGTGGTTTTGAAAATAAAACTTAAGTAATGTTTACAAGGAAATGATTATACAATAAGGAATATAGAATCTTACTTATCAAAGTATGCCAGAGTACAAGAATGTTTAAGAAGGGTATAATTTCTTTCTTTATCAAAATGAAGTGTTAAAAACTTGTAACAATACAAGTAACACGTCTAAAATCTTTTAACCCAAAGATAAGGGTATCCAACTACCTTGTATAAAGGTCCCATGATTTATACTTTCAAGAATTTTGGTCATCAAAATATGATGGTAGATGCTCAATTACAATAGGGTGGTGACATGTATGATAGAAAACATTTGTTTTTAACCTTAAGGAAAAAATATGTTTACAAAATTTAAACAATGTAAACTCACAAGACATCTTTTAGTTATACATTCTTAGTAGGTTTCAGAAATTTGGTTTCATAAATAAAAGTTAATAAAACATTACAAGGAAAATATTATACCTTATAGCATATAGAATCTTAGTTATTAGAGTATAATAAAGTACAAGAAAGTATAAAAAGGTTATACTTTGTTCCTTTATCAAAATACAACGAAAATAAACTACAAACAAAACATGTAACAAGTATGAAATCTTTTAACCCCATGAGAAGGGTATCCAATAACCATAGATAAAGGTCCCTTGATTTATACTTACAAAAAAGTATTTATTACCTACACCTAGGTAAGCTATTGATCGGAATATTAGAATCTATCTTGCTATCCCTGCAACCCCTTAATCTTTAAGATAGTCCGAACCTCGGTCTTCCTATCCACAGATATCCTAGAACATTAAGGTAATCGACAAATCTGTCTTCCTAACCACAGAAATCCTCTAACTTTAAGGTAGTCAAAACCTCTATCTTTCTATCATCATAAGACCTCGATTGTACACATCAACAATCAGAGGCACACAAAGCATGCTGAAGAAGATGTTCATTATGCACAAGGCATGAAAATATCTCTCTCTTAAAATAACTTCAGAATTATGAAGTCTCTATATAATTCCTAGTATTGAGATTGTTCAAATGAGATCTTATTTATAGGTACTTCTCCAATGGTCTCACCCCTCTTTCAATGGTTATACTTTTCCTTAAATCTTGTAGGTACCTATATACATGTCACTCCATCAATAGTTATTTAGAATCATATTGTACGAAAATGTTTCATAACTATATCAAGTGTAAGTAAAATAAGATTCATTTAAAAAATCTATTTTTCAATGTCTATGGAAAATAATGTTCGGAGTTTAACCAAATAAACATTAAGAGACTATAGATCATGGATATTCGGACTATTTTTTCAAAATAATTCAAAACAAGAATTATATAAATTTCGGATTCAGAATTACAATGAATTCAGAATATGAATTATGGTGAATTCGGTGTTTAAATTCTAAGGAAATTTGAGTATAAAATTACAAAGAAATAAAAGTCAGAAATCGAAGGAATTCAGAGAATGAATTATGAGGAATTCAAAGTTGGAATTTTGAGGAATTCCTAGTCCGAATTCTAAGGAATTTTGAGTCTGAATTCTATGGAATTCAGATTTCGAATTCTAAATAATTCAGTGTTCTAATTCTAAGGAATGCCGAGTTAGAATCCTGAGAAATTCGGAGTCCAAATTATGAGGAATTTAGAGTCAAATTATGATAAATTAATAGTTCAAATTATAAGGTATTAGGAATCTTAATTCTAATGAATTTTGAGTATTAATTGCAGAGAATTCAGAGTATTAATTTTAGTGAATTCAGAGTCTGAATTTCAGTGAATTCAGACTCTGAATTTTAGAGAAATCTGATTCTGAATTTCAGAGAATTTAGAGTCTAAATCTCATAGAATTCAATGTCTGAATTTTAGTGAATTTATAGTTGGAATTTCAGAGAATTCGGATTCTAAGTTGTAGAGAATTCGGATCCTGATAACATAATACACTATAACCAAGGATTTATAGGTTATGAGCTTTTAGATGTGAAACAAAATTTTATACTTAAGAATAATATGATTTATATTTAGTGAAACTATAAAATGAACAATAAAAACATAAGTCAGGATAAAATTTCCTTGGAGAAGGAAAAATTTCCTTATTAAGATACATATTGGGGAAAATAATTCTCCGTAAGAAAAAGTGTTTGTGATTTTCAAAACATAGAGGAATGAAAATTTCATAAGTAAACCATATTGACTCAAAAATCTCCCCCTTTTGAGAAAATAGAAAAATAATTATGAAAAATAATATAAGGACTTAGATTTTATCCTTATGGACTTATAAATAAAAAATCATCTCCCTTTTCTTATGAATCGTGGTGAACAGGACTTACTCCCCCTTAGAATTTGAAATCCTTAAGGATTGTATTCTTGGTTTCATGAATGAGATTTTACATTATATTGCATACAAAAATATTCTTTGATTAAAACATTCCATCATATAGACCCCCTTACTTGGGGAATTTTCTTTTTTCTTTTTTATTATTTTTATCATTCCATTCTCCCCTATTACGATTTTCAAAATGGAATAAAGTGAATGGAAAAAAAATTCAAACTTAAAATATTTTTACTAAATAAAAAAATATATGTAGAGAATCCAAAAAAAAACATTATGATTGAAAGGATTTGTACAAGGAGGGAAAAATACAAAAGATGATTGGATTGGGGAAAACAAAAATATCCTTATTTCTCCTTTAGAATTTTTTTCATCACAATGATTTTTAGCTTCGTATGTTCCTTGCGATCTTCTTTAACACACTTGAGGAGCTAATCCTGGTCTTCATTTTTTCTCTAAGGATTTGATCTTTTCTTCATGATCCTTAAATGTTTCCTCATGACCTTTCAAAACATCATATTTCTTATTGAGTGTTTCTTCAAACTCTATCCAGTGATCCCTTTACCTTTCCCAATTCATAGCCACTGAATTAATATTCCCATTTATGTATATTACTTTCTCTTTTTGGGTGGTCCGTTCGTGTTTTAGCTTTTCCTTATAAATTTTAGTGAGATCATTAAACTTTCACTAGTAGAAAATGAGACTGCTTCCATGGACCTATAGAAATCGGTTTAAAATCGTGGCTATATGTGACTATAGCCATGGTTCTGTGGCCTATAGCCACAGTTTTAAAACTGTGGCTATAGGCTAGTTTTCCAAGGCCTATTGCAACAGTTTTGAAAACCATGGATATAGGTTGTGCCTATAGACACAGTTTTTTAGCCTATATCCATTGTTTGAAAACCATGGCTATAGGCCAATGTTTTTAATGTGCTATTTCCACAGTTTTCCAAAACCCTGGCAATAGAGTTCCTGCCCTTCCGTGGGAAAAATATTTCCCGCCCAAAATTTTTCGGGAAGACCTACAGCCATGATTTTGATGCTATTATCAAGGTTTATATTAATATATATATATATACATATATATAATAATAATTATTTATATACCCGAAGTGTCGTGTTGTGTAGGGGTATGTACGTTGGTTTTTAAAGGGGAGGTACACAGATTGAAACTCACTGGTTGGATTTTGTATTTATGCTATTGCCACGATTTTCTAAGGCTATTTTCATGGATTTAATCATGGCTATAGATAACTATAGCAATGACATAAACTGTGGTATAAGTCAATCACCACAGTGGCCAGTTTTGAGGCCTAGTGCCACCGTTTTTTAAACTGTGGAAATATGCCGCTATTTCTATGGTCAAAACTATGGCAGTAGGTTGGAACCTACTACCACGGTGATAGTGATTGCGGTTTGACAAAACCATGGGTGTACATTTTATCCACATTTTGGGGACATATTTCCACGGTTTTGAACCATGGAAATATGCTTTTTTCTAGTCGTGTTTCCATCTTTGGTGTCAAAATCATCCGTCACACATTCAAGAAAATAATCAATGATTTTCACCTCTTGGATTTTTTTCCCTTGACCACTTTGTGATCTCCTTGCATGATCTTTTGTGAGATTCATATTTAATGAATATGGATTCAAAATCGACCACAAGATTAACAAAATTATCCATAATCAAGGCACATGAATCCATTTTCAGATTAAACTATTTATGAAGAAAATGGATGCACCAGTCTATAGTCAGAAACAGTGGAATGGTATCAACCAGCTTCTTCAAATATTGGAATAAAAAGTCAGGTCCAAGAGAGGATGATTCTAAATCAGATTCATTGGTTGGTGATGATTCTTTTTTTATATCAATATTCTTTTTCTTTGAAGAAAAACCAACACATTTCTTTGTCGCTGTGACTTTTCTTGGTGTATCAACAAACACCTATTTTCACTTATCAGTTTTTGGTATGATCTCCATAGACATTTGAGATTCATGTTCACTATAAAATAGTTGAACTATTTTTTCTTTTACAACAATTTCATTCTTAGCATCTACCACTAGATCCTCTAGAGGAACGAAGCCATGTTTGCAGCTTTCATCATCTAATTGTTTATTCAATTCTTCCTGACCATTTTCTTCTTTTCTGGGGGTAGAATGTTTTGAATGTTTTTCTTGAGAAGTTTGAATCAATAATTTCTCCGATGGACTCTCCTTCTCATTATAAATCTCTACTTTCCTTAGGACATAATCAGGTTCTTCCCCTTATACATATTATTATTATTATTATTATTATGACTCTTATTGCATGATTTATTCAACTTCTTTTGGTTTCATAATAAACATCTACTTTCCCAGAGTCACTGGGAGTGGTTCTTGTAAAAATGATTCTGGTACCTGAACTGGTTCATATGATTTTTAGTAGCCTTGAAAAGGAATTGTGTAATATTGGCCTCCAACATCTTCTTCCTCTTCTTCTTTTCTTTTTCATGTTTCCCAAGATCCTCAACAGCCTTCATCTTTAATGCATTTTCCTCAACAAGGTCCAATACAAGATTAGACTCCCCTTTAATTTTATTGTTATTGTATTCTCTCCAATTTGAAACTACTTCATCTAGATAATTCTTTTTCTTCTTTGTCTTAGGTGGTTCTGATTGAGTTTCCTTAGCAGCATGAGATTTTTCTTTCTCTTCTGGTTCTTTCGCCTTTCTCTTATTTTCTCATTTCTTGGATGTCTCAAACACTTCCTATTTTTTGGAAAATTATTCAACATAATATTCAGATAAATAATAGAATTATCTAGATTCACTAGAAAAACAAACATTCATTCTTTCCAGTGTATCATCACTATGCAACATGACCTTGAAATTCCAAGGCTTATAGCTACGAGGGATTTTGAAAAAATAAAGAAAGAGAACTCTAAGAATGTAATGAATGTCCAGATATATAATTATATGATACTTGATAGTTCCATTCATGAAATTTGAAATTGTAAGCAGCATATACTACACAGGATTAATCTTCCTAAGGTTTATTAGAAAATCCAAAATATAAATGTCACTTTTCATTAGGGTGTCCTTATAACCACTTCACGGAATGATAATCCCATGAACCCATACTTCCAGAATCCAAATTTTTTTGAAAGGTAGTTGATATTTTGTGTCTTCACCCCTGAAAAACCAAGGAACTATATGGCCATCTCTTTATAAAAACATCCTAAAACATTCGGAAACTTGTGGGAACAGAACCCAGCTTCTCCCTCCTAAGGGATTCCAATAATATAAGTTGCCATAATGAAACAAAGTGAATACTGTTTCCCATATCTATTGAATGAAAAGTTATCTTTACCTTCATGATCAAACAAACTTACATATTAATAAAATTCTATTAGCAACTGAGGATACATAAGATCCTAGCCCTTTGGTATTAATACTCAAAGGCAATCCCAACCATTCAAGTGGATATTCTTTGAGATAAGAGAATCATACTTCATAAAGAATTTTGGATCTAATAAGATTTCTCTTTATATTTTCTATTAATAGATTTCCTTGACTAGTGACATTTTTTTCTCAGGAGGAGATTCCACATATTTTCAGAATTAATGAAAACCTAAATATTCGGAACGAGCCTTATATAGATCAGTAGAGATTCAGCGTGCTAGAGCTTCAAAATCGATGTGGGAAAACCATTATGGGGCTTTATATAGGCATTTAAGGGGATGTTTCATCACCTCAAAAAGATCCAATTGTGGTAACACAGTTCATCAGATCTGACAGATGAGATTGATAGCTGAAGAATGAATTTGGTAGGTCCCGATCTTTTGAGGCTTTTTAGACGAAATTTTGGATTTCTGGAAAGTGAATCAGAATTTTTTTTAAAACAAGATGAAAATAAAATAAAACATTATTGCAAAACTTCACTATGGAAATATACCTTTTGGGATGCTAGGAAAATTAATAGTAATAAGGATCATTTTTCTTGAATAACGATAGGTTCTGAAAAATTTTAACTATGAAAAAAAATATGACTACAAAAGATATTTTTACTACAATTTTTTTACTATGATAACTTTTTTGACTAGAAATAGATTTATACTGCAAAAAATGGATTGACTACGAAAAAAATGTCTGATTATGAAAAATAAAATTTTCACTAACAAGTAAATATACCCCCTATAAAAAAGAGTTTCTTACTATAAGGAGATATGTTTCAACAAAAATTTAATATGGGATATTACCTTACATTTAACATTTTTAATTTTTTAATATATTCAAATCTATCGGAGGGTAATGATTTTGTGATAATATTAGAATGTTTATCCAGCATTTCGATAAATTGAAGAATGATATCTCATTTTTGTGTGTGATCCCTATAAAAGTGATGCCTAATATCTATCTATTTTTCACGATATTGATGTGAAGAGTTTTTTCTTAGGAAAATGGAACTAGTATTATCACACATTATATGTCTTTTGGTAAAACTCATACAATTGTCTGCGAGTGTGTGTTGCATCCACAATACATTCGTGTGGGCAGAAAGAATAAACTCTTCCCTAGAATTTTATACTAAGAATTTATCATTCCTAAAATTTTCAAGGTAACATTCATACCATAATTGAAATATCATAATGATGATGTTCTTAATACCGTTAACAAATAAAACATTTTAAATCAATGTTTTTTCATGAAGAACAGTGTTACCTATACTAATAATTTATCCATGAGTATTAAGTTTGAATGTTTATTTTCCTCCTTTCATCTAGCTAATCTTTTCAAAGAACTTTTTGTTATCGCTCATATGTCAGGAACACCCACTATCCATGTACCATGTATTTATGTTGGTAATGTAATTATTTTTAAAAAAATAAGAGTGTCAGACTCTCGGAATCCAAATTTTCATGGATCCGTAAATTTCTGAAGTAATATTTTAGGAATCCACATTTTCATAGAAAAATAATCATTTTGAAAACCTAAAGATATGGTTTAATTTATTGAACAATTTTTACCTTTGTCCACCACACGAGCACTTTATGTAGAATGGAGCAGTTTGAGGAACAAAATATTTATTACTAAAAACTAGATTTGAATGAGTATAACCAACTCCAAAACTATTCCTTAGAGGTTTAATTTGGGGATAAAATCTTGTAAACGTTTTCCTTACGAGAGGTAAAATTTGAAAAAATATTTTTCCAGGAAAATATTTATGACTTTAGTTTAATAATAATGTTTTTATCCTCAAAAAAATTAGTTTTAAAAACTAGAGTTATTCTCGAAGATATTTTTCTTTGAAATTACGTTTTCATAATTCATATAATTTTTATCTTTCTCAGAATTAACTTCCTCAATGTTTTTGTAAATACTTTCAAAATCATATATTTTCTTATTAAGCTATTTAGAAAGATCTGGTGCTTATGTAGTTAAAATTAAAAATTCTATACTTTTCCTTATCAACTATTTTCATGAGTTTAGAATTTTTATTCTCAAGAAGTTTATAAAACCGGGAAACTTCTTCATAAGTAGGTAATTTATTATCTTCATCAGAAGAAGATTCTTCATATGAAGACTTATAGTATTTATCATCAGTGTAATTTTTATTCAAGAATAAATTAGTGATAGATTCGTCCTTGTGTACCTTGGCCATTAGACAATGATTTTCAATGGGTTATTTGTCTAGTAGACTAAGATTCTTCAAACCATAATATTCATACTCTAAGGATTCATCAGAAGTGTCTCCACCACTATCACTCCAAGTGTCATTGGCATTCAAAAAATTCATAGCTTTAGCCTTATATTGCATCCTTCTATTCCTATCAGAATGATTTTCCTTTTTAGCCTTTTTCTTAAGCATATGAAAATCCGTCCTTACAAACACTTCTCTTTTTCATTCACAAAAACTGACTTTAGAGTCTTTCTTGTCTTTTCTTTCTTTCATATTATATGTATATTGTATGTCTTTCCTTCTGATTATCTAGTTCATCCTTTGAGCAAGATTATCTAGTTCATCCTCAAAATGTTGACAATCACTATATTCATATAAAATAGTGAATTTCATAAACAAGTATCTTGTTACCCTTTCAGGAGTCTTGAATTTATTAGTTGTAAAGGTTACACATCCATTTCCATTTTTTTCTTATTCATATCAGCATATCTTTTCATTCTTGTCTTATGTTAAAGAAAAGTTCCAAAAAGTTCATCACGATTAGTTTGGGATACTTCTCTATTCTCATTAATAACTTTTCTATTAGATTCCCAATCCTTAGGGATGATATCTATAATCTTTTCCACAAGGGATTCCTTATCTGCATCTTTTTCACCCATAGATTTTAAATTGTTAACAATTGTCATAAACCGTTCTAGCACCTTGCATACTGGCTCTTTATAAGGAAATTTAAACCCATGATATTCTAATACAAGCATAGCTGTTCTATTTTCTATAAAATTGTATATTCCAAAATGATTAACCTCCAATTTCATCAATATATAGTTAGTATATTCACAAGAATACATCTGACTATATATATTCATGGTCCTGGAACACAAAAAAGTGTTAAATACCTAGTAGTTTAGTTGATATGCTGATTTTTTTATTGGTAACTGTTCTGACTTCATTATCAAGATCTGTGTAATCTTTAGTAGGAATAACAAAATTTTCAACTCAAGTATTAATAAAAAAAAGTCTTCATATGATATATTGAATATTCATAATCATTACCATCAAATATAGGTGGTCTGGTAGGATTTAGATTTTCAATCGAACCAATATTCATTCAAACCATCTAAAAGAAAATATATTTCCACATAAACATGTTAATAGTAAATTTTTATAAACTCAGATAAAAAAATATCTTAAGAAAAGAAAATATTTAGAACAATGAAAACTTGAGCATTAGAACACATATGTGAATATATGAATTTCAGAGACCTTCTCTAATACAAATTGTAGGATAGAAATATGAAATTAGATGATCAATTACAAAAGGGGGTGAATTGTAAGTTTAAAATATGTAGTTTTTAACCTTAATGAAAAACTATGTTTAGCAAAAGTAAACAATGTAAATTCACAAAAACTCTTTTAGTTCTATAAACATACTATGTTTTAGAAATTTGGTTCTAGAAATAAAACTTAAGGAATGTTTAAAAATAAAATATTCTACCTTAAAGCATATAGAATTTTACATATTAGAGGATAACAGAGTACAAGAAAGTATTAGAATTTTATAGATTCTTCTTTTATCTAAATAAATTTGAAATAAACTTGAAAAAAAATAAGTAACACGTAGGAAATATTTTAACCCAAAGGGAAGGGTATCCAACAACCTTTGATAAAGGTACTTTGATTTACACATTCAATAATTTATGTCTAACCCACACTAGGGTAAAAACTCAATAGGAATATTGGAATATGTCTTTCCATCCCCACAAGCCCTCGAACATTATGTTAGTTGGAACCTCTTTATTTCTATCCATGAATGTCCCTAATACTTTAGGTTGTCGGCAACATTGTCTTCCTATCCAAGGAAGTCCTTGAACTTTAAAGTTGTCAGCACCTCTATATTTCTATCCCCAAAAGCCCTCAATTACACACAACAACAATCCGAGTCCCACAAAGCAAGCTAAACCAGATTTTTAGTACATATATGGAATGATAGTTTTTCTCTCTTTAGATCACTTCAGTATCTTGAAATCAATAGATAATTTTTAGTATTGATCTCATTCAAATGAGATCCTATTAATAGGTTTTTTTTCAACGGTCATCACCCTCCTCCAATGGTCATATTTTTCCTTGAATCATAGAGGGACTTGTATACATGTCACTCAAATAATGATTTATTAGACATAGATTTTATGATATAGTTTCATAACTATAACAATTTTTTGTAAAATAAGATGTCTTAACCAAATATATTTTTCGGAGTCTAAGGAAAACTAATGTTCGGAGTATAATCAAATTAACATTCTGGGACTATAGATCATGGATAATTGGATACTAATTTTCAATGAATTTGGAACCCAAATTCTATATAGTTTAGAGTCTTAATTCCAATGAATTAAGAATATGAATTCTTATGAATTCAGAATCTTAATTCTGAAGAATTCAGTGTCTGAATTCTGAGTAATTTTTTTTTGAATTCTGAGGATTTCAGAGTCTGAATTTTGAGTAATTAAGAAGAATTCAGATACTGAATTTGGAAGAATTTGGAGTGTGAATTATGGGGAATTGAGAGTCGGAATATCCGAGAATTTAGAGTCTTAATTTTAAATAATTCGGAAAATAAATTTCAAAGAATTCAGATTCTGAATTGCATAGATTTCGGAGTCTGGATTTCACAGAATTTGGAGTCTGAATTTCAAAGAATTCGGAGTTTGAATTTCAATGAATTCAGAGTCTAAATTTTGGAGAATTCATATCCGGAAAAAAAAATACTCAATAACCAACGAATTGTAGGATTCTAAGGTTTTAGATGTGAAAAAAAATTATACATAGTAATTTTATGACTTATATTTAGAGAAACTTTAATATGAACAATGAGAACAGAAGTGAGGATAAAATTTCCATGGATAAGGAAAATTTTCCTTGTTAAGATAATTCTTAAGGAAAATAATATTTATTAAGAAAATGTTTTTGTGATTTTCAAAACATATTAGATTGTAAAAGTCATAAACAACCTTATTGACTCAACAGACACATCATCTAGAAGGATGGAGGGGTACTAGATCCATTACAGATTGAGATAGATATGATGGCTATAGATACTCCAGGACTGTGATTTTGAGATTATCTAGACTTATGGGAAAGGGAACATGGTCGCAAATGCTCTCATAAAGAGATGTAATTCATTGTTTCTGAAAAAGAAATTGGAGTATTTGGCCTCGAAGAAGTTATCCTTTTTGGGTGGAGATGGAGCATCAAACATTCAATTGATGACTGTCACCCCTCTACTCTGATAGTGAGTCTAAGAGAAACATCATCGGGATACCAACTACAAGACCCTATATGATTTGATGTCCACAATTCATGTCCCTGATGAATACTTGAATGGTGGGGATCAAGTTTTTATTTTCATAAGGAAGACAATAGTAAAAATGGAATTGCAGGAGGAGGCTTTG
This sequence comes from Viscum album, assembly GCA_963277665.1. Taxonomy (NCBI): domain Eukaryota; kingdom Viridiplantae; phylum Streptophyta; class Magnoliopsida; order Santalales; family Viscaceae; genus Viscum; species Viscum album. The sequence continues at coordinate 997,582,836 of OY728132.1, forward strand.
AGGGAGTTCCATGCATTCACATTGGTGGTACAACCAGGTTTGGTTAAGAGGTACAAGGACCTTTGATGTATGTTTTCGTAGCTAGGTATGAATAATGGAGTTTTAGATCTTGTCTCTTGATTCCTTACATGTCAGTAAGTGAAGGCTGAGCATCAGGTTTTAGTGGGTTGGGATAAACCACTCGAGATGCCAAAAATGGATGTGGGATGGGATATTGATGGACTTTATGAGGAATTTACCATGTACATCCATGGGAAACTATTCCATATGGGTGATTGTTGACCGACTCACCAAGTCATCCAAATTACTAGATATCTAAGAGTATATTTTGGAATAGATCCTGGGATGCTTATACGTGTAAGAGATAGTTCAACTCAATAGAATTCTGATGATGATTGTTTTAGATAGCGATAGTCACTTTACATCACAGGTGTGGAAGCACTTTTTTGCGGCATTTATGTCCCAGTTATTCATGAGAACAAAGTTTCACCCATAGATAAATTCCTAGATTGAGCGGACCATTAATTTTTTAGATGACATTTTGATGGCATGAATGTTAGATCTTGGCCGTAGTTGGGGGGATCACCTACCAATGGTTGAGTTTTTATACAAAAAAACTATCATTCCACCTTTGGTATGTCACCATTCTAGGCCTTTTGCTGGTGACAATTCAAGCCACCACATTGTTGGACTAACCCATGAGAGTTAGAACTCATGGGACTAGATTTTTTTCAAGAAACTATAGAGAATGTGAGTATCATCCAGGACCAGATTAGGAAAACACAAAGCCTTCAAAAGTCTTATATTGACTGGTGATGTAGGTTTTTTTATTTCATGTAAAGAGAATATGTGTTTTTCAGGTCTCACCTCAATAGGGATTACAAATATTTGGATAGGGTGATAAAATATATATGAGTTTCATCAGCCCTTTCATGATTTTTTGTGGAGATAGTGTGGTTTTGTACTGCTTGGAACTACTACAACAAATATGTTGGGTACACGATGACTTCCATGTGTCACAACTATGGTGGTACATACATGACCCATAACATGTCATCAACTAGGTTGAGCTGTAAATTGAAGATATGGTGACTTTATCTATTTACTCGAGGGAGATTGAGGATTGAAAAGAGAGGATCCTTCAAGGGAGGTTGATTCTATTGATGTGTGTCTACTGACAACACATGAATATCTAAGAGAGCACATAGGATTGGGAGGATTGGATTCCTATTTTGTACCCTTATATGTTTGAGTAGCCTTTTCATTGTCTTTCAAGGATGTAAATCCCCGATGTATGGAGAATGTTACATCTAATATTTTAAAATGTATTATTTATAAAAATGATAGGGATTACTTTTGAGACCAGGATCTAAGTTGATGTGTGATTCTGTGGCCTAGTTTTCCTGAAACAATTGTTATGAATACATTAAAAATTTAATAGAAGGCACACACATATTTCATGAAAAAGTAAAATAATTCAAAAAAAAATCACATATTTTTAATTTATGTCACAATTGAGGTCAAAATGGGTGCCTTACCCAAGGTGGGACCAAACCTTGTTCGGTGTGGGTCATCTATAGAAACATTCACCAAGGATAACACTATACAAAAAATAATTAAATAAAATTATTTTATTTTTTAAAATCTTATACAATCATGAATGATGATCCTGATTGGAAATGTTAGGCAGATGTAGAGTTTTAATGTGGTGTTTTCTCTAGCTTCAACATAACTTTAGTCGATGTAGGTTGTTTGTGAATACTTTGACATGAGACGTAATCATCATAAAATATATATATATAAATTATTTTATAACATAGTGACAATTGTTTTTATTAGGTATTTATCAAGAATTTAGGTTTCTCATAATCACTCTATAATTATTATGAGACTCTGAAAAAAATCTCTTGAACAAACTATGATGGTTTGTTGATTGATGATAAATGCACACCCAATTCAATTGAACCTCGTAAATGATGACGAAATGTTGATAATCATTTGTTAATGAATGATCTGAATCAAGGCATCGTTGCTATTTATTTATGGTTTCTCATTCTTGAATTCCATGATGAATGTGGTTTAATACATGAACATATGGATAGAAATATTTATTTTTTTGGGATGGTAGAAAATTTCAGGGATTATTTTGGGTGTTTTCCTTATTCTTATTTGTTCTTTATTCTAATGAGACCGAATTGAGGCTGAAATGAAAAATAGATCAGGCTCTTTACTTGTTGTGTTATTTGTGCTTTCCCTTCCCTTGTTATTCACGTTCATCACTTTTGGACCCCCCACGTCCTAGATTCAACCTTCTGGGAAGATTTGAATGTGATCATACCCTTAGATTAGAAGCAATGTACAAACAAAGGTAGGGTGTATGTAGATCGGGACCATAGGAGAATGAATCTATAGATGCTTAAAATTTTAGGAATCAGATGCGGGTTAGTGGTCAGGGGAAGGGACCACCAGAATGGGTCCAGCACAACGGTTTGGCAAGGTGAGGTGGTGGTCGTGTGAGGCAAGGTGGTGGTCCTCTGAGGCGAGACGATGACAGATATTAGTGTGCTAGTGACCACCAGAGGTGGTGTTGATGGCTGCAAGGATAAAAAAGGCTTCATGTGGAAGCCAAGTTAGATCACATGAGTGTGGGCTGGACCAAGGGAGATGGATCAAAGCAAGGTGGATCAGGCCAAGAACAGGTGGCACAAGTGAGGAAAAACAGGTCGGACCTTGGGAAATCATCCCAAAGCCAGGTCATGCTCCCCCATGGTGGTGAACCATGATCCATGGCTACTCGAGCTATCGTGAGACCATGACATATGGGGAGAGGATTCGGTCCACATGCCCAATGACCATCCTCTTTTGAAACATTGAAATAATGTTGCGGGTTTTCTTATTGGACTAGTATAGTTTGAGAGAGTTCCCTTTGTCTATTCATCTAGGGTTCTGCATGATATTAAATATACATTAAGGGATTGTAGTACCCTATTGAGAACAAGTCCCAAAAAGAGTTATGGTATTACTCCATGGGATTGGAGAAGGATCATATATCACCCATAGTAGTGTTTTGTAAAATATATTTAACCTATGAGGGTAGGGTTTTGATCCCCTATCTAGTGGGATTTATCAGTAGTGTTAGTGGTATTCTCTAGGTAGAATACCTTATGTTGTGGGTTGATCCAGGTTGGGTTTGTCATATTTTCTAGTTTTTTTTGTAAGGATCCCCTCTCTATGTATAATAAAATTTCATTTCCATTACATTATCATTCAGGTAAGGACCAAAGGTGCTAGACCTCTTCGTGTGTGTGTGTGTGTGTCCAATGATATCTTGGATCGATGAGTGAGTTATCCTAGAACGAGCATGCTTGAAGTATAATCATGTGGCTACCATTTGGTTATGGACACATGATGGAATGTAGTATCTCCTGAGTTAATCTATATGTTCTTATTTTATGTGTTGTAGACATATAATTCTTTCGATCTGACAATATTGTTTTCTTTGTGGTATCTCCTTTGAGGGGCTTCCATTGTTTTCTTCCGGTTGTCATATTCTCTATTGTTATACTCACCCCTACATGGTATTTTCCTTCATGTGTCATCTCTTTTGTAGAACATAATCCCTTCAAAGGAGTCCTAGGTGGACTAGGACCAAGTGGTACCAATAAAGGCCATAAATAAAAGGTTTGTTCTTGGGGTCCAGACAATATTTCTAGTATCTCTATTATTACATGATTTAATTGAGATTACATACTCTTTCTGGGAGATTTTTTTGGCCTATTTACTTTCCAGTACATTCACTATAGTACTTTGGTTGTGGGATATACTGGTTTACAAGCATTTTTTATATGGTGTTTTTAAATTTCAGCCTTTTTGGGTTGTAGATGTGTGCCTGCATATAGTTATATTGGGATAATGCCTCCCATTTGTGGGATATGGATACTCGATGCTAGTCTCCATCCCCTGGTCTATTTAAGGCAGTCTAGGGGTAGTTATGTCATGGTCCCCTATGGGACAGGTCAAGAAATCATCCATAAAAAGATATGTCATTAAAACCTTCAATACTTAAATAAACTCACCCTTCTATTGTTTTTCTAAGGGTAAGGTGGTATCATCTAGGAATAGCTCCATCCACTGACCTCATATATCAGCTTCTTTCCTAGTTCTTTTCCGGTACTTGGACGTTCTACAATAGCAGTTTTACCATAGGAAGTAAACTTTTTCAATGTATGTTTGATGTGTTTTTGGGTTGATCTTTTTTGTTGAAAAAGAAGGTTACCATGTCATTTTATGATTTCTTGTAAAAATATTTACAAGGTATATTGTCAAATATTCAAGACAATGAAGTGGATTCTCCATAATTGGAACATATTTTTTCATTCTCATGTAATGGTGTTTTGAAAATTTGTGTACTAGTGATGATTCTAAATGGTCACCTCAAAATATTAAAAAGTCTTGTTTTTCACACATGTTTTAAAAATGAAAAAATAAAATAAAATTTGTGTTAACAAAGTTGAGTTTTATGCACCATAAATTTGATAGGGGGTTTTGAAAAAACTATAACGTTGAAAAATTTAGTTTCATTATCAAGGAAAACATCATACACAGTTGATGGTGCACAAGGAATTTTCATGAAAGCTCTTCCATGTTTATAAACGTGCACTCACCCCTCTCATTTCAGAATGATTAACCCTTTAAAAAATATCTGTGTTATGAATCATGAAAAATTTGTACATAAGTGGTCATCTCACTCTATTTGGGTGTTCTATGAAAAATAGAAAGGTTTTATGAAATTATGGATTTCACCCAAGTTGGATGTTTCATGAAAAATATAAATTTTGTTTATTTTTTATTAGAGTTGTGTGAAATCCATAAAAATCATTCATGAATAATAATTTATTTGTTACTGATAAGAATATTTTCAATAAATTTATGGTATAGTGGTATTCATAATGTGAATTAAATTGGTTTTAATCATGCTATAAATTTGGTGTAAAACATATTGATTCAAGTGATCAAAATGAGAATCATATTAGAGAGAAGTGAAGTCACATAAATTTAGAGAAAGGAGGGCATTAAAATTTTGTTTTGATTTAAATGAGGAGGGAATTTGATTCTATTCCACACATTATACCATATTTGACTCCCATTAGGAGTGAACTATAATAAACAAATAAGTCGGTAAGTATCTTTTATGGACCAAAACATTGTTGGATGCATTCCCATTGGACAATCCCGTATTGCTGAACTATGTTAAAACATCTGTGTCCTTGAGATTTGTTTCATGATTTTCATTGTATGAATCATAATCAGCTAATGTTATAATAGATATAGTCAATGTAATAATTAAATTGAAACAAAATTTATCCATATAATAAATAGTTCAATATCCACTAGGGATATAAGAATTTTGTAAATAATTTCTTTATCCAGGTTAACCACCCCCATCAAGGAATCTAAGACCCTTTTGGTCCTAACATAAATATAAAATGTCATGAGACCATTTCACATACCATGTGACATGGTCTTGGTTCCCTATTGTGTATCTCATATGATAAACATGCACATATAGGACAAGTACATAGACATGGTAAGTTTACTTGGGCACAGACACAGTTAGGTGTACACAGATTAGTATAATCACGACCAGTAGTACATGGACCTGGGAGGATGGCAAGACCAAGGTGATGAGAAATATATAAATGAATTTTAGTATTCCAACATGTGGTGAATATATAGATTTTCATGTTGTGTGAAGAATCACCACCCCGGTAGACTAGGTGTTGGATGGACACATTATGTACCACCAGTACACATTGTATACCCCCTTTAAGTATGTTTATAGTCCTTCATTTTATCATTTGGGAAAAAGTATTTGTTATGGATATTCACATTGTCTATCCCCTTGAACTTATTGTGCAAAATTACACCCACATATCAATATTGTGATCCTCTCTTGATGGTGAGTCTCAATTAGAGTTTGGCGTGTCCCTTTGTGATACAGTAGGGTAATCTTCTATCATTTTTATACCCTATATATGTTTTTGGTAATTATAATATCCTCCTTGAGAAGGTTTTTTACCCTCTATTTAGATGGTAATATTACTTTGGTTTTCAATATCATTAGAATATGGTCCACTACATAGTTTTTTTTTACACAAATTAGTTTCGTGGTCTTTCCCATTGATGCTAGGCATAAACCCCTATCTGAGTATCTAGGTCTTCTAAGACCAATGAGGTTTCCTGGGTAGACCCTAATGATCTCTACCACTTTTATGAGTGTCTCTAGTGTTCTGATTACTCATGGAGTGGATTATCTTAGAATGAGAATTTATTTGAGTAGAATTATGCATCTTATAGTTTGGTTGTGACTTGGAAGATGTTAATTGTTCGTCATGAGAATATATAGGAATATCTTGTTATGATTTTATTTCTATTTCATAATTATTATTTGAAAATTCTTAATGATTTTTGTTTACTATTTTAATGGTGTCATGTTGGATATTTTTATACTCACACTTCTATGGCCTCTGTCTTCACATGTAATAACTTATGAAGATTATGAACCTTTCGATGAGGTTATATGAGGAAAGAATGTCGGGGGATCCTAGATTGAACTTTCCTGATCAAGGGGTTTTCTTTTTGGTTTAATATGAACTTAGTCTATTCCCTTTCAGTAGCTTACACAATATAAAATTATTGGTTAAAGTAATATTTTGACCTCATATTATTTTGTAGTACTTTACTATCATACTCTAATTATGAGATCATAGATTTATGCATTCATTATTTTTAAATGCTTTACATTTTAGAATTGTATGGGATTGGATACATGTAAATGTGAACATTAACATTAGGAGAATTTCTCACATGTGTTGTTTGTGCATAATCAACACTACACTCCAACCCCTAGCCTATTGAAGGTGGGATTGAGGAATTCATTGTTTGAATGCTGATATTATGTGTCATGAAAAATTCATTGAAGTTTGTTAAATGCTTTATCAACTATCCTTTGTTTATAGGTATTCAATTTTCCATCCGTTTCTATTTTTCACTGGAATACCCATTTGAACACTATGGGATTTACATCAACATGGAAATTCAATAGAAACCAATCATTGTTCTAATATGTTGAATCCATTTCAAAATTCATGGATTCTGTTTATATTGTACCTTATGAGATCTCTACTACCTCTTTATTGGATATAGGTTCATAATTATCAACAAATAATGGTTAAATGTATTCAGTGAATGTAAAAATAATTCTATTTGATTATATTACCCTCTAGTTCTCCTAAAAATTATTTGTGTTTCAAAGACTACATCATCTATGGGGACCTAGAGAATATGTTCCTTTACCAACACTTTTGTTTCTGAGAGACAAAACATCATATGAGTCAATATTAATCCCATAATACTATTTGAGGATGTTATAACTCTCATGTATGAAATCTTGTCTAAGGATAGTCACATTCCTATTTGGGGGTTTGTATTTGTATTATCACTTTTTTACATAAGATCTTCTATAATGAAACACTTTGTGACTGGGGTTCTAGTTTTTTTACTAACAAGGCCTTGAAAAATTCATATTAAACTCATTCACATGTATTAAAAAATAGCTTATTTTCACTTCATAACTCGATGGGAATACTATGGTGTGTAAGGTGGAGTAAGATGAAAATGAATCTGAAAATCATATAAAAATTAGATAAAATATTTTTTAAGATAATACCTATGTTCATCCTATAAAATCTTCACAATTTTTTCCTTGTTTACTACCTAATTCATTATTTAAATCATTAAATTTGACAATGTAATTAGACTTTTACCTCATCTAGTAGAAATAGCCAAATCAACTGATGTCATAAATAAGGATATGATGTAAGAATACCGACATCAAGATAATATTACAATTGTTCAAAAATATTTATGTTTACTAATCATAAACTCTTTGTGTCCCTTTTAACCAATCTACCGAATGGCGGTTTGGCATTTTTTATTATAAATAAAACTGAAATATTTAAATTGGTTTTTCTCAAACGTTTTTAACAATCCTATTGATAGTTATCTTTTGAATTTATATTATTTACATTACCAACATGGTGATTCCATACCTAGTTATTACACGAGTCATGTGAACATGATTTTTAATCTCTTTAAAATATGTTGTTTTATTAATTTAATATATAAAGACCATTATTTAAATGAGACATACCGTAAAAAATTGATTCCCTTATAAAATAAGAATATTTTATTTCAAAATTTTAAAATAAAAAAAATATACATCTAAGAATGATGCATAAATAATGTTCTTTGTAATATATGGTACAATATAAAAATTCAATAAATCCTTTATAAATTTTTATGGAAATAAAAGTAGTCAAAATGGGAAGAGAAGATATCCTTGCACCCTTGGAACATCAAAAATCTAACACTCATCTTGAAATCATTACAAAACTATATGATTCCATTATTACGATACAAATGAAATCACCACAATATATATATAATAGCCAATATATATATATATATTGAAATATTATACTCGAAAGTGAATGCACCTTTACCTTCCCCATTGATTTTGTGTGAAGCTCATATTCTTGCACTATCATTCCACAAGAAAAAACATATTTATTCAATTAAATTTATATCAATATTCTTATTCTTAGATGGAATGTTCACAAGAGATTTAGAATTTTTAACATTATTGGACACATTCACATTTTTCCTCATTTTTCATTCTCTATAAGGACATCAGATTTATTACGCACCATGTCACTATCCACTTGGGGGATAAGATTAATACATTTTTAAATATTCTTCTAATTATTTATCAAGTTATAAAAATCAATAAAACTAAATTGGAGAATTTATACTAAAGAAATTATGATATCTCCATGTAACTCATCTAAGAATTTAATCCCAAAGTTGATTAAAAATTTAATTAATCAAATAATCATGACTAGATAAGGAAAAGATTGATATAAATCTCTAAATATAGATACAAACTGTTCATTGGAAATCTTATATGTATATTTTCTTTACTTCTCTTGATAGATATATTGAATTTGGGACATCATTAGAATACATGTCCTTAGATTCCAAGAAAGCCTCATTGTTCATCTATAATAGTATGAAACACTGAACATATATGGAATCACTAAAATGATTCTCATATAGAGATAAATATTTAACACTATCCTCTTTACGAGAAACATTAGGAATAGATCCTCCTAGAATATTTTTTTATTACATAGGATTACACCAAATCAGGATTTCCAATCTTGGAAAATTTGTTCAGTTGAGAAGGTTATCCTTCTCAAGTGAGGATCATAGTGATATGTTTGAAGATAATTTATTAGTGCTTCTACTTATAAGAATAGATGTGTTTTTATACCTAATATTATAAAATTTCAACACATAAATAATGATTACATTATTTAATATCTCGCTGTTTTATCAAAACTCGACAACAGACACCATTGGATTTATAATATTCGGTCTTTTTGATATTCTAGATGGAAGGATCCATATTCCCCTTACAATCTCCAGGACATTGGCCAGTCAATAAATATGAAGTGTTTTAGGACGTCATTACAAATTCCACCTACATTAACTCACATTTAGTTAATCTTTTGAGTAGACTCCCCAATCCTGAAACCCTTAAATTGTATTTACACAATAGTTTCCTCTTAGTTACACCATTTTCTATATTGGAAGTTAACCATTGATTTTAATTAACCTTAATCAACCCAAATATTCATGTTAGAAATCCCCAATAACTAAAATCATCCCAAATCTGGCTAATTAATAACTTTGAATTATATTTCGATTATATCTTATGTTGTGGAAGGTTATACCTTCTTCATATGTTTAAGTGATGTATTTTATCTTGATATGTAATTTTCATATTATATTATTAATTACATTCGTTATAATGTTATGTGGGTATACATAAATGATCCACCAAGCCTTAGATATTTTTTACTGATAAGTTAATTTATTTTAGTTCGTTCTTACATTCTTGTTATTTCAATAATTCATGTGACTATGAAAAATATTCCATAACGAAATGACCCCACAACCTGAAAGAATAAAAATAACATAGTGTTATGCTAATGACTTTTTTGTAATCATTATTTTATCTATGGGATTATAGACTAACTGTAAACCTAGGAGAAAAAAACTCATACCATTTATTGTCTGTGAGGCTTATTTCCACCTTTACACACATGTACCTCTCTTATAATGGTTTTTCCTCATCTCTAAACTTGTACCACCACCCCTATTTTTAAGGATATATACATTACATATTTTTTACTCACTTATAGTTATTAGAGACCAAATGAATAGTTGAGGGGTTTACAAAAAAAATTCATAGGTAAGCATGACCATACATAATGAGAGTAATGATTACACGTTGACATTGATTTTTATTTAATAATAATATAAACGAAACCAATCACATAAAATGTTATGATCTAGGATTATGATCCTCCACATGCATGTAATGATATGACATGTAATTTAAATGTATTTACTATCAAGTTAAATAACATAAGGAACACATGGAATTTACATAGTGTGTTATATTTCATTTCACATAGAGTAACAATTGTATTAATAATTACACATTAAATATTTCTAAACATTATGCAGATAATAATCATAATTTGTTTTATAAATTACACATCACATCGAATGCACTATCTACTTTATGGACAAATATAACACATGTTGTTAAGTTTTCAAAAATATAATAAATTAATTGTCCAATCTATGTCATTTGGAAAAGGTACATGATGTGTACATTATGACAACATGAAATTTAATATTCTCACTATCTATCAATGAAACATCCTAGAGAATCATTGTGTGACCACAACATGGAATATATGGACTACTGAGCATGTACATGGGACAAAAGATGCGTGGTCTCTATTTTATATGGGAACGGGTCATATAGTTTGTGAAAAAGGATACACATACTGTTTGTGACTAAAGGAATACATGAAGGTAATAGAATTTACAAAAAATTAACTTTAGATGACTATGTTCCTATATGGCCTGGTCAAGAAATGGTGTGTAATTAAATTCACCATGTTGAATGAATTCACACAACTTGAATTAATTCTAAATCAATTTAGGGTGAAAAAAACATTATTACATGACAAGTGCCTATGTGTTACATGGACCATACTATTTTGTTATCTAGACAAATTCCCATCATCTATGGATAATGTAGTAAATCATATTCTTTCATAAAAATAATTTTGTTGATTATATATTCTAGAAATGAAAGAAAACTGAGAAGATCTCATAATTCAGGTTAAATAATGACGAAACTGGATTTGAAAACTTTTGATAAATTAAATATTCAATCAATGATCTTTAAATAATTATTTATAATTATTGGATCCCTTTTATACCACATATAGGTTTTTCGCATAGCAGAATCATCATATGGGGCTTACTTAACTCAGTTTCTTGTCATGGTTGATGATTAATATGAGATTTATAGGAAAATATATGTCATGATCAAAGATATTAAATCTATGATTATGAATAATTTATAAATACTAGACCAAAATCATAATATCATCATATATTATTTATAAATAATTTATGAAATTAAATAGTTTTCATGTGAGAAATTGTTTCTTTATTGATTGAACAAAAAACAACTATTTCTCATACCATCATTATGTTATAGGAATACGTAATGGATTTCCTATAGTAACGATCCACAGGTTTTCAATGAAACTCTGACCATCACTATAAGAATATCTAGGTGTTATCCTAATAGATCATAATACTCAAGTTGTTCACCTTTGATCACCCTGAGAATCTGTTAATTGAAGTGTTCTATTTGACCTCTCTATACTTAACAGTGGTGGTGGAATAATATTTCACTTATTTATTGAGGGAGTTATTAGAGTGGGATATCTTTGGGTAATTGAGAGTATTATCTCCGACACTAATTATGAAAAAAATTATTTAGATCTATTAAGAAAATAATATAATTTGGGTTATATAAAACTATGGTTAGAAAATAATAATGGAAATACTGAAATTTTATTATCATAATCCATGGAGAACCCTATGTTTACAATAGTAATAAAAATATTACAATTTTTTTACATGTTCTAAACACATGAATAAAATTTCATATTATTTATTAAAATAATATTAATTATATATTATTTCTCACCAAATCATTAAAATCAATCTTCCATTATTCTATAAATTTTATAGGGCCTTGAATACTGTCTATTTCTTTAGTAAATAAATATATCTAAATTATTATTCAATAAATAAATAAATATTATATTAAATAAATAGAGAATAAATATTTTTTAAATTGTCTGCACACATAATATTCTCTCAAATAACTTGTGATAAAATATATGTGTTCAATAAAAAATAAATAAATATCAAAACACATGGATAAATTAATTTTATTCTTATTATTAAATAAAAAATAATAATATATATTATTTTACGGAGATTCTAGATACACTTAGTGTGTGTCCATCTAGGCCTATTTCTTCATAAAATTAGGTGAAGCAGCCTAAAGTCCAGTGTTGGAATATACAAACACAAAAAGGCACCAATAGAGAATGAATTTAATTCCAAAATTACAAAATAACTAACATAGTTATGAATAGTGCAGTATAAAACCATTTTCATGATATCAATACTCAAGCATTTTTTATACCAGTGTGATCAACATATATTCATGAAATTTCTTTTAGTTTCAAGATATTGAACATCCTTGTTGAACACTACTTATATTGGTTTATTTACTATATTTCATTTCATCAAGTGGAGTGAGATGATAACATCTTTAAAATAACACAAGAAACATATCCTTCATCTCAATACACATTAATGAAATATTACTCATGATGAATCCAACATATTTTACCACGCAACAAACATATGTATTAATGATTTTAATAAATATATTTTTGAATGTGATTTATAATGTTCATTAATAACAATCATAATGTCTAAGGATAAATACACACATATTCATAATTTATCATGCAATGACACTTATAGATGTTGAATTTCTACTAGTCGGTATTATTTTAATAAAATCCAACCCTCAATATTACAAGGAGAATACACCACGAGATGGTGCCTAATGTTCTTCTGAGTCTCCACCCTGGATATTCTATATCATTTTTCGATCAAAATATTTCACCCACAAATAGAAGATATATTTAAGAATACATTCATGGAACTTTTGTGTTCTTATCATAACAAGGAACTATTATGACCATTTAGTGATATAACTACTCTTAGGAAATTATCACTTACAATGTTACATAGAAGAATTATTCAGAATTGATAATGAGATTTTTAATATTCGAAACAACCAATATAGGTTATCATAAATTACATAAATGATGGTCTGGGAAACTAAATACAACACATGAAATGGTTATAAAAAATTAATATGGCTTAAATTCATTTCTATTCAATATTGATAGTAATGACAAACATGATTTCATTAATTAAAAACATAATTAAAATATTAATTCCCTTTTATCTGAGGGACTTTATAAATTCTCTTTGAGATACAAACCATGAATTTATTCATGGAAAATAAATAGATGATCCAATAATCATAGATAAATAAATTAAATTAAATGATCATTAAATAATTTATTAAAAAATTATTAAATTCCCAATCATAACATGTTTCAATAAATATAATAAAGTCTTAATACTATATTTTTTCAAATTAATATAATTTAATTAAGTCCATTATTTAGAGACTACTCGACATGTACTTACGAGCTACACATTGTGTGCCAGAATTATTGTATACTACAGATACACTCTAGTAACATTGACGTGTACCTCGGTAGGTCTACACGTTGTGTAAAAGCTACCAACAAATCATATAGGTTTTCATTTATTTTTTCAATGTTATGAATTACTCACCTTGTTATTAAGATATGGGACCACATCATGTGTACATAGACTATACACCCCATTATACTCTTTCTGTGTTCCCTCTTGAGTCACATAATAACTCTATGTGAACTTTGGGTATGAGAAATAATAAACTATACATTGTTTACATTGTATTAATGTCATGTATATCATTTTGTATCCATGATTTTAATCTCATGTGGTTTTGATTATGTATTATAAAACATGGGTTTCTATAATTTCACCATTAAATCTTGTAGACTACATAATGTTTACTCCAACTACATATCATGTAATATGATAATTCCTGTTCTAGAATGGCATGATCTTCATAATGTGTGAAATAAATTCACCACATTTAATTTATTATTGGCACATTGTGTATCCTGTGACATTTCCAGATGTTGTTCATAATGGATCATGACATATATCATGGTTACAACTCATGTAACACGGTCTTGTTAATTTTTTTGGGAACTTTACAAAATAAAATATATATGGTCTTTATATATTCTATGTCCATAAGAAAATGAAAGTACGAATGAAAATAATTAATATTTCAAAATCATGATAATTAAAATTTATTAAAGAAGAAATACTTATTTAAATGAAAATATAAAAAAATCATATAGATCAATAATCAAATAAATGATTATAAATTGTAAATGTTACAAATATCATATACCACTTGAATGATCCAAGTGATGTTGAATCACATTGGATGAAAAATAACTATAAATCATTTATGAATTCGATATATCATTTCCAATTTTTTTAAACAGCATGAACACCATGACAAATAAATTTTTTCAACTGAATATTGAATAGGGGAAAACCATAAACCTAGAGAGGATATTTGCATGTTTTCATATAATTAATTCATTTATGATCGAAATAAATGGATACCTCATCCTTAAAATCTATTTAATGGGAATATTGATCATATATAAACCCTTCATAGATTTCATTTTTGTGTTAGATGGTCCAATTATAGACTTCCAGTGAGGGTGACCCAAACAAGCTCTTCTAATCTCAAAGAGACAATGATTTTGTTCAATGTGATAGCATGGTGAATAAATTATCTTATACTTTTCTTGTGGATCACTTGAATATACTTTAGTTTTCAAATATTATTTATTATCCTTTATAATATGAGATGATTAATTTGGGATATAAGTCCTTTTTGTGCAGTGATTCTCAACTCTCGATTATCCCTTTAGAATAGATATGACAATATATTTATATAGGTATGGTTTATGTTAAAATATTATTTATATTCATAATATCCCTTAAGTAATATAATAACTTTTACCAAACACCATGAAAAATAATAGTAAATATAATATTATTATTTTATGTTTTGTACAAACTTGCATAATTGAAAAATATTATTTCATAATCTCACTAATTTAATTTTTTCACCAGACACGATATTTTTCTCTCTTACTCCATTGAATATTTTTAATACCCAAATATTTTTTTATTAATAAATTAAACCATTATCCAAAAATCAACAAATAAATATTTTTCAAATATTCAATAATCAATAAATTATATTTTGAATCCATAAAATAAAAATTTCATTAATTTTTATGATCAATGAAGCATGAATAAATTATTCATTGGTATTAAGAATATTATTAATTCCATTATTTAAATATCAATAGAATTTATTCAACATCAGTGAAAATAATTATTTGGAGAGTCTACAAGATTCTTTCTCATTGAAATTATGATGAATTTTTCAAAGTCTATGATTACCATCTAACAATGGATCAAGGAACCCAAGAGAAAGAATATATTTTGGGGGCATCAACAACCACATATGAGTAATCACAATGAAACATTATCATATTGTTACAATATATCATCAAATATATTTCACATTTGTGTCATGAATATATATGTTTGATACTTCAGTCATTAAATATTTAAAATAACACATAATTACACCCTTTCCATGGAATTTAATATGTAGGTTCTATTCCAATAAAAATACCAAGATATAAATTTTAGTAAATATGGAATGGTGAAATACATCCTTGACTTATAAAATAATATTATTTTATTAGCTATGAACATAATGTACCCAATATCATGTGAACATATTTTTTAATAGGTTTTTAGTTAATCTAATTATTTGAGTCATGACATTATTAATGATAATATTGAAGTTTAATGGCAATGAAACATGCTTGATGAAAATAATATCTAATGAAAAAACATTGAGAATCCCTATTCACTAGTCTATTCATTAAATCTTCAGTCATAGAGACTACCAAGTGTGATCATCACGAGAAGAATCCTCCTCCTATTATGAGTACTTACAGATGAATATATATATATATTATTTTCTCTATCATAATATGTTATGTATCTATTGAAATTTATTAAATAATAACATCACGGTGATTCAGGGTCATCTTTGTTTTACGGAACTACTATATCCTTATAAATGGTACACATACCCCAAAACATTACTTCATTAATGTCATATATAAAAACTCGAAATACATAATAAGAGTTTTTACTAATTTTTTAATTTTTGAATAAAAATTAAATCAATGTACAATATGTTATTTCCAAAAAACCATTTCCAACACTTTATACCTTTAGTTCTCAATTATAGCATGAATATAAATATTATGAAAATATATCCAATGAATAAATTTTTAAAAAATGTACAGTTTTCATAACTATAGAATAAGAAAAACATTTATCCTATGAATGTTTCTAAAATCAAAAGAAATAATCATCATGATACCTTCTAACATAAAATCACATCTATAAAATTTCCCATTTCATAACCTACATCGCTAAAAACTAGTTTTTAAGAAGAATTAGCGTGTATATACATTGCGTGAGAAATAAAATAAGTGGAAAAAACAACAACTCTAAGAATATACTATAATTTAAAATTACCATATATGAGTTATGTAATTTTATAAAAATATTTAAAAACACATGAAAATATTAATTAAAAATTTATGTTCTAAGCTAGTCCCCCTAGAAACTCTAATACATTATTTGTGTATATTTGTTGAATCTTTAAATGACAACTGGGGAACATAATTTCCAAACACAAGGATGGATCATATAATTTTTCTCTAAAACACTTGTTATATTATGTAGCCTTTCCATACGAATTACATAACATATATTCATGATATATTTATGCTATATAATAATTATAATTCCAAACATAAGTTTAGAAAAATTCATCGCTCTCTACCTTTAATTTCAAATAATAAACTAATAGAATTCTATCTGTATATTATAAAAAAACTTGGACATCGCTTAATAAATTTAATTATTTCATAATATAACTAAATATGTGTTAATTTTAGTGTATAAAAATATTGTATATTCCCAATTTGTTTTTAAAAAATTAATTTCTTTTCTTTTCTAAAATATCATGGAAATATTTTAATCTAAAACACCATTATTTTAAATTCATATATAATTAATAGATAGAAAAAATTACCTCAAATACCCATTTTTTTAATCCTCAAATAATTGCAACCCTTTTATCTCCATATTAAACTATCTCAATTTTCATTACGCCTTTAAATAAACCAAAAATTTAAACTCAGTCATCTATAAATAAAACTAATGATCTTTTTGGGAGGTAAGGATATCATCTAAAACAAATTATCATATAATACAAAAACCCAAAGCCAAAGAGCCTGTAACCCTGCGGTATAGGATTTTTCTTGGTATCCAAATGACCGAGGATCAAATCTGGGAATGGGAGGAATTTCAGAGCATTGTAGCAGTGGTGGAATTCTAACAGCGGATGTACTATAGCAGCGGAGGTACTTTTGTGATGGAGGTACTATTGTGTCAGTGGTACTATAGTAGGAACTGTAGTGGCAACGATTCTTTATTAAGCAATGTAGAAGCCAGTGTATTGTAGCTGTACAATTCATAGAAGGGTCTATTAAGCTAAAAATGGTCTTTCAAGGCTTGTATTCAGGCCACTTGGACATAGGCCTTCTGTATTTGAAATGGATCTCCCTCGACCTAGACAAAGAGAGGTATTTTCATTAATAATAAAATGAGGCTTCGGAGCCAAAAAATTTACCAAAACCCAACAACAACCGTGATCTCTTTCTGAATTTTGATGGAATAAAAGAATAAGTGTAGTGTAACTTTCACAAAACAATCCAATATTTAATAAATATTTTTATCTATATCACAAAGGATCTACAGTTGTGTTCATATATCCTAGGGATTCCAAGGATTAAAGGGGCCTCATAATTATGGATAAGTACCACCAGCAAACATATTCAACTCATGACATGTATGAGTAAATCTTAAAAAAATTAATGATTTAATAATTTGTATACAATTTTTAATCATCTCATTACATTAACCTAATGAAAAATAATTTTTCATGATCGCATTTTAAAATGAATTTTAAAGGCTCTATCATGTTATCAAATTATGTGATAACTCTCATCCATAGAAACTCCATAACATAGTGACTTTCACTATTCTAGGGTTTTTTACAAAGAACACCTCATCATAGTGACCACCACTATTTCATATTTCCCATTAGTGAACACCTCCAACGAATATACACTTTTACTAAAAACTTTATAAAGTCAATGTACATTCAGAATATGTCATATGATATAGAAAAAATAGTAAAACCAAATATAAAAAACATTTCTGATATATCATAAAACATATATTCGATAATATATAATACATTTCCACTATATTATCTATGAAATGTAACAAATTGTGAAAAATCATTGATAAAATCTTCTAGATATCTTCCAAAACATATTTAAAATATCCTTTAATGTTTTATAAATATTTTTATAATGGTAATAACAATCAATTGTTACCACATGGGTCTATTTATCTTGAGAAATATTAAGAGTTTGTAATCCCAAAATTCAATGAATGAGTTTCCTCTATAAATATAAAATTCCTATTATTGAATCCATGGAATGTCGGGTGATATCTAATAAACTTGTGTATCATTATATGTATCTTCATTATATTTAAGATTTATCAATGTTAATAATAATGTACTCCCTTTTTCAAAGTCAAAGAGTAACCATTTGTAAAAAATATACCAATATCATATATCCACAACTGAACTCTCTGTTATATGATTATAATCAAACCAGTTCGATGAATACATCCCATGTCACTCATCTAGTCAGATGATAACATAATATTCCCTTTATCTAAATAGATAAGCACGTGAAATTTACCTTGTCTTGGAATGTTCATATACTTTGTTTTCCAATCTCGATCAGGGGCCTATTTGTTATGAACTTTATATAAGAACAAAAATACCATCTTGATGAAGCTTCCATTAATTGAATGGTTAATTTCATACTAAACCACCATGGATTAGATCAACCACAAGGATAGATTACAAAATGTATTAAAATTTGAAGTTCCTCAAGAAAGTTATATTTCCAACATCATGTACGGGGAAATAATAAAAAACATGCACAATTATCATAAGAAATATAGTGTACGTGGTATTCTAGATGGTATAATCTATGGGTTATCCAACTTATAAAACTCATATTATACCTCATGAGAATTTTTTATATCCCTATAGGAAATTTTAAGTAAGATAAAATTAATTTTAATTTGAAACCTATTGTAATCCATGAAGAAAATTACATAGGTATATTATAATGTTGTACGTTGTGTGGTTTAGTATCATTACACTTCATGAAATTTATGTAGTAAACATGAAATAATGATAAATTTGACATTACCTTTTGTATAACATGATACATTTTATATTCTTAATATTTTTTAGGGTAGATAAAAAATAATACCTAAGATCGTATCTAATAATAGACCTCTAGAAATTCATTATGTTTACTACACTTTTTTTTGTGTTTTTAAATTAATTACATATTTATGTTATTCAATCCAATTTTATATGTGACCCTAATATAGATCCAACCCACATTACTTTTTCAATGTGTAAAATCATTGAAAAATATTTTTCCGATAATGTTTTCACTAATGAATCATAACATATGATCTTTTGTGATATTCATGTTCCATTCACATTGAATTCTGATTTTCATAACCTTTTATTTGTGATATTTGAAATCTTATAATTATAAATATAATCACACAACCCTAAATGTTTCTATGTTATTTTCATAGTATCATTCTAAAATACACACTCATTTGTTCCAATGAAAAAAACTTATTTATATATTTTGGGAATATTAATAAAAAATAACTCATATATTCATATCATATATGGTACTTTATGTTTTATATGAAATATTCTAAAAAAACTATTATTCATTAAAATAATCCATTTTTGGGTGATAAGATTGAATACCTACTATTTTAAAAAAATTCATGGATAATCACTTTTAATGAAAAGGAATAAATTATCCTTATCACTTTTTCACATATGTTATATACAAGGATAAATCATTACCATGTAAATGACTAACCAAATCTCCATTATTAATAAATTCAATTGTTTAAAATAACACCACTTAACGCATACAAAAAGAACAATGTGATAATTAGGTATTATTTATATTTGGCTCACATTAGAAATAATGTAATCCATGACATCCAAATACTCAATATATTGACCCACTATTCCACCATAAGAATGGATAAATTGATCTCCAACCATCTAAATTTTTTTTATGAACTCTTATACATATATAAAACGTTAGTATATTGTATACTCGATACCGTATACCCTTAAAAGTATAAGAATTTAATTTTATAACATAAAAAAAGACATAGAATCTTCATGAGGTTTATTTTTACCCTTTAGGTATTATATATAGTTCACCATCCAATGATCAGTATTTTTTTAATAGAAATATATTCCCTCCTATCATTTAATTAGTTAAAATATTTTCCAGGACTCTCCATAACCATTCTTCTTTTACATATAGATAAAATATTTACTCGTTCCTTTATATATCATCATCATTGAACATAATGTTGGACATAATTTATCTGACTCAGCAAATATAAAATAACTGAGAGATCGGGTAAACTATTAGTAAGTTCATTCTTGTTTTAATTTATAATTTATTGTGAGAAATTTTTTTTTTGTTATTATATAAAAACGTTATTGGTTAAATAACTCATTTCTTGTGACCAAATTCTCTCCAAATCATTTCTTGTATAATGTAATATTGAGCGCTGAGTTGTGATAGATGTATCTTCAACCATCTTACATAAAAATTGTTATTTTGAAACGCCATTATTCTCATACAAATATTGTTCATCATTGATCTTTTTTTGTTTCTTTATCCTCCAAAAAACAACTATATTCTCTTTATTTTATTGTATATTGTGATAAATTGAAACAAAAATCAATGTAGAAACATAAAAAAATAATCATTAATATCCATAATATAAGAATATTTCTCTTTTGTTCTAGTCTTTAATGTATTAGGTTTTTTGGGAGGTCTTTTCTCTGACAGATAAAACATTCCCTTTTTACTTGATAATGATTCTCAAGTTCCTATATCAGGGTAAAAAATGTAATATTAATATTATCCTTATGAATAATTAATATCAATGTATTCTTTGATGGTGATGATATCATTTATAATATAATAGAATATTTATTGAAAAAATATCATGTTTTATATTCATTTAATGTGGTATTTTTGTAATTTTTTCCACTAAGATATTATCTTATTTTTTTAATAATTTCCATTAGTAGTTCGAGGTCCATATTTCATCATCAAGCATCCAATATAAGCTCCTAAAATAATGCAAGAAAATTTCTTATAGAAAATTATATCCATCATATCAGATATGATTCTTAGATAATTTAATGGATAATTATTTATCCTAATACATTATAATGATTTCTCTATATCTATTACTCTTTTATCCTCATAGTTTGGGTTTCTCAAATAATTGTAACCGAAACCATCCAAAAAAAATAACGTATGTAATAATTTGGTTCCCATCATTATTGTCATTCCTCATAGAAGATAATATAGTGGAATCATGATTTTTCATGGCCTACCAAATAGGATGATCAATGTTTTGAAAAGTGTTTCAATGGAAGGAGTCTATCATGTATTATTTTAAATGGGATTTAATCTCACTATCTTATATTTTTCATTGAATTTACATGTTTTCATTACTAAAATGTTTTAGTTTGGAATATTATTTCTTCTACAAAATTTACATGAGTAAACCTTGTTGATGTGAAACCATTTACACCTCTTATATCATTGGTTAATGCCAAAAAACAAAAAAGAAAACATATATGTACACTACCAATATTTTTTTTAAACCCATTACACCACCCATATTCGTGTGCTACATTTCATTAAATATACCTAGTATCCAACAATTTAGATAAGGAATTTCATTAAAAACTCTTGAAGTTCCAAAATAGAATCATGACAATTTAAAATTTCATTATCATCCTCATATTGAAGTCCCACATGTATGTATGAGAAGATATCCATGAAATAACGTCATTTTGATATGATTCTATGTATTTCCCAATTTTATATTGATAGTTGAAATGATTATTTCACTTAGAATATGGAAAAATATCATGATATTGGTTATATAATTATTATTTCTAAGTAGTATATGTCATGGAATTAGAAAATAAATAAATAAAACAAATATTTTGAATGGGACTTTGTCATGATACCAACAAAATATAGTTTTTCATGTTTTCTTCATTAAATTCCAAATCAAGACAAATTTTTTCACATCACATATCATACCAATATAAGGTCTTTGGAAGATTTCTATCATTATAATAACAGTGGAAGACATGCTAATAGCAAAAAAACCAAGATAATTTTATACATTTGGGACCAATAATAAAAAAAACAAATTATTTCCAATAACCTATTGTACCCAGTATAAATGATTCATTTTATTTTGTTAATATGATGAAATAAATGGGTTCCATCCTCCTAGGGTGTCCACAAATTTTAAAAATATCACTACTATTATGAATAATCTCCTTCAATCCATAGTTATTTTAAAATTAATATTAGAAATTAAATGGGAAATGAAAACAAGATAATTTCTCCCCCGAGTAGTATAAATAAGATCACATATAGTATTTGTAATGAAAAAATATAATCTACTAAGAACTCAAGCATTATACCATGAATATATGAGAAGTTACTTAAATTCCTCAAATAGAAATTAATATTGAAATGTATGAATACATCTTCATAAAAATTTAATAATTATTAAATAGAAACAATACAGTTATAAGTCCGAACTGTTTTATTTAATGAAACATGATATATAACTGTGTCACTATGAATGAGATATCAATGGAACAATCACATTACTAGGTAATTGGATACATCATATGCATACCACCTCCATAGTGTAGTGAGTTTCACTATGTTGTGGTTTGTTACATAGACCACCAAGACATAGTGACCATCATTATAACATGGTTCCCTTTGTTGAAAATCTTTAATATTTATAATTTTAAATAAAAAATAATTTTTTTTTTCAATGACATAATTTATTTTGAAATAATCTATTTTAACTCAAAAATTGATATTTCAAACAGAAATACATATTTATAAAATTTTAAAAATAGAATCAAACAGCTTAAAATAGTTTTCCGCATGGAAATCCTTTATAAATACCTATTTTAACTTTTATTACACTTATAAAATCATTAATTAATTTTTATATTTCGATAAACAAATTAATTCAATAAATATAAATGAGTTTCGTCCCAAAACACACATATATTAAAGTAAAAAATTAATATTAAAACACTTAAAATTGAATCAATCAATGAATTAATTCATGTATATCATTCCAAATAATTCAATAAAAAAGAGAACAAATGTGAAACTAAATAAAAAAATATATACAATACAAAAATATGAGACATAAAAACATTAATTTTTTTTTTCTGAAACCACATTATTAACTCCATTAATAATGGAAACATTTGTATTTTAATTGTATTTAAATAACTTATCTGACATTCAATATTTTATAAATGATATTATATAATTGTATATATAAATTATAATAAATACATTTCTCTAATATTTAATAATTAAATAAATACCAATATCATTATATTGAATTTAGTTTTCATTATATTTAACTCACACACAATTATAAATCATAATATCAATTCAATATTCGTATATAAAATTAAAATAAATGTTATGAAAAATATAATGGTCCCAAATATATTTTTATATAATCCATATTCTCTCTAAATGAAGGTTTAAATCTCCCACAACCACAAATATTCATATAATTCATTAAACTGGATGAGTGGAGATAGATTAAAATCTTTAAGAAACTAAAACATGACACCATTCAATGAAATAATGGGGTTATTCGTATTAATACCATTAAAATTGCCCATAATTTAGTATATTGAAATTTGGTTAAGAGTTATTGAAATGATAACTAAAGGAAGAAACAAGGGATAAAAATTATATAAAAATATCCTTCTATAAATGACCTTCTAAAAAAATAATTATTATTTTAAACAAATTACTAAAGTAATGAAATATATAAAATCTCACTTAATGGGGGGTTGGGATAAGTAAACATAGTTTGTGTTGACTCACACTGATAATCATATTGATTGTAATGGTTTAACTCTTAGTTATTTCTTGACTTTTGGATTCTTATGAGCTATTTTCATGTCTATTAAACTTTGATTAGTTTTTAAATGAGATCTTATTAATTTGTGTGACCAAACCCTTGTTCACCTATCCTCTCATCACGAAAAAAAATCAAATAATTCTTCAAGTATTCCCAAATTTTTTTGAACATATATAAAATTCAAATGAAAACTCAAAAACAAAAATTCCAAGAATAACATAGAACAACAATGGAGCTACACTACAAATATTATATCATCAATTTTATCTTGTACATATCATTTGAAATTACACATTGAAGTAGATGGTGTATATTTTTTTATAAATATACTTCTCAATCTTTATTACCTATATATCAATGTTTGATCTATAAAATTATTCATTCTTCACTATTCCTTGTTTTATATACATTATTTACTTAGGAAAATATGTCCTTAGTGTACTATTCTTATGAATTTATACCAATTTTCTAGAATGTGGAATCCATAATGATGAATGACTATGAGAAAATTTTAATTGGGAAAAATATTAAACTGAATACATAGTTTTTTGTTTTCTAGGAAGAATCCCAACATCTCGGATGAATCATGAATAATTTGACTATATCTAAGAGTAAAATTCAACGGAAAGAATAACATACATAATCCATTTCACAAAATGAGATCAATAAGAATCATGGTTCTATAATACCAAACATTTATACATTTCTAAAATTAATATAGTTTTATTTGGTGTTATAATACCTCATATATGTGTATTCCTCACTACTATAGCATCCAATGTTATCGAAATATTATATTTCAGCATTTGTTTTATAATTATGAAAATAAATAAATATATACAATTCTAAAAAATGAATAATTACTAATCATACAATATACCATGTCCATTATCATTTGGATTAATATTTAAAAAACCTTGATTTGTTTTAGAAAAGGTATCATGGTGTATTTGTCAAATTATTCATTTTCCATAAGAAACCTCAAAAATAGTGCTGGTAACTGCACAACAAGTGTTTATGAACATTAACATTCTAAACCACTATTTTACCTTGTAATTTTTTATTTTATTCCCATATTTTCTTGGATTAAACATTGAAAAAATTAAATGCATCTGAAAATTATTTTTAAGAAAGAATAAATTATTGATATATATATCCTGATTAATCATTTATGAACAAAATGAAGGATTTACGACCAATTATGTCTATATCTGATGTATATATAGATTTGAATATATTATTTCTAATATTTTTAAACTTATATTGCAAACATTTTATAAAATCCAGGCATACCTGAGGTCAGTGAATCTAGTAGGTCCTATTCCCAGTTCAAAAGTTCATTTGTAGGCATTCGCAAAAGGGGATTTGTGGCTCATGTCAAGGAAGACTCCACTGCAGTTGTGAAGTGTATGAATTTGGGATATCACTCTATAATTGGTAGATTGATTCTTTCGGAGGGAAGTATTCCCAGGAAAATGGATTATCTTCAGCAAAGACTTGCAGATACCTGGGGTTTTGACTCTCGACGGTGAATTTCTCTTGGCAAAGGATATTACAACATAATTTTCTCTACTGCAGATCTCAAACTCAGAGCCTGGAGTTTCGGCTCAATCTCATTTAGGTCAGGTGCTTTCCACATCCGGGAATGGGACAAGAGTTTCAACCCTTCTAAATTAGGTAACACCTCATCTTAGGTACAGATCAAAATTTTTGGTCTTAATTAGATTTTATGGCATCCTAGAATTCTTTACGATATTTTACATTCCATTGGAGTTCCTATTAGAATGGATAGAGAAACAAATGTCTAGATTCAATCACTATGCTAGATGCCTTATTGAGGTTGATCTTTGTTCAACACTTTTTTATAGGTTTATTTATCCATGGATGATGAAGAATTAGAGGTGAGAATTGAATTTGAAAGTGTACCTAAATTCTGCCAAAGTTGTAAGGTTTTAGGTCATGATGCTACAACGTGTAGGAAGGCTATAGTGTGCAGCATATGCTCCCTTAGAGGACATGACTCCAAGTCGTGTAGAAAGTTTGAGTGGCTGAAACCTAGATCTGCTCATCTGGATCAACAGAGTAATGATTTTTTGCCTACTGTTTCTAACAGTAAGGATTTCCACGAACCTGAAGTTACAAACTCCTTGAATTTTAATAGGACCTGTAATCAAACTAAGAAATCATGGGTTGGGATTGTTGAGGAGGGAGATCCCTCTTCATCCTTTCAAGCTAGGGGGAGGATGTGATAGCGAATATGACAGTTATGGCTTTGAAATCTCCTTCTCACACTTATGATTGTTCTAAAAATTTGGTTACAGTGCAGACTACCTCTAATATGGTTGACACTCCTATGAGATCACAAGGGAACTTGCACCAGGATTTTCAACCTGGGTCTGATTCTGGACAAAAACAGAATGTAGCACTGGCTACATCTCAGATTATGATGCCTTTATCTTATCCATCTGAAGTGACTAGCAAAGATACTTATAACAAAAATATATTAAAGATGGAATGTGTTTCTAATGTTGAGAGGCTTCAGAATGCAGGTTTCTCAGAGCCCCAAGCTGAGGAAGGTCCAACCAAATAGAACTCTACTTTGGTTACTTTGGTTGCAAAAAAACATAGTGTTCAGTGCAGTGATGTTGATCACACTGTAACTCCTTCAAAATCTGTTAATGTTTCTTCTAATGTTGATCTTGTTTCTCTTGTTCTAGGGGATTTGGATCCATCAGTAGGGGCTGCAACCATGCCTCCTTTGGGGGGAGTTTATTATGAATCTCATATTCCCAATATGCAGGTGCCTGATACAGCAGGGACTGAAGATGACAAAAAATAAACAGAGGATTGCAATTGGAAACAAGAAAGAACAAGAAGCCAAAGGAAAAAGGAAAGAAAGGAAGAAATGAAGAAGAAGGAAGATGATCAAACTTCCAGCTCTGATGAAGATATTGAAAAATTATTTCAGCATGCTAATGAGATATTAGACCACTGCTCCGGAGGAAGAGGTCGGGGGCGTATCAGTGCCAAAATATTGAATGAACTGAGAGACCAAGAACGAAAAATTCCAGATAAGGTTTGGAAAAAGATTGGTTCCCATGGAAGGGGACATTAATGTATTTTTTTGAAATGTGTTCATATGTTTCTCCCCTTGAAACTCTTTTATTAATAAATTTGTGGGGCTTGGACCCCTCAACATTAAAAAATTTTCTCTGATAATTTTAATTTCCTACCCTTAATACAATGACCAAAGATTACAAAATTGATAAAATCAATACATATGAGTAATCACTCAATAATTATCATTTTATTTAATTCATTTGGGATATGTCCAAATGATCTCTAAAAACATAGAGTAACATATTGGACTTTTATAATTCCAAAGTGAACATAGATGAAATTATTTATAATATTACTTTGATAAATAATATAGAATGGGTCATCTATAAATGTACCACATACAAAAGATAAATACAATAAATTATGTATTTTTTATAAAAAAATGAATGTAAAACACAATAGTACATATTTGGATGTTGAAGTGAAATTTCTATTGAAAATTTTAATGTAATAGTTCCTCTCTAAATACAATATAAAATTATTTCTTAGTGCTAGAATTCATGCATTAATAGATTCCACATACAAGTTAATGTTTATTATAAATATAATTCAAAGTCAATTCTTATACATTTTAATTAGTTTTATTTACCATGAACAACATTTAATGTATAGAATTTATGTACATAACTAATCCACCATGTATTTCAATTTGGATCAATCATTTTTATTACCTGACAATCAACCAAAATTGAAATACATATATTTTTAAGGTATTTTTAGATATTTAAGTTGAATTATCTTTATCCTGATCATTTTATTTAGAATATAAAAATAATTATTACATTTCTAATATTAAAAGAGAGTATTGATTTCTCCTTATCCTTCATATAGGATTGAAATTTTTCAAAACAATTCAGTCAATTATTTATTTCTATATCTTATTCTAAACATAATTGATAAATTCAATATTATTAAAATTATTTTATCCTCTTGAAAACATATGGAATTGAATAATTAATTGATTATTTAACTTTATATGTATTGGGAGTAATTTTATATGAACTATATAATATTTTAATATTACTAATAATGAAACACATTAAATAGATTAATTAGACATATTTGCTTCAAGATTAATAAATTAAACTATAATATCTATCATATTCAAGATGTGTTCAAGAAAAACTCTCATGGTTTTGATCCTCATATATGAAAACATTAATATTAATATATTTATAATTATTAATCTATGGGGTTAAAATAATCATCTACACCCTTTACGAATAATTACCAATATAATACTGATGTATTGAACCACGAATTATATATGATAATTTTGTTTTAGTTCATATTTTACTGAGACTATTAGTCCACTATTATTTATTAAAAAATCTATTTTGTCATTGATTTCATAATTAATACTACGGGTTGTTCATCCTTAAAAATTACATAATCAATTTTTATTTATCATCAACTAAAAAGAGTTACTTCTTTCCAATTATTATGATTATCACCCATTAGTTATGAAATGTGATTATAAGTATCTGAAAAAACATGGTGGTATAATTTTATATTAAATGCATTCATAAAAATTGAGAAGATATACCATGATTTTATATGTATGTCATGAAATAATGAGTCAAAAATTTTAAAATTATTTGAGGGAAAATTTTAAAATTTAAAATATTGAAGTATTTATGCCATAATTTTGAATTAAAATTCCAATTCATAAAATCATGAACTATGTTATGATATGTCAATAAAAGTTGTGATAGTAGTATTAAATTTTTTATTCATGATAATAAAATATATATTATTAAAATTAATGACAGCATTGTATGAAAACATATATAATAAAAACATTTGTTGGATAAAAATTAATATATTAAACAAATATTATTTTATTTTATATAAGAGAAATTAATAAATATATTTAACTTAATTTATGGGTATTTTGGTAAATCTCAAATATAATTAAAATTTATAAGGATCATAATTAAATATTTTTTTGATGTGAAAAATTAATTATACATAATAAATTTCATAAAAACCTACAAAAAACTTATTCAAGTGTGACACTTAAACACTTTAACAATTAAGTAAAATATTCTATTTCATTATCAATATTAGAGAAAATTGTTAATTTTACTTTTTATTTTACTAAATTAAAAATATTTACCATTTTATTACTTCTATGGAATTAAATTTAATATTTTTTGGAAATCATTAAATTTAATTCCCTTGGTCTTGAATATCAATGGTTCAATACATGCATGACATAAGATCCTGATTTTTTAAAAAATAAATTAAGATGTTAAAAATCATAATTCCATTAAATAAATTAAAATTCATTGAAAATTATCCAAAAAATGCTGTATTGAGGGAGAAATGAATTTCAAATCAAATAATTTTACATGAATATTAACACTTAGGAAAAACTATGTTGAAGAGAAAACAATATTTTATTGATGATGTTTATATACAAAAATTTAAAAAATATGTATCCTTAACAATTCAAATGACAGTATTTGAATATTTATTCATATAAACAAGAAAATGGGTTATATTTATATCACACAAAAATTAAGAATATATTAACCAAATATAAAAAATATTACTATTATTTAGAGAAAACAAAGAACTCAATTTTCTTATATGTTGTATGTGGGGTTATAAAGGTGATTATATGATATCACCGTCGTAATATAAGTGAAATTAACATCAATTATATAGAATTTATATCATATCAAACTCACGTTGTCTCTAATTTCGACATCTAGCAGGTCGTATTGCATCATACCATCTTTTTTGGGGTACTACATAACAACATGTCTAGTTGAAAAAATATATTGTTTTATATTTAATATTTTGGATTGATATAAAAAAGGTACATTTAAAATAGTACTTTTATAGGTATTGAAAAAATAAAATAATGAAACACGCATGAATATAAATAAAACAATAGAATTATGTGGTTTATTAGTGTACCTACGTCCATGAGAGAGGATCGATGGGGTTTTATATGATATCCACAAAAAAATAGGTAAATATAAGACAAATAATTTTTATATCATTATGAAATTTATTTTATATAATCATATAATTTATGAAATTATTAGTTAATTTTCCAATAAAAATAAGAAAATTCATATTTCTAAACTAATTGGGTTTTCATGCTTTATCTAGATTTACATTAAAAATATATTTCCTAATTATAGAATTTTTTTTAAAAATATTATATATTAATTGAATTACAAATTTCCAAATTATCATAAGATTAATATTTTGAAATTTTGTGAAAAAAAAAATTATTATCCATTGAATATAAATAAATAATTATTATTATTGAAAACTATATTTTATTTTAAAATGTATATATGATCATATTTTTTTAACTTAATTAGTCCATTTTTTAAAAAATAATCCGACTGTATTAATTTTATTTAATTATATATATGAGTTTAGTATTAAAAAAGTTTTATTTATAAAATCCATTTATCTGAAAAAACCATTTTCAGTCACCTTTGATAAGAATAGTTTTAATTTAGATTCTGCCACATAGGCGAATTTATTTTTTAAAAACGAATTTATTTATTAAATAATTAGATCCATATTTTTAAATAGATTTCTATTTTTTTGTTCTTTATAAATATTATCCTTATTAAATTTTATGTCTCCTCATTAAGAGTAAATCTGGTAATTAATGTTAAATATAATATGATAAAATCGTAAAAAATACAAAAACATTAGACTTAATTCTATTGGATGATTCCATATCCTAATTAATAAACAACACTTCTAATAAATGAAATTTTCAAATCTATCCATGATTTTTAGTTTTATAATATATTTTCTAAAGAATTGTTAAAAGAGTCCTGAACTTTGTGTTTTATCTATACATTTATGGAATAGAGTTACAAAATAATATGATATTTTTTATATTTTTTATAAATATAATTTACTTTATCTGGGTAATTTATTTATAATATTTTGTGATGAATAAATTATTGTAAAAACATACACAATATTGACATGATATTTATTCTTATAGTAAATAAATTAACAATTTTAAAAATAAAAAAATAATATTCTATGAATTAATTATCGTGTTTTGTAAATTTTCTAGAAAAATATATACTTTCATAGAGTTTTTGAATTATTATATTGGAATTCATTATCATTCATTTTGTTTTAAAAGTTAAATTAAATTTATTGTTACAAAATCCACATTAAAAATATTTTATATCAAATAATTTTTTATTAAATGAATTAAACTTCATAAAAATATTATATTAAGAAAAACTAATAGGATATGATTTATCATATAAAAAATTTCATTTCAATGCATAATTATCATTTTAGGATAAATATTTGTTCCTTAATGAGTAAATAATTTTTTATTATGGTAATCTTCAAAATGGTTTAACAAGTGTTAAAAAAATATAACGTTTAAACAATAACCTAAACATTACCAAATTTTATTTTATGGGTTTATTTTGAATAATCCACATATTATATTTGAATCATGTCTATTAGAATCCCTTTATAATTGGAGATTAATTTAAATTAATATATTATTATATCTAATCATAAGAGTTCCCATCGTATCAATTTTAAAAGGGAATATAACAATTATTCTTTTTATTACACAGTTAAACAAGATTTATTACCTAAAATTTTACTTACGAAAATTCTAAGGATCGAGAGGTCTATTGTCTTGGTAAATTAAGAACATTACATAGCAACTTAAAACATGAAATAAAAAATATTTATTTCAAACATCTTTGACATGACCAACTCATCCCTTCATACTTAACACTGCACAGGATATCTTGAGGACAAACATATGAAATGGTTGAGCTATAAATCCCAGTAAGGGAGTAAACAATGCATAAAATGAAGATTTCAATATTTGTAAGGATATAGGCATATCAATGGAGCATAAGAGAAACCTGAACATAACAAAATGATATAACTTGATTATCATAACATGGAAATTTGGCAACAACACACAACATGATATTAACATGAGCCAATGCTCATTGCACATGGATTACAATAAGTAAACACTCAATGCACCAGAATTAGAATTAGTATAATCTAATTTCACATGGATTAGAATAATTAAATCCTTATTTCATAAGTTGCATCATGATATTAAATATTACCCAATTCATAGGTGTGCTATCAGGGCGCACACTTCATAAAAATTTCAATCTCATGTTTATGTGTGCCACATAGATCATATAACATGAATTCATACAACATAATAATTTATTAAAAGATAAAGTAATATGGAATACATAAATTAAATTATAAAATGAATAAATATATGTACATAAAGGTGAATACCCTTGATAGTGAAATGGGTATGGTATTCACTACACGAGGATTTTGGCTTGGAATACTGTGGTGTAATTTCATAAGCCTACCAAGGTGACAAAATATTCATAAAAATGGTTGATGAGAGAGAATGAGGTCTCTAATAATATATACATGATATGGATAAAAAGGGGTCTTATATACATTTCCCAACCCATGAAATCTGGAAGTATAAGGCTTAACCAAATTAATTAACATGAAGAAAGAGGATAAATGGAATAACTCTTACAAAATTTGGGCATGGTAACGACGGTACATGGGAGGGATTAATGAGATAGAAAGTGGTATAACATCATAAAACATAATAAAGGAAGCATGGGGGAGGTTTGGAAACATACCCCATCATTTTGATTTGAAAATAAAAGGGTATAACTATATAAATAAACATGGATAAAAATGAGAAAGGAAGGAAAGTATAGATCCCTTACGAAAATTAAGTATTGTATTAGGTGAACATACGTGTTCATAAGATGAATAAATAAAACCAAAAAGAGATATCATCATTTATAAATAAAATGGGAATTAATTATGATATTTAATAACATATCCCAACATATTTTTAAAATATATTAAAAGACGTAACATGAAAAGAAAGCTAGATAAAAGAGAAGGGTGGAAGATCCCTTGGAATTTTGGTATAGTAAAGGGTGGGTGATTCTCGCTCAAATTTACCCAAGAGAATAAGGTAAGATGGTCCTTGTAGTTTAGGTTGGGTTGTCGAATCCTCAGGGACCTAATAAGTAAACTATAGACACATACATTCTATGGACTATTTTGGCTATGAAGTGGCCAACATGGTTTGATTTTATATGGGTTTAAAGGAACTCTAAGAAACTTAAGTGAATTCAATTTAAAATAATGAGTAGATCCTAGGTTATCGCTCGGGGTGTATTGGACTTATTTACTTTTTAATGATTTCAATTTCTTATATTTGAGATGGGTTCATTTAAGAAGATAAAACAACATCATCACTAACTGTTTTAATGCCTACACCCTTTAATACTAATCACATATACACTTGAAGGATCAATGTTTTGAGCACTTCAAGGTAAAGGTTCGTATTAGCACTTGAAGTGTGTGGCCTTAAATTCAACAAGGACGATGGAGTTTAAAAATAATCAAATAAAAATCTCTATTAATGAAGTGATTATACATTAATGAGGTGATAAGTAACATCCAATCCAGCCCCTTTCTTCTCCCTTGGATAAACCCATAAGTGGGTTAGCCCTCCATTGATTCCATGTTTTCAATGGAATCAGAAAGTAGACTCATGAGGGAGGAAATGGAGAAGTAAAGAAAACAACAACAAAAATGATCACTCCACCGTTGTGTGAAAAATTTCACAAGGTTTGGTGTGAAAAAATTCACACCATGATCCAACGGTATCAAAGTGATATGAATAACAACAGAGTAAGAGTAGAAGAAGAACTTTTACTAAGAAACTAAAGTGAATTTAACAACTTACATGTGAAAGACAAATTTGAGACAACAAAATTGCAGCATAACATTACAATTGAACAAAGCATCCAAGATCCTTCAATCCTCCAACACTACTGCCTTAAATAGGAACTTTTGACCCCTTGGGTTGATCCTCCAACAGTCCAAGTCTCCTCAATTAATTGTGGTAGGCCATAGGTGGGTGGAATGTAAGGTAGAGTTGCTTTTTCCACCCTTGACCCGAGGAGGCAGCCATATTTCTTCCACCGAACCGACGTGCTAGGAAGACCTTCTAGATGGCCGAATCAGAGTGGGACATAGAAAATGCAAATAGAGATCCGGATGTATTCTAGAAGCCCATAAAATGTGGGCCCATTTGGAGTTGTGGATGCCGATCTATGATCATATTAGTGGGCTGTTTTTCTGGGCCGCAGAATCTGGACGAGAATTTTATCTCAAACTTGGGCCGCCTAAATGGACACCATAGAGGCCGAATTAGCATTGTATAATGAAGATTGATTTTTTCCTATACATTTCTTCTCGAATCCACGAAATTGGGGATTAATTGGGACTTTATGTTTGGCCGAACAATCTCATCAATGGGCTGGTGTCCAATCTGCCTTCTCCAGAATTGCTTCCTTTAATTTCCAAATATCTCCATCATCCATCATGAATTATCCATTGATCCCTGAATCAAACATGTTCATATTTAAGTTTATATCAGTTTCCAAAAATATCAAATTAAAATATGTATAATTATATTCCTTAAAATTAGATGAATCATTGGGTACTTTAAATGATGTTAAAAATGTACCACATAATAGTTCATTTTAATAAGGTATTGCAATCATAATGTGAAATGATGTTCAAAGTGTAAAATGCACTAAAATAGTCTTTATGAATAATAAATCACATGAATATTATATATATTAACAAAGAATATTATCCTCATTTAGTGGCTAATAACACCCCCCCAACTTGAGTTTTTCTAGTCCTGAGAAAAATATATCTCAACAATATGAAATTATAATTCCCTTTTCCAAAAACATTTTAATACACAATTATCACCAAAACCCTTATACCAAAAAAATCATGAAACCCATCAAAATATTTTAATATAATATAGTTTCATAAGCATATCCCAATCCCAAGCCCATTCCTTTGTTCAAATTCATTGCCATATTTCATCCAATATCAATTAAGTATGAGGACATGTTGTTTATCACAATAGACAAGGGGGTTCGTCTTTATTCAAGGGGGAAATTACAGAACATCATTTCACATTATGATTGTAATTACTTCTTAAAATGCACTATTATGTGGTACATTTTTTAACATCAATTAAAGTACCAAATGATTCATCTGATTTTAAGGAATATAATTATCCATTTTTCAATTTGATATTTTGGTAAATTGATCTAAACTTCAATATGAACATGTTTCATTCAGGGATCAATTTATAATTAATGGATGAAGATGGGTATATTTTGTGATGAAAGGAAGCAATTCTGGAGATGTCAGATTGGACACCAGCCCACCGATTCGAATGTGGGGCCCACCATACAGTCCCAATGAATCCCCAATTTCGTGGGAGGCTAGAATACATTTATAGTAAAAAATCACTCTGCAGGTTCCAATGCTAATTCGGCCTCCATGGTGTCCATTTAGGCGGCCCAATTTAGAGATAAAATTCTGGGCCAGATTCTGCGGCCCAGAAAAACAGCCCACTAATATGATCATAGATCG
This sequence comes from Viscum album, assembly GCA_963277665.1. Taxonomy (NCBI): domain Eukaryota; kingdom Viridiplantae; phylum Streptophyta; class Magnoliopsida; order Santalales; family Viscaceae; genus Viscum; species Viscum album. The sequence continues at coordinate 997,619,025 of OY728132.1, forward strand.
GCATCCACAACTCCAAATGGGACCAAATTTATAGGAGGCTAAGAGAAATCTAGAGCTCCATTTTCTTCTTCTATGGCCCACTCTGATTCGGCCATCTAAAAGTTCTTCCAATCACATCTTTTTGGTAAAGGAAATCTGGCTGCCACCTCGGGTCAAATGTAGAAAAGTCCAAGTTCCACAAACTTTCCACCCACCTATGGCCTACCAAAATTAATTGAGGTGACTTGTACTGTTGGAGGCTCGACCCAATGGATCAAAAATGCCTATTTAAGGAAGTGGTGTTGGAGGATTGAAGTATCATGGATGCTTTGTTCAATTGCAATGTTATGTTGCAATTTTGTTGTCTCAAATTTGTCTTTAACATGTATGTTGTTCAATTAACTTTAGTTTCTTAATAAAAGTTCTTCTTATACTCTTATTCTGTTGTTCTTTATATCACATTGATACCATTAGATCAAGGTGTGAATTCATTCACACCAATCCTTGTGAAATTATTCACACAATGGTGGAGTGATCATTTTATTTTTGTTGTTTTCTTTACTTCTCCATTTCCTCCTTCATGAGTCTACTTTCTACTTCCATTGAAACCATGGGATCAATGGAGGGATAACCCAATTATGGGATGATCCAAGGGAGTAGCAAGGGGCTGTATTGGATGTTATTTATCACCTCATTAATATATAATCACTTCTTTAATTTAGATTTTTATTTGATGATTTTTAAACTCTATCATCCTTGTTGAATTTAAGGCCACACACATCAAGTGCTAATACGAACCTTTACCTTGAAGTTCTCAAAACATTGATCCTTCAAGTGTATAGGTGATTAGTATTAAAGGGTGTAGGCATTAAACCAGTAAGTGATGATGTAGTTTTATCTCTTTAAATGAACCCATCTCAAATATAAGAAATTGAAATCAATAAAAACGAAATACGTTCAATCCACCCCGAGCGATAACCTAGGATAAAATCATTCTTTTAAATTGAATTAACTTAAATCTATTAGATTTATTTCAAATCCATCCAAAATAAATCCATGTTTTCCACTTCATATCCAAAAACAATCCATAAAATGTACGTGTCTATAGGTTTCTTCTTAGGTCTCTGTGGATTCGATAACCCAAGATAAACTACAAGGATCATCTTACCTTCTTATCTTGGGTAAATATGAGCGAGAATAAAATTTTGGAGCTATTTCTGGGGACCTAAGTAAGTTATCTTAGACACATTCATCCTTATTTTTCATCCCTCTTCTCTGTTCTCACCCTATCACTCCTATGGAATTCAATTTTGAACAAGTCCAAACATGGGACACTTATCCCTAAATTGATCACCCAACCCCTTGTGTGATGTAAAATGACCATACTAATTTAAACTTGTGGGATCATCAATAACCTAATGAAACAAAATGTTTTTACTCCTATGATCCACAAAAAATTCTAATATATAATGAGTTTTAATCCCCATAGAGCCAATATGAACACCCTCCTGTGCAATTCGAACAACTTAATTATCCACCTGAAATAGACCATATTTCTCAACCCCTTAGCCATCATGACCCAAAACCATTACTTGAAAAATTGTGTCAACAAATGGAGATAATGATTTTTGATGTTTCATCATTGAGGTTAGAACTACAACGCATTAAAAATTGTGAGGAACCCATCCCTACAAAAAACTGTCCCTTCCATAACCTTATGTGAAGTATCTAGTTTCCCAAAAACCTCTCATGAATTTACGGAAGAGAAAACATTTGGATATGGGATATATGAATAGGATCAAGTAATTGTTGCAGGTTTTTTAAATCCCGAGGAAATTGAATTTTTGGATTGAAAAGAGAAGAATTTGACATCATGGATTGCATCTCCTAAGTATAACTCCATTGATGAATTTTCAAAAACACCAACCATTGAACCATTGGGGAAAATCACAAAATTTGAGTCCACATCCATTCCAAACACTGATATTTACAATTTTTGGTTGAATCTTCTATTCAAAAGTAACCAATTTTGTTGAGAAATTTGGAAAATGAAACTGAGTTGGATTCAAAATATCAACTTTTGTCTAAATTCCCTATCTAGCCCAAGCCCAAAATTATTGCCCTTCCCTCACCGCTAAATAATCCCTTCAAAAGGTATAATCATGAACATTCAATTGGAATTCATTCTTCTCTTGAAATAAAAAAAGTTGTAATGGTCATTTATGTGTTAGGAAAGACTACAGAGGAAACTGGATCAACCATTTTTGATATTCCTTGGATTTTAACAATAATTTTAGAACATAGGTATGCATACAAAAAAAATTATAAACAAAGAATAAATCTCAATCTTTTGGACATAGAGTAACATGTGGTCATTAAATTGTTGAAAGTTGGTATTCAATATGTTGGGGGGTTCAAGTCAAGCTAACGACCTTAATCAAAGCGCTGCACAGGATGCAACCTGTGGTTTTCATCTTTGAAAAGCATCTTTTTTTAAATAGGATTAATGAATCATTTTGATAAATAAAAAAATTGGCTATTGACATGTTCTTATATTATTAGTATGGATTGGTATGAAAAGGGAGCACCATATTCATCCGTGTCAGGTGGTTTGATCCTTGAGTAATACCATACCTAGAAATTTAAATAGAATACAATGTATCATCAGTTTATTTTATTTTATATATATACTTATATTGTACTTATATATATATATACTATTTTGTTTTGTTTTTTTGTTTTCCATTCTCCACTAAGGGAACTCTGCAAGTGACATGGATATCAAAGGTCTAAATTCGATCAGCAAGAACTTCAAACTTCAACTACCAGGTGACTTCATTCCATGATCCTAATATTTCAATTTCTTTTTTGAACTTTCATTCTCTACCTCTACCTAATTCTAAATTTTCTTTTCTTTAAACACTTCGGATAGTTTTATTTTATGTTTGGGGGGAGATAAAATGAAAGATACTTTTTTGTCAAAGAAATGCATGATTTGAAAAGAAAACAAATTGTGTAAATGGAAGGAAAAATTCCTTTAACTTTGAACATGGAAATACACATTGCACACTTTGAAAATGAATATCATATAATTTAGCATGCCCCGATTCTGATTTTAATCCTTGTATAATTTAATGATCATAGATTTTGGAATGTATGGCTGTCCAATGTGATATTTCATTGTTTATATTTTCATCCAAATAAAAAATGAATCACAATGAACGTCCTTTGGATAGTGGGGTATTAGTTTGAGTTCATGGGGTCCCAAAAATAAATAGCATATGTTTGGTGATCATTTTAGTTTTAATATGATTATTCAATAAAAAAAATAAAAAATTATAATAATAAATTTGCGCGTAGAGCAATGAATGACCTAATGCGTGGCTTTTGGCACTTGGGGATCGTGACTCCATAGTTGTCTGGCCCAGAGTTAGTAATTTTATCTCTATTTATTGGTAATTTGAATTTGTTTTTGACTGAGTTAACTCGAGAGGATTCCCTAGTATGTGGTATTCACTTGGTGCCCTAAGGTCTTTGAGCTTGGGATTCATCAGCAAAGTCTCACTACAGGGGTTGAATCTTTTGAGTGCAACTTCAATTAACATGGAAAAATTGCAAAAACAAAAAAAAACAAAAAAAATATACAAAAAAAAAAGAATACTCATCTTAATATTGAAATGTGATTCCACCTATCACTTCCATAATTTCCCATTTGAATAATGATGAACATCCTTGTCTATTGTGATGCACAACACATCCACATACTTAATTGATATTGGATGAAATATGGAAATGAATTTGAACAAAGGAATGTGCATGGGATTGGGATCTTCTTATGAAACTATCTTGTATTAAATTATTTTGATGGGTTTTATGATTGTTTGGTATACGTTTTTATGGTGATCATTGTGTATTAAAATGTTTTTGGAAAAGGGAATTCAAATTTCATATTGTTGAGATATATTTTGCTCGGGACTAGAAAACTCATGTTGGGGGGTGTGATTATCCACTAAATGAGGCTAATATTAATTCTTATTTTATATAATATTCATTTTCCTTATTATTCATAAACACAATTTTAGTGCATTTTACACTTTGAACATCATTTCACATTATGATTGTAATTACTTCTTAAAATGCACTATTATGTGGTATATTTTTTAACATCATTTAAAGTACCCAATGATTCATCTGATTTTAAGGAATATAATTATCCATTTTTCAATTTGATAATTTTTTAAATTGATCTATACTTCAATATGAACATGTTTCATTCAGGGATCAATGTAGAATTTATGGAAGAAAATGGGGATATTTTTTGATGAAAGAAAACAATTCTGGCGAAGTCAGCTTGGACACCAGCCCACTGATTCAAATGTGGGGCCCACCATAACGGCCCAATGAATCCCAACTTTTGTGGGATGCTCGAAGAAATTTATAGGAACAAATCCCTATTTAGGTTCCAATTCTAATTCGGCCTCCATAATGGTCATTTAGGCGTCCCAATTTAGAGATAAAATTCTAGACCAGATTCTGTGGTCCAGAAAAACAGACCACTAATATTATAATATCTCATAATCCACAACTCCTAATGGGCCCAAATTTTGCAGGCGGCTAGAAGACATCGGGAGATCCATTTTCGTGTTGTATATTCCTCACTGATTTGGCCATCTAGAAGGACTTCCAAGCACGTCTATTCGGTAAAGTAAATCTGGCTACCACCTCGGGTCAAATGAGGAAAAGTCCATGTTCCACAAACTTGCCACCCACCAATGGCCTACCACAATTAATTGAGGAGACTTGGACTGTTGCAGGCTCGACCCAAGGGCTCAAAAATTTCTATTTAAGGCAGTGGTGTTGGAGGATTGAAGGATCTTGGATGCTTTGTTCAGCTGTAATGTTATGCTGCAATTTTGTTGTCTCAAATTTGTCTTTCGCATGTAAGTTGTTCAATTTACATTAGTTTCTTAATAAAAGTTCTTCTTCTACTCTTATTCTATTATTCTTCATATCCCTTTGATACCGTTGGATCAAGGTGTGAATTTATTCACACCAAACCTTGTGAAATTATTTACACAACGGTGGAGTGATCATTTTATATTTGTTGTTTTCTTTACTTCTACATTTCCTCCCTCATGAGTCTATATTTCGCTTCCATTGAAACCATGGGATCAATGGAGGGCTAACCCACTTATGAGTTGATCCAAGGGAGTAGCAAGGGGCTGGATTGGATGTTATTTATCACCTCATTAATGTATAATCACTTCATTAATAGAGATTTTTATTTTATGATTTTTAAACTCCATCGTCCTTGTTGAATTTAAGGCCACACACTTCAAGTGCTAATACGAACCTTTACCTTGAAGTGCTCAAAACATTGATCCTTAAAGTGTATAGGTGATTAGTATTAAAGGGTGTAGGCATTAAACCAGTAAGTGATGATGTTGTTTTATCTTATTAAATGAACCCATCTCAAATATAAGAATTGGAAATCATTAAAAAGGAAATACGTCCAATCCACCCCGAGCGACAACCTAGGATCAACTAATTCTTTTAAATTGAATTCACTTAAATCTGTTATATATCATTCAAACCCATAGACACGTACATTTTGTGGACTTTTTTTCTATGAACTGTCCAACTTGGGTTGATTTTAGATGGGTTTAAAGGAACTCTAAGAGACTTAAGTTAATTCAATTTAAAATAATGAGTTGATCCTAGGTTATTGCTCGAGGTGGATTGGACGTATTTCCTTTTTAATGATTTCAATTTCATATATTTGAGATGGGTTCATTTAAGGAGATAAAACAACATCATAACTTACTGGTTTAATTCCTACACCCTTTAATACTAATCACCTATACACTTTAAGGATCAATGTTTTGAGAACTTCAAGGTAAAGGTTCGTATTAGCACATGAAGTGTGTGGCCTTAAATTCAACAAGGATGATGAAGTTTAAAAATCATCAAATAAAAATCACAATTAAAGAAGTGATTATACATTAATGAGGTGATAAATAACATCCAATCCCGTCACTTTATACTCCCTTGGATCAACCCATAAGTGGGTTATCCCTCCATTGATCCCATTGTTTCTATGGAAGCAGAAAGTAGACTCATGAGGGAGGAAATGGAGAAGTAAAAAATCCAAAAATAAAATGATCACTCCAATGTTGTGTGAATAATTTCACAAGGTTTGGTGTGAATAAATTCACACCTTGATCCAACGGTATCAAAGTGATATGAAGAACAACATAATAAGATTAGAAGAAGAAATTTTATTAAGAAACTAAAGTGCATTGAATAACTTACATGTGAAAGACAAATTTGAGACAACAAAATTGCAGCCTAACATTACAATTGAACAAAGCATCCAAGATCTTTCAATCCTCCAACACTACTACCTTAAATAGGCATTTTTGAGCCCATGGGTCGATCCTCCAACAGTACAAGTATCCTCAATTAATTTTGGTAGGCCATAGGTGTGTGTAAAGTAAGGTAGAGTTGGTTTTTCCACCCTTGACCCGAGGTGGCAGCCATATTTTCTTCACCGAACAGAAGAACTAGGAAGACCATCTAGATGGTCGAATCAGAGTGTTATATAGAAGAAGAAAATGGATTTCTGGATTTTTTTATCTGCCTGTAAAATTTGGGCACATTTGGATTTGTGGATTCCGAGATACGATCATATTAGTGGGCTGTTTGTCTGGGCGGCAGAATCTGGACCAGAATTGTATCTCTAACTTGGGCCGCCTAAATAGACATCATGGAGGCCGAATTATCATTGTCTCCTGAAGAGTGATTTGTTTATATACATGTACTCTAGGAGCCCATGATAGTTGGGATTAATTGGGCCTTTATGATGGGCCCAACAGTCTCATCAGTGGGCTAGTGTCCAATCTGCCTTCTCCAGAATTCCTTTCTTTTATTTCCAAATATATCCATCATCCTCCATGAATTCTACATTGATCCCTGAATCAAACATGCTCATATTTAAGTGTATATCAATTTCCAAAAATATCAAATTAAAATATTTATATTTAGATTCCTAAAAATCAGATGAATCATTGGGTACTTTAAATGATGTTCAAAAATGTACCACATAATAGTGAATTTTAATAAGGTATTACAATCATAATGTGAAATGATGTTCAAAGTGTAAAATGCACTAATATGGTATTTATGAATAATAAACCACATGAATATTATATATATTAACAATGAATATTAGCCTCATTTAGTGGCTAATCAGTGGGATGAAAGGATCATAGGGGGGATTTATGAGAGTTAAAGGATATTATCTAATCTATAAATAATATGTAAGGTATGGGGTCATGTAACATCATTACCTGACATATAAATATGTAAATTAAGAATCATAATATAAAATAGTAACTTGAATGGAAATGGGAAGAGAGAAATCCCTTAATGAATTTTTTCATAGTAACAGTATAGGTATGAGTCCAAAAAGGGTAGGATAAGTGATATGAAATTGAAATAACGTCAAAATATAGTAACTGAATGATTTTAAATTAGTGTAATTATACCCATTTTAAACTATAAGAAAAACATTCAAATAATATTCTTGAATTTAAAAGTAGGAGAGGATGGGGATGATCCCTTAATTGAGTTTGTAACTTCTATAACATTATCAGGTGGCTTATTGGGAGCTTGGGGAACCTTGGGAGGATTATAAAGAGATAACGTAAGAGTAGGGACATGATATAAGGATTTTTAGTGAAGATAAGTTTGAGCTTTTGTGGGTTTATATAGGAAATGAGAGGTGAATTCATTACTATTTCACAAACATAGCTTTGGAATCTATATAATTAAATATTCAAAAACACATACCTTACCGTGGTTTTTGACCATGGAGTTTTTAAGGAGGATTGGAAATAATTATTTTATAATTCAAATGGTTTAACATATTAAAATATTATCCTTATATATGTGTAGGTGAGATTATTTTTTAAAGAAATGAATTCAAAGTCATAAGATATATTATACATTTTTTAGGATTCATGATGTATTTATAAAGTAATTAAAACAAAATGAAAATAAAATTATTTTGATGGGAAAAATATATTGGTCCTATAATACCCTCTATAGTATTTATTATATCATTTCTTCTATCATTATTATGTCATAAATAAATATTTTATTTATATGGTATTTAATTTTGACAAGAAAATTCAACTATCTCAGAAAATTTTCAAAAATTCACAATTGGATAATTTTTACATCCTTATTCATAAAATAATATTCATTTTGTCTAAATAATTTTATAAATATGTAAATTTTCACTTTTAAAATGAAAGCCATCATTTTTTGATAATTCACAGGTTTTGAGAAAAATAGTTTTTAAACGTTAATAAAAATTACATTTGACATCTTAATAGATTTATAATCAATTACTGTTCATAAAAATAATTTGATAATAATATTTTACCTAAATATTAACAATTTTATACATTTATTAATTCCATAAATTAATTCCCTTAAAAATATATTTTTTATTTTATCGTATAAAATATTTAACTATTTCAAACTGATTACCTTATCAATTACAGATAAGGAACTTATATAATCATAAATTATAAGAATTTTTATATAATATAATTAAAAAAATACTTATTTTAATATAATAATTTATATATTTCAAAAAAGTACCATTTTTACCTGAAGATTCAGTTTCTCAAAGTTATCATTTTTTAAGTGAGAATATCCTTGTAAATAATTTATAGATTAAGAAATTTATTTATAAAAAAGGATTAAATAATAAGTAACTAATACCTTATTCTATAAACCCTTATAACACCCTCATAATAACAAATTGTTAAGGTGTGTGATTGTGATAGACTCTTAGGGCGTCTAAGGTAACATCTCCCAGGGGTAATCTCTATTTACTACAACTTATCCTGTATGTTATTCCGTTCAAGATTAGTGTGTTGAAGCATTGATTAGGATTGCTCCAGAGTGAACCCCAGTGACATTACCCATTTCTTACCTTTGACAAATGAGCTTTGTATGCCCCAAGAATACTAGAAGACTTCATCCTATACATTATCTGTGTCAAAATAATTCTTTTTTAATAGACATATATTTATATTAGTCATGTGATAACTATTTAATGGATATATTATAAAAGGTAATGATAAATAATAGTTATTTAAACACAAAAATAACAAAAATAATAAAAATAATAAAAAATAGTTCATGTGTTTTCAATAAGTCATTAAAAGAAAGGGAATTTTATTCACATAAGATTAAATCATTACAATATTCCCCCATTGTGAAATTTTTCCCTCGAAATTTCCATTTCCCAGACTAAAACAGATGAGGGTAACTTTACCTCATCAATTCCTCTAGTTTCCATGCAGCCACTTCAAAATTTTGGTTTCACCATAACACCTTGATGAGGGAAATTGTCTAATTTCATAGAAATGTTTCTATAAGATCTTTGTTGTTCATCGAATTCTATTCATAGGAGAGGTCATTATCCAATAGAACCACCTCAGGATTGAGTACGTGTAATTAGTTAGTTATATACTTACTTAATAGTGAAACATGGGATACATCAGGTACACGAGATAGGTTTGGTTAGAGTGCAAGTCGATAAGACAATTCTCCAATGTGATCAAGGATCTCAAAAGGGCCAATGTAACTTGGACTGAGATATCCCTTCTTCCCAAATCTCATAACTCATTTCCATGGTGACATGTATAGTAATACCATATCTCCAATGTCAAACTCTATGTATAATAGAGGACTATCAACATAGCTACTTTGTCGACTCTGATAAACATTAATGTGCTACTGGATGGTCTTAACAATTTTCACCATTTCTTTGACCATTTTTTGGACCTAGAAGTACCCCCCAACTTCATCACAACATGCTGGTGTTCGACACATCTTCCCAAAAATCATATCATAAAAATCCATTTGGATTATTGAGTGGAAAATGTTGTTGTAAGAGAACTAAAATAGAAGAATATGTTGATCCTATACTCAATTGAAGCCCATTGATCACGCTCTAAATGTGTCCCCATGTTTTTGGATAGTCTACATAGATTGGAAATTATTTTAAGAATGATAATATGTACTAATGATTAGCTATGTATTCAGAATGTGTTGGAGACCCTTACTAAATATAGAGGTGAATCATGGATCTCTATTGGATACAATCGATAGGGGTATAACATGCAGCCTCACCACTTATGTGATGTATATTTTTTCCAGTTGATCTCATGAGAAATCCACATGAATCTCAATATAGTGTGAATTATTTGTAAGATGGACCACAAAAAACAAAAATAATATTGTTTCCTTTCGATATCTTCAAAGGTCTAGTGAAAAATTCCATGGTGTTGTTCTTCCATTTCTATTTTGTTACGGGTAATGGTTGCATCATCCCATTAAACTTATACTTATCAGCCTTCACATGCTGACATACCGGGAATGTTGATTTATACTCTACTATACCCTTCTTCATGATATCCCACCAATAATTCCCTCAGAGATCTTGATACATCTTTGTTATTCATGGGTGAATGGAAAAATTATAACCATTTGAATCATAAAAAAATTATTTCTTTAACACCATATTTGAAAGAACACATAGTCTTACCCAAAATCTCACCATTCCTTCTTCATTAACATTCATCTTCACGAATTTCCCTTTTCTGATAGTTTCCACAATATTTTGAATTCCCACATCTTTATTTTGAGCATCCTTTACAATTTCTAAAAGAGTTGGTTGGCCTATAATTTGTGAAAGGATTTATGATGTTTCCCTCGTTATGATTCACATGACCGTATTTATAAAATATATTAATATTGGGTCATTTTCAATTATAATCAATGATTGAATCACTAGTTTCATTCTACATAGAGAATCCACCACCATGTTTGTCTTCATAGGGTGGTAATGGATTGAGCAGTCGTAATATTTGATTAGATATAGCCATATTTGTTGGTTCATATTCATATTTTTCAATGTGAATGTATACTTGGGGATTTTATGATCTGTATATATATCACACTTTTCCCCAATGAGATAATGCAACTAGATTTTTAATAAAAATATCTCTGCCTCCAATTCTAGATCACGTGTGTGATATTTTTACTCTCGAACATTAAACTACCTTGAGACGTAGGTAATTTGTTTTTCATTTTTCTTCAAATTCCATCAAAGTAAGACTTATAATATTTTCAAGAATAACATTAACAAAAACATCATCTTGGGATACAACACATATAGAATTTTTCACTCATGATTTAATATCATTTTTGGTGGGGAATCAATGTTCTTAGAAAACATAAAATATATACTAATAAGACATGACTTGAAATACATTATGAAATACACAAACTTGATGTAGTGGTTTCATGTTATTCATTCATCATTATCCATATTAGGATATGCCTTTTCTTGTTCCCTTTACCATGGATATTGTTGATGCTCATCATGCTCCATAGCCCTTAAAATATAGTATTGTTTTGGATAATGCCCGAATTATCCACATTTAGGACATAGATCTGTGTAAGATACCATATATGAAACTTTATTTCCATCTATAACATTATCCATTCATTAATAGAAATTGGATACTTTGTTCCCATCCTTTAAAGACCTAAAACATCTCAATGTCCCTTTGTGGCATTTCCCGTGGATCCTCTTTCCACTCTTGTTGAACAGAGGAAATTGGGATGTATTATCCTTATCACCTTTATTAGATGAAATTTCTTGAGATTTCGTCTTATTCTTCGTTCATTTCTTTTGGAATTAAACAAAGTACCAATTTCTAATCATGATTTTTGATAGCATGTTTTCCTTAATCATGATATGTCATACATGATCTCCCATTTGATTGGGAATCTCACTGGGGAATTCATCACATTACCCGTTATATAGGTTGTTAGCCATATTCCTTATATTAACGGCCATTGTCTAGAGTGAAGGATAATTAGGGATGATTATTTTAATCATTTTAACACCTGAAGGGGAATCCAATGATATTAAATTTGTAAATTATAAATTACATTTATCTCCTTAAATTATATATTTTTAGGGTTCAATATATTATATCCATTATCTTATTCCTAATTGATATTCATAGGTCCTTCTATTGATCCCTTAATAAATTTTTGTAATAAGTTTATTAATTTACCAAACAATATCCATAAGGTGTGTCAAACCATGTGCGAAGAAATGCCTGTTATTGTGCACCATTTCTTGTTTGTGTCTTTTTCAATGTGGTGTTTTTTTACCCCTAGATACATTTTTTCTAGAGCCACCATTACTTATTCTTATCTAGACAATGATGAATTTTTTTGATTAACCACTTACTATATAATTACCAAAATATAAGTATTATTTTCTAATACTCAGTCTTAACCCTAAGGCATTCTCTAGTGTTTTATAACACTAATCCCAAATATAACTAAAAATATCCTTCGATAAATTCTATAATAACCCTAGTCTTTATTAGAAACCTAAATATGTTTTGTAACATAAAATTTCACATCTAAAAACACCAAGGATTGAGAGGTATAATGTATTGGGAAATTAGGAACATTAAATAACAACCTAAAAAATGAAATACAACATCTTTATTTCAATCCTATTTGACATGAACAACTCATTTCACCGTACGTTACACCTCATGGGATATACTGAGGACACGAATAAGTAATGGGTGAGCTTTAAAGGCCAGTAAGGGTGAAATCAATACATCACATGAAGAATACATTACATGTCAGGAAATATTCATATCGATGGATCCTAAGAGAAACATGAACATAAAAGGCATGATATAGCATAATTATCATAACATGGAAATGTTGCAACGACATAAAACATGATATTAGCATGATCCAAGTCTCATTGTACAAGGTTTATCATGAGTAAAACCTCATTTTACACAAAATAGCATGAGTAAACCCTCATTTCACATGTTTTAGAATGAATAAACCATCATTTCACATGGGTTAAAATGATACAAAACATTACCCAATATATTGTAGCACTATCATTGCCTCCCCTTCACAAACATTTCAATCTAATGCTTTAGAGTGCCTCATAGAGCATATTACTTGAATTCATTCACCATCATTATTTATTATAGGATAATGGAATATGGAATGAATAAATTAATGTATATAATAAATATGTATATGTGCATAAATGATAATACTATTGATAGTTAAATGGGAATGGTATTCAGTACATGATGATTTTGGCATGGAAAATCGCAGTGCAATTTCGTTTGCCTAACAGTGTGACAGAAAAACTCATAAAAATGTTTTATGAGAGAGAAAGCGGTCTCTCACCACATATACATGAAATGGATTATAAGGGGGTAATATATGTACATTTCCCAAAATTATGAATTTGTAAATAAAAGGCATAACCTAATAAGGAAACTTGTAGAAAGAGGATAAATGGAATAACTTTTACAAACTTTCAGCAAGGTAACAGGTGTACATTGGAGGGATTAATGAAAGAGAAAGAGGTATCCCATCAATTAAAAATAAAAAGTGCAGAATGAAGTATATTTTAAAACATACCCCATAATTTTTATTAGAAAATAAAATGGTGTAATAATATAAATAAACATGGATAAAAATTAGAAAGGAAGGAAAGTGAGGATCTGTTACGAAAATTTGGCATGGTAATGAGTGCACAAAATGATTCATAAGAAGAATAAATGAGATTTAAAGGTTCTATAATAATTAATAAATAAAATTTTCATTAATTATGAAATATAATAACATATACCAACATAGGAATACAAGTTATTAAAATATATACCATGAAAATAATACATGATAAAACATAAGGGTGGAAGATCTCTTATAGAATTTCGACATAGTAATGGATGTTCATAAAGCATTATAGGGGGTTGATGAGAGTTAAAGTATATTCTATCATATATAAATCAAATATAATATATGGGGCTTTTATAACATCATAACCCAACATAATATATGGAACATAAGAAGCATATTATAAAAGATTTACTTGAATGGAAATGAGAAGAGAGAAATCTGTTACAAAATTTTGACATAGTAACGGCTTAGGTTTGGGTCCAAATGGTGGAGGATAAAGATTAAACATTGAAATAATATAAAATTTAAAATAATGTTATTATTATTAAGAAATTACATTATAACGATTTGACACTACAAGAACTACTTTCTAATAATATTCTTATATTTGAAAGGATGATAGGAAGGAGAGGTACCCTTAATAGAGTGTGTGTCTTCAAGAGCTTGAAGAGGGGAATATTGAGGTCATTGATAACCATAAGAGGATTATATATAGAGGATGTAAGATTAGGGACGTCCTTAATGGATTTTTAGTAAATGGAAGTTGTAGATTTGGTGGGTTTATATAGGAAATGAGATGGTAATTGATTAGTATTTCACAAACATTGATTTTGGAATCCATCTAATTAAATATTCAGAACCACGAACCTGACCATGGTATTGGCCCTCTGTTTTTTTCAAATAGAAGTGGAAAACATTTTTTATATAAGATGGATGAACATATTAAAATAGTATCCTTACATAGGTGGAAGTGAGTCACATTAATAATGAAATGAATATAAAATCATAAAGTATATTATACATTTAGTAGGATTCACAGAGGCTATATAAAACAAGTAAAACAAATATATAGTCACAATATTTTAATGAGAATAAATATATTGTGATGAGAATAAATATTATAGTACCTATTACATCATTATTGGGTCATTACAGTGTCATAAAAAACATATTTTATTTATACGGTATATAATTTTTACCCAAAGATTTGATTGTCTAATAAAATTATGAAAACTTCACCATTGGATAATTTTGAAATCATAATTCCTGAAATAATATTAATGTTATCTATATATTTTTCTAAAAATGTGAATTTTAACTTCTAAAATGAAAACTAACGTTAATTGAAAATTCCTGGGTTTTGAAAAAAATAATTTTCAAACCATAATAAAAATTAAATTTGACAAGATACAAGTTATATACTCATTTATTATTCCTAAAATTAATTTTATAATAATTTTTTATTTAAATATATTTATTTTAAATATTTTAAAATACACTAATATAAATTCTTAAAAAATGCATTTTCTGTTTTATCGTATAAAAAATATAAGACTTATCCGACTAATTACCAAATAATTTATAGGTACGTAATTGACTTTATCATCAATTATAATAATTTTTTTATAATATTGATAATAAAAAATTTATTTTAATTTTATAATGTCTATATTTACTGAAAGTACTATTTTTACGTGATGACTCAATTTAACCAAGTCATCATTTTTTTAGAAAGAGTATTCTCATAAGGAATCAACGGAATAATAATTTAATTTATTAAATGAAATTATACAATAACTAACTATTAACTTATAACATAACCACTTATACTTCCCACATAATACATAAGGGGAAGTTGTGCGATGGTGAAAGGATCTTGGGGAGGTTCGAAAAACATCACCTGGGTGTTAATATCAATTAACATGAAATTCTCACATATGTGATTCTGTTCAACCCTATTATGTTGAAGATAGTCTTTGGATTCATCCTGATAGAATCATAGTGATGAAAAATCATTTCCATGCTCTGAAAAATGAGGTATGTTTGGCCCGAGTCCACTGGATTAGGCCATCAACTCCTTTATCTCTGTCGAAATGATTCTTTTTAAAAAAAATTATATTAATATCAATCATGTGATCACTTTTCAATGGAGAATTTGTCAACAGTAATTATACATAACATTCAATTAAACCAGAAGAAATCAAACGAATAAAAAAGAGTGCTTGTGTTTTCTATAAGACGTTAAAGGAATGGAAATTTTATTCATAAATATCGGGTCATTACAGTGAACCACTTCTTTACTTTTTTCACATATAGAAATCCCATTTTTGGATAATTCCTATAAAAATACCATTATTAAGTACCTTCCTATGTCATAGATTCTTTTATAATTATAAGAATAAACCACTAACAATTTCAGTGTAAACCATAAGATGTTTTCCAAAGAAGAGCTAAACCAAGCATTTTCACTTAATTTCATCTTATAAATATTTTAAATATATTTCAAACTTAATGAAATTAATATATAATATAATATGTTATTATATTTATCAAAAAATATATATTCATCTACTCTCCCATAAAATTGGATATAATAATGTTCTTCATGTTTAGGATGGACTACTCACTCGCGAACTAATATAATTCATTTTCTGTCACAACCTATCACACATATTTATAATGATATATCTTATATATATATTTATGAAATTAATGAAATATTTATCGTTATATATAATTAATATATCATCTAATATTTCTTACATTTATATTCGTATAAAAAATGATAACTTTATTAAAGCTCACATGTATAATACCACCTCTACAAATTGATTTGGTTCGTTTGTCAAAATCACATCATATAGATAATATATAAAATTTTATTTAATGAAATAAAAATTTATTAATGATATAATTATTATTAAGGTACATTAATATAATAATTACCGTATTACCATCATGCTCATTGAATAATTTAAATGTTACTCAAGTGTACATATGGCATACCTTCTTCATAATTGTAATGCGGTTTATTTTTCAATACTATATTTCATTTGATGTTTTAAATGTGTAATTGATATTTAGAAATGATAATTATGTCATGATTTTTATTCTTCATATGGTGGAATAGTTACCACTTATTCCATAGAAAAACAAACAATTACATTTTGGGTATTTGAGAAAAATATCATCGAAATATCCATAGTGGACTTATTAGATTATGTAATTGTATATAACATGTTATTAAAAAAAGTAAATGAAAAAATGAATGTAAAAAAGGGTTATTAATGAATTAAATAATTATTATTTGTTTTTTTACTGGGTAATATAAAAATAAGTGGTGAGTTAGGCTTGGTGTAAGTGACTTTCTTTTTAAAATACATTTTTAATGTTTTCTATCAAACACATTTTCTTCCAAGTCCATATTTTTTAACATATTTTATTAATTTATTTATATGGACATAGAAGAATTATAAAATACATTTTGGGTGTCTTTTTTTACTCTATTTCAGTAGATTCCATAAAGAATATTTTTATAGAATGCTTTGACATTCTTTACATAATAGAAAATGTAATGTTTTATTTTAATGTGTATGAAGTCAACAACCATTCCAACCTTCAAAAACATTATTTGAATTTTGTATTCAATAAAATATTGAATTTTTTCTTAAATTAAAAAATCACTACAATTTTTTGGGGTATTTTTTTATAATTGATTTTTAAAATGTTATGGTACTTTGATATCATATAGTGTTTTTCTTATGAGTTCAGAAGTGTATATAAGGAGTTTATTTTAAATGATAAAGACATAATAATATTTTACTCTTGATATGGAAGTTTTTAGTAATATATGATTATTGGTTATCCTGATACATATTATATGATGGGTGATCCCATTACAATTTATATAATGGGTGAGTCCAATATACCATATACGATGGGTGCCCCCATATTATGATTTAGTGTATTGGATAATATTCCTTGTCTTTATAGAAAAGGGGGAGTTAACTAGGAAGGTTTATACTATGAATTAAAATAGGCTCAAGTTTTTTCTATCATTAATTATTAATATAATGCTCTATATTTAGAAAATGGGGAATTCATTTTCTTCTTATGGATTTTACAGGATTGTTTTAGAAAAAGGTATGTTTTTTAATGTTCACATGAAATTTTCTATGTACTCAAATAATTTCGCGATAAACCAAAAAAAACATTCATTTTTTTCATGGGACTAATAAATTTCTTCTTCTCTTTCCCTTACTTAACTTTTTATGCTAAATCCTTATTTTAAAATTATTTTAATAAGGTTTATGGATTGGTAAGAACAAATATGAAGTCCGGATGAAAGTCCATGGAATTATCATGAAGATAAATTGATACTACTCAAGGGTACAAATTTATAAAATATGGATTTTTAGTTATAACATAATTCTCTAAAACTATATACTATAAATATCCTTGATTATGTATGAATGTGGATTATAATATAAAGAAACTATATTATATAATGTTTTAAGGTTGGTTCCTTATATATAGTATTATAGGGATGTTTATATGTATGTATATATATTAGAGGTTATGATCATGTCATTGCATTAACATTAAATGATCCTTCATAACAGTTAAGTAAAAAATATATAGCATTTGATAATTTCTATGTCTTGTAGAATTATATTTAGATTTTCAGAATAGTTTTCCACAAAGGAAAAATTGAAGATAAAGTATGAATGTATCAAGAGGTAAATATCCATCCAAATAAATAGCTAGTAATGTTTTTAATTGGAATTATGAAATTTTTTATAGTGACAGATTAGTAGATGCATTCTATCAATAGTGGGGGAATCTATAATTGAGATAAACTGTATTTTTAATAAGGAATCATTTCTTTTATTATGAATTTAATTAAATGACGCCCTAATGAATTTAGTATCCTTTTAGATCAAATTATAGCTGACTGATATATCAATTCTCTAAAAAGGTATTTTAATTTGTGGGATGTTTAGTATGTCACAATGTAACCCTTTACATTTTTTTAAGGTGAACCTGATCGATGGTGGTATTTTGTTATGTATACTTGTTAGAAAGGGTATTAATTCTGTGGAATGGGGAACATTTAAGATTCTATTTATTGAGAAATATTTCAATAAGGTTGTTTGACTATGAATGGATAAAATATTCTTGTAATTAATTCAAAAAGTTCATAATTTTTTAATTGCATATGATGAAAATATGTTCATGATTGGTTAGGTATGAAATTATTTTTATTCAATAACATGAATATAAAATCATTATATTTTACTTTGAATTGAAACAAAGTTAATAAAGAGATTTTTCCTTATGAGAATTTAAATTTTAAGAGAATATTTTTTTGTGGTCCTAAGAAAGTTTAGATTGATTATTCTAATACATATGTTCTTCGTGATGAAAAGATTAACAAGTTGTTAAAGTGTAAATTGATGAATAAGTGGTAATGTATGAATTATAGATGTTAAACCCCAATATGTTTCCAGTGAAAAAAAATTGCAAGGAACGTTTGATTTGATATTTGATTATTATTGGTGTAGTGTTCTTTGGTATATATATATTTACCAAAATGAAAATATTCTCCAAAATCCATGAATACGATAAGAGAAATATGGACAACGGTGAGCTTATTCATTACAATGAGTTAGTAAAATATGATCATTTTTTATAAAGTTACTTAATCTGCGTAGGAATCATTAGGATTAGAAGAAAAGGGGTGTGTAAAATTCATTTAACACTGCAATGGTTATTTTTTTTCAATCTAATGAATTGTTGACAAGAATATTAATTGTTTATTCAAATTATTCTAATTCCCAATGTGACATTTAATCATCACATTATATCATTTCAAATAATTTTAAATGAAAATTAAAATATCACAACATGAAAATAAGATATATCATTTAGGGAACAATTAATGTGTAAATATGAAGGAATCCAAGATTAATAAAAATTATATTATTGTTTTCAGTTGTGTGGTCTTTCTCAAAACTCATATATAATTTCATGCAGTATATTTTTATATTATTGTTTTTATGGATTAAAATTCAGTTAATCATTCTAATATAAATTTAATATATTTTTCTTTTTTATTTCTTGATGTCATTCCTATGATTACCAACCGAAAATATAAGATATTGATTAGATATGGATGTGAAGTTACATAGATCATGCTCTTAAAAATAAATAGATTGTTGAATGTAATGATATCCCGTTCGTATATAAATTTATGGGTGTATGTATTAATAATTTTTATAGTGTTATTCAGAATTGATAGATTGAATTTAATCTTAACTTAGTTCATGATGCTAAGTGTATTTACAAACCACTCGATCAAATGGATCAAGTAGAACATCTGGATTTGAAAAAAAGTTGAAATAGTTTTAGTTAAAGGATTAATTCATCCAATAAAATCACTATGGGTGATGTTATTTATTTTCTAAAAGTAAATATTGTTGGATTATACTACCCATTCATTTCAGAGCCTTTATGTACATCTCTATTAAGAATAAGTACCTTTTACCTCACATTAATGATTTCAATTATCAGATCTAGGTTGCACAATATTCATTAAATGATGATCTCAAGTAAAGGTACCATTTGTAGTTTTTAAAAGAGTAATATGTTTGGGAATAACTATTTTTTACTATATATGAATTTTATGAGTTTTTTGATATTCTGTTTGGGTCATCTAATTCACTAGTTATATTCATGGTTCATATGAATAGAGAATTCCCTAAATAATTACAAATGATTTTGGTTTTGTGTATCAATTATATACTGGTATATTCAAAAATTCCTGATGATCATGAAATACTACTAAAGATTTTTTTAAACCATAAACTAAATGATACACTATGTAAAATTTAATAAGTGTAAATTTTGCGAGAAAAATATTTTTGTCCTCCTGCATATTTTTTCCATAGATGGAAAAACTATTGACCCTAATAAAACCAAATTTGTTGAATAATTAAAACGACTTAAAATTTTCATATATATTAATATTTTTCATCGTTTATTAGGTTATTATCTGTGTTTTTAGAAAACACTTATTTTTTATCTAGACCATGAACTATATCAACTAAAAAAGGAGTTAAATTTATGTTGATGAAAGAGTGTGATAATTTCTTTCTGGAAAAAATAGAAAATTTGTTAATTCTATAATTTTTGAAATTTCATCTAGAATTGGTGAAATTTTCATCTACAATGATTCATATTTAAAGGGATTAGGTTTTTTATTCATATGGAATGATCATGTAATTGCTTGTGATTCTTGAAAAAGAAACATATGAGATAAATTATCCTACCCATGAAATGAAATTATATGATTTTTTTTCTCCTTTAAAATTCTAGAATATTCATTTATATGGATTAATGTGTTATATATATTGATTAAAAAATTTGTAATTATATATTTACATATGAATAGTTGATAATGAAGTAGAGGGATGGTTAATAATGATGAAGGAATTTTAATTCACAACTCATTATCATCTATGAGAATTAAACAATGTGTAGTATATTTATTTTGATGAATAATATTACTTTTACTCTGATTAGTCAGTAACAAGACACTTTTATTAATGATTTCATGAATTTTTCCAAGAAATTTTATATAATGCAAAATTTTCATTTTATTTATATATTTCGTTATGGTAAAAATATTCAAATAAATTGTGAAAGGTCATATGTAATGCCAGGATTAGAATGTAATATTGGAAAATATAGAGAATGGTATGTTTCCAGAGTTTCATTTTGATTTAGAAGGTGTTGTTTGATTTGGAAAATGATTATGGGAGCATTCTGATTTCTAAATTAATTGAAAATTTTGGAGTGAATTGTTTGGTACTGTGTTTTCCATTCATCATAGAAGAAATTGTATGTGAATACACTTTCATTAGTATTACTAGTGTGATGGAATGAAATGAAATATTACTCAAATTAAAATTAAATTTTTGACATTAAAATAAGTTAAAGAAGAATGAAAATTTCAAATGGATATTCTTCATCAGTTTCTAGGACCATTGTGAAAATAATAAAATATAACAATGGATTTCATGGTAATACTTCCATATATATTAGGAGTTAATGATGTTATATTATTTTCTTATCAATTAATTTAATTTATTAATTTAATTTAAATTTGAGATATTCTTTCTTCATATTAATATTACTGATTGTACCTTAAGAAGATAACCATGTTTCATGGAGTTCTTCTCAAAATTGTATCTAACCATTATCCCAAATATTCTTGTAATTATCATATTTTACAATAGAAGATATTGATTACTAAAATAAATATTAGCACATCATATCATCCTAAAACTGATGGATTATCCAAATTAATTAATACCATGAAATACATAATTTATGCTTATTCTCTGTAGTAATAGTGAAGTTAGGATCAACATCTATCTTTGTTATAGATTTATCATAACAACTTTTTTTATTCAAGTATACATCGGTAAAATTTTTGAGGAAAAATATGAAAAGAAGTGTTGTACCCATGATTTTTCAGATGATGTAAGAGAATAGATGTCGATGGGACCTAGGATGGTAGATGAAATGGTTAATAAGGTCATGATAATTCATAAATAAATGAGGATGGATTAGAAGAGAAGGAAAAGTTAAGTGGATTACTAGAGTGAAGAACATTATTTTTAGATTTTTGAACATGTTTTTCATAATGTATATCTATGGAAAAGTATTATTTTTTTGATAAATAGGGGAATATAAATCACTGGTTAATTAGAACGAATTTCAACTCATAGAATATTGGGTTCACTACTACATAAATAGGCAAGGGAAGTGCCACCTTTTCTCAGCACTAAGAAAAAAGCACAAATAAAGGCAACTCTTTATCAGAGCTAAGTAGAAGCACTTATAATGGGTCCCTCTATTAGTGCTACAAAAGCGCTTATACTGGAACCATTTATCGGCTCTTTTATAGTACTAATAAAACAATAGTACCATTTTATAAAATAGGGTGCACAATGCCCTCTATTTATCACACCCTTAAGCTCTTGTGGGACTTTACCCCTGCGAGAACTCCCCCAGATCTTCTCTTTGCCTGCCGCTACTCCGCCACCACTGCCACTTCTCCACCGCTCCCACTTCTCCACCGGTGCCCTACTCCACTGCCTATATGCATTCTTCGCTGCCGCTTCCCTACTTCTCTGTCACTATCCTTACTCTTTATCCTCTCCCTCAAACCCCTTTCGCAGATCCTCCTCCCCACGAACCCTACTTCTCCTCCTCCCCGTTGGACCCTACTCCCCGTGAACCCTACATCAAGTGTTTGAGATTCTTTTCAACGATTTTAGATTATCAGCTTTCCATATTTGATCTTTGGTGATTTATCCCCACATTATCATCTGTTTCCTTTTGTTCGTATTCTAATATTCAATATAGTGTAGTTTTATTTAGTTGGATAGTCATGTTTTAGTTGATAAAATTTTGGGATGTGGTGAGTTTGTTTTAATAATCTAGGCATGATTCCATCCTTAGTTATTGACCACATCCCTTTATTAACCAATACCCTCTTTCAATTTATACTAAAAGATTCACTTGAATTATTTTCAATGGAATTATTTATCTCTCTTTACCTTCCAATTCCTATGAAAGTATAAATTTTATTGAGTTGGTTAGTGTTTTTGAACAAATTTAATGATTCATAAGAAAAAATGGATGCATATTTCTATTTCACCTAAATAGATGAGATTTTTTCTAATCTAAAGGTCATGCTTTTGGAAAATAATTTATTTAGGGTAGGAATTAATATTATAGATGGTATTAATGGTTAGTGAGAGGAGGTTTGATAGGAGGTTTGAGTTTTGGATAGGGATGGTCGATGTGGTCCTTCTCCCTCAAGTATGAGTTTTTTAACACTAAAGTATTGTTGTTTATCCCTTTGTATGGGAATGTGCTTTTTTATAGATTGTATGTAAGACGTATCTATGGATATTAGTTACAAGTTTTGGGAAGGTGAGGGAGAGTTATTGCATATAAATTAGATGTTCATGACATAATTTTTCTTCACTAACCTCAATGTACTATTTCTTTTGTTAATTTGTGTTACAAAAACTATGATATTCCATAGTAATTTGGGATAAACCTATGCTATTTGTCTCCACTGAAAACCCCTTTTTTTGGGAATGTATCTACTATATTAGTTTTATCATAAAAATTGTATCCTTGTTTTCATTTTATTTGAATTTGGTCACTAGTTTTGGGCAGTCTAATGTGATTATTTTTTTATGAATGAGGTGGCTACTATGGGTGGTTAAAAGGATGTTTAATATATTTCTTCAATGCTGGTGGGTGCTAGAACAATTTTTAAGGGGGAAAGAAAGTGTGTTTATTTTGATGGGGGGTCCATCCTGGTTCTATTGATTTCAAAATATTTATTTGAAATAGATAGGCTATATTAATCTCTATTTTTATAAGTGGTTATCTTATAATGTATTTGGAATTTTTGTTTTGAGTATTTGAATACTAAATAATAATATTTCAGATTCAAATAGAATGGAGATGAATAAATATTATATGGATGTTAATTTTTTGACAATAGAGTATGAGAATGGATGAAATAGTTAATCAAGTTTGTAAAGGAACGTGCAAAGGATCCTTCTCAAATCCTTTGTCCATGTTTACATTGTTTTTATTCTAGACTAATTACTCTTGAGGACTTGGGAGAACATTTGATATGTCATGGAATATATCGGTGTTATAAATGTTGCATAGAACATCGAGAAAAAGTTAATGTAGCTATTGGCTGGGATAAAACTGCATTTTATAGATCATCAATGATTAAAAATATGGATAATGAAGAAGACCATATGGAGGATGTGATTATAGATTTCAATGACGATGAAGATTGTTTTGAGGAAATGAAAAAGACAGTTGAAGATGAACTCCGTGATAGCCCAAAATTGTTTGAGAAGTTAAATATTTGTGCAATTATGCCATTGTATGCTGGTTGCACTAAATATACATCATTATCATCTGTACTGAAGTTGTATAAATTGAAAGCAGACAACTGATTGAGTGATGTCAGTTTTATGGAACTAATTTCTCTCTTAAATGGCATGCTCTCGAAAGATTGTGAGCTCCCAAGCTAGACATATGAAGATAAACAAATGCTATGATATATAGGTATGATTTTGGAATGAATACATGCCTACCTGAAAGACTGTATATATTTTATCAAGGAGAAAAATTCACTTAAATAATTCCCAAAGTGTGGTGCTTCTCAATACATGAATGATGAATCTAGTCCTCCAAAAGTTTCATGGAACATTCCAATCATTACAAGGTTTAGGCGTCTATATAGAAGTGATGAAACATCATGAAAATTTTCATGGCATGCAGAGAAAAGAAATAAAGATGGTAAATTTCGTCCCCCCGCCGACTCTCCTCAATAGAAGACAATTGATCATGAGTATCCTAAATTTGGAAAGGATCCGAGAAAACATTGTCTTGCGTTATCTACAGATACAGTGAATCCTTTTGGGTTTGAAAATAACACTAATAGTATAAGGCCTATTATGTTGGTAAATTATAACTTTCCACTATGGTTATGAATGAAACAAAAATTCATCATGTTATCTATGCTTATATTAGGGCCAATACTACCAGGTAACAATATTGATGTTTATTTGGATCCTTTGATCAAGGATTTGGTGTTATTTTGGGATTCACGTGTTATGTTATATGATGCTTATAAAATTGAATACTTCACATGGAGAGCAATGTTGTTTGAGACAATAAATGATTTCTCTACTTATATAAATTTTCAGGTTATAGCATTAAAGTAACTGAAGGGTGTCTCATGTGCAAAGATGATACAGAATCAATTTGGTTGAATCATTCATCGAAATCTGTGATTCTAGGACATCATAGATTTCTACCTCTTCGGAATAAGTACCGATCTTGGATGACATTATTTAATGTATGTTCAGAACAATTCACAAACAATGTCCGCACTAATAGGTGACCAGCTGTTTGAGAAATCAAAATACGTGAACACTATTTTTGGTAAACCATTTTCAAAAAACCTTACAAAAATCAGTTGAAAAAAGATATCGTTTTTTTTTTGAATTACAATACTAGAATTATCTATAGGTCCGACATTTACTTGATGTGATGCATGTGGAAAAAATGTATGTGGCAGTGTTATTAGAACGTTGAAAAATTCTACTGGCAAAACAAAGGATGGAATTAAGGAAAGGTTGGACATGGTTGACATCATAATACGAGGGGAGTTCTCTCCTGTGAAGGGTGAAAATCGATTGTTTCATCCTCCAGCTTCTTACACTCTTTCTAAGGATGAGAGATATCAGTTTTTCAACTACTTCGAGGATGTAATGGTTTTGAAGGGGTATTCATAAAATATCAAGAACATTGTTTCAATGAATTATTTGAAGTTAAAAGGTTGGAAATCACCAGAATACCATGTTTTGATGGAACATTTAATTCCTATAGCTTCACATTTAATTTTTTACAATAATTTCTGTTATACATTAACAAAACATTATTTCTTTTTTCAATGCTATATAAATCAACTTTTTAGACACTATGAAATTACTATCTATGGAATAGGAAATTTTCATTATATTATGTGAATTAGAAATGTTATTCCTACCATAATTATTTGATATGATTGTTCATTTGATGGTTCACTTGGTGAGAGATATTCGACTTTGTGGTCCTATGCACTATAGATGGATGTACCCCATTGAACGGTATATGAAGATTTTGAAAGTGCGTGTCAAAATTCGATGTAGGCCGGAGGGTCGTATTTTGGAGTGAAATATTGTTAAGGAAGCCATTTAATTATGTACTAAATACTTATCTAATATGAAAAACATTGGTCTCTCAAAATATCATCACACTGGACGCATTGAGGGTGAGGGAATTTCTGGAAGAGATGTTGTGACAATCAATATTACAGATCCATAGAAGGTCCATCATTATGTTTCGCATAACAGTATGGAGTTTTCTTCATATATTAAAACCCAGAAAGAAATTATTAGGCAGTTGAATCCATCAGGGGATGAAAAAGGTATATCAAATACAAAAAATCACCAGTTTATAAGATGGTTTCATGACCATATTTTAAGGAGTTTTTTGAAAATCCAAATTTAATTTCAGAATGACTTCAATGGCTAGCTACTGGACCAGTTGTGTATGTATTATCATACAATGGTTATGTAATTAATGGTTATAAAATTCAATACAAGTGAACATGATGAACATAGTACCATGAAAAATAGTGAAGTTACACTTGTGGCCGAAGTCATGCATTTTTATGGTAGTAAGGAAAGAAATACAATTTCTGCGAATATGTAATACTTTGGAATTATCAAACAAATATGGGAGTTGGATTATACAACATTAAAATTGCCCATTCTTCAATGAAAAGGGTTTGATACAATATTGGTGTTAAAATTGATGAATTATGATATGTAAAAGATGATTTTAGTAAAGAATGCTCTAAAGTCAAGTAGTTTATAATGGAATCAAAATTAGTACAAGTATTTTAGGTTCTAGATCCCGAAAACCGAAAGTTGTTTATTGTTCTGTTATCATACAAAACTACTAAGAGGGTCCGATGAAAATTCAACTGAGGGAAATCCTTTCAGTGGAATGTCACAATCATTTTGCAACGGTCCCAGTGTAGATGATATTTTTTTGTTAGAGGAGACCATAATGAATGAATTTGGATAATCTATAGAGGTGTAAAATCCCTTCATCCCTTGAATAAAAAAGAAATAGAGTTCAATAAACATGTAATATTTTGATTGTAATCTAGATCATGATATATCATGTTATTATATTAATAATTACTGAATTTATATAATGTAAATTAACTATTCAACCACTTTTGTATATAATGACTTCTACATATTCTATTTATTTTAACCTCGAGGCCGAACAAGTCTCTCAAACTACTACTGCTACTGCTGCTGACAATGAAGAGCACCGACAAGTTTCTAAACCTATTGCTCCTCCTTGGGTTGGGGTCCAAAAACCATCATCACATGCCTCATATTCACAAGATGATATAAATATCTGTTCTTTAAAGAGTGGGCCACTTACCTGGGAGAAGATTCTACACAAATATCCTGAAGATATAACTTGGGGACATGTACAATTAGAGGCCATTTTTTGACAAAGGATATGGAGATCAAAAGATGAAACATTGTTGTATGTAAATGTTTGTAGGAAAATTTTAATTGATATTAAATAAATTTTTTTTTCCAATGAGTCATTGTTTTCATTTTAATAGTTGAAATTCGCCCACAACATGCAAGAATGATGAACCTATTTTATTTAGTTTTTGGATAAGAAAAATCAGTAAAATCTCCAAAATAACTTTACATTTGACCAAACACATTCAGATTGTGTTGAAACATTAGGAGAACAATTCCTAGGTCATGTGTAACATGTATGAGTCAACCCCACCTCAATATAAGGCACGATATGTCTGGTATCACTCAAAGTGTCTCTCTTTTGCTTTAAAAGGACAGAATTTTAAGTGAAAGCAACAAATGACGTACATAAAATCAACCAAACACATTTATAATGTGTTGATACATTAGGAGAATGATCTACAGGACATTTGTGACATTTATGAGTCAGCCCCTGCTCAATCCGAAGAACAGTGTGGCCGATATCACTGAAAGTGTCTCTCTTGTGTTTAAAATGGACATAATTTTATGTGAAAGCAATAACTAACGTACAAAAATCCAACCAAATGCATTCAGATTGTATTATTACATTAGTAGAACGATCCATTGGACATGTGTGACATGTACGAGTCAACCTCGCCTCAATCCAAGGCACAGTGTGGCTGTTATCACTCAAAGTGTCTATCTTTTGTATAAAATGGACATAATTTTAAGTGAAATCAACAACTGACGTACGGAAAACTGACCAAATGCATTCGGATTGTGTTGATACTTTATGATAAAAATACATGGGTCATGTGTGACCTGTACAAGTGAACCCTACCTCAATCTGAGGCATGGTGTTGCCTGTATCACTCAAAGTGTCTCTCTTTTGTATAAAATGGACATAATTTTATGTGAAAACCACAACTGACGTACGGAAAACCCTCGTCCTACATTATACACAAAAGGCATTAAATTTTAACTAAATAAACACATACTACTGAAATAAAAATTATTCCAAAACAATTTTAAATATAACAATGATCTTAACATCCATGAAATTCCTTCCACTAAAACCATTAAAGACCCCCACCCCAGGACAACACCCCACCCTCCATGGAAACCACCCCACCCCCAGGACAACACCCCCCCCCCCCCACCACCCTAGTTGGACCCCACCCCCTGGATATGCCCCCCACCCCTTGGATGGTCCACACCACCTGGATTTTCCCCCCACCCCTCCTAGAAACCAACCCACCACCTGGACACCCCTACCCCCTCGTCACCCCCACCCCAATGGACAACCAGCCCCACCCCGTGGAAACCAACCCAGCCCCTTAGATGTCCCCCATCCTCCTGGACAACCCCCACCCCATGGACACCACCCCACCCCATGGACACCACCCCACCCCCTAGACTTCCCCACCCCCTTGAAAACCCCCCAACCCCCTGGACACCCCCAGCCACTGGACCCCACCATAGACAACCCCACCCCCACCACCCTAGACAGCCCCCACCCCCTGGACACCCCCATCCCCTCGGACACCCCCAGACACCCCTACCCTATTGAATAGCAACCCTAAACCCCGAATTCGGAATTAAATTCTTTATGTATTTAATTAAATTATGAATTATGTGTTAATGATGTATGTGTATACTTTTTGTATGGGTATACTTATTGTATGAATATACTTTTTATATGTGTATACTTGTTGTAATTACCTTATGAATTATGTGTTGATTTATTATGGGTATACTTGTTGATATGCTGATTTTTTTGAAGGTCTTGTTTGGGTGTACTGCTGTAGAATTTAATTTTATAGCAGGTAGGGCATTTATCAACACTAAAAAAGCCCGTTTTGAGCATTGATAAAGCCTTTTTTTGTAAAAGTGTATAGATTCAAATCATGTATCCTTGCCTCCACATTATACCAGGTATATAATGTATTCTATGTTTTTATGTTGAGAAAATATATACAAGATTTATCTCCTGTTTTGACCCCTAAATATGAATCCCCAACAAAAATAGGTCGTAACATGTTGATATTTTACTACAACGGCATAAGGAAAATATATCAAATCCTTAAGGATCAATACCTTTAATTGACTTATGAGACATGATACATACATGATTCTAACTTTACAAATGAATGAAATGAAATATAATCTAATAATTCTTATGAGAAATATATTATTTATTTTAGGTAATATATTATTTCATTAATAAATGCATTCATCATATCTTAGGGAATGGAAAACATAATAACGAGTGATCTCATATTCCCAATAATGGAAAATATACAACAAAATCTATCATAATGTATATAAAACATGAATAATATAACCAATATATGTAATAATAAATCATGACATATAACTGATTCCATATAATGATGATTAAATATACAGATAACATAACCATATTTACAATAATAACTATATTAATAATATATTTTGTAATGATTGTTTGCATAATTTCATATATCAATATTATTCCATCAACATGATGTTCGAAGAAAACATACAAAAATAGGTAATGTGTATGTTAAATGCGTACACTATGGGAAAAATGAGCAATTGCGACCGGGGAATATTCCCGTCACAAATAACCGGCGGCGGTAAAAGGTATTTGCGACGGGAATATTCCCCCGTCGCAAATAGTATGTCGGCAGGTGGTTATTTGCGACGGGACCCGTCGCAAATAACTATTTACCCGTTGACCGTAATAAATGTCGGCTATGGTATTTGCGACGGGAATCCCGTCGCAAATAATCTAACCTATAAATACCCCCATCCGTTTTTTCAAAACATTCTTAAATTTCATCTTCTTCTTCTCTCAAATTTATATTTCTAAAGTTCAGTTTTTCTTCAGTTTAATTTTTTTCTCCGAAGCTGATATTAACGTTTTGAAGAACGATCAGAGCAGATCAATTTTCAAGGTATTTATGTTCAATTTAATTTAATATTTATTTTTAATTTTTTATTAGTTTCAATTATTCTTAATTAGTTGTAATTTAATTATGTTTATATTGTTTTATTACTTAATAAATTTAAATTATTAGTATTGTTCATAGTTAATGGTAATTAGGAATAATTAGTAATAATTTTTAATAATTAAGAATAAATATTAATAATTAGTAATAAATACCAATAATTAGGGATAATAACATTATTACATTATTAGTATATTTTATTATAAATATTAAAATAATATAATTTTTTATATATATACAGTTCTCTTTTCATCTGTGTGTTTGCTGTCTTCACATGTATTATTTGTATGTGGAGATAGAAAACGCACAGATGAAAGGAGACTTGTATATAAATTTGAAAATTATATTATTTTAATATTTATAATAAAATATACTAATAATGTTATTATTTGTAATTATTGGTAATTATTCCTAATTATTAGTAATTATTCATTTAATTACTAATAAGTAAGAACAATTACCAATAATTATCAATAATTCGGAATAATTAGTAATAAATACCAATAATTAGTAATAATTACCAATAATTAGTAATAATTACCAATAATTAATAATAATTACCAATAATTAGTAATAATTACCAATAATTAGTAATAATTACCAATAATTAGTAATAATTACCAATAAGTAGTAATAATTATCAATAATTACCAATAATTAGTATTAATTACCAATAATTAGTATTAATTACCAATAATTAGTATTAATTACCAATAATTAGTAATAATAAATAACAATAATTCGTAATAATTACCAATAATTAGTAATAATTACCAATAATTAGGAATAATTACCGGTAAATAGTAATAAATAGTAATAATTAGTAATAATTAGGAATAATTACCAATAATTAGTAATAATTCGTAATAATTACTAATAATTAGTAATAATTAGTAATAATTAGTAATAATTACCAATAATTAGTAATAATTAGTAATAATTAGTAATAAATAGTAATAATTGCCAATAATTAGTAATAATTAGTAATAATTAGTAAAAATTAGGAATAATTACCAATAATTAGTAATAATTAGTAATAATTAGTATTAATTACCAATAATTAGTAATAATTACCAATAATTAGAAACAATTACCAATAATTACCAATAATTACCAATATTTATCAATAATTACCAATATTTACCAATATTTACCAATAATTACCAATAATTACCAATAATTACCAATGATTAGTAATAATTATCAATAATTACCAATAATTGGTAATAATTATTAATAATTAGTAATAATTAAGAATAATTACCAATAATTAGT
The DNA here is from genome assembly GCA_963277665.1 of Viscum album. Taxonomy (NCBI): domain Eukaryota; kingdom Viridiplantae; phylum Streptophyta; class Magnoliopsida; order Santalales; family Viscaceae; genus Viscum; species Viscum album. The sequence goes on from OY728132.1 coordinate 997,651,081, forward strand.
AATAATTACCAATAATTAGTAATAATTACCTATAATTAGTAATAATTACCTATAATTAGTAATAATTACCAATAATTAGTAATAATTAACAATAATTACCAATAATTAGTAATAATTAGTAATAATTAGTAATAATTAGTATTAATTAGTATTAATTACCAATAATTAGTAATAATTACTAATAATTGGTAATAATTACCAATAATTAGTAATAATTAGTAATAATTAGCAATAATTACCAATAATTAGTAATAATTACCAATAATTAACAATAATTACCAATAATTACCAATAATTAGTATTAATTACCAATAATTAGTAATTCTTACCAATTATTAGTATTTATTACCAATAATTAGTATTAATTACCAATAATTAGTAATAATTACCAATAATTAGGAACAATTGCCAATAATTATCAATAATTAGTAATAATTAGTAATAATTACCAATAATTAGTAATAATTACCAATAATTAGTAATAATTACCAATAATTAGTAATAATTACCAATAATTAGTAATAATTACCAATAATTGGTAATAATTAACAATAATTAGTAATAATTACAAATAATTAGTAATAATTACCAATAAGTAGTAATAATTATCAATAATTATCAATAAGTAGTAATAATTATCAATAATTACCAATAATTAGTAATAATTAGTAGTAATTACCAATAATTAGTATTAATTACCAATAATTAGTATCAATTACCAATAATTAGTATTAATTACCAATAATTAGTATTAATTACCAATAATTAGTAATAGTTACCAATAATTAGTAATAATTAGTAATAATTACCAATAATAAGTAATAATTACCAATAATTAGGAATAATTACCAATAATTGGTAATAATTACCAATAATTAGAAATAATTACCAATAATTAGTAATAATTAGTAATAATTCGTAATAATTACCAATAATTCGTAATAATTACCAATAATTAGTAATAATTACCAATAATTCGTAATAATTTCCAATAATTAGTAATAATTACCAATAATTAGTAATAATTAACAACAATTAACAATAATTAGTAATAATTAGTAATAATTAACAATAATTAGTAATAATTAGTATTAATTACTAATAATTAGTATTAATTACCAATAATTAGTAATAATTACCAATAATTAGTAATAATTACCAATACTTAGTAATAATTACCAATAATTAGGAATAATTACCGGTAAATAGTAATAAATAGTAATAATTAGTAATAATTAGGAATAATTACCAATAATTAGTATTAATTACCAATAATTAGTATTTATTACCAATAATTAGTATTAATTACCAATAATTAGTATTAATTACCAATAATTAGTAATAATTACCAATAATTAGGAATAATTACCAATAATTAGTAATAATTACCAATAATTAGTAATAATTACCAATAATTAGTAATAATTAACAATAATTAGTAATAATTACAAATAATTAGTATTAATTACCAATAATTAGTATTAATTACCAATAATTAGTAATAATTACCAATAAATATTAATAATTACCAATAATTTGTAATAATTAGTAATAATTAGTAATAATTACCAATAATTAGTAATAATTAGTAATAATTACCAATATTTAGTAATAATTAGTAATAATTACCAATATTTAGTAATAATTAGTAATAATTACCAATAATTAGTACATTATTTGTATATTTTATTATTAATATTAAAATAATATAATTTTCTATATTATATACAATTCTCTTTTCATCTGTGTGTTTTCTGTCTCCACATGTAATATTCGTATTCTTTTTCAAAATTATCAACCTACTCGCCAATGGAGAGGTGAAAGTGAATGAAAATATTACATGTGGGGATAGAATGTTAAACACACAGATGAAAGGAGAATTGTATATAATATAAAAAATTATGTTATTTTAATATTAATAATAAAATATACTAATAATGTAGTAATGTTATTATTATATAATTAATGTTTATGAAAAAATTATATTAGTATTATTAAAATAATAAAAAACCAATATAATATTAAAATTATCAATATTTGTAACATGTGTTGTTTTATTCTCAATATATTCAATTTTTACTTGAGTGTTTTTTCTAACAAATTATTCAAAACCAGTAATGCTTTTATATTTTATAGAGAAATATGGAACAACGAGGTCATCAACAATCATTATTAGGTGACCGCATATGGATAAATCAACGTAGAAATACAAACAGTTCTAGTTTAAATCCAGTATATGTTGAGGGTGTGGAGACTTTTTTATCATTTGCGGCATCAAATTCAGAATTTGTTTCAGAAGGCAAAATAAAATGCCCCTGCAGAAAATGTGCATTGAGAACGTTTGACACGTTTGACAAAGTGGGAGAACATCTCTTGCGTTTTGGTTTTCAACCAGATTATGTTTTTTGGTATCAACACGGTGAACACAGTTCCAGAGCAGGTGATACCAACTTGATTCTGGATCCATCCCTATTTCAAGATTTAGTATATGATGTTGCAGGTTCATATGTTCAACATACAGAAACTCCGGCTGATATAGCTTCAAATCCTGAGTTGGCACCGTCTGAATTTTATGAGTTGTTGAAATCTGCTGAGGATGCATTATATCCTGGCTGCAAGATGAGCAAATTAGAAGTAGTTGCAAAATTTATGGCTATCAAATCAGATAACGGAATGTCAAACACCTGTTTTGACCAGATATTTTTTTTTCTGAAAACACTGTTACCAGAAGGAAATGTTTTACCTGCAAATTACTATGAGAGTAAGAGGCTGGTTCGAAATTTGGGACTTACTTGTCAGAAGATTCATGCATGTTCAAATGACTGTATTTTATATTCAGGGTAAAATGAGTCGTTGGATAGTTGTCCTACATGTGGGCAACTGAGATATAAAGAAGAACAACATGGGAAGTCTGGTTTGATTCCTGTAAAACAGATGAGATATTTTCCGCTTACATCCAAACTTCAGCGTTTATTCATGTCTAAGAATACTGCGACAATGATGTCATGGCATAAAGAGAATATTTCAACCGATAAAAGCTTGAATCATCCAGCCGATGGTTATTCATGGAAACATTTTGATAGAGTGCATCCATCCTTTGCTTTAGAAGCTAGAAATGTTCGACTAGGCCTTTCCACTGAGGGTTTCTGTCCGTTTGGATCTTATGGTAGTCAATATTCATGTTGGCCTATTTTTTTAACTCCGTACAATTTACCTCCATGGATTTTGATGAAGGATCCATATATATTTTTGACTTTACTAATTCCAGGACATCCGAAGAAAAATGTTGATGTTTATTTGAAGCCATTGATTGATGAATTAAATTTATTGTGGAGTACTGGTGTCAGTACATATGATGTTGCAACGAAACATAATTTCATTCTGAGAGCAGCATTGATGTGGACAATAAGTGACTTCCCGGTTTATGGGATGTTATCTGGCTGGAGTACACGTGGTCCGAAATCATGTCCTTACTATATGGGAGAGAACAAAGCATTTATGCTCATTCATGGAACGAAACCTTGTTATTTTGACTGTCATCGCAGATTTCTTCCAGCTGATCATCCTTTTCGCAGAAACAGATCTCATTTCAGAAAAGGAACAGTTGAAAGGGATTGACCTCCAGAAATGCTATCAGGTTCGGAGTTAAAATCAGTTGTATTTTCATTACCCCCCATCACTTTTTGTCCCACAATAAACCAACAGAAAATTTCTGGTTTTGGGAAAGAACACAATTGGATTAAACGTAGTATATTTTGGGATTTTCCATATTGGTCTGATCTGTTGGTCCGACACATGTTAGATGTCATGCATATTGAGAAGAACTATTTTGATAATTTGTTTCATACAGTTTTGGATACGCTAGGAAAGAGCAAAGACAATGTAAATGCACGTTTAGATCTTGCCCAAATTTGCAGGCGTCCAGAATTGGAACTATTTGAGAATGTCATAATAGAAAGGTTATTGAAACCAAAAGCATCTTATACACTGTCTAAAGAAAACCATTTATTATTTTTTCAGTGGATTGCAGATTTGAGACTTCCAGATGGCTGTGCTTCTAATTTGGGTAGATGTGTAAAGAATGGTCATATTACTGGATTAAAAAGTCATGATTGTCATGTTATAATGGAGAGACTTCTACCCATTGGATTAAGAGGTCTGTTGAATTCTGTGATTTGGGATTCCATAACATACATGTCTCATTTTTTTCAGGAAATTTGTGCGGCTACGGCAGATTATGATGCTCTAGGCAAACTTGAAAAAGATGTTGTTGTAATTATATGTAAACTGGAAAAAATATTTCTGCCGTCTTTCTTCGACTCAATGGAACATTTGATGTTACATTTTCCATATGAAGCCAAATGTGGAGGTCTGGTACAGTTTCGATGGATGTACCCATTTGAAATATGCATGCAAAAATTGAAAAGAAAAGTACGTAACAAAGCATCTGTTGAAGGATCTATTGCAGAAGCTTATTTTCAAGAGGAAATATCTTTTTTCTGCTCCCATTATTTTGAATCTGAGTATCCTTCAAAACACAACCGAATGGGACGGAACGAGAGGAATATTGATGAAATCGACAATAAATTATCTATTTTCAACCAGTCAGAGCTTGGTTTCGGTGGAGTTTATAAACGCTGGCTTTCAGATGATGAACATTAGAGAGATCATACGTATGTTCTGCTCAACTGTGAAGAGATGACATTAGTTGTACTGTTAGTGTTTATATCACTTATTCTATCATTTATGTTACAGTAAATAACTTTGGTTTTTATAGGTTGTATGATAATCATATCAAGAAAAAAATTCCACAAATTACAGCAGCTGCTCTCGAAGAACGTCGACTGAAAAATTTCTCTCAGTGGTTTCAAAAACTGGTAACATAAATTCTTTATCTTTTAGCAAAGCATTCAATGTATAGTTTACTATATTGATAATTATTTCACAAATTTTCAGGTGTCTCGACATGCTGATAAAATTGACAAACGGCTGTGTGTATTGAGTAACCCACCTTCGAAACTTGTTAAAACTTATAATGCATATGTGGTGAATGGATTTCGATTCCACACACATGCATATGGGGAATCGAAAAAAACAATGAACAGTGGAGTTAGATTGAGAGGATCTCATCATCGAGAAAATGAAGTTGAATTTTATTGCATACTTGATGAAATCATTGAACTCTACTGTCTTGGACAACATTACATAACCATGTTCAAATGTCGGTGGTTGGATACAGAGAGAGGCGTGCGTGTTCATCCGCCTCATGGAATCATCGATATTAAATGTAAAAGTGTTCTCGCAGTAAATGAACTATTCTTATTGGCTCAACAGGAATATCATGTTTATTACGCAAAGTACTGTGCAACATCAAGAGAATTAACTGATTGGTGGATTGTAATAAAAATCAAAATTTGAGACAACCAGTTTAGTCAAAGTGAATGTGCTTTCACTGATGTGCAAAGAATTGATGTTTTTCAAGAGAGTACTCAAAATCAATCTTTTTTACAAAGAGACATGAGTATCGATGACGACACCCCACATTTAGGAGTCGGTGATGACGATGATGTTAATGATGTCACATATGAATTTGAAATGGTAAGAGATGAATCATCTGTAACTCGAATGGATATCGATGATGTTGAGGAGGAATATGAAGATGACATTGACATATATGAATATGATGATGAAGATGAACACTGATAGCATTTCATGGTATTTATATACAATCATAATATGTATATATGTATATATAATAGTAATTATCAATTATTTGCTAACATTAATATTTTCTGTTTCAGATGGACGACGCCACATTTCGTGAGTTGGCGGATGCTGACCTGACTTTCGATGCGGATGAGTTGCTGACAGATGACCCTCAGCCTGAAGGCGCTCCAGGGAGTACGCGGAGGGGGCGCAGTCTTGAACGATTGATGATTCCTGACCCCGTCCCCGAGCGACGTCCACGTCTTGGGTTTGATCCACGCACACGGAGGTGTGATAACCTGTGTGATAACCTGTGGATTTGACTATGATTTCATTAATCTATTCACATAATAAATGTTTATTATTTTTTCAGTTTTCCGCATATAGCAGTCGGACAGGGCAGTGCTATTTTGCGCAACTATTTCTCTCAGCCGTGGACCACATGGGAGCAGATTTCCATTGATGTGCAGCAGGCCATGTTCGGCTATTGGTTGGTACGTACGTAAATAAATAATTTTTATTTTGAAAATTATTTCATTTCTAACTTGATATTTTGATTTATTTGTAGGGTTTATGGTATCCGATCGAGGATACCATGCGTGAAACCATCCACGAGGCATGGGAGGTGGCCATGCGTGATCGCCTTCGTCGGTTTTTGCAAAATTTAAGAAAAGCTGTGATGAAGAATGCAGGAGTGTCAGATTTTGACGAGTTATGTAGAGAACACCGACCAGAGTATATTTCATCCCATGTATGGGATAGATTTTGTGCGCACTAGTTGAGTGGTGCCTTTCAGAGGAGATCATCGGTGGGGAGGCAGAATCGGGGGAGACAGGAGGTGACTCATCGAGCTGGGAGTCGTTCTTTCAGTACTCATAGACAGCATCTGGTACGTACATTATTTATAAATATTTTATATAACTATAAATATTAACAGTTTATTTTTTATTCTTATAGGCTGTCGAGCACCCCGATATTACAGAGTACGACGTATATCGGAGGATGTATAGTGATCCTGCTACTGGGGAGCTCAGAGGTGATCGTCAGCATCACATCGTGGTCAGTATTATTTTTTTTCAAGTTTAAAAATTAACTGCATCTAATATATTCACAATTTTAATTTTAAATTGCAACTATAGGAGTCATATGAGGCCACAGCGTCACAGGCCCGGCCTGAGAGTCAGGCCAAGTCATCAGATCAGACCACTGCCCGTCAGTTTGATGAAGCGGTATGGATGCAGGCCACCCAGTATGCCTTCGAGAAGGGCCGGGTAGTTGGTATCGGCTCTCGACTGACTCCCGGAGATTTTTATGGCAGTGCTACGATGTCGGCGTCCAACTCGAGAGGAGCTCGTGCATCTTCTTCTACTACACAGTATGAGGATCAGTTGCGATCTCAGACTGCACAGATAGAGAGTCTCCGAAAGGAGCAGGAGCAGATGCGTCAGCAGCATGAGGAGGAGCGTCGACGCCAGCAGCAGCTGTACGAGGAGCAGGTGAGTCGGTGGCAGCAGCAGCATCAGGAGCAGATGGAGTACATGCGCCGACTCACTCATGCTTTAGGGATGGAGTTTCCTCCACCACCATCTGCAGATCCCCCACCTCCCCCCCCCCCTCCTTCAGATTATAGATTGTACTTATGTTATAAAATTTGTGAAATCAAATTATTATTTTTTTCTATTCGTAGTTTCTGTCTCATTATAAAATATTAATAATATTATATTTTTAAATAACAATATTAATATTAATAATAATATTATTTATATTTTATAATATTAAATTTTATGTATATATTAAAATTTTATAATATTATAATTTAATTATATTTTTTGTAATAATTGAATTATTTTAATATTTGAATGTAAAATAATTCTATTATTTTTATATTAATTAAAATAAATTATTAATATTTTTTTTATTTATGAATTATAATTCTAATATTATTATATTAATTAAATCATTTATTAATATTCTATTATTTTTTATTTTTTAATTATAATTCTATTATTATTATATTAATTAAAATAATTTATTAATAATTTATTATTTTTATTTGTGAATTATAATTCTATTATTATATTAATGAAAATAATTTATTAATAATTTATTTTTTTTATTTTTTTTATAGTATTTGCGACGGGATACTATGCCCGTCGCAAATATTAGTATTATTAATAATTTTTTATTTTTTTTAAAAAATAGTTTTTGCGACGGTACCGTTGCAAAAGGTATTTGCGACGGGTCCCTTCGGAAAAGGTATTTGCGACGGGGAGAATGACTGTCGCAAAAAACAGCTTTAGCGACGGGCCCGTCGCAAATAAGTGTTGTTGCGACGCCGTTTTCAGCAACGGGCTATTTGCGACGGTATCCCGTCGCAAATGCCCCGTCGCAAATGCCCGTTTTTCTACTAGTGGTAAACTAATTATTCTCATGAGACCTACCAATGATTAAAGGGTCTATAATAAGCCCCTACCATCACATGATAAGTTTAATTCATTTATCATATATTTAATGATTAATTAAATTCACAACCAAAATGACATATTCCAAAATTTCCATATCTACTAAAGAATATGGAATACAAATATTTACCTAGTTAGTCAAATAACATTAACGTTAAAAAGCATATATAGAAATGGTTTATGAAATAATCACTTACATGGCACATAGTATATGGATATTTATGGGAATTTAATTGCGAAGGGAAAATTATCACTATAAAGTGAGTGTTTGAAAGGAAAGTTAATTAACACAAAATGTGTTACAGATAATATGTGCCTATAAACTTTTTGTAAGTTTTGGTTTTAGAATAAATTCATGACATGTAGTGGATAAAATAAAATGGTTGTTATGAAATAAAATATATTTTATATAAATATTTTTTTCAAAAAATAATTGAATTTTTTTATAAAAAAATAAAGTAAAATGGATAGGGATATGGGAAATTTTTTTAACATTGTATATGTTAAAAGAACATTCCATTGATTTTTTTAATGAAATACGAAAACATCAATTTGTAGAAAATTAAAAATACTCATTTCCAAACATGTAAAAATTTAAGTGTATCTTTATCTATCCTTAATATATCATTGGATTAAAAAAATTACTTTTAAATATAATTTTGGTAAATATGTACACCGTTGAAAAATACAGCCGATCAAAATGAGAAAAAAGATAATATTTTTTAAAAAATATATTATCATGATTCAAGTTATCAAGATGGGTAATTTTTTATGGAATTATTTAAAACCCTTAAATATATTTATGATAAGAAAATAAATAGAATTTATAATGGTTGGATTGTAAAATTATTTTAATAAAAAATTAAGGAAATTCCAAAATAATTATATTGTAAAATAAATCCTCAACTCTTTGGTAACTTTTAAATTGAAACCCCAGAAAATACTGATCATGGAATAAAAAATAATTAACATGAATAAGTAGGTATTCATGTTAATAATATCAAAGCGGCAGTATATAAAACACATAAATTTAAATAATAGCATAATATCATTTATGTCTCAATAGAATCGAAATTGATATGAAATCTCTTACCCATGGTATGAATTTAATTTTAAGTTCATCCGGCCACCTATTTAAGGAATTTAAATATATTATAATTATATAATAAAACAATATAAATACTTATAATATTATATATGATCCTATTATACCATTTTATAAAATTTTTAATAAAAATATTTTATTATTACAATTGTTTTGGGTGTTAACTTCTACATTTTCTCATGTATTTTTTCCAATAAATTCAATTTATTATAAATATGATATAGTTAAACAATATCTAGAATTATATTATATATATAATATCTACACAATAGTTACATTTTTTGAATCATTCCTATAATTTGGACATGGAAAATGAGTCACATCACTTTGTAAAGATAGTTATCCATACGTAAGTAGAATTGATGTTATCACATAACTAATGAGTAAAAGGGAAAGATATTTGATTTTAAATTAATTTTATAGAATACATATTAATTCATAATTTTCATATATATTCATTATTTAAATTATTATTACTATATATTTGAGTTGGGGATGGAAAAAAATTGCATTGATTCGCGAGCCTCTAGTCCTCCATAATCACAAGAGATGGTTTTGATTAAAATATTATGCACAATAAGAGGGATGAATATTGTAATAAAAACATATTAACATATTATGATATGTTATATATTGGTTTAATATTATTTTATTTATTAATTACTAATTTAATGTTTTAATGAACATGTAAAAAATGAAAGAACATGGGGAAGATGATTACTTTATCTTCGAAAAAACTCCTTTGGGTCTCTTATTAAGAACATTAGGGATGATATTTTTGGAATAAAAGAATATAAATAATGTGAATAAATATGTTGGTGGATATTTTTATAGTTCTTGGTTGTGATAAATTGCCCTATATGTATTGATAAGTTAGGGGAGGAGGAGCTCATTTATAACTGAGTTGAGTGGCACTCCCATAATATTTAAATGTTTTAAAATAATATCAAGCTACACTCTTGTATAATATCAAAAAAATCGTTCAAATACTAATGTTATTAGATTAATGTATAAATAAAACCAAAATATTGGGTTCTAAATTTTTATTAGGTCATTTATACCCGTGTAATATTATGATAAACCCTTAGTTAAACTTTTTTAACCTTAACCATGGTGACAAAATTTTATTGTTTTTTCTATTAATAATGACCAATAATGAGATTTTCTACATTAAATATTTATTAACTGAATATTAAATGTATAGAATACATTTAAACAAGTTCAAATCATATAATTTTCATAATTTATTTTAAAAATAATCTCTTAATACATGTCAATAAATAATTAATAAAAAATACATTTTCAATCAAAATATGATATGTTACAGTTTTTGTGTCTTGTTTTTATCATAATATGGATTTTAATTCATATATATATATAATATTTAATTTAAATCATTCATAATTAAATATTATTTTAATTATTTAAATTAGAAGGATAATAAGAATTTAGAAGCATTTTTTTGTAAAAAAATATCTTTTAACATCTAAATGTTCTCTAAATTTATATTAAATTGATAGATAGATAATGGTTATTAATATATATTATAGCACATTATTAGAAATAAAATTCAGAGTCGTCATATTCTACATTTAAATTTATTCATGAAATCATATCTTTAAGGGAAAAATTCAAAAAAACACATTATATGCTTGTTTTGACCCTGTATATTTAAAATTGATATTAACCGTTAAAAATTAGTATTTTATTACATGATATATTAAAATATTCATTTTATTATTGTTTTACTAATAAATAATGATCAATTTAATGTAATTGATTATGATGTGTTATATTCTACCCTTCTATAAAAAAAATATTCATTTAAATTTTAATGGATATTACCTTCGAAACAAATTATGATGGTTCTTCATCATGACATCCTCATGTACAAAAATTACATCTTTCATTTAATGATTTCTCCCAAATACCTTTTCCATTCAAGTAATAATATGTTTCATTTAATGATATCTAGTTCCTAGAATCCAGATAGTGTCTCCATATTTAGATAGATCTTATTCTAGTTCTATTTCATTTGACGTGAGTACATGCATTGAGTCAGGAATGTACTTCCTTAACAATGAGATAAGGAAAACATCATGTACTTTAGAGTGGATTTTTAGAATTTCAGATAGGTAAACCATAGTTCTAATTATTTTCATAATTACAAATGGACTAATATACCTAGGGATCTAATTTCCATTCTTAATGAACCTTATAACACTCTTAAAAAAATTATTTTTTAGAAAAAATGGTCTAACATGTTAAATTTAAAATCATTCCACTTGTTATTAGAATAAACCTTTTACTTTAATTGATATTATTTAATATGATCTAAATACTTTTTAACATAAATATTTTCTCCAAAACTAGGTCTAAGACTATAAGATCCTTTATCTAAAATTATCTAAATAAGATAGAGTATGGAATTTGATTCTATATAATTCTTCATATAATTAAATTTTAATACATGAATGGAAGAAATTATTCAGGTAAATTTTTACAGGGGTAAATAGAGATCCCACATACCGTTAAATTCATGTTATAAAAAAATCAATTTTCCATTCCATCTAAGAAAATTCCTTCTATACTTTATATCAATTTGAGGATGAGAGTGGTGCTCAAATGAATCATTTTATAAAGATACATAAAAATGAATTTCGTGAATTTTATTTTAAATCATGCATGAAAATCAATAGCAATTGAAGGTGTTCCACTATGAATTCTAAAAACATCTTTAACATATATTCATTCAAGGTGCTGTAATAGTAAATCTTTTCTTATAATGATTTTTTTTGAATTTGAATAGAGATCAATAATAACACATATTTCTTCAGTCATTAAATGATTTATTGGAAATATAGTTACAATTTCTATAGTAATTTCATCAAATTTCCCCATAAGAAAAGATATAGGTTTCATGAACCCCATATGATTCTAAACCTCATCCTTCTACTATTAAAAACCTAATCATCTTGACCCATAATAAGTATTTTCCCACATCATGGTACCCCCAAAAAATGTTCTTTAAATAACTATACATATTATTGTTACCAAGGTGTATAGAGATATTTGAGATATGAGAATCAACTAATTGTTCCATTTTCATCTCATTTATATATGTGACTTATGGAATCCTTCCAAATTTTATAACCCCAACATAAAATAGATGTTATCCAGTTTCTCATGATTCACATATTTAATTTTATTATGAAAATTCTCATCATTGGGATAAGAAAAATTTCCTTTCCCAAATAGGATGGTTTGGAAGTAATTTCAATAATGGTTAATTTTTCTCCTCAAGTAACAATGCCCCAATCTATCATTACAGGATCGAAAAACACTAGAACCCTCCCAAATTTTCATTTTGGTCAGAACACCCTGATCATTCTTGCTCAATGATTCCCAATGTTGTAGTGTATTGAGAAATAAAAACCATTAATAGTTTGAGAAACTACCATTTCATCATGTTTTTTTTTATTTTATGAAAAAATTTATTTTAATGTTTTTTATATGTGTAAATCTAAAATTATTTTCTATGGATACAGTGTGATAATATCTTTAGAGAGGGTATTACATATTATATCTCAATATAATGAGTTGGATAGATCTATTCATGATTCTATAACAACATTTATATATAGGCAATAAATTTATCTTCTTTTATAAAGAAACAATTGAGTCCCTTCTTCAATGAATCACTATAAATCACAAATCCATCAATTCATAATGGTAGATTAAAAAACAGAACATTGAATAGTATTCTATAAATTTTTTCCAAACATCATTTACATTCCTTCATCCATAAAAACATAACCCCTTTACGTGTATGTTTGGTTAATAAGTTATCCCATCGGGAAAAAATTTAGAACAAATAACCTATTTGAGTCTATAAAACCAATGAAATAAAATACCTCAATTATATCCATTGCTTTAATCAATTCATTGGATTCCTTTCTTATCACATGATCAACTAATATTCCATACTTTTTAGAAAAATTATGCATGAAAGGAATCATTTTGATGAAAAAAATCACAGTTGATAAATTTTCCATAAAACTAATTTTTCTAGAAGTCACAACAATAATCATTATGTCATCCTAAGGGTCAAAACACATTTTTTAATAAAAAAATGTATCCTAAATAAATTACACAATAAAATCAGAAATATATTCATTGAATACTTTATTCATTTGATCCATAAAACACATGGATACTAAGTCAATTAAAATTGAATTACTGTAAACTCATATTATACGTACCTCATTTAAAATGTAGTGTTCATAATTTCATCATTGTTTACTCACAGTTCAGGTTAATCAAATGGGTTCTCAATCATAAAAAATTATTGATCTCTATTAATTAGATCAAGTAACTCATAAATTTGAATTAGTGGCTAAGTATTCCATATCATATAACATAATTTATTACTCTAAAATTAAATCATATCCGCAAAGAAACATTATCAACATTAAAGGAATGAACATGGGCTCTACAAGGTGATACCCCAAGGAATATAAATCCCATATTATAAAAATTCCGCAGTTTTTTCTTCAGTTACACTATTTTTATAGTGTCCATTATATAGATATTCTCGAATATGGGTATTTCACTAGGGATAAAATTAATGGAAAACTCAACAACATAATTTCATGGATTTCGAAATAATTATTCATAAAATACATTGAAGTATTTTTATAAAATGGGTATATCCACAATTTAAAAATTATATTTTAAATATATAGGTTATGATTCCATTCTTCCCAAAGATACTCATTCAGATGAGCTATTGTGGGTGGATTTAGAAACGACTCTGATGATGAAGTTAAAGGTTCCGGGTGCAGCAGAAGCGCGTGGGTGGATGTGCCCACCTAGATTTTTGTCATTATAAATGATCTATCCGGGATCAATATGACGATAAACGCCAGTCTCCACGGATCGAATCACATAAAAAGACAAAGAAGAAGGTTTTTCCCAGAACCACAAACAAGGATCGTTACAGGTTGATTATAATTAATATAATTAATTATAAAGAAATACCTTTTGGCTGTTCTTTCTTCGATGATGTTCTTGATCACATTGTCGATGTGATCCGTCATTGCATCGCAGAATCCAAGTGCATACTCCCTCTAGAGGTGATCCACACGTGTACCTCGTATCTCTGGACGTCGCCAAAAGATTCTCCGGGTGATAGCGTGGAGAAGCACTGGCTTGTGTTGTCCGCCTTAGATCGTCTTGATCCGATGGAAGAGGATCTCTCTCAGTCTTGAGAGTTTTCTTCAAGGAAGAGGTTCTTTCGGCCTTGAATGAATTCTCGAGTATTGTTGTGTCTCACACGGGGTAGGAAAAGAGTTGTGGTTGTGATGATATTTATAATCAGGTTTGAGTTTGTAGAGTTATGATAATAAATAAACGTGTTACACGTTTTATTTATTTCATTGACTCTTATTTAAAACCCCATGTTGAATAATTAATTCCTTGTCATGCTCCCATGCTGATTATAATAAATATCATTTAAAACAATATTCTATTCTAAATATCCTGACTGAAAAAACTACACTGAGTGTATTAATAAATACACGGCGTGTACTTGTTTTCCATTGAAAACTACACGGTGTGTATATTTAATTTACACAGAGTTTATATATATTTTTTATTTATTCATTTCCTTTCCATAAGGAAAACTACATGGCATTTAATTATTAATACACGACGTGTACTTGTTTTCCATGAAAAACTACACGGCGTGTAATCTTTAATACACAGAGTGTATATCTTGTTTTTCATATCCTTCTTCCTCCATTATTAAAACGATTTAGGCTTCTGTGAATAATTATTAAACCATGTATGGGAATAATGTTTATTCTACTTTAGATACTTGAATACACTTAGTGTGTGACCCTCTAGGCCTCTTTCTTATTGGCATTAGGCGAGCTTTCCTAAAGTCCAAAATTACTATCTGGCAACGGGTCAAGGAACCCAAGAGAAAGAAGTTCACGATGCATTGACGTATCACCTCATACAAATGCTTACTGTGTAATTTAATCCCTTTGTCTCGATATCTCATCAAGCAGGTTTCATTGTAGTGTCAGAAACCTATATGCTTGATCCGTCGTTCTTTGACTACCTGTAATAAACATGTTGTTCACACCATGGCCATGGAATTTAATGCAATAGTTCTATTTCAATAAAAGGGCCGAGATATCAACTTCCATAAATGCAAGGGACAAATCCTTCCTCGACTTATCCATTAACAACATGTCACTCATGACGCACCCAACATACCATACTTCCCGCCAACTGTCTGCGTGATGGTTTTCGTCAGTAAATCTAAGTGCGCGAGTCATGACATAAGTTAATGATAATCTTCTAGTCTATGGACCACTACACACACTCGTAGATAGCAATGTCCGATGACACCAAGACATGCCGAATTTCTATTGGTGGGTCTGTTCTCATAATCTCCCATATTGGAGATTACCAAGTGTGAACTCCATGAGAGAGAGTCTCATCTTCTTACGAGTACTTCCACATGACAGTCTGTATACTATGTGTCCTATCATAGTATATCATCCAACCGTAGAACTTTATATAAGAATATTGTTATATAATTTCAAGGTTCTAATCATTGCGGGGATCTTCCATGACCTTATCAATGCAACAAATATTCTGGGACATTATTATATTATAGTTATTCAGAACAATGAACAATATATAATAAGTTAACATTCATGTAATCAAAGTAAAAAACAGTTGGTTCTCAGGACACCAACCCTTACAAACTCTCACTTGGACTAGAGCCAACTGCCTACGACCATTAGTCCGCTAGACCTCACATGATGATCATGTTTCTGCTGAGTGAAGGCTTTAGTCAAGGGATCCACCACATTGTCTTCTGTGGAAATACGGCTCACTGCAACATCACCTCTCTGAGAAAAATTCCTCAAGAGATGATATTTCTGAAGTATGTGCTTTGTCCGCTGATGTGACCTTGGCTCTTTTGCAAGTGCCACCGCTGCAGTATTATCACAATAGAGTGTTATAGGATCTTTATTGCTCAGTAATACATCCTGCTCTTGGATGAAGCTTCGCATCCATACTACTTCTTTAGTTGCCTCAGAAGCCGTGATATACTCAGACTCTACAGTAGAATCTACCACCTCACTTTACATTGAGCTCTTCTAGCTCACTGCACCTCCATTCAAAATGAAGATGTATCCAGTCTGTAACTTCATGTCATCTTGATCAGTCTGGAAATTAGAATTTATATGTCCTCTGATGACTAGTTCCTCATTTCCTCCATAAACTATGAACATATCCTTAGTACGCCTCAGATACTTAAGGATAGTCTTCACTGCCATCCAATGGTGGTCTCCTGGATCATCTTGATATCTTCCTACCACACATAATGTGTAAGCAACATCTAGCCTCATACATAGCATAACATACATGACTGACCCAATCACTGATGCGTAAGGATCCTTGCCATTCTCTTTCTTTCTTCATGTGTCTGAGGACACATTTTCTTGGAAAGATGAATTCCATCTTACACTGGCAACAATCACCTCTTGGATGGTTCCATACTGAATCTCTTTAGTATCATGTCAATGTATGTACTTTGACTCAGGCCCAGCATTCTCTTGGATCTATCACAATGGACCTTGATCCCAAGAATATATATTTCCTCTCCCACGTCTTTCATGGAGAAGAATTTATGAAACCATGCCTTAACTGACTGTAAGACAGGTACTTCATTTCCAATTAGTAATATGTCATCAACATATACTATTAGGAAAACGACTGCACTCCCACTAAAATTATTGTATACACAAGGCTCACATTCATTATTAACAAATCCAAATTCCGTTACAGCTTCATCAAAACAAATTTTCTATGATCTTGATGCTTGATTTAATACATAAATGGATTTCTGCAACTTGCATACCTTGTTGGCATCCTTTGGAGTAACAAACTACTCAGGTTGTGTCATGTAGACATCTTCCTAGAGGTTCCCGTTAAGGAAAGAAGTTTAGACATCCATTTTCCAAATTTCATAATCATGGTAAGCAGCAATGGCCAATAGGATTCTGATGGATTTCAGCATCGCAACCGGTGAAAAGGTTTCATCATAGTCAATTCCTTGACGTTGTCTAAAACCTTTCGCAACCAGTCATGCCTGGTAGGTGATGATTTTCCCCTCCATGTCTAGTTTCTTCTTGAATACCCATTTATTACCAATAGTCTTTACATCAACTAGCGGATCTACCAAATCCAGGCTTGGTTTTGGTACATGGAATCCATTTCAGAAATCATGGCTTCTTGCCACTTGGCAAAGTCTGTGCCTTCAACTGCTTCCTTGTAGGTAAGAGGATCATCATTGTCAACCAATAATGAGTCACCATCCTCAGTGACAAGAAAACCATATCGTTCTGGTTCTCTCACCTCTCCCATGCTCCTACGTAGGTCTTGTGTATATGGAACCGATTTTTCTTCCACATGGCTTTTTGGAATCTGTTCTTGTACCAACTCATGTGTATCTTAAGCCTCGACTTCATCGAAGTATATCTCGCTCCCACTATCTCTTTTGGAGATGTGCTCCCTCTCAAGGAATATGGTGTGTCTTGCCACTGTAACCTTTTTTTCTGAGGGGTTGTATAGGTAATATCCCCTTGTTTCCTTGGGATATCCTATAAAGATACACTTTGTGCCTCGGGGTGTAAGTTTGTTACCTGATGAGGCCTTAACAAATGCTTCGCTACCCCAAACATGTAAATTCGATAACATGGATTTGCGTCCACACCATAACTCGTATGGAATACCATTTATCGATTTAGTTGGTACTTGGTTTATTATGTGTGTTGCTGTTTGTAATGAATATCCCCAAAGGATAATGGAAGACTCTCATTACTCATCATTGATCTCACCATGTCAAACAGGGTGTGGTTCCTCCTTACACTTACACCATTCCATTGTGGCATGTAAGGAGGAGTGGGTTGAGATAGAATCCCAAACTCCCATAAGAAATAAATGAAGTCCTGATTAATATATTCTCCTCATCTGTCTGAGCGGATTTTCTTAATCTTCTTACCAAGATGGTTATCAACTTCATTCGTGTATTCTTTGAACCGATCAAAATAATCTGACTTATACCTCATTAAGTATTTATATCCATATCTACTAAAATCATCAGTAAAAGTTATGAAGTCTAAGATCCCCCACTTGTTTCAACTGGAAATGGTCCACACACATCTATGTGAAATAATTCTATAATCTCTTTAGCTCTTTCACCTTTACCACTAAATGGGGATTTTGTCATTTTGCCTTGTAGACACGCATGACATACACCAAGTGGTTTTAGTTCAAAAGAATCTAAATACCCATCTTGATGTATGTTTTTCAAACGTTTCTCATTGACATGACCTATCCGGTGATGCCCAAGTTGGGTGTGGTATGAGTCATTTGAATTAACATTGTTATCAATTTCCATTACTTGTTTTGTGCAGTCTAACACATAAAGATAGTTATATAAATGTGCCCTACCAAAACAAACTCTATCTTTATAAAAGTAGTAACATTCATTTCCAAACATGAATATGAATCCATAAGTTTCTAATCTTGATACTGAAATAATGTTTTTAGTAACAGAAGGCACATAATAACAGCATTTTAAAACCAAGACCATCCTAGTAGGCAATTTGAGGTGGTAGTCTCCGACAGCTACAACATCGAGTGTGTCTCTGTTGGCTGCTCGTAGATCAACCTCACCTCGATCAATCTTTTTGAATCTACTTGGTTCTTGTATTTGGATACAGGTGTGAGCACCAAAAACAGTATCTAATACCCAATTAGTAGAAAAAGATACATTGCATTCGATAACAAATGAACCTAAAGCTTCCCCTTTCTTCCTTGGCTGGGTGCAGTTTTTATTCTAGTGGCCCTTCTTTTCACATGCAAAACAAATAGCATCATGTTTCTTTGCCTCCCCTTTGATCTTCCTTTTCTTTGAAGTCCTTGAAGAAGATTTGGGCTTAAAGCTCTTCTCCTTCCCTTTCCTTTTATTCACCATAAGGACAGAAGGCTTTTCACGCTTCATTTCATTATCTACATGGTGAATAAGGATAAGAAGATCATATAGATACTTCTCAATGTTGTTCATGTTGAAATTAACAACAAAGTTCAAGAAGCTCTGGGGGAGTGATGCAAGAATAAGTTCGGTGCCTAGTTCTTCAGGGAGTTTAAACCCTAGAACCTCTAAGCGCTCAATGTATCCAATGAGCATGACTACATGAGGCCCAGCTGGGGGACCCTCTCCAAGCTTGCTCTGAAATAGAGACTTGTAGATCTCAAAACGTTCCCGTCTTGACCTCTCCTAGTATAGACCACAAAGGTGCTTGAGCATGCTATAGTCATCCATGTCTACATGAGACTTCATGAGAACACTAGACATCGATGATAGCATCAAACATTGAACGTTGAGAGCATCGTTCAAATGTTGATCATGGACCAGGAAATCTTCATAACTCGCCCCTGGGGTAGGAGAATCAGGAAGTGAGGACTCCAGCACGTAAAACATTCGTTCATGGCGTCGGATAACCTGAAGGCACCTAAACCATTAATGAATGTTACTACCGGTGAGGATATTGTATTTATCCAGTATTGATCGTAGAGAAAATGTGTTAAATGAGTTTGTCATCTTGATTCTAAAATTTAAAATAGAAGATTTATTATTACTTTCTTTATTATAATTTATGAGAAATAATTAATGAATTAATTAATTCTCCCACAATTTTATCAAGTCCCAATATCCCTCACCATTGAACTCAGAATGTCCAGTTGCTTTGACATTCTAGTGGCAAGGATCCATATTTCTCTTCACATAACCCCAACAAGGGTTGGTCAAGCTATTTTAAGGTATTTAGGTAGGCAGATCATTGCCAACTGTGAGCTTACAGTTCCTTGATCTGTTGAGTGGACTCCCCAATCCTGAAATCCTGGCTTGGATTTCCTCAACTCTTGCCTCCAATATTACATCAAGTCTAGAAAGGTCTACTTATCTTGTTGTAATATGGTTAAGTCTACCCGAAACCTTTCATAAGGGATTCCTTTATAAAAGTACGTGTCCCATCAAGGGTTGGTAAAACACATAGTTTTATTGAGTCTTTCCCTTAATAAGGTAACAGAAGGTAACTAGCAGGCCCTACATTTTATTAGAAGAAGGCTCATAGGCCAAAAAATTTAAATTAAATAAATTTAAATGAAACCATACACATACAAAGGGTCTTTGGTCTAGCTCATGATCATCCATAGTATGAAACTACATTTACGCATATTTAGAATTCAAATTCTTCTAATCATTCTTTTATTTAAGATAAAACGTGCTCGAATTCAATTAATTATGATCTTATAATTAATCAATTCTTTATCTTAAATTCCTTTCTGAATTTCATTGAGATTATTCTCATCCATATTCCTTGTACAGGTCTTTGTAAATTGGAGGAAACCTGGTGAAATTCCATTTCTAGAAAGTACACGACATGTAGTTTATAATTACACGACGTTTATTTTTCTTTTCACCCTTTATCCAAAGTACATGCCGGGGCTTTGGCGTGTTTTCTGTACTTTAGAAATTTTGGATTACATGGCGTGTAGATGAATCATACACGGTGTGAACTTCCTTGTTACGCGGTAACCAGCCTGGTGATCCCATGTACGCGGTACGCGGATTATCATTGTACATGGTTTCACATGGGCTGGAATGGACTACACGACGTGTTGCTCCAACATACACGCCATGTATTCTGGTTTCCACGCGCCGTTCAATTCTGGTCAACACGGTGTGATTAAATCATAGGCATAATCAATTCACACGGTGTGGTTTGGTGGACCAGTGACAGTTCATTGAACCTAAGTACACGGCATGTAGTTTTAAGTACACGCCGTGTAATCCCATGTTGTACAGACAGAAAGAGCGGCTCCTCCGGATGGTTTCCTCATTTTTATTTTAATCGAAATTAAAATTAAAAGGCTATTTCTGTGATATGAATTGAGAAACTAAGGAAGAAGAACCGATCTCATTTATTCAGATTTATAGAATTATTTATTTCGAATTGAATCAAATATAAATGCTTAAATTATCAACAAAAATAAGATATATATAATCAACATTGTAACCTCCCTCTGATACCATTTGAAGGATCCGGGCAGAGCGGAAGCACGTGGGTGGATGTTCCCACTTGGATTTTTTTCATTAGAAATGATCAATCATGGATCAATATGACGATAAACTCTAGTCTCCATGGATCGAATCGCAAAAAAGAAAAATAATAAGGTTTGTCTTGGAACTACAAACTAGGATCGTTACAGGTTGATTATAATTAATTTAATTAATTATAAAGAAATACCTTTTGGGTGTTCTTTCTTTTTTTATGTTCTTGATAATGTTTTCGATGTGATCCGTCGTTGCGTCACAGAAGCCAAGTGTAGACTCCCTCTAGCGGTGATCCACACATGTACCTCGTATCTCTGGACGTCTCCAAAAGATTCTTCGGGTGCTAGCGTGGAGAAGCCTTTGCTTGCGTTGTCTGCCTTAGATCATATTGATCTGATGGAAGAGGATGTCTATCAGTCTTGAGAGCATTCATGGAGGAAGAGGTTCTTTCAGCCTTTAAAGAATTCTCCAGAATTGTTGTGTCTCACACGAGGTAAGAAAAGAGTTGGGGTTGTGAGGATATTTATAATCAGGTTTGAGGTTTTAGAGTTATGATAATAAATTAACGTGTTACGTGTTTTATTTATTTCATTGACTCTTATTTAAAACCCCATGTCGAATAATTAATTCCTTGACATGTGCCCATGCTGATTATAATAAATATCTTTTAAAACAATATTATATCCTCAAAATCCCGACTGGAAAAACTACACGACATGTATTAATAAATACACGACATGTACTTGTTTTTCATTGAAAACTACAGTGCATGTACATTCAATGTCCACGGTGTTTATATCTTGTTTTCATTTATTCATTTCCTTTCCATAAAGAAAACTACATGGTGTGTAATTATTAATCCACGGCGTGTACTTGTTTTCCATGAAAAACTACACGGAGTGTAATCTTTTATACATGGCGTGTATATCTTTTTTTTCATTTCCTTCTTCCTACATCATTAAAACGATTTAGGATTACAAGAATAATTATTAAACCACGTATGAGAATAATCTTTATTCTACTTGAGATACTTGAATACACATAGTGTGTGACCCTCTATGCCTCTTTCTCGTTGGCATTAGGCGAGCTTGCCTAAAGTCCAAGATTACTGTCTAGCAACGGGTCAAGGAACCCAAGAGAAAGAAGTTAACGATGCATTGACATATCACCTCATATGATTGCTTACTTTGTAATTCAATCCCTTTGTCTCGATATCTCATCAAGCAGGTTTCATGGCAGTGTCATAAACCTATATGCTTGATCTGTCGTTCTTTGACTACCTGAAATAAACTCTTCGTTCACACCATGGCCATGGAATTTAATGCGATAGTTCTATTTCAATCAAAGGGACGAGATATCAACTTCCATAAATGGAAGGGACAAATCCTTCCTCGACCTATCCATTAACAACATGTCACTCGTGACACACCCAACATACCATACTTCCCGCTGACTATCTGCGTGACAGTTTTCGTCAATAAATCTAAGTGCGCGAGTCATGAAATTAGTTATTGATAATATTCCAGTCTAAGGACCATTACACACTCTTTTAGGTAGCAATGTCTGATGACACCAAGCCATGAAGAATTGCTATTGGCGATTCTTTTCTCATAATCTCCCATCTTGGAGATTACCAAGTGCAAACTCCATGATAGAGATTCTGGTATTCCTACGAGTACATGCACATGATGGTTTGTATACTATGTGTCCTATCATAGTATGTCATCCAACCATAAAACATTATTTATGAATATTGTTATATCATTTCATGTTTCTCATAATAGCGGGGATCTTCCATGACCTTATCAATGCAACAAATATTCCGGGACATTATTATATTATAGTTATGCAGAAAAATGAACAATATATATTAGGTGAATATTCATGTAATAAAAGTAAAAAATAGTTGGTTCTAAGGACATCAACCCTTACAGAAGTATCCCCTATAAATATAATGAATTCCATATCTACATCATAAAATATAATTTACTTATATTTTAAATAAATGTTTTTATCATATTTTTATATCCATTCCATAACAAGGATTTTAAAAAACTAAACCATTTGTATAACAATAATGGAAATAAAAATAGTATGCCTATGTGTTATAATGGTAACTCACTGACACATCATTATTTTAGTGATAATTTTTCTAATATTCTTGACTAATAACTCCATATTTATGGTGTTTAGAAATATATAATTTTTATAGAAACTATTGAAGATATAAAATTGTGTGAAAATATTGAATAAAATGAAATAAAATATATAATTGAGACAATTATTAATGTACCTATTACCATATATTTGGAAACACTAACCTCATCTTCTTTTTTATCATAAGCTTAGCCTCGATCCCTTGGCATTTCATGAGGAAAATTCCCATCAGTCTTGGTAAAATAATTTTACAAGTGCTCCATCAAATTAATGTTATAGAATTTAACATTAGATGTTTCTTTATTTCCCAAGTATCCATGATATATATGTATTTTCTCTCCATACTATAATAAAAATCTCATTGAAACCAATTATATTTCATGATGTTTATTTCAACATTTATTAATCTTTAAAAATTCAACTTGTCCATTCTTCCCTTTTTTCTTATTTCTTATTCTAGATTTTTAGACTCTGTTTTATTAACATTCCTACCATTTATTTATAATGAATTTGTGAATTTCTTCCCTATCACTATATAAAATGATACAATTTTATTGTATGGTGAGATGTTTTAGGGGAAAAGTGATAATAAAATGGTTCCATTTAACCTATCAGATAAGTGGTTAATAATACTATTTGGTATACATATTTATTCTATTGCATTACATTCTAACCTTATAATTTTTTCGTCACACATAGAAAATATATCAAATTCCTATTATCTCCCAAGAATTGTATTTCCACAAATTCTTGTTTCACATGAGGGAAATATTTTTTTCAATAAAACTACCATTAAATCATTCCACTTCATGTTTTTTAATTACTCCTAAATAGTAATGTTTTGAATTAATGAAGAGAATTGATCCACATCCCCTATGAGATGACAATCTTCCAAAATAACCTTCACCATTGCATGAAATCTAAACGAATGAAATATCTTTTAAATGAATCTTACATTTAATCTACTACAAATATATTAATATCCCAATTTAAGGATCAATGTTACTAGTGAATTATGCCATCCACCATTGTTTCATTGAATTGTAGATATATAGGTTGATCTATATGAGTAATGTTATTGTTCATAATCATTGTTACTGGCCTAAAGAATATTATGTGTTTAGTGTCACGACCCATCCCCTGAGGCCGTATCGTGACTACCTCAAGCCTGCCTTCCATAGGCCAGGGGCTGGCATCTAGCACCGAAGGCATAATTCCCTAAAAACTAGGAAGGCATTGCCTTTATTAAAATTAACACACACAACCAGAGTACAAGAGGAATATAACACTAAGTAAATTAGTATAACAAGTGTGCTAAATAATCAAAGGGTG
The DNA here is from genome assembly GCA_963277665.1 of Viscum album. NCBI lineage: Eukaryota > Viridiplantae > Streptophyta > Magnoliopsida > Santalales > Viscaceae > Viscum > Viscum album. The sequence goes on from OY728132.1 coordinate 997,676,051, forward strand.
CGGAAATAAAAGCCCAACAAAAAGGTACAACTACAAATGAAAGAAAGTACAACGGAAAGACAAACTGCTGGAAGGTAACTAGCAGCTCCGGGATCGTCCACCACAGATCCTACCTGAACGGTAGGTATAGATGTCTTCCTCAGCACTCTGTTTATATTGGTCTGCTCTGTATGCCGTCAAACCGAGTGTCCACCTCCGGGTACTGCCCAATCCTCGTACACTCTGCCTCGATCAGCGCTGTCCCTTGTCTGCATCCAACACAACGAGGTGCGGGCATAACCCTTGCATGGGTGAGTATAATGATACTCAGTAGGGATCCAGAGACCCTCAAGGTCTCACTAAATCCAACAAGGATAAACCCCAATGAAAGATCTCAACATATAACCTTTACATAACTATATGCCCATAAATATACCTAAGTTATCAAGTGACCCATCTCAATCATGAGGAAAACACAGAGGTCATTGAGTCAACTCAAACCATGATTTTCATTAACAAAACCACAACTACTATATAACTCCAACTCTATCGAATATAGTGGCCATATCATGACTGTTATGCACTACTCAGTAACCTTAGACTGCTGAGGTACTCCTCTGGGCGAGTACTGCGGGTCTGCTGCCAAACCGGGCACTCCTCTGATGTGGGTCTGTCGCCAAACTATGCACTCCCCCTAATAGCCATCAGAGGTACTCCTCCTGTAAAGTATATCAGGTCTTCTACCAAACCATGTCCTCTGTCCGTCGTGGGTCTACCGCTAAACTGGGTGCTCCATCCACTTGGCTAGTTGAATCAATCCGAGTTTATTCGGTTAAGCAGTCGTCAGGTCTACAGCTACTAGGTCTCCAAAATCGGTCTAATCATATCTGGGAGGATCCGCTCCATGAGCTACTGGTCGATACTCCAAGTGTCACTAAGTCTCACGTAGATGTATCACAAAATACCACCTCATTATAGGGGTCTCAACTCAATAGAAATCTTGTCAATCGGATGCCCGGTCTATGAGTTATTAACCTATTTGTCCCGGGGGCCCGGTTGGTTTCGTGTATTATCCATCCCAGCAATATCACAATTGTACCCCGAATTCCCCTGGGATATTTTTGAAGGGACCAATTATCAAAGAGATTACCAGCGCCGCTAACGGTTCATCAAACGGACGTCCGTGCCAATGATATGGCCAACGCAAGCAATCGGTAAAAAGTTGGCCTAGGTCTGGTCCGACCTAGACCGACTTGGCCCAACATAGTCTAGGTTGACCCGGTCAGACTTGCTGGGTCTGACCCGACCCATTGGGCGGTTCAGCCTGCGTGAACAATTCGGGCCGAATTTTCCACAAGGGTGATTCGGCCCAAAGTCAAGTGGTAGGTCTGGCTGGCACCGCAAGGTGCGCGTCCCGGACATCTCCGCCCGAGAGGCCAACGATGGCCTTCACGGGGTGCAGGCAGGCTGCGGGTGGTCAGAAAAGTGCGTGGGGCACACCGGGAAGCCGACTAGGTGCCAGGCAGATTGTTCGTGGTGCCAGGCAGGCAGCCAGGGCACCGAGGGGTGTCGGGCAGGCGCCGGGAGGGTGCCAGATAGGCGCAGGGTGCGTCGACAGCGCGCGGGGCACGTGAGCAGGGTGCCGGCGGGCTGGACGGGCTGCAATTTTGGCAGGGGAATGCGCCGAGCAGTGCGCGGGTAGGCTAGTCGGGCGCCGCTCAACTAGGGGTGCGGTTCACGGAAGTCGCTGGAAGCGCCACCTCTCTACTCCGTCTTCTTCGTTGTTGCGACATTGACATGCTACTGTTACATCGTCGTCGATCCATGGTTTTGAAACCATAAAGGTTATGGAGGGGTCGAGTCGTGCTCGTGAGGCCCAAACCATCCACGTTAGAATGATAGCAAGAGGCTCAATAAGTTGATTTAACAAGATATGATTAGGTATTAAACAACTTAAAACACACCCCTACCTCCTTAATTGTTGGGCGTTCATTCATCACTGGGGAAGAAGATGTTGTCACCGTTCGTCGTACGCTTCCACTTCCGAGCTCGTGCGTCGGTCTGTTGACGATGAAGAGGAAGGAGGAAGTGTCGTCGGAGAGGTCCTTCATTGGAAAGGGGTTCCGAGCCATCAGATCCGCGCCCCTCACGGCGCCGACTGGTCCTTCCACTCTCCTTCTGGCCGAATCGCCCATGTGGGGACTTCGTACCGAATTGTCCACGCAGTCCACTCGGCCTGGCCCAGCGGTATAGGCCAAACATAGCGGGATGAACCGCCCAACGGGATGGGTCAGACCCCGCAAGTCTGACCGGGTCGACCCAGACTAGGTCGACCCAGATTGAGTTGGGCCGAGTTGGTTCAACCGGGTCAGACCGGAGCTGACCCCACTTTTGACCCCTTGCTTGCGTTGGCCATATCATTGGCACCGAGCGTCCGTTTGACGAACCATCAACGACGCTGGTAATCTCTTGGAGAATCGGTCCCTTAAAAAATACCCCATAGGAATTCAGGGTACAATTGTGATACGGTCGGGCTGGAGCATACACGAAACCAACCAGGCCCCCAGGACAAAAAGGTTAATAACTCACAAACTGGGCGTCTGATTGATGCGTCGTCTATTGAGTTGAGACCCCTATGATGAGGCGGTCCTTTATGATACTTCTATGCGAGACTTCGAGACACTTGGATTATCGACCAGTGGCTCATGGAGCGGATCCTCCCGGAGACGAGAAGACATAGTGTGGAGACCTAGTAGATATACACCAGAAAACTATTTGACCGATTCGACTTAGAGTGATTTGATTAGCCCAATAGACGAAGTGCCTAGTTTAGCGGTAGCTCCACGGCGGACGGAGCACCTGGTTTGGCAGAAGACCCGCAGTACATGACAAAAGGAGTTCCTCTGACAGCTATTAGGGGGAGCTCCTGGTTTGGCGGCAGCCCCACAGTGGAGGAGTGCCCGGTTTGGAAGCAGACCCGCGGTACTCGACCAGAGGAGTACCTCACCAGTCTAAGGTTAGTGAGTAGCGCCTCAGAGTCGCGACAGGGCCACTGTACTCGACAGAGGAGGATTTCTCCTGTATTTGTGGTTCCGTTAATGAAAATCATGGTTTGAGCTGAGTCAATGACATTTGTGTTTTCCTCATGATTGAGATGGGTTAGTTGACAACTTAGGTATATGTATAGGATTATACCTAAGTAAAGGTTATCTGTTGAGATATTTCATTGTGGATTATCCTTTTTGGATTTAATGATACCTTGAGGGTCTCAGGGTCCCTACTAAGTATCGTTATACTCACCCCTTCATGGGTTATGCCCGCACCTCATTGTGTTGGATGCAGACGACGGACAACGCTGACCGAGGCAGAGTGTACGAGGACTAGATGGTACCCGGAGGTAGACACTCACCGGGACGGCACACGGAGCGGACCGATAGATACAGAGTGCTAAGGATGACATATGTACCTACCCCTCATGTAGGATCCGTGGTGGACGATCCAGGAGATGCTAGTTACCTTCGAGCTGTTTGTCTTTCAGTTGTACTTTCTTTCAGTTATAGTTATACATTTCTGTTGGGATTGTATTTATGACCCCTTTGTACTTTCAGAACACTAGTTATACTACTTTACTTAGTGTTTTCTTCCGCTTTTACTCTGGTTGAGTGTGTTACGTTTTATAAAGGCAATGCCTTCCCAGTTTTTAGGGAATTACGCCATTGGTGCTAGACGCCAGCCCCTTGCCTATGGAAGGCGGGCTTGGGGTAGTCAAGATACAGGCCTCAGTGGATGGGTCATGACAAATTGGTATCAGAGGCAGTACCCAGCCGGAAGTTCTTAGGCACTGCCTGGGTTTGAGGATTGGGGTCCACAACGAGGGCGTTGTGCTTTAAAGGGGTGTATAATGTAACACCCCTGGAATAGTGAGACTTAAACGGCTAAATGTTACTACCCATGTCAACTAGGTTCACCTTTCTTTTCATGGGCCTACCTGATTAGAACTCCACAATTAAGCATGTTTGGCATAGAGTAGTAATCCGGATGGGTGACCTTCTGGGAAGTTTCCGAGGTTGTGTGTGAGTGAGGACAAATCACACTGAAAGAACATGTGTTTTCATGTGGGGACAGTCATTAGTTTGATAAGCGACCCTAGTGAGTAATAGAAGATGGTGTGTTGTGAAGGAAACCAAGGTATTACATGACACCCATGGGGTCAGATGAAATGGTTCATGACTCGGGGAGGCATGTCATGACATTTAGTTCCAACATCAAATCTCCCGCTACAACCTCATTTTCTTGACCAGGAGGTACAATCATAAATATATTATGTGTGTGTATATAGTTCCAATTAATTCTTCTATGAATCATTTATAAACAAGTTCATATAATATATTATATCATAAATTTATGAATCATAATTTATAATTCCAATAATTGTGAAATAATTGTCATACCGTGAAAATTTACTAATATTAGATATTATAATTATACAATTATAATTATTTAGAATATTATCTATATTTTATAATATTTCATAATGGGTTTTAAAAAAAATGTTAAATAAAAAAATCATATCCCATGGGATATGTCCAATTAGGTGTGTAGTAAGGGCCACTCACCATGATCCAGAATTATGGACATGATTAACTTGTCCAACACTTTTTGGGATTGTTATCCCTAAAAGAAAATGTTACAAATCATGCATATATGAATTTTCCAAATAGGGAAGTATTTTAAAAAGAACAAAAAAATATCTAACTTAAGAAAATTATTTATTTTATCTTCATAAAATTAGACATATCCTAAAAGCCTGTAATTGGGATATGTTCACTGATATATGTATTCCTAGATCATATTCTCAAGGTTTCTATTATTCTTCCATTTTAGAGACCACGAACCCAATAACCAAAGGTTAGTGTCTACCTTATTACATTAGAATTGAAACAATGGGTCCTAACCGAATGGTTCGATTAGTTGAGTATTTTTTGAGAATAAGTACATTCATGATACACATTTTATATTGGGAAAATAAAATAAATCATATGAAATAACCACAAAAAAAAATATCCTGGAAACTCATTCGAATTTCTCTATATAATTTCCTAGGTCATGGAAAGGAAATAAGGGTAAGCTCGTATATTTGGTATGGGTTATGAACAATAAAAGATATCTTTAATAGATAAAGAATAATCTATACGAAAAGTTAAATAAATGGGCATCGAATACATTTAAATAACATGCAAAGGAATAATCAAGATACAAAGGTAAAAAATGAAAACAAAATCCATTTAATAATTAAACTATGAATTGAATGCATCCAAATATAATATCATTGTGAAAATGTCATAGATATTGATTTCAAAATTATAGATAAAGGAATGTCTTAACTATTTATTTTAATGTCTTAGTAACATGATACCTCTAACGTCAAGACCATTAACAACAGTGTTTAATTCTATTGGGTATAAAATGATCCAGCTCGGAAAGTTATAATTATAATATCAATAACATTGAAAATATGATTTTAATATAGTTTGTACAGACACATAGTGTTTGGCCAAATGATTTTTCTCATGAAACCATTAAACTCATCAATGGCCTATATGTAATCATTCCCCACCAATGACTTCATTCACCATGAATTCCTCATATATATAATAGTCAATTTAATTTATGAGATGTTTTTTTATCAGAAACTATCATTACCAAAGACATCATATATATTTATATATATATATTTCACTAGTGATGTTTTAAAATATAGCTAACTCATTTACTGATATTTCTAAAAGAATCGTAGGAAAGCATGATGTTAAAACATTGGTAAATCAATTCTCATTTACAAAAGTTTATAAATAACATTGGTAATTATTTTTAAAAGAAAATTCATAATTATTATGATTTTTTACAAAAAAATAGTTACTTTTTTTAACATGACACTTGCCTGTAGACTCCCACTAACCCATACAATCCCCGAACACACTGGTCTGTCTAGTACGGTGACCACAAGAAAATTCTCTAGTCACTCGAGTACAAATACCACAACTACATGCATGTACTCCCCCACATGCACACAACCTCGACAAGTTTTGGCCCCATACACACACCGTATTAGCTCGATTGGTGCATTGAACACCAGTAAAAATTTCCACAACCAAGGGATCGAAATGAGGACCACCATCATCCAACCAAAAGAGAAAACCTATATAGCTATTAAAATTTTGGCTATTTAATAGTTTTATTATATATATATATATATTTAAAAAATAAATATATATATATATATATATACATATTAATTTGCATATATTAGTATATGTGTGTGTCTGTGTGTATGTTTATATTTTACAAATATGTGTATATTTTGTGTTATATATATATATGTTTATAACATATATATATATAAATGTTTATGTATTATATTATATATATATGTTTATATTTACTATATAGATAATATATATATATATATTATAGGTTTATTTGTTTTTTCATAATATATATATATATACTTTTATATTGTATATACATGTTTATATTATTTATATAATTTTATATTATATATATTTTTCTAGTATATATATATATATATTGGTGTGATTATATATATATATATATGTATATATATTTATTATATGTTTATATTGTTATTTAATTCCTCATATATATAAATGTGTGTTTGTATATGTGTGTTTATATATATGTGTGTTTGTGTGCGATTATATATATGTGTGTGTGTTAAAATACATGTTTGTGTGTGTAATTAAATATTTATATCTATACATATACATAACTACATTTATAAAATTATATACATATATATATATGCTATGTTTTAAAACACTGTTAAAAATGACACTAAAGTAGCCAGATTTTATTAAAAACATGACTAAATTTTAAATATATAGGTATTTTTATATATAAATATATATTTGTGTGTGTGTGTGTGTATCTCTATGTGTGTTTAAATATATATGATTAGATATGTGGTTCTATGCTTATATATATTGATACACACACACACAATATATATATATATATATTTATATTGATGCGGGTAAATGGGATATATAAATATATATGTTTAGTGATGTTTTGATAAATAAATCTCTTATTTAGTGATGTTTCCTTACAAACATTGTAAATTGGTGTCATTTCCTGTGAAATGTCCCAAATTTGGTGACATTTCCTAAAAATGTCACTAATTTAGCATTGCTTTTGTGGGAATATGTCGTATTTAACAATATTTTCAATAAATAGTGTTAATTGAGAAAATATTTTATGGAAATTTTATAAAATGATAAATTTTGGATGTTTTGAAAAAAATTGAAAAAGACATCACAAAATTTTATATATTTTTATTGTACATCTATATTGAGTACCGAATTCAGATTTACTAAGATTTCCTTAGTTAATAAAATAACATTCAAAGTTAACATCATATATAAAAATGGTATATGAATTAAAAAATAACCATATCCATCATGCAAGAATATGGAATTTTAATAGATATGTAATGTCAAATGAAAAATTAATAAATGAAAGTTATTGTTTTAGGAGATTGTTAAATGTAAATAAAAGTGAGATTGTATACTATCTTTTACCATGTGGCAATTTTAATTACCAATCAATATGGATGGAATGATTCGATGTGAAACTTAAAATACAATTGATTATGAATTAATCTTTTAATTACACGTAAAATGGGGAATATGCACCCTACATTAAAGTAAATTGGTGTACAATAATGAATATGTCCCAATAGAATGTAAATCTAGACGAAATATATTACCTAATGGTTTTATTTAGTAAAACACTTCTTTAATTAATGAATATATGATCATATCAGAATGATTCATAAATGATGGAGATCCATTTTTATATCATATACCCCTGATTCTCCAAATCATTGCCTATATTGTTGCTGGGAAAGGCCAATACCAATGGTTCTTAGTGAAAATCGGTATATGGTGATCTAAATTTCATTTTAACCAACTCTTCATAGCGATCCATTCACATAGGGGTATCCTAATGGTTATAAACCAGTTGGTATAACCCCTCCCCCATTCGACAACCAGTATTATCCCCACCCTAACCATAGAGAATAGAGCCGGCAATGTAGGAAATTGAAAATAGAACCATAAAACAAACAGAACATACAATGTAGGAAATAGAACCCTCCAAACATGAAACCTGAAACTCTAGAGGAATAGAACATGAAATGAAACATACATAGAATCCTCATAGATCCACAAACAAATACACAAATAATGATATCATAATAAAGAAATTGATAATATAACCAATGATAAAAAGCATAAAAACATCAAATATAATCTTTCAAAACAACTCATCCAAAATCAAATGTCTTATATATCAGAAAAAATGTAAATGATCAATTTTTCACTCATCACCACAACTATCTTCACCATTATCCCAAGACTTATCCTCATCCTTAGTTGCATCCACATCCTCACTATCTTCATCACCATATTATTCTCCATTATCCATTAGAACTTCCTTGATATCATTGTCCCCATCAACATCACTAGAATCATCATCATCCAAACCACCACTAGTACTATTGCCTAGTGACCTATATGAAAAACTCATTGTAGAAATATATGCATCATAAGATGCATAGGTCTCTAGTGGAATTGATGGGAATATAACTTCTATCAATCCCATAAATTTAGTATTTTCCTTTTTATTCCATTAATCCATATGTATGAAACTTTTATGGTCTTTTCTTTCATATCATTATTGTTTGTTTCCAGTGAATTTTCTTTTTACATCATAGTGCTACCAAAATTGGAACCTATTGTGGGCCAATACCTCAATAGGACAATAGTCTTACCTAGTTGCAAATATGATCTTCCCTGGTTATCATCTCACAAAACATGATATAAGTGATCAGTTGGATGAAAATTTTCAGCTTCCTTGGTATAATGGCACTCCAAATCACACTGTTACAAAAATAAATAAACTACAATGATAAATAAATAGATATTAAAATTTGAAATCAATATAGTAAAACATAAAATATGCTACTGTGACATTTCTTTTATCAGGGCTTTTATTTTTTTCTTTATGCTAGAGAAAAAAAATATTTCTTGAGGAAGACAAAATACAATATTCAAAAAATCCCACTATAGTACCATTTAAGGCATAAAACCATAATTAAAAATATATTACTAATAATGAATTTCATAACTAAAATAAAATTTATATTAATTATAAATGAAGATGAAAATAAAAACATATAGTAGATTAATTATAACTAACCATCATTGAGTGGGATAACAATTGATATAACTTATATATAAATGAACATTTCCTCAGGTTAGTTAAAAATAATGGAGTTTTTTGATCACAATTTTTTTTGATAACACAAATAGTGTTACTGAGACACACATGAATGTTCATAAATGGGTTATCAATACTCTAATTCCAACATTAATATAAATTAATTATGTTTTGGTATGATTTAATAATCAACATTACATTCCCTAAAATATTTTTTTAGATTTTAAATGTATTACATTTGTGTTTTAAATTTAATGATACATGTGAATTTTTTTCTACATCACATCAGGTCCTACTATTCTTTATAACCACTCATTATGCTATAGTGATCCTAATCATGATTAAAATAATTATTTCTCAGGGTATTTTTCTGGAGGTATCATTATAATGATCTAAATGAGAGTTAAGATAATGTTTCTCCCAAAACAATGAATTATAAAAAGACAAATAAGTCCTTTATAATAGTGGTCTCAATTAGATACGTATAATTTCATTAATGGGAGGGTTATAAGAAATCATGATCAAACTTATAGCATCATTCAATTATTATTACATTGTGGAATGAGTGGTCCTCTACCATGGGTATTTTGTATCTAGGATTATTACTATGGGAAGTGATTTATGTATATGATGGAATTATTTATATAAAATATATAGTATCTTTATAATATTTTTTAAAATTAACTTATATTAATGTATGAAAATTGGTTATTTAGAATAACATATAATCAATTCTAGTTTCCAATTCAGCTACACCACATTGGTCATGGTTTCAATGACATGATATATCAGGTGTGATTAGAACTAGTCAAGAGGGATAGATTTTTTAGTTTCAAATATTAATTTTGATTAACATTGAATGGTTATTAATTATAAAATTTCTCATAAATATAATGTTTTATTAAATAATTTTTCAATTGACTTACTATATAACAATTTATGGTATTCCCGCATTTCAGTACACATTCTCTTTCTCTTTTAAAATATATATTTTTATCATTAATAATTATACAATAATAATTTATATTTGAATGAATCTTTGTCCTACACTATGGTATTAATGATTCTATCCATAATCATTTTAAATATATGTGGCCCCATTATTTCATTTAACTTTCCATTTAAAATAAGGGAAAATTAGTAAAATGTTTAGCAGTTGTATAGGTTCAAGAAATTATCACAATCATAGAAAAAAATCCAAAAATTCTAGTAAACACTAAATATATTCAATAATAAACTTAACAATACATGATCATTTATAGTCCTAATTTTAAATGTAATGAACTTTAGATGAATCCGAATAATGTGAATGTCCTAATGAAAAATAAAAAATGAGTGTTGTACCTTCTTCCTCTAATGTTCTAACATCACATTCCTACATAAAAATGTGGATGTATTTCATAGCATCATAGTTTTTATTTTTATCCTCAATATTCCTAAAAAATATATATAATAAAAAATAATGTTCTAATGAAAATCATGGAATGTTTCATTTAAAAACATCTAATTTGATTAGTACCTTGAACTCGATAATCATCTAATGAGAAAACATTTCCATATAATATTTTACTAGACAGTCATCCATGATAGGGGTGGCCTGAAAATTTCTGCCAAATCTGGAATACCATCCACTATACTACTATTACTTATAGCCTCTCTAAAGCTCACCTAATATCATAATCTCTTCTAGCCTTATAGCCTCACCTTCAGTGACATTATAATGAAGATTGAAGCAAAATATTAATTCATATATGTATAATAATAATATGAAAATAAATCTAATTAATTTTATTGAACATATATGTGCCCAAGAATTATCCTTTACTTCATTCGGAAGGTGTCTCAGAGAGAGTGGACTAATAAGAATGATTTCAGAGTATTTGGAAATCATCACCAAAATATCTTACATTCATGACCAGTTTTCCTAATCTTTTGGTTGAATTAATTTTTGTCCATCATCAGCTGGGTGTGGAGGTTACACCCCACACACATATGTTTCTTCACATGTTTCTAATACAATGAACGAAATGTTAAATAAAAAGTAAATTATATAAATATATATTATAATGAAAATGAATTATTGTAAATAAATATACAATGGTTTTATAAATATAATTATTGCAGTTTGATAAATGGGAATTGTTGGATCCTTATGCACTAAAGGAACTTCAACATGTACATACCGAGTGGGTCCTAGTGTACTTTATTTGGGATAAAAATATTTCAGAGTAGTAAAAGAAGAACCATGAATGTTTAAGTCCGAGGAGAAGGAAGTATCAGGAAAATAAGATGGCATAAATGGATATAAAAATTCATAATATGGATAAAGGGTAGGAATCAACATTAGATAATGGACATATAAGAGAGGTGGATCATATGAAAATGGTGGTGAAATCATCGGCGGACTAAATATATCCACTATCTCTATTGACACTATGGGATTAGAAGGTGTGGTAGATAGCATGTCAGTGGAATGGATGAGGTTTTATCGAGTACGACGACTAGAGTTCCTAACACAAGTACACCCTCTCTCATTTAATCAACAAGCGCACTAGAACCACATGGATGGTTAGAGAATAACTAGTTCCTGGGTGGTGGATATTGATTAAAAGTAAACAAAAAAATCTGTCACATGAAATTATATATTATTTATATATATTTTTGAAATAAAATAATCACAGCGGTCACTAATGAAGGGACTCCCATCTCACTCATTCAGTGATTTTTGTCTGCAATTATTTTTTTTCAAATCATCTTAATGTTTTTCATTTGTAGAATTTAAAAAAATATGGAATTAAATAGAAGTTCATAACTAATGTTTAACCCATAAAATAAAGAATATGAGAGATTACTTAATTAAGGAATACCACATTTCTAACCAAAAATAGGATAATAATTAACACAAAAAATATATTCTATTTAGAGTAGGAAGAATATGGAAACTCAATACATGTAAAAAAACACATTCAATGTAGCATGTTTAGTATGGGAATGATACAGTTTCCTCAATTTTCTATTTGATCTAACTAAATTTTAGTTGGGACATTTGGATTACTCTGGTCAATTGATAAGGTCTTTTTTTTATTTTTTTCATAGGACATTGGGTTATTTTTTTCACTTTATGATGAAATTTAGCTATTTTTATTTTCTTTATGTAAAATAATTTTATATTTTGGGTTAGGTCATTTTGAAATTTTTTAGTTATATAATTATTGTCAATGGTTTTCATTTTCATATAAATTTTTTTAATATGCCTAATTAAATCAGTATTTTTTGGATACATTTTTTTTTGGTTTTTTAGTTATTAATATCATTCAATTCAATATTTTATATTCAACATAAGAAAAACTGCAATATGAAAATATTATAGATCTACATGAAGGTCAGGTTGGATAAATAAATTTGTATTATAGAGTAAATTAATTTTTTTAGCACCATCCTTAGTATCCAACATTGAGGTAAAACAAAATAAATGAGAAACCAGATGGATGATTGTATATATTTCCCACCACAACATTAGGTTAACGATCAACTATAAAAATTGAATTATTGAAGTAATCATAACTTATAAATGGATTGGGGCTGATGGGAGAAGGGACACTGTCAATTCCATGACCACCATAATCCAAAATATGTCTTTGGATTACTTCAATAATAACATCAATTTTTTTCTAAGATGATATTGGATATAAAAGCATATTTCCCCACTAATGCTAACACATATGGCTCATAGATAGTTAGAGTGAGTCATGTTAATAACTCAAAATCCAAAATATAAAATAATCATTCATTGCCTCATCATCGAATAAAAACACTGGAATTTCATCCTAGTGTCTCAGTGATGAGAGTAATAATCCCATATTAGTATTTTTTTCAATGACACCATAATAACAGAATTTGTCAAATCAGGGTATACTTTCAATGCACTAGAATAGTAGTCTATTGTGGTGCCTTAAATAACACCATAATGACGTGTTCTCATTTTCTTTTCTTGTTTAGTGATAATAAATCTTTACCAATTGATCTCTATTGATTTTATTTCAGGAAGTAAAAAATTAGGACCAAAATCAAGATCAATAATTTTTTCAAAGATAGATTAATTAGCGAAACTAAATTTCTGAATTATAAATTAATATTATTCATAATTAATTATTAATTTTATTAATTTAAAACAATAATATTTCTTCATTAAATTTCATCCAAGAATAAAAATATTTGCACTGAATCAACTCTCTCCATCTCAATGAGAATGAACGATGCTGTCTAATTATCATTTGATTATGTTTCCTCCAATAAAATAGAAATTTTATTAATGATATTTAAAAATTACATAATATGACCTAAGATATATATAGTCAATTTACAAACGTGATATAGTCAAGGATGAAATCATTGTTAATAATTGTATGATGTGTCAGATCCAACACTTTGAGGTTTAATGTGGTCAATGAATATGATCCAAAAATTACCCCTGTTTAAAGAAGTGATGGAAGAAAGGTTCAATAATCTCCTATATGTCATCTCCATTTCTCATTGGTATATTCCATCCTATAGTAAGATCAGAAAAATACATTGAATATAAATTTATACATTCTTGATCCATGTAACTTTTCATGACAGAACCGTCATGATGATTTCTATTCCAGATGTAATTATTACATATTATGATTTTTCTCTCAGTTGGATACATCCAAAAAATTAGATATCTATTTATAGAAATATTTCATTTGGAATATGAAAATGTATATGTAGCATGAATCTGAAAAATGTTAGAGGAAATAATTTTTTTAACTCACAAAAATGTAATGGTGCCTCTGTAAAAATTATTTTCAAGAAAGACATCGAAAAATTCATAGCTATAATATATCTAATGAAATATCGCATACAAATAACTGACACCGTTACACTATTGTAAAAAATATGATAAATTTATATTGGAATAAACTCATGTAGAAGGATGGGATAATCTTGAGTCTTCAAGGATATCAGATTCCAAAATGTTTTTCTCACCCATTTTGATATGTCACATGAATATAAATATATAACATTAACAGTCCCAAGTATTTCAAAAGATTTATTTTTTCATAAATTTTCATCAGTTTATAAACACAAAGAATTTTCCATTTATTTTCACTAATACACACATGCTAAAATTTGGGTGTGATTTTTCTATCCACTAAGTCACGGTGAGATCATAAGTCATCTTTTCACATTCCCTCGACATTATTAATAATTAAAAGAAACATTTCACACATAATTTTTCAATGTAAATTAATTTTGAGAAATTGTGTAATTTTTTTATACTAATAATGAAATACATAGTTTATTCTTGTATTCATCCAATTCTAATAGGTTTTTTGTGGAAACATCCATCCTCCTTATAGATTTTACCAGACCCTTCTTAAATAAAAAACTAAAATATTTCAATTCATTGAGCACAACACTTCTAGACATTCATTGAGGTGGATTATCATACTCCATGGTATTGTGAAATCTTCAACGATTATTTTTATATGGATGGTCCCTTGGAATGAATTTTTTAGGACCAATAATACTAAAAATATGGTGGTATTTCAGTCTTAAAGATCATGTATAATTCATATAGATAAGATATGATATTTTTCCATCACACTCCATCCATACATAATTTAATTATAAGGAAAATCATTTATCATCCACCTAAGAATATCATGTCATTGAAATATGTCTTTAGAATATGCATAGTATTTGTGAACTCCCACAATCCAAATATGATTCAGCTATTTCATTAATGGTCAAATATATAAACCTACATCATTTATGGGATTAGATGGTCTAGATATTATTATACTCATGAAAGCGAATGGGGGGTTTTTAATGAAATCCATAGAGAATGGTTATAAATGTATTAGAAAACTAGTCTTGTGGTGGGCTAAGTAAGAATCTATCCAAACAGATTAAAACAGTCAAATGAAATACCCAGCCTCACAATATGAACATCATCTACGAAATCAGGATAACAAGAATCAAATTTCATCTATCCAAATCCAAATTCATAGTTAATGAACTCATCATAATTCATATCTATATCTGTATCCTGCCATCACATTTTAATTTATCTTTCATCAGTCGTTAAAATATTATGCTGTCTAAGGATCAATGGAAAGTAAAACATTATGGTTTTTGGAACAGGAGACGGAGTTCCGTTATATTTTGGCTTCCAATGAGATGTACCATAGTTTATAATGTGATTTCCATCAAGTGTTTCCTCCTATAATAATCTACAGTCTTTCAGGAACTCAAAAATTTTGTTTTTTCTGAAACTCCTTGTTCCCCAACTAACATCCATTCCATCTAGTGGTTTTAGGGAATATCAGAATCATCTAAAATTAAGTCTTAAAATACGTAAAAAGATAATCAATTGAAGTATTCTAAATCCCATATATGGTATTCCCATGAAGTAATCGAATGAAAAATTACATCTTTTTCATTTTACCATATTCCTAACATATTATATCCATGGAAGAATCATACATTTATTTCACAAAATCTAAAAAATAATTTCAATTAGATGCACCATGTGTAGTCATATAAATGTCTTCTAGGGTCAGCATAGTTTTTTATGATGATTATTTGTAAATCGAAAAGAGTCATCTAACAAATTTTCTAATCCAGTCCTCTCAATTGGATGCTAGGAATTTTGAGATTGCGTTTTAACCAAGTAATGATAAAACACATAGTATTTTATTAAGACCATAATTTTTTATATAGTCACTGACTTCATTACCAATATACGAAGGTCATACAACATTATTATTACATGGCCAGTGTACATGACAACTATCTGAAGCATTGTTAAATGAAAAATCTAAGAAACCCTCTATCATATTTTCAAAATCACTTGAGATCAAATCAGTTTTATATATTTAACCTCAATCCATTCCATAAAAAAATTATTTCATTTCATAAAAGAAATTATACAAGATTTATGTTTAATCAAAAATATATTTACTGAAATGAGAACTGTTCACTTAATATAAAACCCTAACTGACACAGTATTATATATGAGAATTATAATAATAAAAACAATATATATAAATCTTGGAAGTACGTAAAGAATATATCATAAAGGAACATAAATCATGATAAAATAGCATGGGAATAAAACATGTAATTGTGGAAACCATTAAGAACATGTTCTGATTTCCATAGTAGTGAAGGCATTTCTACCAAGACCATCTTAGTAGACAAAGTCCCACTCTGAATCGATTTCACTCCTCGTTCTAGTCCTATAACACTTAACCAGATTAATTACCATTTCAGACATGTCTATCTCATGAGATATAAATCCTTACCCAATTCATTGGAGGGAGATATAGGTCCCCCCCACCTTATAATGAAATCATTCCTACTTGTTCCACAAAAAAACATACATCATTCATAATAACCCAATGAATAAAATGGGTTTCATAAAAATCACCCCATCCTCACATAATCCATATAAAAGAAATGGATATCATTTCATAATAAGAAAAGTGAAGCCATGTAAATCATAGAGACATTATACTTGAATCATGCACATATGAAACAATGTCATCATAGATGGAAAATGGTTTTGATAAAACACTTGAAATGAATTTTTGATGAAAATATCCTTTCTCCTTCAAAATCATTTTCTTTTCACAAAATTTTATACAATTTTAAATGAAAAGTATTTTTTTGAAAATAGTCATGAAATAGTTTGGAGTAATGTTCATGAAAATAAGGCTTTATAAAACTGTAAAAACCCTTTTATGTTGTATAAGTTAAAAAAACATTCTTCTCGTACTTTTGCCGGAAAAGTAAAAAAGTACCTCGTATGGTGAAAAAAGAAAGATTCCTTAAACAACATGTAGTCAATGTATAAAATGGGTAAAAATTAATTTAAAAATAAATTCAACCATTTTTAAAAAATAGGGACATGGATTATAAATATAACCCCAGTAAATACTTACCAATAAACAATCCATGATTAAAATGAGATTGGAAAAGTTGTCCCTTACAAAGATCTTTTTGTAAATAAAATTGATCACTTATTTGTATTCCATATAAGGTCTCATAAATAAAGTATAAATACAAGATAAGATATAAAAATTCATTTCTCACATAATCATAGAACGACATAAACAAGAAAGAGAAGATCAACTCAAAGAACAGAAATTGGGTTAAGAAGATCCCTTACCTCGTGTCCGACTTGACTCGATCGTTATTTAATCTCCTGAATAATAAACCAAATTAAATTTATAATTTCTTAAGAACCTTTTTTCAATTTTATTATTCCTTTTATATCACTTATTACCCTATTATAAACATTATGTAACCATTTAAGTTAATAATGTTCGTTTTGTCGATATTTGGTACTTGTGTCAATAAATGGACTTCTTATAATTACATGTTGTTCATGTGGTCAAAAGTTAATTATATCCAGAATGATATTCATGATTTATATATCATATATATCATATATATCTAGAATATACATGTACTTATAATTGTACATAACATATAGAGGTAAGGAATGAAATACACTGTTCATGGAGATGGTAAGCTGTACGTACACATGAATGCTACTTTCATTTCTACTTCTTATTTTAATGGAATTAAAACATAATGATTCATAGTTATATTATAATTCCCGTATAATATCATATATAATATCATTAACTACATCCTTTATAAATCCCACATAAGGCATTAACGAATAACTTCACTTGGAGGGGGTGGTAGTCCGCACTTCCTCAAATGAGATTATCATATTTACCCACTATGTAAATCATAAAGGGTTGATATAATTGGGAAGTAAAGAAACATAATAAAATAATAAACATAATTTATATCATATATAAATATAGTTCCCTCATAATGGCCACCATGAGAGGCGGTAGGAGAAAATCGAAAAATAATCATTTCGTGAGGCGTCAGTTTTCCATCCACTGAAACATTATATTCTTAATCCATTAGATGGAAGTGTGTGTAAGTGTAGTTTTAATTATTCTCATAAAAACATCCTAGTATATTTAGGATACTGGTTTTGTTACAAAAAAAGGATTAAAAAGAGTTTAGGGGCTGTAGAAGTAGAATAAAATAAAACAACTTAAGAGAAAATGTTACCTTTAATTTGGGTAACATCTTTTGATTTGAACCAAAAGGAATTCATGAAGTTCCTTATTCCTAAGTTAAGGCTTATAGTGGGAGGATAGGGATGTAGGGAGATTAATTGGGTAGAGTTTGGACGATCCAAATGGCTTGAGAGGTGTGATGAATTGGATAGAAATGGTCTCCTTTTATAAGGGGGAGGAGGGTCTCTTTAGGAAAGAGTGAAAATATTATTTTATAATATAATGATATTCGGTTTATAATGGTCCAAAAATCATTATTGTCAAAGATAAGATTACTCATGTTCAAAATATAATCATCCAATCAGAATTGGACATGTTTTGGATAATATTTTAATCAATATAATCTTATTTATTTAAATCATTTATTAATGAGGTAAATACTGCATCATTATTGTGTCATAAATAATTTAATTCATTTTATGTCTAAAAATTATGAAAAAAATACCATGATGTATGAAATTTTTTTATATTTATAACGATTTTTATAGTCGAAAATATGACTTATATAACAATATAAAAAAATTAATTTACTAAAAGATTTTTGTTAATGTCAATTTTGTTTTTACATTAAATTAGTTAATCTAATGTATCATTGTCTTTCATAAGTGGCTCCATTGGGTCCCAAAATCGACCCAAGGATTCCCATGGTCGGCTAATAATTATCCAATAAGTTTTGGACAAGTGTTAAGGTAATTTTGAATTACTATAATATTCTTTTAACCTTGAATTAACCTATTTACCTTTAACTGCGGTAAAT
The DNA here is from genome assembly GCA_963277665.1 of Viscum album. Taxonomy (NCBI): domain Eukaryota; kingdom Viridiplantae; phylum Streptophyta; class Magnoliopsida; order Santalales; family Viscaceae; genus Viscum; species Viscum album. The sequence goes on from OY728132.1 coordinate 997,695,228, forward strand.
AAAAGTAAAATGTTACTATTCCCCAAAAATTATTTTCATCTTATTGAACAAAATTTTACTAACTAATAACAACCATGTATGTCATATTTTAGAAATTCAATTCAAATAAGTGGTAAAATTTCATTTAACTAAAAAATTCAGTTTTTTTAACTACCACTAAGTGGTTTCATTATTTATCAAAAATTGAAGTTTTCAGAAAAATAACAAAAATTCAGCCTAAGCTATATTTGATATTCCAAATTCAAAAAATTATGTCCATTTTTACAAATTAAAACTATAGAAGTGGAATTAATTAATTTTAAGATTAATTCCCGTTATCAAAACAAATAGCGTGTTTTTAAGAAACAATAACTATCAAAAGATAATCACTTGTTATTGTCCAATTTCAAAGTGAAATTAATTCCAATGACCAAAATCGGATTAAATGGTAAAAATATTTTGTAATTACACTTTAAAACCAATTAAAAAGGTAATCTAACCATATAAATTATTGCGATGAAAAAAGTTGTTTTTAATTAAAATATAACGTGTTTTTACGATTCATTAAAATATGAAAGTTATCAGAATAACATGAAAAATTTATCCAAATTATTTTTTTATTTCCTGATTCCTAAGAAAATTTTTATTTTGTCAGCTTTAACTTATAAAAATTTCAAATACTAGATTTAAAGCGGGTGCGCCATCAAAAGGTGGCCAAAGTGCATTTTTTTGAAATATAATTATTTTACCCAAAAAATTTATTTTGTTCTCATACCATGTTCTAGAAAATATGAAAGATGAATAATAATGTTATAAAATTCTAAATTTAGTTAATATTATTCGTAATGGCTAGTCCATAATAATATTATAAGAATATATCGTTGTTTAGTGAAATCCGGTATTGCGTACTACCCACGCTATCGAGAAAGGTCGTGATTGCGTGTAATCCAAGCCAAGTTAGGGTTGCGTGTTGTGCAAGACTCCACTGTTTTTTCATATAACAGAATCCAACCATATTTCATTTCTACATTTAATATATATATATACACACACACTGAATTTTTCATAGAATGACTACTATCAAACGAACTTGAAATTGTGTGTAACACAATCCCAGAATAGTGTTGCGTATACTACAAGCTAATATGGTGTTGTGTATAGCACAAGAAAATCTTGGTGTAGCATAAAACACATGACATCAAATAAATTAAAAATAATAATTATCATAAAATCTCAGGGTGTTACATTCTACCCCCCTTAAAATGAATTTCACCCTCGAAATTCATTGTGGTTATAAATGGTTTAATACTTGAAAGTTTCTTTAATAGAAACCCACATCATAAAAAGGAATACCAAAACATATCATTAAAAACTAAATTATAAAATTTAATGGTTACACAAATTAACTCATCACTGGGTTTCCACGTATGAGAACATAGGTGAAAATATGGATATGGAAAAAAATATAACAATCAAGTTCTGATGGAGAGTGGTAGAGAACATGGCTATGAAAAAGACAACAATCAAAAAGCCATAATTTTGTGATGATCTAAGGTACCATCTGATTCATCAGATATAAGAGCACTAGTACAACATTTTTGGTTTTCAAGATCATTTCCAAAATGTTGAAGAGTTTTTGAATTAAAATAAATTCTTAATTGATTTTGGTACAATCTCACCATTGTTCGTGCCTTGAACAATTTCCACTTCATCACTTAAAGAAATGACATTGAATTTGTAATTCTTGAAGTGTTGGCAAATCATTTGATAGAATGATGGGTCATTCCATCTTCTCAAACAGAAGGTTAGAAAAAGTTACCAAATCTACATATGTTCATCTATGGTGAGGTTAATCGTATATGATTCCAAATATGGATTTATACTTCAACTATCATACTGCTTAATAAAATAAAACTAATCTCTACTAACCAGGGACTTCTTATAGGCCAGTGGTAGGTGATAAATGCCTGTCGCACTTTGGTTGTGGGTTTGATTCCCGCATCCTTGTCTGACGCGACGGGTTGTCGCCCATCCTACAGGTTGTCCTTTTTCTAAAACTATACAATTATAACATTCTATCAATAATATCAAAAAAAATTCTAGCCTTAAAAAATACTAAATTATGTTCAACATAATCCATTAGAATCTTTAGGATTATCCAAAATACTTCTTTCCAATCTGATAGTATAAAGAGAACGATTACAAAAAAGGTCATATAACAAGCACGTGGATACCATCATTTATCCCTCATATATAAAAAGATATATCTTGTTAATCGCATTCCAAACATGTGAATACCTTAATCATGTATTCTCTTGAACAATGAATACCTATTTAATCTTAGTGAAAACATGAATTTTGTCAAAAGTTAACTCTTTCCACATACCAAAATCCAAAAAATCGATATACTCAAACCTGGATATCACATAGTCCTTATATCAGTCATGAGCTCATGAATACTATCGAACATTTCATTTTCTCCTTATACCTTTATTATGAACATATCATCTTCTTTCCAAAAATATCTCAATCACATTCCATGGTTACCGGTACTATAAAATTATTGAAAACCACAATAGACCAATACATAAATATTCCAATATTACACGGTATTATATACAAAATTATTTTGGAATCCCATTACATAAACACTTAATCATTCCACCACATTGTTGTCATATTCAACATTGCCAATAGTGATCACATGTGACTTCCCTTTATCCTTTGACATAAGAGGTTGCTCACGTCGATCATCATTAACCCTTGGACTAGGGAATTGATTAACATATTTCCCTATTTCCATGCACTTGAAGCATTGAAGTGTTGGTGGAGCGTTCTCTGCAGTCTTTTCTTTATTCACATCAATAGATAAATTTTTTCCATTACATCGACAATAAACTGCTCGATGACCTTATTTTACACATATAAAACATTTTCTAGTACCTTATATACAACATCCACCATACTTATTTCCACACTTTTAGCATACAGAAACATTCATCTTATTTTCACCATTATTCTGAGATTTCTCCTTGAACTCCATCTTTTGTTTCTTTTCAAAACCATGAGATGGATATGTAACACCAACTTCCATTTCTACCTTGATAGCACAACACACAATTTCTTCATAGCTACTGAAGTCTCTTATAGTAAATGCCCTTCGAAGACTTGGTTTTAAGCCACTGAAGAATCGATCAACCTTACTTTCAGGTTTGATGATAAAGCCAGATACATACCTTTCAAGCCTTGTAAAATTTTATTTGTATATACTAACAGATTCATCATCATTTTGATTGAGCTCAAGGAACTCCTTTTCCATCATTGTTCGAAGAATACGAGGGAAATAATTATTGAAAAATAAGTTCTTAAACTCATCCTATTCCATGGAGTCAATTTCACCTTGGGGCCTTGTATTCATAATTAAAGTCCACTAGTGGTCTACTTCACCTTCTAAACGGTAAACTTACAGAATGAATTTTTCATGTTCTGAACAGCTAAGTATGGAAAATATCATTTCAATGGTACTGATCCATTGTTTAGTATCAAGTGGATTAGAAGACCCACTGAAAGAAGGTGGATGTTGCCTCATGAAGGACTCAATAGAATATTGTTCCTTTGTCTGCTCATTTTGATGTCCAGAATGATTCATAACATGTGTAAGTATAGCAATAAGATTTTTCACTCCATCTCCCATAACATTGGTTTGTTCATAAGGAAAATCATTGCATTTTCAAATACATTTATCAACATGGTTACTTTGAGTTCTAGCCATAGTCTAAAACCCAAAAATAATAGTGTGAGAGGAAAAAATCAAGCTAGGAAATCAACATAATAAAGGGGGATTACCTTCAATATCTATCTAATTAGGTTTACTTCTAAGATAGTTCCCGTAATTCTAGGATTATAACCTATACATATACTTACCTTTAGGGACATACCTAGACATACCTTAGAAATATCTCTAGGTATATCACTAAAGTTTTCATTTAATAGTTTCCAAAGGTTAACTAAACCTTTCCTCTGATACTAACTCTAGAGACCCAAATCTTGACATACATGGACATTACATTACATTTTCGGAATACTTAATACATAATGAAAACTGACACATAAGGACCGTAATAGTTTACTGTCTTTGGAAACTCGGAAAATAATCTTCTAATTGTGTTGAAATATCTTCAACATCTCCAATAAAGATCTTCTCATTTTATTTTCTTACCTAAAACCTTTATTTAAATATTAGGGAAAAGAAAACATATAAAGGGTGAGCTGAAATGCTCAGTAAGGGTTAGCATAGAGATCATAAAACAATGCATAAACTTTTGAAAGCAAAAACTTGAACATAAAATCTAAACATCAAAATCGTGAGCAAGGACATAAATCTTGGAAGTACTTAAGACATATATCATAAAGGATCATCAATCATGATAAAATATCATGGGAATAATACATTTAATTGTAGAAACCATTAATCACATGTTATGATTTCCATAGTAGCCAAGGAATTGTTCCCAAGAGCATCTTAGTGGACAATCACTACCACAAAAATAGTTTGTCACAGCGCCCCCCTTTATCAGCGCTAACGAAAAAGCACTGATAAAGGGGGGTCCCTTTATCAGCACTCAAAAAAGCGCTGATAAAGTGTGCCTTTATCAGTGCTAAAAAAAGCGCTGATAAAGGCACCCCTTTATCAGCGCTTTTTTTTAGCGCTGATAAAGGGACCCCTCTATCAGCGCTTTTGTTAGCGCTGATTAAGGGCCCCCCTTTATCAGCGCTTGCTTAGTAGCGCTGATAAAGGGGGGCCTTTATCAGTGATTTTTTTAGCGCTGATAAAGGGTCGTCTTCAAAAAAAATTAAAAATATATTAATATATTAATATATAAATATAGTTATATCGTTATATAAATATAATATATAATTTTTAAATATATTTTAGATAAGTATAAATGTACATTTACACTTATTATACTTAATATTTAAGATATTTAGTGAAAATGACTTCTTAAAAAATTAGCAAAATATTTTTAATTAATATTTTGATAATCATTATGGAGTAATAGTCTTTTAATAACAATTTGAGGACTAAAAAAATTAAAAAATTAAAAAAAGATCCAAACTATGTTGAAAACGCAACTCAAACTTCAAACGACCATAAATTTTGATCCGGGTGTCCATTTGAGCTCTACCACATATCAAATCAAAACCTGCGACGAGCTCTACGTCGCTGTGACTCGGGGGGACCCTAGTCAAGCATTTTTTGAGGCCAAAAGAGGCCCAGAAGGCCTCTAAAACTGAGTTTTTTGTCGGGGTACCAAGATTTTTTAACATTTTGTGGATTTTCAAACTCCTTTAAGGGGGTATTATTGCCTTTTATAGGTGGGGAATGAATTTATTCCAATGTATTACATTCATATTGATATTATGTCTTTGAAATTTCAACCTTTTTTATAATGAACTGCTATTTATAATCAAATATATAACTATATGTACATATTTTTTATATATTCGCACCTAAAAATTAATTTTTTTAAATAAATAATCAAACATATTTACATATAAAATATATTAGATTTATCTAAATAATAACTAATATCCATTTTATTTAAAATACCAATATATGAATATTTATATACCTATATATGAATCTAACAATATATATATATTAATCTAACTATATATATATTAATCTAATAACTATATATATATTAATATAACTACATATATATATATATATATTAGTATTACTATAAATATATATATTAATATCACCATAAATATATATATTAATATCACTATATATATATATTAATATAACTATAGAAATATATATTCATATAACTATATGTATGTTAATATAACTATATATATGTTTATATAACTATATATATGTTAATATAACTATATATATGTTAATATAACTATATATATATTAATATAAATATATATTACTATACGAATAAATATAACTAAATAAATATATATATAGATATAGATATATATTAATACCACTATATATATATATATTAATATTACTATATATATTATAATATAACTATATATATATATATTATAATATAACTATATATATATATATATATTAATATAAATATATATTACTATACGAATAAATATAACTAAATAACTAAATATATATATATAGAGATATCATGAATTGGAAAGCAAATCAAAATAGAGTAGTGGTAAGGGCTTAGGCGCGTAGGGGGGAGGTCTCGAGTTAAAATCCTAGTGGAGGCAGGGGTGCGCGCGCATGGGGAATACTGTAGCAGGCGCTGTTAAAGGGTGGAGGGGGGGGGGGTGAGTGGGGTATTATATAGGGGACGAAAAACACTGTAAAGGGGGGGGGGGTTCAAGCGCTATAAAAGCCCCCCCCCCCGATTGGCAGTATTTTTTAAATTTTTTTAACTTTTATCAGTGCTTTTTTGAAAGCGCTGATAAAAGGGTCCTTTATCAGCGCTAAAACAAGAGCGCTGATAAAGGATGCGCTGATAAAGGGGACCCCCCCCCTTATCTACGCTGGCTTTATCAGCGCTTTTCTAGCGTTGATAAAGGCCAATTTTAGCTCTGATAAAGGCCGTGTTTGTAGTAGTGAATGTACCATTCTGAATCGAGTTCACTCCTCGTTCCAGTGCTGTAACACTGAACTGGATTAACTTACCGTTCCAGCCATGTCTATCTCATGAGATATAAATCTTTACCCAATGAATTTGAGGGTGATATAGTTCCCACCCATCTCATAATGAAATCATTCTTACTTGTGCCACAAAATAAACATGCATCATTCATAATGACCCAACGAATAAAATGGGTTTCAAAAACATCATCCCATCATCACATAATCCATATAAAAGAAATGTATATCATTTCATAATAGGAAAATCCAAACCATGTAAATCATAGAGAGATTATATTTGAAACATACACATATGAAATAATGTCATCTTAGATGGAAAATGGTTTTGATAAAACACTTGAAATGAATTATTTATGAAAATATACTTTCTTCTTCAAAATCATTTTCTTTTCATAAATGTTATGAAATTTTAAATGAAAAGGATTTTTTTTAAAATAGTTATGAAATATTTTGGAGGAAGCTTCATGAAAATAAGGCTTTATAAAACCGTTAAAATCCTTTCATGTCGTATAAGATAAAAAAACATTTTTCTCATACTTTTTTCAGAAATGTCAAAAGGTTCCTCATATGGTGAAAAAAGAAAGATTCCCTACACACCATGTAATAAAAGTAAAAAGTGGGTAAAAATCACTTTAAAAATACATGTAACCATTTTTAGAAAACATAGACATGGATGATAAATATAACCCCAGTAAATACTTAAGAATAAACAATCTCGGATAAAAATGAGATCGGAAAAGTTGTCCCTTACAAAGATATTTTTCTAAATAAATTTGATCATTTATGTGTATTCACTATAAGGTCTCATAAAGAAAGTATTAATACAAGATATGATATTAAAATTCATTTCTTACATAATTATAGAACGACATAAACAAGAAAGAGAAGATCAACCCAATGAATGGAAATTGGGTTAAGAAGATCCCTTACCTCATGTCCGACTTGACTCGATCGTTCTGTAATCTCCGGAATAATAAAACAAAGTTAATTTCTACTTGCTTAAGAACCTTTATCAAATTTATTATTCCTTTTATATCAATTATTACCATGTTATAAACATTATGTAACCATTTATGTTAATAATGATCGTTTTGTCAATATTTGGTGCTTGAGTAAAATAATGGACTTCTTATAATTACATGTTGTTCATGTGGTCAATGGTTAATTATATCCATAATGTTATTCATGATTTATATATCATATATATCATATATATCCAGAATATACATGTACTTATATTTTACATAACATAGGGAGGTAATAAATGAAATGCACCATTCATGGAGACAGTAAGCCGTACGCACACATTAACGCTACTTTCATTTCTATTTCTTATTTTGACGGAATTAAAAAATAATGATACATCAATATATTATAATTCCAGTATAATAACATATATAATATCATTAAATACATCCTTTATACATCCCACATAAGGCATTGACAAATCACATCACATGGAGGGGGTGGTAGTCCGCACTTCCTCAAATGAGATTATCATATTTTCCCACTATGGAAACCATAGAGGCTTGATATAATTGGGAATTAAATAAGAATAAGAAAATCATAAACATAATATATATATCATATATAATTACAGTGCCATCATAATGTCCACTATGAGAGGTGGTAGGAGAAAATCGAACAATCATCGTTTCGTGAGGCGTTAGTTTTCCATCCACAAAAACATTGTGTTCTTTCATCCATTAGATGGAGGTGTGTGTAAGTGTAGTTTGAATCCATCTCATAAAAACATCCTAGTATAATGAGGATAATGGTTTTTTACAAAATAAAGGATTAAAAAGTGTTTATGGTTTGGAGAAGTAGAATAAAAGAAAACAACTTAAGAGAAACTGTTACCTTTAATTTGGGTAACTTTCTTTGGTATGAACCAAAAGTACTTCTTGAAGTGACTTCTGCCTATGTTAAGGATTCTAGGGGAGTAGAGGGATGTAGGGAGTTTAATTGGAATGATTTTGGCAGAACCAAATGGCTTGTGAGGTGTGAGGAATTGATATAAATGGTTTTCTTTTATAAGGGGGAGGATGTGCTCTTTAACAAGAGTGAAAATATTATTTTATAATATAATTATATTTGGTTTCTAATGGTCCAAAAATCATTATAGTCAAAGATAAGATGAATCGTTGTCGAAATATAATCATCCAATCCGAATTTGACATGTTTTGGATAATATTTTAATCATTATACTCTTATTTATTTAAATCATTTATTAATGAGGTAAATACTGCATCATTATTGTGTCATAAATAATTTAATTCATTTGAGGTCTAAAAATTATGAAACAAATACCATGATATATGAAATATTTTTAGATTTAAAAATAATATTTATAGTCGAAAATATGACATATATAACAACTTATAAAAATTAATTTAATAAAATATTTTTGTTAATGTCAATTTTGTTTTTACATTAAATTAATTAATCTAATGTGTCATTGTATTTCATAAGTGGTTCCATGGGGTCCCAAAATCGACCCAAGGATGCCCATGGTTGGAAATTCCTCATCCAATAATGATTAGACAAGTGTTCAGGTAATTTGGAATTATTATAATATTCTTTTAACCTTGATTTACCCTATTTACCTTTAATTGTGGTAAATAAAAGTCAATAGTTACTATTCACCAAAAATTATTTTCATCTTATTGAACCACATTTTACTAACTAATAGCAATCATGTATGTCAGATTTTTGAAATTCAATTCACAGAAGTAGTAAAATTTCGTTTAAATGAAAAAGTCAGTTTATTTAACTACCACTAAGTGGTTTCACAATTCATCAAAAATTGAAGTTTTGATAAAACTACCAAAAATTCAGCCTAAGATATATTTTGATATTACAGATTCAAAAATGATGTCGATTTTTACAAATTCAAAACATATAAGTGGAATTAATTAATTTTAAAATTAATTCCCGTTATCAAAACAAATAGCGTGTTTTTAAGAAACTATAACTATCAAAAGATCGTGACTTGTTTATGTCCAATTTTAAAGTGAAATTAATTAAAATGGCCAAAATTGGATTAAATGGTAAAAATATATTCTAATTACACTTTAAAACCAATTAGAAAGATAATATAACTATATAAATTATTGTGATAAAAAATTTTTTTAATTAAAATATATTGTGTTTTTAATATTCATTAAAATATGAAAGTTATCAAAATAATATGAAAATCTATCCAAATAAAATTTTTATATCCTGATTCCAAGGAAGAATTTTATTTTGTCCACATGAACTTACAAACCGGTCAAAAACTAGATTTAATGTGGGTGCGCCATCCAAAGGCAGCAAAACTGCAATTTTTTTTTGAAATATACTTATTTTACACGAAAAAATTATTTTTTTCTCATACCATGTTCTAGAAAATATGAAAGATGAATAATAATGTCATAAAATTCAAAATTTAGTTAATACTATTCATAAAGGCTAGTCTATAATAATATTATAACAATATATCATTTTTAGTGAAACCCGCTATTGTGTACTACGCACGCTATCGAGAAAGGACGCGATTGCGTGTAATGCAAGCCAAGTCTGGGTTGCGTGTTGTGCAGGACTCCTTTGTTGTTTAATATAACATAATCCAACCATATTTTTTTTATACAGTGAATATATATATATATATATATATTGTCAATGTTGCGTAGAATGACTACTATCAAACGAACTTGAAATTATGTGTAACGCAATCCAAGAATAGTGTTGCGTATACTACAAGCTAATACGGTGTTGCACATAGCACAAGATAATCATGGTGTATCATGAAACACATGACATCAAATAAATTAAAAATAATATTTATCATAAAATCTCGTGGTGTTACAATATGAGTGCAAGGTAGGGGAAAATGCAGATCGATTCAGAAATAAGGGGGATGGTCTTGTAGTTAATTTGGGAAAACACTATCCCAAATTTTTTAAAAAACTATTGGGTAATAGGGTATGTACTTATTTTTTTAAAACATTTGGGGGAAAAACATAATTAAAATGGAACATCCCAATGGTTCATCATAAACTTCGGTATATGACCCATATACCAGTGGATTTTGAAAACGATTCGTATAGGGGAATGTTTAGAAACAACCATTATAATAGTGTAATATTATTAAACAACCTATATTATGCTGTTAATCATGTCATTAATGTATAAGAAATAATAATATTATTTATAATATCTTATATGATCCACTAATAATATTTTAACACCCGTTTTATTATAATTTTTTTTTCACTGAATCAGGTGTTAATCGCCTTTTACCTCATTCATTCTTTATTATGAATATTAAGGTTATTGTAAATATTATATAGATTCATCACCTCCAGAATAATAAACTATAAATAATAATAATATTTACACATCAGATAAATTTTTAAAACAAATCATGAAACCTTCTTTTGAGAAATTAATTATGTTCGATCATTGATACATTAGGTCTTATATACGCATGAGTGACATTTCCATTTTCACAATGAACATTATATAAAATTGGAATGTAATATTTTAAATTTATATAATTTTAGTAATACCAATAATAAAATATTATTTCTTTAAAAATAATTATATATATCATCCATGTTGTGTGGTCATGAAAAGTGGATCACATCGCTTCGTGAAGATGGAATTCCATATATACAGGAACAATGTTGTCATTATTCACTATAAGAAAGTAAATGATATATATTATCATTTAAAAATGATAAATATGTCATGGATATGAACATTTATTTAATATATATCACATATAATCACTAAATATTTCCTTATAACATTCCATGTGTTGAATTACTAAAAGATGAATCACATCACTTAGCGAGGAGGTAGCCTACAATACCAACGACCGAAATTATCGTAGCCTCTATGAAAAGTAAAAACAACTCTATATATGATATAATGAATAAATATGTATAAATATGGTATAAATATCATAAATATAGTTTATATCCATCATCATATCCAATCATTATAGGTGTTAACAGAAAATTTGAATAACATCGGTTCGTGAGGTGGTAGTCTTACGTACATACGAATGATGATTTCATCACCCATTTGATTGAAGTAGGGATGTTTATAGGTAATTAAATTAATGTACTAATACATAATTATATTTAAGATTCCAGTTTTATTATGCAATAAAATTTTAATAATAATTGAAGAATGTTTAGAATGAAATCCAATAAGAACACATGTTGAAGAACATTACCTCTTTTTTGGGTATCCTCCTTATGTTTTCACCAAAATTCATCATATCCAAGATCTATTCCAATAATTATGCTTCTAGTGTGAGTGGAGTGAATTTGGGATGTTATTTAGGTAGGAATTATTTGAACGAAAATGGTTTTATAGTTTTAATAAGAGAGGATAATGGTTGGCCTTTTATAATTGACGTTAGTGGAACAATAGTAGTTTTTTAAAGAAAAAGGTGTACAAAAGTTTTCTACAGTCCAAAACATTAAAAAACATATTATTATAGAGATTTAAATATTATAAGGTTGAAATATGGTTATAAAAATGATTATAGATAAAATTTTGATAATTTTTACCAGACAATTTTAGTTTATCCACTAGTAAATAAATTTTACCTTAATCATGATAATTAATTTTAACAATTTTCTCTATTCATTTTGATAAAAAAAATTAATTTTAACTTATTAGATAATATTTATTGTACAGATTCCTCATTATTTAATAAAACATTAGAATATTCAATTCATAGACATGGAACATTTTAATCATAAAATAATCCCATATACAAGATGAGAAATCATATATCTAATGAGACAATGATAAAAAGTATAGAAGGTATTTATATCAAAATTTAGCATGAAAATGATTATGATGGCCTAAATTGTATTAATTGAAATAGAATTGAACTAATTTTACTATAACACAAATTATTAATAAAATTAAACTTTATAAATAATTTGAACTCAAAGGGTATTCCAATGGCTAGGTTATTAACATCATGTTAAATAATAATATTTAATGATATATAATGCTTCATTTAAAATTGGTATTTCATGTAACTCAAAATAATCTCATGGTTTCATGTAAAAAAAAATATAAACTTAGTGTTACTTTTAATTCATGTTTAACTCATTATTTCATATAATACATGTTATGGAATATATGGATTTTTTTAAAAAAAATTAAGATATCATAAATTCTTGGGGTGTTATTTTTTCCCAAATTAAATAAATTAATACCTCACATCTTAATCCTAACCTCAAAAAACCAAGCTATTTTTAATTCCAAATACCATTTTTCAAATACTAAATAATGAGAAGAGTTAATTAAACATCCACTTAATAATAGAGAATGGGAATTAAAAACAGTGATATAGAATAACACATATTAAGAAACCATATAAGAAAACTTAGGTGGAAAGAAAAAACATGGTCATAGAAGAGGTAAATTACATCAAAATAATGATTTATATTGATAGGTAACATTGATTAGAGGACGTTGACTACCTAAAAGCCATAAACCAGAGTTGTGAAAATAGAACTTTGCAAAATTAAAAATGAATATTATAAGAAATCATTTTTTTCAAGGTAAATTTCCTGGAGTTGAGGAATTATTTTACTCTCAATAAATATAATGAAATATACATAATTTATATATTTTTATATCATAGGAACAATTCCCTAATTTTTTTACTAATATCCATTTCTACTTCAACTCTTACTCAATGAAATGGATTTTTGAAAAGTACTACATTTTCATGAATCTCTAATTTTAATGGATTTTATGTCACTAAAAATAGTGCCAAGTATTTATTTATATCTATAAATATTTTCTAAAAAACCATTTTGGTTAAAGAAAATTACCCAATTACACCCAATGTTCTTCTTAATCCCTTCCATAAATTTTCTACCTCATGTCTTATCCAATCTATATCAGGCTAAATTTAGAAGGAAGGTCATTAAATCAATATTATATTCCCTATAAAAAATATAGTGGATAGTAAAGTCATATTTCGAATATGTGGACACCTTTATCACTATAAGTGAATAATTAGTGGATGAATGCTTCCAAAAAAAATCACATGTTATCAAATGTATTCCATAGATCCATACAGGTATTAAACTCCCGCAAAGATAACTAAAACCATAAAATCACTAATAAAATTCATGGTCACGAATAGCATCCCATAAAAATGTCATTTTAATTATTATCTCATCATAGATATCATATTAATGGTTATCTTCCCTTAATCATTTTTCCATAAATTTCATCTTTCAACAAAAACTATTCTCTTGGTACCATTGAACACATGCTATAAAATCCATAATGAAATACTGCTGAATTATAATCCTTATACATTTTATGATTCTTAAATTGAGAATATCATCAATAAAATATTTTTTAAAACAGAGTTCATGGATCTAAATACACAATCAAATTTGTGATTACATATTGATTGTATCAATATAATTATATTGATAATGATCCCAATACATCTTCTGTGTAATATTCCCATGATGGTTGGGGGTTTCATTTTCATAGTAACCTATCTCATTACAATGGAAGCATCATATGTTGAAAATTTATTTATCTCCCTTGAAATAATAAGCATTGTTTCCTTTCTGGATAAAATAATTTAATAATCTCATTTCCTTCAATAATGTACATTGGTATTTATTTCAAAAATTATAACTTATGGGAAAATCCTCCTTCCCATTATTACCATTATCCATTTTGATATATTATAATGTCCATCACTTTCTTCCCTTAAATTTTATAAGACATGGAGAATTCATAATTTATTTATAGAAATTGTTATTATTTCCATGTTTTGTGAGAGATGTTTTAGATACATGTTCATTTTCAATACATAGATGAATAAATTTAATGAAACATTCAACCTTACACTTTTTTTTGTAAATTTGACCTATAGAATACAACGATAACATTGCAAAGGAAACTTCATACTCCACAACACGTTCATATTAATTTTTCATTATGATAAGGAATGTACTCTTCAGTACAATTTTTTCCCATGAATGAATTTTTTGTAGAAGAATGTCTTAAATCTAGACTCAGATGCCACTAAACAGTGCCTCAAGCCAATTGGCCACATTCCCTCAAGCACACCTCCCCATAGTCCTGAGGGAGAAGACTAGTAGTGAGGGTTTGGTAAGTCAGTCTGGGGAGATTGTATCCTCTTTTATCAGAATAAAACACCAAGAAAAGAAAAAAAAAATCCATGTGAGTAATCATATAAATTAAAATAATAATAACATTTCAAATGGTACACAAAATAAAAAAATATAATAATCAGTTCAAAGTTTAAATGTGCTATGACATTGTGAATTTCAAGTGTCTATAATGAAAATAAATGTAAAGACACAACAACTTCTCAGTGGGTCCCAAACCACATCTATTTCCCTCTCCAATGATCTATTCCCAAACATCAGCCTATCACGAGGCCTTGCCCTTATCCTTTCCTACAACAACAATCTCTACTCGGGTACCGATCTGCTGTCACAGATAGGATGTGAGTAAAACTCTGTAAAACACCACAAACAGTGTCTAAAATGTGTCTATTCCAAAGATATTGTTTTTATTTTCATGAATTAATAAATACAATGCATAATTAAAAAATTATCACATTGTCATTTAATCATTAATAATCAAATTAGTCCCAGTTTCAATTCATGTTTTCTATTTTAATCATCATTAATTATTATCATTTATTTGGTGTTTAACATCATGAAAATAACCCCAATCTCATTCAATGTAGGTCTACATACATAGCACTCATATCTCATTCAGTGTAGGTCATCATACCTAGAACCCCATAATCTCAAGAAGGTATAACTATTGGGGAGGAAATCCATGTCGATGTCTCAATTTCTAATTGGTCTAGAACACCATGTCTTGTGTAAAAAATTTCTCAAACATTTAATCTTTCATTAATTCACAATAATTTTCCACGTTATTCATTTATTAATCCAAATATTATTTAAAAATTCAAAGGCCATTAGATTACTCAACAATTAATTAAGCACATAACCCATTAATTAATTTATCAATTATTTAATAAATCAACAAAATTATCAATCCATAATTAATGCTTCACAATTAATTTTCCATATAAAATTTCAACATGTCATAATTAATTCTCCGAAAAAATTATCTTGATCAACAGCATGACACATAATTAATTCTAATAGTTAAATACTTTTGATCTACATCATGGCATGAAATCAATTATCACAATTAATTTATCTTTTATAGCCAAATTCAATTCATAATTAATTTTCCCTCAATAAATTATCTAAAAAAATACAATTAAATATCCCAATTTCAATGTCTCAACCCATAACCAATCTCTAAAACAAATATCTATTTGGGAATCCCCCTTTCGTTTGTTCCATTATTTACTTTTCGATTAATCAACTAGGAAAACCACAAGTAAATTACACATTCCTAATTACTCCAATTTAGGATCTCAATTATCAATGGAAGTAAGAAAATCCATAAACTCAGATTCACATATCAAATTAACGACTTTTGGTGCTTGATTTAGACCACCTTCCTCTGTTGATTGAGGAAAGTTAGCCGAATAGAAATTCCCATTATCTGAGTGGAAAAATGTGGTCGATTAAGCTCTAGATCTAAAACCCTAAACCAAAATTAAAATCAAAGGCATAAGGATATAGAAAATATATATGTAGGTCCAAAATCATATATCAATATATCAAATCATATGTATTGATTAATGGAAATGATGAACATTTTCCATGAAAATATTAAATAAAGCTTAAGGAATAAATAAGAGAAGCACTGGGATAAAATCTACATACTGGGAAGAGAGTGGATCTTTATATGGGATTTCAATATTGAAGAAAGAAGGTCAGAGCACCTTGGAATCCCTCCACATGGCTTTGTCATCTCTTATAATTTATCAATCCCGATCCAAGATCTAAATATGGGAGTCTCAGGGGGGTGGTTCTGGGGGATTTAAAATGTATATTCTGAATAATAATCATGTGCACATGGTTTCATGGGTAGGGGATCATGGTTATGGAAAACATTGTTCTAAACACGAGGACATCTGTATCTAGGTTTTCCTGGTTGGCATGGTTTGGTTTCTTGGTTTATCAAACAATGTTCAAACCATGCTAACCTCTCTATCTAGTTCTACATGCTTGGCATATTTTAGTCGCGCGGTTTGTTGAACCGCACACACACCATCAAAATCCCATTGTCCTTTATTTTTCCCTAAATGTTTCCCGAAACAAACCCCAATTCAGTGATCCAAATAAAAATTACATTAAAAAATTAAAAAGTACCCTAAAATGCACTCGATTTGAATATAGAATAGGTCGGGATCTTACAAACTCCCCACCTTATAACAGCTCATCCTCGAGCTTCAGAATCAAACATCTATAAGTTTCTGAGTCAAAAAGATTGAGCCATTGATCCCTCATGTCTGATTCTCGTTCCCATGTTTTCTCTATAACACTTTTATATTCTCATAACATATGCGCTAACAGCATGGTCACTCCCTGTTACACATTCTCACTGTAACCCAGCACACGTATCAGATGATTCTCCTCGAGGTCAACCTCCTCCACATCAATCTCAAGAGAAGGGTCATGGTAATACCAACATAGTTGTGACACATGGAAAACATCATGAATAGTTATTAATTTACATGGAAGGCCTAATTGGTCGGCCATTAGTATTATTATCTCCAATATGTTAAACAGTCCCACAAACCTGGGCGCTAACTTTCCCTACCTCAGTATCATATGGGGAACCAATCATGATGAAACTCGAAGGAATACACTATCACCCTCTATAAAATCTAGGGGTTGTCTCCATCTATTGTAATGCAACTTCTTCCTACTCTGATCCGTATCCATATATTTCCAAATCAATGTTACCTGCTCTGATGTCTTAAGGATGAGGCTCAGTCTAAACATCTATGGCTCACCAGCCTCTAACCAACATAGCGGTGATCTAGAAGGACTCCTGTAAAGGGAATCATATAGTGTCATATGTATATTTTTCTAGTATCTATTATCATAAGAGAACTCCACTAAAGCTAAGGTCTTCCCCCAAGAACCACCAAAGCTGAGTATACATGCTCGCAGCATATCATCTAACACTTGTATGTTACACTATAACTACCCATCTGTCTATGGGTGGAAGGTCGTACTTAATAGAATATGTGTACCAAGTGCCTTCTTTAATGCCTTATAGAAGCTTCATTTAAAGCATGAATCATGATCTGAAACTATAGTATGTGTCACACCATGATAATGAAATATCTCTCAATCATATAGTTCTCCCATATATTCTACATTAAAGGTTACCTTGATAGGTAATAAGTGTGAAACCTTCGTTATTCGGTAGACAATGACCCATATAGAATCATTCTTTCTCAGAGTATATGGATTTCCTACCATGAAATCCCTAGTCATATCATCCCACTTACTTTCTGAAATAGGAAATGGTTGCAGTACTCTTCTAGTTTGTTGATTCTCTACCTTCACCTGTTAAAAGGTGAAACATCTTGTTACAGACCCTTCTATCTCCTTTTTCATTCATGGACACCAAACATTTCATCGTAGGTCATGGTACATTTTTTTTCACACTTGGATGTACCTCCCACTTTGAATCATGAAATTCTCGCATGAGTTCCTATTGCTTACTTGTATGCACAACAACCAAATTTTTCACATAGTTGATCTCATTCTCATCTATTATCTAGTATGAAGGGGCCTTCCCACCTTCAAGTATTTACATTGAGGATAGACACTCTGGATCCCCATAATTCCTATTCCTGATATGTCTCAAGACTGTAGACTCCACTTCTACAGAAAATAGAGTCATCCTCCGATCACCCTCTTGAACTACCACATGCCTTTCTTCCAGGAAAGTAATTATCTTCCACTCTAAACGTGGATCATCTACCAGCTGAGCCAGAGTTTTCCTTCTCAAGGAATCAGCCACAATATTTCCCTTTTTGATTGCATATGCCTCTTGAAAATCAAAGGACTGAATATACTATACCCATATTCACTGCTAAAGATTCAAGTTGTGATGTGAAAATATATAATTCATGCTTTTGTGATTTGTAAAAACTATAAACTTTTATCCCAAAAGTTAGTGTCACCAATACTTAAGAGCATAAACCATTGGTGCCACCTTTTGGTCATGTGTAGGGTAATTCCATTCATGTTTCATTAACTACCGAGACCTGTATGCAGCGAATAAATCTCATTGCGTCAACACAGCACTGATTCAAATCCCAAAAGCGTCACAATACACAGTGTACCCTTCACCCGACTCAGGTAAGATCAAAATTGGTTCCAATGTGTGATCTTATTCAACTCCTTGAAAGCGTTCTCACATTATTTTTTTAATTAAACTTTATCCCATTATTTTTCAAACCTGAAATTGGTGCTTCCAATTGGTAAAAGTAAAGGATGAACCAACTATAATAACCAACTAATCTAAAAAATCATCAGATATCAAAACCATACTTGGGATACTCCCATGAAATCACTGCATGTTGTTTTTATACGTCCGCTGCCACACCTTCATCCAAGAGTACATACCCCAAAAACTGTACCCTCTCAATCCACAAGTTACATTTGGATAGATTTGCATATAGTGGATGCTCTGTTAGTTTATCCAGGACAATATCAAGATTTAGGGAATGATTGCCATGAGTCATAGAGTACACGAAGATTTCTTCCATAAACACCCCCCCAAAAATTGATCTATATACGGATGAAAGATCATGTTCATGAAGGCCATAAATACTTCTTGAGAAATTTTCAATCCAAATGGCATTACAAGAAACTCTTAAAGGCCATACCTACTTCTGAAAGCAGTTCTTGGTATATTATAGTTCTGAACTCCCACCTAAGGATACCCTGATCTCAGATCGATCTTTGAGAACACAAAAGCCCCCTTCATCTAGTCAAACATATCATTAATATGTATAAGTGGATATTAGTTTTTCAGGGTTATTTTATTCAACTTATGGTAATCGACAAAAAACCATAAAGTCCCTTCATCCTTCTTCGCAAACAAGATAAGTGACCTCTAAGGCGACGTACTCGGACAGATAAACCCTTTATTCTACAACTCCATCAACAATGTTTTGAGATCTTGAATCTTAGTCAGTGCCATTCATTAATGTTTAATAGATAACTTCTTATCCCCTAACATGAGATCAGTAGTGTATTACACAACTCTTTCAGGTGGAAACCCTAAAAAGTATTGAATAAAGACATCATGTGACTATTCTACTACTGGTGGTAAGACTTCTTGCCTACCACACCCATCATCCAGCAAAAGACTAGAAACTTGGGTAGTGAATTTTCCATTTTGCTGAGTAATTTTCCATGTTCTTCTAGAAATGATATCCCATTCTCATCGATCAACATACTAGTCCACCTGAGGAGATACCAATGTCACTCTCTTATGGTAACAATATATGTGGGATCTGTATGAGACTAGTCAATCCATACCCATAATCTGGTAAAGACCAATTATAACAAGGACATAGATATATTGAAGAAAAATATACAATATAGTATCTAGAGAACATCCATTGCATCAGATGCATAAACTATGAAGCCTTATCTTGTCTTCGTGTCTCTAGATATAAGTGTTTTAAGAACATCTCCAAAATGTATTTCTATAACATCTCATCAGCCAGTCAAGACCACACCTGAATGTCCCACCAGCACTTTGCGGACCCCAATAGCAGATACCAGTCCAACATGACCATCCCAACATCCAAATTCTCTAAATGGTGAAGTATCATCTCTATATATTCAAACTAATATTTAGAAATTGTTGGACCACCCTCTCCAGTAAAATTAGGTGGATGATGGAGCTGAACTCCCTTCTCAACTCCAACATGATTTTTTGATCCCGCCTTGGTCTCTCTCCATAAACTACATGAAATGAGTAAGTTCTCTAAGAATTGTTCCCCTTACTCCTCATCATGCACTAATGATGCCTCATGCTCTCTTTTTGGGTTTTCGTTTTGGGCCATACCCCTTGTTCTCTCCCTCAACAAGCATCATAGAAGCATATCTCTATAAGAGACAAACACACGTCTTATGTATAATAACGCACCCCTAAAAAATTTACATAAGAAGAGAAACTAACACAACCTGTTCAAACATTTCCTTTTTACCTTTTTTTGTTCCACACAGTCAACCCTGAGGCCTTATCACCTTCCTTAAACATCCTACTCCTAGTTCTTGGTTAACATGGTTACACACATTATCATTGATAAATTCCACTATTAATTAATCAGATTATCTCAAATTATTTTTTTAACACATAATTAATTAATTATACGCATTTCATTAATCAAGGTTCTCATTTGAAACCCATTTATTATCATTTTTCTTCATTATTTCTATATCACAACAAGACAAATAGTTCATGTTCAACAAAATACCCATAAATCATTTTCCCATGAGTTCCTAGAAAGATTCCTATCACAACAACCTTGAGTGTCCAAAATGGTGCATGTACACTCAAGTATCGTTACTCTTTAG
Source organism: Viscum album (assembly GCA_963277665.1). Classification (NCBI taxonomy): domain Eukaryota; kingdom Viridiplantae; phylum Streptophyta; class Magnoliopsida; order Santalales; family Viscaceae; genus Viscum; species Viscum album. Next base: position 997,716,426 of record OY728132.1, read on the forward strand.
GCCATGATTAAAAATTCCAAAACTATCAAAAAAATATCACATCACACCATAGGTGCATCACCAAATGTGAAATAACGTCCAACTATAACAACAAGCTACAATTACAACAATCCCACCCTGAGTAATCAGATATTCCCCTGTACATGATTTTACCACTCCCATGTATGATCTCATTACCAATCCTTCAGTATTTTTTAGTCTCATATATACCTTTAAAAACACTGTAGGGTAGAATAATAAGATATAAAATAAAACTCATTTGACAACACTTTTTGATGTCCGGACCCAGGTGCCACTAAACAGTGCCCCAATCTAGTTGGTCGCATGCCCTCAAGCATGCCTCCCTGTATTCCATAGTGTGCCGACTAGCATTGAGGGCCTAGTAAGTTAGGTATGGGGATATTATACCCTATATTATTAGAGTAAAATTCCATTGGATGGAAACAACAATATCCGAGTGTGGAAATGTACCAATTACTATAATAATAACATTTCATATGATATCCAAAATAGGAAAATACAATACTAAATTGAAAGGTAAAACATACTCTAACAATGTGAATGTCAAGTATCTATAATGCAACTAAAATCAAAGACATGACTCCAAAGCGGTCCCCGAACAATGGAGGGTTCCCTCTCTCATGCTCTAATCCCAAGCAGCAACCTATCCCAAGGCCTTTCCCTTATCCCATCTTGCAACAAAAAGTCTAATCAATTGCTGATTAGGCAACCCGAATAGTGTGTAAGTACAACTCAGTAGGCCACCACCAACAGTGTCCAAAATGAGTCCAGTCAAAAGATAGTGTATGCAGATTTATGATGAAATAAACATAATGTATAATTAAATAGTCATCACATTTTCATTTAATCTTTAATAATCACATTAGGCACAATTTCAATTCATGTTTTCTCATTGAATCATCGTTCATTATTATCATTAATTTGGGGTTGAACGTCATGTCAAGTACCCTAATCTCATTCAGTGTTGGTATCTATGCCTAGAACTCATATCTCATTTGGTCTGGGACTTCCTTCCTAGAACCCCATAATCTCATGCTTAGACAACTATTCGTGAGTAATGCCATGTCCATGTCCCAACTTCATATTGGTGTAGAACACCATGTCTAGCACCACAAAAATATCACCCATTATATCATTATTTAATTCAATCTAATTTTCCACATTATTCCATTACTAATATAACATTGTTTAATAATTACAATGGTCATCAGTTACCTCAACAATTAACTAAGAACATAACACATTAATTAATTCACTAATTAATTAATCAATAATTAGAATACTCATTCCATAATTAATTCATCACAATTAAATATCCATATAAAATCGCAACATGTCATAATTTATTCTCACAATTAATTATCTAGATCAATATCATGGAATATAATTTATTTTCACAACTAATTATCTTTGATCAACATCAAGGCACATAATTAATTATTACAATTAAATTATCTTTCATAACCAAAATCATTTCATAATTTATTTTCCCCAATTAATTATCTTCCCACAATAAATTCAATATCAAAATTAAAATATCTCAACTCGTAACCAATATCAAAAACAAATATCTATTTGGAAAACTATCCTTTTATTTGTTTCGTGATTCAATGATAAATTAATCACCGAGGTAAATCACAAGTCCATTTCACATTCCTAATTTCTCCACATTAGGATTTAAATTTTTAAAAGATGCTAGAAAATACATAATCTCACATTAAAATATCAAATTAATGACCATGGGAGTTCAATTTAGACCACCTACCTCAGGTTATTGGCAAAATTTTACCCATTGGAAATCCCCAAAATCCGAGGAGCACAATTTCATCTATCCTCATCTGAATCTAAATCCATAAACTAAAATTTCGATCAAAGGCATCATGATATTGAAAATATAGATCTAAATCCAGAATCATAGTTCTAGATCTAAACATATAGGCTTAGATCCATGGAAACTGCTAAGATATTCCATGAAAAGATCAATGAAATTTAGAGGAATGAATGGGAGAATCAAACGGGTGAAATCCACTTATCCAGAGGAGAACAGGTCATCCATTCGGGCTTTCTATCACGAATAATGATGATAGGATCATCATGGAATCCCTATGGAATGCACTTATATCACCTATAATTTTTCAATCCTGATCCAAAGTCAAAATATGGGAGTCTCAGGGGGATCAGGTGGTTTTGAAATAGATTTTCAGAATAAAATTCCCACACTGATGGTTACATACGAATGGGTGCACAATTAGGGAAAATCATGTGGCAACCATAAAGATCTCTATGTCTTGGTTATATTAGTTTTCATAGTTTGGTCGAACATTTTTTCAAACCATGGAAAACCCGTGCAGACCTCTCTACCCAGTTCTACACAGATTTCACAGTTTGGTCTCCTAGTTTGTCAAACTGTGCACAAACCATTCACAGCCCATTATTCATTAGTTTTCCATAAAATATCACCCAAATTCACCCCAAGCCACTACTACAAATAATAGGTACTTAAAAACTTCAAAAATTACCTAAAAACATGCCGAAGAGGACTCTTGAAAATTCCAGGATTTCCCATAATGGATATTTAATATAATTTCATTCCATGAGTACTATTTTCACTTCCACATTAGTATTCTAAATTAACAACCACCATTGATGAGCATCACCTTTGAAAAAATACACTCCAGGTATAGCATTTTCCATTTCACTGCATCTAAATGCCTTAAATATCTTCTCATTAGAATTAATACTTTTTTTTACTACCATTGGATTAGTAGTCTCAAAAATTATGTGGGATTATATTTCATAATGTGATCTAACATACGATATTCACTTTGTGAATTATGTTTCTCCATCGGTGAGTAATTATTTTTCATAACATGTTTAAGATTCTCAAATACGACCATTATTTTATCAGTTATATTACTATAGGTATTAGAATATTTTATAGGGGAATCTATACCTTTTCAATGAGTATTGATATTGTAAAACACCGATATTAAAAAAAATTTCTTTTTAAATAATTCTATTCATTCAAATTCTGGTGTAAAACATAAGAGTGAGTTTAAAATAACCCTGAGAAACTATAAATAGTAATTATAACCAATCCATTAAATATTTTAGAATATATATGAATTAATAATTTATGAAATAATACTAAAAAACAAACTCCATATGAATGTATTGGCTTGTGATTAGAAAATTTTGACAGAAATTTTACTAAAAAACATTATTCCTCAAAAATTCGATTTCTTCAATAATAAGTTTATTTTAATATTATGAGAGATTAATTTTTTTATAATATATATAAAATTTATTTGAAATAACTGATTTCATAATTTAAAATGTACCATAAATTATTTTTTGTAAAAACATTTATATTTTAACGTATAGTGAAAATACTGTTTTTTATTGAAAACTGCATTTCTAATTAAAATAATTATATGGTATAATTATGTTTCAAATTATTTTTTAATTTTAATTTGTTAATTTTAATTTATAATAATACAAAAAATATTTTTTAAAATTATTATATAAACTAATTTATTCTTAAAATATTTATGTTTTAAAATGGCATTTTTCTGAAAAAATATTTTTCATGGGAATTTTCTAAATTTATTATAAATTAAATTATAGAACTTCTATATTTTGAATTTTTTTAAAGTGATAAAAAATTTATATTTACAATTTCAAAATTTATTAAATAGTTCCCTTTTATTTTCTTCCAGTATGAATAATAACCATGGTAAATTTAGTTACCATGATAAAGTGTAAATTGGGTAATTTATGCTAAAAGTAAAATAAAAATGATTATAAAATGATCCTAAAAGATGAATTTTTTTATGTAACTTATTCATAATATAACACACAATTATCTAAATTATGTTTATTAAGAGAATATTTTTCATCAAAATCACTTATAAAATATTTATATCAAATAAAGTCACAAAATGTCAGTTTCTTTGTTTTAAATATCCATTATGTGGAAATGTATGGGAAAATTAATCTTATTATTTAATATAGACATGAATTTTTAACATAGTAATCATATTTTAATTAAATAATTTTGTTTGGAAATATTGATGATATTATGATATTTATAATATTTTATTTATTAAAACTTTAAAGATAACACATTCATGTTTTAAATAAAATATACCTTTTCATATAAGGTTATACAAAATAAATATTCATCAATAAATATTATTATGAAATCTAGAAGATCAACATTCATCATGATATTTTATTTTAATTTTTTTTTGCGAAAAAATTATATATTAAATATTTACATAATGATGATGTAGTAATTCATTTATTAATAGAAATACCAAATAAAGGTTATTTAAAATAATAAAATAAAAATAATTTTATGTAATTAATGTGATATAATAATTTTATAAATGGAATTGACATATTAATGATATAATAAATTATTTTTTTAATGTTAATATTTCAACTTTATATGCTTAAAAGTCCAAAAATGTATATCTTCCAAATTGAAACTAGTGATATTTTTTCAAAATAATTTTTTTTGGTTATTTAAATATCATAAAACATATTTGAAAATAATAAAACTCTAATATAGTATAAAATGTTACAACTTCTTCATTTATGGTCCAACTAACATGACATATGAAAAAATACCAAACTTTTAATGTTAAAACATTTTTACCTTAGTTAAAATTTAATTAGGTTGACTGATGGTGAATCAAAGAAAATTAAAATAATACCAAAATATTTATAAAATATATTGGTTGATGATATTATATAAATATTTAATATTATCTTTGAATCCATAGTCTTTTGGGGTATTTTTATTTAGATTTATTTTATTATAAACTAATATTTTATAAAATTCTAGAAGTTCCCCTCACCTCAATTATAAATGAGCACATACTCCCTCTCTTATTCAAATCAAAATGACCTTCAATAATGACCATACCCATATAATTTTCCTTATCAAATTCTCTTTCCACATTTTAAAGGCTCTGGTACTCCCAAAAGTACAACTGTAATGTCCCTAATAGGATATCCAAAATAAGATCACCAAATAAGAGGTAATCATATTTACTGACTCTTTCAACATTTTTTTTATTATAAAAAAACTTCATGTATTTTTAACATTATAAATTAAATACTCTACTATCATTTATAAGATGATATTTTATTATGTTTCTTAAACTACCATAATCATCCTTTTATCAATACTATGAAAAATAAAATCCATCATGTGTGTGTGTGTGTATGGCATGATGTCTTGATGCTGCGTTGTAATTTATATTTAATTATCCACTTTATTTAGATGGGTATAATGAAGAAAATAATATATATACATAAAAATTATAACATGATATTGATTCTAAAAAAATATAATATATTATTCACTTTTGTACTATTTCAACATTAAGGGAATGATATCATCTTACGTGCATACTTATAACCTACAATCTCCATGAAGTGATGTGATTCATTTTAAATGTTCACCATTCAAAAATGAAATTTTAAATGTAAATAATTAATAAATGTTATATTTATTGAAAACCATAACATCATTAGTCAAATGATAAAACTATATCCTATTCATAATAAATTGGCCTCATATGATAAAACATGCATATTATAATAAAGTATTTAAAACCCAAAAAGAAGGTTAACACGGAAATATTATTAACAAAAAGGTGATAAAATGATATAATATGATCAAATATATTATCATAATTATTAATATTATTCTATTATTAATTAATAACTATATTTAAACCACTTTACCAGAGGATTAGATATGTAAGAAAGAAATCAATCCAAAATCAGGGATTCATTTTACAATCTCATTATTATCCAACATTGTTTATACATAAGTATATAATAGGGGATATTTATCTTCCTTATACATGTATCATAAAATATTAAAAATTATTTATTCTATTCATATAGAATTGTTAAATTCCAATTCTTACCTTGTTTGAATTTTCAATAAATGGTTTGAAGTGAGTCTTTTATCTACTTTCAAATGAGGTAGTCTTTTCCTTTTCTTGAGAAATTGTGAAAGGAATGTATTTAAACTTATAAAAAATGAACATACTTATCCTCAGTAATAACTCCTTAATTCCATGAATCTTACCTTACCACGTTACAAGGTAAATTGTGGAAGAAATATTTTAATTCAAAATTGAACATGTTTTAATAAAATTCCAAATATAAAGGATATTCTCCTCAGCAATGATTTTAAGTAATCTCTCAAAATTATTTTCAATATAATAACACATTATTTCTTACACTTATAAATTAAAAAATGTAAATTTCATGGATATTATCCATAATATTTTAACATTTAATTTATATTTATTATGGAATAATATTTATGAAATAGATTTCATTTCCATGGCTTGTGTTATGATGGAATGATTTTTATGAAATCCATTTATTTTAATGTTCTCTAATATGATTCATGAACTATGTTTTTTTGGAAAAAAATATATGTGGTTTTCATTATTTGATGGATGGGACCTATATATCCCTATAATTAATTAGGTAATATTTATATCCAATGAGATAGACATGACATGAAAGAGGGGTGGACTCAGTTTAGAAATATAGGGCTAGAATAGAAAGTGAACCCAATTTATTAATGTACTTTTTCTACTATGATTTTTTTTTGGAAATTATCCTTACCTAATATTGAAATTACATTCTATTAATATTTTTATACCAAAACAACATGTATTATGTTATAATCCCATAGAATATGATCTTTGATTCTTTATGAACATTAATGATTTATCCAAGGACATGATAAAATGATTGTTTGTTATACATGATATAATTTTTATAGTTTTTATTTATATTCATATGTATTATCATTATCATATGATTAATATCTCCCTTTTTACCCCTACTATGAATCTGAGATCACACTTTCTTATTTTTATTTTTCATACGACATTAAGATATTTATTGATTAAGATGTTTCAAAGGGGGTTTCAGTAATGGAGGAATATGTGGGAGCGATGTAAATTCTTTATAGATTAGTTTTTTATTTTTCAATTATTATCAATAAAATAAACCTGTATAGTTTGGGAATTTTTTTATGTTATATAATGAACATTTTTCTATATAGATGTAATATCTATATATGAAATGTATGGGCCATTATAGTTTGTATCGAATAATGTTTTAGATAACCATTGAAAGCAAAGATGATAAAACCGTACTAAGAACCCTAAGGATAGGTCTAAGTATGAGGTAAAATCTTTCAATCATGGAAATAATCATGAATAACAAAGGATAAAACTATTGTTGTCATGAATTTTAATTTTATATAAAATTTCCCTTGATTATGAGATTTGCGACTATGATTTGTGTTACATACATAATGATTTTTGGTTTAAGTCAATTTTTGGATCCCAAAAGAACCATATTAATAAAAAATATTATTGGAAATGAAATTATTGACCCATTGAGAAAAGAATGTTATGTGAGTCAGAATGAAAATTGTTGTCTCCATGATCTCATAACTTTGTCAAGCTATGAATCATGCCGGACATACCAATGAAAAAAGGAGGGAAAATTTTTATTTAGTCATCCATGATGCAATTTCCAACTTCTTCCAAGAGGTATTCTAATCCAATAGTGGATAAATAATGGATAAGTACCACATAAAATATATTTTCGGTTCTCTAATATTCAGTGCATGGGAAATTCATTATGAAATTATATTGATTGGAATGAGAATCTCATCAGTGGTGTATCCTCATTACAAATTTGACACATCGAGAAAAAATTGGCTCCATGGAGTGGGATAGGTTCAAGAACATATATTTAAATATATACATTCCTTGCATTATTCATACTAATATGATGATGTTTTTTCTTAAGGTTAAACAAATGGATGATGAATATATTGGTACATATATATAAATATTTAGAACACTATCAAGGTATGATTTACTAATTACCATCCAACCTGAATATAAACATGATCCATTAAACTATGGATGAAAACTATGTCTCCAAATTTCATTATAATTAAGGTACTTCACTAGAAATGAGGATATTTTTCATGTTTCTATAATTATTTAGATGGATATTAGAGTCAAACATCAATGCTTTTTTTTAGAAAAAGAGAAAATTTAAAATCAATGGTAAATATAAAACCCATGATGAAAATAATATGATTTTTATTTTATGCTCAACGAGTGGAAAGAAACATGGGGAAAATTATCTTAAGGATATAATTAAATTGATTAATTTTGGGAAATAAGTTCATCAAGAATTTTACTACTAATGTTATGGTAAAAAGATATCTAATGATTCGAATAGAGAAAAGGATACACAAAATACACCTCCCACACTTCAATATTTCATGTTCTAGGAAAATTGAAACCAGGCTAACTAAATCCCAAATTTTAGGGTTATCGATTATAATCAATGTCAACAACCTCTTAAGGAAAAATAAAAGAAACAATTCCATGTTATTTATACTATTGATGTGGAGTACGATAATGAATTGATGAATGGTACACTTATTATACACCCAAAAAAAGATAATGTTTTATTTGATTCTAGATCAACCTACTCTTTTATTCCTAATGTATTCTATAAATTTTTCTGCATATTACCTCTGTAAATAGATATTGATATATCTATGAATACCCTTTATTGATCAATGATTTCATCATATGTTTATAATTTTTACCTGGTTGATGTTTATAGGAAACTGATTTTTATAAATCTCATGATACTTCCATAACTGAATTCAATTTGATTCTTGGCATGAATTTGATTTAACTAAATGCATCTCATTTAAATTTTTGAGTAAGGTAATCAAAAATTGAATAATCCTAATTAATCCATTATCATCTATCTATGCAAATATGAATAATAACTTCTTGTGGAAATTTCATCCATAATGTGGATCTCAATTCTTATAAATTAGGGTTATCTATCTCATATGGTTTGTGATAAGCTCACCATTAAATATAAACTAATTTTATAAGAGTTTTATGAGGTTTTTCAATAATAATAAAATGGTATTCCACATAATTTTGAATTTGAGTTTTTAATAGAACTCATACTAGTTTGTTTCCTTATTTCAATGTCACCTTATAGAATAGACCCATTGAGTTGAATTAATTGAATAAGTAACTCCAATAGAATTTTGAAAAGGGATTTATATTCCCTAGTGTGTCACCTTGGGGTGAAAATTTTCAATTTATTATAATGAATGGTAGATCAGTGGGACTCCTAATTGATTATCATGAACATTACAAGATCACTCACAAGAGAAAATTTCCCCTTCCCAGAATTGATGACTTATTTGATATACCACACCGAGCTCAACACATTTATAATTCTTATAATCATTCTATATATATATATATTCAATTAATGGTTAATAATTATGATATACCCAATATAGTATTCAATATAGTGTACAAACACTATGAATTTATAGTGATTCCATTTAGTCACACTATTTCTCCCGATATAATCAATGATTAATTGAAAAGTTTATATAAAGACATTCATGATTAGTTTTTGTAAGATTTTGTAGATCATATTCTTGTATATTAAATGATAAATTAATAACATGAAGGTTACTTGATGATTGTACTAAATTCCCTTATAAAAGAGAATATTTATGAAAAATATACGAAGTATCAGTTTTTCTTTCAGAAAGATTCATTTTTTATTCACATTATATCAACATATGGGATATTTATAGTTCTATTAAATACGGAAGATATTGAATGTTGGCTTATAGAAACAAAAGAAAATTAGATCCAATGTTTTCTTGGGATGGTGGGATATTATCGTTGTCTTTGTGATTTATTTCTCAGGTATATCTAATAAAATCACATAGCTAACTCAAAATGGAGTTAAGTTCATAGGGATATAAGAATGTGAAGAGAATTTCAAGGTGTTGAAAAGATGGGTTTTCAATGCCTCTATTATCACACTACCATAATGTTGATAACAGTTTTTGATCTATAGTGAAACATTAGTGAAGGGGTTGGAAATTTTTCTCATTCAAAATGTTATGGTGATATTTTATGCATCATGAAAATTGAAAATCCATGAGAAAAATTACCCAACTCATGATTTTGGGTTTGATATAGAATTTTTTCCATTAATGAGATGTAGGAATTATCTTTATGGGAAAATATATGACATATATACTGATAAGAAATGTTTAAATTTTATTTTTATTCACAACGATTTGAATATGTGCCAAATAATATGGTTGGAATTAATTAAAGATTATGAGTATTAAATATATTGCCACCATATGAAAGAGAATAAGGTGACATATTCCTTGAGTTGAAAGAAACAAGATAGCATATATATGATAATGAACCCAAAAGATCCAATATTTATTTATTTGAAAAGAATAGATATGGAAATACTTATGGAATGAGAGAAATCATATCCATATCAAATGAATTTTGAACCACCTATATAATTCACGAATAATGAGGCATTGAAGGAAGTCGTATTGCTACTAAGAAGCTGAGAAATGTTCCTAGGATCATCATTTAGTGTGATAGAATAATATGGTTCGAGACACATATTTGTGTACCTCCCATAACATTTTTAAAGAAGTAGTTGTTGGATAAGGCTCCTAGTTCACCATTCTTTAGTCATATGGAAAGCACTATGATTTATAGGGACCAGATAGAGTATTTCTACTAGGATACCATGAAGATAGACATTGAAGAGTTTGTTTCCATGTAAATGGTTTGTGAGAAACATAAAGCTGATATATATATAAGGCAAAGTCGATTTTATAACCATTATGTATTCCACAATGGATAGGGAAAAACATCCCGATGGGTTTTTTCATTGGACTTCAGAAAATGTCTAAAACCATAATGATTAATGGGTTATAGTTATTCAGCTTAGAATTTCAACAATTTTAATTTCTATCTAATAATATTTTTTATTAATCATTATTCCAGAATATATATCAAGGAAGTGATAAAATTTCTCTGAGTAACACTTTCCAGTATATCAGATTGGGATCTGAGGATTATATCAACGTTTTGGAGAAGTTTTCAAAAGGATGTTGATATATAGTTTTTTTCAACACTTATTATCATCCTAAAATATATGGTTAGACATGGTGGAAAATTCAAACCCAAGAAATCAAGTGGAGATAATTCTCTATATATTTCATAGGTGGTTGGAATCAACACCAACAGTTGGTATATTTTTATTATAATAATAGATTTCAATCAATTTTCAGATCAGTTGTAATGAGGTCTGGTATGGTAATATGTAAATAACTCCAAAAATTTGGAATGATTTTTTTTGGGAAAAAACTATTAAACCTAATTTAGTTGATTAAATGGAATAGAATTTTAGATTCATTCAACAGCAAATAAAATTAACAGAGTGTCGACACAAAAACTATGATTACAATATAAAAATATATATCGAGTTTGAAGTGGGTGTCAAGGTATTTCAATGAATATATCTATGTAAGAGAGTAAAGATATTTGGTAAGAAGTTAATGCTTAGTCATAGGTATATCAGCCCTTTTGAAATTCATGATCATGTTGGAAAGGTAGCTTTTAGAGTGGAACATCCACAAAATCTCTCTGAAGTTCTTGATGTGTTCTCTGAGTATCACCAAAGAAATTACAAACCCAATCATTCACATGTAACAGACTAAGATGTCCTAAAACTGAAGAAAGAAAATTATTTTCGAGAAAAACAGATATAGATTTTTTATCTTATAGAAAAATATATATTGAACAAGACGACATCATGCGTTAATGTTTAATGAAGAAAACACCAATGTTAGGAAGATAAATAGGAACCTCAAGATGTGATGAGGCATAGGTATCCTCATCCGGGATTATCCTTGAGATTAATTTCTAGGGAAAATTTATTTTAATGGGGATGGTTAGAATGTAACACCCTGATATTTTAATAAATATTTCTCTTTAAATAATTTTATTCCATCGGTATCTTGTGTTGCATGCAAATGTCAATTTAGGAAAACTGCAAGACAAAAGAATACTCATCATAACCTAGACTTTAAATTGGAAAATATAAATATGAATAAAAATTTTATAGAATAAAAATAATTCACGTACTCAAAATAATTTTATTTGGTAAGTGGTTAGTAAATAATGGCATAATTTTTAGGAAAATGACTTATTTCCTTGGAAATATATTTTCATAAAAATGAAATTATCTTATTTTTATGGTATAATAAAAGTTTTTATAAGATATAGGATATGTTATTATGTAAATTAATTAAATAATTTCTAAATTTCATTAAAACTATTTGTTTTTGAAAAAAAATTATTTTCTAAGGCATATTGAAAATACTTATTTTCATTGATAATTGTATTTACTTTTAAAAATTGTACAAGGTCATGTTGTTTTTTAGATTACTTTTACATTTTAATTAGTTAATTTAAAATTAAATTAATACAATTATGGTTTTCAAAAATTGTTATATATACATCATTATTATGTAAAACATTATATGTTTTAAAATGACATTTTTTTAAAAACTGTTTGTATTAGAATTTTACGTATTTTATTTTAAATTATGTAATGAAACTACTATGTTTTTAATTTATAAAAATTGAGACAAATTTTCATTCTTATAGCCTAATTTTATTTAATATGTCCCTTTTATTTACGACCAATATGAATATTAATCTTTTTAAATTTTGATACCATGATAATGAGTATATTGGGAAAACAATTTGAAAAGAAAATGACTATAAAATATCTCCAACACATGAACAAACAATATTTTATTATAATAATTCGTAATTTAACACATAAGGAGAAAAATTATGTATCTTAATGTACACATTTCAATAAAAATTACTTATATAATATTCAAATCAAAGAATGTCTAAAACTATCACATTCTTTGTCTTAAATATCCATTATGTGTCCACATGGGAAAAAAGGAATGTTATGAACTAATATAAATGTACATTTTTAACTTAATAAATTTATTTTTTTGGTATTAAATTATTTTATATTTTTTTAGCCAGTAGTTGTATATTATGATATTTACAATATTTTATTTAATAAAAATTAAAATATTCAACATTCATGTTCAAAATATTTTATATTTTTTAATATAGAGTCACCAAAATTATATTTTAAAATATAATTGATATTGATAAAAATAAAATATTTCTATTCATTATGGTATTTTATATGTAATTTCTAGTGAAAATTATATATATTAAATAATTATAAAACACTAATGTGTTGGATATTTATTAAGGGAAATATTAGATAAATGATATTAAAAAAATTAAAATAAATATAATATTAGAAAATTAATGTTATAATATAATTTCATATACTATGATTTACTATTACTAATATAATAGAATATTATTTTTCTAATTACCTCATCATATCTCTACTTGTAAAATTCTAAAAATGAAAAGTTTCAAATTTAAAACATGTGATATTTTAAAAAAATAATATTTTATTAAATTATTTCAAAATCATAATAAATTTTTAAAAATAAATAATAATTATAATATGGAATAAATTTTTATAATGATTTCATTTATGGTCTAATTTACATCAAATAAGTATAAAATGTAACATTTTAATAATGAAGAAATTATTACCGTAGTTAAAATTAAAAGAGATTAACTAAGGGTTAATCAAAATGATAACATTTGAAATAATACATAAAATGTCAAAAATATACTGGTTTATGAGATTAAAAAAATATCTAATATTATATGGGAATCTATTTCCTTTCATAGGTATTTCTATTGAGATTAAATTTGTTATAAATTAATATTTTTTAAATTTCCAAAGCTCCCCTCACCTCAACTAAAAAGGGATACTCCTACCTCAATTCTTCACGTCACATTGAGATTTAAAGATAAAAACCATAAAAATATGACTTCTAAAATTCACAAGAAACATTATTGAATTTCGTGTCTTCTCAAAAGATCAACATTAGTGTTTCTAATAGGAGATCCTAAGGATGTGCTTGAAATAAGATGTAATCATATTTACTAACTATTTCATGATTATTTTTCTTCTGCATCCACATTATTTTTTGATTACATTATAATTTAATGAATACATTATAACATAAATTATGATATGTTATAAATGTTACAAAACATCCATATTTCTCCTTCTATCTATCATATGGAAAGCAAAATCACTCTACGTTTGTAAGTGCGACATATTGTATCTTCGATGTGGGGTTATATTTTTTTATTCCCATAATTTATTTAGATGGGTATAATAATTTAAATAATATATATAATAACTATAACCTTAAATTTTTTTGGGAAAAAAATTACTTCCCAGCTACATCCCTACCATTTCACAATTAAAGGTATTATATCTTAACTTGTGTGTATGTATGGTGTACTGTCTCCACAAAACAACACTATTAATTTTCCATGTTCAAAATTCTTGGATGATTAAATAAATGAATATAAATATTATATTTTATATATATTAATTTAATATCATTATTTAAATGAAAAAAAAAATTATTCATAATAACTGGGACATATACGATAAACATTTATGGTAAAAAAAGCAGTTAACACCCGAAAGATAGGTAGTAAGGAAATATTATTAACAAATAGGTGATAAGATTACATATATGGGTTATATAAAATTTTATAAGTATTAATATTAATCTTTTATAAATTAATAACACTACTTAAATAATTATAAAAAAGTATTATATACATACCAAGGAAATCAAACGTATCATAAGGGTTCATGTTACGATATATTATTATAATAGATCACTTATACTTATGTATCTGCGGGGAAATGCTCATCTTCCATGCCCATGATTCTAAAAAAAGTATCCCAAAATATTTCTAATATTCTTATATAGTTTTTTAAATTCTTTATTAGCCATTTGTGAATTTGTAATAAATTTTTTGAAAGGAATCTTTTTATCCTTTTCAACCAAGATGCTTTGTGACTTTTTTGGAAAAATTACCAAAAGATTGTTTTTTAACTTATATGGAAGAATTGGATTTATCTTATTTCATGATGAATTACAAACTTGAATATTACATTACATTATTATAATTTAATTACAAATGAACATGTATTCTTTCTAAATAAAATGGAATTTTGAAAATTCAAAACAGAAAGGATATTTTCCTCAAAATTGATTTCAAGAGATCTCAAAAAAATAGCTTCCATCTTAGATAACATTATTTGATGTCACCTATAAATAAATAAATATATAAATATATATTTTTTATGATACTATCCTTTTTATTTCAATGGTTGGTCTATTTTTATGATGGAATGATATTTATAAAACCCATTTATTTTACTTGGTAATGTGATAATGGAATGATATTTATAAATCTCATATCTTTTTATGGGTTTTGATATGAAGAATTATTTATAATATTTTGGTACAAATATGTATGGTCTCAATAAATTAATTAGTGATACTTATATCTCAACATGATGTATTGGGTAATAATTTATATCTCACGAGATATAGAAGAGTAGAATCTAGAGTAGTCTCGGTTTATATATACATTGCTAAAATGAGGAGTGAAACAAGTTCAGCAAAGGCCTTTTTCCACTTTGATGGACTTTGCATTGATCCTTGATGAATATTGTATTTATTTTATATTATTATTATTATTCCCCGATTTTATTTATTATATGATTCTGTTATTGAATTTTTTCTTCAAATTTTAATGAATAACTATGATTTATCTTGTGGCATGATATAATTATTCATTAAAATACTGGATATGATTTTCAAATTTTTTTCTTCTTCATGTCTTTTGAAAATAATTGGATGGAAATATCTATTTTTACCCTTATACATCCTCTATGATCACCCTCCATTTTGTTGTTTTCCCAAGTATATGGAGAAAATTATTAATAAGAATGTTTCAAAAAGAGTTCTCATAAAGGAGGAATAGATGTAAGATTATGTATATGATTTAGGAACCAGTTGATTATAATTAAATGTTTGCAAAGAAACTAAAAATATATGGTTTTGGAATTTTTTTTAATGTCATGAAATTAATATTATTTTATTTATATGTAATAATTATGTTTTAAATGAATATTTTGTTACTGATACTCATCTTCCATCATGGTGAAATTTCCAAACAGGGGAATATACTAGATTAATTCATAAAATTTTGAATTTTAAATCATAATTTATAATTATAAATATAGAATGGCACTTATAAAAAATTAAAAACATTATTAAAAAAATACATGGTTTCTTTTGGGATATGATTATTTTCAAATGCATCATTGTTGTGAGAAAAGAAAATGTGAATTTTCCTAAGTTTATCCCTTTGTAGTATCAAACCATATGCGTGTTAAGATCCTTTGTCATGCACCAGGTGAAAATAGAGTCAATAACAATGTTTCCTCTTTAAATTTATTGACCCAAGATAGTTCTTTTCTAGAACCAAATTCACATATATAATTCATACATCTGAATTTTTTTGGAAAAAAACCACATAATCCCTACCTTTCAAAAACAATAGGATGTTCTTATATGTGTATCCTCGAATTATACAATAAGATTATGTTCCCAAATATTTGTTTTCCAAAGACTACTTCACAGGGTTTCTAAAAAACATACTCGAATAATAACTCTAGAGATCCCAATACTGATATCACAAAGTTAGTGTCTATTTTATAACATTTTTATAGATATAATGGGTCCAATTCCGAAGAACTTATCGATTTAGTAGTTCTTGAGAAAAAATTTCATACATGATACCCAATTAAAATTCCAAAAATAAAGTAAAACATAATACATAGACATAGAAATAAATTGCATCCCTGAAAATCATTCAATGATATCATGTTCATATCCTTGGGAAATGAGTCAAAAAAAGGGTGAGCTCAAATCTTCACTAATGCTTTTGTACTATGGAATATATCATGAATATATAAAAAAATAATAAATATGGTAAGGTAAATAAAAAAACAGTAATGCCAATTAATGAAATTGATAATTAATAATCATTACGATAAGGTGAATAATAGAAAAAAACATTTAAATCAATAAATGGGGAATGAAATGCATCCAATGATAATATCATTCTGAAAGACTCATGGATATAAATTACTATGTTATTAAGGATGGAAATGATTAATGAATGGATTTCATGTCTCAGTTACAAGATAACACTATATTACAGACCATTCATAAGAAGGTTTAACATTACATGCAATAAACAGATCCATTTTGGAGAAATATACTACTATTATCAATATCTTTCAAACAATGTTTAAAACAATTGGGTTCTAAACCATAGGGTTGGGCTGAAATTTTTTTATCACAAGACATATCTATGCATTGAGGGGATATATAAAACTATTCCCACTCATGTCTGTATGAGATAATCCTTAATAATATATAAAAAAATATTTATATTAAATATAAATTTCATTTCCAAGGAAAAATTATTACAATATAATTAATGATATAAAAGAGTTAATAATCACAAATTAATGTGGGATTTTACAATAACATTTACCACAAGGTATTTTATAACTGAATTCCCCTTGAATGAAATGATTCAAAATGAAACCAATAATATCATTAAGTTTGAATTAATCATGTTATTGAATGTTGATGTGGTAGTATATACACCATATAAAATTGAATTTCTATATAATATAATATATGTCTCAATTAGATGTAAATTGAAATGAAATAAATTACCTCACAATTTATTTTATTTGAAAAATATTTATCCTCAATTTTAATTGTTTTAAGAGTGTAATTAATTTTTACAATAACCACAATCATATTTATAATATCATTTATTTTCCACTTTTATCGTTTATCCACCATTTAGAAAACAATATTTCATTATTTTCAATATATCGTGTGTTAATTGTATTGTTTTATCATTTTAAATTCTTGTTCATATAACATATTTTCATCCCATAAAAATGATAATCATGAAACAATTATAAAATTAAAAAATCAAATAGTTTTTTAAGACTAATCATGAATGATTTGTTTGATAAATGAATTAGGATATAATCATGGATACTGTATGCCATATGTAATAAAGCGTAATGTTTCCATTTTTTAATGATCACTATGGAAAGCAGATATGTAATATTTTATCTTTAAATAATGATAATAATATAATAAATAAATTATTATTTATTTAAATATACTTTTATATATTGTATATGTGGTGTGGTAAGGAAAAAAGACTCACATCACTCCGTGAAGGTGGTAGTTCACACATACGCGATTGATATTATCAATTTTTGTGTCAGAAAGAAAATGATACATATTATATTTTTATAATGATTAATATTTTATGTATATAATTGTTATTTAATTATATCATATATAATCATTACCTTTATCCTAGCATAATTTTAGGTTAATGGTTAGTGAAATACGAATCATATCGGTTTATAAATTTGTTATTTTCCATACACATTAGCTATGTTATTATATCCCATGATGAATGAATAAAACAAAATTATATATGATATAATTACTAAATAGATATAATAATTTTATAAATATCATATATTTACATTAGATCCATCATCATACCCAACCTTGATAGGTGGTAATGGAAACAATGATTTACATTATTTTGCGTGGTGGTGGTCCTATGTACATAGAAAAGTGGATTTCATAACCCATTTGATTGATCTAGAGATTTTTTAAGTCATGAAAATAATATAATAATTAATAAGTATATTTAATATAATATTTTCATTATATAATCATGTTTTAATAATAATTTAATGAGGCGGACTAAAAAATAATATCAAGACACCCATTGATGAACAATACTGAATCTTCAGGTTTCCTACATAGGTTTGAACCCAAATCCTTCATGTGTTACATTTATTACAAAAATAATGCATTAATTATCAGGGGAGGGATGTTGTGGAGTGTTATCATTCATATATTTGATGAAGGAAAAGTGGGTGACGTTGTTAAGAAGAGAGGATATGGTGGAAATTTATAGGTGAGTAGAGTGGAAAGCATTACATTTTTTAAATGAAATTGGTGTTCCCATGTTTTTCACATGAAACAATAATAAAAAGGGTTATTTAAATACTATAGACATTATATGTAAGAAATATGGCCATCCAATATATTTTAGAGATGTTATTTGGTCATTTAAACCATTATCTTTTCAATTTACCACATAGTAATTCCATTTTTACCTTAACCATTGTAATTAATTATTATTATTTTCACTATTAATTTTAGTCCCAAATAAAGATGAAATTATTATATAATATAAAAAATGTTGATTTAAAATATGGAATAAATATTTTTACACTTATTTTATAGAAGTGAATGAATTATTTTAAACTTAATCCTGTATATGTGACATGAAAAAGATATTTTTAAGACAAAATGTTCAAAAATTTACAAGTACATTAAATAATATTTCAATACGGAAAATTTTAAAACTACTTAAATTAGACTAATTAAAACTATATTTAACACTTTTGACTTTAGAAAAAATTTAAATTATAATTTAACATTATAAATAATTTGATAAAAAATATAGTCTTCAATTAAAATTGAATATTTTTCCATATTCATCAAAAAATGAACCATTTAAAAAACAACCCAAAAATTTAAACAAGGATATTTTAATATTATTATTTCCAAATTGATTTTTATTTTTTTCCTACAAATCTTATAAAAGAGGAGAAAATTAATTTTAATCTAGTTTTGAAATGTGTGACTAAACTGTCTTATAAAAAAATATAGTTTCTTCATGAACATTTATACTCCATTAAATGATTGTAAAATTATTTGTATAGAATAGATAACCAAAAATTCTTATATATTTTGAAATATTTATACCCACCTATTCCAATGTATATGATATTCTCATCATATTAAATAATAATATTTCAATAATAAGATATGCTTTATTTAAACTCGTTGTTGTTTGTAATGCAAACTAAACTCAATGTTGCATGATGTAAAAGATGATATCTCTATTGCATGTAAAATAAGATAAATTTCATGTTACATATATTTAAATCTATTAAAATATGTCGATTTTATTAACAAAATGTAGTAAACTCTCAGGATGTTACATTCTCCCCACCAAAAATAAATTTCTTCCTATGAATTTAATATTGATATCAGAAATAAAAGGATTTTTCATTTGAATGTACCTTGCCTAAAATACCAAATTGGGGAAGGGTGGATAAAAAATTATTTTTATTAAGATATAATATGAAGAAAATGATTATATAGAGTAACAGATACTGGGTTTCCAAATACGAAAACATAGGTTAGATGAGAAAACAAAGATATTGAATAGAAAACTAACACGAAAATACTAATTAATAGTGACAGAGAGCATGTAAAAGAGTAAGTTAGTGACAATAAATCCATAAACTAGAGGGGTGAAATTGTTGATTGATATGTTAAAAATTAGGATTTTATAAAAAAATTAGTTCCAACATCATTTTTATAGGGTTGAAGAATTATTTCACTCTCTAATAATATATAGAAATATACTTACCTCATATATTTTTATTACATTGGCACAATTAAATCCTTTTGTTTTTCTCTAATCTATTTCCATTTTATATTTTTCGTCATGAAATTAATATAAAATGATTAATTTTTTAAGGATGAAACAATAAAATTTACTTTTAATGGATCATAATATCCATAGTAGAGTGTAAAGTATATCCATTTATCTCTAACTATTTTACAAAACCAATATGGTTATAAAATGTTTTCTAATAATCCCAAAAGTTCAAATTAAACCATTATATAAATATTTCACCTTATGGTTCATCCAAAATTTGTTTCACAAAATTTATAATGAATTACACTAAATAAACATCATATTCCCTAGACATTATAAAGTGTATATTTATATTACATTCCAAATATCAGAATAACTAAATCACCATAAAAACATAATGAAAACATGTCTACATCCAAAAATAAAATCTGATGTTGTTGCATATATTCCATGGATATAGACATGTAATAAAGTGTTGAAAATATAACATAAACCATTGTATACCTATCTAATTTTAGGTCCATAAATATAGTCCAAAATACATCTCATTGGTATTTTTATCTAAACATAGATAAAATAATATGGGATATCTTCCCTTAATCAGGTGTTTTCCAAAAAGTTAAACATTCCACTGTAACACTTCTCTATGTAACATTCAACTCATTCTTTCTAAAAATAAAATAAGTTCCATTGATGTATAATTCATATAAATATAATGATTCTATTAATTATAATACCATCAATAAAATACTTTTTATACATATTTGATAGAACAAAATACACAATAACCTTAATCATTCCCATTGGTTTTTTTCAATAGCATAAGATTTTCTTTGATTCCATAGTATCTTCTAAGGTATAATCCATTTATATATGGGAATTCATTATCATAGTTCTCCATATCTTTACAATGGAATAATTTCTCAATGGAAGTTTCTTTCTTTCCCTTAAAATCATTATAAGAGTGTGATTTCTCTCGAAATTTCTATAGAACTCTTAATGCCTTCAATAAAGTAACAATTTATTGTTTCCACAATTATCACATGTGGGAAAATCCTTCATTCCCTTATTCACTTTTTTCTCTGGTATCTTATTCTTCTCTTTCTTCCCTTCAAATTCGTAAGACTTTCAAATTTCCTTCTCATTCTATATTTCCCAGGATATTATGTCCTCCTATAATGTGAGTGTTAGGGATACTAGTGCATTTATATGTCTTTGATTATTCCCTTGAAAGAAATGGTCAACATTTTAATCCATGTTGTATACTTAAAACTTAGAATACTTATCTATCCATGTAAATTTAGATTCACACTCCCTAAACATTATTCTACATTTTTTAAGCTAAGCATCCTTCTCTTCATATAATTTTTTTACCCATGAGGGAAATATTTTTCGTCAAATATATCAATGTAAACATTGCATGTTATGAGTCCTATTTCTACTTCTCCCTAGTATTATAGTATAAATAAAACCATTGATAATCATCATGTTTTATAAAATACACAATAAGTGCAGCCTTTTTCATTTAACTTCATCTCATTGCTTTTAATATATTTTCTAGAGACCAAATCCATTTTTATGCTATGATTGGATTAGTAGCTCCACCAAATTATAAGGGATTATGTTACATAAAGAAATCCAACATAGGATAATATTGTTGTGGAATACTCCTTATAACAAACATTATTTTTCATAACCTGGTTAAGCTACCCTAATATTCAATAATTTTCATAATTCCATTATCAAATGTATTCACTTCCTCAAAAGAGAAATATTTTATTTGTCCCTGAGTGTTATTATAGTTATTTATTAGAAATTTATTTCTAAATAGGGTCATATATATTATTAGCTAATAGAATTCTGAATTTTAAATATTCATTTATAATTAAAAATATGGAGTCACATATTTCATAAATTAAAAAAACTATTCTTTTATAATTAAAAATAGGCTTGTCTTCATGGATGGTTACTTCCTTCGACTCAATCATCTTATCCAGATATGTATTCACATTGGGCTGTATTATCTACAACTAAGATGATGGTGCAAAAGAAGATTCATCCTCCTCCATGCACTAGTATAGAATCAAAGGTCGATTTTCCATATGGGGTGTGATTTTCCTCTCATATAAATTTGTGTTGGATCTATATAAAGAAAGCTGATCCATTCCATGAATTGCATCAAATTCCACTAGAGGGAGTGTGAAAAGGTTTTTTGGGAAGTTCAATCCATAAATTATGATTGGGGAGGAATTATATTAATGAGATGCAATGATGGAACCATTTTCTGTTCTCACTGACATATTTACTTCCATGAAATTTGGTGGTGTTTGGATTTTTATACTAAACCTTCAAAATATAATTTAATGCACTGAACTACAATAAAAAATAATTTCTTCTTTTCATGAATAAATAACTAGTGTACCAGTAACCACTTTGTTTTTGGGGTTCGCTTCGGTAGTAGAGATTACAAAATCACTCCCTTCCTACCGTGGAGGTTGTTGGTTGCCTCCGAAAACCGCTGGATTTGGGAACTGGTTTGTAATGTGCCAGGGTACTTTTCATATATAGAAATTAACATCTCATTGTGCATCGAAAAGATAATTATTTTCCTCTCTCTTGGCCACATGTTTTTATTTTTAGCAGTTGTGAGCCATGTGACCTTCTCTTTTACACCTATATAATTTCCTCATCCCCTTATGGAAATTTAAGGGTTCTTCTTTCAACACCTTTGGCAAGTGGGTGTGGGATTTTTGTAGCACCGTTGGATTTATTCTTCAGACATCCATACTTGAAGTCCACATTATACTTATAATCCCCATGATACCCCTAATATTTTCTGATCTCCATTTTGACATTGAGGGCACATTGAAAAATTTCCTCATAGCTCTAGAATTCATGGATCAGTAGGGGTTTCTATAGGCTTGGTTTTAGCCCACCAATAAGCGATCAACCTTCCATTTTGGGGTAACTAAAAAGCTAGAGGTGTATCATTTATGAAATTTAATGTTTTCCTCATATGATCTGATGGATTATTCATATTTTTTCTTCAGGGAAAGGAATCCCATTACCATCTTATGTCGAAGGGTGTGATGAAAATATTTGTCAAAAACATTTTCTAGAAATCCTTCCATTCCAACGCCTGGATATTCTCCTCAGGATTTATAATTTTTATTATTGTCCACCATTGATAAACTTCACTATCCATATGATAAATATCTAGAAGAACCTTCTCTTGTTCAGAACATTGATGGATGGAGAATATCTTCTCAACGGAGTCTATCCATTGTTCGTTGATTGAGGGATAAGATGATCTATTAAAAGTAGGATCTCTATGTCTCATTAAGATCTTCATTATGATTTGTTATTTATTTGGGGGGTTGAATGTTCCCATTGACCCATGTTTCAATTCAAAATACGGGTTAATTGAGAGTGTATTGTGACAATGTTCGTGATTCCTACTCCCATCAAATTGAGCATCTCATTAGAATAGTCATCACATTGATCTTCGCATCATTTATTAGTCTGAGTACTCCAATTACTGGCCGTTGGCTAGAATAATAAGAAATTTTAGGTATATCACATAAAGGGTAATCTAAACACCAAATTAGGTGAATTATAAATTACTTTTAATTCCATTACTTATGAATTTATAGGCTTAAATCTATGTTATCCATGATCTAATTCCTAACATAAATTCTTAGGGTAATTTTTTCCCATAACAATGGTTCATAATAAGCTTATGAATTTACCAAATCATATCCACTGGGAGTTTCATAAACAAGAGTGCAAGAAATCATTTTTTCGTGCACCATATGCCATTCGAGTATAACTCAATGCAGTGTTTTCGAGTTTTACCACTAAGATAAATCGGTGTCGGATCTACCTTTATCTGCTCGTATCCGAACATTGATGTATTTTCTTGATAAACTACTTAATCAATACTCATCAATATTTTGATCAGTTATTATTATACATATTCCTATCCCTAAGGCTTTCAATATGGTTTTCTAATCCTAATCCCAAAAATAAAAAAATCAATCCTTTGATACCAAATATTAAAACCCTTCTCTTTATTTCAAACTTTATCATAATTTAAGACATAAACTAATTACTTGATATAACATATAATTTCAAGAGGTCTACTATCTTTATGGATTAGGAACATTATATGATAACATAGAACATAAATAACAACATTTTTATTGAAAAAAACTTTTACATGACCACACACATTATTCTGTACCTATCATTGCATTGGATAACCTGAGGACATGAAAAATAAAAGGGTGAGATATAATGACCAGTAAGTGAGTAAACAAGGAATAAATTGAAGAATATATAACATGTTATTAAATAGTAACATCAATGGATCATAAGAGAAACTTGAACATAAAGTCATGATATATCATGATTATCATATCATGGAAATGTGTGATCATCATTTTACATGATATTAGCATGAGCTGAGGCTCATTGCAGATGGAGCATGAGTAAACACTCATTTTACTTGAATTAGTATGATTAAGCCCTCATTCCACTTGATGTTTCATGATACAAATCTTTACACAATGCATTGGATGGAAATTAGGGTGCACCCTACATAATCATTTCATTTCATGCATAAGTGTTCCACATGGATCATATAACATTGATTCATTAAACACCATCATTTATAAAATGATAAGTTAATGCAGAATTAATTCATGAAACACTATAATCCATAATTAAATGTGCATAATGGTGAGTACCATTTATAGAGAAAATGGGAATGATATTCACTACATAATGAATTTAGTTTGGAAAATCATGGGGTAGTTTCGGCAGCATAATGATGTGACATATAAATTCATAAAAATGCTTGACGAGAGAGATAAGGGTGTCTCATTATATGTACATGAAATGGATAGTAAGGGGTTCATGTAGATACATTTCCCATCATATTTAATGGAAATTAGATTCATAAAAAAAGAATTGATTGAATGTAAATGAGGATAGAGAAATCCCATATAGAATTTCAGCATGGTAATAGGTGTACTTGGGAGGAATTAATGAGAGAGAAAAGGGAATATAATTATTAAAACATAAATAGGGAAATTTGGGGGAGGTTAAAATTCATACCCCAACATTTTAAAATGAAAGAAGGTTATAACAACATAATTTAATTTGGGAAAAAATATGAGAAAGGAAAAAGTCTCTTACTTGGAAGTGTCATCCCAAAGGCTTGGGAGATGCTAGAGAGAGGCCTCTTGGGAGCACGGCTATCCTTGGGAGTACTATAGAGAGAGGACGTCATAGTTTGGTTGATATCCAAAGGATTTTAGTGAATAGGAAGTGATAGCTTAGGTGGGTTTATATAGGAAACAGAGGGAATTCTTTATTATTTAGGTTTTGGAGACCACACATTGAACTAATCAAACCACAACCCATAACATGGTTTTTATTGATGTTTTTTTAAAAATGTGAGATGAAAAATTATTTTATAATCTCAATGGACAAACTTCTTAAAATATTAAGCCTAGTTATGTGGAGGTGAGTCACACTCTCAAGGAAATAAATTTAAAAAGTCAAAATGTTTTATAATTCTTGGAGGGACCACTAATGCTTTGTAAAATTAATCAAACAAACCTAAAATTACATTATTTTAATGGTAATGTATATATTGACCACAAATTCCATTTATAATATTTTATTACATCACTATTGAGTCAATATGATGTCACAAAACACATTATATATTTAAAGGTATTTAATTTTAACCCAAAAATTCGTTTGTCTCAATGAATTATAAAAAATCAACACTGGATAATTTCGAAATCCTGATTCAAAATATAATATTCATTATATCTAAATAATTTTCTAAATATGTGATTTTTAACTTTTAAAAAAGCAAGCATTTATCGAAAATTCATGTGTTTTGACAAAAACGGCTTTCGAACATTATTAAAAAATACAATTTTATTCCAAAAAATTATACAATCATTTATAATTAACAAAAAGTAATTTAGTAATAATATTTTAGTAATGTATTATATAATTCAAAAATCAATTAATTAATCATAATAGATTTATTAATTTAATTTTAATTAAAAATACTATATGTTATATTTAAAAACATTTACAAGGTAACAGTAATAAATTGAATGTATATTCTTTATTACATAAAAAAGTAATGAACATAATCATAGTCCTAATGTATTGTTACATAACCCATTATAACACCTTTATATAACCTAAAGGCAAGGTTTGCGATGGGGAAAGACTCTTGGGGTGGCATAAATAGCTTCACTCGTGTGGTAACCTCTATCAACTTCCACTTCTCCCTAGGTAATTTTGTTCGAGCTTAATGGGTTGAAGTTCAGTAGGGGTTTGGTCAAGAATGGAGCCCAATGATGCAACCTCCTTCCCATGCTCCAAAAAATGGGCTTCGTACGGAGAAATTATATTGAATGAGGCCATCACTTACTTTTTTCTGAGTAAATTGGATTTGTTAAATCCATATACTTATACTAATCACGGGATCACTATTCAATGACTATATTTGCAACGATAACAATTCTTAATGGTATTTTGAAATAAAATATCATAATACCAAAAAAGTCCATATTTATATATCCATTATACATAATAAGAAATTTAATTAGATCTAGATGAATTTTCATTAATGAATGTTTGAGTCATTACAATATTCCCCCTTAAGAAAATTCCCCCTCTAAATTTCATGTTCACACTTTAAAACAGATGCGGATAATTCTTCTTCATCACTACCTCTGATTCTCATGTTTCCTCTTCACACTTGTGGTTTTTCCACAACACCTTCACTAGGGGCATTGTCTTATTCTGTATAAATTTTTCCCTGTGATCTAATATAATCATTAGATTCTCTTAATAGGATAGGTCATTATCCTATGGTACCTCTTCAAGATTGAGTACATGCAATGGGTCAGGTATGTAAATTATCAAGAGGGATTCATGAAATACATCATGGACTTGAGATAGGTTCATTGGGAGTGAATGTTGATAAGACACTGTTTCAATGTGATCTGGGATCTCAAAAGGGCCGATGTAACTTGTACTAAGCTTTACCTTCTTCCCAAATCTCATAAATATCATCCATGGTGATATGTGGAGGAGTACAATGTCTTCGACATCAAACTCTAGGTATCATCAGCGATTATCAGTATAGATATTTTGTCGACTCTGAGTAGATTTAATGTTTTGGTTGATGGTCTTAACTTTCTCCACCATTTCATTGACTATTTATTGACCTAGGTGATTTTTCTCCCCAAATTCATCCGAACATGACTGTGTTATGAACCTATTCCCATATGGAGAAACATTAGGAACCATTTGGATGTTTGAGTTGAAACTATTATTAAAAGAAAACTCAACCAGAGGAAGATGTTGATCCCATCCTCATTTGATGTCCACTGAGCATGGTCTTAACATGCCCTCAAGTTTTTGGATAGTCTGCTTAGATTGGCCATCAGTTTGAGGATAATAATCCTGACTGATGTTCAACTCGGTATTTAGGGAATCTTGAAGACACGTCTAAATATTAGAGGTGAATCTTGTGTCTCGATCGGATACAATCAATTGTGGTATTCAATTAAGCCTTACCACTTATCAAATATATATATGTTCCTGTTGATCCAATGAGAAATAATCTTGAATTTCAATGAAGTGTGCAGTCATTGTAAGACGATCCACAAAAACCAATATAGCATTGTTTCCTTCGGATGTATTCAAATGTACAGTTACAAAATGTAGAGACCCAAATCTTGACATACATGGACTTACATTACATTTGCGGAATACTTAGTACATAACAAAAACAGACCCTAAAGGACCGTAATAGATTAGTGTATTTGGAAACATGGAACGTAATCTACTAATTGTAGTGAAGGATCTTCAACTTCTCCCATAAATATATTCCACTTTTTTCATACCTAAAACATTTATTTATATCTTGGGGAAAAGAAAACATTAAAAGGGTGAGCTGAAATGCTCAATAAGGGAAAACATAGTGAACATAAAACAATCCATAATAATTTGAAAGTAAAAACTTGAACATGAAATTTAAACATCATTATCTTGAGCAAAGACATAAATCGTGGAAGTACATAAGGAATATATCATAATGGAACATAAATCATGATAAAATATAATGGGAATAAAACATGTTATTGTGGAAACCATTCAGCACATGATATGATTTCCATAGTAGCCAAGGAATTGCTGCCAAGACCATCTTAGTGGACAAAGTCCCTTTCTGAATCAAGTTCACTCCTCGTTCCAGTCCTGTAACACTGAACCAGATTCACTTACCATTCCATCCATGTCTATCTCATGAGATATAAATCTTTAACCAATGAATTGGAGGGATATATAAGTCCCACCCATCTCATAATGAAATTATTCTTACTTGTGCCACAAAATAAACATACATAACCCAATAAATAAAATGGGTTACATAAACATCATCCCATCATCACATAATCCATATAAAAGAAATGGATATCATTTCATAATAAGAAAATTGAAACCATGTAAATCATAGATACATGATACTTGAAACATACACATATGAAATAATTTCATCTTAGATGAAAAATGGTTTTGATAAATCACTTGAAATGAATTCATGATAAAAATATCCTTTTTTCTTCAAAATCATTCTCTTTTCACAAAATGTCATTCCATTTAAAAAAAGGATTTTGTTGAAAATAGTCATGAAATATTTGGAGTAACCTTCATGAAAATAAGGTTTTATAAAACCGTAAAAATCTGTTCACGCCGTATAAGTTGAAAAAACATTATTCTCGTACTTTTGCCGGAAAAGACAAAAAATACCTCGTACAAAAAACAAAAAAAGATTCATTTCATATATTTTACTAAAAACTCACTGAAGGGTAAAATTGGATTTAAAAAATTTTAGGTGGATAGAAATAATATTACATATTGAGGAAACATGGATGTGGATGATAAATATTCCCCAGTAAATTCTGAAGTATAAACAATCTCGGATAAAAATTGAGATTGCGAGATTGTCCCTTACCTTAGGTCTGATTTGCTTCGTAAGTGTCCGAACCTCCTGTATAATTATTTAAATAATGTCATTGACTTATTCCAGAATCATACTCATTGTTATGATATCATATATGGTCATATTCTTATATTCTTATTAGAAATATTTCATTGCTACTTGTTCTTTCGGGTGTTTATTACTTTTCATTCTTATGTGTGTTTTGTGAAATAAATTAGTATTCTTCTCTTTAGGTTATAGATACCTCATTTCCAGAATGTCATTAGTGTACTATATATCATATTTATGCATTAAATTCATTTATATAATCATTATACAATGAAGATCATGTATAATGAGTCGCATCACATCGTGGAGACGGTATTCCGTATGTATGAACGAGCGATGATATCGTTTCCATGATCGTAGAATTGTATTGGAGTGTATGTATACTATTTTAGAATCAATTAAAATTTAAAATAATCATATATAGTCATTATTTACACCATTATACCCATCCAAATAAGGTGGTGGTGGAAAATAGATTACACCACGGCGTGGAGACGGTATTCCGTACGTACGCACGCGCGGTGATTTCGATTTTCGTAGGATGGATAGATGGTGAAATAGGGTTGTTTCATAATTATAATAACATATCAGTATATGAGTGATACTGATTTTATTACTTCATAATGAAACAACTAAATAAGAATATGTGGAATAAGAAATAAAGTTGAAAGAATCTGTAACGGACATTACCTCTTCTTTGAAGCGCCTCTTTGAGACCTCCTCTTAGGGCACTAAAATTGGTCTTTGAAGAAGAACAGAACCTATAGGATGTTTCTATGTAAGTGGAGAAGAGGATTTTGTAGGTTTTGGCCGATCTTGAAGGCTCCAAGTGGTGTGAGGAAGAGAGGGAGGAGGTTCCGTTTTATAAGGGAGGAGAGGGGCACCTTTGGAATAACAAAAATTTTTATTTTATTATAAAGTCATATTCGGTATTTAAGAGCTCCAAATTGAGTTCTTTCGAATCTAAGGTGGGGATGGGTCGAACTCCTCTAATCCAATATCATTTAGACAAGTTTAGGTTTCTATTTTAACCTTATAATTTAGATTTAACTTTATGTTAAACAATATTTATTTTACCATGTCTTCTGGTTTTCTTATACTATAAGGTTAATAAACGTAAAATAACAAGGAAAACAAACCCCAGGTTGTTTATTATTAATATATATAACATTATCTAATAATTTTACCAAACCTTAGATATTTAGTAATAAAATAACAATTAATAATATAATATGTTTAAAAAAAATTATTTTATGTCAATTTTGACACTATTTGGTAATTGATTTTTGTGAAACTCATAACAGAATGATTAGTTCGAAAACCATTAACTAAATCTATACTAACATGTCATATTAACCTATAAAATTATTGTAATTCATAAAAAGTCTAAAATTTCATTTATTTGGGTATTTATAACATCAATTATGACAATATTTCATTAATAAGATAATTACTGCATCATCTTTGTGTCATAAATAAATTAAATTATTTAATGCCTAAAATTATAAATAAAACACCATTATCTAGGAAATTGTTTTATATTTCTAATGAATATTTATATTCGATTTTATCTTATGTATATCCCTATATTAAAAATGATTTACATTTTAAACTTTGATTTTAACTATTTTAACCCTTCTTTAAATAAATTAATATTAAATGTTCTAATCTAATCCATGTGGACCTAAATGGTCATACATTATTTATAATGTTGTATTTGGTCGAATTAAACTTATCTAATAGAATTAGGACATGTGTTAGGGTAATAATAATGTCATTTTTACCCTTAATTATCCTATTTACTTTTAACCGTGGTAAATAAAATAAAAAAGTTACTATTTACCAAAAAATATTTTATCTCATTGAACCAAATTTTAGTACTTGATATTAACTGTGTATATCATATTTTCTAAATTCCACTCACAGAAGCGGTAAAATTATGTTTTATGAAAAATTCAGTTTTTTTAACTACCACTTAGTGGTTTCACTATTCATCAAAAAATGAATGTTTCCAGATAAATACCAAAATTTAAGCCTAAGATATATTTGATATTTTGAATTAAAAAATGATTTCTATTTTACCAAATTCAAAACATATCAGTTTAATTAATTAATTTAAAAATTAATTCTCGTCGTCAAAACAAATAGCATGTTTTTAAGAGATAATAACTATCAAAAGATTGGCACTTGTTTATGTCTGGCTTAAATGTGAAATTACATACAACGACCAACATTGTATTAAATGGTAAAAATATATTCTAAATATACTTTAAAACCACTCAAATTAATAATTTATCACTATTAATTGTTTCGATTAAAATTTTTGTTTTTAATTAAAATTTAGTGATTTTCACTATTCATCAGAATATGAAAGTTATCCGAAAAGTACCAAACTTTCACCCTAAGCTAATATTGATATTCCAAATCCAAAAATGAATTCCATTTTGAAAGATAAAATTTATAAAATTTCAAAAAGTGAGTATTACTATTCATAACAGCTAGTTCATAATAATATTATAATAATATCTCGTTTAGTGAAACTCGGTATTGGGTACTAGACACGCTATCAAAGAAGGTATTTATTGCATGTAATGCAAGCCAAGTCAGGGATGCGTGTTGTG
This sequence comes from Viscum album, assembly GCA_963277665.1. Taxonomy (NCBI): domain Eukaryota; kingdom Viridiplantae; phylum Streptophyta; class Magnoliopsida; order Santalales; family Viscaceae; genus Viscum; species Viscum album. Next base: position 997,748,684 of record OY728132.1, read on the forward strand.
CAAGCTCCTTTTGGTGTAGCTTACAACACAAGACATTAATGAAATTAAAAAGAATATTTTTCATAAAATCTTGGCGTGTTCCATTCTACCCCCTGTAAAATGAATTTCGCCCTCGAAATTCGTCGGGGTTATAAATGGTTTACTACTCGAAAGTATCTTTAATAGAAACCTACATTGTAAAAAGGAATACCAAAACATGGCTTTAAAAATAGAGTATGAAACGTAACGGTTACCCAAATTAACTCATCACTGGGTTTTCACATTGGAGAACATAGGCGAAAATATGGATATGGAAGAAAAATATAACCATCATGTTCTGATGGAGAGTGGTAGAGAACATGGCTATGAAAAATCCAAAAATCACAAATCCATAATTTTGTGATGATAAAAGGTACCTTCTGAATCATCAGATATAAGGGCGCTAGGACAAAATTTTTTTTTTCAAGATCATTTTCCTAATGTTGAAGAAATTGGAATTAGGAGAAATACTTTCTTGATTTTGGTACAGTCTCCCCATTGGTCGTTCCTTGGACAATTTCCAATTCATCTCTTAATGAAATGAAGTTGAATTTGTCATTCGGGAAGTGTTAGCAGATCATGTGATAGAACGATGGGTCATTCCATCTGTCTCAAACAAAAGGTTAGAAAAAGTTATCAAAAATACATAAGTCCATCTATAGTGAGATTAATCATATATGGTTCCTAAATGGACTTATACTTCTTATATCATACTTATTAATATAATAAAATTCGGTTCTATTAAACATGGACTTGTTGTAGGCCAGTGGTAGGTGATAAAGGCCTGTCGCACTTCAGTTGTGGGTTCGATTCCCACAGCCTTGTCCGACGCGATGGGTTGTCGCCCGTCCTGCAGGTTGTCCTTTTTCTAAAACTAAATTATTATAACTTTCCATCAATAATATCGAAAATGTTCTAGCCTTAAACAATACTAACTTATGTCCAACATAATCCATTCTAATCTTTATGATAATCCAAAATACTGCAGTCTAATCTCATATTATAGTGAAAACTATTACCAAAGAAGACATCTAACAAGCACGTTAATACCATCGTTGATCACTATATATCATAAGATATGCCTTGTTGATCACATTCCAAACATTCTAAGGCCGTAATAATGTATTCTCTTGAAAAAAACTAAATACCCATTGAACATTAGTGAAAACATGAATGCAGTTAAAAGTTAACACTTTCCACATACCAAAATCCTCAAAATTTTATATACTCAAACCATGATATCACTTAGTCCTTATATCAATCATGAGCTCATGAATACTGTCAAACATTTGATTTCATCCTTATCCCTTAATTATGCACATATTGTAACACCCGAGACTTTTATGAGAAATTTTTTTTATGTTATATAAATCATCAAAGGAATCTTTCACTACACACAACACTAGTTTGACTTGCTTTACACGCAATCACGACCATCCTTGATAGCTTGAGTCGTACGCAATACCGAGTTTCACTAAACAACGATATGCTATTAAAATATTACTAAACTAGCCATTAGGAATTGTAATATCAACTTTTTGAAATTTTGTAAATTTTATTTTTCAAAATGGACTTCATTTTTGGATTCTGAATATCGAAATTAGCCTAGGGTGAAATTTTGGTATTTTTCTGAAAACTTTCAATTTTTGATGAATAGTGAAAACACTGGGTTACTATTTAAAAACAACTTTTTTTTAAATAATTATTTATTTTATTTAAATTTATTTGCGGTCAAAATTGATACATAATACCTATATAAGTTCAATTCAATTCATTGGAGTCATTTTATAATAATTTTAGATATATAAAACTTTTATTGAACTTTTCACCGTCTTTTACCCACCTCCTAGGAGAATTTGCAAATTTACATAAAACATAATATTACCTCTTATGTGAGTGGAATTTCAAAAATCCAAGAGACACGGTTAATATCAAGGACTAAAATTTCAATCAATGAGATGAAAATAATTTTTGGTGAATAGTAACTTTTTACTTTTTTAACCACGGTTAAAAGTAAATAGGGATATTAAGGGTAAAAATGTTATTATTATTACCCTAATACATGTCATAATTCTATTGGATAAGTGTAATTAGACCAAAAAAATATTAGGAATAAAATATGATCATTTACGCCCACTTGTATTAGATTAGAACATTTATTATTAATTTGTTTAAAGAAGGGTTAAAATAGTTAAAATTAGAGTTTAATAACTAAATCATTTTTAATATAGAGTTATAGATAAGATAGAATTAGACTATAAATATTAATTAGAAAGTTAAAAATATTTCCTACACAATGGTATTTTATTTTTAATTTTTAGACAATTAATAATTTAATTTATTTATAACACAATGATAATGCAGTAATTATCTTATTAATGAAATATTGACATAATTGATGTTATAAATACCCAAATAAATGTAATTTGAGACTTTTAATGAATTAAAATAATTTTATAGGTTAATATGACATGTTAGTATTGATTTAATTAACTTATTTCGAACTAATATTTCTGTTTTGATTTTCACAAAAAACCAATTACCAAATAGTGTCAAAATTGACAAAAAATAGTTTTTAAAACAAATATTATATTATTAATTGTTATTTTATTCTTAAAAATATAAGGATCAGAAAAATGACTTATATATGGTTATATATATTAATAATAAACAACTTGGGGTTCTTTTGGCTTGTTATAGTAAGTTTATTAACCTTATAGTGTTAGAAAACAAGAAGACACGGTAAAAGTTAAATTATCTAACTTAAAGTTAAATCTAAATGATAAGGTCAAAATAGATACCTAAACTTGCCTAAATTATATTGGATGAGATTATTTAGACCCATCACCACCATATCTTAGAAATAAATCAATTTGTATCTATTAAAAACCGAATATGACATTATAATAAAATAATAGTTTTAGTTTTTCCTAAGGTGCCCCTATCCTCCATTATAAAAGGGCACCTCCTCCCTCTCTTCCTCACACCACTTTTAGCCTTCAAGATCGGCCAAACCCTGCCAAATTCTCTTCTACACTTCCCTGGAAACATCCTAGAGGTCCCGGTATTCTTCAAAGACCAATTTTAGTGCCCTAAAAGGAGGCCTCAAAGAGGAGTTTCAAAGAAGAGGAAATATTCGTTACAGATTATTTCAACATTATGTCTTCTTCCACTTCTTCTTATTTAGTGGTTTCATTATAAGTAATAACATCAGTATCACTCATATACTGATATGTTATTATATGTATGAAGCAACCCTATTTCACAATCTATCCATCCTACGGAAAACGAAATCATCGCGCGTGCGTACGTACGGAATACCGTCTCCACGCCGTGGTGTAATCTATTTTCCACCATCACCATACTTGGATGGGTATATTGGTGTAAATAATAACTATATATTATTATTTTAAAGTGATATTGATTCTGAAATAGTATACATACACTTCAATACAATTCCACGATCATGGGAATGATATCATCCCTCGTGCATACGTACAGAATACCGTCTCCACGATGTGATGCGACACGTTCTACATGATCGTCATTGCATAATGATTATATAAATTAATTGAATGAATGAATATGATATATATTACACTAATACCATTCTGGAAATGAGGTATCTATAACCTAAAGAGAAGAATAAGAATTTATTCGACAATACACGCATAAGAACAAAAATTAATAAACCCCCGAATAACAAGTAACAATGAAATATTACTAATAAAAAGCTAAGAATATGGCCATATATGATATAATAACAGTGAGTATGATTCAGGAATAAGTCAATGAAATTATTTAAATCTTTATACAGGATTCTCGGACACATACGAAGCAAATCGTACCTAAGGTAAGGGAAAATATCACAATCTCATTTTTATCCGAGATTGTTTATACTTTGTTATTTACTGGGGTGTATTTTATCGTCCACATCCATGTTTCCTCAATATGTAATATTATTTCCATCCAACTACAATTTTTTAAATCCAATTTTACCCTTCAGTGAGTTTTTAGTAAAAGATATGAAAGGAATCTCTTCTCTTTTTTCATACGAGGTACGTTTTGACTTTTCCGGCCAAAGTACGAGAGGAATGTTCTTTTTTTAACTTATACAACCTGAATGGATTTTTAAAACATTATTTCCATGAAGCTTCCTTTTCAAGTTTTCAAGTTTATTTTTAATCAACTTCTTTTAGTTTAAAATGTATGAAATGTTAAGAAAGGAAAAATGTTTTTGAAGTAGAAAGGATATTTTCCTCAAGAATGGAGTTCAAGTGTTTTATCAAAATTATTTTCCATCTCTGATAAAATAGGTTTCTATTTACATCCCTATTATTACATTGATTTGATTATGTTGTGATGGAATTATTTTTACGAATTCCTTTATCTTATATTAATTGTTTTATGATGTCACGATTTTAAAGAATCCCATTATTATTACATGGGTTATGCAATGATGTATGATTTATGATTATGTGGCACACATAAGAATGGGTTCATTATGAGATGGGTGGGATCTATATCTCCCTTAAATTCATTGGGTAAATATTTATATCTCATGAGATAGACATGGCTAGAATGGATGGTTAAACCGGTTCATTGAAATAGGACTGAAACGATAAGTGAACTCGGTTCAGAAATGAACTTTGTCAGCTAAGATAGTCTTGGCTATGAGTGTTAACTACTAAGAAATGATTATATGTGCCTATGTGTGTATTCCACAAAATTTTATGTTTTAATTTATGATTATTGGGATTACATTTCACTACTATGATTTATCCCATGTTATGAAATTATGATCTCTTTTGCAGGTTAAGATTTCCAAAATGTTATGAATATGATGTGATTGATATTTCTTTTGTTTACCCTTACTGAGCATTTGAGCTCACCCTTTTGTATGTTTTCTTTCCCCAGGATAGGAAGAAAGCTATTAAGTAGGATATTCCAAAAGGGACTCTATATATGATGAAATAAATGGGAGACAATGTAGATGCTTTATGAACCAGTTTTTTATGTTTCACAGTTTCTAAAGACACTATTCCTATATGGTCCTTTCCTGGTTTTGTTATATGTTGTTACAAGTGTGCTTCAATTATGATGTAATAACAATTTATATAAAGTATGGGTCGTTATAGTTGGTATCAGAGGAAAGGTATAGTCAACCTTTGGAAACTAGGATGTGAAATCCTTAGTAAGAACACTTAGGATAAGTCTAAGCATAGAACGCAATATTAGTGTTTTAGAAATGGCCATGAACAACCTATGATAAGACCTTAAGTGTGAAATTTTATTCTTTATTATGTGTTATTTCTATTATAATTAGTGTTTCTCAAACTATTCTTCATGGTTTTAGTCAATGGCTCGAACTCGAGGGAACCATGTTAATGCGGAATGCGACGGGCAATGCAATGATTGTCCCCCTGAGCAACCAAACATTATGGGAGATGGAATGCAAAATCTTGTAGCCATGCTCACACAGCATTCTCAAGCTTTGAATCATGCAGGACATTCAAACAAGCAATGGAAGGACAAAAATTATGTTGAATCCTTCATGAGGTAGCGCCCACCTTCATTCAGCGGGTCTTCTGATCCATTAGGGGATGAACAATGGATCAGTACCACTGAAAAGATATTTTCAGTTCTTCAATGTTCTGAACATGATAAAGTTATCTTAGCAGTGTATCGTTTGGAAGGAGATGATGATCAATGGTGTAATCTTATCAAGAATACGATGCAAAGGGATGAAATTGAGTCCATGGAATGGGATGAGTTCAAGAACTTATTTTTCAATAAGTACTTCTCTCGTATTATCCAAAAAAAGATGGAGAAAGAATTTCTTGAACAAAGTCAAAAGGATGATGAATCTATAGGTACCTACGAATCAAATTTTATAAGACTTTCAAGGTACACTTCTGGTATTATTATCCAAACTGAGAGTAATATCGATCGATTCTTTAGTGGCTTAAAACCATGTGTTTGAAGGGAATTAGCCATAAGGGACTTGAATAGATATAAGGAAATCGTTCGATGTGCTCTCAAGGATGAGATGGAGATTGGAGTAACCCATCAGTCATATGTGTTTGATAAGAAGAGGAAAATGGAATTCAAAAAAAAATCTAAAGAGCACACTGAAAAGATGATAAGTTTTCCCTTATGCTCAAGGTGTGGAAAGAAACATGGAGGAAATTGTCTTAAGGGGAGAAGAAAATTTTATAAGTGTGGAAAAAAAGGTCATCGGGCAATTGAATGTCGAAATAATGGGAAGAAGATGTCTAATGATGCAAAAAAAGGAAGGGATACGTAGAATGAACCTACTACCCTTCAATGTTTCATGTGCAAGGAGAAGGGGAATTATGCCAATCAATGTCCAAATCCAAGGGTTGATGATGATGATCGATGTCAACAAACTCTTAAGGCCAAAGACAAAGGAAAGTCACATGCAATTTCTATCAGCGATGTGGAGTACGATAAAAAAGTGGTGAAAGGTACACTTACCATCAACTCTAAAGTAGAAAATGATTTATTTGATTCTGGATTCACCCAGTCTTTTATTTCTAAAGAATTTTCTAAGGGTATCACTGTATTACCTCAACAATTAGATGTTGAGTTATATGTGACAACCCTTAATGGCACAACAGTCGCATCAAACACTAGTGGAGAAAACGTTTTTTACATAAGTTATTTTTCATTTTCTACGTCGGTTTCTAGCCGACGTTAATACGGTCGATGTTATAAATAACGTTTTTGACGTCGGTTATTTAAAAACCGACGTCAAAAACATAAAATCGCGATGTTTATGACGTCAGTTATTTTAGAATCGATGTGATAACGAAAATGGGAAGGTTTTATCACGTCGGTTATTTAACAACTGACCTGATAAAAGGCCTGGAAAATGGTTTATCACGTCGGTTATTAAAAAACCGACATGATAAAAGGACGGGGAAATGGTCTATCACGTCGGCTGTATAATAACCGTCGTGATAAACTGCGGGAGGGGGTTATCACGTCGGTTATTAAATAACCGACGTGATAAACAATTTTCTAGGCCTTTTATCACGTCGATTATTAAATAGCCGAAGTGATAAACCATTTTCCAGGCCTTCTATCACGTCGGTTATTAAATAACAAACGTGATAAACCCAATTTTTTTTAAAAAATTTGAATTCAGTGAATCCTCTCTCCACCAGAATCAACCAGAAAACAAATCAAGAAATCGAACCACAACAAACAGAAGTAGATCAAAATTAAGCGTGTACATTGATAACATATAAAACATACCCCTAGATAGCCCCCACCCTCATGTATACCCCATGGACAGCCCTCACCCACCCCGTTGGATCCCCCACCCTCAAGTATACCCCCTAGATAGCCCTCCCCCACCCCATTAGAGCTCCCACCCTCATGTATACCCCTTGGACAACCCTCCTCCACCCCATAGGTGCCCCCACCACACTCCTGGACTGCCCCCTGACCCCCGAACAGCCCCAAACACCCCTATAAAAACCCCCACCCCCCTGAACAACACCCCCTCACCCCACTTGACAGCCCCAAGCACACCCATGGACATCCCCAAACACCCCTGAACAACCCCCCCCCCCCCCACCCTCATGTATACCCCCACCCCTAGACAGCACTCCCACACCCCTGGACCGCCTTCCCACACCCCTGGACAGCCCTGCCACCCCGCAGGACTGTCCCCCCACCCCACCGGACAGCCCTCCCAGACCGCTGGACACCCCCCAACCCCACTGAACACACCCCCACACCCTTGGAACCCCTCCCCCACAGACTCAAATCCATACCAGAAAAACCATCAAAAGTAAACCAAAACAAGAAGTAGAGAAAAATTAAACATTCACTTATATAACATTCAAAACTTACACTGTCAACTTAAAAAAAACTAAATCCAACCTAAACAACTACCAAATACACAATTACAACGACAACATTCAAAATTACATTTTACATTACAAACAACTAAAATTCAATCAAACCTGTAAAATATTTTGACCACTCCACTTGTAAGTGTTTGATGTCTTTAGCAGTATAGGGTTTAGGGTCATCAAAAAGCTAGAAATGAAAAAAAATCTAGTTAATGTGTATAATGAATAAATCAAATTGAAATATTATGGAAAAGTTTAAGAGGAAATCGTACCAGGTCCAAATTCACAACTGTCCCAGTTTTTTTTATTTCATACATAAATCGTAACATATAATATCCGCATTCGATGAGGCCTTGTTGTTCATGACAATTCTTTTTAAATGAGTGTAAATTCAATATATTATTTTTATGTAATAAATCAAAAAGTACAAATTATAAATGGAAATTTACCTTCGCATTTACATATTTGATCTTTGCATTTCTTTTCTTTGTGTTTTTTCGAAAGTAGGCCCATGCACTATTAGAAAATAATACGAATGGGGTAAATTTAAAATTCATTATAATATATAAAACTATTGAGAAATTGAAACTTACCTTTCCAATATATTCTTAAAACGTTCCCGCACATCACCATGGACAGGGCATATCCAATAAAGAGCTTTCTCCCTTGGGAAAAAACCCCTAACATCCAATGATCACTGATAAAATGAAATTTAACGTTAGTGGTTTTTTATGATGAAAGATAATTAACTCTTTGAGAGAAATGTGTTTCATACCTCTCACAAAAAGGCATCATCCAACATTGTGTGATTATATTATTTTAGAATCTTTCAGCAATATAAACCATTATTTGTTCCATATTCAATGCACATGCTTCAGGGGAAATCAATTGCGGGTCCATGAATCCATATACTTTTGTTATCTCATTCCTCTCAAAAATTTTATAAAGATACCTAATACAAAACATACATAAGTATTCATTTTTATTAAATATAATGCAGGGAAAAGGTGATAAGACTTACATGGAAAAAATTTGCACCACGTTGATGCCCAACTTATCTCCAGCAACAAGCTCTATGATATCAGTTTTTATAATCCCCACACTTATTTCACGTCCACAAACATGAGCTTCCATTGGAAACTCATAATAACCCAACAACAAATGCGAATATCTTGACAATCCGTCAAGACCATTTGAATCTGTATCTGATGTCATAGACATTTGTCTTTGTTGTTGTCCATACAGTATTTCTTTACCTTTGAAGTATTCCTATAAAAAAAATTGAAAAATATATTAGTTTTTAAATGATAAAACAACTTTAATAAAAAAAATAAAATAAAAGATATAACATTCATACCTCTATAGTAATGAGTTGAAGAAGTCTGGATGGCCAAAATAAAAAATGGCTGATTCTCTGTCCAACTATCGCCACCTTATCTGTAGGTATTGGTACCCTAACTGATCTATCTATAATATCATGTACAGTGACCTCTGATTCTCGACCTCTAATTTTTGATGATGAACTGTATCTCCAATACAATATACCATCCCATATTCTACTATATGATGTTGAGAATCATCAACATACAACTCACAATATGTAGGAAGCTGCGGCGGAGGCGCATGATAAAAAATGGGGTCCGCAGGCTGAGGTGGGGGAGTGAGAGCTACTGGCGGAGGTGGAGGATAAATGACGGGGTCTGCAGGGGGGAGGTGGAGGAGTGGGAGCTGAAATATGAAATTGTCTTTGCATTTCTACAAACATAGACTGCACCGAATCTCTAATCTTTTCCTCCATCGTCGCATTAATATTATGAACTTCAGCCTCCAAGGATTCATTTTTTTTAAAAAACCCCCTCAATGTTAGAAGTTGAAGAACGTGGCAACACGTTTCTTACCGATACACCTGTCGAATATCCTCTTACACGATCAGGATGTTCGGGCCTTCCCAATGCTGCAAATAAAATATATTCCCTGCCAGTAGATGTAAATGTCCCCTCTGAACTCTGCTCCTCAAGAGAGTCCTGTATTAATTAATTGAACATTTCTATAATGATTGAATATATATGAAGAAAATAGTTAACATAAATAAATTAAATAGATATCTTACAATCCTCTCATCTACGATTCTCGATTCATCCAAAAGATATTTCCCTTTTTTCCCTTCCGAGCTCTCTTCCATTTTTCATGTCTTGATGGAGGGGATGGAGGGGCCACCTCTCCAGAGCTTGAAGACTCAGCTCTTAGTTGTTGAAAATTTCCCGCCATCATTTGTTCTTCTAATAATGCATACCCTTCCCGAGATAAACTATGAGGGTATACATTTTTAGATTGGATCTCCTGATGAGCTTTCCTTGTTTGTTGTAATTTAATAATAAAAAATCATTAACAAAACATTAATAAAATCATTTATATAAGAAAGTTTATAAAAGTTTACATTGCCCTTACCAGAAATGACTCTTTTCTTCTACTTTCATAAAACTGTCTCCATGTGTCTTCATCTATAAAAGGATATATACGACATGGATTGTCATGACTCCTATGACCATAAATGAAATCAGATGAGAGGGTTGATTTGAAATCCCTCCATCTCCTGGCAGCCAACGATAAGCATTTCTTCCTGACTCCTCCAGTGTCAGGAATATCAAATGTCATCTGATAAAGAAGTGGTTAAACATATTATATATACTAGAAACATTAAAAGAATGGTCAAACAATGACAAAATATCTTACCAAAATCTTCTCCCATAACTGAGAGATAATCGCTTTATCCACACTTCTCCAATCATCATACAGAATGCTTACTTTGTTCTTAGCCTGAGTTGCTACAAAACTCTTAAAATCTTTTGCATTCGGACCTCTAGGAATATCATCATAATCAAACTCAACAACTATCCTCTGATCCTACGTATGGTAAAGTGATAATTTTTGTAAACGTGTGCACCCACGTTTACCAACCTTTGAAATCTTTGTCGTAATAGGAGCATGTGAATGTTTATCCCGAGAGTTATGACCAGCAATATTCTCCTCTCCAGAATCATGTGGTTGATCATCTGAATGATCTGTCATTATCCTTCAAATCAAAAAAACAAATTTCAGTTCACAAATATACAAATTCAAATATTTTAATACTACTGTAATCAAAAAATAGAAATGTGTACTAAGTTACATAATAGTAAACATTGGTAATATGGTAAGCATGTTAAACAATGGTAACGATGTTAAAGATGGTAAAGATGGTAAAGATGGTAAAAATGGTAAAAATGGTAAACCTGGTAAACATGGTAAAGTAATTGTCAGTGAACAAAAAATAGATATATAATTCATGTAATGGTTATAAACATGATAAAGTAAACTAAACAAACATAAAACAAACAAAAACATATACTTATTTTGTTTTAAAACATGTTTTAATAAATAAAAAACATACAATATCTAACATTTATGGAAAAAATAAATGTAAACAAGAAATAAACATATGTTACCTGTAATTTTAGGAATGTACAAATGGATTGTTTTCCCAAATTCCTCTGTCGTGATCGTTCCTTATGGCACAAACTATGTCTTCAACATGATCATCATTATGTTCTGTTAATCTTTCCATGGAAGTAGAGATCTCACATAAATCAGCATATTCATCATGATCATCCTCACCAACATATTGTTTTTCCCTTGTAAAAAAACATCCCACTGCATATATGATTGACCTACTACATAGAAATTTTTTTTTTCATGTGTTTCCATTATAAAAGAATCAGCTATGTCTTCCAATCTATTCAGATTAACAAGTGTCATTCCAAATTCATCGTGTCTGACACTATTTTTACCGTTAAACCATTTACAGTTAAAAACGAGAACTTTAATTTTAAAGTAATCAACCTCCCATATGTCATCAATCACTCCATATTATTCACTTGATGCAGAAATTGGGTTTTTGTCCTTAGCACTTGAAAAATGCATTGCTTCTGCAAACACCGATACACCACTATTATGAACTGCACATCTGTTGTCCTGAGCTTTCGTATGAAATGTATAACCATTAATGTCATAACCAGACTGTGTTATCACATTTAAATATGGACCACCCACTATCCATTTTAATGTCTCTGATACATCTGATCTACCAAGAAACGTCTTTTTAATCCATGACAAAAAAGTTTTGTTGTGCTCATTCTGAATCAACATTTCTTTCTTCTTTGGATGACATTGTTTCAACTCATTAATATGCAATGTGATATACGGTTGAGCATCAGCTATGTTATTCAAGATGTATGATTCTAACTTCTTCATCTGTTCAGCTATCAATGATTTGACTTTCATGTCACGAATCACCTTTCCCTCATTATTAACTTGTTCATGGAAAGATGGAGGCAAACCTATGTGTTGCGCCGCAGCCAAGTAGCTCGTAAAAAACTCCGCTACCTACTCAGAAATATACTTTTCAATAATGGAGGCTTCAGGTCAATATAGATTTTTAACATACCCCTTTAATATTTTCATATACCTTTCAAAAGGATACATCCAACGAAGATATACAGGTCCACAAAGCTTTATTTCTCGAACCAGATGAATCATTAAATGCACCATTATATCAAAAAAAGTTGGAGGAAAATACATTTCCAATTGACAAAGTATAAAAATTTCATCCTTTTCCAAAATCTTTAAAGCATTCACATCAATCTCCTTGTTACAAATTGATTTGAAAAAATAACACAACTTCATTATAGTTTTTCTGACATGAATGGGCAATATTCCACGCAATGCAACTGGTAGAATTTGTTGCATCATGATGTGACAATCATGTGATTTCATACCTATCAACTTCAAGTCCTTCAATGAGACAAAAAAATTTACATTAGAAGAATAACCGTGAGGCACTTTGGTATCTTGAAGACCCTGACATAAGCTAATTTTCTCCCTCTTCGATAATGTATGACAAGCCGGGGGAGGAAATGTTCGTCTTCCTTTAGGAGTGGGAGCTAACTCCAAACGTATTCCCATTGATAGTAAGTCTAATCTTGCATTCAACCCATCTTTATTCTTTCCTTTAATATCTAACAATGCTCCAATCAAAGAATCACAGATATTCTTCTCCACGTGCATGACATAAATATTATTTTTAACTTCATGATACCTCCAATATGGTAACTCAAAAAAATTGACCTTTTCTTCCAAATATGACTATCATTACCAGATTTCTATGTTTTTCCCAATGTCACATCAAGGTTTTTCACCCTCTCAAAATACAGATCAGGGGATAAAGGTTTTGGAGCAGTATCAAATTCTTGTGATCCATTGAATGCCTTTTTTAGTCTTCTATAAGGGTGTTCCATAGGCAAAAACTTTAGATGACCCATGTACACTGTTTTCCTCTCATGATGCAATTGACAATATGACGTCTGTTGTTCGCAAATTGGAAATGGTTTATGCCCTTTAACACTGTATCCAGTCAAATTTGCATATGTTGGGAAGTCATTTATAGTGAACAGAAGCACTGCATGCAGTTGAAAATATTCCATTTTATAAGAATCATACACCCTAATACCATTAGCCCATAACAGTTTCAAATCATCAAACAACGGTGACAAGTAAACATCAATATCATTACCGGGTTTCTTTGGACCTGATATCATTGTACACAACATGACATATTTGTGCTTCATACAAACGTCAGGAGAGAGGTTGTAAATTACCAATAAAACAGGCCATGAACTATGTGTGCTACTGAGTGTTCGGTATGGATTCATTCCATCTGTGCACAACCCTAGTCTGAGATTTCTAATTTCATTCCCAAATGTAGAATACTGAGCATAAATTTTCTTCCATTGTGGACAATCAACTGGATGACGTATTTTTCCATCACATACCCACTCTTCAGCATGCCATCTTAACCTTTTTGCATCATGTGAATTAGCAAATAAACGTTTGAAATGATTAATTATAGGAAGATACCAAAATACCGTTGAAGGGAGCTTTGTAATCTCTACACCAGCCTGTGATTTTTCTTTCACCTTATACCATGATGTCCCACATTTAGGACACTCTAACAGAAATTCATATTCCTTTCAATATATAATGCAGTCATTCGGACAATCATGTATTTTCTTGTATCCCAATCCCATCGGGCATAATATTTTCTTGGATTTGTAATGTGAATCTGGAATATCGTTATCTTCTGGAAGAATGTCTTTCTTCAATTTTAGCAGCTCTGTAAAACATCTGTCATTCCATACATGTTTCGCCTTCAGGTTAATCAATCTTAACACCGCCGACAAAATCGTAAAATCTGTACAACCAGGATATATTGGTTTTTCAGCATCACCAAATAGACGCGCAACTGTCGGTTCTATCTCAATTTTTTCTACTACAATATCACGAATCATTTCTTCAATTCCATCAGAGTTACCATCTTGCGAATAATCATCATCAGTGACATTCCGTCCAATTTCACCATGCCAAATCCAAGGGCTGTAACTCGGATTAAAACCATGAAAAATCAGATGATCTTTTATCTCTCTACTTTTCTACTTCTTCATATTCAAACATTTCAGGCATGGACAGAAAAAAATATCACTACTTGGAACATTTCGTTTTGAAAATTACAAAAAGGCATCAACACCTTCCTAAAATTCTTTTCTCATTCGATGTGCCGTAATCCAACTTCGACTCATTATTACCTATAACAAATATCAACAAAAAATATATATTTTTAAGATAAGACAAATATATTTTTATATTAAAAAAATCATAATTTGAATGTAAAACAATTTAAAATATAAAACAAATCTATGGGTATTTAAAAAAATATGCTTGAAAATTATTTTTAAAACAAAATATAGTTAGATATAACAGTTTTAAATTTCATTGAATCAAAGAAAACCATGACGCCTACATAGTTGACAGAAAATTGGAGAAAATGGAGTAAACCTAAGAATCACCCCCACCCCCCAGACAACCCCCAAAACCCTTTGTACATGCCCCCACCCCCGTGGAAAACCCCCCACACCCACCCACCCCCTTGGACAACCCCTGGACACCCCCCAACCCTCCGGAAAGAGCCCCACCCCTCTAGACAGCACCCCCATCCCTCCTGGACACCACCCCCACCCCTACCCCTTGAACACCCCCCTGGACACCCCCCAACCCTCTGGAAAGCCCCCCACCCCACCGGACTACCCACAAAACCCTATGGACAGCCCCCCACCCATGTGGACAGCCACTCACACCCACCCACCCCCTTGGACACCCCCCCCGGACACCACCCGTTTCCACATCTTTGATATAACATATTTTAAAAAAAACATTTCATGAAATATGATGATGTGTCCAATCGTATTTTTTATGAAATTTTTCTTACTAGAAAGGGACTTAGTATTGGATAGAATAGTAAATAATGTGGCATAAAACAGCAATATAATCCAAAAAAATGCATATAATCCAGCTTAAATATTTGAATAAATATGTTTATAATCAACCATCAAATCCAAAAGGTGTATGAGAGAACAATTAGAGAAAAACTTGGCAATGAGAGATCATAGTCATTAAGGGGGGATGGTGTTAAAGGAAACACAAAATCAAATGAACCGAGACCACATTATGAAGTAATCCATGAAAAAGAAAAACCTACATCAAATAAACTCATTATGTCCACACATTAACCTGTGTGAAAAAAATATTATTCCCATGCCATTTTGAACAAACTCATTATATCCACACCTTACTATCTTATGAGATATAAAACAAAATCAATGAAGTGGATGATGATATATGACCCCACCCATCAACATTCATACGTATGTGTGAGATATAAAATCAATAATCAAAATATCACAAAGAATACATGGAAGAAATGGGTTTAATATCCATTTAAAATGGAATCATACAAATAAAAAATTTATAATTCAATCAATAAACATGATAATCCCATGTAATATAAATGGGTTCCAAATGATACAAAATAAATTTCTTGGTAGATACCATTCAATGATTATATGGTATTGAAACCATATAAATAATGAGTATATAGTTTAGTCAATAATTTTCTCAATCATTTTATCTATGATATCTTGTTGAAAA
This sequence comes from Viscum album, assembly GCA_963277665.1. NCBI lineage: Eukaryota > Viridiplantae > Streptophyta > Magnoliopsida > Santalales > Viscaceae > Viscum > Viscum album. Next base: position 997,764,664 of record OY728132.1, read on the forward strand.
CCCTTCAATCAAAGGAATAGAAAACATGGTATTCATAGTGGATGGTTAGTAAATAAAAATCCAATGATATTCAAAAAAATGTAATAGGATTCGAAATGGAAGAATCTAACCTAGTTTAAACAAAAAATTCTCAAAACATAATTATAGACTATCTGTGAAAAAAAAAATGAATGAAATAAATTCGTGGAAGGCTTACTTGAGTGTTGAGAGTTGAGATGATAGATCCGAGTGGAGTAAAGAAGATAAACGATGAAGCCAAAATGAGTTTAACGCAGGTCGATCGACGAGCCGATTAGGGTTTACCGCGCGAGAGAGACGAGCAGGCGGACTGTCAATCGAAAAATCGTAAATGACAATCCAGGGGGATTTAATTTTTTAAATGTTTTATAACGTCGGTTATATAATAACCGACGTTATAAACTATTTTTTTAAATTTATAACGTCGGTTATTTTAAAACCGACGTAAAAAACCAAAGCGTTGGGGGTTTTTTAGGTCGGTTATTTCATAACCGACCTAAAACGTGTAGATATCTCGTTTTTTATGTCGGTTATCAAATAACTGACATAACCCCCCCCCCCCCCCCACGCTTTGGTTTTTTATGTTGGTTATAACATAACCGACGTGACAAACTCCTAGATATATTTTTTTACGTCTGTTATAAAATAACTGACGTAAAAAAGACGTAGAGAACTCGTGTTTTATGTCGGTTATAAAATAACCGACGTAAAAAACCCCGCGCTTTGAGTTTTAACGTCGGTTAATTTATAACCGACGTAAAATCCAAACACTCGCGATTTGTAACGTCGGTTATTAAAATAACCGACGTAAAAAATGGTGACGTAAATAACGTTTTCTGCACTAGTGAAAAGTTTATAATTCTTCTCCGATTAAAGTTTGTGGGAAAGTGCATCCTACAAATCTTGTGGTCCTTCCTATAGTGGAATTTGATGTGATTCTTGGCATGGATTGGATTTCATTATATGGAGCTCATATCAATTTCCAAATAAGGGAAGTCACATTTCATATTCCATATCAATCTATGATCGTCTATCGATGCATGGATGAACATAACCATCCAGTGGAAATTTACTCCATCTTATGTGTCTTGATTCCACTAAATGATGGTTATTTATCTCAAATGGTTGGTGTGAAACTCATGATTAAGAATATGCCCATTCTATGGGAGTTTGATGATGTCTTTCCAGATGAATTGTTGGGTCTTCCACCAAATCGTGAAGTCGAGTTTTCAATAGAACTCATACTGGGTGCTTTGCCTATTTCAAAGACACCTTATAGAATGGCCCCAATTGAGTTGCATGAATTGAAGAAGCAACTCCAAGAGAATCTTGATAAGGGATTCATACGCCCTAGTGTGTCACCTTTGGGAGCACCTGTTCTGTTTGTTAAGAGGAAAGATGGATCCATGATTCTCTGCATTTATTATCGAGAACCTAACAAGATCACTATCAAGAACAAATATCATCTCCTACGCATTGATGACTTATTTGACCAACTATGAAGAGTTATATAATTTTCCAAGATTGATCTTCATTCAGGGTATCATCAATTAAGGGTCAAAAGGGAGGATATACCAAAACGGATTTCCGTACAAGGTATGGTCACTATGAATTTATAGTGATGCCTTTTGGTCTTACTAATTCCCCTGCTATCTTCATGGATCTGATGAATAGAGTCTTTAGAGACCATCTTTATCAGTTTGTGGTAGTCTTTATAGACGATATTCTTTTCTATTCAAAGAGCAAGGAAGAACATGAAGATCACTTTAGAATTATATTGAAGACCCTGAGAAAGGAGAAGTTTTATGCCAAATTTACCAAGTGTGAATTTTGGCTTCAAAAAGCTGCATTTTTGGGTCACATAATCTCAAAAGAGGGGATATCTGTGGATCCTACAAAAACAGAGGTAATCGAAAGATGGTCGAGACCAACAATAGTAACCAAGATCTGAAGTTTTCTTGGTTTAGATGGATATTATCGACGTTTTGTAAAAGCTTTCTCACGATTATCTAATCCACTCACCAAGTTGACTCGAAAAAGAGTTAAGTTCATGTGGACGGAGGAATGTTAAGATAATTTAAAGGAGTTTAAAAGAAGGTTATCCCGTGCACCTGTACTCACACATCCTTGTAGTGGGAAAAGGTTTATGATCTATAGTGATGTATCTAAGAAGGGGCTGGTGTGTGTTCTTATGAAAAACGATATGGTGATAGCTTATGCCTCACGACAGTTGAAAATCCATCAGCAAAATTACCCAACTCATGATTTGGACTTAGCTGCGGTAATCTTTGCATTAATTATTTGGAGGAATTATATTTATGGTGAAAGGTGTGATATCCATAATGATCATAAAAGTTTAAAGTATATTTTCACACAAAAGGAGCTGAATATGCGCCAAAAAAGATAGTTGGAGCTGATTTAGGATTACGACTGATCAGTTCATTACAACCATGGGAAAGAAAACAAGGTGGAAGATGCATTAAGTCGACAAGACCATGCTAGCTTATCCATAATGAGGATCACAAAAGATCCAATATTTATGTATTTACAAAGGATGGATCATGGAATTCTAATGGAAGGGGGAAAATCGTATCTTTCTCAAATGAATGTTTAACCATCTATACATGTGAAGATTAAAGAGGCATAGAAAGAAGATGTAGAGTTACAAAAGAAGGTGAGAAATATTCCTAAATTCAATCTTGATTGTGATGGGATAATAAAATTCAGGAATCTGGTTTGTGTTCCCCCCATCCCAGAATTAAAGAAGGAGTTGCTGGATGAGGCTCACAGTTCTTCATTCTCTATTCATCCTAGAATCACCAAGATGTATAGGGACCTGAAAGAGTACTTCTGGTGGTATGGCATGAAAAGAGATGTTACTGAATATGTCTCTCGATGCTTGGTTTGTCAGCAAGTTAAATCTGAGAGACAGAAGTCTAAGGGGATGTTACAACCGTTACCCATACCTGAATGGAAATGGGAAAACATCACTAGGGACTTTGTCATCGGACTTCCTAAAACATCAAAAGGAAATAATGCTATCTGGGTCATAGTTGATCGTCTTACAAATTCATCACACTTCATTGCTATTAGAGAGGATTTCTCTCTGGATCAGCTTGCCAGGATATATGTGAAGGAAGTGGTAAGATTACATGGAGTACCACTTTCTATTATATCTGATCGGGATCTGAGATTTTCCTCGATGTTCTGGCGAAGTCTTCTACATACTCTGGATACAGAGTTGAGTTTCAACACTGTTTATTATCCACAGACAGATGGTCAGTCTGAGAGAACAATTCAAACTCTAGAAGATATTTTGAGAGCTTGCTCTATGGATTTCAAAGGTGGTTGTGATCAACACCTAACATTGGTGGAATTTTCTTATAAAAATAGCTTTCACTCCAATATTCATATGGATACCTATGAAGCTCTCTATGGAATGAAATGTAGGACTCCAACTTGTTGGGATGAAGTTGGGGAAAGAAATCTATTAGGACCTGATCTTGTTGATGAGATGGCATAAAAGCTTGGATCTATTCAACAACACATAAGAGCATCTCAGAGTCGACAAAAAATTTATGCCGATAACCGAAAAAAGACCTAGAGTTTTAACTAGGTGATAAAGTGTTCTTACGAATATCGCCTTGGATGTGAGTAATGACATTTCGAAAGAAGGGAAAGCTGAGCCCTAGGTATATCGATTCTTTCGAAATACTCGATCGTGGTGGGAAGGTATCTTACCAATTGGTGCTTCCACCGAATCTCTCCCAAGTTCACGATGTGTTCCATGTATCTCTCATGAGAAATTACATACCTGATCTTTCATATGAACTCAGCTCAGAAGTTGTACCACTGGAGCAAGATATTTCTTATGAAGAACAATCGATAGAGATTCTGGATCGTAGAGAAAAAGGTCTATGGAACAAGACCACTTGTTTGGTGAATGTTTTATGGAAGAACAATCAATTAGAAGAAACTAAATGGGAGCTTGAGGATATGATAAGGGAGAGTTATCCTCATCTGTTTGTTACCAAGTGACGAATTTCGAAGGAGAAATTCATTTTGAGGGGGGTAGAATGTAACACACGTGACTTTTACGAGTAATATATTGTTGTTATGTTATATAAATCATCAAAGGAATATTTCACTACACACAACACTAGCTTGACTTGCTTTACATGCAATCGCGACCTTCCTCGATAGCTTGCGTCGTACACAATACTGATTTCCACTAAACAATGATATGCTATTAAAATATTACTAAACTAGCCGTTATGAATAGTAATACCCACTTTTTAAAATTTTGTAAATTTTATTTTTCAAAATGGACTTCGTTTTTTGGATTCGGAATATCGAAATTAGCATAGGGTAAAATTTTGGTATTTTTCTGAAAACATTCAATTTTTGATGAATAGTGAAAACATTGAGTTACTATTTAAAAAATGACTTTTTATTAAAATAATTATTTATTTTATTTAAATTTATTTTAAGTCAAAATTTATACATAATACCTATATAAGTTCAATGCAATTCATTGGAGTCATTTTCTAATAATTTTAGATATATAAAAATTTTATTGAACTTTTCATCGTCTTTTACCCACCACCTAGGAGAATTTGCAAATATACATAAAACATAATTTTACCTCTTATGTGAGTGGAATTTCTAAAATCCAAGATAAATAGTTAATATGAAGGACTAAAATGTGGTTCAATGAGATGAAAATAATTTTTGGTGAATAGTAACTTTTTACCTTTTTTTCCACGGTTAAAAGTAAATAGGGAAATTAAGGGTAAAAATTTTATTATTATTACCCTAAAACATGTCCTAATTCTATTGGATAAGTTTTATTTGACCAAAAACAACATTAGGAATAAAATATGATCATTTAGGCCCACTTGGATTAGATTAGGACATTTATTATTAATTTATTTAAAGAAGGGTTAAAATAGTTAAAATCAAAGTTTAATAACTAAATCATTTTTAATGTAGGGTTATACATACGAAAAATGTGACTATAAATATTCATTAGAAAGATAATAATATTTCAGAAATAATTGTATTTTATTTTTAATTTTTAGACAATAAATAAGTTAATTTATTTATGACACAATGATGATGCAGTAATTATCTTATTAATGAAATATTGACATAATTGATGTTATAAATACCCAAATAAATGTAATTTGAGAATTTTTATGAATTAAAATAATTTAAGAGGTTAATATGACATGTTAGTATTGATTTATGTAACTTTTTTTGAACTAATCATTCTGCTATGATTTTCACAAAAATCAATTACCAAATTGTGTCAAAATTGACATAATATAGTTTTTAAAACAAATAGTATATTATTAATTGTTATCTTATTCCAAAAAATCTTTGGTTCTGCCAAATGACTTAGATAAGGTTATATATATTAATATTAAACAACTTGGGGTTCTTTTGGCTTGTTATAGTATGTTTATTAACCTTATAGTGTAAGAAAACAAGAAGACACTGTAAAAGTTAAATTATCTAACTCAAAGTTAAATCTAAATGATAAGTTTAAAATAGATAACTGAACTTGTATAAATTCTATTTTATTAGAGTATTTCGACCCATCCCCACCTTATCTTCTAAATATATCAATTTGGATCTATTAAAAACCGAATATGACTTTATAATAAAATAATATGTTTAGTTTTTCCTAAGGTGCCCCTCTCCTCCCTTATAAAAGGGAACCTCCTCCCTCTCTTCCTCACACCACTTTGAGCCTTAAAGATCGGACAAACCCTGCCAAATTCTATTCTCCACTTCCCCTAAAACATCCTAGAGGTCCTGGTCTTCTTCAAAGTCCAATTTTAGTGCCCTAAAAGGAGGTCTCAAAGAGGAGCTTCAAAGAGGAGGTAATATCCATTACCAATTCTCTCAACTTTATTTCTTCTTCCACTTCTTCTTATTTAGTTTTTTTAATTATGAAGTAATAACATAAGTATAACTCATATAATTATATGTTATTATATTTATGAAACAACCCTATTTCACCATCTATCCATCCTACAGAAAACGAAATCACCGAGCGTGCGTACGTACAGAATACCGTCTCCACGCCGTGGTGTAATCTATTATCCACCACCACCTTACTTGGATGGGTATAATGGTGTAAATAATAAATAAATATATGTGATTATTGTAAAGTGATATTTATTCTGAAATATTATACATACACACCAATACAATTCCACGATCATGGGAACGATATCATCGCTTGTGCGTACGTACGGAATACCATCTCCACGATGTGATGCAACTCGTTCTACATGATCTTCATTGAATAATGATTATATAAATGAATTGAATGAATATGATATATATTACACTAATACCATTATGGAAATGAGGTATCTATAACCTAAAGATAAGAATAAGAATTTATTCGACAAAACACGCATAACAACAAAAAGTAATAAACACCCGAATAACAAGTAGCAAAGAAACATTACTAATAATAAGCTACTAATATGTCCATATATGATATAATAACAATGAGTATGATTCTGGAATAAGTCGATGACATTATTTAAATCATTATACTGGAGGTTCAGAAACTTACGAAGAAAATTGGACCTAAGGTAAGGGAAAATATCACAATCTCATTTTTATCCGAGATTGTTTATACTTTGGTATTTACTGGGGTGTATTTTATCATCCACATCCATGTTTCCTCAATATGTAATATTATATCCATCCACCTAAAATTTTTTAAATCCAATTTTTCCCTTAGGTTAGTTTTTAGTAAAATATATGAAAGAAATCTTTTGTCGTTTTTTGTAGGAGGTACTTTTTGACTCTTCCGGCCAAAGTATGAGAAGAATGTTATTTTTTTAACATATAAGGCATGAATGGATTTCTAAAACATTATTTCCAAGAATCTTCCTTTAAAAAATTTCAAGTTTATTTTTAATGAACTTCTTTTAGTTTCAAATTGTATGAAATGTTATGAAAGGAAAAATGTTTCTGAAGTAGAAAGGATATTTTCCTCAAGAATAAAGTTCAACTGTTTTATCAAAATTATTTTCCATCTAAGATTAAATTGGTTTCTATTTCTATCCCTATTATTACATTGATTTGTTTATGTTGTGATGGAATTATTTTTATGAATTCATTTATCTTATATGAATTTCTTTATGATGTCATGATGTTTAAGAATCCCATTTTTATTACATTGGTTATGCAGTGATGTATGATTGATGATTTTGTGGAACACATAAGAATGGTATCATTATGAGAAGGGTGGGACCTATATCACCCTCTAATTCATTGGGTAAAGATTTATATCTTGTGAAATAGACATGGCTGGAATGGCAGGTTAAAATGGTTCAGTGAAACAGGACTGAAATGAGGAGTGACCTCGGTTCAGAAATGGACCTTTTCTGCTAAGATAGTCTTCGATACAAGTCTTGACTACTAAGAAATGATTATCTTTGATTATGTGTGTATGACACAACTTTTTATGTTTTAAGTTATGATTATTGGGATTACATTTCACTACTATGATTTATCCCATGTTATGAAATTATGATCTCTTTTGAAGGTTAAGATTTCCAAAATGGTATGAATATGATGTGATTGATATTTCTTTTATTTACCCTTACTGAGCATTTGAGCTCACCATTTTGTATATTTTCTTTCCCCAGGTTAGGAAGAAGGTTATTAAGTAGGATATGCCAAAAGGGACTCTAGATATGATGAAATAAAAGGGAGACAATGTAGCTGCTTTATGAACCAGTTGTTTGTGTTTCCCAGTTTCTAAGGACACTATACATATACGACTCTTTCCTAGTTTTTCTATATGTTGTAACAAGTGTGCTTCAATTCTGAAGTAATAAAAATGTATGTAAATTATGGGTCGTTATCGTTTGTATCAGAGGAAAGGTATAGTCATCAATTGGAAACTAGGATGTGAAAGCCTTAGTAAGAACCCTAAGGATAAGTCTAAGCATAGAACACAATCTTAGAGTTTTACAAATGGCCATGAAAAACCTATGATAATACCTTAAGTGTGAAATTTTATTCTTGATTATGTGTTTTTCCTATTATAATTAGTGTTTCTCAAACTATTCTTCTTGGTTTTAGTCAATGGATGGAACCCGAGGGAACCGTGTTAATGAGGAATGCGATGGGCAATGAAATGATTGTCCCCCTGAGGAACCAAACGTTATGGGAGCTGGAATGAAAAATCTTGTAGCCATTATCACACAAATTTCTCAAGCTATGAATCATGCAGGACTTCCAAACGAGAAAAGGAACGATCAACATTCTATTGAATCCTTCATGAGGCAGCGTCCACCTTCATTCAATGGGTCTTCTGATCCTTTAGTGGCTGAACAATGGATCAGTACCATTGAAAAGATATTTTCAGTTCTTCGATGTTCTGAACATGATAAAGTCATCTTAGCAATATATCGTTTGGATGGAGATGCTGATCAATGGTGGAATCTTATCAAGAATACGAGGCAAAGGGATGAAATTGAGTCCATGGAATGGGATGAGTTCAAGAACTTATTTTTTAATAATTACTTCCCTCGTATTATCTGAACAAAGATAAGGAAGGATTTATTGAACTAAAGAAAAAGGATGATGAATCTGTTGGTACCTACGATGAAATTTTTACAAGACTTGTAATGTACGCTTCTGGTATTATTATCCAACCTGAGAGTAAGATCGATCTATTCTTTAGTGGCTCAAAACCAAGGCTTCGAAGGGCGTTATCCATATGGGACTTCAATAGCTATGAGGAAATCGTTCGATGTGCCCACAAGGTTGAGATGGAGATTTGAGTAACCCATCAGTCATATGGGTTTGATAAGAAGAGGAAAATGGAATTCAAAGAAAAATATAAAGAGCACAATGAAAAGAAGATGAGTTTTACCTTATGGTCAAAATGTGGAAAGAAACATAGAGGAAATTGTCTTAATGGGACAAGAAAATGTTATAATTGTAGAAAAGAAGGTCATCAGGCAATTGAATGTCGAAGTAATGGGGAGAAGATGTCTAATGATGCAAACAAAGGAAGGGATACACAAAATGAACCTACTACCCTTAAATGATTCAAGAGTAAGGAGATGGGGCATTATGCCAATCAATTCCCAAATCCATGGGTTGATGATGATTATCGACGTCAACAATCTCTTAAGGCCAAAGACAAAGGAAAGTCACATGCAATTTCTATCAGTGATGTGGAGTACGATAACGAAGTGGTGAAAGGTACACATACCATACACTCTAAAGTAGCAAATGTTTTATTTGATTCTGGATCCACCCACTCTATTATTTATAAAGAATTTTCTAAGGGAATCACCGTATTACCTCAACAATTTGATTTTGAGTTATCTGTGACAACCCCTAATGGAAAAACAGTCGCATCAAATGTTTAGAATTCTTCTCCGACTGAAGTTTGGGGGAAAGTTATTCATGCAAATATTGTGGTCCTTCATATAGTGTAATTTGATGTGATTCTTGGCATGGATTGGCTTTATTTATATAGATCACATATCAATTTCCAATGAAGGGAAGTCACATTTCATATTCCAGATCAATCTATGATTGTCTATCGATGCAAGGATGAACATAACCGTCCAGTGGAAATTTCATCCATCTTATGGGTCTTGATTCCACTAAATGAAGGTTATTTATCTAAAATGGTTGGTGAGAAACTCACGATTAATAATATTCCCATTTTACGGGAGTTTGACGATGTCTTTCCAGAGGAATTACTGGGTCTTCCACCAAATTGTGAAGTCGAGATTTCAATAGAACTCATATCAGGTGCTTTGCCTATTTCAAAGACACCTTATAGAATGGCCCCAATTGAGTTGAAGGAATTTAAGAAGAAACTCCAAGAAAATCTTGATAAGGGATTCATACACCCTAGTGTGTCACCTTGGGGAGCACCTGTTCTGTTTGTTAAGAAGAAGGATGGATCAACGAGACTCTGCATTGATTATCGATAACTTAACAAGATCACTATCAAAAACAAATATCCTCTCCTGTACATTGATGACTTATTTGACCAACTACGAGGAGCTCAATACTTTTCCAAAATTTATCTTCATTCAGGGTATCATCAATTAAGGGTCAAATGGGAGGATATACCAAAGATGGCTTTCTGTACAAGGTATGGACACTATGAATTTATAGTGATGCCTTTTGGTCTTACTAATGCCCCTGCTATCTTCATTGATCTGATGAATAGAGTCTTTAGATACTATCGTGATCAGTTTGTGGTAGTGTTTAGAGATGATATTCTTGTCTATTCAAAGAGAAAGGAAGAACATGATGGTCATTTGAAAATTATATTGAAGACCCTGAGAATGGAGAAACTTTATACCAAATTTACCTTGTGTGAATTTTGTCTTCAAAAAGATTCATTTTTGGGTCAAATTATCTCAAAAGAGGGGATATCTGTGCATCCAGCAAAAACAGAGGTTATCAAAAGATGGACGAGACCAACAATAGTAACCGAGATCCGCAGTTCTCTTGGTTTGGATGGATATTATCGACGTTTTGTAAAATATTTTTCATGATTATCTAATCCACTCACCATGTTGACTTGAAAAGGAGTTATGTTTGTGTGGATGGAGGAATGTGAAGAGAATTTCAAGGAGTTGAAAAGAAGGTTATCTAGTGCACCTGTACTCACACTTCCTTGTAGTGGAGAAAGATTTTTGATCTATAGTGATGCATCCAACAAGGTGATGGGGTGTGTTCTTATGAAAAACGATATGGTGATAGCTTGTGCCTCACGACAGTAGAAATTCAATGAGCAAAATTACCCAACTCATGATTTGGAGTTAGCTGCGGTAATCTTTGCATTAAAGATTTGGGGGAATTATCTTTATGGAGAAAGGTGTGATATTTATACTGATCATCAAAGTTTAAAGTTTATTTTCACACAAAAGGAGATGAATATGCACCAAAGAAGATGGTTGGAGCTGATTAATGATTACGACTGCTCAATTCATTAACACCCCGGGAAAGCAAACAAGGTGGCATATGCATTAAGTCGACAAGACCATGCTAGCTTATCCATAATGAGGATCACAAAAGATGTAATATTTATGGTTTTACAAATGATGGATCTTGGAATTATAATGGAAGGGGGGAAATTGTATCTTTCTCAAATGAATTTTCAACCATCTATACATGTGAAGATTATATAGGCACAAAAAGAAGATGTAGAGTTACAAAAAAAGGTGAGAAATGTTCATGAATTCAACATTGATTGTGATGGGATAATAAAATATAGGATTCGGGTTTGTGTTCCTCCCATCCCAGAATTAACGAAGGAGCTGCTAGATGAGGCTCATAGTTCATCATTCTATATTCATCCTGGAAGCACGAAGATGTATAGGGACATGAAAGAGTACTTCTGGTGGGATGGCATGACAAGTGATTTTGCTGAATATGTCTCTCGATGCTTGGTTGGTCAGCATGTTAAAGCTGATAGACAAAAGTCTAAGGGGATGTTACAACCATTACTCATACCTGCATGGAAATGGGAAAACATCACTATGGACTTTGTCACCGGACTTCCTAAAACATCAAAAGGAAATAATGCTATCTGGGACATAGTTGATCGTCTTACAGAGTCAGCACACTACATTTTTATTAGAGAGGATTTCTCACTGGATCAGCTTTCCAGGATATATGTGAAGGAAGTGGTAAGATTGCATGGAGTACCACTTTCTATTATATATGATTGGGATCTGAGATTTACCTCGAAGTTCTGGCAAAGTCTTCAGCATACTCTGGATACAGAGTTGAGTTTTAGCGCTGCTTATCATCCTCAGACAGATGGTCAGCCTGAGAGAACAATTCAAACTCTAGAAGATATGTTGAGAGCTTGCTCTATGGATTTCAAAGGTGGTTGGGATCAACACCTACCTTTGGTGGAATTTTCATATAATAATACCTTTCACTTCAGTATTCAGATGGATCCTTATGAAGCTCTCTATGGAAGGAAATGAAGGACTCCAACTTGTTGGGATGAAGTTGGGGAAAGAAAGCTATTAGGACCTAATCTTGTTAATGAGATGGCAGAAAAGGTCAGATCTATTCAACAACACATAAGAGCAGCTCAGAGTCGACAAAAAAGTTATGCCGATAACCGAAGAAAAGATCTAGAGTTTGAAGTGGGTTATAAAGTGTTCTTACGAATATCTCCTTGGAAGAGAGTAATGTGATTTGGAAAGGAGGGAAAGTTGTGCCCTAGGTATATCGGTCCTTTCGAAATACTGGATCGTGTTGGGAAGGTAGCTTACCGATTGGCGCTTCCACCAAATCTCTCCCAAGTTCACGATGTGTTCCATGTATCTCTCCTGAGAAATTACATGACTGATCCTTCACATGTAATCAGCTCAGAAGTTGTACCGCTGGAGCAAGATCTTTCTTCTGAAGAACAGCCGATAGAGATTCTAGATCGTAGCGAAAAAGTTCTACAGAACAAGACCACTCGCTTGGTGAATGTTTTATGGAGGACCCACCAATTATAATAAGTGACATGGGAGCTTGAGGATATGATGAGCGAGAGGTATCCTCATCTGTTTGTTACAAAGTGACGAATTTTGAGGGCAAAACTCATTTTAAGAGGGGTAGAATGGAACACCCAAGACTTTTATGAGAAATATTTTGTTTTTATGTTATATAAATCATCAAAAGAATCTTACACTACACACAACACTAGCTTGACTTGCTTTACACGATATCACGACCTTCCTCGATAGCTTGCGTCGTACGCAATACCGAGTTTCACTAAACAACGATATGCTATTAAAATATTACTAAACTAGCAATTATGAATAGTAATACCCACTTTTTAAAATTTTTTACATTTTATTTTTCAAAATGGACTTCATTTTTGGATTCGGAATATCGAAATTAGCCTAGGGTGAAATTTTGGTATTTTTCTGAAAACTTTCAATTTTTGATGAATAGTGAAAACACTGGGTTACTATTTAAAAACCAACTTTTTATTTAAATTTAATTTAGGTAAAAATTGATACATAATACCTATATAAGTTAAATGCAATTAATTTGAGTCATTTTATAATAACTTTTGATATATAAAAATTTTATTGAACTTTTCACCGTCTTTTACCCACCTCCTTGGAAAATTTGCAAATTTACATAAAACATAATTTTACTACTTCTATGAGTGGAATTTTGAAAATCCGAGAGACACGGTTAATATCAAGGAATAATATGTGGTTAAATGAGATGAAGATATTTTTTTGTGAATAGTAACTTTTTACTTTTTTTACCACGGTTAAAAGTAAATAGGGAAATTAAGGGTAAAAATGTTATTATTATTACCCTAACACATGTCCTAATTCTATTAGATAAGTGTAATTCGACCAAAAACAACATTAGGAATAAAATATGATCATTTAGGCCCACATGAATTAGATTAGGACAATTATTATTAATTTATTTAAAGAAGGGTATAAATAGTTAAAATCAATGTTTAATAACTAAATCATTTTTAATATAGGGTTATACATAAGATAAATTCGACTATAAATATTCATTATAAAGATAACAATATTAACTAAATAATGGTATTTTATTTTTACTTTTTAGACAATAAATAATTTAATTTATTTATGACACAATGATTATGCAGTAATTATCTTATTAATAAAATATGGACATAATTGATGTTATAAATACCAAAATAAATGTAATTTTAGACTTTTTATGAATTAAAATAATTTTCTAGGTTAATATGACATGTTAGTATTTATTTAATTAAAGTTTTTTGAACTAATATTTCTGTTATGATTTTCACAAAAATCAATTACTAAATAGTTTCAAAATTGACATAAAATTGATTTTAAAACAAATATTATATAATTAATTGTTATTTTATTCCTAAAAATCTAAGGATCGGACAAATGACTTAGATAAGGTTATATATATTAATAATAAACAACTTGAGGTTCTTTTGGCTTGTTATAGTAAATTTATTAACCTTATAGTGTAAGAAAACAAGAAGACACGATAAAAGTTATATTATCTAACTTAAAGTTAAATCTAAATGATAAGGTTTAAATAGATACCTAAACAAGTCTGAATTCCATTGGATGAGAGGATTTCGACCCATCCACAACTTAGCTTCTAAATAAATCAATTTTGATATATTGAAAACCGAATATGACTTTATAATAAAATAATATTTTTAGTTTTTCTTAAGGTGCCCCTCTCCTCCCTTATAAAAGGGCACCTCCTCCCTCTCTTCCTCACACCATATTGAGCCTTAAAGCTCGTCAAACCCCAACCAAATTATCTTCTAAACTTCCCTAGAAACATCCTAGAGGTCCTGGTATTCTTCAAAGACCAATTTTAGTGCCCTAAAAGGAGGTCTCAAAGAGGAGCTTCAAAGAAGAGGTAATATCTGTTACCGATTATTTCAACTTTATTTATTCTTCCACTTCTTCTTCTTTAGTTGTTTCATTATGAAGTAATAACATCAGTATCAGTCATATATTTATATGTTATTATATGTATAAAACAACCCAATTTCACCATCTATCCATCCTATGGAAAAGGAAATCACCGCGCGTGCGTACGTACGGAATACCGTCTCCACGACGTGGTGTAATCTATTTTCCACCACCACCTTACTTGGATGGGTTTAATGGTGTAAATAATAACTATATATTATAATTTTAATGTTATATTGATTCTGAAATAGAATACATACACTCCAATATAATTCCACGATCATGGGAACGATATCATCGCTCGTGCGTACGTATGGAATACCATCTCCAAGATGTGATGCGACTCATTCTACATGATCTTAATTGCATAATGATTATATAAATTAATTGAGTGAATGAATATGAAATATATTACATGAATACCATTCTGGAAATGAGGTATCTATAACCTAAAGAGAAGAATAAGAATTTATTCGACAAAACACGCATAAGCACAAAAAGTAATAAACATTTGAATAACAAGTAGGAATGAAATATTACTAATAACAAGCTAAGAATATGGACATATATGATTTCATAACAATTAGTATGATTCTGGAATAAGTCAATGACATTATTTAAATCATTATACAGGAGGTTCAGACACATACGAAGCAAATTGGACCTAAGGTAAGGGAAAATATCACAATCTCATTTTTATCCGAGATTGTCTATACCATGGTATTTACTGGGGTGTATTTTTTCATCCACATCCATGTTTCCTCAATATGTAATATTATTTCCATCCACCTACCATTTTTTAAATCCAATTTTACCCTTCGGTGAGTTTTTATTATAAGATATGAAGGGAATCTTTTGTTGTTTTTCGTACGAGGTACTTTTTGACTTTTTCGGCCAAAGTACGAGAAGAATGTTATTTTTTAACTTATACGGCATGAATGGATTTTTAAAACATTATTTCCAAGAAGATTAATTTACAAGTTTTCAAGTTTATTTTTAATCAACTTCTTTTAGTTTAAAATTGTATGAAATATTAAGAAAGTAAAAATGTTTTTGAAGTAGAAATGATATTTTCCTCAAGAATGGAGTTCTAGTGTTTTATCAAAATTATTTTCCATCTAAGGTAAAATAGGTCTCTATTTCTATTCCTATTATTAAATTTATTTGATTATGTTGTGATGGAATTATTTTTATTAATTCCTTTATCTTATATGAATTTTTTATGATGTCACGATGTTTAAGAATCCCATTTTTATTACATGGGTTATGCAATGATGTATGATTTATGATTTTGTGGAACACATTAGAAGGGTATCATTATGAGATGGGTGGGACCTATATCTCCCTCCAATTAATTGGGAAAATATTTATATCTCATGAGATAGATATTGCTAGAATGGCAGGTTAAACCGGTTTTGTGAAACAGGATTGAAACAAGGAGTGAACTCGGTTCAGAAATGGAATTTGTCCGCTAAGATAGTCTTGGATATGAGTCTTGACTACTAAGAAATGATTCTCTATGATTATGTGTGTATGCCACAAATTTTTATCTTTTATGTTATGATTATTGGGATTACATTTCACTACTATGATTTATCCCATGTTATGAAATTATGATCTATTTTGCAGGTTAATATTTCCAAAATGTTATGAATATGATGTGATTGATATTTCTTTTGTTTACCCTTACTGAGTATTTGATCTCACCCTTCTGTATGTTTTCTTTCCCCAGGTCAGGAAGAAGGTTATTAATTAGGATATTACAAAAGGGACTCGGGATATGATGATATAAATGGGAGACAATGTAGATGCTTTGTGAACCAGTTGTTTATGATTCCCAGTTTCTAAAGACACTATACCTATACGGTCCTTTCCTAGTTTTGTTATATGTTGTAACAAGTGTGATTCAATTCTGAAGTGATAACAATGTATGTAAAGTATGGTTCGTTATACATATCACCTGCTTTCCAAAATATTTGAATCACTTTTCATGATTACTGGTACCATAAAATTATTGAAAGCCAAAATAGAATAATACAAAAATATTCCATTACACCATAAAAGTACCTCAAAAAAATTATTCATGAATACCAATACATAAACACATCAATCCATCATCTTCAATGATTGTACTGGAATAATTCATTCCTTGATTTAGAAGTAACTTTTTAGGTTATGGCATTGAGTTGGGTAATGCCCATGTTCTCCACAAATAATACATTTAACTCCATAATAGTATGTCACTCTATGACCATTTTCTCCACACAGATAACTTATGTCCCTCCATTTGAGGTATTCCTCAAGGTTCTTCTTCCCTTATTTAGAAATCTCAATCTTCCTTTATTTATGCTCCTCAACATGCGAACATGCATAAAATTCTATCTTCCTTTTATTTGATAAATTAGGCATACCACTAAAATTTACCTTGTTAATCATATATCGCGATGAATGATTCGGAATAATCACAATATCTTTCTCTCTAGAAATTACGCAATTTTGTTTCTCATAGTCACTAATTTTTATATTGGATTCAATGTTAATCAAATTCCTTCTAGATTCCTCCATTGACTAAAACACAAAAAGAATTCTGTGAGAGGCAAAAATCATACAAGGAAAACAACATAATCAAGGGGGAGTACCTTAGACATCTAACATATTAGGATTAATTCTAATATTGTTATGGTAATTCTAGGACTATAACCTATACTTATACTTATCCTCAGGGATATCCCTAGACATACCTTAGAAATATATCTAGGGATCTCACTATAGTTTTCGCATCCTTGTTTCCAAAGTTTGACTAAACCTTTCCTCTGATACCAAATATAGAGACCCGAATCTTGACATACAAGGACATTACATTACTTTTTCGGAATACTTAGTACATAACAAAAACAGACACCAAAGGACTGTAATAGTTTAGTTTCTTTGGAAACATGGAACGTAATCTACTAATTGTAGTAAAGGATCTTCAACTTCTCCCATAAAGATCTTCCTCTTTTGTTTTCATACCTAAAACCTTTCATTATATCCTGGGGAAAAGAAAACATAAAAAGGGTGAGCTCAAATTCTCAGTAAGGGAAAACATTGTAAACATAAAACAATCCATAAACATTTGAAAGTAAAAACTTGAACATGAAATTTAAACGTCAAAATCTTGAGAAAAGACATAAATCGTGGAAGTACGTAAGGAATATATCATAATGGAACATAAATCATGATAAAATATAATTGGAATAGAAAATGTAATTGTGGAAACCATTCATCACATGATATGATTTCCATAGTAGCCAAGGCATTGCTGCGAAGACCATCTTAGTGGACAAATTCCATTTCTGAATCGAGTTCACTCCACGTTACAGTCCAGTAAAACTGAACTAGATTAACTTACCGTTCCAGACATGTCTATCTCATGAGATATAAATCTTTAACAAATGCATTGGAGGGAGATATAGGTCCCACCCATCTCATAATGAAATCATTCTTACTTGTTCCAGAAAATAAACAAACATAACCCAATAAATAGAATGGGTTTCATAAACATCATCCCATCATCCCATAATCCATATAAAAGAAATGGATATCATTTCATAATAAGAAAAGTGAAACCATGTAAATCATATAGACATGATACTTGAAACATACACATATGAAATAATGTCATCCTAGATGAAAAATGGTTTTGATAAAACACTTGAAATGAATTCTTGAAGAAAATATCCTTTCTTCTTAAAAATCATTCTCTTTTTACAAAATGTCATGCAATTTTAAAAGAAAAGGATTTTATTGAAAATAGTCATGAAATATTTTAGAGGAATATTCATGAAAATAATGATTTATAAAACCATAAAAATCTGTTCTTTCCATATAAGATAAAAAAACATTCTTCTCGTACTTTTGCCGGAAAAGTCAAAAAATACCTCGTACGAAAACGAAAAAATATTCCTTTCATATCATTTACTAAAAACTCACTGAAGGGTAAAATTTGATTTAAAAAATTGTAGGTGGATTGAAATTATATTAAATATTGAAGAAACATGGATGTGGATGGAAAATATTCCCCAGTAAATTCTGAAGTATAAACAATCTCGGATAAAAATTGAGATTGCGAGATTGTCCCTTACCTTAGGTCCCATTTGCTTCGTAAGTGTCCGAACCACTTGTATAATGATTTAAATAATGTCATTGACTTATTCCATAATCATACTAATTGTTATGAAATCATATATGTCTATATTATTAGCTTTTTATTAGTAATATTTCATTCCTACTTGTTATTCGCATGTTTATTACTTTTTGTTCTTATGCGTGTTTTGTCGAATAAATTCTTATTCTTCTCTTTAGGTTATAGATACCTCATTTATAGAATGGTATTAGTGTAAAATATATCATATTCATTCACTCAATTCATTTATATAATCATTATTCAATTAAGATCATGTAGAACGAGTCGCATCACATCGTGGAGATGGTATTCTGTACGTACGCACGAGCGATGATATCTTTCCCATGATCGTGGAATTGTATTGGAGTGTATGTATACTATTTCAGAATCAATATCACTTTACAATAATCATATATAGTTATTATTTACACCATTATACCCATCCATGTAAGGTGGTGGTGGAAAATAGATTACACCACGACGTGGAGACGATATTCCGTAAGTACGCACGCGCGGTGATTTCTTTTTCCGTAGGATGGATAGATGGTGAAATAGGGTTGTTTCATACTTATAATAACATATCAGTATATTATTTATACTGATGATATTACTTCATAATGAAGCAACTAAATAATAAGGAGTGTAAGAAGAAATAAAGTTGAAAGAATCGGTAACGAACATTACCTCTTCTTTGATGCGCCTCTTTGAGACCTCCTCTTAGGGCACTAAAATTGGTCTTTGAAGAAGACCAGAAACTCTAGGATGTTTCTATGGAAGTGTAGAAGGGAATTTGGCAGGTTTTGGATAAGCTTGAAGGCTCGATGTGGTGTGAGGAAGAGAGGGAGGAGGTTCCCTTTTATAAGGGAGGAGAGGGACAACTTTGGAATAATTAAAAATATTATTTTATTATAAAGTAATATTCGGTTTTTAATAGCTCCAAATTGAGTTATTTAAAAGCTAAGGTGGAGATGGTTCTAAATCCCCTCATTAAATATAATTTAGACAAGTTTATGTTTCTATTTTAACCTTATCATTTAGATTTAACTTTAAGTTAAATAATATTTCTTTTATCGTGTCTTCTTGTTTTCTTAAACTATAAGGTTAATAAACTTACTAGAACAATCCAAAAGAACCCCAAGTTGTTTATTATTAATATATATAACCGTATCTAATCATTTTATTGAACCTTAGATTTTTATGAATAAAATAACAATTAATAATATAATATTTGTTTAAATAAACTATTTTATGTCAATTTTGACACTATTTGGTAATTATTATTTGTGAAAATCCTAACAGAATGAATAGTTCGAAAAGAGTTAACTAAATCAATTATAACATGTCATATTAACCTCTAAAATTAGTGGAATTCATAAAAAGTCTCATATTATATTTATTTGGGTATTTATAACATCAATTATGTAAATATTTCATTAATAAGATAATTACTGCATTATCTTTGTGTCATAAATAAATAATGTTATTTAATGTTTAAAAATTATAAATAAAATACCATTATGTAGAAAATAGTTTTATCTTTCTAATGAATATTTATATTCGAATTTATCTTATGTATAACCCTATATGAAAAATTATTTACTTATTAAACATTGATTTTAGCTATTTTAACCCTACTTTAAACAAATTAATATTAAATGTTCTAATCTAATCCAAGTGGGCCTAAATGGTCATATTTTATTACTAAGGTTGTTTTTGGTCGAATTAGATTTATCCAATAGAATTAGGACATGTGTTAGGGTAATAATAATTTCATTTTTACCCTTAATTATCCTATTTACTTTTAACCGTTGTAAATAAAAGTAAAAAGTTACTATTCACCAAAAAATATTTTCATCTCATTGAACCACATTTTAGTCCTTTATATTAACCGTGTCTCTAGAATTTTCAAAATTCCACTCACAGAAGTGGTAAAATTATGTTTTATGAAAAATTCAGTTTTTTTAACTACCACTTAGTGGTTTCACTATTCATCTAAAAATAAAAGTTTCCAGAAAAATACCAAAACTTAGGCCTAATCTATATTTGATATTATGAATTCAAAAATGATTTCTTTTTTACAAAATTCAAAACATATCATTTGCATTAATTAATTTAAAAATTAATTCTCGTCGTCAAAACAAATAGCGTGTTTTTATGAGATAATAACTATCAAAAGATTGACACTTGTTTATGTCTGGTTTAAATGAGAAATTACATCCAATGACCAACATTGTATTAAATGGTAAAAATATATTCTAAATATACTTTAAAACCAATTAAATTAATAATTTATCACTATTAATTATTTCGAATAAAATAGTTGTTTTCAATTAAAATTTAGTAATTTTCACTATTCATCGGAATATGAAAGTTATCCGAAAAGTACCAAAATTTCACCCTAAGCTAATTTCAATATTCAAAATCCAAAAATTAAGTCCATTTTGAAAGATAATATTTATAAAATTTCAAAAATTGAGTATTACTATTCATAACGGCTAGTTCATAATAATATTATAATAATATATCGTTTAGTGAAACTCGGTATTGCGTACTACACACGCTATCGAGGAAGGTCTTTATTGCATGTAATTCAAGCCAAGTCAGGGATGCGTGTTGTGAAAGATCCTTTTGGTTTAGCTTAAAACACAAGACATTAATGAAATTAAAAATAATATTTTTCATAAAATCTCGGGGTGTTACACAAAATCCATGGTTATGTCCTCCCATTTCATTACTAGTATGGGTAATGGTTGCATCATCCCCTTAGACTTTTCCCTCTCAGAATTCACTTGATGATATACCAGGAACTTTTATGTATACTCAGTGATATTTTTCATTATGTTATCAAACAAAAAAATATCTTGAATAACTCGGTACATCTTTGTGTTTTCTTTGTTGAATGGCGAAATTCGAATTATGTGCATCATCTAAAAGTTATTTATATAACTCCATACATGAGGGAACACAATGCCTTTTCCCAAATCTCACAATTTATTCTTAATTAACATTGAACTCTGATTATTTCTTTTTTCTAATAGATTCCACATTCTTATGAATTCCCACATCACCCTTTTGATCATCCATTAACCATTACAAAAGATGTGGTTGTGTAATCATTTGTGAAAATATTTATGATGTTCCCTTATTTATGATTCCCATGTCCATCTGTATCAAATCCATGAATATTGGATCATTTTCAATTCTCATCAGTGATAGAATTGCTGGTTCCTTTCTAGTAAGAGCATCTCCTAACTTGTTCACTCTTCCAGGTTGGCAATGGATTGAGAATTCGTCATCTTATATTAGTTCTAAATGTCTACGCTGGTGTATAATAAACTCTTTTTTTGTGAATATATACTTGAGGATTATGAAATCCATTTATATTACACACTTCTCTCCAAGGAGGTAATATCACCAAATATTTAATGAAAAGATTATTGAAGCCAACTATAGATCATGTTTTGGATAGTTTTTCCCATGAAATTTCAATTGCCATGATTCATAGGCAATGGCTATGTCATTTTGCATCATCACACATCCCATTCCCATATTTGATGCATCACTAAAAACAACAAAAATTTCTCCACTTGTGGGTAATGTGAACATGGGTGCAGTGATTAAAATCAATTTTAACTCCATGAATCACTCCTCTCGTTCATCATTATATAAAATCAGGACACTCTTATGAGTTAGTTTGGTAAGAGGGTTTTACAATCATGAGAAATGTCTCAAAAATAAGCGATAATATCCACCTAACCCCAGGAAGCTAAGGATATCTACTACGGATGTTGGCCTTGGCCATCCCCTAATTTCATCTATCCTGGAGGGATCCATAGATATCACATTGGTCATGATGGTATGGCCCATTAATGAGGCCTCCTTTAACCAAAACTCACACTTTATGTACTATGCATAGAGATTATCCTTCTTCAAGGTCCCTAGTACAGTTCTTAGATGCTCCTCATGCTCCTTCTTAGTTTTGGATTATATTAGAATATCACCATTAATGACTACCAAAAATTTGTCGATATAATCTCTAATGACACTATTCATCAAGTCCATGATGATTTTGGGATCATTAGTGAGTCTGAAAGGTATTACTATGAATTCATAGTGCCCGTATCTTATACGAAAAGTACTCTTGGGTATATCCTTCTTCTTCACCTTTACTTCTTAATATCCTGACCACAAATCCACCATGGAGAGGTATTGTGCTTCGCATAGCTGATCGAACTAGTCATCAATTCATGATGGAGGATACTTGTTCTTTATCACGATTTTGTTGAGCTCAAGATAATCCATACAAAGGCGCATTGACCCATCCTTATTCATGAGAAAGAGTAATCGTGCACCTCATAGTGAATCACTTGGGCATATGAACCCATATCTAGATTGTTCTATAGTTTATTTCTACAACTCCAAAAGATCCACAATAACCATTCTACATGGATTCTTGGATCTTAGAGACACCCTAGGTATATAATCAATTGAGAATTCAACATCTCTTCTAGGAGGAAGATAGGAAAATTCTTTGAGAAATACACCCTCGAATTCCCTCACAATAGGAATGTCTTCACGGATGGTTGCATCCTTATAAACAATCATCTGAGCAAGATACAGATGCTCATAAGGTAGTGATATCCACGATTGAGATGATGGTGTAAAAGAGGGTTTTATCCTCAACCTTACTCTTGTATAGAATTGGGGGTGGATTTTCGATATAGAAAGTGATTCCACTCTCATGAAAATTTATGTTCGCTCTATTTAAGGAAAGCCAATCCCTGCCAAGAATTGCATCAAATTCAATGAGAGGGATTTTGATGAGGTTCATTCGGAAGCTCAATCCACAATTTATGATAAGAGTGGAGTTATATTCAAGGGATGCAATGATTGACTCATTATCCATTCTCACCAACTAATTTAATTCCATGATTATTGGTGTTGTTGGGATTGTTCTATTAAACATTTGGGATATAAAATAATTCATATAACTAGAATAAAATTGTAAGTTCACTATTATTGAATGAATAACTAGCAGACATATCATCACTTCATTTTCGGGGTTAACATCACAAGTTGTGATGAAAATACATCACTGTTGCTGCCTTGGAGGTGGTTGGTTGCCTCAAAAAACCCTTGTCATAGGGAACTAGTTCGAAAAGTGACCAAATTATTTTCAGTTGAAGCAATGATCAATGAGTTTATCATGGAACACAATGTTCTTTTCCTCTGTCACAACGGTGGGTTTTTCTTGTTGGTGTTTAATTTTTAGTTTCCCTTCTCTTCCACAAATATGTAATTTCCTCATCCCCTTCAAGAAATTTCCAGGGAACTTCTTTCCACACCTTTGGAAAGTGGGGTGCTTTATTTTCATAGAAACATTGGATTTATCCATCGAAATGCCAGAAATGAAGTCCACTATACAATTTATATCCCCTTGATACCCATAAGAATCTATGATCTCCATTTCGACATTGAGGGTACATCAGACGATTTTCTCATAGCCCTCAAAGTCATTGATTACTAGGGCTTTCTGTAGGCTAGGTTTTAACACACCGAAGAAGTGATCCACCTTGCATTCAAGGGTAATGACAAAGCCAGAGGTGTATCAATCTAGCCTATTAATTCTTTCCTTGTATGATATGATTGATTATTCAACTTTTTTCTTAATTTCAAGGATGTCCCTTTGCATCTTAAGTCGGAGGGGGCGAGGAATATATTTGCTGAAAACCATTTTCTGGAAATCCTTCAATTCTAAGGCCTCTATCGCCTCCTTAGGCATCGTATTATTGATCAACATCCACCATTGATCAGCTTAAACCTCTATACGATAAGCATAATGAAGAAACATATCTTTCTCAGAACATTGAGGGATGGAGAAGATATTCTCAATGGATTTGATCAATTGTTCAGTGACTGAGGGATCAGATGATCCCTTAAAAGTAGGAGTCTTTTGTCTTATGAATCTCTCGATGGTTACTTGTTCTTTATTAAGGGAGGGGGAATAATATTCCTCTTAACACATGTTTCAATTAAAAACATTAGTTGACTGAGATAGTTTTGTGACAATGTTCATGAATCTCACTCTCATCGGTTTGGGAATATCATTAGAATAATCATCGTATTGATATTAACATCAGTAGTTAGCATGAGTCTTCCTATTACTGACCATTGGCTGGAATAAAAGGAATGATAGGGGTAACAAAAAAGGCTTATCGAAAGAAAAAAAGGATGACTTATAAATTAACTTTATTTCCTTGACTTATGAATTTATAGGCTTCAATATATCTTATCATTGATCTACTTACTAACATATATTCTTAGGGGACTTATTTTCATTCCCTTAATAATGATTCATAATAAGCTTATGAATTTACCAAAGCATATCTGACATGATTTTCATAACCAAGAGTGCAGCAAGGCCTGTTGTAATGCACCAGTTCTCGTTCGAGTCTAGCTCAGTGTGGTGTTTTCAGGTTTTATCCCTAGGATACATATGTTCCTGAGCCTCATCTACATGATTTTATCAAGTCAGGGATGTATATTAAAGATAAACCACTTACTCAATACTGAGCAATATTTATAGATGTTTTTTATACTTATTATTATCCCTAGGATATCACTGGGCTTATCTAATCCTAATACCAAAAATAACAAAACCTATCCTTTAATACTAACTACAACAACCCCTCTCTTTATTTCACAGTTAATCACAATTAATTACATAATCTATTCACTTGATACAACATAGAATATCAAGAGGTCTAGTGTCTTTGGGGATTAATAACATTACAGAACAACATAGAACATAAATCACAACATATTTTTTGAAAAGTTCTTTTACAAGACCAGACACATTCCTTCTTACACAACATTTAATGCCATAAAATCAGGACATGCATAAGAAAAGGGTGAGTTATAAAGCCCAGTAAGGGAGTAAACATTGAATAAAATGAAGAATATAATACATGTAAGGAAATAGGAATATCAATGGAGCATAAGAGAAACATGAACATAAAGTCATTATATATCATGATTATCATAACATGAATATTTGGCATCCAAATTTAACATGATATTATACTGAGACCTGGATCATTGCACATGGAGAATGAGAAAAACCTCATTTCAGTTGAATTATAACAATTAAACCCTCACTTCACTTGAAGTATCATGATACAAATCTTTACACCATGAATTGGAGCACTATCAAGGCACACCCTTCTTAATCTTTTAATTTCATTCATAAGTGTGCCACATGGATCTTATAATACGGATTAATTAAAAATAATTATTTATTCCACTATAACAGAATTTTTAATTTATAAAAGAAACCCTATAATCAAGAAGTAAATGTTAAAAAATGTTAATACCATTGATATATAAATGGGAATTGTATTCACTACACAATGACTTTGGCTTGGATAATTGTGGTTCAATTTTGACAGAAAAAAAGTGGGACATAGGAATTCATAAAAATGGTTGATGAGAGATAAATAGATGTCTCATTATATTTACTTGAAATGGATTGTACGGGGTTCATATATACACATTTCTTAACATATTTTATGGAATTTATATTCATAAAACAAAATAATAGCTTGAATGTAATTGAGGAGAGTGAAATCCCTTATGAAATTTCGTCATGGTAACAGTTGTACATGGGAGGAATTAATGAGAGATAAAGGGGTTTATAATAATTAAAACATAAATAGGGATATATGGGGGATGTGAAAAATAATACCAAAACATTTTTTATTCAAAACTAAATGGTATAACAACATAATGAAATTTCATCAAAAATTAGAAAAGAAGAAGTCCCTTACATGGAAGTGTGATCCCAAAGGATTGTAAGAGGATTGAGAGAGGCTTATTGGGAGCTCAAGGCACCTTCATAGGATTATAGAGAGAAGAGGGTTGTGGTGGGTTGAGGTACAAAGGCTTTGAGTGAAGAGGAAGTGGGAGCCTGGATTGGTTTATATATGAAAAGAGAGTGAATTATTTATTATTTAGGTTTTGGACACCACAAATTAAAATAATCAAAAACACAATCTAAACCATGGTTTTTGACAATGGTTTTTCCCAAAAGGGACTATGAAACATTATTTTATTAGGATAATGTCCTAAATTCTTAAAATATTAAGCTTGATTATGTGTAAGTGAGTCACACTTTCAAGGAAATCAATTAAAAAAGTTAAAATGTTTTATAAGTCTTGGAGGGTCCACTGATGCTTTGAAAAATAAATAAAACAATCCTAAAATAACATTATTTTAATGGTAAAACATATATTTTCCAAAAAACCCATTTATAGTATTTTATTACATCATTTTTGGGTCATTATAATGTCAAAAAACACATTATATATTTAAATGTTATTTAATTTTTATGCAAAACTTCGACTATCATAGAGATTTATAAAAAATTAACCATTGGATAATTTCGACATCAAGATTCCAAATATAATATTTATTTTATCTAAATAATTTTCAAAATATGATAATTTTTACATTTAAAATAAAAACTAACATTTAACGAAAATTAATCAGTTTTGACAAACATAGCTTTCATGCATTATTAAAAATTATAATTGTATTCCTAAAAATTATATGATAATTTATATTTAATTAAAATTAATTTAGTAATAATATTTTATTAAAATATTATTTAATTCAGGAATCCATTAATTCATCAAAATAGATTTATTAATTGAATATTAATTAAAAATATTATATGGTATTTAAAAAATATTTACAAGGTTACAATAAACAAATGGATGTATATTCATTATTATATACAAAAATAATGCACATAATCATAGTGATATGGTCTTGTCACATAACCCCTTATAAAACATGTATATGACACAAGGGTAAGGTGTGTGATGGTGATAGACTCTTACACAGGCTCGGATAACATTACTCGGGTAGTAATCACTATAAACATTCACTTCTTCCGTAGATGGTTCAGTTCAATCTTTACATGTTGAAGCTCAACATTGTCTTCGAAAAGAGCGAGTCCTAATGACGCCACCTATTTTCCATGCTCTGACAGCTGGGCTTCGAACAGAGAAATTCTACTGGATGAGGCAATCACTTCCTTTGTCAGAGTAAATTGGATTTGTTAAAGCCCTATATTTATACTAATAATCATATCACTGTTCAACCAATATATTAGAACAATTTCAATTCATAATTGTATTTTTTAATCCTAGATCATAACACCAAAGAATTTCATATTCTATACAGCCATTTTACATAATTAATACTTTTAATTTGATCAAGAGGAATTTTCATTGATGAATTTTTGGGTCGTTAAGGAATCCATAGTCAAAGTACCAAGAGGAAGACTAAAAAAATAGAAACCAAGAGGCTATGACACAACTCCATAGATCCATACCAAGATCCATGCTCTAATAACCTCAAAACTATTCACGCATCATAATGATATTCTAGTAAAATTAGATGTTTTCCCCTTACCTA
Organism: Viscum album; assembly: GCA_963277665.1. NCBI lineage: Eukaryota > Viridiplantae > Streptophyta > Magnoliopsida > Santalales > Viscaceae > Viscum > Viscum album. The sequence continues at coordinate 997,792,813 of OY728132.1, forward strand.
TATCCTAGATAATAACATTTTCAAAAGCAAAAATTATATAAAGTAAAGGGTGAGTATAAATAATCAGTATGTTTTCACGAAATTACTTCCCTACACACACCACTTGGATTGAACCTTCACCACATTATATAAAATAGTTTATATAAACCATTAAATAGTGAACCAGTTACCAACAAGCCAAACACACCCTTACTACACAAATTTTCAACCAAATCCATACTTAACAAGGGAAAGACAAAAAAATAACCCATAATCCATTTCACCATCACATAATAGCGTAATAATTTTCACCATCTATAACAACACCCAAAAAGCATAATTATAGAGTCCCACCAACAAAATAGGTAAACAACCACGTTGGAACTTTTCGTCCAATCTCATTCACTAATTTTCCAATATAGTGGTACTTCACACCCACATATCTTTTATGGAGGCCCTTCCATCCACTAACCATACCCTTTTTATATTATTATTCACATCCCACTCCACATCAATTTTAATATCATGTATAAATACATAATCAAGAATCATGTATATAACATATCAGGGGTATAACATTATGCAACAAACAATTCCAAACAAAACAATCCATTATAAAATTATCCATGATACATTAAAATCAATAAAACCATACCTTTTTATTGAAACCCAATTTCAAAAACCATTTTCATAAATCTACCAAAGAAACGGCTTTTAAATTATTAATTTTAAAATCCACAACATATCATTGCAATATCCCATTTTCCCCAAATCTCTACAAATCATCAAAAAAATTAGTTTCCAACCAACATCACATATCATAATCACCATTAATTTCAAGAAAACCAAATTAATTGAAAATAAGACATCTATTTATATCAAAAAGGAGTCGGGAGGGATGCCAAAAACCAAAGGGTTTTGGTAAAATGACGTACTAGACAACTTCACATCGAATCTGAGTAAAACATCAAGAACACCACTAATGTTCCCCATCCCTCTCATCAACAACCCCCAATTTCATAATTTTAGGAAAAAAACCCTAGATCTACGTTAAATTATTGTAGATCTAGAAAACGAAGAGAGGGGGGAACTATGTCTATGGAAAACCAAAAGAGGATCAAGAGTGGTGTCTTACGGGGAAGAATCAACTTCACTTCACCTTGAAAACCATTAAAATCACTTACCTAATCGCTGTGAGAGGCCCTATAACCCTTGAGAATAGAAAATACTGAATGGGGCTCGAGTGGGAAGAAGAATGGTGGGTTTAGGGAAAATCACAACCAATTCTATATTTAAAAACCCTATTTTATTTGTCGCACACAACTAGCCCGCTCAGTTAAGGGAACTGTGCGCAAATCATGCACCTGATACAACCTCAATAGGGACCCAACATGGTTTCCTCACATGGTTTGACAAACTGTGTGTAACCAATGAAATTACCATGACCTCCACTTGCACAGTAACATGGAGATCCTGCACAGTTTCTCCAAACCATTCTAAAACGTTTATCCCCTAAAAAGCCTCCAAATCATTCCAAATCCCTCCAAACTCTACCAAAAAATACCAAAATAAATTATCCACATAAAATTAATAAAAAATGGTTACATAAATCAAATAAGAGGTGATAAATTCTCCCACATTTTTAAATTCTATCCTTATAATGAAGAGAACCATCGCTTTGCTGAAAGAGCTCAAACTAGTTATCGGTCTTGTCTTCCTCCCTCTCCCAAGTCTCATCTTAAATTTGACATTGATACCACTAAACCAAAATAAGACTAATGATTTTAATTTGAAAGAATTTATCATTCTTATACCAAATCCTCACTACCACATGCACCAACGAAGCATCGGGCTCTAGGTCAACATGATCCCATTTAATGACATGGTAAATATCGGGATGATACTTTTTCAACTGAGAAAAATTGAATGCATTGTGAACTATTTTAAAACATGGTGGAAATTCCAATCGATAATACACTTCTAGAACCCACTCACATATCTCAAAAGTTTTAATATACATAATAGTTATCGTGACCTACTATCGAAACCAACAATGTCCCAATCGTTGAGAGATTCTCAAAAACACATCATCACCCACCTCGAATGAAAATGACCATCAACAATGGTCTATATACAATTTCAGATGACTCTGATCCATATCTATTATCTTCCTAATAATTTTGATCTTCTCAATATTCTCTTTAAAAATGCTCGACCTGACTGTCGAAGTCTGACCTATTTCCACCCAACAATGTGGAGAACGACAAGGCTCTTATAAAATGCATCGAACGATGCCATATGTATCGAGGCCTAATAACTGTTATTATATGAGAACACCTCCAATGAAACAAGTTCCTCCCATGATACACAAAAATTCATCAAGAAATCCCATAACACATCTTATAACATCTGTATAATTATCTCGGATTTCCCATCCTCTTGAGGATGATATGATGGCCTCAATGTCAACTGTGTATAAGGGCTTGCAATAAGTATTTCTTGAAATGAGATGTGAACCATGGGTATTTATATGATATAATTGAAATGGTAATATCATGCCCTATTTTCACTTTAGGGATATATATTTTGGAAAGATCATCCACAGTATGAGATTCATGAATTGAGATGAAATGGGATATCTTTTCGAGTCAATCCACTATCACCCATATGGCATCTTGATTTCTGTGCATTCTTGGGATACCTATAAAAAAATCCATCTCTATATTTCCCCACTTCCAGATAGGGATTGTTAAATATTATTACTTTCATACCTACTGATGATGCTTTTCCTTGACTTTTGAAAAGTCAAGAAACTCCAAACAAACTCAACCACAATACTTTCCATACTAGCCCACTAAAACAATGTTTTTAATTATTTATTCATTTTATGAATTCCCATATAGAAACCCCATCTAGAATGGTGAAAACCCATGAGAATTTCATCCAAAAAGTCCACTTGTAAAAACATATGATTCTGAAAAGAAAAAATCAAATTCTCATTTACCTCTCTACCATCAATAATATCCCCACCATTGATTTTATACATCTTCACCATACACTAAGAATCAGAAACTTGTTCCTCTTTGAGTAGACCAACCAAGCTGGGAACTAATGATACCAAAAAAAAGACTACTATACCACCCTTGTCCTTACATTCTGACCACATGTTGGCTATGAGAAACAATAACTACAACTGATCTAATGAATTTTTCTCCACATAAAAATATGATTTCATAATTAATGAATCCATCGCTGAAATTCTTGGACCTAGTGTGTACATCATGTAAAAATCATACATATATAGATACAATATCTATCTAAATTTCCTCAAATTAAAATCTCTTAGTGAGGAAATATTCTAAAAACCCTTTTGATCAGTTTGCACTGTGAATTTCTCACTAAAGAGATTTTGATGCCAAATTTCCAAATCATGAACCATTACTGAAAACTCGAAATCATCAATTATGTAGTTGTTCTCACACACCCTCAAATATCATGATCCATACAAAACCACTTTATCCCCTTGCAGGAGAACACAACCCAACCATAGTCTCAGTGCTCCCTAATAAACCAAGTATCCTTTTTCCAGATTTGGTAAAACTAAGATTGGTGCTTAGGTAAGGAAACACATAAATTCTTTAAAATAATTCCAACACTGCTCATTCCATTGAAATGGAACATTCTTCCTTGTCTATGTTGTCATTAGTGAGTCCAATACTGAGAAATCATGAAATCGATAATAGCAAGGTAGAACAAGTGAAGGATGTGTCTTGAAAACATTATTTGGTTGTTTCCTGGAGGTAATTAACTCTATATTTTTCATATCAACTGAAACACACTTCCCAGAAATAACATGGCCATGGAAATGAACCTCATGTATCGAAAAGTCAAATTTCCACAATTTGGAATACAATCAATGTTATCTTAAGATACCAAGGAAAATCGCCAAGTGTGGCTCATGCTCCTCCCTTGTCCCAAAATAAACCAATATATCATAAAAAATACAACTAAAAATGATAACATATACCTCTAAAATATCTCATTCATCAATCCCATGAACATCGCGGGTGTATTTTTCAAACAAAAGGGAATTAATAAAGACTCGTAGTGGCCATATCACATTCTAAAATTTTTTCTTGAAATATCCTTCTTCCGCACTCAAAATTGATGATATCCAAACCACAAGTCAATCTTGGAGTACCATTGAACTCCCCTTAACTAATCAAATAAATCATCAATCAATGGAAGTGGATATAATTTCATTATCTTATCTTGATTAATCCTGTGATAATAATAAAATTCATAAGTTTTCATTGACCTTTTTAACAATCAAACCTGGTGCTACCCATGGAGATGTGCTAGACCGTACGAACACTTAATTTTATAAATCCTATAAATGAAATATTTATTCTGTAAATTATTTGGGTTCTATCTGGTAAGATGTAATTTTGAATGCATTGTTCATCAAAAGGAGATCAATTGTAAAATCTAATTCTCTCATGTGTGGAAACCCCGATAATTATTCAGTAATGACATATAGAAACAAATCAACAACCATTAGGAAGATTCTATGATTAACTACTTCCATTTATGACAACAAAAATTCTGCTAAATATCATGAGATCGTGCCAATTGCATGATCCAACAAAACTATTTCACCCATATTTTCATTCTTCTCTCCTTTAATGATATGTTTGACACCATCATTCATATTGAATCTAACAGTTCGAGCATAATAGTTGATGTGGGCATTAAAAAATTTCCATCCAATCCATTCCTTGGATTATATAATAAGCATCCATATCACGTATTGTGAAATACCACATCTACTAAACCGCATACACCCCTACATGACAAGCCCTACCTAGGTTGGATCAACACTATCTTTGACATAGAGGAGTTTGATAGTTTGAATCCAAAGGAATCATATCCACCATTAAACCCATAAAACTAACTGCATAAGAAGAAATAATAGTATTGAAAGAACCTGTATCAAAGAATTATTGCAGCAAGGTAGAATTTAAAATAATCATACCTCATACATTTTATGATCCTAATTGATCATCCATAAAAATTTTCCCAACTCCAAACAACTTCTTGATTTCCACATTGTGCTATTTATTTTTCTATTGAGGGGTCGTGGGGTTCCCTGAATCACCATGACTAAATTTAATCTGATGAAATGGGGTATGTTGTTGCCTCTATCAAATCAAGGCACAGAAATCTTGCAACACTTAAGGAGTGTCACAAACACTCGACCTGAGAGCATTATGAAGAAAAAATTGATGACGCCCCCATCAACTAAAAGTTAGGACATGATGAAGGTTGTGTTATACAATCCTACTTTATGTGCCCTGTTGAACAATAGAGAAAACATCATGGAATAATTTGAGGCTCGAAAGTAGATTCACCAATCCTTCCATCGCATTCTGATTCATACTCTCACCCAGGATATATGTTTCCCTCTACCTCTAGAACCCAATGTTAGAGTTACCAGTATTTCTTATGGGTACCAAAATACTTCCCTAGTCTGTAGATCCAAAAATATAATTTTCATCCATCGTTTCACTATTCAATATTTCTCCGTAATCACATATAAATAGAACTTCTTTATTAGAATGAATTTCTTGCATCATCCCAGATTCAAAAATTAATGCCTTCAATTATGTACTACCTTCCACCTTGGGTGTGAACTACACTAGGTTCATTAACATAGACACATAATCCATTAAAAATATGATATCTTGATTTAAATTAAGTAAATCCATTGTGCACTTAATTCTAAATATATTAGTGTAGAATTATTTTTAAACAACTCCTTAAAACCCTCACATGTCATCCCTTGGTTCATTCATTCTTGTACTCCCAATTCCCACTACTGATGGGGAAGATATTCCAACATATAATTTTATAGCTTCACTTTTATCTCCATCAGTGTTCCCAAGAAAAAAAATCCTATTCATTCTATCTAACCATGCTTATTCTCTTTCCGTCACAAAATTACAACTAAATAAGGGTGGATTCAGCTTTTAGAACATAATTTCATAATCCAATTTCATTTCTTGATTTACTTTATTCCTAGTTTCAACCACTTGGAAAGAATGTACTATAATCTACACTAGTTGTTGGTTCACCATGGGCTCAGGTGAAACCATATCATTAGTATCCTCATCTGGTTAATCTCTACGACACCTACTCAGTGTTATTTCTATCAAGACAGAAACAACTATAAGTCTCACTCCCTCAGCTAGAAAATATTTAAAATTTAAATTGAATTATGTTAGAACTATCAAAACTACGTTACCCAAAGTACACATTTCCCTTGTTTCAAGACTTTTGAAAAATACAACATGTTTCAAAAATTGACCAATTTTTTGAAATACCAAACCAATCCACATTTTAAATCCACATATTTGATAATAATTTCTAGAATTTTCACAAATCCATATATCTATATCACAACATAAATTATTATGACAATGAAATATGAATCCTAGTTGGAAATAATTTCAACTATGCATGAATTTCTTATCTCAATGTCTACCCCCATGATGCTGAGATATCTAATTCCTATATGTATCTCAAAAACACTTATCTACCCATCTCTATGGTAACTTGAAGATTGGTATTAATTGGTTCTCTATGAACTTTTAGGATATAATTGGAATTAGGCAATGTTCCCATGAGACAATGGTTGGAAATTATTGTTGAGGACATCAATAAGTGGTGGGAAATTATTTTCCATCTGAATAAACAAACCAAACCAACAGGGGAATCCCAACCATAATTATATGATGCGTGTTAAAAAAGTTTACATCTCAAAAAAACCTAAAGAACAATACAACCAGACCGCATTAATCCATAGTAACAGTACCATGTAGAAGAGTAATAAACTATAACCCAGGATTCTATGACACAACAACACTGCTCCAATCCATGATACATGCTTCTAGAAAAACAAAACCAACAAATCATCACGATGAATTGCTAGAAAGATGAGATTATTTCCCCTTAACTGTATTCTTGAAAACAATTTCTGCAAAAGCACCAATGATCCAAATCATGGAGTGAGTAGAAATACTCAATAAGTTTTCCCCATATGACATCCCTACACAAGATACATAATATAACCATTAGAACATTATATAAAATATTCTTTATAAAATATTAAATAGTGTAATAATTACAAAAAAGGAAAACAGAACCTTACTAAGTCATTTTTTACCCAAAACCATACAACATAAGGGAAATCCAACAAAGAAGCCACAATTAATTTTATTATAACATAATAGAAAAATAATTTCATCCTTCCCAAATAACAGACAAATGAAAAATAATTATAGACTATCACATACTAAAATAGGTAAAAAACCATTTTGGGACTTCTCATCCATGCCCATTTACTACTTTTTCGATTTAAATGTACTTCCCACCCACTTATCCTTGATGGTTTCCCTTTTGTCCACTAACCATCCCATTTTATAGTGGTAATCCCCACCCACTCCAGATCCATTTCAATCTCATGCATAAATACTTTACCTACAAATAAGTATATAACACATAAATGGAATAACATTATGGAACAACCAATTCCAATCCAAACATTCCCTTAGAAAATTATCCATTCCACATTACCATAAATAAAACAATCTCTATTTAATGAAAATAATTTTAAAAAAATGTTTTCATATATCATCCAATGAAATTGATTTTAAAATAATATTTTTGAAATCCATCAACCAGAACGTATTTCTATAATATCCCATTATCCCAAAAATTTAAAAAATCCTAAAAAATGAATTTCAAACCAAAAATGAAAATCGCAATTCCCACTACATTCATGAAAACCCAATTGGATGAAATTGATACTTCATGTTCTATCAAAATAGGGTTATTGGAGAATCCACCTACCTTAGGGTTTTGGTGAAATCGACCCGCCACACAACCATACAGTAAATCCTAGTAAAACTCTAACAAAACAACCTTAAATCCCCTTCCCTATCACCAATAGGCCCTGCTTTTATCAATTTAAGAAACCAACCCCCTAGATCTACATGAAACAACTATTTATCTAGAAAACTACGGGAGATGGAGAAATATATCTAAGGAAAACAATGAGATAATTAAGAGAGGGAACTTACAAGAGAAAAATCAACCCCACTGCACCGTGAAATCCCATGAAATCACTCCCAGAATGGGTTGGAGATCCCCTCTAAACCTTGAGAACCAAAAATACCGAGTGGGTTTTGAGTGGAGGAATAATTAAGGGTTTAGGGAAAATCCTAACAGATGATGGATTTAAAAACATTATTTTTATTTCTATGATTGGTTACCCTGCAAGGTTAGGCGAATCGTGCACAAATCATGAACATTGTACTACCTCAATTAGGAGCTTGCACAATTTCCTCACACAGTTTGATCAATATTTCATATACCCTGAAATATATACTCCCTCTATTTTTATAGTTACATAGTGATTCAATACTATTTTTCCAAACCATTCTCAAACTGTGATCCCCTATAAAAGCATACAAACCATTCGAAATCCCTCTCAAATTCATCCACAAATTACCCAACAACATTTACCACATAAAAAGGCATACAATAGGGTTACATAACTAAACCCAGGGGTGATAAATAACGCATGTTTTCATGATCCTAGTGGTGATTACGTCAATCCCAATAACCCTTTTTAGTGTTTTTACACTAAGGTGTTGAGTCAATAAGGTTTTCCTTATGAATTTTCCATTCCTTAATGTAAGGGGGAGATTGTTGGGTCAATAAGGTTTACCTTATGACTTTACCATTTATCATGTTTTGAAAATCACAAACACTTTATTTAAAGGCAAACCTCATTTTACCCCTGTTTTACTTCCACAAGGAAAATTTCCTTACCAAAGGAAATTTAACCCTACCTTCTTTTCATTATTCAATCATATTTTTCTAATTGTAAAGTTCAGATTGAAATAAAAAAATCCTCAGAAATTTATAACTACCTAGAATATTAAAAATTCTATTTTAGGATCCGAATTCTTAGAATTCTTCATACGAACTTCACTAAGTTCAACGCCGAATTATGGTTACGAACTGTAATGTAGTTCAACTCTGAATTCTGGATAAGAACATTCATGAAGTTCGACTTTGAATTATGATTACGAATTCTGGATACAAACTCTCATGAAGTTCAAATATGAATTCTTATTATGAAATCTCATGTAGTTCAACTCCCAATTCCGGATACAAACATTTATGATGTTCGACTCTGAATTCTGATTACGAATTCTAGATACGAACTTCTCTACGTTCTGACTCTAGAGTACTTTGAATGCAGACTCCGAACTCTTATGAGTTCTGAATCTGAATTCTCTTGAACTCCGACTCTGAACCTTGTAAGTTCTGGTTCCGAATTCTAGGGAATCCAGATTCCGAATATCCATGAAATTTAGACTCTAGAATTCTATATAATTCAGGTTCCATATTCCTAGAAAACAGAATCCGAATATCCTTGTATTATAGACCCCGAATTCATTTTTGGTTGACTTTGAACATTCACTTACTTAGATTCCTAATATCATATTTTTGTTATTCTTTCACTTTTTTTCTATAAAACAACGTCGTGCATTCAGTTATAAATTAACCGTTACATGAGTGACATGTGTACAGGTCGCTCCAAAATTCAAGGAAAAATATGACCGTTGGAGGAGGGAGTTGACCATTGGAGGTGTGCCTATAAATAGAATCTCATTCAAAAAGAACACAACACTTGAAAACATCTTTGACAACTGTTCTTACATGATTTTGAAGTGATTTCTAGAGAGATAGAGGCTCTTATAAACTCTCATGCTTCATGAAGAATTGTTGAACGGGTTGTTCAAACTTTGCTTCGTGCAGACCTACTTCGTGCGACTCTGATTGTTTCTGTGTACAATCGAGGGTTTTCAGGGATAGGAAGGCAGAGGTGTCGACTACCTGATAGTTGAGGGCTTGCGGGGATAGCAAGACAGACTCCGATCTTGGTATCGAGGGCTTACACTGGTTTGTGTAAGACAGACTTTCTTGAAAGTATAAATCAAGCGGCCTCTATCCATGGTTGTTGGATACCCTTCTCTTTGGGTTAAAATATTTACTACTTGTTACTTGTTTTGTTTCATGTTTTCCACTTCATTTTCTGTTGTTAAGGAATGTATAACTTTCTTATACTTCCTCACACATGTACTCTATTTTAGTCAGATTCTATACGCTTTAAGGTAGAATTTTAGTTTGCGTAAAATTTTGTTATGTTTCATTTCTAGAATCACTTTTCTAGAATGATGATAGTTTTTTGAACTTATAGGAGTTGTGAATTTTTGTTATACAATTTTTCCTTAAGAAATTTTAAAGTATACAATTCACCCCCCTCTTGTATTTGAGCATCTCTTACTCATATATTCGATCCTAAATTTGGTAATATAGAGTATATCATACTCACATACAATCTCACAATTGGTATTAGAGGGTTTGGTTCAATCTGAATTAATCTCATGATTAGATTCAGAAGAGAAATTTTCTCCTCATAACTTTCAGAATTGAATATTCAGAATTGAACATCTGTATTCATATCTTTTTTGGAATCTGTTTTTCAGAATCACATTGTTCGGATTCATTTTTTCTTAGAGATACAATTTTTTTTTCGTAGGATATTTTCTCATGTTTATAACTCATACTTCTAACCAGTTTGTGTGCCAAAGACTATCTTAAGAATGGATGGTTTAAATGTTGGTTCTATTGGTAACCTAAATCCTACCAGACGTCCTATTTTTGATGGAAATGATTATGATTACTAGAGAGATATGATGAAGAATTTTTCTATCAATACTGGATTTGATATCTATCTAATTCTAACTAGAGATTATATGATTCTAGATAAGGAATTGGGAATCTTTACGAATTAGGAGAAATCAGAAAATCAGTCAAACTTCAGAGTGAGAAATACTTTGTTATGATCCATGACTAGGAACATATATAGTCAAATTTCATCGAGTGAAGCTATAAGAAGTATCTAGAAGAAACTTGACGTTAAAAATTTTGTAACATCTAAAGTCATAGAGATAAGAAGTTCTATGTTGAGAGCTGGGTACCATAGCTTTAACATTCATTATGGAGAACCTATAAGAAAAGTTCAGCAATGGTTTATGACTATCGTGAATAGCTTACAATCTATGGGAGAAAAATGTTTGGATGATGAGTCTCTTATAAATAAGATCATAGATATTAGGCCAAATTAAAAGGATTGCAAGAGGATGGATATTGATGAGAATAAGAACGTCACTCAGATTTCCTTAGATGCGTTGTTTGGAACTCTTCTTCAGCATTAAAATAGAATGAAGAGAGATGCTGAAACTGTCAAGAAGAATAATGGGAATGGAGGAATTTCTTATACAACCACTTCAAAACATATGAAATACATGAACCCAGAAAGAGTAACTAGATAAAAGACAAAGAAAGTAATTATTTAGTCAGAATCTAGTGACATAGAGAAGTCTGAGAATGAATTAGCTAATCTTGCTTAGAGAATGAACATGATTATATCTCAATGGAACCATCATAGTAAATACAAGAAGAAAGACTATAGAGATAAGATAAATGGAGAAGTTACATGTTATGAATGTAAAAGAACAGGTCATATCAAACCTAATTGTCCCTTGTTGGAAAACAAGGAAAAGAAGGAATGGAATTCAGAAAGGAACCAGAAGAAATTCTATCGATCAAAGCACAAAAAAGTCTTAAATCTAATGATACTTGGAGTGCTAGCTATGGAGATTCTTTATTTAGTGAATCTTAGGAATATGATTCATTGACACAGAAGAATATGGGATTCATTTCTACTACTTCTTTCCCCAATACATGTATTATGGCCAAGGTAAGCTCTGCCGAGGCTTTAAAAAATTTATATATTGATAAGAATTACTATTCTGAAAATAGTAATTCTAATGAAGATACTTCATCCTCAAGAAATGATGAATTACCTTCATATGAATAAGTTTCTATATTTCCCATGTTACTTGAAGTATGAAATTGTAAAATTTCTAATAAATTAGACAAGGAAAATACTAGGGAAGAAATTATTATATAAGAGATTTCAAATGTTTCTAGAGATCTTAGAGTTAAAGAAGATCTTTTAGAAAAACATTCTCATGAACTCGAGAAAGAAAATTCTGATAAAGTAGAACGTTCGGAATATCTTAAGAATTCTATTTTAAATATAAAAGAGTTTGAGGAAAAATCTAATTCTAAGGAAATGATTCCTGAGGATACGAATTTAGTTATCAGACTGAAAACTGAAATATCATCTCTTAAAAAGCATCTTGAAAAATTTACCTCTGGGAATGAAAATTTTGACAAGATCTATTCTCAAATAAAACCTCAATGAAACACTACTAGATTATGTTATACTTTCCAAAAATTGGTTTTCAAAAACAACTCTTTTGTTCCTTCTAGAGCCACTTTTTGCACAAAATGTCAAAGTGGTGGGCATTGGAAGAAAAATTTCTCCTTGAATAGAATTCAATCCCTTAGGTTTCATACAGCTTATATTTTCAAACAAATGTGGATACCCAAATTTTTTTTATCTAACAATTCCGGATCGAATAAATTTTGTACTCCGAAAGTCAAACTTTTTCTTATTTTCAAAAAAATAGGGAAAGTACCAACAACAATACGTGGTAAATGGATAGTGGATGTTCCCGGCATATGACAGTTAACAAAATATATTTTGAAAATATTATCAAGAAGAAAAGAGGAAAAGTAACTTTCATAGATAATTCTTAGGGAGAAATTATTATTATAAGTAACATCGTTTCTCTTGGAAAAACTTTTATTTCAAATGTTTTATTTGTTAAGGGTCTTAAGAACAACCTCATTAGCATATTATAATTATTTGATGAAGGATAAATTGTGAATTTTAAGAATTATAAGTGCTTAGTACACAATTCCAAGGAATAATTTATTCTTTCTGCCCATATGCAAGAGAATGTTTACACACTATACTTAAATAACTTAGGATCCAAGACATGCCTTTGCATTGTGCAACAGAAGATCACTCTTGGTTATATCATAGATGTTGAGATGGTATGTCTGAGTATGATATACAATATAATACAAAATTTAGGATCGAAATAAGAATGAGATTCTTAGATACAAGAGTGGGGGTTCATTGTACCTTTTAAAAATTCATTTGGAACTTTTAAAGATGGTTATGTTTAACAAGGTTAATCAAAATAATTCACAAGACCTCTTATATGTTCTAAACAATTGATAGATTCTAAAAAATTAATTTCGAAAATGAATCTTAACAAAAGTTACATAGATTACGATTCTACCTTAAATTGTATTGAATCTAACCATATCAGAGTACAAGAGTGAGGAAGTATAAGATAGTATACTTTCCTCAACAATACAGAATGCAGTATAAAAACATGTAAAAAAAACAAGTAACAACTAATAAGTCTTTTAACCCAATGAGATGAGTATCCAACAAACTTGGATAAATGTCCCTTGATTTATACATTCAGAAAATTCTATTTTACCCACACCAGGGTAAGCCCTTGAAACTAAGATCGTAGTCTTTCTTGCGATCCCAGAAAGCCCTCAACTATCTGGTAGTCAGAACCTCTATCTTCCTTAGCATGGAAGCCCTCATCTTCAAGGAGTTCGAACCTCATTCTTCCTATCCCCAGATGCCCTCGATTGTACAAAGCAATAATCGGAGTCGCATGAAGAAAATCTGCACAAGGAAATGTTTGAACAATCAATAAAAACATTCTGCACGAAGCTTTAGAGTTGATAAGATCCTCTCTCTCTAGAATTAACTTCAAAAGCATGTATGGACAGATGTCAAAGTTCAGTAGTGAGCTCTTTTCCAATGAGCTCTTATTTATAGGCACAACTCGAACGGTCGGCTCCCTCTTCAACAGTAGAATTCTTCCTTGAATTTCGGAGGGACCTATACACGTGTCACTTAAACAAGAGTTAGTTAATATCTGAAGGCACAACATCGTTTTGTAATAGAACAAGTTAAAGCATAACCAAAACTGATATTCAGAATGGAGGTAAATGAATGTTCATAATGTAAGTAAAATATGAAATCAGATTCTGCTGTACTAAAATATTCAGATTTTGTTTTGTAGGAATTCAGAACCTGAATTTTGTAGAAATTTGGAGTCTAAATTTCAAGGAAATTCAGAGTCTGGTTTCACTAGAATTCAGAACCAGAACATACAAAGTTTGGAGTCAAAGTTCATGAAAATTCGGAGTCAGAACACATCAGAGTTCGGAGTTTGAATTCAGATAGCCCAGAGTCAGAACATAGAGAAGTTCGTAACAAGAATTCGGAGTTTACCTTTACATAAGTTCATATTTAGAATTCGGAGTCGAACATCATGAGAGTTCGTATCCATAATTCGGTGTTGAACATAATGATAGTTCGTATCCAGAATTTGGAGATGAACTTTTCATAAGTTCGTAATCTGAATTTGGCTTCGAACTTCATGAGAGTTTGTATCCATAATTAAGAGTTGAACTTAATGAGTGTTCGTATCCAGAATTCAGATTAAATATTTTCATAGGTTTTTAATTAGAATTAGAATTCGAACATCATGAGAGTTCGTATCCATAATTCATATATGAACTTAATGAGAGTTTGTATCCAAAATTCAGATTTAACTTTTCATAAGTTTGTAATCATAATTATGAGTCGAAAATAGAATACCTCATATCTATGTATTATATGATTCCGAGGTTTTTTAGTTTCAATCCATGTTTTATACATAGAACATTTATGATATGAATAATTAAATATTGGCATGGGTAAAATTCCTTGGGGAAGGAAATTTTCCTTATAGAAGTAAAAAATGGGTAAAATATAATTTTCCTTAAAATAAAGAGTTTGTGATTTTCAAAACAAGAGGAATTACAAAGTCATGAGGAAAAACTTACTGACTAAACAATAGAAGGTTAGGACACTGTGACCTTAGAAACCTATAAAACCTTTCTAAGAAAGGATTAATTAAGGATCTACCTGAGCATAGATTTGATTCTTCAGAAGTCGGTGCCCCTTTTTAATATAACAAGCAACATAAATAAAGTTTCAAATCAGTCGGTGAATTATCAACTATTGATGCATTATAGCTAGTGCATATGGATCTTTTTGGTCCAACACAAACTGGAAGCATTGGGGGAAGTATTATGAATTTGTCTTAGTTGATTATTACACTAGATTTACGTGGGTCTATTTTCTAGCAAATAAGTCTGAAGCCTTATCCTATTTAAAATGTTTTAGAGCCCAAGTTAAAAATGAGAAAAGGCTTCCATTGGAAACTATTCATAATGTTCATGGAGGATAATTTCAAAAAAATTATTTTGAATCTTTTTGTAGTAGAAAATGTATTACTCACAACTTCTCAGCACCCAAAACACCTCAACAGAATGGTGTTGTTGAAAGAAGAAATAGAATTCTTCAAGAGATAACTACAACCATGTTGAGTGAGTATCCTTGTAATCCAAACAATCTCTATTCATTCAATCTCATGCATAAATACTTTACCTACAAATAAGTATATAACACATAAATGGAACAACATTATGCAACAACCAATTCCAATCCAAAGATTCCCTTAGGACATTATCCATGCCACATTACCATAAATAAAACAATCTCTATTTAATGGAAATAATTTTAAAAAAATGTTTTCATAAATAATCCAATGAATTTGATTTTAAAATATATTTTTTTGAAATCCAACAACCAGAACGTATTGCTGTAATATCCCATTATCCCAAAAATTTAAAAAATCTTCAAAAAATGAATTTCAAACCTTCAATAAAAATCATAATTCCCACTACAATCCTGGAAACCCAATTGGTTGAAATCTAGACTTCATGTTCTATAAAAATAAGGTTATGGTAGAATCCACATTCCTTAGGGTTTTGGTGAAATCGACCCCCCACACAACCATACACTAAATCCTAGTAAAACTCTACCAAAACAACCTTAAATCCCCTTCCCTATCACCAATAGGCCCTGCTTTTATCAATTTAAAAAACCAACCCTCAATATCTACATGAAATAGATCTTTATCTAGAAAAATACGAGAGATGGAGAACTATACCTAAGGAAAACAATGAGATAATAAAGAGTGGGAACTTACAAGAGAAAAATCAACCCCACTGCACCCTAAAATCCCATGAAATCGCTCCCAGAATAGGTGGGAGATCCCCTCTAACCCTTGAGAACCAAACATACCGAGTGGGGTTTGAGTGGGAGGAATAATTAAGGGTTTAGGGAAAATCCTGACCGATGATGGATTTAAAAACACTATTTTTATTTCTATGATTGGTTACCCTACAAGGTTAGGCGAATCGTTCACAAATAATGAACATTATACTACCTCAATTAGGAGCTTGCATGATTTCCTCACATAGTTTGATAAATATTTCATATGCCCTGAAATTTATACTCCCTCCAATTTCATAGTTACATAGTGATCCTATACTATTTCTCCAAACCATTCTCAAACCTTGATCCCCTATAAAAGCATCCAAACCATTCGAAATACCTCTCAAAGTCATCCACACATTACCAAACAACGTTTACCACATAAAAAGGCATAAACAAGGGTTACATAACTCAACCCAGGGGTGATAAATAACGTATGTTTTCATGATCCTAGTGGTGATTAGGTCAATCCCAATAACCCTTTATAGATTTTTTACACCATGGTGTTGAGTCAATAAGGTTTTCCTTATGACTTTTCCATTCCTTCATGTAAGGGGGAGATTGTTGAGTCAATAAGGTTTACCTTATGACTATACCATTTCTCATGTTTTGAAAATCACAAACACCTTATTTAAAGGAAAACCTCATTTTACCCCTATTTTACTTCCATAAGGAAAATTTCATTCCCAAAGGAAATTTACCCCTACCTTGTTTTCATTATTCAATCATATTTTTCTAAAGGTAAAATTCAGATTGAAATATAAAAAAAATCCTCAGAAATTTATAACTACCTAGAATATGAAACATTCTATTTTAGGATCCGAATTCTCAGAATTATGCATACGAACTTCACTGAGTTCAACACTGAATTCTGGTTACGAACTGTCATGTAGTTCAACTCTGAATTCTGGATAAGAACATTCAGGAAGTTTGACTTCGAATTCTTATTACGAATTCTGGATACGAACTTTCATGAAATTCAACTCCTAATTCTTGTTATGAAATCTCATGTAATTCAACTCAGAATTCTGGATAAAAACATTCATGAAGTTCGACTCTGAATTCTGATTATGAATTCTGGAAACAAACTTCTCTAAGTTATGACTCTAGAGTACTTTGAATTCAGACTCCGAACACTTATGAGATCTGAATCTGAATTCTCTTGAACTCCGACTCTGAACCATGTAAGTTCTGGTTCCGAATTCTAGTGAATCCAGAATCCGAATATCCTTGAAATTTAGACTCTAGAATTCTATATAATTCAGGTTCCAAATTCCTAGAAAACACAATCCCAATATCCTTGTATTATAGACTCCGAATTCATTTTTGGTTGACTTTGAACTTTCACTTACATACATTTTGAATATCATATTTTTTTATTCTTTCACTTTTTTAGCTATAAAACAATGTCGTGCATTCAGTTATCAACTAACTATTACATGAGTGACATGTGTACAGTTCCCTCCAAAATTCAAAGAAAAATATGACCGTTGGAGGAGGAAGCTGACCATTGGAGTTGTTCCTATAAATAGAAGCTCATTTGAAAAGAACACAACACTTGACAACATCTTTGACAACCGTTCGTACATGATGTTGAAGTGATTTCTAGAGAGAGAGGCTCTTATAAACTCTCATGCTTCATGAAGAATGTTTGAACAGCTTGTTCAAACTTTGTTTCGTGCAGGCCTTCTTCATGCGACTCTGATTGTTTCTGTGTACAATCGAGGGCCTTCAGGGATAGGAAGGTAGAGGTGTCGACTACCTAATAGTTTAGGGCTTGCGAGGAAAGAAAGAGAGACTCCGATCTTCGTATCGAGGGCTTACACTAGTGCATGTAAGACATACTTTTTTGAAAGTATAAATCAAGGGGCCTTTATCCAAGGTTGTTGGATACCCTTCTCTTTGGATTAAAAGATTTACTACTTGTTACTTGTTTTGTTTCATGTTTTGGCTGTATTGTGTGTTGTTAAGGAATGTATAACATTCTTATACTTCCTCACACATGTACTCTATTTTAGTCAGATTCTATACGCTTTAAGGTAGAATTTTTGTTTGTGTAATCTTTTGTTATGTTTCATTTCCAGAATCACTTTTATATAATCAAGAAAGTTTTTTGAACTTAGAGGAGTTGTGAATTTTTGTTATACAAAATTTCCTTAGGGGATTTTAAAGTATACAATTCACCCCCTCTTGTATTTGAGCATATCTTACTCATATATTTGATCCTAAATTTGGTAATATAGAGTACATCATACTCACATACAATCTCACAATTGGTATTAGAGGTTTTGGTTCAATCTGAATTAATCTCATGATTAGATTCAGAAGAGAAATTTTCATCTCATACCTTTCAGAATTGAATATTAAGAATTGAACATCCGGATTCGTATCTTATTCAGAATCTATTTTTCAGAATGACACTGTTCGGATTCATTTTTTCTGAGAGATATAATATTTTTTTAGGATATTTTCTCTTGTTTATAACTCATACTTCTAAGCAGTTTGTGTGCCAAAGACTATCTTAAGAATGGAAGGTTTAAATGTTGGTTCTATTGATAACATAAATCCTACCAGACGTACTGTTTTTGATGGAAATGATTATGAGTACTAGAGAGATATGATGAATAATTTTGTTATCAATACTGGATTTTATATCTATCTAATTCTAATTGGAGATTATAAGATTCTAGATAAGGAATTGAGAATCATTACGAATCAGAAGAAATCAGAAAATCAGTCAAACTTCAGAGTCATAAATACTTTGTTATGATCCATGAATAGGAACATCTATAGTGAAATTTCTACGAGTGAAGCTGCAAGAAGTATCTGGAAGAAACTCGAAGTTACAAATTTTGTAACATCTAATGTCATAGAGACAAGAAGATCTCTGTTAAGAGATGAGTACGATAACTTTAACTTTCATTATGGAGAACCTATTAGGAATGTTCAGCAATAGTTTATGACTATCGTGAATAGCTTACAATCTATGGGATAAAAAGGTTTGGATGATGAGTCTCTTTTAGATAAGAACATAGATATTATTCCAAATGAAAAGGATTAGAAGAGGATGGATATTGATGAGAATAAGAATGTCACTCAGATTTCCTTAGATGAGTTGTTTGGAAATATTCTTCAGCATTAAACCAGAATGAAGAGAGATGCTGAAAATGTCATGAAGAATAATGGGAATGGAGGAGTTGCTTATACAACCACTTCAAAACATATGAAATTGAAGACCCTAGAAAGAGTAACTAGATAAAAGACAAATAAATTCAATATTTAGTCAGAATCTAGTGACACAGAGAAGTCCGAGAATGAACTAGCTAATCTTGCTCAGAGAATGAACATGATTATAGCTCAATGGAACCATCATAATAAATACAAGAAGAAAGACTATAGAGATAAGAAAGATGGATAAGTTACATGTTCTGAATGTAAAAGAACAGGTCATATCAAACCTGATTGTCCCTTATTGAAAAACAAGGAAAATAAGGAATGCAATTCAGAAAGGAACAAGAAGAAATTCTATCGATCAAAGAACAAAAAAGTATTAAAGATAATGATACATGGAGTTCTAGATGTGGAGATTCTTTATTTAGTGAATCTTATGAATATTATTTTTCAACACATAAGAATATAGGATTCTTTTCTACCACTTCTTTCCCCAATACATGTCTTATGGCCAAGGTACGCTCTGCCGAGGCTTTAACAAATTTATATATTGATAAGAATTACTATTCTGAAAACAGTAATTCTAATGAAGATACTTCATCCTCAGAAAATGATGAATTACCTTCATAAGAATAAGTTTCTATATTTCACATGTTACTTGAAGTATGAAATTGTAAAATTTCTAAGAAATTAGACAAGGAAAATACATGGGAATAAATTCTTATAAAAGAGATTTCAAATCTTTCTAGAGATATTAGAGTTAAAGAAGAGATTTTAGAAAAACATTCTAAAGAACTCAAGAAAGAAAATTCTGATAAAGAAGAACGTTATGAAGATCTTAAGAATTCTATTTTAAAGATAAATGTTTTTGAGGAAAAATCAAATTCTACGGAAATGATTCCTGAGGATACGAATTTAGTTATCAGACTGAAATCTGAAATATCTTCTCTTAAGAAGAATCTTGCAAAATTTACCTCTGGGAATGAAAATTTTGACAAGATGTATTCTCAAATTAAACCTTAATGAAACACTACTGGATTATGTTATACTTACCAAAAACTGGTTTTCAAAAACAACTCTTTTGTTCCTTCTAGGGCCACTTTTTGCACAAAATGTCAAAGTGGTGGGAATTGGAAGAAAAATTTATCCTTGAATAGAATTCAATCCCTTAGGTTTTATACATCTTATTTTTCCAAACAAATGTGGATACCCAAAAAAAATTTATCTAACAATTCCGGATCCAAGAAATTTTGGATTCTGAAAGTCAAACTATTTCTTATTTTCAAAGAAATAAGGAAAGTACCAACAACAATACGTGGTAAATGAATAGTGGATGTTCCGGGCATATGACTGGTAACAAAATCTATTTTGAAAAGATTATCAAGAAGAAAGGATGAAAAGTAACTTTCAGAGATAATGCTCAGGGAGAAATTATTATTATAAGTAACATCATTTGTCTTGGAAAAACATTGATTTCAAATGTTTTATTTGTTAAGGGTCTTAAGAACAACCTCATTAGCATATTATAATTATGTGATGAAGGCTAAATTGTGGATTTTAAGAATGATAAGTGCTTAGTACAAAATTCCAAGGAAGAATTTATTCTTTCTACCCATATGCAAGAGAATGATTACACACTAAACGTAGAATAACATAGGAGCGATGACATGCCTTTCCATAGTGCAACAGAAGATGACTCTTGGTTATATCATAGATGTTGATATGGTATGTCTCAGTATGATATACTCTATAATACCAAATGTAGGATTGAAATAATAATGAGATTCTCAGATACAAGAGTGGGGGTTAATTTTACCTTTTAAAAATACCTTTGGAACTTTTAAAGATGGTTATGTTTAATAAGGTTAATCAAAATAATTCACAAGACCTCTTATATGTTCAAAACACATGCTAGATTCTAAAAAATTAATTTCGAAAATGAATCTTAACAAAAGTTACAAATATTAAGATTCTACCTTAAATTGTATAGAATCTAACTATATCAGAGTACAAGATTGAGGAAGTATAAGATAGTATACTTTCCTCAACAATACAGAATGAATTATAAAAACATGTAACAAAAACAAGTAACAAGAAATAAGTCTTTTAACCCAACGAGATGGGTATCCAACAACCTTGGATGAAGGTCCCTTGATTTATACTTTCAAAAAAATATATTTTACCCACACCAGGGTAATCCCTCGAAACAAAGATCGGAGTCTGTCTTGCTATCCCAGAAAGCCCTCAACTATAAGGTAGTCGGCACCTCTATCTTCTTCAGCAAGGAAGCCCTCAACTTCAAAAAGTTCAAACCTCTTTCTTCTTATCCCCAGAAGCCATCAATTGTACACAGAAATAATCTGAGTCGCATGAGGAAAATCTGCACAAGGAAATGTTTGAACAAGCTGTTCAAACATTCTGCATGAAGCTTTAGAGTTGATAAGATCCTCTGTCTCTACAAATCACTTCAAAATCTTGTAGGCACAGATGTCAATGTTCAGTAGTGAGCACTTTTCTAATGAGCGCCTATTTATAGGCATAGTTCGAACGGTCGGCTCCCTCTTCAACGGTCGAATTCTTCCTTGAATTTCGGAGTGACCTATACACGTGTCACTTAAACAAGAGTAAGTTAATAACTGAAGGCACGACATCGTTTTGTAATAGAACAAGTGAAAGCATAACCAAAACTGATATTCATAATGGAGGTAAATGATTGTTCAGAATGTAAGTAAAATATGAAATTGGATTCTGTAGTACTAAAATATTCAGATTTTGTTTTGTAGGAATTCAGAACCTGAATTTTATAGAAATCTGGAGTCTGAATTTCAATGAAATTCGGAGTCTGGTTTCACTAGAATTCAGAACCAGAACATACAAAGTTCAGAGTCAATGTTCATGAAAATTCGTAGTCAGAACTCATCAGAGTTTGGAGTTTGAATTCAGATACCTCAAAGTCAGAACATAGAGAAGTTCGTAACTAGAATTCGCAGTTGAACTTTACATAAGTTCGTAAACAGAATTCAGAGTCGAAAATCATGAGAGTTCATATCCATAATTCGGTGTTGAACTTAATGATAGTTCGTATCCAGAATTCGGAGAGGAACTTTTCTTAAGTTCGTAATCAGAACTTGGCTTCGAACATCATGAGAGTTTGTATCCATAATTAAGAGTTGAACTTAATGAGAGTTCGTATCCAGAATTCAGATTAAATATTTTCATAGGTTCATAATCAGAATTCGAATTCGAACTTCATGAGAGTTTGTATCCATAATTCATAGTTGAAATTAATGAGTGTTTGTATCCAGAATTTGGAGTTGAACTTTTCATAAGTTTGTAATCATAATTCTGAGTCGAAAACAGAATACCTCATATCTAAGTATTATATGATTCCAAGGGTTTTTGGTTTCAATCCATGTTTTATACATAGAAAATTTATGATATGAATAATTAAATCTTGGCATGGGTAAATTTCCTTGAGGAATGAAATTTTCCTTATAGAAGTAAAACATGGGTAAAATAGAATTTTCCTTAAAATAAAGATTTTGTGATTTTCAAAACAAGAAGAATGACAAAGTCATAAGGAAAAACTTATTGACTAAACAATAGAAGGTTAGGACACTGTGACCTTAGAAACCTATGAAAAATCTCTACGAAATTATTAATTAAGGATCTACCTGAGCATAGATTTTATTCTTCAAAAGTCTGTTCCCCTTTTCAATATAACAAACAACATAAATCATGTTTCAAATCAGTCGGTGAATTATCAACTATTGATGCATTATAGCTAGTGCATATGGATCTTTTTGGTCCAACACAAACTGGAAGAATTGGGGGATTTATTATGTATTTATCTTAGTTGATTATTACACTAGATTTACGTGGGTGTATTTTCTAGAAAATAAGTCTGAAGCCTTATCTTATTTCAAATGTTTTATAGCCCAAGTTAAAAATTAGAAAAGGCTTCCATTGAAAACTATTCATAGTGGTCATGGAGGATAATTTCAAAAAAACTTATTTTGAAACTTTTTGTAGTAGAAAAGGTAATACTCACAACTTCTCAATACCCATAACACCTCAAAAGAATGGTGTTGTTGTAAGAAGAAATAGAATTCTTCAAGAGAGAACTAGAACCATGTTGAGTGAGTATTCTGTAACTGAACATTTTTGGGATGAAGCCATAAGTTCTTCTTTTTATACTATAAATCATGTTTTGATTAGTCATTTTCTTAATAAAACTCTTTATGAGTTATGGAATTGTAGAAAACCTAGACTTTCCTTATTTAAGGTTTTTGGTTGCAAATTATTCATCCTGAATACTAAAGATAATTTACACAAATTCACACTAAAATATGATGAATGAATTTTATTAGGCTACTCTACAACTTCGAAGGCATATAGAGTTTTCAATAGAAACACTAGTACTACTGAAGAAATAGTACATGTCAAATTTGATGAAACCGAACAAATTTTTTAAACAACCCCAACCTACATCCACAGATGTGTTTCCAAAAACTAATTTTCAACCTTTGATAGAAAATAATTCCAATAAAGAAAATGTACAATAAGATACTTCTGAATCATTTACCCTAGAATATTTCTTAACCAATGTTGTTGAACAGGTTTTACAAAACCCAAAACAGTTATTTCTAAAGAATCATCCCAGTGATAGAATCATTGGTGATGTAAATCAACATGTAAGTACTAGATGTTCCTTAAGAAATAAAGTAGAACATCTATCATTCCTTTCCAAATTAGAACTAAAAATCACGGATGAAGCTTTTTGTGTTGATGATTGGATCAAAGCCATTCAAGAAGAACTAAATGAATTCTAAAGGATTAAAGTCTGGACCTTGGTTGAAAGACCTAAGGAAACTTCTGTTATTGGAGTAAAATGGGTCTTCAGAAATATTTGTGATGAAAATGGATCATCGTTAGAAATAAATCTAGATTATTATCTTAAGGCTAAAATCAACAAGAAGAAATAGACTATGAATAATCCTATTCTCCAGTAGCTAGACTTGAATCTATTCATATTTTTCTTGCCTTTGAAGCATTCTTTAATTTAAAACTTTTTCAAATGGATGTGAAATGTGATTTTATTAATGGTTATGTTCAAGAGGAAGTTTTTGTTGAACAACCTCTAGGCATTGAAGATACAAAACATCTTGATCATGTTTTTAGACTTACCAAAGCTCTGTATGGACTTAAACCATCCCCTCGAGCTTGGTATGATAGACTTATAGGATTTTTGTTTCAAAATAACTATGTTAAGGGAAATGCAGATCCAACTCTTTTTATAAAGAAAGTTATGAAAAATGTTTTAATTGTTCAAATTTATATTGATGACATTATTTTTGGTTAAACTCAGCAATCCTTAACTGATTCTTTTGCGGATCTAATGAAATCTGAGTTTGAAATGAGTATGATGGGTGAGTTAACATTTCTCATTGGTTTTTTAATTTCTCAAAAACTAGAAGGAAACTATATATCCCAACATAATTATATTATATACCTTCATAAAAAGTATGGATATGACAACACTAAAAGTATAATTACTCTTATTGGTACCTCGAACACACTTGATTTTGATGAAGCTAGGAAACCAGTAGATCAAACATCTTTTAGTTGTATGATAGTAAGTCTACTTTACTTGATAGCTAGTCGTCTAGACTTAATGTTTTCAGTATGCTTATGTGAATGATATCAATCAAATCGTAAGGAATCTCACTTAAAGGCAGTGAAGATAATTTTTCTCTATATAAATGGAACCATGGATTTTGGACTGTTTTATACATATGGAAATGATTTTGTCTTAATTTTTCTTTTCAGATAATGACTTTGGTGGATGTAGAATGGATAGAAAGAATATATATGGAACTTTTCATTTCTTAGGAGATTTATTAGATTCTTGTTCTTGCAAGAAGCAATACTCTGTAGCACTTTCCACTGCCGAAGATGAATATGTAGCAGCTGGAAGTTGTTGTGATCAAGTGTTGTGGATGCAACACACACTCACACGCTATGGCTTGAGTTTTATAAAGACTCAAATTTTGTGTGATAACACAAGTGCAATTTCCCTTAGTAAAAACCCTTCACATCACTCTCTTCCAAAGCACATAGATATTAGGCATCAATTTCATAGGGATCACACACAAAAAGGATATATCATTCTTCAATTTATCGGAACGCAAGATCAACTTGCTGATATTTTCACAAAATCTTTACCCTCCGATCGATTTGAATTCATTAAACAGAAGTTAGAAATGATAACCATGCGGTAATCTTCTTTAATTAGCTTTCTGTTGACCCAATCTCTTTATATTAATAAACTTCTTTTCAAATGGAGAATACATCTGTTATTAATGTTTTTCAAAATTTTCATTGTTGGTTTTTCAAATTATTTGTAATGAAAATTTTTCGTAGTTGGTTTTTCAAAAAATTTTGTAATGAACATTTTGTAATTATGTTTTTTCAAAAAATTTCTTTATAAGGTTTTCATATTTTTTTCTCAATGGAAATCTTCGGACATGAAATTTGCATAATAAAAATTCTTCAAACTAGAAATTTTTGTAATGAAAATATTTGGGCTTGAAATTTTCATAATGAAAAGTCATAAAAATTAATATTTTCATTATGAAAATATTTGGACAATAAATTTTCGTAATATTAATTTTCAGATTTGGAATTTTCGTAATGAAGTTTTTTAAAAAAAATCAAAAGTTTTTGTATTAATTTTTTTTTAAAAAATATTTCGTTCTCAAAATTTTCGTAATGAAAATTTTCGTACTCCAATTTTTTCATAATGGAAATTTTAGTACTCAAACTTTTCGTAATTGATTTTTCGTACTCATGGTTCTTTTCATTTTTTTACCTTAGATTTTTCGTAGTGAAATTTTCTTCATGAAGAATGTTACCTATTACGAATAATCTTCCTAGCCAATCCAAAAGGTATGATTTTTTTACTTATGATTTCGTAATCATATTTTACATACTGGTATTTTATTTTGAATTTTATTTTCTGATATTCTTTTTTTTCATTAAATCTGAATATTTTCCTTTTAAAACATCAAAAGATCGGATTCAACCAAATTTTTCATTGTGGCTATCTTTTCAACTGTTAGATCTGATCAGAAGGATTCCCAACTATTAGATTCAAATTGGAAGTTGAGAGGTCACTTTTATAACCTATATAAAGAACCCCTGAAGGGTTATCCCACATCGGTTATCAAGATTTTCCATCTCGAAGCTCTGCCTCTCTACTAAAGCCCGTTCCGAATTCTTCAGAGGTGATCTTGTTCGAATGTCGGCAGAAGCTCATTCTCAAGATATGTCTTCTGTCAAGCTGATTTCAGAATGGAAAATATATAGGGAGAGGTTGGTACACCCAAACATTTTTAACAAGTATGACTCCATTATTTCCAAGAACATAAAGCTCAATGTATGGGAAGATGTAGCTATTTCAAAGATAGGGGCTCAGGATGTTGTCTATCCAGATCTTCTTATCAAATTCTATGAATCTGTTTTCTTTTTTAAGTAAGAGGGAAGAGAAAAATTATCATTCAAGATTTATGGAAAGACATATAAACTCTCTTACACCAAGACTGCAAGCTTGGTAGGGCTCTCATATGAAGGTGAAGCCAAGTTTTTCTCCCACAAGCGGCCAGATCTGGAAGGAAGATTCATCAAGGTGAAGGCTATGGAATTACTTGGACTTACTGATTTTAAGACATCCATGATTTCCCACCTATCTTCCAACAATCGGATTCTACAGTTATGGGTGCAGGGTCTCATCGTACCTAGGAAGGGTGATAAGGACACCCTTAAGAAAAGTGAAATTTACATCTTAGATTTTTTTAGATCTAAGGAAAATCAAATTGATGAGGAAAATCCACATTAGGATTTAGAACATCAAAAATGGAAATTTAAGAGCTCAAATTATCATATATCTGGCCTTACTTTCTAAGCTGGTAGTTCGATGCCTATAATCTTTCACGAACCCCTGCATTTTCAAGCCTAGGAATTTCAAGGTGATGCTTATTAGTGATGACACCCTCAAAAAAATGATGATTGGTTTCTCCAAGGAGATAAGAGAATTTTATGATCTTCATGAGGAAGAGGCAAAAGTTGTTCCTCAAAATGTAGAAAAAGATGAACCATCAATGAAGGTTGGAAGGAAAAGGAAGTTGAATGAAGTGAAAGTTGAAGATAAAACCCCTAAGTCTAAGGAAGTCCAATCCGTACCTCCTAAATAGAAGAAGAAAAAAGCATACCCAGATGAAGTCGTAGAAAAGTGTAGAGAGAATAAGAAAAATAGAAAGTAAGGGGAGCCACAGTTTGGCTTGGACCCGGTAGAGGCAAAGGAATTTAATGAGAAAACCGCTAAAGAGCTACAAAAGCAAGCCAAGGAAAAGAAGCTGAAGATGAAGATGTCTGAAGCAGAGATTGTCCAATATGTTCTGAAGGACACTGAGGTTGCATCCAAACAAATTCCCGTACTAAAAACCTTCATAGTAGAACAATTACCTGTGACTCCGGGAGGTAAATTCATGTCTCCGAAAAAACTAAAAGAGAAGGAAGTTGAGAAGGAAGATGTGGAAGAAGTTCAAGAAGCTCAAAGCTCTGAACAGACAGCTGATTTGCTAAACCAAGTAGACGACATTCAGGAAAGGGAAAGTGCTTCCGATAAATTTTCACTTTGGAGTTCTCAATATGGATCTTCTAAACTTGTTACACCTAGAGATGATGAGAAGGGTGAAGAGGGAGTCAACAAGACATTTGAGGAAGAGAGTCACAATCATGATTTTATTCTTCCTGGGGATATTGAATCTAGAGATGAGAAGGAAAAATTTGATGAAGATAAAACTGTACAGTTATCCGTAAGTGAGAAGGAATCTCTTGATGAGGAATCAGTACCAAAAACTGACAAGGGGAAACAAGTAGTTGCTAAT
Source organism: Viscum album (assembly GCA_963277665.1). NCBI lineage: Eukaryota > Viridiplantae > Streptophyta > Magnoliopsida > Santalales > Viscaceae > Viscum > Viscum album. The sequence continues at coordinate 997,821,163 of OY728132.1, forward strand.
ACCTCAATGAAAGAATTTATGAGGAAGATAAAAGATGGAGGAACACATAAGAGGAAGTTGGTAGAGTTAGAGGAAGAACCATCTCCACGTAAATTGTCAAATTCGGATTCGTCAGCCTTAGGGCACGATTTTGTTGTCCCGTCCCTAAAGAATTTGGTAGATACCCTTCCGATCATTCAAGAAATTGATTCTAGATAACAGATGCTTCAGCATACCATGAGTCAGAAATCAGAATCTATATCCATGGTGATGGATAGATGTGTGAATATTGTGGTAGAGCACAAAAATTTAATGATCAGCTATGATGATCATAGAAAATCGTGCAAGAATATGACCAAATGTTCTAAGAAAATTTTCGTAGATTTGGAAGAGCCGATCAATTCCTAGAAGATGTCAAGGAAGATTTTGACACTGAAGATACAAAAATCAATAATCTGTCAAAAAGATTCTAGGAAAAGCTAACCCTTGAAGAAAATACTCGGATTCAAGAGGTGAAAGATCTGAATGGTAAGCTGAGTTATATTGTTCAAAGCTTGAAAATAGAGAAGGATTTCTGGATTGAGATACAGGAAACACTTTTTAAATAAGATGAATTTCTGAATGCTCAAGAAGAGTTCATGAAGACATAGGAAGACAGGATCAAGGCATTAGAAAAGCAAGCTGAGGAGGATCATAATGAGACGAAAAAGCTGAATACCACTATGAAGATGATAATACCCAAGGAAAAAAGAAACAAAATAAATCCCACTCCGATATTTTGGTGTATTTTTCCAGGTGCTAATTCTTTAAATCATAATGGTATTGTGGCGTATCATTTTTTGTTTGTATGTCTTTACTAATATTTCAGGTACCATGTTTCATTTCCATTCCCTCAAAATCTTTTGGAAAATCACAAAGGGGGATAAAGAAAAAGAACTCAAAAAGGGAGAAGGAAAAATATAATCGGGTAGAAAGAAAATGATATCTAAGTAAAGAAAAAATATCCCTAAGTAAGGGGTGAGTTTATTTAAGTGGGATTTTCTCATTATGAATAATTCCACATTCAAATGAAAATTATCATTCTGAAAATCTAGAATATGATCCTTAGAGTTCCAAATACTAAGGGGGAGTTAGTCATATTAACCATTGTTCACGAACAAAAAGAGATAAGCATTAATTTCAACATCTATGAAATTTATTGCAAGTCCTTATATTCTTTTTCATAAGGATCTTTGTTCTTTACAAAAGGGGGAGATTGTTGAGTCAATAAGGTTTACCTTATGACTTTTCCATTTATCTTGTCTTGAAAATCAAAAACACCTGATTTCAAGGAAAAAATCATTTTACCCCAGTTTTACTTCCATATGGACAATTTCCTTCCCAAAGGAAATTTACACCTTCCTTGTTTTCATTATTCAATCACATTTTTCTAAGTGTAAAATTCAGAATGAAACCAAAAAAAACTCTGAATTTTATTACTACCTAGAATATGAAACATTTTGTTTTAGGATCAAAATTCTTAGAATTTTAGATACGAACATCACTTAGTTCAACTTCGAATTCTTGTTACGAAATCTCATGTAGTTCAACTCCGAATTCTGGATACGAACGTTCATGAAGTTCGACTCTTAATTCTCATTATAAATTATGGATATGAACTCTCATGAAGTTCAACTCCGAGTTGTGGTTATGAACTCTCATGTAGTTTAAATCCAAATTCTGGATACGAAGATTCATGAAGTTCGACTCCAAATTCTGATTACGAATTCTGGATATGAACTTCTCTATGTTCTAACTCCAGAGGACTTTGAATTCAGACTTCAAACTCCAATGTGTTCTGAATCTGAATTCTCATGAACTCTGACTCCGAACCTAGAATGTTCTAGTTCAGAATTATGGAGAATCCAAATTCTGAATTCCCTAGAAATATAGACTCCATAATTTTATAGAGTTTGAGATCCTAATTCCTAGAAAACAGAATCTGAATATCCTTGTATTATAGATTCCGAATAAATTTTGGTTGAATTCAAACATTCACTTACTTATATTCTGAATATAAATTTTGGTTATTCTTTCACTTGTTTAGATATAAAAATATATTGTTCTTTCAGTTATCAACTAACCGTTGATTGCGTGACACGTGTACAGGTCCCTCAAAATTTCTAGGCAAAATATGACTGTTTGAGGAGGGAGCCAACCGTTGGAGTTGTGCCTAAAAATAGAAGCTCATTTGAAAAGAACACAACCCATGATAACGACTTTGACAACCGTTCTTACATGTTGTTGAAGTGATTTATAGAGAGAGAGCGGCTCTTATGAACTCTCATGCTTCATGTAGAAGGTTTGAACGTCTTGTTCAAACTTTGCTTCGTGCAGACCTGCTTCGTGTGACTCTGATTGTTGCTGTGTACAATCGAGGGCTTCCGGGGATAGGAAGACAGAGGTGTCGACTACCTGATAGTTGAGGGCTTGTGGGAATAGAAAGACAAACTCCGATCTTCATATCGAGGGCTTACCCTGGTGTGGGTAAGACATACTTTCTTGAAATTATAAATCATGGGACCTTTATTTATGGTTGTTGGATACCGTTCTCTTTGGTTTAAAAGATTTAATACTTGTTACTTGTTTTGTTTCACGTTTTCCACTACATTTTGGGTTGTTAAGGAAAGTATAACTTTCTTATACTTCCTCACACTTGTACTCTGTTTTAGTCAGATTTGATATGTTTTAAGGTAGAATATTAGTTGTTGTAAACTTTTGTTAAGTTTCATTTCTGAAATCACTTTTCCGGAATCATGAATGTTTTTATAACATAGAGATGTGGTGAATTTTGGTTATACAAAATTTCCTTAGGGATTTATAAAAGTATACAATTCACCACTATTGTATTTTAGCATCTCTTACTTATATATTAAATCATACATTTGGTATTATAGAGTATATCATACTCAAATACCATCTCACACAAGGCACATTTGTGCTAGAAGAATATCCACTTGTACTATATTGACAAGGATGTATTTCTTGAAAAAACAACACAATCTATACGTTAAAAAATAATATGATTTTATTCTAAAAATATCTTGAAACTCCATCATAGGTTTATGGTCCTTACATTATGTCTTCATAAATGTAATTCCAAAGGATTATACTAATCATCCTCTTACACCAACAACAGTGACCCCCACTATGGAAAAATTCACTTATTGTGAGTGGCTATTTATTGTAATCCCATCACCCATTGAAAATATTATTTCTAGAGGACTATTTGTGTTGATATTCCAATATCGTTGCACATACTATTAAATAAAAACTTATTTGTGATGGGAGAAGGTACCCACCACAAATAATTTTCGTGATGCTCCCAACAACAACAAATAAAATGGTATCTACGATAGAACTAGGTTACCATCACAAATTACCTCGGTCATGAAATGTTATTATTGACGGGAGAATGTTCCAGTCAATAATAACCTTCGTTAATTAATGTTATTAATGATGTGTCATCAATACATGTCACAAATAATCTTTCAGTGGGGGAATATTTTCAACGGTACATATTGCAAATAAAATTTAAAACATTCACTAGATTATTTAATGTGGGAACTATTTGAGATGGTTCCCATAAAAAATATTAATATTTGTGACATGCATCTTATAAAAAATATCCCCTTCGCTACTAATATAATATATATATATACCCCCATAATGTTTTCCCTTCATTCTCCCTTTAAGCCTTCCTCTTCTAAAAATCCCTCTTCTTTGCTTAAATTATTCAATTAAATGATTAAACAATTAATGCGAAGGATATTCTGAGGTATTAATCCCACAAAAAAATCATTTTTGAGGTATTAATGAAACATTTTTAATTTATATTTTATTTATTAATTAATATATTATAATTTAATATTACTAATTAGTAGTAATTTTGGTTAATTAGATGTCATTATTTATAATTAGACATATTTTCTAATAATTGGATTTAATTATTTTAAATTGAAAAATATTTAGTTTTAATTATAAGTAATATTCTTAGTTAAGATTAATAAATGTTAATTTGATATAATTATTATTAAATTTTGATAAATTATAAAAAATGTAATAAAAATAAGCAGTAATTAGTAAAGACATTCTATAAACATCAATAATTTGAAAAAAATAGTGGTAAATGAGAAGAATTAGAAAAACTAACTAATAATTATTAAGATTTATTAAATATTAATAGTAATGAGTAAAAATTAGTAAAAATTAGTGATGAATAGTAAAAATTAGTAAAAATTGTAGTAAACCATTATAATTAGTAATAATTAATAGTAATTAGTAGAGAATTTGTTGTAAATTACTATAATTATAAAATACTAGTTGTAATTATTATCTATTAATTTTATGTACCATTAATTATTTAATGTTTTATGTAATTAGTTGACGGTAGTTAAAATTACCGATAATTAGTAATGATTAGTAAAAATGATCAGTAAATGACTTTAATTAAGTAACATTAATGATAATTGTTGAAAATTAGTATTAATTAAAAAAATAATAGTGATAATTTAGTATAATTATTAAAAATTAGATTTTATTGGTAAAAATAGCAAACATTTCAGTTAGATCACTATAATTATGTAAATATTATTTGGTTTTAGTAGTAATTAGTAGTAATTAGTGATAATTAGTGGTAATTAGTAGTATTTAGCAATAATTAGTGACAAATAGTTTGAATTAGTTGTAGTTATTTACAATTAGTGGATTTTAATAATAATTAGTAATAAATCACGGTAATTTTTGGTACTCGATAATAATTTGGGGTAGTTTATAATACATAGTATTTTTTAGTTTAAATTACTAAAACACATAAAATGAAATAGGAAATAAATTTTTTTACGAGTAATGAAAATTTTGGATACATATATAATAAATTTGTTTTATCACCTAAATATTTTCAAATCTATAATTTACACCTTTTCTTAAAATATATGATTCAATGTAACTTTATATTTAATTATACTAAAAATATATGTGATTTTTTGAAATTATATCTATTTATAAGTAATTACAACGAAATTTTAGTATGATTTAATATAAATTTAAAATATATATTATAAATTATTAAATAGTGTAAATAATAGAATTTCTAATATTAGGGTGATTAAAAATGAATAATTTATTACAACCATGTTCGAATATTTCCTTAGGATGGTATAATCGGGGTAGGTAGGAGGTGTCACGATGATGGCAGCAAGAGGAGGAGGATGAGGAGATGCATCAATGGTAGGAGCAGCATTAGGATGTGATGCGTTGATGGAAGGAGCAGCAGTATGAGAAGATGATACAGTACATGCAAACATTATTATTAATTAGAAATATTTAGTTTTAATTAGCAGAATTTTTTTTAATGAAAAGTAAATAGTTTTAATTTTCAATAACATTTTTAATTATCAGTATGTTGATGTTATTAAAAATAATTAATTATAATTAAGAAATAATAGTAATAATTTGTATAAATTCTTAATAATTTATAAATACTAGAAATAAATAATAATAATATACAGTATTTTTAATTAATAAAAAATAAAAAGTGAAAATGAATGTTAAACCACTATAATTAGTAACAAATGTAGGAATTAGTTAAAATTAATTGTAGACCAGTATAATTTTAAAAAATTATCATTAATAGTAAAAATTTGTGGCAATCAGTAAAATTTAGTGAAAATTAATGGAAATGAATAAAAATACTAAAAATTAGCAGAAATAACTAAAAATATTAAAAATTATTAAGGACACTAAAAAAACTAAAAAGTAGAGGAAAACCAATATTAGTAATAAAAAATAGTATTGATTATTAAATATTAATGTTAAATCACTATAATTAATAAAAATTACTATAAATTAATATTAATTAGAAAAAAATAACAATAAATCACAATAATTATGAAAAAATTGTGGTAATTAGAAAACAAAATTGTTCAAAATAGAGGTAATTATTTGTGATTTGAAAAAAATAACATTTAATCACAATAATTAATAACAATTAATGGTAATTTGTAAAAACTAGTAGTGATTTGTAAAAATTAGAAGTACTTTGTAAAAATTAGCAGTAATTTGTAAAAAAAATGTGATAATCCAATCAAATTATTACAAATTAGAATTAAATAGTTAAAATTCTTAAAAATTACCCATAATTTATTTTAATTAAAAATGATTAGAAGTAATATCTTAAATCTATAAAATATTACCAGAAAATTAGTAGAACATAAGTCACTATAATTAGGGATAATTAGTTTTAATTGGTAAAAACTAATGATAAATCAATATAATTATTAAATCTATGTTAGGATTTGTAAAAATTTGTAAAATTATATTTAATTACTAAAGGTTAGTAAAAAATGAACATTAAATTACCATAATAAGAAAAACAGTAGTGAAAAATAGTTAACATTTATGGAATTTAGTAAAAAAAATATTGATTAATCACTATAATTATTAAAAAATATAGGTTATGTAGAATTAATTAGTAAAAATTAAATTTAAATAACTATAATAAATAAATATTATAAGTAATTATAAAATTAAAAATAAATTGGAGGTAATTAGTGAAGATTAGTGAAAATGAACATTAAATCACTATAATTAGTAAAAATTATTTATAATTTGAAAAAAATAGTGGTAATTAATAAAAAAGTAGTGATAAATCACTATAATTAATAGAATTTTCCATTAATTAGTAAAAATTAATAAACAATATTGCTAAATTTGAAATAAAATAATTTTAATTCAATATAATCAATGTAATTTTTCAATAATTATGAACAATTAAATATAAATCATTATAATTACTAAAAATTAGTGGTGAACAGAAAAAATATGTAATTATTTGATGTAATTGTTAAATATTAGTAACACTTAGAATTAAATTAATACAATAAGGAAACAAATAATGGAATAGAATTACAGTTAGTAGTAATTAGTAAAAATTATTTATAAATTACTGTAATTATTCGAAAATAAATGTAATGTTGTATTAATTTGTAAAACATATCGATAAATCATTATAATTAGGTAATAATTTTTAGTAATTAGAAAAAAATAATGATAAATAATTATTAATTTTAAAAATTTTCTTCAATTAGTATTAATTATAGGTAATTAAAAATATTTACTTTTAATTTTATATAATTAGAGATAATCAGAAATTATATAGTTTTAATTATAATTTGATATATTTATAAATTTTTTGTATAATTATGGATGCATGAAATATGAAACATTTTCTATTGTGATATCATGATTTGACAAATCATTAGAAGAATAAAAATTGTTATGATATAAATATTGTCTAAATTAAGAGTGTTCAAGGATCCATGGAATTATAATTTATATTAATTATTGATAATAATAAAAAATCAACAGTAATTATAAAAATCATTGGGAAATAGATAAAATTGAAAATATTTACAAGTAAATTATAATTTTTTAATTATATAATATTTTTTCATATTGTTTATCTTATATTAAATTAATCAAAAATAATTTATTTAGTTTTTTAATGAAAAATTGAAAAAGGATGTTGAAAAAAAATTATTACATGACCGTGATATGCTAAATTATCATGACGATCAAGGGGTTTCCTGAATAATTAATGTATATATTTATGGTGTGGAATATTTTTTATTATTTTATTTATGAAAACAAAAATGTGTATTATAATGGAAAATGATGTTTCCATATAAAAAATGTGATCTGAGAATGTTTGTCACATTTGAAAATGTTTGGGGGTTATCAATTGAATTGTGGTTTAAAATGTATTTTATTTTTTGGTATCAATAATGTAAATGCATAAATAAAAAAGATAATAATAATTTGGATCCAGACTATCACGGTTTCAAAATATAGTACATGATGTGGATGGTCCGGCTTTTTAACAAAGTAAATCTCATGATAATATTTATTTAACTGTTGAATTCGAACCATATCATTTTTATGAGTTGTTGTTGTTTGATAAGGATTTTATATATCATGGTTCATAGATCATAAAATTTTAAGTGGTTAAAATACTTATGGTGATTAAATCATATAATTGATTTCAAATACAGGAAATGACTAGCTATTCCCTTGGGTAACATAACTATGACCTAAAAGAAATGTGTTCCCTAAAATTTTATTTAAGGACAAGAGGCAGGTTCATAATCCTGGTCACGGTTATAAGAATACTCATGCATGTTTAAATTATTACATTGTATAATATGTTGAAAATGTGTCATTAGTATGTTTTCTTACATGTGGAGAATCTATGTACAAAGACACTCAAATAGGAAAGACTGGATTGATTCCTATAAAACAAGTGAGGTGTATCCCAAATAAGACAAGATTGTAATTTGTATTTATGTCTCAAAACATCATCATTGAAGTCTTGATAAAAAAAAATCAACTGGTGAAAGCTTAAATCATCCTTGTGATGGTGATTCAGGGAAGAATTTTGACTGAGTCCATCTGCCTTCTTCTTCAAGAGCCAAAAATCTATGATGGGATCTTTCTACTAACATTTTCTTTCTTTTTGGTTCTTTCGGTAGTCAATAATAATGTTGGACCATCTTAATAACTCTCTAAGATTTACCTCCTTAGATGTTGAAAAATGATCAATATATTTTTCTGGCCTTAATTTTTTTGAATCAAATGCATAAAAGAACCTTGATTTTTATTTGAATACATTGACTGATGAGTTAAATTTATTACGGCATAATTTCGTTAGTACATAAGATTTTGTTGTGAATTATAATTTTCTAACAAAAGATTCATTAATATGGATAATTAGAAACTTCCTAACATATGAAAGGTTATCATGATGGAGTAAACTTGGAGAAAAATCAGGTACGTACTATATGGGATATAAAAATAATATATACTCATCATTGGAAGAAAAACATGGGTTTTTTTATTGTCATAGAAGATTTTATTTGCTCATTCTTCCTTTTCAAAGGAATATATATGATTTTCAAAAAGGATCAATTGGAATAGTTTGTCCTCAAAAAATTATCTCTAGTATTGAGTTAAAATACATTGTCTTTTTATTACCTCCCATTACAATTGGCATGACTATAAATCAAAAAAATAGATGGATTTGGGATAGAACACAATTGGGAAAAATGAATATTTTTTTTCGATTATCTTCATTAGTGTGATTTGATGGTCCATTATTTTTTTGTTATCATTCATATTGGGAAGAAAAATGTTGGTAAAATATTTTATATATTTTTTGACACACCAAGTAAAATGAAATATAATAGAACAACATGATTAGTTATTGCCAAAATTTGCAAGAAACAAGATGTTGAAGTATTTTAAAAATGTAGATCATATAATTTTATGAATAAAGACGTTTTTTAATGTTTCCCAAAAAATTATTTATTATTTTGTTAGTGGAATACATGTTTGAGGTTTCTATATGGATATGTTTCCAATTCAGATTGCTGTGATTGAAATTGTTATATTATCGGATTAAAAATTCCTAGTTATCATGATATAGTGGAAAGAATTATACCAATTGAATCTATAGTTTTTTGGAAATCAATTATTTTGGATACTCTAACAAAAATACCATATTTTTGAGACCTTCATTCAGAAAAAATATACTAATAGGCACTAAATAGAGTTCATGAAATTTTGTGAAATTTTATGTAAACTGAAAAAAATTCCACTGAATTTATTTGAATAAATTTATCATTTTATATTATAATTTATGCATGAAGAAAAATATTGCATTACATTATTATTCCCTTCTATAATATTATACGATAGTTTCAAGTAGAAATTGATTAAAATGTGTGTAAAAAAATCATCGGTCAGAGGATCAATTACAGAAGCTTATTTTCATGAGGAAATTTTTTTACGCTCTTCTTATTTTCAATATGAATATCCCCTAAATCATTATCAAATAGAATATAATGAGGTAAGCCACATAGTTGAAAATCATAATCAAATTTTAGTTTTTAATCAGCCTATAATTTTCATTAGTGGAGTTCTGGAATGATTGATTTTAGATGGTAAACATCACAAGGTTCATATATATATTATAATTAGCTGTGATGATATTATTTTATTTATATAGTGAGTGATAATATAACTTTTACATATTTTTTTAGAATTAAATCAATAATATTTTATTTGTATATTATATTATAATACTATCAGGAAATATTTTTCACAAATTACAGCAATATCCCATGAAAAACATCGGACGAAAAATTTATTCTACTTGTTTCAAAAACCGTTAATGAAAATTTTTATGGTTTATCATATAAAATAAATTTATTACTTGTTTTACTGATTTTTTTTAATTTTTAGTTTCTTCACCATGATTATAAAATAGATAATTGATTTTTGGTATTAAGTAACACACTATCCAATATGGTTAAATCATATAATGCATATGTGGTGAATGACTTTCAATTTTATACATGTGTATATGAGGATTAAAAACAATTAATATCGGTGTTCTCTTGAGAGGATCTCATAATAGGGAATGTGAAGATGTATTTTATGTCATGATAGGAGATATAATTGAACTGTTTTATGTAAGGATGTTTAAATTTCAATGGTTGAATACTGATCGAGGACTTCATGTTTATCTTTACCCTAGAATATTTTATATTATATATAAAATCCTTCTTGTAGTAAATGAATAATTTTTATAGGCTCACCAACCACATAAAATATTTTATGAAAATTATTATGTTGATTCAATAGAGTAAATTTATTGGTTTAGTATAATAAAAATGAAATCTCATGAAAATCAGTTTATCCAAAATGAATGTGGTTCCATTGAAGTGAATTGAATTGAAATTTTAGAAGAGAAAATTACAAAACTATCTTTTCCATGAAAAGACACCAGTATCAATGTTGAAACCAAATAGTTATGAATAAATGATGATGATGTTATTGATGTAACAAATGAACATGAAATATAAATAGATGATGAGGATGAAACTCCTATGCAAATTGATGATAATAAGGGGGAATATGAAGATATTGATGTCGTTATATACAAAGATGATGATAACGATTAATATTGATATAATTATATTATTGTAATAATAATATCTAAAATATACGTATACTACTAATTTTTTTATTATTTTATTATTAAAACCATTTCCTGTTTTAGATGGCTGATGACCATTTAACTCATCTATTTTGTGAGCTGGATGAGGCATCACTACATGGTGATGTACATGATGTTTCATCATATGACCCTCAGGTTGCTGGTGGTTTAGAAAAAACTAAGCGGGGTCTTGTTCATGAGAGATTTATGATCAACGAACCTATCTCTATGGGAAGTACACATATTGAGATCAGTCCACACATGAGGAGGTAGGTTCAATTGATTATTAAGTTATTTTTAAATAACATCAATTAATTTTTTATTTAATAATTATCATATTATTTGTTCTTTTTTTCACATCATTTCACAAATATATGCTAGATAGGGGCGTTTTATATTGAAAAATTATTTTTTCTAGGGCATGGGTGACATGGGATCAGATTCCTATTAATATTTGGAATTTCATGTTTGATTATTTTATGTTATGTAAAAAAATCATATTTATATTGAACACTATTTCATTATTTAAATTATATTATTAATTATTTCTAGGTTTCATGGTATTCTATTGATGATAGAATGACAAATTATATCTAGGAGGCCTAGAGGGTCCAGATTCATGCGAATTTATGTTGGTTTTTGGACATTCTGAGGAGGATAGTCATGCAAAAATAGGAAGTCAACGATTTTGATGGATCTTAAGGTTCCCACAAACTCGATTTCATTTCATAGTAGGTTAGGGATGGATTCTCCTAAAAATAGACGAGAGATATATTTTATAAGAGAGCATAATTAGGTTTAAAAAACATGGGGAGGCCATAGGTGATGCATGTAGCTGGTAGTCTTACATTTAGTATGCATTGATGTCATATGGTAAGTATTTTTTAAAAAATTTATAAAAAGTTTAATTTGAACTTTTCAGTTTAAACTCACATTTTAGTCAAACATCTTTATATTATGGATTCCAATGTTTATAAGTGGATTTATAATGATACAATCACTATAAAGATTATAGGTGGTCTTCCATCTCAAATTTTTTTCAGTATAGTTTTTTTGAGTTTTACGAAAACTGAAAAAAAATATTTTAAATATTTTAATATTTAATTACTGTTGAAGGAGTCATACGAGTCATCAAATTATCAGAAATAGGTTTATATTCAGGATGAGAGAGAGGGTAATAGAACTCGTGCAACATTTTTGATGATGTAGTATGGATATACGAGACAAAATAAGACTTCATAAAAGGCTAATTTGTTGGAATTGTGTCAAGATTAAAGTATATGATCTATTATGATACATATGTGATGTATTCGTTCTACATAATAGGAGATCACAAATTTTTATCATCAAATGATGCATAGTATGAGGAGAATCTGTGATCTTAGGGTGAGATTATCGAGACGATGCGTAGAGAGAAAGAAGAGCATTGTGGATAGAAATTATAATAGCAGTAGGAGACGCATTGATGAAAGAAGTAGTGACATCAGCATATAGTGTTTTACATGAGACAGTTGATTCAGAGTTTAGGGATACAGTTCCATCCACAACATCCTTTTGATGTGTCTCTCTATTAGTGATTTATATATTTTTTGTCACGTTAATTTTGATATACATTTAAATGAACATATTTTTTTAAATATTTTTAATAATTGATATATTTATAGTTTTATGTAGTGTTATTTATATTATTTCTAACATTTTATAATTTATAATTTAATTTTCCTATATCTATTTTTTACTCTTATCGATGAGAAGATTCTACCATCACATATAATGATTTTTTTATTGGAAAATCATCCCACTGTAATAGAATTTGTTTACCGGGAAAGGTTATTTTCAGTTGGTCAATCCTCTAATTACAATATCATTTTTAAAATAATAGGAATGGATACTTGAAATGAGATTCTTACCTAATGAAAATAATTATTTTCTGTAATTTCTTGTCACTGAAAAGGTTTTTTCAATCAGAACCCATCACAAATAATTAATTTCAGTGTTGTTCCGAACACCAATAACACAAAGATTGTGGAAAATTTATTATATTAAAATATATAAATTGTCTGAATACAAATGGGCTTGCCAGTTATTTTATTTTTGAGAACTAGTTGTAATCAAGTTACACATTTTACATTGGAAAAAATAGAATATAGTAATTTTTTCAATAAATTAAATCATTGAAAACCTTGAAAATATCTCATATGTTTATCATAAAAAGGGAAATAAAACAAGGGTGAGTTAAAATTCTTAATAAGAGATATGTGTATCAGAAGTTATCATGATTATATAAATAATAATAAATAGAGAATAGTAAATAACTAAACAAAAATTCTATTCAAATAACTATATAAGGAATAACAAATATAGAAATGTAAAAAAGCAGAAAATATGTTTCCATTTATTCAATAAACTAAGAATTAAATACATCCAGAGATAATGTCACTGAGAATATTTTAGGGGTATTAATAACTGAATTTTTAAAAAAGAAAATGATTAATTTTTTGGAGTGATGCCTTAGTATCATGGTACATATACCTTAAATACCACTCATATTATTTTTAATACTAAATGGTACAAAATGATCAGGTTTGGATAACTATTCTTAAACTATCGAAACCTTACAAAATATATTTTAAAACTACTTGGTAAACACTCATAGGGTTTCCCAAATAATTTCTCTCATGATACATATCAATGAATACAGTGTATATCAATTATTAGGAACCACCAGTGTCTATATTACAAAAAATTCCCTCATATAAAAATTTGTTTTTTTATTTTATGAACATCATTCCATATCATCATGTATCTATATTGTGTAAAGGATAAAAGTTTATCAATATTTCTATAGTTATTCAAATAATACATAGAGAAATCTCTATATGTAAAAATGCTATACGGGTTAGCATATAATCATATTTTCAATGAAAGAACATGGATATTTAATAGAAATGTATTTTCTAATGTAAAATTTTTATAGGTCGTCATCCACTGTACACATTAAATATAATTTAGTAACCCATTTGATTGATGCGGGGATGGTCATATGTCGAGAAAATATTATTATTACTTATAATTTTATGTATGATTATATGGTTAAAATATAAATAATTTTTAATTATAATTGATGAATTTGAAGGAACAAACCAAATAAAACTTCTCATTAAGGAACATTACCTCTTTTTCGGGTTTCCCCGTTAGGTTTTCACCAAACCGTTTCCTAGGATGTCATTGTTAAAAAAACATGGCCTCATGGATTCGAGGAGGGATTTTTATAAGTTATTTTGGTAGTTATTGATGAAAATTAGGTTTTATGTTATGAAAATGAGAGTAGAGTTGGTGTCCTTTTATATGTGACATGAGTAGAAAACTTGTAAATTTTATAAAAAAAATGTATACCTAGGTTTTTTCATTCATATATGTTAAAGAATTTATTATTATTGAGAGGCAAAAATGTTAGGGTCTAAATATGGCTATAATATAGTTTGTCAATAAATTTTTAAGAAATTTTAGGCCTTATCTTATAAGTTTAACCACATAGTATATCATTTTTAAACATAACCATGATAATTAATTTTTACTATTTTAATTTTTAATTTTACTCAAAACTGAAGTTGGAATTATTAGGAAATATAAATTACTTTGATTACAAATATGGAATCTATATTTTCATATTCGATTAACATAATTGGAATAATTTAATATAAAATTATTCTTGTAAATAGGACGAGAAAAATGATTTCCTACCATAAAATGATCAAAATTTTACAATGTCATTATATGAAAAATAAATATAAAAATGATTTTAATGACCTAATTTGGATTAAATTTTATAAAATTTAACTAATTTAACATTAAAAATATTCGAAAATATTTAATAATTTTTTAAATAATTTGATTGAAATGCCAGTTTTCAATTATAATTTAATATTTTTCACTATTCAATAAAATGGAACTTTTCTGAAACACCACAAAAAATCACCATAAGATATTTTTATATTATAATTTCCAAATAAAATTATGTTGTTATATAATATTTCTAATAGTGTAAGATTTTAATTTAAATCCTATGTGCATAGCTTGATAAAACCATATTATGTACAAAATGTTTTTTTTTCAAAAAAACATATCTATTTATTTTTATTGATTTTTATTTTATTTATAATGACTATATATCTATAATTTAATTATTTTAGTTAATACTATTCATACCCTCCTATTTAAATATCTAGGCGATAACTATCATATTAAATAATAATATTTAATAATATCACATGTTCCGTTTAAAATCGTTATTGTGTGCAACCCAATATAAACATTGGGTTGCATGTAATGAAAGAAAAACACAATGTTTCATGTAAAAAATATAAACTAAATGTTTCATACAATTCACTCTATTGATAAATTTAGTTTATTATCAAAAATAAATATAATTTATGTACTTAGTTTTTTGCATCATCTGATACCAATTATGAAACCCTAACTCTGGTAGCCATGTACTAATGCTTATTATAATACATTGGAAAAAGAACAATATATTTATATACTGAATGATTTAATAGGTTCATTATATTGTAAGATAATAAAAATTCATGATTCTCACATTGCATATGAGAACATGAAATATAATATAATAATAATTATGATAAATTTATTATTTCATCAAGTAAAACCATGATTTCATTCTTATATATGTTATTCGTATCCATGGGAAAGGAAAAAAGAATAAATGGTGGGATAAAATTATCAATATAGTTAATCATACAATAGAATCTATTATATAATAAATAAAACATAAATAATTTGGTAGAGAAAATTAGTAATCAAACATACCATATAACTATTACCATAAGAGGGGAATTAATCCATGTTTAAACATATAAATAATCTCTTGGATATTTTTAACTAGGTTAATAATGATTGAATTACTAATGTTATAATTCATAATCTTACCATTAAGGCCATGTTACATATCAATATATATAAATTGGTATGTCATATGCTAAATACCCAAACTAGTTTATCTGATGAGACCTATAGATGAATTGAGGGGATATAAGGGACCTCTTCCATCACATAAAAATTCCACTAATTAAAAATATATTTAATCATCAATTAAATTCATAAATGTTATCATATATTAATAAATTTATATGTTTAATAAATAATAATAAATATCAATATTTTCATAATTAATCAAATAACATGGAGAGTAAACGCAATGTTTATAAATGGTATATGGTCTATAAAATAATTATATCCTTGATATAAAGAATATGAATATTCAATAGAAATGTAATTTCAAATATAAAATGATCATAATAAAGTAAATGTTTCAAGATAATGTTAATGGCCAAAAAAATAATAAGAGATAAGTGGTGACTAGTGATTCATCAGAAATATAGGTGTTATAATATATTTAATTCATTTATAGAATAAAATATTATTATATTAAAAAATTTAAATATGTTTAATTTACAAGTTTATATTATTAAAATATCATAAAACATGTATAACAAGAAAAATGTGGTGAAACATTAATAGTGGTCGCAATGTCACTTAATATTGTATGCATTAAAAAATATCCCATTTTACTTTTTTTAAAGAATGTTAAAAATTGGAATATTTAAAAAAATTAAAAACGTTCCTTTAAAACCTTTTAAAATGTGAAGGATGACTTGAAATTTCATTAATAAATAAATTTATTAAATAAACATAATTTTACAAAACTATTTAAAAATTTGGGTATGGAAAAAAAATACACCCAGTCTAAAGTATATATAAGATCAGATTTAATTTTAAAAATTTATACATATTTTATAAATAAAGTTTTATAATACTCCATTAATTAAAATTTATGGGAACCCCACAAATATTAGATTGTGAAATAATTCGATAACTATTTGGTAACTATTAAATTGTAACCAATTGAAAAGATAAACACAATTGAAACATTAAGGATCATTAATAAATAGGTATTCAAGATAAATATATGAATTATGTAGTATATACACCACATAAATTTAAATAGGTTCATTATATAAAATATGTCTCAATTGAATAGAAATTGAGATGAAATCTTTTACCTGAGGGTTGAATAGTATTGTAAGTGTATTTAAACTCTAGCATAATAAATGTATATTTATTATAATTCTATAATAGATCCATATACATAATTATAATATCTTATATGATCCTATAAAAACTCCTTATCACCCACTGACTAATAATATTTCATTATTACCATTGTTTCCGAGGTTCGTCCATTTTTTTCTTTTACGTGTTCTGTCATGATAATTCTAGTTCCTCGAAATAGGATAAGTTACATAATCTATAATAATATATTAATGTCATAAATATCATATTAATTCATTATATATATATAGATATATATATTTATAACAATTCTTGAAATTTGGACTTGTGAGACGAATCACATCGCTTCTTAGAGATGGTAGGTCATACGTATGTGTGGGTGATGTTATAATTTACTTAATGGGTGAAACGGTATTTATGTGGATGATATAATAATTTTCCAGAATCTATATTTTTTCAAAATTATCATATAAATTAATTATTTCCAATATTATCACTGTCGATGTGATTTTGCGGTGGAAAAAAATTACATCAGTTTGTGAGGTAGTAGTCTATTTCACACATGTGTGATGGTTTAATTTCTTATTTATTAGAAAATGATATGGATAAATATTATTCAAAAAATATAATAACATATATATATATCTTTAATATATACTTTTTATTATTTTATAATTATTATAACTTTATATAATTTTGTAAAATAATTAAAAATGAAAGTTCTTGTGGAAGATGACTATGTTCAATTAGAAAAACAGCCTTTGGATTTCATATTGAGAACAATTGGGTTTGTATTTTAGGAAGAATATAAGATATATAATATGAACAATAATTTTTGGGAGAAATTTTTTCAATGGTTGGTTGAGCTAAATGGTTTAATAAGTGTGAAAATATGAGGGTTGGAGGTTCACTTTTATAATTTTAGTGAGTGACACACTTGTATTTTTTCACTATAATCAAATTATATAAATACAATATTTTGAAAAAAAATGGCTACAAAATTGATCATATTATAATTTTATAAGGTCCATCTCAATATACCAATGACCAGTTGGGTTTTAGTACGTTTTTAATTAATTTTATCTCTGTTAAATTTTGGATAACCCCTTGATAATTTCATTTTAACCAAAACAATGGTGAATTTTTCACTATTTTGTCTATTAAAAATGATCAAAAAATGAAAAAAAAAACAACATTAAAAATATTTAATTATATATATAAATTATATTATATATTTTGTCAAACTCAATTCAAATAAGTAGTATAATTTTGTTTGAAAATAATCCAGTAAAACATCAGGAGAAACAGTTGATCAAAAAAATGAATTTTTCAACCATAATACGATATTACAAAATCATTATAAAGACTAATAATAATTATATTAACATAAATTCATAAATTTGGATATATAATCTATACATTTATTTTTAAATCATTCCTCATTATATATTATATTAATTAATTAAAATTAAACACATATTTCATTTTAAAAAACTTATCAAAAAAAAAATCCCTTTTATCTCTAGATGGTCTTATCATTATGCCTATGAAATATTTAGTTAATACCTAGTTAATTCTATAAATTATAGCAAATTACTTTAAAAAACTAGGAATAGTTAAATACTATATTTTTAAATTTTCGAAGAAGATCATTTCTAAAGGAATATTTCAGATACTCATTCGACACTTATTTTTTACCTAGTTTGTTTGAAATATATTTTCATCATATAAGATTATGAATCACTTCTAGTGAAATATTAAATTTCGAATTATATTATAGTTGTATTAAAATATATTTATCACTTTGTTTAATTACTTTTTTTGGTTTTACATTGAGGTAATTTAGTTGGATGCTAATATTTCTTATGAAAAATAGTCTTAATAGAAATTTGACCCCATAGGGAAAGTGTTGTTGAATAATTTAACTTAATAAGTAATGGTTTAATGGAAATACTAAATGGATGAAGAAAAAACATGAGAATATTAAAACACTATGGGGAAAAATATCCCCATATTTTATGTGATGAAAAAATTTATTAGTGTGTCATTTCACAAAAGGGAAGAAAATATAAGAATACATTTAATTTTAAGATAGATTTAATTTTAATAAATAAATTAAATTAAATTTATCCGGGTTTTTTAAATTATAATAATATAAGGTAATTTTTCTATCAAAATGAAAAAGTATTATTTCAAATCAAATTCATTATATGTATTTATTTAAAAAATATAATACTAAATTATTGAATCCTTGTTAGAAAATAATAATTTCCTTTTTTAATCAAAATTTAAAAATAATCTTTTCTTGAATTCATTAGAATTTTGCAAAAAAAATTGATTTTACAATGAATAGTGAAAATTTCTAATTTTTATTGAATATTGAAATTTATTTTAAAATATTTAATTACTAATATTTAATTAAAATTATATTTAAAATTTATTAAGTTCATTTTTATTAAACATAATCCAATTATTGTCCTTGGAATTCATTATATACTTTAATTTGTTAAAAAAATATTCTTATTCTAAAAAGAAATTTTTCAGAAAACTATTTTTTCACATTTTGAAGGATTAATTTTAATTTTAATCATGTAAATTATATGATTTGAGTTTTAAAAAATGGATTATATATATAGAAATTATAGGACCAATTCTAATAAATATTTCCTCTTTATTTTTTATTATTATAAATAGTAACATTAGATGATATTGGTCAACTCAGTAAGCGTAAATTTGGTAATTAAGGATACAAATAATATGATATGGACCAAATAATGACAGTGACAGTTACCATAATTATATTGTATGAGTATATATTATCCATAATAATGTAAAATTAGAATATAAGTCCTTTTATTATCATTTTATCATGAATTCGGAAATAAAAATTGTAATGAAAATTAAAAAATTGCATTGCCTTTGTTTTTATATATATAATATTTTGAAATAGGTATAAAAAGGATTTACTCTATTATAAATACTTATTTACAATATAAATTAATTCTTTTATAATTATTACTAATTTATAATTTTTAGTCATTACATAATTACCTTAAATGGTTAAAAAACACTAACACATTACATTTCCAATTAAATAAATAAATAAAACAAATGGTTTTAAATTTAATAAAAATTATATTTTTTGAATGAATTATTGTCCATTATTAATTTTAAATACATATATTATATTATAGATATGTTTGACGAGATTATATTAAAATATTTTTTAATGATATTTTTAATGTCTAATTAAATAAATATTTCTATAATTGATATTACATATATTTTATAATATATAATGTTTTATTTATTTTTTTAAATTAATTGAAAATATTTTATTTATACATCATAATTGGGTGTGGTATATAACATAAAAAATGTCCCTTTTATGAACCATGTTTCCTCCTAGAGTTACTACCATGTCCCTATAATAGTAAAACATTTGATGTCACAGTAAACGTCCAAAAGAGTTAACAATGGTTTAAAAACATATAACGATAAAAACATAATATAAACATATCCAAATTATATTTAGAGAGAGTATTTCAATTATACCTCATCTTATATTTTAATTATAATAATATTAAGGTATTTTATGATGAATAAAAATTTAATATCATTTAATATTTTAAGTAATTCCATGTGTGCCCCGCCCCTCACTTATAAAAGGGTGCGTACTCTCTTTTTTCATTCACACTTAAAAACCATTTTATGGTATAAAATTAATACTCAAATTTGTTACACAGATTATTCCCCATTTTCTATAGTCCTTTGTTTTATTAGTAAACCATTGTCAAAAATATTTTTTAAAAAATCATAAGAGGTGGTCTGAAGAAGGATTGTAGTCCATAATAAATTGTTTTGGGTTTATTTTTTATTCTACCTTTTAAAAATATTATTCAAATATAAAATCCTACAACTATATTCCCATTACATTGTGGGAAATCGGTTGATTGATGTTTTTACGAAAACTCTAGAGGTTTTGGGGAAATAATGAGGAGTTTTATGAAGTTTTAGACGTTGGAAGTAAACCAATGAAGATGCATCTCTAAAAATTAACCACTAGAAATAGATCTTTAGTTGTAGATAACTGGTTATTGATCTGTAGTGGTAGATCAGTATAGGTATATCCCTAGTGGATGATCATTTGAGGTATATCACTAGTGGTTTAACAATGGGGGTAGATCACTAGAGGTAGATCCATGGTTGTAGATCATTGTTGGTAGATCTACGAAAATATGTCACATGTGGTGGATCTCTATTTGTATCTTACTAGTGGTATCCCAATGGTGGTAGATCCAGGGTGGTAGATCTCTCATAGTATATATTTTGTGGTAGATCAATAGTGTATGATCTCTGGTGATAGTTCAGGGGCAGTAGATCTAGCACTCCATGTCAATGGAGGTATATCTTCTAAAGTATATCAATCAATGAAGATCCAGTTCTTCCAACATTTTTTATATTTCATTTTTGATTTCTTTTTGAATAAAAAATAATTTTGAAGAATTAATTAATGAAATTACCAACTATTTAAAGGGAGTATAATTATAACTTATATTTAATAAAATAAGAGAGAATTTTTAAATAGTTTTACCATGTGTATTTGACGAGATCCACCTTTAGTGGTCAATTAACATTGTATCATGTACCACTAGTTTAAATATAATATTTCTAAATATAAGATCATTTATTCATTCTAGTTTTCTTTATGTTCTAGTGAATTTTCCATTCGCATCGAGGAATCCAAATGTCTTCAAATCACCTTTCCAACAACAAAAATACTTTATTTCACGTGCCCCTTTTTTGGTACAGCGAGTCACATATATCTTCTTTCATCCCATTAGTTTATTTTTTTCTTCTACTTTTTTACATGAAATTATACATTTATCTTCGTTTGTAACCTTTGGATGTAAATGTATTTATCTTTATTATTATTATTCTATATAAATATTGAATTGAATGCATGAATAACATGTTGTTTCTTTCTTTAATGATAATGAGTTTCCTATTGATTTTCTAGATAAAAATATACACCTTCTACAGTTTCTAGAATTTTTAAGCTATATATTAACTTTTTGTTCATGATGGAAATGGATAAACATCACAAATTATGAGCTAATTGATTAATTTGATATAGAATTTAAGATGTGGTATGTTGTAACAAATTTAGTGATTCGTATAATTTGATGATAATAAAATTGATTCATTGTGAAAGAATAATTAAATGTTTCCTACTATGTTAATGGAATTGATAAATAATGTGAAGCATGAAAATTATTATTGAGAATATTGAGATGAAAATCACTTTTATTAAGAATGGACCTTCTCTTAGTTTGCTAAAACTAAATTTACTACTGAGACCATCTTCAACATTAGATGTAATGTTGTATATTGATTCCATCTGGGGACTATAGTTTTAACTTGAGAAAAATTAATCAGATAATTCAATATGTAATTAAAACCAACATTTTGTTAAATATTATTTCTAGGTAATGAGTTTCTAATCCATTTGTGAAGGTCAAGTTCCCTGTCTTTGAATCTATGAGTGATCATTAATATGTGAATAAAAATTTTACCATTTTAATGCCGAGAAATCGCTATTAGATTTTCTTGTACATTTCCTCCTTGTTTTTTTATGTACAATGGGTATGATCTACACATTGTAATTTGTTATTCTTATAGGATGGATAATCATAGGATTGATGATGTGATATGTTGCTGGGGATTCTTGAATTATGTGATAAAAATTGAAACATGTGATAGTGATATGGATCACGATATGTATGTGGGTTTTAAGGATGAAACCAATGATGATGGAACATATTTATGTTGGGATAACTTGTTGATGTGATGCTGATAGCTTTGATTCTTTCTTTTGAATCTATTTAATGGTTTATAGCTGCGTTGCATGTTTTATTTTCATTCCATTCCCCACATCGTATGGTCTCTGAAAGTGACTGGTTTCATTTTTCCTATTCATGGTAGCATAAAATGGTTATCTTAGATTTCTGAGAATAATGAAGGATTCTAATACTGTATAATCCATTTTAACACATGGGGTACGTGTTAATGGAATTGAAATGGTCAAAAGATATTAAACATTAGAAACGATGGACTTAGTATATGGCCTCATCCTTAAAGATTACATAATCTTGAATTAAGATAATTATTCTCATTGAGGATACTTTTAGGTTTATAGATTTAGATAATTAGGTCATAAATTATACATAAAAACATGAATATTACATGTATACACTTTTACTATGTATACATTTTTTTATACAATAAAACTATTAAAATAAAAGAAACATGTTTACTTCCATGTATTAAAAAGCATAACTTTTTCTTGATCACATCCTTGACCCTATTCCACTTTAAGTAATATAAAAAATAATACAAAAACATGGGATGAGGATAAAAAACTCAGTAAAGGATACATAGAAATGAAAACTATTTGTCTTTAAATAACAAAAAAACCATGAATACTTTATTTTTAAGTAATACATTTCACCTTTAAGAAGTAGTAAAAACACTTCACTAAATATAATCTCCTTACACACCCTTTTTGTAATTGATATATTACCAAAATACCATATAATGAAACATATAACACATTAAGGTAACATGGGACCTAAACATACTAAAATGGAATAACAATATGGTCAACTTCCATACAAATCACTAAATGTAATAGCCATAAGGACAAATTTCTAACCCAATGCATTGGATGTTACAATGTAACCACGCTTCATTGGTTTATCATGGAACCAAACATCGTTTGGTTTATCACATTACAACCCATCAAATGTCTAAGTTCCACTATATAATAACAACACAAGAAATATCGAAAATAAAAACATTTCACTAATAACATTTCAGTTTAAATCACAAGAAATTATTTCAATATATTGAAATAATTAATCGATTTAAAAAACCATTTTCATTACCAAGACACCAAAAAACGGAACAAGGGTTTTCTTTTTTCTTTTGAAAAAATTACTGCTAATAGCGGAAGCTAAATAACTATTACAAATGTGGAGAGGTCATTATCATCACATTTGTTAAAAACATTCATTACATAATTTAGTAAAATGATTGAAAGAAATCATATTCCCATTGATTTAAAGTAAATGTCAAAGGATATTATTACACACCGTATAAAACAAAGAGGTATATTTTATCAAAATATGCCTCAATGAATGGAGATTAGGATGAAGTCCCTTACCTCAAGCCTGACTTGTCTTGTATGTTCCTTGTTATTCCAGAATAATAAAATTAAATTAATTTATACTTGCTTTATAACCTTTTTACAGTTTATTATTACTTTTTATCACTTATTACCATATTTTAACAATTAGATAATTATTTTAGTTCATATCACACACTTTCTCAATGTTCGTAACTTGTGTCCAAAATGAACTTCTTATAATTAAAAATGCTACATATGGTCAAAATTCAATAATCTACAGAATTGTATTCATGATTTAAATATAACATAAATATATTATATATGTATTTAGATCATTTATATATGTATTTTTAATACTCCAAAACATTTGTATATAAGAAATAAAATGCACAATTCATAGATATGGTAAGCTGCATGAACGCATAAATGCTATATTTATTTTGTTATATTTAAAGGAATTAAAAATAATATAAGGGTGTATTAAAATACTAGTATAGTATCTAATATATATATATATTACATAATTTTGGTAATTACATTATTTATACATTCCATGTATAGAATTAACGAGTCGTATCACTTTGAGGGGGTGGTAGTCCACACTTCCTCAAATTAAATTATCGTATTTACACAATATAGAAAGCATAAAATAATGACTTAAATAAAAATACAGAAGAATATAGATAATATATATATAATATATATAATATATATAAATATAGTTTGATCATAATGTCCACCATTAGATTTGGTATGAGAAAAATCAAACAATCACTGTTTCATGAGGCAGTAGTTCACCGTACATAGAAACAATATGTTCATATCTATTAGATGGAGGTGTGTGTAATTGTAGTTACAAAACCTATCATAAAAACATCCTACTATATTTAAGATACTGGTGTTGTTAAAAAATAATTTAATTAATATAGTTTATGGGGTTGGTAAAAAAAATAAATGATCAAAGCTTGAGAGAAGACATTACCTCAAATCGGGTAACTCTTTTTTATTTAACCAAAAAGGCTTTCATTAATGACCTTATTCCCAATTCAAGAATTCTTGGAAGAACATATGGATTTTGAGAGATTATTTGGTTGGATTTTGGATGATCCAAGGATGATTTAGAGGCGTTATTAAGGGTTATAGGTGGTGTCCTTTTATAAGATGGAGGAGGAGGAGATCTTTAAGAAAGTTTAAAAATATTATTTTATTATTAATTGATTATATAATTCTAATAACTCAAAAATGATATATTTGAAAGATAATATTATTATTGGTATAAATAATCTCATATAATGTATTTTGGAAAATTTGAGGTCATAAAATTACCCTTATCTTTTAGATTTAACCCTTAATAATCAAACGTAACTTTTACTATATCCTCTTGTATATTCTTAATATATGGTTACCATTGTTACTATAAAATTACAAGAGACAAAAAGGGCTCATTAATGATATTTTTAATATCATATATGTCATTTGGACTATTAATATCTTTTTAAGACTATTATATCATGTAATAAAATATTAATTTATTTGAAAATGCATTTATGTCAATTTTTATACTATTCATATCAGGACTTTTTAAATATCCCTAAAAACATGATTCTTTCTAAAAAACATCTTTTATACAAATACGCCAAGTCATAATCATACAAAAAATTCTTGTATTACATAAAACGTTTAAAAATATATTTATTTTAATATTTATAATCTCATTTATTTAAATCCTTCATTAATAACGTAATCACTCCATCACCATTATATCATAAATAAATTTATTTATTTGATGTCAAAAAATAAGAAATAAAATTCCATGATGTAGGAAATATTTTTTGGTTTCTAATTACTATTTATAGTTGAGGATATCACATGTATAACCCCATATAATAAATTATTTAGTAAAAGATAATTGTTTAGGATTTATTTTCCTAAACATTAAATTAAGAGTAATTAAATGTCATTTCCACACACTTGTGGAAGAAAGGGGTCCTAAAATTGACCTAATTATTTCCACAGTCGATAATATCTCATACAATAGGGTTAGGACATGTTTTAGGGTAATTAAATATTATTATAATATTAGTTTTTACCCTTATTTACCAGATTTACCATTTAATGAAGGTAAATAAAATATTTACTAAAATTACAATTCATTGTGTCTAAAACTAAAAGTTACGTATTTACACAATTTGGACCTCTGAATTCCAATTTTTTTATCCATTTCTAAAAATTCAATACAAATAATCTTCATAAATTAATTTAAAATTAATTCCCCTTATCAAAACCAAAAATTGTGTTTTTAAGTAGTAAAAACTACCAAAATATTTACATGTGTTTATGTCCAATTTAAAAGTTAAATTACATAAAATGACCAAAATTGTATTAAATTAAAAAAACAAAATTTAATTACTCTTTAAGAAAACTAATAGTACAATCTATTCATATAAATAAAATAGATTCAAATGATGTTTTTACTAAAAATTTAGTATTCCACACTAATAATTAAAAAATTAACTTTATCAGAAAAAACCAAAAAATTACCCAAATATAATTTTGATGTCCCGCTTCTAAATAAGATGTTTAATTTTGAGAAATATAACATATTAAAGTTAAAACAACTATATTTAAATATGGTTCCCTACTAAAAGATGTTAAATTGATCTCCTATTGAATATTAAAGTATATCATTCTTAAAATCGGATTCATTCTTATTTAATGCCTCTAAATTTTATTGCATTAATGTAAAAAAATTTAACAAACATGTGTAATCATAACATAGATAGTCATGTTCATTCTTGGAAATACCAAAATCATGGGTTAACTATCATTTAAAATAATAATATTATTATTTTATTTTTTACTATAACTCAATGTTGTGTGCAACATTATATTTTAAGGAAAATTGTTGTTGTGTATTGAGTATGCTATTGAAAAAAGTTTCATATTTAACATAATATTAATATATTATTCATTAATATTAATAGAAATTAAAAAAGTATTGTTAAATAAATACCTAGGTCGCTACACATGGTTTTGAATATTCATGGAGATCATAGACTTCAATCTGATTATTAATGTATTGTTATGTGAAATAATGCTAATGGTTAATTTAATGAAAAATGAATTAATGAATGGATATAAAATGATATAAATAAATTTTTCTTTAGGTGGCTCTTTTAAATCCTTTTGTGCTTATAATATATCTGGTCTTAGTAATGGAAACTGAAAGTCTAAATGATGACATCTATAGTTGAGTATAAGACAATGTTAGGAACATAGTGTGGGTGTGATCTATATTATATACATTATATTATTTCACTTCAAAAACTCTCTCACCCTTTTTGGTTTGGGTGACAAACACCTAGTTGGGTATGGGAGGATTCTTTCCTCAACTTCCAGGTAGGAGGATAGATGGCTGACTACCCCCTCTTGACCAACACACTTTTCTTGCTATTTACTTGTGTTAGTATTTATGATTATTGGTTTCCCGATACATACATGTAGAGGAATGTGATAGATTTTAGTTTTTCACACCCATGTATCCTAGGATATAGTATTCGAATTATTATTATACATAAAACATGTATAGTAAATGATGGATTAAGTTTCATACACGGTGTATGGCATGTGATGGATTGAGGTATAATACATAGTTCAGGACAAACATCACATGGGATATAGTGGATCTCGAGAACTACTTTGTTATAATATATGCTGATGTGATATGCGAGGATGTAACTATTTCATTAACCATGTTCAAATTTCGATACCTTACACAGGTTTCTTCGGGCTGGCCTATTTTGTAGAGAGATGGCTTAGGACATGCAATGATGGGGTTGAGCATTAACCCAATGGGGAAGCAGTAGAGGAAACCCCTAAAGTTTCATTATTAAATTATTCTCTATGTTATATCAGATACATTTCATGAGTAATGAATGGTGAGGTAGGGAACCTAGTATACCTATTTAAGTGGTTAGTGAGTTTCACTCTTCTTCACATCAATTATTCATGATTTTGTTCTATTTTATAAGAGATGATTCTAGAAGGATCCTACAGAGTATACAATTAAACTCATCCAATGTACTTATAAATTATTTTCAGGTCATCTATATGTCATTTGAGATTGGGTAGAATATTACTAGATCATGGTTTTAGAGGAGATATTTAGGCTGCATGATCACTATCGTCTTTGTCTTTTGGAATTTTTAGTTTTCCATTCAATTATTATTATACATTAATAAATATCATATTTTCACATGGTATTAATTTATATATGTATATATGAATAGGTATTGATTAGTTCGTTTGTATTATACCTCTCTAACACATGTTCCATTATTGGGTAATGTGTCTCATATGTATATTTATTATACCCTCAGTAAAAGTCTCAAACCTAGGGCCAAATCGAGGCAGGACATAAGCGATCACCATCTCCCTTTACTTATAGCCAGCCAAATAGGGGTAGACATTGGGGGGGGGGTCATAACCAAATAGTAGAAATTTTTTAAATTTATGGATATGATGGAGTTTCTATGAAGATATAGGTGATATTTCTGGATTTGTAGGGAAATGGTGTTAGATAAGTTTAGTAAGAGATATAAAAATGGGAGACCAATTAATTCACGGTAATTGTGGTCCCACAAAGAAATAATGCATGAACCATGATGATTTATGAGTTTTAATAATGAAGTTATACTTGTTTTAAGGTAGAAACATAAGTCATGTTTGTGATTTATTATTCTTTTCCCCTTATTTTTGAAATTTGAATACCTTGGGATAGGTTAAAATATTGATAAAATAATATAATAAATAATTATTCAATTAAATGTACTCTATTTTATAGTTTTATGTGTATAATAGTTTTTTCATTTGTAGGCATGGCATAAATTCAACATCCTCATCATGTTTACACAAAATATGTTAAAAAGGATGTTATAGAGGATTACCATAGAGTGATGGTCGATAATGAAAAAATTTATATGAGGATACTCTTAGATTTCTATAACACAAGTCTACAGATGAATGAGGGATACATTTAAGATTCAATCATAAAAAATGGAATGGAGGATGTTGATAAATCTTTCTGTTTGATGTATTCTAAAAAGGAGTACTAGTTTTTGTTGTCTATTACATTTTGTCATCGAGTAGCGAGGTAGTGGTAGATATTATTCTCTGAGTATCATGAGGATTCTACAATCTCATGGGAGATGTTTTTATACTAGTTACGATCATGGTTTCATTCTTTTAATGTGAAGTAAGATATTCTCAATAACATTATTTTTCTTCAGATGCAGAGTTCTTTCATGTGAGACCATAAGATAAATTTTAACACCCTTCTATGATATTCATTAAAATTATTTCTTGATTAGGAGGCCTTTTTGGATAATATCAAGGAATATTCACTTCTATAGAGCCTTCTCTATGTCACCCAATTTTTTGGGGAATACATGTCTTGATGTGTTGATGAGAGAAGATGTTATTGAAATGAAGCTGGACAATACTATATAATCATGAGAGGGGAGTCATTGGGATTCCACCTGAAGTAGAGCTATGTCCCAAGGATCCCTACTTCCCTGATGGAAGTTACTTTAGTCTACTATGGGTAGGTCCCAACCCTAATAATCTCTATTATCTAAGGGTATAAGATCACATACTTATTCCATTGAATCCTATGAATGATTTTATTATGGATTGAAACGTCATCATTGATCATTGTTTCTAGACTTTTTGAGAAGTTAGTGTTTACTAGTTATTACACATTAGGTTCCTCCTTTAAGGATGTTTCATCCGAGCCAATAGTAGTAGGGTGTTCCAGTTTCATGTTAGAATAGAGGAGATGATTCATGTAGGTTGAAACACTAAGACTCTCAAACTCATCCTCAATTAGTAGACTGGGGTCATTGAGGTGTTTCTTAGCAAGGTGAGGGAGGCTTTATATCTAGTCTAGTCAGCATCAAAATTTATAACTGTCTACACTGGGAAATCCAGAGATCAAATTAGGTGCCATTTTATTATTTTCCACATGAATGAAATCATTTTTTCGATTTAGGATAAACACACTCTGTTATATAACCAACCTTTTTCAAGGATTTGGGACTTGATGTAGAGAGGATTCTAGTACCCTTGTCTTTGACTACACGATTTGGATGTTTGTATGACTTCTATAATCTTTATAGAGACTCTGAGCTAGTGATAGGGCATCACTGATCTTTGGGGTATTTTCTATGTTTACAGATATAACCATTGACGTCATTCTTGGGTTTTATTAGTTGTATTCATTAAAGGATAAATTTTATTCGATCAAGAGATACTTTGTGTTATACCATGATAATGGAGAACCTGGTCTATTTTTTGGGTGATCAAGACCCTCAAATGGGTTAGAGGAATGTTCCATATTTTCATATTTTATATCGTAGATGACACAAATCTCATTGGAGGTGTAATAGTTAGTGTTTACCATGGACACATAAGTGTACCCTAATGTTTATCCAGATGATGTTTTATCATTACCCCGTTGAATGGAAATCGAGTTTGGGATTGAGATACAACCATGTGTGTCTCCTATATTGATTTCTCCACATAGAATATCACCTTATATTTTGTGAGAGAATCAAGTATAAATCGTTGATCTATTTCAAAAATGTTTTGTTTGGATGATTATATCACCTTAGGGTGGACTATTTTTGTTCATGATGAAGTTCAATGGTGGTTTTCAGGTTTGTATTAATTACCATCACTTGAAACATGTGAATAAGGAGAATTCACATCCTCTTCCTTAGATTGATGATTTATTCGATCAGCATGATGGAGAATGTTGGGTGTCAAAGATGGATTTCATCAAGATATCATTATATGTGGGTGAAGTATGTGGATATTCAGAATATTACTTTTTGTTTTAATCATGGGAATTATGAGTTTATTTTAAGCTATTTCTTATGATGAATTCTATTACCTTGTTAATGGGGTTGACGAACATAGTGTTAAGAAATTTCTAGGATAATTTAGTGGGGATTTCCGTAGTCAAAAGTATTATATGCTCTTCATATGAGGATGATAATGCAAACCATCTACATGCCATTTTATGATCTATTCATCATAATAAAATTTCATAGATGTTGTAAATGTTTGATTTATGCACATACGATATCCATTTAATAGGGAATTTTGTGTGTCAATAGGGAGTATTTATGGATCCTTTGAAGATGTTGGTGGTTGATTTCTTTTGGATCAACCAATATAGATGAATAGGTGTAGAGTTACCTTAGTCTAATAGGTTGTTACATGAGTTTCATAGATGATTTCGTAAGGTTGTTAAATTTATGACATCATTGAACCTGATGGACCTGGCGTTCTAGTTGACTTACTAGTGCCATGATTATTTTTATCACCTGCAGGAGAGTTTGGTGAGCACTATAGTCCTTTGTTTTCTAGTGGAGGGAGTTCAGTTTGAGGTTTTCCATGATGCTTCCAATCTTTCATTGGGATGTTTTCTAATGTAGAAAATACCAATTTTTTCACAGGGGTCCATATAGTTACATCCCTATGATTATAACTCTATAAAACATGTTCTTGAGTGTGTAGAAGTTGTGTTTTATTTAAATTTGCAAGGACATTACCTCATTATGGAGATTTTGGTGGTTTTTATCAACCGTAAGATCCATATTTACATACTCTATCTATATTGATTTTAATTATATCAGAATATATGGATGAAATTATTAAATGATTATTTATTTGATATTTTTTACAAATTGTTAATGAGAAATTTTGTATCGGATGCTCTATGTAGGAAATCATGTACTAATGTCATGTGTGAGTCTAGATATTCAGTGTGAGTGATGATTGAACAATGAGTAAGGCATCTAGATATGGGAGGTCTTGGAGGAAGATGTTTTATTTTCTAGATGGCTGTATAATCAAATATGTTGTAGCTGATGGAGGAATCCCATGTTGGAATATTATAAGGAGACAATCTAGAGGGACAAAGATATTTTTAGTGATTCCCCTAAGGGTTGGTCGAAGGAAGGACAATACTAAGTGATTTCATAGGGAAGGTTTTTCATCCGATCGATGATGCATGAGATTTTTTTCCATTAGTTACTTTTCCATCCTATGAAGTAACATACCAACATGAGAAATATGTATTGAGATTATGGTGATCAATTTTAGTGGAATAGTTTGAAGAAAGCAGTTAGAGATTTTATTCTCGATGTTTAGACTTCTAGAAGGTGAAGTATTATTACTATGCTCTTTGTAGTTTTATCAATCCATTATATATTCTGATATATATCTGGAGGAAATATAAATGGGAATTGTTTTTGGTTTTCCAAAATCACATGGTTTTTATGATGATATATTGTTGTTGTTGGATTATTCTATGGAATCATACCACTTTATATTGATTAATAATATGATCATATTGGACGTTTTATCAAGGTTTTATATAGATGAATGGTTTTAATCCATGTATTACCAAGGAGATAATCTCTAATGGATATCCTATTTTTACCTATAGTATGTGTATAGGTGTCCATAATTCTTTTGGATCACAATTATAACTTATCAATACTTCTCATCTGCAGATTGATGGTCTGTTAGAGTGAACCATCAAGACTCTTGAAGACATGTTTCACACTTTTTTCCAATATTTTGATGTCTCATGGATGAATAACCTACCCTTGGTCATGATTTTGAATAATAATATTTTCCACTTGACCCTTGGTATAAAGTCATTTTAATTTTTAGGGCCAACCATTCCAATATTTGATGTGCTAGACTGGGGTGGGAGAGGAAGCCATTCTCATTCTTAAAGAAGTAATGAATATGATAGAGATGGTATAGGTAATTTTTGATTGTATGATGAAAGTCTATGATCATCATAATTCATTTGATGATCATAATCAGAGACCTCTATATTTTAATGTTTAAGATCACATGTTCTTGGATGTGTCCTCCATCATTGTTAGGGAAGGTTTTTTGTGGGTATAATATTTCTCATAAGTTTGTTTGGACTTTTGAGTGTTGGATCATATTGGGGTAATGGAATATTAGATATCAAATCCATAATAGATGATTATAATATTTTTTAACATTTTATATGTATATAGTTATCTTCATGATGTCCCAGATTTGATCAATTGTGGTGAAATCATTTCGAAAGATGATGCGGCCTTAGTGGAGTGGCCTGTATAGGTCCAAGACCACCAGTAGAAGGTGTTTCATATAAATTACATTTCCTACAATTGTATCATTAAAATTCATAGTGGCATGGACAAGAGTACCCTATAACAAGAGTCAGAAATGTGAACTAAGTACCATAAGATGTTTTATGATTAAAATTCTACTGTAATGTTGTTCACTTATTTATGTTGACCTTTTAAAACAATGTGATGTTTTTCTCTAAATTTTATTCCATGGATTCAAAATAGTCATATGATGAGATGGTTTATATCCTTTGATGGAGAAATACTTGAGGACAATCTCATGGGGTGGCTATTTAGACCACCCCTTTCCATTTTCTCTCCAGGTTCAGTTTTACATTCTTAAGTGTCTGAAATTTTTTGAATGGTATAATATGTAATTTACCAGATCAGTCATCCCATTACATTGAAGAAAAATATAGTAATTGAGATATTAAATTAATGTCTAAATATATTTTGTTGAATGGGAAAGGAGTTTTATAGTGTTTTGGAGGCTGGAAGAAGATCACTTATCGAAGAACAATAGTGGAAGATCTTATGTGGTATATCAATTGTTGTAGATCACTAGAGGTAGATCTAAAGTGGTAAATCACTGTCATTGTGTCAATCACAGTAGATCATTGGTGATAGATATCATTCAATAGATTATTGGAGGTAGATCAATGGAGAAAATATAGAGTCTTAGATCAGTGGTGGTAGATCAATAGTGGTATATCTTTGATGGTAGATCACTGAGCCTAGATCACTTACGTAAGACTCGTTGCTTTAGATATTTGGTTGTATGTCATTTTTGGTTTTCTCCCGAGTAGTATATCGCTAATGGTAGATCATTTTTTTAGATATTTTTTGGTATATCACTCATGATAGATATATGGTTATAGAACATATGCGTTTAATATCTAACTGTAGATCTCTGGTGGTAGATCATTGTTAGAAGAGGTAGTTATTTAAAATTTCATATTTGTCTCTTTTGAGATAGTTTTTTAATAGAAAAGTGATTATAATTTTAATTAATTAATTTTAAAATTATTTTATTGTAGGATAATTATTTATTCAATTTCCTAAAATTTTGGATAATTTTAAACATGTTATATCATGTGGTTTTGATGAGATTCTCTTTTAATGGCCAATAAAAACCATATCAAGTCTAGTGGTTTCAGATAACATATTTCAAAACTGAATTTAATTTGTTTAGTCCATATTTCTTTCTCATGATAAGGTAGGTTCTACAACCCTTTACCTTAGATATTGGGACTCCTACTGTCATTCTCCTATGTTTCCTCAAGGTGTGAACCCATCTTGTAGGTGCCCCCAATTTTTAGGGTCATGAGTCACAAGGAGCATATTTCATCCAAGTAGGGGATTCATTAATTATCATATCAAATTGTTCAAAATCATACTATTAGAAAGTATTATTCCATTGGATGTAATTGGAAATAACCTAATAATTATTGAATCAAATTATTAATTATTTTGATATAGAAATCGCATTTTATTTATTTCTTGGAAAATGTGTTGTGTATTGATATTCTAGATAGTGTTTTATTTATTTTATTTGATTTATAATGTAATATAATACTATGGATTATCATTATATTATTTATGGGAATTAATAAATAATGTAATGCTCTAATTATTTGATTACTTTTCAAACAAATTTAAGAAGAATCATGTCGTAATAATTTTTGGGATTCTTATAGTTTGATGATCATAAAATTCATGTAATGTGAATTAATATTTAAATTTATTATTGTGTGTTAATGGATTTGATAAATAAATTGAATCATTATATTACCTATTGGGAATTTTGAGATAAAAATTAATGTCAATGAGAATGGTATATCTCATGGATTATTGAAAAGTGGTTTAATGATGAGGTCTTCTTTGACTTATTACAGCTTGTTATCACTTGTTGCCTTAGGATTTATATAGTTGGAACCTATGAATAAAAAATCAGTTAAATTAATATGTTGTAACAATTAATTTTCTGATAAATATAATTTAGAGGGCCTATGTTTTCTGTCTTCTATAGAAGGCTGAGTTCTTTGAGTTTTGAGCCGTGAGTGCTCATTTTTGTGTGATAGATAGATGCCTTGTTTTATGGGAAATATTGATTTGTTTGATTTTATTGTTTTCTTTTCACTACTTTTCTAATTTGATATAGTTATAGGATTAATTTTGAGATATTTTATGATACTGATATGGCTATAACGTGATTTATCATGTGATATGTGGGTGGGGAGGCCCAGATGATGTGGCATTAGTTGAGGCCTATGATGGAATGATGCATTGTGATATGCATGTGGGTGTCATGGATGACACTGACGATGGTGAAACATTCTACATCTTGGTTTACCCACTGATGTGATGATGATATTTGGTATTATGTCTTGTGAAACTTTTTAATGTCTAGTGGATGGTTTCTTGTTTTATCTTCATTCCTTTACCCATTTCTTAATGTCGTTTGATGTGTCTGGTTACTTATTTCATCATGGTAAAAGATTTGGGTGGTTGATCAAAAGTACATGGATTATGGAATGATGGTAAAAATGAGCTAATAATTTTTTACACATAAAATTGAGGATGATAGAATGAAAATGTTGAAATGATGTCAAATTTGAGAGGCCATGGACTTTGTTCAGATTATGCTTGTAGGGCGTGGACAATACTAGGATGATCAGTCTAATGTGATGTCGAATAATGATAATCATTATTTCAATTTTTAATTAATTAATTATTGAAAGGAAAATGATAAAAATATAAACAATTAATTAACATGTCTATTTTAAAGGCTTGTGTTTTTATTGGATATCTGGTCTCAATAGCGGTTACTGTGAGTCTGAGTGATGATAGTTGCATTTTATTATGAGATAAGGTTATTCCCATTGGTGGCTATGAGATATATTATATCAATTATATTCAATGATTTCATATGCTACCCCACCAAGTTCAGTTTGGGAAACTAAGACCTGGTGGAATCTGGGAGGGTGTTTTCCCAACATCACAGTGGGAGGATGGATGGATGAGTAGCCCATGAGTACTCACTCTCTTCTCTTTATATCTATTTTTTCTATTATGCATGATGGTTAGTTCCCTAATATATGTTTTTAGAGGGATGTGATAGATTTTATTTATTCAAAAATATGTATCTCCTCATATAGTATCCAAATTGTTATTATAGGTGTGTAATGTATAAGATGTGATTGCATGAGGCGGTTTCTTAGTGTATGGGTTGTGATGGCTACACATATAATACTCGATATATGAAACACATTATATGGTTTGAGGAATCTCCTAGAAACAACAATGTCACAATATATAGTGATTTGATATGTGATAATTTGGTGATGTGGTACATTATGTGCATGTTTGGGTGTCATTACTAGGTGTATTTGGGAGGGATTATTTTGGATGGAGATGGATTATGATGAATGGTGATGGACTTGATTGGAAAAATAGTTGAGAGGATAAAGTTTGGAATCCTTGATGTGTTGTTGTTATGTTATATACTATCTTGATGTGATACTAAGTTAGATCTAGACATGGAGATATCAAAAACTTATTATACAAGAATATTTGATGAGTTTGTTTCATTATGTCATGACCCATCCCCCGAGGCCATTGTCGTGACTACCACAAACCCTCCTACCAAAGGCTAGGGGATGGAAACTAGCACCAAAGGTGTATTCCCTAAACATGGGAAGGCATTGACTATAAAACCTGCAAACACATGCAACCAAACAGACATCAATATAAGAACACAAGTCAATTGTATTTCAAAAAGAGTGCTAAAAGTAAAATGGGGCCAGAATACAAGCCCAAAAGTAATAGTACAATTAATTCTGAAATACAATAAAGCTGAAGAAAAAGATAGGCAGCTACTAGGTCTTCCTTCGGGTTCCTACCTGAAGGGTAGGTATAGATTGCCCCCTCTACACTCCACGTCCATCTGTCTTCTCTGCATACCGACATGTCGTATGGTCCACCTCCGAGCACCATCCAGTCCTGGTACTCTCATCCTCGATCAGTGATGTCCGTCTTCTGCATCCGACACAACAAGGTGCGGGCATAGCCCGTGCCTGGGTGAGTACAACGATACTCACTAGGGACCCTGAGACCCCCAAGGTCTCAGAAAATCCACCAAGTATAAACCAAAAAGTATGAAATCAAGAGGTAACCCAGCTTAGGTATATGCACATACATGTAGCTTAGTTATCAAGTAATCCATCTCAATCATGAGGAAACACATAAGTACTGAATCAGCTCACACATGGCATAAAACTTAGGTATGGTAGTAGAGATGATTAGTTATATCTACTAAATAATCTTACTCAATTAAGGGGCACTGCTAAAGATCTGCACATAATCTCTAGGTGTTTACCCACACGAAGATCTCTAGGTGCTGACCCACACAGGATCGCTGGAGTTGACCCACACTGAATCACTAGAGCTGACCCACACAAGATCGCTGGAGGAGACCCACACATGATTAATGAAGCTAAACCACACAGGATGGCCCAGAGATAACCCACATAAGATCACTGGAGCTGACCCACACATGATCACTAGTAGCTGACCCACACATGATCGCTGGAGCAAACCCACACAGGATCACTTGAAGCTCACCCACACATGATCACTCAGAGCAGAACCACATAGGATCGCAAGAGCTGGCTCACATATGATCACTAGGACCTGACCCACACAGGACTTTAGGAGCTGACCCGCATAGGATCTCTCGAAGCTGACCCTCACAGGATCTCTAGAAGCACTCTTCTCGTCATAGCCAGCTACTGGGTTTCTACATTATGCTTGCTCATATCCAGGAGATTCCGCTCCCTATGACACTATTTGAAACTCCAACTTCCATGATGTCCCAAGAAGATGTATCTTAAAGGACCTCCACATCATAGGGGTGTCAACACCATAGATCGTGCATCAATTGGACTCCCGATCTGTATGTTATTAGACTTTTAGTCCCTGGGGGCGGTTGGATTCGTGCTTGATACAACTCGACCATACCCCATCTTAACCAAAATCTCTAGTGGGGTATACTCGATAGACCGTCTCACTCCATGATTTTCAACACCACTGACGCTTCGCCAAACAGACGTCAGATACCAAAGTAATGGCTAGGAGAATGTAAATGGGTCGTAGTGGGCCTGTGTCCGGTCTGACCCAGTGAGACCCGGCCTGGGCCGACCCGGCCTAACCCGCTAGGTTCAGCCCGACCCGCTGGGGGTCCCGTCCCGTTGGGTTCGGCCCTGCCTGCTAGGCGGATTGGCATGCCATGAGTGGATGCAGAGGGTGTCACGAGTGGATGTGATCCCACGGAGGGTTGTAGAGTGTGCCGCGATGGCACGAGCCCACGGAGCGGCTCATCCAGGGTGGTTCGGTAGGAAGGGAGGTGATGCCAAGGATGGAGGATCGGCCCAGATAGTGGTGGTGGTGGCTTGGGCGGTGGCTCGGCCAGGACGGTGGAGGCGTCTCGGCCTTGACAGCAGTGGTGGTTCAACCCAGATGGCGGTGATAGGTTAGACAGTGGCTCGGCCCGGACAACGGCGACCACTCAGCCCAGATAGTGGCAGCGGCTCAGACAGTGGCGGCAGGCCACGGGTGAATCAGCGGGGCTACGGCGGTGGTGTGGCGGGGCCGCGATGGTGGTGTCGGGGGTGATGTGGTGGGCCGCGAGGTGGCAAAGCTAGTGCGGCGCGGCAAGGCCACAGGCAGTGGAGCATCGTGGTTTGTGGAGGCCGTGGGTGGCGGTGTCGTTGCATTCGTCTCTTGCATCAACTTCGTTACCTTTGTCGCTTTCATCCATTTCATAGAACACACCAAATATGTAGAACGACATAGGGGTCCGGCCATGATAGTTTGGCCGGCACCCTCTGCGTTAGAGCGGTAGAAAGTGGGTCAACAACAATAGGATTCAAGAATGAAAAACTCTTCAATTTAATAAAAATCTTGGATCAACTTGTTTTGGTTGATCTGTGTTCACCATGTGTTCCATGAACAAGGAAATTAATCAAGATAATTCAAGAATTTAGTAATAACCCCTACAATATATTGTTTATTGACGTTGTCACGAGAAGAATTTGAATTTTTTTAAGTTTGTCTCATCCTCCACACACCTACAATCCCGAGCTCATGTGTCAGTTCGTCGTAGTCAAAGACATTCCTCGTTGAAGGGTGTCATAAGGAAGAAGTTGAAGTCGGCGTTCTTCATTGGAGGAGTGTTCTTCATGGAAGATATGTAATTTTCTAAGGGTTCTCCAATCACAATTCTACCCAAAAATGAAAGAGGTGCCAATATAATTATCTTTAGAAGGAACTATTTTGGAACGCTCTCAGAAGTTGGAAAAATAAATGTGGTGTGTTGGAATAATTAATGTGGAGGAAGCTCAAGAGGATCATCCACATTAAAGATTGGGTAGATAGGTTTCTCCCTAATTTAGAGAGGAGTTCAAGTGGTTTAATCCTGGGTTGGTCCCCACCACCATAACCTCTCATGGGAGGTAAATTCAGGTGGCCCTACTTGTGAAACCTCAAAATGGGAGTTTCAAAAGAAAATAAAATAAAATGTTACACACTTTATTTTATTTTCATTTTTTCAAAAAATCCCAAAAAATTAACTTACATCATCGACCAAGTACCATCGAGGTGAAGGTATTATTAAGAGCATAACGACACTGCGAGTTCAAAGGTTCCATCAGATTTCAATTCCAGGAACCTGTTCAAAATTTTGAAAAACCCTCTCGCATGTTTACTGAACGTATCCGAAATAATGTTCATAAATTCATTCTGAGCCCTCTGAGGATCAGAATCACGTGCCGTCAATTTGAGTGGACTCGTGAAATTTCCATTTAATTAAAAAAAATTACACAGAATTTCTGGTTTTTTACATTCTCCACACCTTAGGTATTTTCACCTTTTTAAGCCACAACTCAAACTAGGAAACCGAGTGGGGGTACTGAGCATGAATATGAGACTATCATTCCCATGTGCTCTTTAGAAGGTTCTCGTGCTACCGGTGAACACACACAAGAGGTATCGACTATCCAAAAAGAACCCGCTCATGTCGATCCTCAATCTGAACTTGAACCTCTCTAAAAGTCACCCGATCCTTGACATCTAGCTCTCCATGTTTGATGACGTGGGAAGGGTCATGCACGTATATCCTCACCTGGGATATATGGAATACATTGTGCACCTAGTGAAACTTAGTTGGAAGAGATAAGTGGTATGCCAACTCACCAACTCTGCTGAGGACCTAAAAATATCTCATGAACAACAGAGATAACTTGCTTCCTCAGCCGAATCTCCGCAAAACTCATCTAGGTGAGACCCGTAAAAAGACGTGGTTTTCATCCTTGAACTCTAGAGGTCTCTATATCCTTTCTGCATAATACCTATGCCTACTCTATAAGGTCTTCTTCTTCTCCTGGATGATCTGTACCTTCTCTGTGGTAGCCTATAGCATTTTTGGTCCCATGAGTGATGACTCCCCTGGGTCAGTCTAGCACAAGGGGGATATGCAAGGTCTCCCGTACAATGTCTCTAAAGATTCCATCCCAATGGTAGAGTGAAAACTTTTGTTGTACGCAAACTCCACCAAAGGAAACTGATCTTCTAAGTTGTGACTCAAGTCATGGACACATGCACGTAGCATGTCCTCGAGGGTCTGAATGGTCTGCATAGTCTAGCCATCTGTCTAAGGAAGGAAGGTGGTGCTCGAACGAAGCTGCATCTTGAAAGCATCCTACAACCCCTTCCACAGCCGAGAAGTAAAACATGTATCACGATCGGAGACAATCTTCGAGGGTACTCCATGTATCCACATAATCTCCTGCACATAGAGGTGTCTGATACTCTCTACTGAACCCTGCTCTCTGATTGTTAAGAAGTGGGCCGACATATTTTGTCAGTCGACGATCACCCAGATAGAGTTATTACCACTAGATATACATGTAAGTTCTGTCACAAAGTCCATGAATATCCCATCCCACTTCTACTCTGGGACCTCTAAAGGATGAACCAAGCCTGCTGGTACCTGATGCTCTGCCATCACTTGCTAAGAAGTGAGGCACCGAGAACCAACTCCACTATTAATTTCGGTATTCACAGCCACCAATGCTATCGTCAGAGATCTTGGTACATATTTTCCACTCCTAGATGTACTTCTAGAGGGGATGTGTTGAACTCTTCCAACAATTCCTCCTAAAGTGTCATTGGTACCATCGTACATCCTCTAAAGTGGTTGGCGTGCTCCCCACTTTCAAAAAATCCATCAGGTGTCTATCATGTAGATATCAGAGCCCATCGTGCCTCACATTCAACATCCCCATGTTGTTCCCCCCTGACTCGCTGAAGATGTGGGGGTGTGACTGTACTAAACTGAAAAAATGTTTCTCCATCTCAATCCACAAAGGATATCTATAAAGCAGCCAATTTCTCTGTTGCCTCACCTAGTAGTTGAATACCAGACCTCCTACTGAGTGCATCTGCAACAACAATCCCCTTCCCAATAGTATAGACTATCTAGAAATCATAGCCCTAGAGGAACTCAAGATGATGTCGTTGTCTCTGGTCCATGTCCTTTTGGGAGAATATATACCTGAGACTTTTGTGATTAGTGTACAATGTAAAACATTCTCCCATCAGATAGTGCATCAACGTATTCAAGGCGAAGACCACTTCTGCTAACTCCAGGTCATGGGTAGCGGTGTTCATCTCATGCTGTCCTAGCATTCGAGAACCATATGCGATCACTGCTCGCTCCTACATCAGGACACATCCGAGTCTGGTCCCTTATGCATCACAATAGAAAACGTACCCTACACCCTCCACTAGAACCCTAAATATGGGGGAACTATTCAGCCTCTACCTCAGCTCTTGAAAACTCCACTGGCATTTCTATGACCAAACAAAGGGTTTCCCCTTCTTCGTCAATGATGATAGTAGTGCTGCAACTCTAGAAAATTCTGGCACAATCCAATGGCAGTATCCAGCCAAACCCCGGTAACTTCGTACCTCCTTCACACTCTTGGGTGGCTCCCAAGAAAGTACTACCTCAATCTTCACTGGATCCAATGCAACACCTGCCTTCGATACGACATGTCCAAGAAAGTGAACCTCTCGGATCCAGAACTGGCACTTCGGGGTATTACCTTAACGTTGGCGCTCTTAGAGTGTGTCTAGTACTACCAGCAAATGATAGGCATGCTCCACCTCAGTAGCTAAGTAGATCATAATGTCGTCGATTAAGACTACTAAAAAGAGATTAATGATTGGATGAAATATTTTTTTCATGAGTCCCATGAACACTGCTAGAACGTTGGTCACGCCTAATGGAATAACTAAGAACTCATAGATGTTGTAACAACATCTGAATGTTGTCTTCTGCTCATCTTAGTCTCGCACTCTGAGCTGGTGATAGCCTGATATGGGGACAATCTTAGAGAACCACTGTGCTCCCTTCAGCTGATCAAAGAAGTCGTTAATCCTCGGGAGTGGTT
Source organism: Viscum album (assembly GCA_963277665.1). Classification (NCBI taxonomy): domain Eukaryota; kingdom Viridiplantae; phylum Streptophyta; class Magnoliopsida; order Santalales; family Viscaceae; genus Viscum; species Viscum album. The sequence goes on from OY728132.1 coordinate 997,864,234, forward strand.
ACTTGTTCTTCATGATCACCTGGTTCAGCTGTCGATAGTTGACACAAAGTATCAAGCTCCCCTCATCCTTTTTGGAAAACAGAATCGGGGCTGCCCAAGGGGGAACACTAGGTCGGATGCACCCTTTCCCATGTAAGTCCTCTAGCTGTACCCGCATCTCACAAAGCTCTATTGGGCCATCTGGTACACTATTTTAGATATCGGTTCCATCCCGGGGTACTGGTCAATTTAAAAGACCACCTCTCTAAGAGGAGCTAGACCCGAAACATCATTAGGGAAGAAATCCGCATAATGGTCCTCCACTATAGGATAACTCGGATTCTCCACATCAACATCTCTATGGGTAAGGCTAGCCAACAAATGAGTGATCGGATGCACTATCCTCCTAGTAAGTCCATCACGTGTTGTAAAGGCTGCCTTTACGCTAGTGAAGGTAATCCTGGTCCCATCCGTGCGAACACACCACGCTTTGCGCCTAATAAAATCTATCTGAGCATGGACTGTAGATAACCTATAAATAACCAAGATGACGTCATAAGGCCTCGACACAGCTACTAGGAGATCACAACCTAATCTCTCGCTACCTAGAGTATGCTTGCACTGCCGACAGTAGTGTGTAATCATTGAATCTGCTCCCATAGGAGTCCCTAGCCATAAGGATCGAGCCAACGACTCCATGAGAATCTTTGAGATTTGAATGATGGTAGTGGAACTAAAAGAATGACTGGAACTTGTGTCTATAAGAACTGCATCTAAAGTGGAGTAGACACAGATTGTACTTCATATCATCTCTGAAGCACCCTGATTGTATGCCTCAGCTTCCTGGAGTTGAGCTCTCCCCGGTCCACCTGCTCCAAGCGGTCGGGGTAGAGATCCTAGTGGTGGTGGATGTATAATCTCGAAACCTTGGCCACCGCCAGCTACCCAACCAAATCCTCTACCAAGTCCGCCTCCTCCCTGTATAACTCCTCGGTCGAACCTCTGTCTTTTCCTGGGATGTCCTTCGACCGTCTGCTGATCATATGTATGGCGGGTCAGATAGTCACGTGCCATGTGACACTGCCTGCCACATATGTAATAGTACCAACTCCTAGCATGTCTGGATATGTCTTGGGTGCCCCGCACAACTGATCCGGAATCCCGTATTCATCCACACGTAGTTCTAGTACTCTTGGACCTCTAGGACATTTTTATCTACCAACTACAAAAGACTCCAATACTTGACGACTAGTTGTGGATCTCACTACTAGAGACAACTCAAAAAGGAAACTCTCCACTAGGAGGGGTCTCTCTACCACCCCCGCCTGTGTCGGGATACTGAGTGAAATATTCAAAACCCTGATCTATCGCCTGAGTCCCTTCTCGAAGGTTCGGGCCTTAAAGAATGGGTCTCCCACCATATCAGTGATATAACATGAGAGGTCTGTGAACCTCGTTGAGTACTGATCCACAGTCATGATGCCTTATAGAATATTAAGAAGAACCTATATGCACAATGCGTGAAGAGTCGCTAGGACAAACTCTCTCCAAAACAGGCGCTCGAAGTATACCCATAGAAGTGTCACCTTGTCGTCAACCTGGAGCATCAAGATCCATCATCTTTCTGTGGATTCCTGTAGAAGGCTAGAAGCTAGAATCACCATGAGATCAGCTGGTGTCCCTACTAGTTGGAATACTCTCACCATAGCCTCGTGCCAATCCTCAGTAGCCTGTGGGTCAGTCTCTCCCCTGAACCAGGGTTTCCTCTGGCATTAGAACTCGTGCAATGTGCTCAAGAGGCATGCAACATCTGCTATTGGGGATAGTGGAATCGGTGGCCCAATGCAGAATAGTACCACTGGGGCATCCGCTGGGGCCTCTATTGGAAAAGGCCCATGCACCAGGGCCTCGTCGCTCGGTGGGATATCAGTGGATACAACTCTCGGAACCCATTATGGCTCGGTTGGTGGAGGCTTCCGTAAAAGAAACAAGTTCACCACGGTAAATAATTAATACATAGTGAGCTGACTTAAGAGATCACAAAGAAAAATCTTGGAAAAAAAGAGGCAATCAATGTTTTGATGCACTGAGTCATAAATCAGAATACATGGTCCTATTGTATAGATACATTGGCCGCCGCACCAACACTGGATTCCCTAAACTGATAACCACACTCACTACACTAAATACTATTTCCAGTAAAAATAAATATCAATGTCTTATGTTCTTGTGGTAAACCGAATCCTCTGATACCAATTTGTCATGACTCATCCCCCGGGGCTCGTGTCGTGACTACCCCAAACATGCCTTCTATAGGCTAGGGGCTAACGACTAGCACCAAAGGTATATTCTTTAAAACTAGGAAGGAATTTCATTTAAAACCTATAAACTCACAAAACCAAACACACAACAAGATATGAACACAATTCAACTATACAAAAAAGAGTGGTGAGAGTAAAAGGGGGTTGGAATACATGCCCAACAGTAATAGAACAAGTACAGATGAAATACAATACAACTGAAGAAACAGAGAGGCAGCTACTGGTTCATCCTCCGGGTCCCTACCTAAAGGGTAGTTACATATCTCCTTCTCAACACTCCACATCCATCCACCTCATCTATGTAATGAAGTGTTGTATGGTCCACCTGCATGAACCGTACAGTCCAGGTACTCTATTCCTTGATCAGCGTTGTCCGTCGTCTGCATCCAACACAATAAGGTGCAGGTATAGCCTGTGTAGGGGTGAGAATTACAATACTCAGTAGGGAACCCGAGACCGTCAAGGTCTCACAAAATCCGCCAAGGATAAACTACAAGGATTGAAATAAATAGATAAACCTACTTAGGTATATGCCCATGCATATATCTAAGTTATAAAGTAATCCATCTCAATCCTGAGGAAACACAGAGGTATTGATTCATCTCACACCAGGTATATAACATAGGTATGGTAATAGGGATGATTAGTTATAACAACTGAATAATCTTACTCCATGAAGAGGCACTGCTACTGAACTGCACAAAATCACTATGTGATAATCCATACAGGATCGTTAGGAGCTGACCCACATAGGATCGCAAGAGCTGACCCACATAGGATCGCTAGGAGCTGACCCACACATGATCACTAGATCTGACCCACACATGATCATTAGGAACTGACCCACACAGGCTCGCTAGGAGCTAACCCACACAAGATCGTTGGAGTTTTCCCACATAGGATCGCTAGGAGCTGACCCACACAGGATCGCTGGAGTTGACCCACATAGGATCGCTACGTGTTGACCCACACAGGATCGCTAGGAGGTGACCCAAACATGATTTCTAGAGTAGACCCACACATGATTTCTAGGCGCTGACCCACACAAGAACGCTGGAGATGACCCGCATGGGATCGTTTGGAGTTGAACGACACACGATCGCTAGGAGCACTCTTCTCATCCCAGCCAACTACTGGGTTTCCGCACAAGGCTTGCTCGTCTTTGGGAGAGTCCACTCCCCAATCCAGTGGTTGATTCTCCAACTGTCACGATGTCCCATGATTAATTATCTCAAAGGACCGCCACATCATTGGGGTCTCAACAAAACAGATGGTGTATCAATCGGATACTCAGTAAGTGATTTATTAGCCTTTTTGTCCCAGGGGATTGGTTGGATTCATGCTCGATCCAACCTGACCATTCCACATATTAACCCAAATATCTAGTGGGGTATACTTGAGGGACAGTCTCACTCCCATATTTCCAACGCCACTGATGGTTCGTCAAAATAGACATCTAGTGCCAACGATATGACCAAAAGAATATAAATGGTTCGTAGTGGGCCTGGATCTGGTCTGACCCGGACCGACACATTGGGTTTGGCCTGGTAGGCTGTGAGGGGCTGTGGAGGGTGTCGCGAGTGGCTGCGAGGCCATAGAGAGTCGCAGAGGCTACCGTAAGGGTGCGAGGATATAGACCATCTTGGCTAGGGTGGTATGGCCGGAAGGGTAGTGGTGGCTCGAAAGGGCGCTTGGCATGGATGGCGGCACCGGCTCGGAAGGAGGCCATGGATCGGGCAGCGGCTTGGCTCAGACGGTTGTGGCGGCTCGGCCAAAACAACGGAAAAGGCTCTGACAGCGGTGATTACTCGGTCTGCGGGGGCGGCATGGGCGACGGCTCAACCCAAATAGAGGGCGCAGGTCGGACATCAGCTCGGCCCGGATAGCGGCGGCGGCTCTGCTGGTTGGCGGCAGTGGCTTGGACAGCGGCGGTGAACCGCGGGCAGCGCGGCATGGCCGCGGTGGGCGTGTGGTGGGGCCGGGGCGGTGGTGCCGTGGGGTGGCGCAGCGGTCCGCATGGCGGCGCAGAAAGGCCCCGGGCAGTGGATCATCATGGGGCACAGAGGACGTGGGCAGCATCGTCGGTGCCTTCGGCGCCTTCTTCACCTTAATCCATTGCAAAGAACACACCAAATAAGTATAACAGCAGAGGGTTCGGGACATGTTTTTTTGGCTCGCACCCTCCGCGTTAGAGTGGTAGCAAGCGGCTTAAGAACAACATTAGTCAAGAATGAAAAACTCTTTAATTTAATACGAATCAATGATCAACTCATTTTGGTTTATCCATGTTTTCCAGGACTTCCAAGAATGAGGATATTAAATGAGAGAATTCAAGAATTTAATTATAACCCCTACCTTGGATTGTTCACTGGCATTAGCATGAGAAGAATTTTATATTTTCGACGTCCTTCTCATCCACCACACACCTCCAATCACGGGATCATTCATTGGTTCATCATAGTTTAAGACGTTCCTCAGTGAAGGGTGTCCTGAGGAAGAAATCAATGTCGGCAATTTTCGTAGGAGGAGCGTTCTTCATGGAAGAAGGGTAATCATCCAAGGGTTCACCTCTCATAATTCCACCCAAAAATGAAAGAGGAGCCAATATAATTTACTTAAGAAGAAATTATGTTGTCACACTCTCAAAAGTTGGAAAATTTAATGTGGTGTGTTTCCATAATTAATGTGGAGGAAGCTCAAGAGGCTCCTCCACATTAAATAGGGGGTTGAGAGGTTTCTCGCTCATTAAGAGGGGAGTTGAAGAGGTTTAAGCCTCTAGTGGTCCCCACCACCATATACTCTCATGGGAGGTTTTGATCGGGTGGTCCGCACAACCATAACCTCTCATGGGATGTTAATTCAGGAGGTCCCCACATGGGAGTTTCAAAACAAAATAAAACAAAATGTTACACACGTTATTTTATTTTATTCTTTTCACAAAAAACCAAAAAAATTAACATTCCCCATCGACCAACTAATATTGAGGTGAAAGTCTTCTTAAGCACATATTATCACTTCGAGTTCAACGATGCCCTTAGATTTCAATTCTGAGAACCGGTTCAAATTTTAGAAAAACCCGCTCGTACGCTTCCTAAATGTACCTGAAAGAATGTTCAAAAATTCATTCCGGGCACTCGGGGGATCATAATCACGTTCCGTCAATTTTTTTGACTTGTTAAATTCCAATATAATTAGAAAAAATTGACACGGAATTTATGTGTCTTTACACAATATATTTCCACTATGATATAGAATGATTTTATTTTGAATATCATGAGAGTCCCCAAGGAGGATACTACAAAGTATACTATTACATCACCCTACATATATAAAACTGTTTTTCAAGTTAGTCATAGCATGCTGGGGATCCATTTGAATATTACTTATTGATTATATTGGACGAGGTCTGTGGGATTCATTTTCAATGCTATACATACATTTTGGTACTTGTAGTTTTACTTTGGATTGTTATTGTACAATAAGAAATTGCATGTATAACTTTATATTTCGTTATATATGAATGTTTTAGAAGGTGTCTATTTTTTTATCTTCCTAATATATATATTATTAATTTTCAATTATTGGGTAATTCCTCCCATATGTTTTAATACCCTTTTTGTGAATTTCAATATTGCGGCCTATTTGAGGTGTGACTCAAGTATTCACAATCTCCCATCTCTCAGTGCTGGCGTAGGATTGGTGCACATTTGTGTGAGGGGGTAGTGACATAAACCATGCTGAAATAATAACATTAGTATCTTACATATATTGACATTTTATTATGTTAATGACAAAATTAATATATATATCTTGTTCCATCAAAAGGGAAATGTAATATTTGTTCATGTTTGAAGAGGAATAATGCCACACGAACTGATGTAAATATTTTTCCATCACATCCTCCCATGAATGTTTGTAATGATGGATAATATATATATACATATATGAATAAATATATATAACATGTGGAATATTAATAATTATTTCAAAGTAATATATCATCTTTTTTTCATCTCCACATACGAAATAATTAAAATGCCATTCATTATATCGGTGGACTTACACCTCCATAAAATGATATGATTCATTTTTCATCAAAACATCACATCATTAATATTTATATTGTATTTAAAGAAATAACATGGTATTAATGTTATAATGATCATTATGGAAGATAATATAATACATTATTTTTGTTCATGATCGTTGAAAAATGGAAACATTACTCATGTTTGTCTATGATCTATTATCACCAGGATTGAAAAATATTTCATTTTCATAACCATATTTTATAGTTTTTTTCAAAGGTATAATTTATATAAATAAATTAATATTTTCTCATTATTATTATTCTAGATGCGGTTTCATAATAACCTCTTTGACCATTGTCGTCCTTCTGAAATAATTTTTCAAATATGAGATGAATATTTTTAAAATATACGGGATTAAATTAATTGATTAAGTAATTGTATATAACTTGGTATTAATCAAAATTCAAGTAATAATGAACTTGAAAAATATTATTAATAATGAAATTAAATTAAATTATGTTTTTTTTACGAAGATAAAAAGTACACATGAAAAGTCTTACTCAGGGAATGAGTCTTTATTTTAGAAATTACCATTTTAATTTACTCTTCCAAATCAGTTTTTTCCAAGTCCATATTATTTAAATTATTCTATTAAATTACTTATATGAATATAAATGAATTAAAATTGAAATTTCATGCCTATTTTTACTTTCTTTCAATGGATTTCAAAAGTAATATTCTCAAGGAATGTTTTGGTTTTCTTTACAAAATGAAAAAATATTATATTTTAATGTATACATCATCATTGTATTTTTTCGAACACATGAAAAATTATTTGTATTTTGGTTTAAAAATAATATTTCATGGTTTACTTCATAAAAACACATATTTACTATTATTCTAGGTACATTAATTTTTAAAATTGAATATTAAAACGAAAGGGTACATCTATATTCAAAAGTTATTTGCATCTGAGTAAAAAATAATTTTCAAGGGTTTTATGAAAACAAATGGATGAATAAAAATATTTTATTCGTGATATGGTATATGAAAACTATTTATGTTGATGGTTAAGATCAATATAATATATGTAAAGGGTGAGACCAATATTGTTTATATGATGGGTGCACACATATTGAACACCAATTTATGGGGATTGTAAAGACCTCATCCCCAGTTTCCTAGATTTGTTCATTACTATATTACATCGAAATAATATTAATGGAATCACATAATGAAAGAATATGTTGTTTAGAAATATTGGTAAACAAGATACATACATGAATATCAAAATACATATGAAAACATAAAATACAAGATAGTAAATTTTTGATTTCGTCTATATTTCTTTTAGGATAACCCATCATATCAATCATATTACTCATATTGGAATCATGTGGAATGAAAAATTGGAAAGGGGTGGGATAAAATAGATATTAAGAGTACGAATAAAGATAAATTATTATAATAAATATATACGGGTAAATAATTGAAACATATTCCATTCAGTCAATTACCTAAGCATAATACGGAAGGAAAAATTGGTGATCAAATAATGTCATATAAATAATCACATGAACTTGAAATATAGGAATAGAAATTTTAAATAATATAATAATAATATAGAACATTAATAAAAAATGTAGTAATGAGTTAATGAATAATTTATTACATCATAACCATATCATCAAGGCCACATTCCAAGACATCTTATATGAAGTAGTAAGAAATTATCCAAAAAACTCGATCTAGTTTTCCTTACAAGACCTGCCAAGGCATCGAGGGAATATAGAGGACCCTTAATAACACTTATTATGTAAAATTAATTTCTTATATGAAACTATTGATGAATAAACCAATTAAAAATTAATTTTAAAAAACTAGGATATAAATTGATAACAATTACCCCAATCAATAAACATAATCACTAATGATCTAGTGGGACCAGTAATGGAATAAAACTTGTACATGATCATTCAAAATGATCATAAAACATCTATATAATTTAAGAAAATTGTATCATTACATCATAATTCACATTGGTAACAATAATAACACTTTTTTTATTTCCTTTATGATTAGAAATAGCATAAAAATGTCATTAAAATAGTTTTGACGAAAACAAACTTTTCATATTGAAAATATTTTTAAAAATGAATGTGAACAAAATATTTTGAAAATATTTTTTAAATAACATCAGAAACATAAAAATTAACATTTATATATTGATTGATCATGTTGGTGATAAATATTTTACATGCGTACAAAGTTAAAAAATAATCCTTTTTACGTTATTGAAAAAAGGTTAAACATATCCTTATTCTAAAAATTATTAATATATTAATTACAATATAATATGTAAAAAAGAGTGCATGGGTAAAAATTTATTTAATAACCCAATTTTAAAATTTTAATAAAATATGAAAACATTTTTCGAGAACATGGATCTTGTTTAAAAATTAATTGTTAACTAAAGAACGAAATAAAATCGTATTTTTCTATAAAAATTATCTCTATAATTATAAACCCAATGAATTAAATAACATAAAATGAAACTTTAAAAAAAATTAATTTAAATATATTAATGATATAAAATATAAAAATTGGCACCATACACACTAAAAAAATGTGACTAGTGTTGAATATGGAATATGTCTTATGGAAGTAAAAGTGAGATGACAAACCTTTATCGCATGTCTAATTTCTTCATATGAGTTTGATCATATTGTATAGTAAATATAGGTTATATAAAAAATTTATTTTATATAAATAATTATATCTCTTGTAGAATATATTATTTTCATAGATTCTTTGATAACCTATTGCTTAATAATTATTTTTTGAAAGCATTGTTTCATTTGATAATTGCTTAGTTTTTTAGGTATGTTATGGTTTTGTAATTTCGATCATTATAATTTCATCATGATTAAATTATATAAAACATATTAACAATTATATAAATATAAAATTTATATATTATATATTTATTTAGATGAATCATGGAAATTTAACTACATAAAATGCATCACACTATTCATTGAGGTGTTAAATCATACGTACGCATGAAAAATGATTCAATTTTTCTAATGGATAGAATGAAAAGAAAATAAATATTAATTAACCAAGAAATTAAAATTATTATTTGATATGAAGAATAAATATTATCAAAATACAACCTTGTTACAATTTGAAATAAAATTAACTGAGAATCATTTCACTTCACTTCATGGAGGCAGTAGTCCACATGTATACACGAGCAATGTTATAGTATCCCACAAAAAAACGTAATTCAAGAAAATATATGGGATATTATAACTTAAAAAGTATAAAAATAAAATAAATATCATATAAATAAATTAATAAATTGTTATATTCATCCTTGAAGGGTGGTGCGGGAAAAATAATTATATCAGTTTGCGAGCCAATATGATGTCATACCACCAATTAAGAGTTTGATTTCCCATTTAATGGAAGTGAATATTGATATAGGTTATCAAATAAACATAATAAAATATAATAATATTGGGGATAGATTTTTATAATATATAAATATTTGAAGATGGTTTTTTGGATGTGGAATATGAAATTGTACAATTACACACGTTTAATAATTTTACCTCTTCACCAGATTACCTATTTAGGATTAATCTTAAAGCCTTATAATGAACGATAAATAAAAAAATATGTCCTATATGATGTGTATAAGGAATTAAGGAAAATAATTTAGTTTTTATTTTCTAATACAAATTGTTTTGGACTTGTGAAGAGGGAAATAAAATATGTTGCTTTTTATAAGTAATGGAGAGGAAACACATCGATGTTTTGAAAAGATAAACTGATACCCGCATGTTTCTTATGAAAAACTCCTAAAAAATTATAATAATAGACCATTAGAGATAATAAGTTCTATATATGTCCATAAAATGTGTTTCAAACTATTTTAGGTCATTTTAACCCTTATCTTCTTAGTCTAAAACCCATATACATATTTTCAATAAATCATCTCCATTTAATTTTTACCCTTATCCATATTAATTATGGTAGAAAATTAAATTATCATTAATATATTATATAAATTATGATGACTAAAAATTGGAAATCCTTTTTTCTAAATTTAACCCAATGAATTTATAGAGTTAAATTTAAAATTAATATCCACAAGTGAAGAAAGAGTAGTTTTTGAAAGTGAAAATTCTCATAATTATGTAATCATTTAATATCAAAATTCCAGAAGAAATTGATTCCAATGTACTGAACTAATTATATTATAATATATTTTAACTAATTTCACTTTTAAACCCAATTTTTTAAAAAATTATCTTTGTAAATAAAATAAATGATAAGGTAGTTTTCAATAAAAAACATTATTTTTCATAATTCATCGAAAAATATAACTTTTACCAAAATTCTAAAAATTTCACTTTATTTTAATTTTATAAATGTAGTGTTAATATTTCAGATTAATTTGGAAATTATATTTAAAAACGTTTTAAGACATAATTTTTAATTTTTGTGCATAAAACAGGATCAAAGGGCCTTTTAGAAAAATACAGTTTTTCAGAAAGCATTTCTTTTTTATTCAGATGATTTTTATTTAATTTAAAATTTATAGATAATAATAAAATTGGTTTTATAATTTTGTAAACAATAGAATTTTTATTAGATTATTTTCATTCCCTCAATCAAAAAATATTGGTTATAATTTCTAATGTTAAATAATAGTATTTTAATTTATTATCAAATTTCGTTTAAACTCGATGTTGCATGTATCATAAGCTATCAAAGATATATAAAAATAAATGTATCACAGTGTCTAAATTTATTATATTTTCTTCTAATCATGATTTTTCAATTTAAATTCACTATCAAGTATTATATTCATATTTTAACAACTCCCAAAATTATGTTCGTCTCCTTCAAATAAATGTTTTCTTCATAGTTTAATCTAATATCAATGATAAATGGTTTGAAATTTGAAAATTACCATGTTCGATACCCACATCATATAAAGAGTTAATAAAACATCATCTTGATAAGATATTAATATTTATAGTGAGTTCATATATTATAACACATTACTAGGTCTTCTATTAGTAGAATAGTTTTGGGAAGCGAAGATATAGACATAAAAGAGAAAAGAAATTAATTATGTTTAGTTATTGAGATCATTGATCAAAATAAAGTGAATGATGAAGATAATGTTAAAAACAAAAAAACATTAAATCTATTTTTAGATTGAATACCATTTTATTCATCAGTTATGAAGTCAATATGGTTTCATTTTAATTTTAATATTGTTTTTACCAGAGTAGAGGTATAATTTTACCGTCTAGACTGAGAACCTATGAAAATATAATTAAAGGATATATTTATATTTCATAAAAATAATTTCAATATTTGATTATGATTTTATCATTTTCCACTTTATCATTTACTCCGATAAATAAATAGACAAACATTATTTTTTATTCTACATTCTTCATAATTAAATGTTCATAGGACTTAAGACCCAAGAAATTATGACAAGTCCTTCACCTAGAATTCATAATAACCAAAATGGTTATCACAAGATATCCAACAATGCCCAAATTTTAACTTATTCCATTCCATAATAAGTTAAAAATATGGACTTTAAAAAATATGAGTCTCCATGGAAGGTTACTACGTTTCCCACATATACTTAACATTCGATCCCCAAAATAACATAATGTAGCTATCATAGTCAAATAAAAAATATGAGAATAACATGATCATTATTAAATTTAATGAAAACATCGATTCCTCCAAAAAATATTTTTATCCTTATTTCTTAAATAAAATAACATATTAAAAAATTTATTATAGAATTCCAAAAATAATTTGAACTATGATAGTGATGACATAAAACATCGTATAAATAAACAATTACATGGTTTCCAATACTATCCTATAAATATATTTTTGTTATTATCTCAAAACATGGAATGTAATAAGTGTGATACTTCTTCAATCTTGTTTTTTCCAAAAAAATCAACTTACCAAAGGATCCATTTTCTTGGTTATTTGTACCATTAAACATATTATCTCAATAATTTAAGAAAAAATTATTATAGTAAAATCCTCATACATTTCATAAATCTTATAACTATAAAATCAATGATAAAATACTGATATTTATTAATTATTCAATCCAAATACATGGATTTTAATAATTCCATTTCTTCTTTGGAAATTGATTATACTTGACCTTTATTCCTTAGATTCTTTTAAATATTATTCCCATGATGGTTGGGGAATTAATTATAATCGTTTCCCATGTTCTTATAGTTAAATATTTAAACATTGGAAATATATTTCTTTCTCTTGAACTTAGAATCCGAATATCCATTCTCTCCGTAAATGCATCAAACTCCCATTCCCATCTAGGATGTACCAGGGTGCTTCTATCAAACCATTTTACATAAGGGAAATCATTCCTTACTTTCCTCACATTATATATATTGTTATCTACCATATTTTTCTTCTGATACTTCCCTTAAATGACATAATAACTGGATAATTCAATATCAATATTGACACCGTATGATATTATGGCCTCGTATAATGAGATAATGTGGGAGACTAATACTCTTTGATGAATTCGATTAAATCCATCAATGAAATGTAAAATATTTCTCTTTAGATTTTTACCTATCCCACATCCTTAATTTTAGACATTGTGAATTTGTATTCGTACAATGAAACACTACCACCATAATTTTTCCTTAGACTCGATAATTTTATCTCCATTTTCTCTTTCTAGTAGTGATGAAAAAAACCCAAGAAGAGTACCTCCAAATCTATTCACTAAATGTATATTATTTTTTATTCATCATCTGTTTTGTTCAATCAATGAAATTAATTAATTATAATGTCCTAAGAGACAATAATCAACCATGGTACCTCTATGCCTTTTATTTCTTGAAAAAATGATCAATATCTTCTCTAATGAACATTTCCATTATAAATCTAAAAATAATGATGTGGTTTTATTCAATGATGAAGGAATCTAATTAATAAATCAGTATAAAATTTTTACTTTGATCTATTGATTTATATACTAATTAATAATGGTTATTTTAATCCACAAAACACGATTTAGCTTCCAAAATATGTTTATAATTTCATCACTACCATATGAATCTCATGATCCGACATCATTATCCTTCCTAGGACAAAAATCCCTACATGGGGTGTAACACGCTGAGATTTTATGAAAAATATTCTTTTTATTTTCATTAATGTCTTGTGTTGTATGCTACACCAAATGGATCTTGCACAACACGCATCCTTGACTTTCCTTACACTACACGCAATCACGACCTTCCTCGATAGCGTGTGTAGTACGCAATAACGAGTTTCACTAAACAACAATATGCTATTAAAATATTATTAAAACTAACCGTTATAAATAGTAATAACCAGTTTTTGAAATTTTGTAAATTTTATTTTTCAAAATGGACATCATTTTTGGATTCGGAATATCAAAATTAGCTTAGGGTGAAATTTTGGTACTTTTCAGATAACTTTCATTTTCTGATGAATAGTGAAAATTATTAAATTTTAATTAAAAATAACCTTTTAATAGAAATAATTAATAGTGATAAATTATTAATTTGAGTGGTTTTAAAATATATTTAGAATATATTTTTACAATTTAATACAATGTTGGTCATTGGATGTAATTTCACATTTAATCCAGACATAAACAAGTGTCAATCTTTTGATAGTTATTATCTCTTAAGAAAACGCTATTTGTTTTGACGATGGGAATTAATTTTTAAATTAATTAATGAAACTAATATTTTTTGAATTTGGTAAAATAGAAATCATTTTTGAGTTCATAATATCAAATATATCTTAGGCATAATTTTTGGTATTTTTCTGGAAACATTCATTTTTTGATGAATACTGAAACCACTAAGTGATAGTTTAAAAAAATGAATTTTTCAAAAAACATAATTTTACCGCTTTTGTAAGTGTAATTTCAAAAATCCGAGAGACATGATTGATGTCAGTAAGTAAAATGTGGTTCAATGAGATGAAAATAATTTTTGGTGAATAGTAACATTTTTCTTTTTTTACAACGGTTAAAAGTAAATTGGGTAATTAACGGTACAAATGATATTATTATTACCCTAAAACATGTCCTAATTCAATTGAATAAGTTTAATTCGACCAAAAACAACCTTAGGAATAAAATATGACCATTTAGGCCAACTTGGATTAGATTAGGACATTTATTATTAATTTATTTAAAGAAAGGTTAAAATAGTTAAAATCAATGTTTAATAAGTATATCATTTCTAATATAGGGTTATACATAAGATAAATTAGACTATAAATATTCATTAGTAATATAAAACGATTTCCTACAGAATGATATTTTATTTGTAATTTTTAGACTTCAAATAAGTTAAATTATTTATAACACAATGATGATGCAGTAATTATCTTAATAATGAAATATTGACATAATTGATGTTATAAATACCCAAATAAATGTAATTTGAGACTTTTTATGAATTAAACTAATTTTATTGGTTACTATGATATGTTATTATTGATTTAATTAACTGTTTTATAACTAATAATTCTGTTATGATTTTTACAAAAATCAATTACTAAATAGTGTCAAAATTGACATATAATAGTTTTTAAAACAAATATTATATTATTAATTGTTATTTTATTCCTAAAAATCTAATGTTAGGCCAATTTAAATAGATATGGTTATATATATTAATAATAAACAACTTGGGGTTCGTTTGTCTTGTTATAGTAAGTTTATTAACCTTATAGTGTAAGAACACAAAAAGACACGATAAAAGTAAAATTATCTAACTTAAAGTTAAATACAAATGATATGGTTAAAATAGGAACCTAAACTTGTCTAAATTATATTTAATGAGAGGATGTCGACCCATCCCCACCTTATCTTTGAAATAAATCAATTTTGAGCTATTTAAAACCGAATTTGTCTTTATAATAAAATAATATTTTTAGTTATTCCAAAGGTGCCCCTCTCCTCCCTTATAAAAGGGAACCTCCTCCCTCTCTTCCTCACACCACTTTTAGCCTTCATGATCTTCCAACCCCTGAATAATTATCTTCTCCCCTTCCCTAGAAACATCCTAGAGGTTCTGGTCTTCCTAAAATACCAATTTTAGTGCCCTAAAAGGAGATCTCAAAGAGGCGCTTCAAAGAAGAGGTAATGTCCGTTACCGATTCTTTCAACTTTATTTCTTCTTCCACTTCATCTTCTTAGGTTGTTTCATTATGAAGTAATAAAATCAGTATCAATAATATACTTATATGTTATGATAAGTATGAAACAACCCTATTTCACCATCTATCCATCCTACGGAAAACGAAGTCACCGCGCGTGCGTGCGTACGGAATACTGTCTCCATGCCGTGGTGTAATCTATTTTCCACCACCACCTTAATTGGATGGGTATAATGGTGTAAATAATAACTATATATGATTATTTTAAAGTGATATTGATTATTAAATAGTATACATACACTCCAATACAGTCCCATGATCATGAGAATGATATCATCGATCGTGCCTACGTACGGACTACCGTCTCCACGACACGATGAGATTCATTCTCCATGTTAACCATTCATGAATGATTATAAATTATATATAATAAGTAATCATAAAATATATGACATAATAATGATACTATATTTATGTGTATATATATGTATGTCATCTACTTAATTCCATTCAACTCAATAAGGAAACGAAAACTGCGTTCATGCGTACGTACGACCTACCGTCTCCATGAACGATGTATTTCATTCGATTTAATGATTTATTATATATATGTATATTCTGAATATATATTATATATAAATCATGTTTTATATTCTGGAATTAAGTAATCATGATCTAAATAATCATATTAATAATTACAAGTCAAAACACGGAAGACAAATGAAACAATTTAACCGAAAACGCTCTTTAATATTGAATTTACAAAAGAACGAGTAATATAAAGTCATAAGTGAACCATATATGATATCATAACAATGATTATGATTCTGGAATAAGTCAATGACATTATTTAAATCATTATATAGGAGGTTCGGACACTGACGAAGCAAATCGGATCCAAGGTAAGGGAAAATATCACAATCTCATTTTATCTGAGATTGTTTATACTTTGGTATTTACTGTGGTGTATTTTATCATCCACATCCATGATTCCTCAATATGTAATATTGTTTCCATCTACCTACCATTGTTTACATATAATTTATCCTTCGGTGAGTTTTTAGTAAAAGATATAAAAGGAATCTTTTGTTATTTTTCATACGAGTAACTTTTTGACTTTTCCGACAAAAGTACGGGAAGAATGTTTTTTTAACTTATAAGGCGTGAATGGATTTTTTAAAAAATTATTTCCAAGAAGCTTACTTTAAAATTTTTCAAGTTTATTTTTAATCAACTCCTTTTTGTTTGTAATTGTATGACATGTTAAGAAATGAAAAGTGTTTTTGAAGTAGAAAGGATATTTTCCTCAAGAATGGAGTTCAAGTGTTTTATCAAAATTATTTTCCATCTAAGATAATAAAGGGTTCTATTTCTATCCCTATTTTTACATTGATTTGATTATGTTATAATTTAATTATTTTTATGATGTCCTTTTGTCTTATATGGATTATGTTATGATGGCATGATGTTTAAGATTCTCATTTTTATTACATGAGTTATGCAATGATGTATGATTTTTTTTGATTTTGTGGCACACATAAGAATGGTATCATTATTAGATGGGTGGGACCTATATCTCCCTCCAATTCATTGGGTAAAGATTTTATATCTCATGAGATAGACATCGCTGGAACGGCAGGTTAAACCGATTCAGTAAAACATGACTAAAACGAGGAGTGAACTCGGTTCAGAAATGGACTTTGTCCACTAAGATAGTCTTGGAAATGAGTCTTGACTAATAAGAAATGATTCTCTATGATTATGTGTGTATGCCACAAAGTTTCATGTTTTAAGTTATGATTATTGGGATTACATTTCACTACTATGATTTATCCCATGTCATGATATTATGATCTCTTTTGCAGGTTAAGATTTCCAAAATGTTATGTTCTTATGAATATGATGTGATTGATATTTTGTTTACCCTTACTGAGCATTTGAGCTCACCCTTTTATGTTTTCTTTTCCCCAGTATATAAAGAAAGGTATTAGGTAAGAAAAAATGAAGATATTAATGGGATATGTTGAAGATATTTCACCATGATTAGAAGATTACGTTTCGTGTTTCCAAAGACACTAAACTATTAGGGTCCTTGTGTGTGTGTTTTTGTTATGTACTAAGTATTGCACAAAAGCAATGTAATGTCCTTGTACGTCAAGCTTCGGGTCTCTACAATTGGTATCAGAGGAAAGGTTTAGTCATCCTTTGGAAACTAGGATGCGAGAACTTTAGTGGGATCCTTAGGGATATTTCTAAGGTATGTCTAGGGATTTCCCTAAGGTTAAGTATGAGTATAGGTTATAGTACTATAATTACGGTAACCCAAGATGTTAGATATTGAAGGTACTCCTCCATTATTGTGTTGTTTTCTCTATCATGATTTTTTCCTCTCACAAAATTCTTTTTGTGTTTTATTTCATGGAGGGAACCAGAAGGAATTCGATTAACATTGAATCCAATGGAAAAATTGGTGACTATGAGCAACAAAATTGTGTAATTCCTGGAGAGAAAGATATTGTGATTATGCCGAATTAGTCATCGCGATATATGATTAACAATGTGAAATTTAGTGGTATTCCTAATTCATCTAAGAAGAGGAAGATAGACTATTATGCATGTTCGCATGTTGAGGAGCATAAAGAAAGGAAGATTGAGAATTTTATAGATGGGAAGAAGAATCTTGAGGAATACCTCAAATGGAGGGACCGATGTTATCTGTGTGGAGAAAAGGGTCATAGAGTGACATACTGTTATGGAGTTCAATTTATTATTTGTGGAGAACATGGGAATTACCCAACTCAGTTCCCTGACCTAAAAAGTTACTTATAAATCAAGTAAGGACTTATTATAGGACAATAATTGAAGAGGATGGATTGAAGTGTTTATGTATTGGTATTCAAGAATAATGTTGTTGAGGTACTTTTATTGTGTATTAGAATATTTTTGTATTATTCTATTGTGGTTTTCAATAATTTTAATGTATCGGTAACCATGAAAAGTGATTCAAATATTTTGAAAAGCAGATGATATGCGTATAATGAAGGGATAAAGAGAAAATGAAATTTTTGACAGTATTCATGAGCTCATGATTGATATAAGGACTAAGTGATATCATGGTTTGAGTATAAAGAATTTTGAGGATTCTGGTTTGTGGAAAGTGTTAACTTTTAACTGTATTCATGTTTTCACTAAGGTTCAATGGGTATTCATTCTTCAAGAGAATACATGATTAAGGTATTCACATGTTTGTAATTTGACCAACAAGATATATCTTATGATATATGGGGGATAAATGATGGCATTCACGTGATTGTTATTTGACATTTCAAGTAATCATTTTCTTTATACTATGAGCTTGGACCGAAGTATTTTAGATAAGCCTAAAGATTGGAATAGATTATGTTAGACATAAGTTAGTATTGTTTAAGGATAGAAATTTTTTCAATATTATTGATGGGATGTTATAGTAATATAGTTTTAGAAAAAGGACAACCTACAGGACTGGCGACAGCCCATCGCGTCGGACAAGGTTGTGGGAATCGAACCCACAACCGAAGTGCGACTGGCATTTATCGCCTACCACTAGCCTACAGGAAGTCCCTGTATAGTAGAAACTAGTTTTATTATATTAATTAGTATGATATATGAAGTATAAGTCCATTTTAAGAACTATATATGATTAATCTCACTATAGATGGACTTACATATTTTTTTTAACTTTTCTAACATTTTGTTTGAGACAGATGGAATGACCCCTCATTCTATCACATGATCTGCTAACACATCACGAATGAAAAATTCAACTTCATTTCTTTAAGATATGAAGTGAAAATTTTCTTAATAACAACCAACAATGAGACTATACCAAAATCACGAAAGTATTTCTTCTAATTCCAATTTCATCAACTTTAGGGAAATGATCTTGAAAACCAAAAATGTTGTCCTAGTGCTCTTATATCTGATGAATCAGATGGTACCTTAGATCGTCACAAATTTATGGCTTTGTGATTGCTGGATTTTCCATAGCCATGTTCTCTACTACTCTCCATTAGAACATGATGGTTATATTTCTCTTCTGTATCCATATTTTCACCTATGTGGAAACCCAGTGATTAGTTTATTTGGGTAACCATTACATTTCATACTTTTGTTTTTAAAGATTGGTTTTCGTATTCCTTTTCACGATGTGGGTTTCTGTTAAAGAAACTTTCAAGTAGTAAACCATTTATAACCCCCGATGAATTTCGAGGATGAAATTCATTTTTAGGGGGGTAGAATGTAACACCTCAAGATTTTATGAAAAATATTCTTTTTAATTTCATTAATGTCTTGTGTTGTATGATACACCAAAAGGAGCTTGCAAAACATGCATCCTTGAATTGCTTTGCATTACACGCAATCACGACCTTCCTCGTTAGCGTGTGTAGTACGCAATAACGAGTTTCACTAAACAACAATATGCTATTAAAATATTATTAAAACTAACCGTTATAAATAGTAATAACCTCTTTTTGAAATTTTGTAAATTTTATTTTTCAAAATTGACATAATTTTTTGATTTGGAATATCGAAATTAGCTTAGGGTGAAATTTTGGTACTTTTCGGATAACTTTCATTTTCTGATGAATAGTGAAAATTACTAAATTTTAATTAAAAACAAACTTTTTAATCGAAGTAATTAATAGTGATAAATAATTAATTTCAGTGGTTTTAAAATATATTTATAATATATTTTTATAATTTAATACAATGTTGGTCTTTGGATGTAATTTCACAATTAAACCAGACATAAACAAGTGTCAATCTTTTGATAGTTATTATTTCTTAGGAAAACGCTATTTGTTTTGACGACGGGAATTAATTTTTAAATTAATTAATGCAACTGATATGTTTTGAATTTGGTAAAATAGACATCATTTTTGATTTCATAATATCAAATATTTCTTAGGCCTAATTTTTGTTATTTTTCTGGAAACTTTCATTTTTTGTTGAATAGTGAAACCACTAAGTGGTAGTTTAAAAAAATGAATTTTTCATAAAACATAATTTTACAGCTTCTGTGAGTGGAATTTCAAAAATCCGAGAGACACGATTGATGCCAGTAAGTAAAATGTGGTTCAATGAGATGATAATAATTTTTGGTGAATAGTAACTTTTTTCTTTTTTTACCACGGTTAAAATTAAATAGAGTAATTAAGGGTAAAAATGATATTATTATTACCCTAACACATGTCATAATTATATTGGATAAGTTTAATTAGACCAAAGACAACCTTAAGAATAAAATATGACCATTTAGGCCCACTTGGATTAGATTAGGACATTTATTATTAATTTATTTAAAGAAGGGTAAAAATAGTTAAAATCAATGTTTAATAAGATTATCATTTTTAATATAGGGTTATACATAAGATAAATTAGACTATACATATTCATTAGAAATATAAAAAGATTTCCTACATAATTATATTTTATTTGAAATTTTTAGACTTTATATAAGTTAATTTATTTATGAGACAATGATGATGATGTAATTATCTTAATAATGAAATATTGACATAATTGATGTTATAAATACCCAAATAAATGTAATATGAGACGTTTTATAAATTACACTAATTTTATACGTTAATATGACATGTTATAATTTATGTAATTAACGTATTTAGAACTAATCATTCTGTTATGATTTTTACGAAAATCAATTACTACATAGTGTCAAAATTGACATAAAATAGTTTTTAAAATAAATATTATATTAATAATTGTTATTTTATTCTTAAAAATCTAATTTTTGGCCAAATGACATAGAAAAGGTTATATATATAAATAATAAACAACATGGGGTTCGTTTGGCTTGTTATAGAAAGCTTATTAACCTTATAGTGTAAGAACAAAAAAAGACACGATAAAAGTAAAATTCTCTAACTTAAAGTAAAATATAAATGATAAAGTTAAAATAGGAACCTAAACTTGTCTAAATTCTATTTGATGAGAGGATTTAGACCCATCCCCACAATAGCTTCGAAATAAATCAATTTGGAGCTATTTAAAACCGAATTTAACTTTATAATAAAATAATATTTTTAGTTATTCCAAAGGTGCCACTCTCCTCCCTTATAAAAGGGCACCTCCTCCCTGTCTTCCTCACACCAATTTGAGCCTTCAAGCTCGGCCAAACCCTGACAGATTCTCTTCTACACTTCCCTAGAAACATTCTAGAGGTTTTGGTCTTCCTCAATGTCCAATTTTAGTTCCCTAAAAGGAGATCTCAAAGAGGCGTTTCAAAGAAAAGGTAATGTCTGTTACCGATTCATTCAACTTTATTTCTTCTTCCACTTCTTATTCTTAGGTTGTTTCATTATTAAGTAATAAAATCAGTATCAATCATATACTGATATGTTATTATAATTATTAAACAACCCAATTTCACCATCTATCCATCCTATGGAAAACGAAATCACCGCGCGTGTGTACGTACAGAATACCGTCTCCACGTCGTGGTTTAATCTATTTTCCACCGCCACCATACTTGGATGGGTATAATGGTGTAAATAATAACTATATGTGATTATTTTAATGTTATATTGATTCTGAAATAGTATAGATACACTCCAATACAGTTCCATGATCATGAGAACGATATCATCGCTCGTGCGTACGTATGGACTACCATCTCCACGACGCGATGAGATTCATTCTCCACGTTAACCATTCATGAATGATTATAAAGTATATATAATAAGTAATAATGAAATATATGACATAATAATGATACTGGATTTATGTGTATATATATGTATGTCATCTACTTAATTACACTCAACTCAATAATTAAAACGAAAACAGCATTCATGCGTACGTACGAACTACCGTCTCCATGAACGATGTATTTATTTCCATTTACTGATTTATTATATATATATATATTCTAAATATATATTATATATAAATCATGTTTTATATTCTGGAATTATTTAATCATGATCTAAGTAATCATATGAATAATTACAAGTCAAAACACGGATGACAAATGAAGCAATTTTTCCCAAAATGCTCTTTAACATGGAATTTATAAAAGAACAGGTAATATAAAGTCATAAGTGAAACATATATGATATCTTAACAATGAGTATGATTATTTAATAAGTCAATGACATTATTTAAATCATTATACAGGAGGTTTGGACACTTATGAAGCAAATCGGACCTAAGGCAAGGGAAAATATCACAATCTCATTTTATCCGAGATTATTTATACATTGGTATTTACTGGGGTGTATTTTATCATACACATCCAGGATTCTTCAATATTTAATATTGTTTCCATCCACCTACCATTGTTTAAATCCAATTTTACCCTTCGGTGAGTTTTTAGTAAAAGATATAAAAGGAATCTTTTGTCATTTTTCATACGAGGTACTTTTTGACTTTTCCGAGAAAAGTACGGGAAGAATATTTTTTTAACTTATACGGTATGAATGGATTTTTTTTAAAAATTATTTCCAAGAAGCTTACATTACAAGTTTTCAAGTTTATTTTTAATCAACTCCTTTTATTTTGTAATTGTATGAGATGTTATGAAAGGAAAAGTTTATTTGAAGTAGAAAGGATATTTTCCTCAAGAATTGAGTTCAAGTATTTTATCAAAATTATTTTCCATCTAAGATAATAAAGGGTTATATTTCTATCCCTATTTTTACATTGATTTGATTATGTTATGATTTAATTAT
The DNA here is from genome assembly GCA_963277665.1 of Viscum album. NCBI lineage: Eukaryota > Viridiplantae > Streptophyta > Magnoliopsida > Santalales > Viscaceae > Viscum > Viscum album. The sequence continues at coordinate 997,887,544 of OY728132.1, forward strand.
TTTTATGATGTCCTTTTATCTTATATTGATTATTTTATGATGGCATGATGTTTAAGATTCCCATTTTTATTACATGGGTTATGCAACGATGTATGATTTTTTTTGATTTTGTGGCACACATAATAATGGTATCATTATGAGATGGGTGGGACCTATATCTCCCTCCAATGAATTGGGTAATGATTTTATATCTCATGAGACAGACATGGCTGGAACGGCAAGTTAAACCGGTTCAGTGAAACAGGACTGAAACGAGGAGTGAACTCGGTTCAGAAATGGACTTTGTCCACTAAGATAGTCTTGGAAATGAGTCTTGACTAATAATAAATGATTCTCTATGATTATGTGTGTACGGAACAAAGTTTCATGTTTTAAGTTATTATTATTGGGATTACATTTCACTACTATAATTTATCCCATGTTATGATATTATGATCTCTTTTGCCGGTAATGATTTCCAAAATGTAATGTTCTTATGAATATGATGTGATTGATATTTCTTTTGTTTACCCTTATTGAGCATTTGAGCTCACACTTTTATGTTTTCTTTTCCCCAGGATATAAAGAACGGTTTTAGGTAAGAAAAAAAGGAAGATCTTTATGTGATATGTTAAAGATCTTTCACCATGATTAGAAGATTATGTTCCGAGTTTCCAAAGACACTAAACTATTACGGTCCTTGTGTGTGTGTTTTTGTTATGTACTAAGTATTCCACTAAAGTAATGTAATGTCCTTATACGTCAAGCTTCGGGTCTCTACATGGGGTATGTCAATTGATAGGGTTTCCATTATTTCAACCTCGATCCATTTATAAACAATTTCATTATCTAGGTAAGATCAAAATATTATGAAACATAATTTATAATCCTCACACTAATTAAGAAAATGATATAAGGAGAAAATTTATGCATGTCTAATCTCATAATCATAAACATTATTTCTTTGGGAAATATATCAAATAATTATAATATTTTCAAATTATTCAATATTATGTTTAATGAAAATTGGAATTATACTAATAATATAACCAAAAGAGTTCCAAACAAAGTTTATAGTAAGGCTCGTGGTCATGTACTAGAAAATAATTAAGTCCATCCCAATATTGCTTTTAAGGATTTATTACCCATAAGTACAACTATTCAAGAACGACAATATAACACCCCGAGCCTGTTCCTCCAAACTCAAGGATTGAAAACATTGTTTATTTTTTATAAAAAGAAACATATTAATTACACAACATATTACACAAATGAGGATCTTTTACTCATCTAGGTTCTAGAGGATTACACAGCACCTCACATTTTTCCAGTTGAACAAAAATACTTCAAGTGACTACTATGCCACCACATGTTCTAACTCGAAAAGCGATGATAATTGAATTTGAACTTTTAAGATACCTATGAAAAATAATTTTAAAACAATGTATAAGAATTTAAATTCCTATTAAGGTGTTTCTAAATTATTTAAATACTTTATAAAAAATATTTCATTAAAAATAACATTGAAAAATTCCTTTGAAGATAACATAAATATACTTTTGAAAAAACCCTTTTTAAAACATAAAAGGAATTAATTAATTTTAAAATAATATACCCCTTTTGAAATTACGATAGTATAAAAATTTCATTAAAATAAATCGATTTATTTTTCAAAATACACTATACATGGTTTAGAAGAAAAAAATTGTGGATTATGAAAACATAAAACATTAGAGGCTATCTTGGTCCCAACAACTTGTTGAGTTATTGGGTTCACTTCCCAATTCCCTACCAGATTTAAAACATTCAAGTGCCTGATTTTTTGAAAACATATTTAATATTGCATTACATATATATATACTTTCACTAGAGTTTTATTTTGAAACATGTAAATATGTTAAAATATAAATTACACTTTTTTTATATATATCAGTGTGTATATATATAAATATATGAACTTCCATTGCATCTCACTTGCAATTATGGTTCTCACTGAAACTATAGACTTTTCATAAACTTCTATATACCCCAATATTTTATGAAAGACATGATTTCTTATTTTTATAAATTAAACCATTTTAAAAACCCAATAATGAATAAAAAAATTCAATGAAATAATTGTATCCTTGATTTATGAAAGAAATAATGAATGCGTAAAATAATAGTAGTTGCAAAAATATTAATTTTCACTTCTTAAAAAAAGATAATCAACTAAAATGGGTAATTATGTGACGTATGTAATTACACATTTATCTCTTTTATGGATTTATATATACATACATAAATTTTGTATATCCTATCTTTTTGTACATATATAAATATATACAATTTATTATTAGACAATCTTGATGTTGAATAAATCATTTTTATGTATACGTTTGAATAATATATACTTGTCTATCTTACTCACATGTATGATACAATATTTACCCAGAATGTGTAAGAAAAATCAAATCAATATATATACATATATATAAATATATAAATATATATATAAAGATTTATATTTCCAACATGAAAATTAAATATCAAAATAAACAAAAATTTACAATAACACATATTCAATTCAGGAATTATAGACATGGAATTTTTCATAATGCTTATATAATTATAAAATATTGAAAAATATATTTTAACTATTATAATTAATACCTATATATTTATTTTTTGAGATATATAGGTATTTTAAAATTAGAAAATAAATGATTCTAAATAGTCTCATTTTACCAAATAAATTATAATTCTTTATCTGAACATAAATATAATCTTGAATTGATAAGTAATGTTACATATTTAAAATCATTCCACTCAAAATAAACTATAAATCTCCCTTACATAAAAAAATTTTCAATTTAAAAAATATTTGAAAACTAAAAAAATTTCCTTTGCTAATTGATGAATAAAAAATTGTAAAATTTAAAATATTTCCCTTATGCCACACAAGAAAATAGATATTATAGTATTAAAATAAATAACAAACATCCCTTACGACAAACCAGAAAATTAAAATTAAAATTTTGAAATAAAAAAACTAACTCTCTATTAATAGTAATTTATTAATAGATAAATTTTAAAATAAAATAAAACCACCCCTAACAGATTTTTTGAGCACAAATTATATCTTCTTGACGGAAGACCACACATGTCTCCTCATGCTCTTATAGGGGAAAGAGAATATGGATTCCCCCTCTACCTTTCCCAATTATCTTAGTAGACATAAAAATAATACAACATGGGAGTCTTATATAGCTCTCTCATAAGTGGAGAAAGAACCTAGAAACAACCCTTTAAATTTATGTTGCAAAGCCTCTCTAATCAAACAAATATATACTCATACAAATAAACTATGTGATATATTATTATATGGTTCTACACTGTATCAGGTAATTGAAAGGTAATTCGAAAAAAAAGTGGATATATTATTATATGGTTCCATATTATCAGCGTAACATTTAGTTGAAAAATTTGGTCCAGAACAAAAAGAGACTCATTGACCGAATCTTATCCCAAACTTGAAACAGTTTTTAGAAATTCACTCAAAAAAGAATTCATACCTAAATCAACAGATACAGTGAATTGACCACAATAAAAAATGAATGAAAATGACTAAAATATAGTATATCAAAGAATATGACAAATCATTGATATAATATACTGATATTGGTTAATCATGTGGGATTTATAAGGATTCTAATTGGTATAATATTCCTCCCAAATAATTGATAAATATCCATACAAAAAACGTAAAATAATTATAGCATAAGACAATAGAAATAATAATATACCAATATAATAACTAATAACTTTATTTCAAATATGTTATTATGATTTAGAATAAAAACCTACCTTTGAGAATGAAATGTAGATTCTTTTACCATTTTTTTCTCATCTATTCGAAAACAGAACACAACCATGCATCGATACCCTTTTTAGTTCTATATAGATTCAATATAGCTTGACATTGTCCAATCCCCTAACCCCTGTTGATCTTCATCGACCAAGTATCAAACCAACTCATCGAGCATAAATTAGCACTCAAAACCTCTCACACGGCTCGACATCACTACACATTCACTCACTCACGGTGTCGTAATCCTCCGCTTGCCTCTGCATGACCTAAACCCAATCCCCATCTAATTAACCTCATCTTGATTTTCATTTTCTATTCAATTATTTTTATTTAATTTTTTTCATTAACCAATTTTCACTAAAATTATGTATATAAATAATTTTATAATTTCTTATTAATTTAATTTTATAAATAAAAAAATGCATTACTTGAAAAAAATGTTTCTAAAAAAATACTTTTCAAATCATATAGTTATTTTTGATCACCTTTATTTTAAAATGAATTAATTATATATGTAACTTTATAAATTTTGGTTTTGGTTAAATTATTATATTTATATATTATTATTTCGCATAATTTATAAAAATATGTTCAAATTATAAAAATTATTCAATGTTTCAATATATAAATTATAGTAAATAAAATGATTAATTATATAATGTCATTAACTTTTCAAATATAATATTGATATTTTTCTTTGAAAACTAATCTCTTATTATTTTAAACAAAGTAATATAGATTTATTAATATTAATATATATATATATATAATTATATATATTTAAATAATAACATATTAAACATTGGATTTGAAAACTATAAATTGATGATATAATTTAGTATATCATTCATAAAAAAGTATGTATTCTATAAATAGTTTAAAGTAATAATGACTATATAAATTGTATATATTTTATCTTAATAGCTAAATAAATATTTTTTGAACTCATCTAAAATATAATGAAATAATATTATTTTGATAAATCAACACTTTTCTTGGTTAATATAAAATATAATGCTTGTCTTTTTTTGTAATTTTTACTCTCAAATATGACGATGGTACATTCTCTTCCTCCCACCCCATAAATGAATTTCACCCCCTTAATTCATGTGTCAGACTTATAAAAATTATGTATTTTTAAATTTATAATTAAAGATTGTCTAAAGGGACATAACTAACTATTGGAAATTCTAACATATAGATTTTTATTCCCTCAATAGACATCATCTAATCACCAAATTTGTCTCGATTGTTCCTCTGATACTAATTATAACGCCGTGATCCCTCTATTTCAGAGTCAATTCTAGAAAATGTTGTGTAATTTTTTTAAAAAAATATAATCAATAATTACAAAACATATTACAAAAATGATGACCGTTTACGATCCTAGGTTATGGAGGAATATACAACACCTTACATTTATCAGAGATGAACAAAAATAAATCAAGTGCTTACTACACTTCCATGCACGCTAACTCCAAAAATAATGACATCTGAATTGGAAATTATATGATAACTATGATTTTTTTAAACAATGGGTGACCATTTATTTTCACATTAAAGAGATATTATATTGTTTAAATACGTTTGGGAAAATAAGTTTTAAAAATAACTATGTTAAATTCCTTTGATGTTAACATAAAAATATTCAAAACGCCCTTTAAAATCATAATAGAAAATATTTATGTTTAAAATAATATATCACTTTTGAAATAACTTACGTACCAAAATTTCTTTATAAGTAATCCAATAATTTTTCAGAAAACACTCTGCATGATTTTGAATACAAAACACTGTGGATTATGGAATAATTAAAATTTATTGTCTATCTTGGTATTAACCACTTGTTGAGGGATTGTGTTCACTACCAAATTGCCTACCATATTTACAACATTCATGTGTAGGATTTTCTAAAAACATTTTTATGGTTTCTTTTCATATATAAATATTTTCACTGGATTTTGATTTTGAAACATGCCACTATATTAAAATACACATTACACTGATATTTATATAAATGTGTATATATATATATATAGGAACATATATTCCATTTCACATGTAATTTTTGTTATGACCAAAACTACAGATTTTTTAAAAACATCAATGTAGCTAAACTTAATATGAAATACATGATTTTATATTATTTTAATTTCTTTAATCTTAAAAATTTAATTCCAAATAAGAAACTTCAATGACATACTTGTTTCATTGATTTATTCATGATATAATTAATGAATAAAATAATAGATGGTGCAATAATATAAATTTTCTTTTAAGAAAATATAATAATAATCAATTGTTAATTATGTGTCATTCATAATTATAAATTCTTCTTTTTCATGAATTTATATATGAATACATTAATTTTTTACAAATTAACATTATGTACATATATAAATATATATACATAAAATTATAAGAGAATATCAACATTGAAAAATTTATTCTTTGTACAAGTTTGAGTAATATGTACGCATATATCATACACCCATGTATAACACATGATTTAATCAACATTTGTGACATATAACACATCAATATATATATATATATATATATATATATATATAATATACCAATATATAGATATATATATGTCATGCCAAAAAATTAAATGTCAAAATAAAAAACAATTAACAATCACACTTATTCAATTCATGAAATATATACCTTGAATTCATTATAACCAAGTTAGTATTTTATGAATAGTTTAAAGTAATATTTATTATATTAATTGAATATATTTTTTCTTAACTAATAATTCAAAAAAAAATTAATTATCAAAATATATAAATTATATCAGTTTTTTTAATAAATCAACATTTTTTTTGACTTATCTAAAATATAAAGCATGTATGTTTTTTGTCACTTATTACACCCAAATCATGGGATGTTATTGACATCCACTAGTAGTATGCATAAAATGATGTTTTTATAGGAAAAATACATAATTTATCCCTTACCTAATATTAATATTTTCTTTAATACTTAACCTCAATTTTTAATATAGGGGTTTTCCCAAATATATTTATTAAAAAAATATTTCCTATTGTTTATATTTAACTTACTCAATTGTCTACTATAAGGATCTCGATGCTAGTTGCCTTGATTTTGTGGTTATTATATTCTGATGGAATAATATAAAAGGAATCACATCTCAAAGGAACAAATAGTTTTGTAATAATCGTAAACTATACACATTCTTCAATGTAACATTATAATTCAATACATAACATTCAACATAGTATTTTTTGGAAGTGAATCATTATTTCCTCCAAAATAACCCTATATATGAATCATAATAATAATCTTGGAATCTTGGGGAATGAAACATAAAAAATTGTTCATTTCATGAAAAGACCTGAATTTCTCAGATGTTGATATTATTTTTTTTAAAATTAATATTCAGTACATTACTCTAACACACGCCTGAGGATGATACCAGAATATTTTATTTTAACCCTTTGAAACTTATGAAATTGTATATAAGTGATCAATTTCAACTCCAACTATATTATTCATATATTAAACATATGATTGAAATATCTTACTGAATAAAATTCATTATAAATTGGGGAAACAAAACATAAAAAATGTTGAGCACAGATGCTCAATAATGGTAAGAACGGGAGATATAAATATATCATGAGCATAAGGATATGAGAACAAAATAAAAATATTTTAAAACCATATCCCACTTATCATAGATCTATAACAAAATTTATATCAAAATTATTGGAATATAATAGTAAATGAACCATAATAGAATCACATGTCATTAACCATTAAATAACAATTTGTAGTATCCCAACCGTAGTACGACATACCAGTTTCCTGAGATGGTTTGATACATGCCCTTATATGTGCATATCTATAATTAGAAAGGAATTAAACTTGTTTCTGGGGTAAAGTATGTCATGTGGGAATACTATATCCTCTCAATCAATGTAGAAAATAAGATAAATAAATATACAAATAGACCAAAAAAATTAACAAACAACATCCAATACGTTCCATGAATAAAATGACGATTCCACAGACATGGTAAAATGACACAGACCCAGTAAGTAAATATGTCATCCCATATAAGTGTCAAAATAAAAATTAAAACACCAAATAAAGACACATTAATATATCCCACGTGAGTTTTGAAATCATGGCTGGTTCACTCATCCATGATCTATCACAAATACCAACTCATCAATCTAACACTTAGAACTTTCACTGATCCAATCCAACATGCCTAATGGCTACTTAGGTACAAATCGATGTCCTTTGTAGGGGGTGAGTACAACTCACTAGGCCACAAGCTGTGGGTTACGAATAAATATATTGTCTATAATAGATAATGATGTTATATAATGAATAAAAGATAAAATAATTAAGTATATGGGTTTCATATTTATTATTCTTTAGTTAAAAAATTTTTACCTTATTTTAATGTTGATACGAAATCCAATCATGTATGATTCTTCCTGAGTTGATGTAAGATCCATAGAACATATGTTTTCTTACTAGAATTTATGTATTCAAATTAACTCCTATTTCATTTCAGTACCAGGAGAATCAATCTATATAACCTTATCATGGATTCTTGGAGTGTCAGTCTAGCACCAATATCTTAGGTTCTTGGAGCATTAATGAAACACTAAAATTAGGGGCATTTCGAGCATATGCATACCACCAAAATCTAAAGTACTTGGAGAATTAGTCTAACAAAAATTCTCATGGATGTATCATGGGACTAGAGAATACTAATAGCCACCCATGAATGATTTTCTTTAGTCTATAACCAAAATCTCATTTTTCAAAAATAAAATTCAACGTTAAACACTAATAACATTTTTTTTACTTTTTTAAACACAATGAACCACTTTATTTATCAAACATAAACATGGTCATATAATTTTAACATAAGAAACTCTATAGGAAATCCCCCATTAATTCCATTATAAATTATTGGAAGACTAACTATTAATACTTAAAAGTAACAAAAACAACACTACAATTCCCATTATCAAACCATGAAGCAAGGATTCAGTTCAATTACATAATCCCTCTACTTTTGTTTTTATTTTGCATATAAACCATTTTTTTGGAATTGAAACAAACCATAGGTGACAAAAATTCCCGATTGTATAATTTTTAACGGATCCAGTGGGATCTGGGAAGGGTATCACAATTAGTATAGGGATCAATTAATATTTCTGAATCAAAACATAATTTTGAAACAAGGTAATTAATTCTCCCAAATACATATAAGAGAAAATAATTAGTACTATTGTAAATATCATTTAGACTACCTAAAATAGGGTTGTTGATGAATCCTTTATGAACAATAGCTCTTAATTTGAAGAAGCATGGTCAAAATCAAAATGAATGAGATGATATATTATCCAAACCTTTTATACTAATCTATTAGTACCTATATCTAGATCATTACCAATTGATGGATTCAGACCTATAAAATGGGAGGGAAAGATGGGATATATATGAACCAAATAAAGGTAGATATAATATATTAGATAGGATTCAATTTTCATCCCCCAAATGTTTGATTCAGAAATGATAGAGGTTGAGAAGACAAGGAGTGGTCAACCAACCGTAAAAGAGTAAAGAAAAACATATTTGGATAATTGGGGTAGATTAGGGGTACAAAGATGGGTTATAGAATTTTAATTAAATTTTAAGGGTTTAAAATTCCATGAGAACAATTTACTAGACATGATTTAGGTTTAGACAAACTATGGGACCTAACAATTCACCCATTATATCCACGGATGAATGGTTTTTACCGAGTGACTATATGGTTTGAAAAACTGTGCACTAACCATGAAAATCCCTATCTCTAAGGGTATAGAAATTTGGGGAGGGGGTTTGGGGGTTTCCTCACCATTTGATAATATTTTCACCCCCTTATAGTGGACCAAAATGTGGTGTATGGTTTCCAGGTAAAAACATCACAATTTTGCCTAACCATGCACCAACCATGAAAAACACCGAAGGATTCCAAATTTCTACAAATTCTATTTATATGACCCCAAATAAAGTCCTATAAATGTATGATCAATATATGGGTAAATTAATTAATTAAAATGAGTAGGAGAAATATAGAAAGAGGCTGAAATCATAGAAAAATATTAGAATATGACATATATATGTGCCATGCACATAACCATTGATAATCATTTCATTGTAGTTCAAGGATAATTTCAAAGACGAACCTTGTAGATTGGGTTTATTCTACATACCATCATAGTATTAAAGGATCACTATAAATAATATCATGGTGTATAGAGTCCCTTTTTAAATTAGATTCCCTCCATATTCTAAATCAACTTATCTTAGGAGAAATCATTCTTTTCAAATTCATTAGAGATAAAAAATACATCATATCAAAACACATGTTAATGGTTTCATAAAAATTTCATCAAAACATAAGTTATAGCCAAAAAATATATTTCACAATAATTACATCATTTCATAAAACAACAACCTATAAAAAATTAGGTAGTTTCAATATTTATTTTCAGAGGTTATAACCCATGGAATAGAATGAGGTTTAATAAAAAGGTGGTCATTATAAAAATAAACCATTGAATAATAATAATAATAATTTCCTTGATTCATATACCTAGTAATGTATAACATACCTCAACTGATGTCATCTTATATAGAAAATGATTTGGAAATAAAAAATCACTTGGAACATTTCTTGAAGAAAATATCATTCCATTTAATTTTTTTTTAAAAAATTTAAAAATTAATAAAATATTGTGGAAATAATTTTATTTGAAAGTAAACTTCAAAAAATTGAAATTAATATTCAAAATAAAATAACGATAAGGACATTGGGAAAATTCCATTCATATAATGCATGTTAAAAAAGGGGTTCCTTTCAAATATTAGTAAAATAAAAACTAACTTTGTTTGGAAAATGAAAAGAATATTCATTTAAATTTTTTAAATCAAAAATAAATAATGGGAAATAATTTCTTTAATAAATAATTTTTATAATTATAAAAACACTTTTTGAAAACCTTTTTATAAAACATGGTTTTTGAATAAAAATGGGTTTTGACCAAAGGGAAAATTGTAACGACCCAACGTTTCATTAATGGAAAATCCCTCATGATCTAGTTAAATGTCTCTTTATGAAATTGTTTTTATAAGATGTCAAATTCTATGGTTTTATGTTGCAAAATTTTATCGTTACTAATATATCCATTGAACAGTAATCACACGATTAGTATAAATATAGGACTTTAACAAATCCAATTTACTCAGACAAAAGAAGTGATGGCCTCATCCAGTAGAATTGCCCCATACGAAGCCCATTTGTTGGTGCTTGGAAAAGAGGTGGCGTCTTTGGGCTTCGCCTTTGACCAAGCCCAATCTGAGCTTCATCATGTCATTCTCGAACGTGACCGTCTATGGGAAAAGTAGAAGTTGATTGAAATTACCACTCGAGTAATGTTATCTGAGCCACCCCAAGAGTCTTTCACCATCGCACACCATACCCTTAGGTCTTATGTGGCTGTATTAAGGGGTTATGTAACAAATAAGTAGTACTATGTTCATGTACATTATTTTTTTGTATATAATAATGAATATAATTTCTAGTCATTTTTGATACATTGTAAATAGTTTTTAAAGTACAAATGGTGTTTTCAGTTATTATTTAATTAAGAGATCTATTTTATTAAATTAAGGGATTTTTGAATTAAATAATATTTTATGAAAATTATAATAATATTATTAAATTAATTTTTTTAAATATAAATGATCTTATAATTTTATGAATGCAATTAAATTTGTTTATTAAGGTTTGAAAGCCATTTCTGTTAAAACCCGTGAATTTTCGATAAATGTCGGTTTTTATATTAAAAGTAAAAATTAAAAATATTTAGAAAATTTTTTATATAAAATAAATTTCATTTCTAGAATCAGGACATCGAAATTATCCAATGGTGAATTTTTCATAATTTTCTGAGACAGTCAAATTTTTGGGTAAAAATTAAATACCGTTTAAATATATAATGTGTTTTATGACATCATAATGACCCAATAGTGATGTAATAAAATACTATAATATTTATGTTCAGCCAATATATATTTTACCATTAAAATAATGTGATTTTGGGTTTGTTTGAATTACTTTTCAAAGCATTAATGGACCCCTCAAGACTTATTCAACACCTTTCCTTTTTAAATCAATTTCCATGGGAGTGTGACTCACCACCACATAAGCAACACTAATATTTTAAGAAGATCGGACTTTGGCCTTATAAAATATTGTTTTCCTCTTCCCTTTTACAAAAACCATGGGCAAAAACCATGGGATGGTTTGTGGTTTGGATTAATTTAATGTAAGGGGACCCAAACCTAAATAATAAAGAATTCCCTCACCTTTCCTATATAAACCCACCCAATCTCCCACTTCCTCCTCACTCAAAGCCCTTGGAGGTCATCCAACCTCTACCCTACTCTCTCTATAATCCTCCCAAGGTGCTCAAGCTCCCAGGAAGCCTCCCACAAGCCTCTCTCTAGCCTTTGGAAGCACACTTCCAAGTAAGGGTTTTTTCTTCTTTTCTCATTTTTGTCATTTTTCTTTAAGATGTATTGACCTTTTATTTTCAATTATGAATGTTGGGGTATAGTTTCGCACCTCCCCCATACATCTCTATTACTGTTTGAATTATGGGAGACCCCTTTCTCTCTCATTAAAGTCCTCTCATGTACACCCGTTACTATGCCTAAATTACAAAAGGATCTTCTCTCTCTTCTTTTACATTCAGCAATAATTTTGTATCATGAATCTAAATTCTATTACAATTGTTGGGACATGTATCTATATGACCTCCCTAATGTCCATTAAATTTAAATGTGATGAGGAAACCCTTTCTCTCTCATCAACCATTTTTATGAATTCTTATGTCATGCTGTTAAGCTGCCGATATCACACCGATTTTCTAAGCCAATGCCATTGTGTAGTGGATACCATGCCCATTTCTCCATCAAGGGTATCCAAATTTATGCACCATTACATATTTATTACAAAGATTCATGTATGAATTCCATGTTCCTTTATTATGGAATAAATTTTTATGTTTTATGAATCCATGTTTTATGATCCATGTGGTACACTTATGCATGAAATGAAATGTTTAAGAAGGGTGCGCCCTTATAGCGCTCCAATGCATTGGGTAAAGTATAGTATCATGATACTTCATGTGCAATGAGTTTTGACTCATGCTAATTAAAGTGAAATGAGGGTTCACTTGTTCTTTATGTGCAATGAGGATTTACTCATGCTCTATGTGCAATGAGCCTTGGCTCGTGCTAATTCCATGTTAAGTGTTGTTGCCACATTTCCATGTTATGATTATCGTGATTTATCATTATTTTATGATCATTTTTATTTTATGCTCTATTGATATGCCTATTGTCTAATATGTATTGTACTCCTCATGTTATTCCATGTGTACCCCTTACTGGGCTTTATAGCTCACCCTTTTCTTATGCATGTCCTCAGGTTATCCCATGCAATGCTAAGTACGAGGGAATGTAGTGGTCATGTAAAGGAAGTTTTCAATAAAGATGTTATATTTCATGTTTTAAGTTTTTATGTATTGATCCTAATCCCCAGAGACACTAAACCTCTTGATCTTCTTATTTTATCAAGTGAAGTTTTATGTAATAAATCAGGTTTAAGTTTGTAATAAAAGAAGGGTTGCCATAGTCAGTATCAAAGGATAGGTTTAGTTATTTTTGGGATTAGGAAACCCTAGTAAAGCCTTAGATACAAGACTAAGTATAATATAAACATCCCTAAGTTTTGGTAAGTACTGAGTAAGTGGTTTATCAAACAAATACATCCCAGTCTGGATACGAGCAGGTAGAGGTGGCTCGGCACATATGTATCCTAGGGGTAAAACCCGAAAATACCAATTTGAGCAAGACTCGAATGGGAACTGGTGCACGAAAACGGGACTTGATGCTCTCTTGCTTACGACACTCCCGGGGGATATGTTTTGATAAATTCAAAATCTTAGAATGAACCCTTATTAAGGGAAAAATTACTGTACAAATATATGTTAGAAAGTAGATCATGAAAATCCTAGATTGAAGCCTATAGACTCATGAGTAAGGAAATAAAAGTTTATTTATAAGTCATAAACTTTTGTCTTTGGATTACCCTTTATGTGTTACCCCTAACATTCCTTTTATTCTAGCCAATGGCCGGTAATAGGAGGACTCGGGCTAGCTACCGTTGTGAAGATCAGTGTAATGACTATACTAATGAGATGCCAAATCCAATGGGAGAGGGAATCACGAACTTTTTCACGCTTCTCACTCATCTAACTCAAGTTTTTCATAGAATCATGGGTCAAGAGGAACGTTCAACCCCCCTCCCCCTAAGAAATAACAAGTCGCTATCGAGAGATTCATGAGACAAAGGCCTCATACTTTTAGTGGATCATCTGATCCCACGATCGCTGAACAATGGATCAAATCCATTGAAAAGATATTATCCATCCTCCGATTTTCTGAACAAGATAAGGTTCTCCTGGAGGCTTATCTTATGGAGGTTGAAGCTGATAAATGGTGGACGTTGATAAAAAATATGAAGCCTAAGGAGGAGATCGAGGCGTTGTAATGGAAGGATTTCCTGAAGATGTTTTTTGATAAATATTTTTCGCGCACCCTTTGTCTTAGAATGGAAAGGGACTTCCTTTCCTTCAAACAAATAGATAAAGAATCTGTTGGAGAATATGAGGAAAAAATCACAAGGATTGCACGATATGCTTCCGGCTTTATCGTTACCCCCGAATGAAAATTTGACCGATTCTTTGGTGGGATGAAGCCTAGCCTACGGAAAGCATTAGCGATCCGTGACTTCGACAGCTATGAGAAGATTGTCCAACGTGCCCTCATGGTCAAAATGGAGATCAGGGAATCATAGGGGTATCATGGGGACAAGAATTGTAAGGTGGGCTTCAATGCTGGTGGTCCGATTGATAAATCCAATGGTGCTAAGAAGATCCAGCACCCCACTTACCAAAAGTGTGGAAAGAAGCACCCTGGAAATTGCCTTAAGGGGACGAGAAAATGCTTCATGTGTGGAAGAGAAGGGCACCTAGCTGTTATATGTCGGCAAGAAAGACCCACGTCTACGAAAGAGGAGAGGAACGCTCTGTTCGAACCTCAACGCATTGTTCAATGCTACAAATTCAATGAACTAGGTCATTTTACAAATCAGTGCCCTAATCCAAGGGTTTACGGAGACAACCAACAAACTCCAAGGCAGCAAGTAAGAGCTTTTTCCATCACTTCTGACGAAGTGAACTCTGAAAACGAAGTGGTGACAGGTACGCTAGTTATTCATTCAAGAATAGCGAATGTACTTTTTGATTCAGGTTCTACGCATTCTTTTATATCTCGAATGTTTAGTAGACCAATCCGTGCACCACCACAAATCATGGAAGTAAAGATGTTGGTGAGTACGGAAAATGGGGCAATCATTGAATCCCATGAATATAATTCCTCCCATGTTATAGTCTGTGGATTGAATTTCCCATAGAACCTCGTCATACTCCCTCTGGTGGAATTTTATTCAATTCATGGCATAGATTGGATTTCTTTATATAGAGCCAACATAAATTTTCGGGAGAGGGAAATCACACTCCATATAAAGAATTAACCACTGATTCTTTACAAGTGTCAGGAGGAAGATGAATCTCCTTTAGCTCTATCATCTCAATCATGGATATTACTACCTTATGAGAACACATTTCTAGCTCAGATGATTGATTCCAAGGATGAAACCATCCTTGAAGAAATTCCTATTTTGAGGGAATTTACTGAAGTGTTTCCCGAGGAACTGCCTGGTCTTCCTCCAAGAAGAGATGTTGAGTTCTCAATTGAACTAATACCTGGGGCGCTACTAATATCCAAGACTCCATATAGAATTTCTGTTGTTGATCTTGAAGAGATGAAGAAACAACTACAAGAGAATATGGATAAAGGGTTTATTCACCCAAGTTCTTCACCATGGGGTGCACCAGCCCTCTTCGTCAAGAAGGATGGGTCAATGCGGCTTTGCATCGATTATCGTGAACTTAACAAAATCACGATAAAGAAAAAGTATCCTCTACCATGAATCAATGAATTGTTCGATCAGCTGTGTGGATCACAATACTTCTCCATGGTGGATTTGTGGTCGGGATATTATCACGTATGGGTGAAGAAGTAAGATATCTCAAAGACTGTTTTTTGTAAAAAATACGGGCACTATGAATTCATAGTAATGCATTTTGGACTCACCAATGCTCCAACAATATTCATGGACTTGATGAATAGAGTCTTTACAGATTACCTTGACAAATTTGTTATAGTCTTTATAGATGATATTCTAATATACTCCAAAATGATGGAGGATCATGAGGAGATTTTAAAAACTATACTAGAGAATTTGCGCAAGGATAAGATCTATGGAAAGTACAACAAGCATGAGTTCTGGTTGAAGGAGGTCTCATTATTGGGCCATATCATCACAAGCAATGGGATATCTATGGACCCCTCCAAAACAGATGCAATTGAGGGATGGCCGAGGCCAACATCTGTAACGGATATCCGTAGCTTCTTGGGGTTAGCTGGATATTATCGAAGATTTGTGAGGAATTTCTCACGATTGTCCAACCCTTTTAGCAAGATAACATGGAAGGGATTAATGTTTGCATGGTGTGATGAATGAAAAGAAAGATTCAAGGAGTTGAAAAGGAGGCTTATCACTACGCCCGTTCTCATTTTACCCACAAGTGGGGAACTTTTTGTGGTATTCAGTGATTCTTTGATGTAGGTCTTAGGCTGTGTGCTGATGTAGAATGATAAAGTGATATCCTATGCCTCAAAGCAGTTGAAAATCCATGAGCAAAACTATCCAACGCATGATCTAGAGTTGGCGTCTGTGATCCTTGCCTTCAAAATCTGGCGGCATTATCTCTATGGAGAGAACTGTGAGATATATATTGACCACAAGAGTCTTAAATATATATTCACACAGAAAGAGCTTAATATGCACCAGAGAATATGGATAGAGCTCATCAAGGATTATTAATGTTCAATACATTACCACCCTGGGAAAGAGAACAAGGTGGTAGATGCCCTAAGTAGAAAGGACCCAGTAATTCTATCAATGATGATAATTGAGAAGGATCCAATCTTCTTTGACTTGATGAAGATCGACATGGGAATCATAGATAAGGGAACATCATCAATCCTCTCAAAAATGATTACTCAACCGTCTCTTTTGGAAAAGTTAAAGGATTCTCAAAAGGATGATGTGGGAATTCAAGAAAAAGTAGAAGCTGTCAAAAAGGGGAAATCCTCGGAGTTTAATGCTAATAAAGAAAGAATTGTGCAGTTTGGGAAAAGACTATGTGTTCTATCAAGTCCTGAGCTAAAGAAGGAACTTTTGGATGACGCACATAGTTCAAATTTCTCTATTCACCCAGGGAGCACAAAGATGTATCGAGATCTCCGAGAAAACTTTTGGTGGGATAATATGAAGAAGGAGATCGCTGAATATACATCAAAGTGCCTGGTGTGTCAGCAAGTGAAGGCAGAGAGGCAGAAGTCTAAGGGGATGATGCAACCATTTCCCATACCAGAATGGAAATGGGAGAACATCACCATGGACTTTGTCACCGGACTTCCGAGGACATCCAAAGGCCACAATGCAATCTGGGTTGTTGTGGATCATCTTACAAAGACTGCAGACTTCAATGATATTCAGGAGGATTTTTTGTTGGATCAACTGGCACGAATATATATCAAGGAAGTGGTAAGGTTTCATGGAGTACCACTATCTATTGTGTCTGACCGAGATCCAAGATTCAACTCTAAGTTTTGGAAGAGTATTCAACATGCTCTGAATACTGAAAATAACTTCAGTACGACCTATCATCCTCAAAATGATGTCCAATCTAAGCGGACTATCCAAACACTTGAGGATTTGTTGAGAGCATGCTCAGTGGAATTTAAAGGAGGATGGGATCAACATCTTCCTCTGTTTGAGTTCTCTTATAACAATAGTTTCCACTCAAGCATCCAAATGGCACCATATGAAGCCGTTTATGGGAAAAAGGTGAAGAACACCGGTGTGATGGGATGAGGTCGGTGGACGTAAGCTGCTTGGACCAAAAATGGTTGAGGAAATGGTGGAGAAGGTAAAAACCATTCAGCAGTATATCAAGGCAGCTCAGAGTTGACAGAAGAGTTATGCAGATAATCATCGATGAGACCTTGTGTTTAAAGTTTGAGACATGGTTTTTCTACTCATATCTCCATGGAAGAAGGTCATGAGGTTTGGAGATAAAGGGAAGTTAAGTCCAATGTACATCAGCCCCTTCGAGACTCTTGATCATGTCAGTGTTGTGGACTATCGACTAGCACTCCCACCTACTATGGCCAAAGTACATGATGTATTTCATGTATCCCTCTTAAGGAAGTACATATCGGACCCTTTACATGTACTATCTTCCGAGGTGATACAATTGGAAGATGATCTTTCTTATGAGGAGCAACTAGTGAAGATATTAGATCGTAGAGAAAAAGTTCTACGAAGTAATACAATTCCACTTGTCATGGTGTTGTGGAGAAACCACAAGTTTGAAGAAGCGACTTGGGAATTTGAGGATATGATGAATCTGAGTTACCCACATTTGTTTTAGTGTGGGAAAAGGAAAAATTCAAGGGAGAAATTTCTTAAGGGGAGAATATTTTAATGAGCCAAAGTTTCATTAATGGAAAATCCCTCTTGATCCAGTTAAATGTCTCTTTATGAAAAACATTTTTATAAGATGTCAACATATTTGGTTTTATGTTAAGAATTTTGACCATTGCTAATATAGCCGTTGAACAGTAATCACATGATTAGTATAAATATAGGACTTTGACAAATCCAATTTACTCAGACAAAGGAAGCGATGGCCTCATCCAGTAGAATTTCCCCATATGAAGCCCATTTATCGGAGCTCGGAAAAGAGGTTGCATCTTTGGGCTTCACCTTTGACCAAGCCCAAGATGAGCTTCATCATGTCATTCTCGAATGTGACCATCTACGGGAAAATTGGAAGTTGATTGAAATTACCACTCGAGCGATGTTATCCGAGCCACACCAAGAGTCTGTCACCATCGCACACCTTACCCTTAGGTCTTATGCGGCTGTTTTAATGGGTTATGTAAAAAATAAGTAGTACTATGTTCAGGTACATTATTTTTTGTATATAATAATGAATAGAATTTCTAGTCATTTTTGAAACATTATAAATAGTTTTTAAAGTAAAAATGGTGTTTTTAGTTATTATTTAATTAAGATATCGATTTTATTAAATTAAGGGATTTTTGAATTAAATAATATTTTAATAAAATAATAATATTATTATTAAATTATTTTTTATTAAATATAAATGATCTTATAATTTTATGAAGGCAATTAAATTTTTTTATTTATGTTTGAAATCCATTTCCGTCAAAACCTGTGAATTTTTGATAAATGTCAGTTTTTATTTTAAAAGTGAAAATTAACATATTTAGAAAATTTTTGGATAAAATAAATTTCATCTCTGGAATCAGGACGTTGAAATTATCCAACGTCGAATTTTTCATAATTTCCTGAGACAGTCAAATTTTTGGGTAAAAATTAAATACCGTTTAAATATATAATGTGATTTATGACATCATAATGACCCAATAGTGATGTAAAAAAATACTATAATATTTATGTTCGGCCAATATATGTTTTACCATTAAAATAATGTGATTTTGGGTTAGTTTTAATTTCTTTTCAAATCATTAATGGACCCCTCAAGACTTATTCAACACCATGCCTTTTTAAAATAATTTCCATGGGAGTGTGACTCACCTCTACATAAGAAACCCTAATATTTTAAGAATTTTGGAATTTGTCCTTGTAAAATATTTTTTTCCTTCTCCATTTTCCAAAAACCATGGTCAAAAACCATGGGACGGTTTGTGGTTTGGATTAATTTAATGTAAGGGGGCCCAAACCTATATAATAAATAATTCCCTCACCTTTTCTATATAAACCCATCCAAGCTCCAACTTACTACTAACTCAAAGCCCTTGGAGTTCGTCCATCTTCTACCATACTCTCTCTAGAATCCTCCCAAGGTTCCCCAAGCTCCTAAGAAGCCTCTCACAATCCTCTCTCTACACTTTGGAAGCACACCTCCATGTAAGGGTTTTTTCTTCCATTCTCAATTTTGTCAATTTTATTTAAGTTGTATTTCCATTTTAATTTCAATTATGAATGTTTGGGTATGGTTTCACACCTCCCCCATACTTCCCTATTATTGTTTGAATGATGTGACCCCTTTCTCTCTCATTAAAAGCCTCCCATGTACACCTGTTACTATGCCGAAATTTCGAAAGGAACTTCTCTCTCTTCGTTTACATTCAAGCAATAATTTTGTATCATGAATCTCAATTCCATTACAATTGTTGGGACATGTATCTATATGACCTCCCTACTGTCCATTACATGTAAATATGATGAGGAACCCCTTTCTTTCTCATCAACAATTTTTATGAATTCTTATGTCACGTCGTTACGCTGCCGAAATCGCACTGATTTTTTAAGCCAATGTCATTGTGTAGTGGATACCATGCCCATTTCTCCATCAAGGGTATCCACCTTTATGCACCTTTACATATTGATTAAAAAGATTCATGTATGAATTCCACATTATTTTATAATGGAATAAATGTTTATGTTTTATGAATCCATGTTTTATGATCCATGTGGCACACTTATGCATGGAATGAAATGTTTAAGAATGGTGCGCCCTTATAGCACTCCAATGCATTGGGTTAATTATAGTATCATGATATGTCAGGTGAAATGAGTGTTGACTCATGCTAATTAAAGTGCAATGAGGGTTCACTCGTTCATTATGTGAAATGAGGATTTACTCATGCTCTATGTGCAATGAGCCTTGGCTCATGCTAATTCCATGTTAAGTGTTGTTGCCACATTTCCATGTTTGATTATCATGCTTTATCATGCCTTTCTGCTCATGTTTCCTTTATGCACTATTGATATGCCTATTGTCTAACATGTATTGTACTCCGAATGTTATTCCATGTGTACTCCCTTTCTGGGCTTTATAGCTCACCCTTTTCTTATGCATGTCCTCAGGTTATCCCATACAATGCTAAGTACGAGGGAATGTAGTAGTCATGTAAAGGAAGTTTTCAATAAAGACGTTGTATTTCATGTTTTACGTTTTCATGCAATGATCCTAAGCCGCAAATACACTAAAACTATCGATCCTATTATTGTATCAAGTGATGTTTTATTTAATAAATCATGTTTAATTTTGTAATAAAAGCAGGGTTGTCATAAAAATTAAGTATGATTTTTCTTAGAAACAACATTTTAAAATCCCTATCTCATAAAAAGTGGAAAATAATGGGAACAAAATTAGGATATAGAAATAAATATAGGAAAAAAGGAATTATTTTATATATATATATCATAAAATTTAATCATCGGAATCATAATCATAAGAAATATCGATAAATGATGGGATTGTAACATAAAACCCTTATCACATTAGTAACATTGAATCATAAGTCCCATGAAATAATAACAATTAATTAATAATATAATATCTTAAGACTAAATAAATTCATGATATTATATGTCAATGTTTATATATATACACCTCATAAAAGAAGTTAGGATCCTAAAATTAAATATTTCTCAAAGAAGAGACATTTAGACAAAAACCCTTACCAATTTGGTAACATTTGAACCGTAATCCCCATGAAAGATATATCATCTAATGGGAATTTAAATACCAATAATTTTTAGGAAAATAATAATAAAATAAATCATGAGGTGAATAACCATCATATAAAATAAATATATTGTGAATATGTAATATGCTTTAATGCAAATAAAAGTTATAGAAAATTTCCTTACCTTATGTCTTAGTTTCTTTTATACGTGTGAAAACCTCCATTATAGTAACTATATGTTTATAAAAAATACATTATAGACGGATACAAATATATATATATATATATATATATATATATATAACCATGTATAATTTTCATAGGACCCTTTATTTCCCATTTAATAACAATTCCATTATAATGTCATGTTTTGGGAAATAACTATCTTTTAATTAATGTTTTGAATTTATTGATATTTTTTGTCATATTTTTTATATAAGGGTCCCATATTATTGATAATTTTATGCATTATATCATCATCATATATATTTATTATATTATTGTTTATATTAATTTATAAAATATAGTGATAAAATATGAAATACACCATTTACTGAGACGGAAGGCCATACATACACAGAAAAAATATTCTATTTTCTTGAGGTATTGATTTAATTAAAGGAAATAAAAATTTTAAAATTAAAGATTAATATTTATTTCAGATATATCATATATTTTCATTGAAATAATCCTTAGTTCCTTTCATGGAAATCATTACAGAATCACCTCTCTTCACGAGGCTATAGTCCTCTGAACTGATGAGTGATGTTATCATATTCCCACAGAAATGGTATGTAAAGAGGTATGTGTGATATAATAACATAATAAGTATAATAATATCATATACTTCATATAAAAATATTCAATCCATCATTATATCCATCCATATGATGTGGTAATGGAAGATAAATAATATTGTTTTGCATGGAGGTAGTCTACCTTACACATAAATGATGATTTCACATCCCATTTTCTATATGTGGAGATTTATTTAGGTCATTATCTTTACATAACAATATATTAGTATATGGGTTATTTTTTGGTTATTATATCTTCAAGGATTAATAATAACTAAAGATGGAAGAGGAAAATATAAAATTAAAATTCTCAATGATAAAGTTACCTCTTCATCGGGTAACATCATTAGATTTTCACCAAAAGCATTCCTTGGTTATTTTTCTGACCAATATAAGGAATATACAATAATATTACGTAATTAAATAATATAGTTGTGTAGTTATTGGATGAGAAAAATATTCTTGAGTGTTAATAGAAGAATATTTGCGATAACATTTATAAGTTATGTGAGTGGCACACTTGTAATATTTGGAATGAAAATGGAGTAATCACATCTTTCATAAGCCAAATGGCTCCCAAATAGGCCATTATAGATAATTAGATTTGTTTAGAAATATATATAGATAAATAATATATATTTTACATGGTTTGGTTCATTTTTAACCTATATCTGTTTATTTTGACCCATAGTAAACCCACTTTATTCTTTACCACAATAATTGTTTTTACTATTTATACTATTCAAAATGGTAAAAAAAATAATTTTACCATGTTATATAAAATACATCAGGATGATTCCATAATTTGAATCCATTTTTATGAATTACAATGAAAAGATTCGAAATTTAAATTTAAAATTGAACTCGTTGAGGTAACGAGAAAGCAGTTTTCCAAGGAGAAAATGTACAAATGATTAAAATGACTTTATATCAAAATTAATTATAAAATTTAATCAAATGACCTAAATTGGATTAATTGAAAAATTATTGAATTAGTTTTAATTTAAAACAAATTTTTAAAGAAAAATTCCCATTTTAAATTTTTTAAATGAAAATCTGGTATTAAAAAAACATGTACTAGAACCTCTCATTTACCCACAATTTATTATTTCTTCCCACCCCCTTTGTCTTCACTTTTCATTGAATCTCCCGAGTTCCCTCGACCTGCGATTTACATAATTTCAGTCTCATGGGCACACCAAGATTGTAAACCTGTACATCGCCTTTGTATCTCAAAATCCATTAGCACCTAACCATGTTGTTTTGTTTTATATTTAATTATATTTGTATATATTTATATATATATATAATTACATATATTTTTTATTCAAATATTTATATAATTTTTTTAAATACATCAATATATTACATGTCTATGTGTGTGTGATATATACTTATAGTTATTCAATTGTATTACATATTAATATTCATTTACATATACAATAATTTAGTATGAATATATATTCATTTATTAATACATACATACATTATATATAAATTTTATACATATTTTTTATAAGTACATTTATATATTCATATATTTTAATAATGTAAAAAACTATTTAGATATTGTTTTAAATACATTTTAAGAATATATATATATATATATATATATATGAATATTGGATATTTATTTATAATATATATAAATAAATTCATATATATTTACATAGTCAGAGACAATCCTATATTTTTATATAAATTGTTTATAATTTATATATTTATATTTTACATAAAATATAATTATCTAATATATTTAATTAAAATGATATAGATTTATTTATTGAAAATCAATTATATATGATATATATACCTAATACATGCATGTGTGAATATAAACACACAAAAGTATACATTAATATATCTCATATAGATATAAAATTATTTTTCATAATATGTATTTATTTACATATATTAGAAAAAACATATATGTATATATTTTTTATTGGCAATGGAATATTTATATAAAAACATTAATTGTATATATATATATACATATTAGTACTTTTTTATAATGTAAATAAACTGGATAGTTTTTTAAATGTAATAACTTATTAATATGTATGATATATATAAATACATTTTATGTAAATATATATAAATATGTTTTTGAAAAATTGATTTATTAAATGTAAATATTAAAAAATATGCTCATATTATATTTTAAATAAAACAACATTAGGAATAAGTGATAAAATTACAAATCCATAATATCGATATGAATTTAAGACCTAGGAATAAAATCATTTTCATCTAAAACTACACAATAAGACCCTCTTTAATAAGGATGAAATTCAATAAAATGTTATGAAATTGAGATGTTCAGATTTAAAATTCAATTTTAGTGGCCTTCTAGGAAAATTTTGGCCTAAAAAATATGATGGTGTTTCACCTTATCATTATAGCATATATATCATCATAAGTTTAAACTTGATATATTTTAGAGACCAAACAGATACCGAGATCTAAATTTATGGTTGTTTTATTTTCAAGTCATGTTTTGAACCAAACATCTCCATTTCATTAATTCATTTAATTTTTATATCAAACAACTATTATTAAATAGCTATTTCTCAATAAAAATTAGTAAAGTAATAATTCATAATATATTATTATTATTTTAATAGTCCATTTCACCAAATATCATATATATTTGTTTTAAAATCCAATTTTGTATATACTAAGACATATTTTAAATATATATATAAATATATAAATATATATATAAATTAATATATTGTTTATAACTAAATCCATTTTTTTAATATAGCCTTTGTGGGTTATTTTATTATAGTATGATAAAGGGACACCTTTATCAATGATTTTTTTAGCACTGATTAAGGCTACACTTTATTAGTGATTTTTTATTATCATTGATAAAGGGACCCCTTAATAAATCATTTTTAGTGATAATAAAGAACCCACTATATTAGTGATAGAAAATTACTGATAAATTCACCCTTTATCATGGTTTTATCTAGTTCGGAAAAATGGTTCTTTATTTGGACTTCTAAATAGCGCTAATTAATCCAAGCGCAGAATAATCTCAATTTTTAGTAGTGCACTAATTAGAGAATCATCGGGTTCCCCAATTAGGGTAGAAGAAATAGGATGATCTAGAGAGCCCATGGGGTATAAAATGGTGAGATACTAGGCACCCGATAAGTCTCAGGTGTGAATTCATATTTTTTAGTATTTTTTCGATTTCTTATTATTTTTATTACTTTTATGAAATGGTGGTTTAAATAAAATATCATATTTTTAAATTTTGTGTTCAACTATTTTTAAAATGTAAAATTAATGGGTAATTTATAATTGTAAGTGATATATATATATATATTATTACTATTATAATTATTAAATGATTTTTATATTTTATTATATTACTGATATTATATAAATATATTATTTATTATTATTATTATATTTTGATATATAAATATACATTATTGTTAATATTGTTATATTGATATCTATGTTGTCATAAATATATTTAGTCATTGATGTTTTACTACTATAAGTATGTTATCTATATATATAGTTATATAGTAATCATAATTACTTTTTTTAGTTTTTCATGATATAAATAAAAAAAATTCATGAGTGTTGTTATATAATACAAATGTTTTATTTTTATTAATGATAATGTAAATATTTACATGTATTGATTATTATTATGATTATTGTAAAATATATGTGTGTGTGGATTCCCAGAAAAGGTGATCCCCACTTCAAGGAATACTAGAAGGAAACCCACCAAAGGAGGAGTAATATATTACAAAGTTAAATTTTTCAACAGAAACTAGATCATTCATGGATGTCTCCTTATGGTATAGTCATCCCTTTTTGTTAGTGTAATGGTAATATTTCAAAACTGAATAACAATATTTTCATATAGGGAATCTTTTTTGTTGTGTATATGTACTCCATTTTGAAGACATAATAATTAATCTATCTAACATTCATTAATTCCATTTTGGTTGAAATAATATGTGACTAATATTTCCTTTTTAATTTCAAAAATCCAGATTGGTAATTGTATCCACATCTAATAAATACATGGTACACACATTGATAAGGGGAATACTTTTTTTCTATGAATGAATGTTTAATTGAAAAATTTCATTCTTTGTGGGGAATTTCTATTTTCCCCCGAAAAAATATTAAGGTAACATTTGAATTTTGGTATCAGAGATAGAGGGGGAGGGAACCAATTTAAGACTTCTTCAATAATACCATTAAAATTTAATACCATTATGAATTCATCCATATAAAATTATTTTAATGAAAATCTCCTGAAGTTCCTCTGTCGAGGGATGCTAGTGTAAATACATAATGAATAGTTTCCTTTAAACACCTTGAATTTATACAATTGTATCCAGTGACATAAAACATGAATTTTAAGCCAAAATTAGGCTTCCAAATTTGTATATCATCCTCCTTATAATGGTACATCATCATGAATTATTTTAACTATGGTTAGTAACATTACAAAGGATCTATAATTAACATAATTGGGCCACTTTTGTAACCATTTCTCCACTTATAAGATATCCCTAGGTGGAATTAATAGAAATAAATAAATTTGATTCCATTCCATATGTTAAAAACCCCAAAAGATCATTCCATCAAGGAATCCCCCAAGATGACTAAGAATACATGTTTCAATAACTATTCTCACCATCATGCATCCATTCAATGATGTATTACTTTGATAATGCATTGTAAGAATACAACTGGAATACCACCATGGGATTTCCTCTCTGACCTATAGGTTCATCAAGGGGTTGAAAATCATGTATTCCCTTGATAAATATGGCAACCATTATAATGTAATTTAAGAGTTCTCCTATATCTTGTTCTTCTAATCATGGATTCCCCAAACTAGTTTCCATATATTTGAAGCAATCAATATAAATTTATGTACCTATCAAAATTATTTTCATTGAATTAATGAGAAAGACGTATATCATGGTCCCCTAATAGGTGAAATATATAATAATGTACCATTATAATGATCTCATATCTATGAATCATTAAGGATCTAAATATATATAATATAATTCTAATACATTTTAAGTCCCAATTCCTTCCCAATGGATGATATTCCCCACAGTCAAATATTATTTCCTTTCATAGTTATCAATATATAATACGAACACATGCATGTGGTAATCCTACTTTAGTGTCATCCCAATAATATCAAATTATTCCAAATCACCAATATAATTGATGAAATAAAAGAGTTTTTTTGTTTAATTCCCATTATAACTATTTATATGCACCTTTCACATATTAGTCAGAAATGCAAGACTTCAAATGATATATAATATAATTAATTATTATTATTTCCAAACTATTTGTAGTGTGTTGTAATTGTATAAACATAAACAATAAGACTTCATGGTTTGTGACACATAAGTATTGAAGATGCATCACTAGTCATAAATGCATGAATTAAAATTACTTTCATCTAGTCATTGCTAGAAAACCATAAAAGGCACCACATTGGTCTTTCACAAATGAAATTAAATATTATGACATATCCCATTAATTAGAACTAAACTACATAAGTTATAATTCCTTTTATAAGGACACTAGTGTAAAACATGTAAAAATGATTCATTTATAATATTAGTTATTTGTAACAGACATTAGAAGTCATTTTTTATGAAGGTAATAAAATAACTAACGTAAAAAACATAAAGATAATGTTTTTATTTTTGGTTTTTAATAATCGGTACCAAAAACAGGTTCTCTCATTGGTTATTAAATAATTGAAGTGAAGAAACAATTTTACACATTAGTAATCTAATAACAAATTTAAAAAATCAATAAAAAATGACATTTCAATAACCCATTTTTTTATTCAGTCACCAGATGTCAGTGGATTATCTCTCATAAAGTAAACCCTAAAACTTCTTTCTTTAGTCTATTATCCTACAATATCTTTTAGCATCCAGTAAAATCTAACATCATCCCTCAATCGTCTTTATTCACCAACTGTTGACTCTCTACACCTTCTTCTAACACACTTTTTTAGCATGCTCCTCTCATGTAGTTTACATTCAATTATAATATTAATTATCTATGTAAAATAATATTTATATAAGAAATTTATCATATTTATAAAAATAAACTCTACATTAGAAATTATCATATATTCTTGAAAACGTGATAATTTGTGTAATATAATATGGAATCATATTGTTAAATAATTTGATTATAAATTCACTACTGTTAACTCATACATTACAAATTGGTATTACCTAGAATCAATGTAGTGTAATGTGTAATAAAAGTACAAAATGATAAAAAAAATTATCTTTATTTCAGAAATTATATTTTATAATTTGTGATTTTTCTCAGAAATTTTAATAATTTTTATTTTTGAAAATAATTAAAATTTTATATACTTTTGGGATTTTTTCATATGTTATCTTATTTTATCTAGGTATATGTTATAATTTTTAAACATTATGTAAAAAATTAGTATTATATGTCCCATTTTATATTATGAAAGAATAGTTATGTTTAAATATTTCTATGGCTTATGTATAATGCATGGTTTACAATTTATATTTATAAATAAATTATTTTTATTCAGAGTACACATATTATTCTCTTAGAAAAATATATTTCTATAATATAAAATATCATTAATTAGAACTGGTTTTTAAATTATGAATTTATTTATATATATTTTTCACCCAGATTATTTAATGAAAAATAACAGTTCCCCTGTAAGAAACATAATTTTTTCATATTTCATTCATATTTTTGAAATTCATGTTTTTAATTTTTATTAATTTATGTAGATTTATATATTGTACATTTGTTTTTTATTACCATTTTTTATTAAATTTTTTAAATAATCAATGTGTATCTCTAAATAAATATAATATATTTATTAATTATAATGTATATAATAATTTTATTATTATTAAAATAATTTCTTATTTAAAGAATTATTATTCTTTATTGTAATTTATAATAGAAAATTTAAATTTCAAAATATTGTAAATAATATAAAATTTATAAACTTTTCTTTCAATGATAATAACTCATAATTAGCATACTAAATGTCAAATGGATAATGGATATGGTTAAGGATTGATTCTTTTTTAGAATTTTTTAAGAGTAATAATATAAAAAATTACCTATTATTCATTCCTTGAGTGAAATTCGTATATATGAAAATGTTGAAAAAGTCTAGAAATCAAATATTACTTATGTTTTCATGATTTTAATATGTTTTACAGTTCTTGGGTTTGGCATGGTGAAATTGGAAATAATATATGATTTAAATATGATAGAGATTTTTATGATGATGAGTTTCATCAAATTATGTAAATGGTTCATGATATTAAATTAAAGAAAATTGAAAACACACTGTTGATAAAGAAACTATATGGTGATGTTCAAAACCATTATATCATGGTTTAATGGAATTTATGGTTTTATAAATATATTATATATTAGTTAACATAAAATTATGGAATATATAATGTGGTAAGAGTTGCATAATTTTTCTTTAACTATTAAAATACAATTGTTAAAAAGGAAATGATCTACCATATTAACATTATATTGAAAAAGATTTATGTTTGATAGTATTGAGGTATAAAAACAAACATGACTACCAGAATTATTTATTATTACGTTGGATGAAATACCATGGTCTATTCAAGTGTCTTAATTGTGGGGATATCATGGAATATGTTGAAATAAAATTCATGGGTTTATTTTGATATTTGATCGAGTACCAATAATCCCACATAATCAAAATTTTATCCTCCTAAAATTAGCCATGAAAATTATTATTTTCAAATTGAAATGATTGAAATGGTTTAAGATAGCTTTTTGATGTTCTGATATCTCTTAAAAATTACATAATAGAGATGATTTACATAATGTAATAAAATCGGTATAAAATATTCTATATTTTAAAATTATGTTATAAATAATAGACACAGACTATTCACAGATGAAAAGAAAATATATAATCTAATTAGTAAAAAACATAGTTCATTGGTGTTTTCTTAGTGATTTCCCCTGTCAGGTGGTGACACAAAGATAACGCTAAAATGCGGTGTCACAGACATGAAGAAGGAATGTCGTGACATTGGAATAACATATGTATATGTTGATGCATGAATGATCCATGAATGAAACTGCACCAGGCTTAAAAGCCATATTTTGGGCTTTTGGGAAATGTAATGTTATTCAATCCCACTAGGACTTTGGGATATGTACTAAATAAATAAGGCTTCATGGGTGGGCTATCCCTAAGGGGTGCTATAGCTGCATTTCCAGCCTTTGTGTGTGATGTGTGTGTGTGTGTTTAATGTAATTAAACCCCAATCACGTAATATATATTCCCATGATAATATTTATTTCGAGTATCAAAAATTTATAAAAAATTTATATAAAAAATTAGACACTTCCACATAGTTTATATTTATTTCCACAAAACTAATACATTATGTTAATTCTATTTTTTCATTCAAGACACTTTTTCATCATTTATGATGATCCCAAAGTGAAATTTTTTACCTTTATATAGTTCCTAATCATAATTATATCATATGAAAAACAAATGAAAACATTGTATGAGCACAATAATCATTTCAAGGGATATTAAATTAAAGGAATCATGTTAGTCTGATAAAAACATGAAATCCATTCAAAGAATTTACATTTTCAAGATAAAAAAATTTAGAAAATAAAAAAACTACAAATTAAAATTAACCATTACACATGGATCATATTAGAGTCACATGATTATGTATAAGAAAACTAAGAAGGAATTTTTAGGCACATGTTATCTCATAAAAATCATTATTTAAAAAAACAATTCAAATTTTAATGTTCATAAACATTCTTTAACTCAGGGAATTAAATGATATCCATTAAAATCATTTTTAACTCATAATGAAATAAATTGTAGAATAATATTTTTAAATTGTTATCAGTTGGTTTTAACCCATGAAATAATAACTAAATCCACGTTAATTCTATAGTAATAACCGGATAAGTTATTTTCATTTTCCCTTCAAAGGAAAAATCATTACCTAATGTATTATAGATCTATATCAGGATCACCCATAATCATTAAATATACTGGGATTTCCATCAACATATATAATTCTCAAGTTTCTTATAATAAATAGAAAAGTTTATGATTAAAAATTTTCAACATTAAATTATTGAAAAAATATTTTAACCCATAATCAATACCCAATCTGTTTTCGCATTATCATTACATGAAATATCATTTTTTAAAAAAATCATAAAAATAAAAAATTCCAGGAACAACAGGTAAATGATATACTTTGAAAAATCATGTCAACTTGTATAGGAATATTTATAATGAATAAAAACGTTGATTGTGAGAAAATTCACTCAATCCGTATATGTTAAAAATACATTCATTTTATCTTTAGTTAAATCACAAAAATATTCCTCCCAAACAATTTTGAAAATATTTATTTCTTTAACTCAATAGGGGCGAATAAAGTTCCTGAAAAAGTATTATTAAAAAAATAAAAACATAAATAACAAATTGTACAAAAAAATCATGTTAATTAAAATATTGGAAATATATTAATTTTATCCTTTGAAAGAATATTCATAATAATGAATAAGGATCTGTTAAAATATCATATAAATACTTTATCTTTTTAAAAAAAATTATCAAACACATTACATGAACAAAAATTAACATTAAATATCAAACTAATGTTTTTTAACATCATATAAAATGAAATTCAATTTCAATTTGAATAAAAAATGTAGAAAAATACATTGTAGAAATAAATCTAGGGGGTTCAATTTCTAGTTTATAATTCATCCTATGTACATCTAAATTAAATGATTCCATGAAGTTTATTATAATAATAAATAGATCCAAAATTTATATAATTTTTTAAATTTAACATTCCAAATAAGATTCCTTTAACAATGACACTTGCATGGTTATACATGGGATTAAAATCAATACTTAGTCACACATGACCTACTCCATAGTTATTATTGGGAATAAAAAATAATAGAGTTAATGAGATTTTCAATTATTTTATAATTAAAGGAAATTAATCATTGTTGGTAGAAAAAAGGGTACAACAACACACTTATAAACTTTAATGAAAAAAGGGAAATATTAAAATATAGATAAAAAATGTGTGATACATCTTTATCTATGATGCTTCAGTTTTTCCAAGTCCTTGATTGTTTCAACGGAAGGAGCACAAACATGTTTTGATGTATTTATTGAAAAATAAAGTGTTTTATGAGATTTTATTTTTATGATATTTATTTATTCTATGTGAGCCATAAAAATTTTTAACAGTGAATCATCACATGTATCCTTAAAATCAAACTAAAATAATTAAATTGATCTTCATCATAAGTTTTTGTTATATAATATTCATTATTTATTAAATTAAATGAAAATTTATTTAAAGTGTAAAAAATAGTTGTTGAAGATGTAAATTACTTCACTAATATGCTATACTTGGTAAGATGTCTCCTGTTGATGTACAATTAGTTGAGCTCATGGAAACTTTTCATGGTGAGCTATTGCATAAAGGTGACATAGTCGATTCATCACTTAGTGTCATCATATCATTTTTACATGTGGCAAGTTGATGAATTTGACAGGTAATCTTTCCCCTAGTGAATTTTCCACATAACTAAAATAAAATATTATCTGTATATTACTTTATAAAAATTCAAACATACATTGATAGGGTATGGTGATTCCTTCAAGAGAGAATTTGGTTTCCTTCATGATGTAAGATGGTTACATTCATTTGGTAACATAATTTCTTTAGGAAATAAGGTGGATCTATTCATGTAGTATGGTCATTTCAAGGAAGATTTAATGTGTTTATGTTCATGTGATAAGGTGGGATCCATCATGGGGTAAGTTGGTTTCTATCGCATGGTAATTAGAGTCCTCAGTATTATGTCAGCTTATGACATTGACCTATTTTGTTAATATATCTCACGGTAAATAGAATATTTTCATACTATAAGTTGAAACATGACATGTGTTAAGGTGATGCGATAACTTTACCTTCACAAGTTAAGGTGTCTTGAAATGATCTATACATAACCATTTTTTCTGAAACTTTTAGAAAAACATTTTCTAAAAGAAAATATAAAAACAAATAATATCATGATAAACATGAATTTAGATTATAAAAATAAAAAGTTTCTCATATAAGACAAAAATATAACACATTTTAAATGATAAAAAATAATGAAATTAAATTTAAATGAAGCTAATGAAACAAAACTATATTTCTAGGTGATTGAAATATTTTTAATAAGGTTTTGAAATCAGGAAAAATATTTCCAATAAATCCAATGAAATTTAATTTATCACAATAATACCCTTTCATATAATCCTCCCCCATTTTAGATTATGAAAAAAATGGAATAAATAATGATAAGAAAAAAATAGTAAGTAAAACAGAGAATTATAAATATATATAAAGATATTATAATTGAATACTATAAATACGGTACATGAAATCCCAATAAAAATTCCTAATTTGAATCGTAACGAGGATATCTATGAGATCTATATTAAGGATAAGATACATTCACTTAGAGGAAGAATAAAAAGTGTTAGTATTCTCATGAGTGTTTGATGAGTAAGGGAATACAATAACTACACACATGAATACTTGTCTAATCTATTGAATAGACTGGGTATGATTCAGGATAAAAGGAATTATTTTAGATTATGAAATGTGATGAGGTAATTGGATTGTATAATGAGGTAGGACTACTATACAAGAGGTATAATGGTATAGTTCCATCAATCTGGTAATCTCAATAGCAGCTTGAGAATGATGTTCTATGTATTAAAAGAAATTATCTTAATTATCTATGAAATCTTTAAAAAATATGATTCATAGCTTTAATATTCTCAACATGAGACTTAAAATGTTTAGTTAGTGGGTGAATCTTTATATCCAATGAAAGAGTCTGAAACATCCCTTTCAAAATTGAAATTCTAATGATAATTCTTAGATAATAATAAAATCCCCTCTTGTATTTGTCTCTATCCAGACTATCATTTTTGGAATCCTCACAAAAAAATGAGGGTATTCGAAGTAGGAATCTGAAACCCATTATAAATAGGTTAATGATTATTATTGAATTATTAAAACAAAACATTCATCTCATCCCGAATTAACTATTTTATTTTGAATTCATCAATTGGAGGTGTAGAAGACATATGATTTGGATGAAATATGTCATTAATGATCTTATGGACTATCTAAATCACCATATATGACATCTCATATTTAAGATAAACTATATGATCTCTTATATCTTTAATTTCAATTTGTATCATTTCTATTCTAAAATGATGTTTGTGATTGATATGGTTGATGGCCTTGGTAATAACTTTTGATATGTCTTTTTATCTAACATTATTTTAAGTGTTTTGAAATTTATGAATCACATTTTTTAGTATCATCATTAAATATAATATAATTAAAACCAATTAATCATTAGTGACAAATGAGGATGATGGAATAAAAGTTGTACGAGAAAAAAGAGTAAGATCCATTACTGAATGCTAACCATCTACTTCATGAAAATCCTCTATCAGGTTGTCTCATATTTACTGATCCTCCTCTATAGTATAACCATCAATTACATCATTGTAATAATATTAATAAATGTAAACATGATCCAAAAACTATGAAGTTTTAACTCTTTCTTGAATACCAAATTTAACTAATAAAGACCCTTCAATGATTTGTTGAACTAAAAGAGTGACAATTCCACCATGTTTAGATGAACCATGTCTATGATTGTAATCATTTGGACTATGATGTTATAAGCCTAATCGAATATATATATGGGAATTATCCCCCTCATGTGGTTTATCTAGTAATGTTTGATCATGGTTCTCTAAATAATAATATATCCCTATAAGATATACCCATCATTATCAAATAGAACTAATTTTTATCACACTAGATCATCTTCATAAGCCAATTGATCGTCTTTATTATGATAAAAAAACTTGTTTTTATTCATCTTCATTTTATTATTCATCAAAAAGATATTCTTATTAAATTATTTCATCTACATCTTCATGTTCTTCATCAAGAGCTTATTCTTGATTACTTACTTCTTCCCCTTCTTCGACAACTTCTTCTTCATCATATTCTTCATCAATAATTTTTTTATTTACTTATTTAATATTTTCATCAATAGGAGAAACAACATAATTAGTGTACTCTAAAATTTCATTAGGATCATGAATAAGATTTGTCTGATCCCTT
Organism: Viscum album; assembly: GCA_963277665.1. NCBI lineage: Eukaryota > Viridiplantae > Streptophyta > Magnoliopsida > Santalales > Viscaceae > Viscum > Viscum album. Next base: position 997,923,318 of record OY728132.1, read on the forward strand.
TTCCAAACTAGATAGTTAAATATATTAAACCATTCATAGAATTCATTTAGTATAGCTACCCACTCTTGTTTCAAAGGATTTTAGTAAACATTAATAAGCTTAAAAATATTTTTATTAAGATTGAATCTATCAATAGCTATTATTTTATCTTTTTCCAGAGGAACTATTCCATTATAGTATAGAAAAGTAGAAACTAACATAGATTATGGAAAAGAAGTAAACCTTAAAGCCGGTTTATGTAGCTGAAAAATATTAATCATAAAAAATATTCACAAATTTATTTGAAAACCATTCCATATAATGAATAATTAAAATAGATCATGATTCCTTGGAATAATTATTCCACATTTTCATATACAATCAATATTATGAATATACTTATATTTTATAATACACTCACCATAGAAGTCAATAGAATTAGGTATTACAAGTGGTACATTCTTAGTGTGTTCATATAGGGAATTTTAGAACTTGAATTTTAGATTATTAGTAGGATATTTACTTTAATTATCTTCATAATATCCACCATAATACATGCTCAAAAATATTTCTCATTATTTCTATGAATTTTTTTGAAATTTATACATTTATTCTGGATTTTACATGTATCGATTTTGTCATATAAAGAAACCAAGATTAGCATAAAATTCGTTAATAATATTCCGATTAAAGGGTTGACCATTTCCCTTAATCCATTTATCAAAACAATTTTTATGATTCTCATTCAAAACTAGATATCATATCAACATCAACCACTGAGCATTGACTTAATTCTCAAATAAAACATGATGATTAATAATTGGTAGGTTATTGAACTATACTAAATCAGTTAATCTATATTTTGTCTTTAGTATCTTATTCAACATACGGACTGCATAAGAAAAGTTGATTCTTAAATATCCTACATCCATTGTATTCTCACATGATTCGAGAACATAGAATGTTCGAAAATGGGAGGTAAAATAGAGTGGTTTGAGACAATAGAGAGAGAGGATTAAGAGGATAGAAAATTATCTTATCAAATGGCCTTAAATGGTAGAGTATATTAAAATTAAAATATAGGTTCACTTTTGAATTCATATTCAAATTCTAACTTATATAGTTTTGGGGTGAAAATAATAACAAACATAAAATAAATTCCTCTAAAATATTTTTCAGAACAATTCAATGTTAAATTAGACAATGTATGTATGATTTCCAGTGACATGTAAATACTTAATGCATAATCAACATGCTATTGGTAATACCATGAAATTCATGATAAGAACATATTAAAAATATCAACATATATTTATAAATAAGGTGAGATATTGTGTAAGAATATATGATAAGGTAACAAGTGTACACTGTAGGTATGATGATCATATGAACAAAAAAAACTCACAGTGGGCCACCTAACAATATGAATTAAACATCACAGTTATTTCTAGATAAAAATTCAGAATAGGATCCAGACCATTTTAAACTATAAATAAATAACTAGTCACTAAAATAATTTATTTAAATATATTTTATCATTATGAATTCATGACAATTATTGTTGAATATATTAACAATCAAAGGATATTTAAATATTTCATCAATATGATGCTCATTTCATATGAATTCTAGAGTTAGGTATCCTTTCTCATAATGATACCTTACTAAGTGTTATATTATTTCAATTTTATTTATTCTACAATGAGATACATGATTTATATTATGATTTGTCTCACATTTATTATCATATTTTATACATAAATTTCTGAATTTATAGAAATAATCTAGGATTGAGTGTTTCATCAATATAATATTTCCATAACTACAACATGTAGCTATGTTTTCAGACATAAAAATAAATATTCCATAGATTTTGGGTTCTTACTACACCATGTTACTAGATAAATTCCCAAAAAGTGACATATTCTAGAAATTATTAATCTATCTGACATAAAACCACCACAATATGCATTTGAATAAATAACTCAATCAAATTATTTTCCTCTTAAGTAAAAAAATAAAAAGTAGGTTTTAATCTTGAGGCATTTGAGTAATATTTTCATAGCTAATAGATGTTATTCTATTATGTTTTCATGAAAACATGCACATTTATATACACTAAACAAAATATTTAGTTTCTTGAACAAATGTATATTAAGAATTCTTATAGAACTAAGTAAGAGGTTTGATAAACCAATTTACTGGATCCATCAAGATCCAATTTATAGATGTGAGTAAAATAACATTTAGTACTATCCATGAAAGAATGTTTTCTGAGATCTCTAAAGGACTTTCTTGGATTTTAAACAATTCCTTACTTATTTAGAAAAAATTTAAAACTGATAAATATTGTTAGTTCTCCAATTAAACTAATTTCAAATTATATTTTTATCATATTTAAAAATTATGTAAAAACTAATTTCATGAAGATCCAATGATATTATCATCATCATAAACTTTTACATCTATAAAATCATTTTAAATCCCATTAATAAATAATATAGGGTCATCTACACCATTAGTAAAACCTTTAAAATTTATAAAATATTTGTTCTTATCATTCCAAGATGTATGAGATTGTTTTAAACCAAATAAAGATTTAGTTAATTCAAAAAACTTATTTAGATAATAAGGATTTTGAAATCCCGAGGGTTCATAAAAAAAGATTATCCACAATATAACCATTGAAGAATAATGTGTGGACCACTATTTGATATAGTTTGAAATTCGAATTTTCATAATAGCAGAAAAATTTGATTATTTCAAGTCTAGATACAAGTACAATGGATTAATCAATGTCTACACCATCTTCTTGACTATACCCTTGTGTAACCAATCAATATTTATTTCAAATTATATTTCTTATATAATCATCCTTTTTTATAGCCCCCATTTCTTTCCTATAGTAAGGTATAATTTTGGGTTTTCCACTACTTCATAGACATTGTTCACACAAATTGATTATATTATTCTTACATTTCCATTTCCTGTTGTTCATCACTAATTTCATAATTGATTTCTTTTATTCAATCTATGAAGAGAATGTAGAATGTACAACATGATTTCTAAGAGAAGCACTAATTTGAATTCACCTATTTTGGCCTCTATCTACAGTATCTCTAGAATGATATTTATGAGTCCAGATGGTTCTAGGTAATTAAAGGATGGTTGTCTCATTATCTTCTATAAGTCCAGGATCAGGTAGTTCATTAAAAAGACATGAGTTCTTTATGGAAGATTTTATATAATATTCACCAGGTTTAGAATTTACGTTTAGAATTGGTAGATCACACTCAAGGTTTTCTAGAGACGTTTTAAGCTCAGTTGGACCTTCATCATCAAATTTATCATGAATAGATTTTTCCAAAAGATCTTTCATTTTGTTATAAACACTATATGTCTTACTAGTTTAGTAATACCTAAGGAATATTATTTTATCACTCATGGAAGCATATTTTTCAATATAATCCTTTTATTAATAATAAATAGATTTCATCCAATGTCTCAAATGTAAAGATCCATTGGTTTTCTTCAATCCCATAATTCATTGGGGTTCCTTTCTAAGAATGTTTGAATTGACACCATGCTTATTATATAAAAATATTTATTCATATCTTATATTGAAAAATAAATATTTAAATCACACTCATTTTGAATGGTTTGAGAAATTTATGGAAGCGTTTTATTTATCATTTCGTGTAAATTATTTTCTTAGTGAATTCTATTGGAGGAAAAGCTATGACTAATGCCTTGTTTTGAAGATAATGTTTCAAAATATTGATTTTAAATCTCATGTTCAGGATCAATTCTTATTTTATTAATTCTATGTCCACTAATATTTTTTACATATTTTGAAAATTTAGAAAAAAAATGAATAAGTTTCATTTTTGTTATCTAAGTAGAATACCCAACTGTACATAGAAATGGAATCTACTAGAACATACAATTATTTTTTCCCCTATAAAAAATACTATATATGTGTTCCAAACAAATAAATTTGTACCAACCCTAGGAGTTTGGAATTTAAAATTTTATTCATTTGATTGAAATATAATTTCTTTTGTTTCCCTCTTGGACATGGGTTACAAACATTATCATCAATGAATTTAACTTAAGGAATATCCTTCACTAACCCTTTCCTTGTAATATTTTTAGAAAAATGAATAATTAAAATTCCTAGTATCCTATGTTAAAATAAAGATTTATTGGGAAATTCACTTTGATGTGAAAATGTTTTCAGATAACACAGAATCAAATCTAAAGGAACAAACATTATAATTTCTCAAAGAAGTAAACAATGAATCATTTTTTTAATAAAAAAACATTTCGAGAATTATTTTAAAATTTAACAAAAAAACCATCATTACATAAATGATAAATTATACATAGATTTTATTTCAATCCATTTATAAATAAAACATTTGAAATTAAAATTGTATCATTGTTACTAATTTTATAGAGTGTAATTATCATCCCTTCGAAATATTCACTAAAGGTGATATGTCCACCATCTACTTTTTTAGTTTCATGAAAATTGAATAACCCCAAATCATATGTCTATACCGACCACTATCAATATACCATAACTATTTACTAGAACTCATCATGAATTTTTCCTACAAAATAGATTTAAACTAAAAAATGACTTTGATTCACATATTATCTTATGTCTATAAATATTAATTATAAGAGATTTTGGAATTCAAATGTTTTCACAAGTTTAATATATTTATACATTAAACAGTTAGAATTAAAACCATTCATGGACTATCAGTATAAAAATTATTTGGAAAATTATCATAACATGAGCTAGAAAAAATTTACTTTCAAAAATCCATTTATTTCTATGTTTATATCCTATTACACTACTCTATTTATGATATTATATTTTTACAAACATCTGGGTATGAATATTTGTTAGATCTATAAATTTCTATAGCTCTTTTTTTAATTGTTCATTAGATAACATCATCTCAATATTATCTTTTACCTATTTTGAAATTCACTAGACATATATTCATCATTATTTTCAATTTCAAAATGATTTTTAATGTGAGTAGGATATTTTAGAAAAACATACAAAATGATGGATGCTTTTTCCATAAAATGAATATTTCATTTATCATGCTTATCCTCACTGATTGAATCTAGTTCACTATAACTATAATCTAAATAACTCCATGTTGATTCAATATCATTATTATACCTTTTTTCATTATTCTCGTACTTTTTATTATACACTAGCTCCGGAAAATTGGATTTGATATGTCTTATTCCATTTCATTCATTGAAAAATAGTTCATTAGCTGAATCATAGTTCTAACATTAGTTTTTTCAATTTAATTGTTCATATATAACTCTCAGCCACATGAGTATTCATCTTAAATAATTATTAGTTTATAATTAGTAGATATAAAATCAAAAAAAAATTTGGTTCATCCACTTTTCCCTTGTACACTATTAATTCTTATTCATTCATTATTATCATTCCAATAAAATTATTTAATGGATGTGTAATAATTTTATAATATTTTTATATTGATAATTATGTTCCCTTGAATATTTTTGGTAAGGCCCTAAGAAGACACATGAATGGATCTTTGTTAGTGATTTTTTGTCCTACTCCATGCATCGTGTTCACTATCTCATTGAACTAGAGATACATGTTCGATATCGGCTCATCCAGCTTCATCAAAAATGCATCATATTTAATATTTTATGTAACTAAGCTCATTCCATTGTCATAATATGTTCCCTCATGATAAATAGACTGTGAATCCAAAATTTCAAAGGCAATAAAACAAGTAAATATTATGTTATATTCAACTTCACCAAAATCACAATATAAAACATTATTAGCCTTACAACTATTGTCAAATATAGTTTTCATAGCACCACTCCGAGTAGCTACAGAAGTATATGTTTTTTTATATTTATTTTCAAATACAATCCAAATATCAAAACCCATAATAAATACATGAATTTAAATTTTAACATACCATTAATAATAATTAGTTCTATTAAAACAACGATCTTAATAAATCACTGTTCCTTTTTATTTTTTATTATCCATAAATAATTAAATATAAAAATAATTGAAATTTAATATCATTAAAATAAAACAAAATAATAGTAAAAAATATTTTTAAAAATATTTTGATTCTAAATGTTGGTTGAAGTGAATATCTCTAAAGGTGTAATTATGTTTTTAATAAAAATGTATATTTAAAAAAATTTGAAACATAAATCACCAATTTAAAATAAACTAGTTAATCATAATTGTGGAAATACATATCATTTATTTTTTTAAAAATATATTACAATAGTGACGAAGGCATAGATAAAATAAGATAAAAATAAATTAAATAATAGAACTATGTTAATTGATCAAACACTTATAAACACCTATTAATAATATCTATCATTTTTTCACAATTTAGAAAATTGAAACCAATTTGTAGTATGAAAGAAATAAATTAAAGAAATAAAAAATACAAATTAATCAAGGGGTTGATATAAGGCCAATACATAGTCACCTACACTTAGAAATCATCCAGTTTCAATAAGATTATTAATAATGGATGAGTATATAGAAAATATAATGTAGGTAGATCCATGATGCTTCTAATTTTTGAGTCATCAATCTTGTTAGTGAATGAAGGTCGAACAAGTTTATCTAGATTTCCAAAAATCATTATGAGAAAAAGACCTCTCATACAAATCCTATTTTATTCTCTATGTTTCATCCAATTAATGTAATAGAAGATAATGGTATACCACTTAACGATCTAAATAATCATTTTAAGGATATCTTCATCACTGTTTGGAATTCAAGAATAATCATAAAACAATAAACGCATTGATGCTATATTTAATGTATCAGAAACTAGCCACTAATGATTTGAATTAATCAATTGATAAGACAGAGAGGGTAATATTTATCCACATGATGTACGATTATAAGATCTCATGAAAACATGCAATAATCACATGATACGAAAATGTGACATGGTCAGTTCATCTTTTTATGTGGTCATATCATTTTCACAATTATTAATTCTATTTCATTATGTTACAATATTGTCCTCAGTTCATTCACTAAATTAGAACAGTAAAATATTTTCATTATGCTACTTTATGAATATTTAGAAACAATATGAAATTATAAGGTGATTCCATCATCTGGTAAGGTGTATTCCTTTATGTGGTAATATTGTTTTCTTTATGTGGTATGGTGGTTTCCCTGAAATTGTAATGTGGATTTGTTTCGACAGTTTAGTGGATTCTGTCATGTGGTAAGGTGTTTTTATTCATGAGTTAATGAAGTTTAATTTATTTGGTATGGTTCTTTATGACATGTACTAAGTTGAGTCTTCAAATTTTTATTAGATTATGATTTAGAAAAATTTGGTTAATCTAACTCACGATAAGAAGTTTTTCTGTATATAGTAATGATAAACATAATGTGTGGTAAGGTGATAAATTCCCTTTACAATTACATGTTAAGGATTCATGGTAAACTCTATACATATCCATTTGGTAAAATATTATATTAAACCATTTTTTAAATAAAACATAATAAACATTTGTAAAAGGAAAACATGATTTAGTGTTAATAAAATAAATTTGTGCTGGTATAATCTAAAAAAATATTTAAAATAAAATTCACCTAGGGGGGAATGAGTTTAATATATTTATGGAAATATTTAAAGAAAATTACCTTACCATGAATCCAAATCATTTGGGTCATATGTATACCCTCTTGAGTAATAATTATATATTAGTTCCATAATTTCTGATTATATTTTTTTTCAAGTTTTTTAAAATATTATTATTCTCATTGTTTGATTTGTAATCATATTTTTCCGTTAGTAAATGGTATTTACACAATAATTTTTGTGAGGATATTCAATTTATAACCTCCAGAAAATAAACGTTGTGTTGACCATGGTATAAAGGTTTTTCAAACCGTATAATGTTATATGTATTTATTTTGATGTAAACTTAAAGTATTGTATAATTTTCTTTACCTGTAACACCTAGTCTAAATGATCCCATGATATAGTATAAAATTATAACCTAACTGTTATATTGGATATTATGAATAATAATTACAACATTATGATAAATTTTAATAAAGGTTTTAAATAACACAATTTTTTTTTGTTGATAAATAATAAATATGTACACTATTTTCAATAAAGTCATTTTATGCTTCACAAATATGTTATTTTAAAAAGTGGGGTTTATTCAATTTTTTTTGTAGGGTTTATATTTAACATATATCATTTTTGTGAAATTATATTTAAATAAATTAATTTAATTTTTGAAATAATTATTTTTTTATTATGATATGGTTATTTTTTATACTATCCTTAAATATTTATATCTATGTGAATATTGAAAATTTCAGTTATTATAAAACATTCCATTATTTTTTATAAACAATGTAATATAAAATTTACATTTTTTCTTTAATTTGATCTTAAATAATAATATTAATCCAATATTTTTAAATAATATAATTAATTACATAATGATTTTTAATATTCTTGATTTCGGCATAAGTTCATTTTTGGTCTTTAAAAAAAATAAAAAATGTTTTTTATGTGTGATAAGTGTTTTTTTCATAAAAAACAAAATAAATTATAATTTATAAATTTTATTAATGAAATTTATATATTAAATATTAAATAAAATATTCTTACATTCATCTAATTGGTTTTACTATGTAGAGAATTAATGTAAATTCAATTTTATCATTAAAATTAATTTTATGAAATAACGTTTTTCATTGCATTGTGCAGAAATAGTTTTAAGTGTATTTTGATAAATTATTGAAATTTAATTTCATAATATCGATTCCATGATTTTATCTATAATAAATGTTAACATTTAATAGAATCAAATCAATTTTTACTCATAATCAATAGTAAAAACTGTAAAATTGTGTTGCCATGGTTAAATTTAAAATGGGTTTATTTGGATGGTTAAATAAAAATATGTGGAAAATATTGAAAACTAAACCTGCATATTATGTTTTTTTAGAGATATTTATATAATATATAATCTTTTAAAATAATATATATAACTAATGAATCAATATATGTTAGAGATATTTTAAATATATTTAAATCATTTTAAGTAATTTCATCTATGTCCACGCCCATTCGTATAAAAGGGGCCCATATATTCACCCTTATTCAAAAAATATTTTCCATATCGTTTAAAAAATTTATTCCAGAAATAATTACTATATTAATCCCGTTCATCTTATATCCCATTTTTTTATCCAAATTCTAATAATTCATGGCATACAATGTAATATGAATGAGGTATCTCAGAGAAGTGGTATAAAACAATGTTCATTTGTACATAAAGACTACCAACTCCATGCAATGTTTCATTCATTTTCTTATATATTCATTTTATGGATAGATAAAAATATGTTTATAATGAATAAATATCGTATTAATATTGTTATTAACGTTTATTATATTCGGTAAATATGATCAAAATGAAAATTCCATAATTGGAAAAATGAAACTTATATGAAAAATGAATCCTTTATCACTTGTAAATAATGATTCTAATATATAATTATTAATAAATGGTTATTTAAATGTTATAAATGGGTTATATATATTACTATTACTTCTCATATGTATGATTATGTAATTATAATAAATATAATTTTTTTTATTAGAGGTAAGAGTTTTTATGAATCAATTCAAATTGGGGGTAAGGGTTTTAGGATAATTTATTCTTTTTTCTGGGATTATATATTCTTAAATTTTTTAAGCTAGAATTATATGATTTACCTTTACTAAATATTATTTATTATATTACCCTATTTTAATTTCAATATATTACATGTTTTACTTTAATTTTCCATTCATTATGTACTCAATATACATAAATAATGTTTTAAGGAAGACTAACATTAATTGCCTCTCTGATTGAGAATATTTTTATTCCATATCCATAATTTATTTGAATTTTTTTGAATATAGTTTTTATCATTTTTGAATGATTTTATAAGTTCATTTTTATACATTATTGGGTTTTAATATAAATGTCTAGAAGGAAACATATCTTTTTTAAATGAGATACATTTTGCAGAATGTGTGAACGGATTTTTTTAACATGCACCAAATGAATAATTTTTCTTATATTCATTAATAATATTTTCATTGGGGATTACATTACAATCTTCCATGTATTTTTTTGGTAAAAATATTCCATTCATATTTTGATAATTTTAATATTTTAAATACCATATTTTGTTATGAAAATGGTTATTTTCTAAAGGAAAATTTGTTACAATCTTTCAAATATATTTTCTACTATAAAAACATCTTTTTCTGCTTCTAAAACCATACAGGGGTTATGATCTGATGTTACCATATATATTAAATCCCTCAATGGTCATTGGTTATGATAATTAAATCAGTACAAAACTTGTTTTATTTTCCATTGGTTAAGCTATAATGAATTGTTAAATGATTTCACGATCATATGGCATACATATGAATAGATTATGCCTATATAACGGGTGAATCTACGATATCCCACAACTGAATTTGTTAAAAATTAATTTCCTGTGAGCTCAAAGGGTACACATATGGTTATCTTATGCCGAAATGTATGGATATGGTTGATTATTCCAGTCCCAAAGCAGGTACACATGTTGTTATCCAAACCTCAATATCAAAAAATGTATTTTTTGGTCTCCTTGACATAAAATTTCAATGATAATTATTATTAAAAAAAAATTTCCAATATATTATGGCATCATGTTATGCTAATGTTATTCTCTCATGGATCACGTTAATTGATTAATTTATGATTCATGTTTTGTGATATTCTAAACTTTAATTCATGGATCATAATTATGATCTATGAATTGATTGGTGTAGTTTTCAAATTTTAATCCCATGTTATCATACAATTATTCTCATGATATATTTAAAAATTCTTATTTAATTGTATCTCCCTTGATTACCTTTACTAATAACATGTGCTCACCTTTTATTATGTTTAATCGTTTAAAGGATATAAAGAATGTATTTAAGTATTATATGTTTTATAAGGGTTATATTTGTATGTAACATAGTTGGAGATGTTTTAGATAATTTATGTACCAATTATTTACGAATACATATTTCTAAATATACTATTACTACATGATTTTTCATGGACCATAATAATATGAAAAAGATATTCATATACTAGGATAAAATATTTATATATGTAATTTTTCATGGAAAAATATTGTATTATAGAATGTTGTATCCATTTATAGAAATGAGGAAGAGATCAAATTAGTGAGATACCATGGATAATACTAAGTATAGTATAAAATTCTATGTATTGGTACATAAAGAATTCTTTTTATCCTAGAAAATAAATCCATGTATGCATTATAGATGTAACATCCCAAGTAAGTAATGAATAATAGATATTTTTATCTATGTCTATTAATGATTAAGATAGTGTTTTAGAGGATTGAAATGAAAATAAATACAATCTTATGCATGGAATACATTAATATTCTTAAAAGATTGTTTTACTTCCTTTTGATGGAAAACCATTTTTAAATATATCTGTTGACGATTTTATGAGATATTTTTGTCAAAATAAACTTATTATTTATGATAGGGACCTCAAAATTTACTTTGTGTGAATTTTTGGTATTTTTCCGATAAAGTTCATTTTTTAAAGATTAGTGAAAAATGTTGTATTTTAATTCAAAACCTCTTTTTAATCTAATTTATTTATATGATTTGATTATCTTTTGAATTGGTTTTGAAGTGAAATTAGAATATATTTTTACAATTTTATCCAATGGGGGTCATTGGAATCAATTTCACTTTGAAATTGGACTTAAACTAGTGTCAATCTTTTGATACTTATTGTTTCATAAAAACACGATATTTGTCATGATATTGGGAATTAGTTTTTAAGTTAATTAATGCAAATTACATGATTTGAATTTTGTAAAATAGAAATCATTTTTGAATTTGGAATATCAAATATATCTTTGGGTGAAGTTTTGGTATCTTTCTGAAAAACTTCAATTTTTGATGAATAGTGAAACCACTAAGTGGTAGTTAAAGAAACTGATTTTTCGTTTAAATAAAAATTTGCCACTTCTTTGATTTGATTTTCAAAAATCCGACATACATGGTTGTCATTAAAAAGTAAAATTTGGTTCAATGAGATTAAAATAATTTTTTGGTGAATAGTGACTTTTAAGTTCTTAATCGCAATTAGTGGTAATTAGTGTAGTTTAAGGTAAAAATAATGTATTAATAATATGATATGAGCTTGAAACACATCCTACCCTTATTAGATGTGTCATGGAAGACCAATACAAGCCATGGGTCAACTTGGGGACCCCATGGAGCCACTTTGGTTGGGAAATGACATAAATAACTGTTTATTTAATGTTAAAGCAAAAATGACACAAACATGAGTTATTTAACTAAAACAATTTTTACATGGGGTTATAAAAGTCATGTTTTTTACTATAAATAGTCATTGGAAAGCTATAAATATTTCCTACATCATGATATTTTTTAAAAAAATTTATACATTAAATTTATTAAATTATTTATGACATCATGATGATGCAGCGATGACCTCATTATTTAACGATTTAAATAAAATGGAATGATAATGTAAAATCTATGATCTAAACATGTCCAAATCCTATTGGATGGGTGGATTTCGAACCCTTGTCACCTTATACTCGAATTATATCAATTTGGGACCTCTTAAATCCGAATACCATTTTAAAATAAAGTGACTTTTCTTTACTTTCCAAGAGTGCCCCTCCTCTCCTCTTATAAAAGGCCCCCACCTCTACCTCCTTACCCACACTCC